>FR989997.1:1380000-2760000 GCA_905404265.1 Fabriciana adippe | reverse complement strand
GCAGAACTCGCATCTTCGCTCGCGATTAAACTACGAAAAATACGAAATTCCAGCAAATATGTCAAAGAATAAAAAGTTTCATACAAACTTTTATCCCCTATTTTACCCCCTTGGGGGTTGAATTTTGAAAAATCCTTCTTTTGAAATATCATTTTTCTAGCCTTAAGGATTTGGCCTGTGCGTTGATACATCAACCACTTTTGCCTTTTATATATATAATAATAATAATAATAATAATAATCCTTTATTTCTCAATATAGATTAAGACTCTAGTTAAAAATGGCGACATCAAAAAGAAAGTTCACGTTACTTAAAAACTTCTAAATATTTTAATAATAATAGCCTTTTCTTGTTTTTATAAAAGTTTGAGTTAATAATGTAAGTTAGATAAAAGATTCAGATTATATATTTTAATCTGAAACTTTTACTTGAAATATAGTTTTAAAATAAGATATATTTTTATTATTTGTCTAAACAGCTGTATAAAAGATAAATAATCTAATAAGAATAAAGAATCAATCACTTTTTATGTACGGACCATAGTAAAAATGATTTATTGCCAACTTTCAATGGGCATAATATCGCAGGTATAATTTCAATAGTACCAATCACACTTCAAAGAAATTCTGAATATTCTTAAGTTTATAGCTTAGTTTAGACATTGGCGAGGCAAATACCTACCTGGTTCTAAGAACGTCTGTAGGTCGAATGTTTAGCATAATTCTTAAAGCTTATAAAAAGCTAAAGGTCAAAACGACCCTATCATTACGTCAGATGCTGTTTGCTAAAAGATTTGTGTGATTTTAATTATTAATTTTACAACCAATCGATTTCTGTTGTGGTTTTTTTGATGGGTTCTGACCGCATGATAAGCTTTGTTAATATAAGGATTTCTCTCATGCGATGCAGCGGTGAGTAACTAGGTGGTGTGCATTTTCATTAGATATCGTGGGTTCGATATCGTTTACGGTATTATTTTATTTATTTACATTCCCTTAGAGAAAGGCGGAGATAGAAAAGTAAACGCTATTCTTATACATACATAATATATAAGAAGCTTCATGTGATAAAAGATGAAAGGAAGTTTTTCTTTGATATTTCCTTGACATTTCCTTGATATTTTTATTTCTGGTTTACCATTTAGTTACACATCAAACTTTTTTATAATATTCTACAATAAAAACATGTAAGTAATTAAAACATCATTCAATTTTCTTATTTTTTAGTGGAAACACTAAATATTATTAAAAATATAAATATATATGTTGGGACATTAACACACAGCACCATCTAGTTCCATGGTAAGCTACGAAGCCTGTGCTATGGATACCAGATAGTTGATACACTACACATATATAACTTTTTAAATATATACATATTATAAATATAAACGCCCATGACTGCAGTACAAACATTCGTGCTCATCACGCAAATGAATGTCCCCAGCGGGTCTCGAACCCGCGATCGCTGGCGCAGCAAGTAGGGTCACTACAAACTGAGCCAAACATGTCGTCAGCAAAACATAATACAGAGACTACCTATTTTATGTCAAAACTAACTGTACGACAAAACTAGAGCAACCAAAATGGTAAAAAATCATAATAGCAAGAATGTTATTTGTACGTTTAAACACACAATCGTGCCTAACCGTTTAACACAAAAAAGTTTAATTTTCACTCTTATCAAGTATCGAGATATTGGTAACAGCAACAATATGCTTTCTAAAAACCCAATTCTATATACGAATAGGTACATAGTCGTAAGGCGGCGCCTACTTTGAAACATAATTCGTTATCAATAGTACCACCG
The DNA here is from genome assembly GCA_905404265.1 of Fabriciana adippe. Lineage (NCBI taxonomy): Eukaryota > Metazoa > Arthropoda > Insecta > Lepidoptera > Nymphalidae > Fabriciana > Fabriciana adippe. The sequence continues at coordinate 2,758,191 of FR989997.1, read as the reverse complement.
ATGTGCCGTTATCTAATTTCTGAACGAATAGACGATGGCCAGCCCGTGACCAATTGCCTTTGGAGATTGGTCTCCTAATTTTACCAGCGATCGATTAAACTTTTCCCTAAATAATACAACACGTACTTTATAGTACGGTGTTTTTTTTTGTGTGTTAGCACTACATAATTACCTTTATACCCTAAAGCAATAGTATGATCAAGTTGCGATAGACTGAAGCAAAATATAACACTCTATATTAATTATAGACAGTTTATTTAATTTTAATGTTTAACGTGTTTGAACTAAGCTTTTTTATTTACGTGCTAGTTCTTCTTCATTCAGTCGAACTCACTCAAGAAGTATTTAATTCAAATTTAGCTTTTAATTTTCAAAAAAGTTTTTACATGAACTGCCAAACTCCCATAATTGGTTTTTGTTTAACAAGCTTTTATAAATTTTATACAAAACTTTCGTACGTACTGAACTAGAGTGAACAATTTTTATATTTAAAACCCATTTGTCGAAAGTTTTTCATTCACAATTATAAAAAAAAGATATTCCGCCTTAAAAGAGTAAGAGTGCTCGTCTGCTCCATGGACATATAAACAATAGAAAACTCTTGAATCGTATACTGTTTTTAAGGGTTTAAAATAGAAAGTACCTAAATATAATCCTAATATTATTGCCTGCAACCAAGTGCGGCAGTTGCCATAACAACCACATCGTTGTTTTGCCAATTCTGTCTATTCATTCTACTTTTATTCTTTTTTCATGGAGCTAGTAGGCGTGTGCACTGCAGGCAGAAATACCTTTTATGGGCACCGAGTTAGCTCTACACGTTCGGCCAACGAGAGTCAAATGAACAAATTAAAAAACAACAAGTATCATATACGAATATCTGATGTAGCCGAAAAATGAAATAATAAATTGTTTTTGATAATTGAAAAGGTTTTCACAAAAGGTAAAATATCCATAGTAGGTACTCATATAATTAAAAGTACCTAAGGTGCACCTATTGCTTAGTAAAGAAATAATAATATTTTATTCAGTTATGATATCAAAATATGATTATTTAAATTATAATTTAAAACTTACAAAATATTAATAAGGTAATGTATTATGTAATATAATTAGCCAGTGTTTTATCGCATTGCATCGAAGTGTAGAGCTGCCTTTAGAAGCGAAAGCCAATAGCGTTTTATTAAGAGACGTTATGGTTCGATTTTTAAAAAGAAAGATTTTTATTGGTTTTGCTCGTGTGCCAGGTTTGCTAAAAACGCGGTACTTATTAGCTCTATAGAAATTTCCCATAGAAGAAATGTTTGAGTTTTAAACTATTTGTTTATTCTATTTTAGAAAAGGATTTTTCATTTGCCGAATTGCCTTTACCCCCTTATCAAAAAGAACAGCTTAAAATCGTAGTCGTATGAATGATTCATCCTAAATTAAAAAAAAACATAATAATAATGAGAAAACAAATTATAGTTTAGGATTTTATCTTTAATATCATTGTTTGACATTATTGATATATTATTTCCAGAAATTATTATATAACTACTAGTGATAGCCTCGTGGTTGAAAGTAGACCATAATTGATTAATATTGAGTGTCAATGAGGTTCTTAATAATAGGTCAAAGTTAGATAGGTAGCCTTTCTCAATATATTATAAAGTATAAAATAAAGAAGGATTTTTAAATCAGATTAAAAAATTAGCACGTACAGATAAACAAGCAAACTTTTTGGCTCTATATTAGTATAGAATTGATGAAGGTTTAACTAGTTTAACCTCATACTGCAGTTTTTGGAAGCGGAGTAACACATAAATAAACTACGTAAACGGAACCACAGGCAAAAGTAATTCAATAAAATTTTGTTTCTGCAGTCATTTTCTATGTAAACTTAAACTAAGTAGATATGCTTATACTCCTCAGTAGGTACGTGTTATACGAGTATACTCATACTTAAGTACCTAAATATAAAATAAGGTTTAAAAATAGATATCTCTTCACATATTAGTACACAAATGATTGCTAACCATCAATATTTAAATAAATATATGTAGTAGAATGTTTATATATATATATATATATATATATATATATATATATATATATATAAACATTATATTTATTATACACTCCTACCAAATTTTTCTTTTTGTATTATTGATACATTGCTTTTAAATTTATCAAGGCAATATAGAATAAGAAACGTAACGTGTTAAATAAGCTATAATTGCCAGACTGCATTTAAATTAGATTTAATGAAATTATGTCTATAATAATTTTCATTATAATAATTTTTATTGATTTTTTACACAATTTCTTTAAAAGGTAAATTCGTGTAAGTTATCTGTGATAACTTATCCCTTGTTATAGTCTGTGTGTAATGACAAGTTCCGAAACTTTTGCGTCGAATGTCGATATCGCACGAAAAAAAATAAAGCTGTTTGTTCGCGAACAGTGTTTCGCAATAAAAAATAATTAAAATAAAATAGTAATCATGTTATCCAGCTTAAGGACTGGAGTTCAGGGTCTGGTAGGTTTGACTTCAACGTTGTAATTCAATAATTTAATATAAATAATCTAATTACATAATATCAATGTGACAGTTCGTAAATTTTAGTGAGAACATTTTGTGAAATTTTCAGTGGCGGGTTTCATCGAGGGCTCTACAGACTACTGCAAATTTACAACATGATAGTTTATTCGTACACCGAGACACTCCTGAAGACAATCCAAATATCCCGTTTGAATTCACACCGGAGAATAAAAAGGTAAGGTAATTTTGACATTCACTTGTTTAGAACAATAATTCAAATCATTATGTTTATAAAAACTTGTCATAAATATTTCATTGAAAAGATATTAATTCATTATTATTAGGCTATCAATTTTTTTTTGACAACAAAATTTGTACTCTACTGTTTTTAGCGTGCTGAAGCCCTGTTAGCTATATACCCCGAGGGGCACAAGAGAGGAGCCATGATTCCACTGTTAGACCTAGCACAGCGTCAAAATGGTGGTTGGTTACCAATCTCTGCTATGCATAAAGTTGCTGAACTATTAAATTTACCTCGAATGAGAGTGTATGAAGTGGCCACTTTTTATACCATGTTTATAAGGTTAGTTTTTTTATAAGATTCCCATATTTTACTAAAAATTAAATAAAAATGTATTGATAATACCTTGACTATTAAATGAAGAAAGGTAGCATATTTAGTCTAAAATTATTTTTAACTGTCGCTACTAATTATAATTAGAATATCTGTTTGATTTCCAGGAGGCCTATTGGCAAATACCATGTTCAAGTATGCACCACTACACCCTGTTGGTTAAGAGGTTCTGATGCTGTACTGAAAGCTATTGTAGAAGCCACTGGCTGTGAAGTTGGTGGAAACAGTTCTTGCGGAAAGTTCTCAGTTTCTGAGGTAAGACTATACATATACAGAGATATGAGTAAATATTACTCCAAATAAAAAAAAAGAACTCTGATTAAAATGAACATGATTTACATTTTGCTGCTGCATATTTTGTTATAATCTTAAGTTATTTTTAAAAATTACTTAAATTACGACTTAGCAAAATACCACAAGAAAGATAACATAAAACACTATTCAGTGTTTTAGTTGATTTATACAACTAATTTTTAAAACTTGATAATTAATAAAACTCAGGTATGATGATTTAAATTTAGAATCTGTAAATTAGTAATGATTGTTCATGAAACAATCATAAAGTGACCTAAATACATTTTTCTTCATTCTAAATTCATGAATTTGGTGACATATCTAGCACAAAATTGAATCTGAATCTGAGCCTTTCATAAGATTTTTTTTAAAACTATTGTGTTTTATGTTAAATATTGTGACAAAATTATACTAATAAAAATTACTTATTATAGCTAAGATCACAAGAAAGTGTTTTTTGTTGCAGCTATAGAATATCACATAATATAAATAATATAATTCTAACTATTTCAGGTAGAGTGCTTAGGAGCTTGTGTGAATGCACCCATGGTACAAGTTAACGATGATTACTATGTAAGTATATTTTCACACAATTTTTCATATTTACTATTTACATATCTGAAAATAAAACAAAAATCATTATAATATATAGAAAATAGAAGAAATGGGTTATATTCCCATTTAAGTAAGAGAGGGTTGCTTCTAAGTTCTCCTGATTAAGACAAACATTTATTTGGTTTATATAAACATTTATTTCATTATATGTTGATATTTAAAGTAAATTTTTAAAAATGTAAAAAGCTATGATTCAAAAGTGCTTGTAAAAGTTTATTTGAAAGAAGTATATTTTTACTTATATTTTATATTTCTTTATAAAATTATAAAAATATAAATTAATAATTTTCAGGAAGACCTGACTGTTGAAGATACTATAGAGATTATTGAAAAACTCAAAAGGGACGAAAAACCTAAACCTGGACCAAGGTATATAATATACTATAAAGTCATATTTATAAAGTTATATTGAATGCGGAATAGAATGAAAAAATATATCTTCTGTGGTATAGTCAGAGGATTATGCTGTTGGAGACATACATGTTTTATACTATGAGTCTTGCTATATGTGTGTTTATTCCACTGCATAATACTATGTTCCTTCGTCAATTTGTTCTCATCTTTTTTAGTTCACTTTTACCCATACATACATACCTGCATACAGGTTAAATACAATGCTGTACTGTTACAGTGAACTAAATAATAAAAGAAAGTGTATGAAATCTCCCAGAGATTTTTGAGGTTATAGTTCTTTTGGCACGTTTGGAAAAAATTATGAGAGTAAAATTTTTACGATGCGCGCGCACACCGACATCCAAAAAGCGACATGATGAAGTTAGCTGAAAGCGATATGATGAAGTTAGCTGCATTCCTTTTACAAACAGAGAGTTGTGACATAAGGGATGTAATCTTTAGCTATTTTTGTTCTGTTACGCCAAAGAAGTATAACTTCTTACGTGCGTACATAAGTACACACAAACCATTTTTTAAGGGTATAGGTATATTTATTGTACATTTACTAATAAATAAGATTTTACAGACAATGTTGCTTTATGTATGTAACATCAGGCTATTTTTATCATTATGAAGTAATAACCTGTTAAAAAAAATTACAATTTGGAAGATATTGTGTGACACATACAAAAAAAAGATAACTAAATGAGTACCTCCATTTAGAAGTTGGTCAGGTCTATTTAATTGTTCTAAATTCATTTCACATTTAACTTCACGCTATATTCCTTCCAGGTTAGGTAGAAAAAAACAGAGTGCCAAGCTCCAAGATCTCTATGTACCTCTTTTGCTTCTTCCATTGTTATCATTTTCTTCATACACACTCGTCGAAGATCCTCAAACTTTTGACTTGACCTTCTTTAATCGAATCATTGAAAACTCTTAGTCATCAAAAGTCTTCCGAAGTCTCCCCCTATTTAATGAAACAAATCACTAAAGTTAACTTAATAATTTTTAACCATGGTTAATCTATACATATAATAAAATTCTAAATCGAATCTGTACGTTAAATATTTTTTAGAAAACCTTATTGAAATAGTCATTATTATCAATACAGAGGCCGAATCTATAGTTTTTAGGATTTTCGTCTGTCTGTCTGTCTGTGGAAAAACCACTGGAGGGAATTTGATGAAATTTGGTATAATGATAGCTGGTTATCCGGGTAACATATAGGATGTATTTTACTGCAAAAAAATATCTCATCACTGAGAAATCTATACTAACTGTTATAAAATGTAAACAGACTCACCTACAAATATCAAATACAAACTCATTACCTGAAAGCTTTTCAATTATTAACTAGCCGCTACCCTCGCATCGCTCGGATGCTGCATTAGGTATCTTTTAAAAATATAACTCATGCTATCGTGGAAATTTCTGTAGACTATTTTAAGACCTACAATTTTCTAGTACATTGTTATGATGTATCTCTGGTTTAGCCAGCGTTAGCCATGTTAGCCACGTATACGAAGCGTACGTAACATTTTTTTGACAAAACACCGTCATAGTTCAGCCATAGTGTATAAAATGTTTCAAATATTTAATACTAATTCAATGAAACACGATATTCTAGAGGTTCATGACATTAATTAATCATTATCTTTTAAAAACTTTGTCATACAGTAAATCTGTATAAGGTTTTGACTGACATATTTTTTAAACTTTATTTTTTATACTATCAGCTTCTACCTCTCAAGTAAAAAAATATGAAAACAATTTCGATTCTGCTAACTATATATACAGGGTGAATTTTTCAAGTGGGCGTGAATGACCAAATCCGAAACTATGAGGAACGTTCCTTATAAGCGACAATATTGAATGGTTTAATGATAAAGTGTGTGTTTTTTTTTTTCAAAATCAACAGGTTCGATTCCTGGCTAGAAAAATGGATATTACAAAAATCCAATGATGCAGTTTTAATTTTCATGAAAATCGGGACCGAAACTCCTTTAAGTACTTTTCGCTATTCCTCATAGTTTCGGATTTGGTCATTCACGCCCACTTGAAAAATTCACCCTGTATAAATAAAATGAATGTTCGTATGATTGTCATCTATATATTCCTAAACCATTGATCCAATTGTGATGAAACTCTGGTGGGTTATACTTTATTCTGCGAATATTCCAGACCTAAATTAAATAAATTTTCTTTGGACGTTTGTATTTTATGCGTTTCTAAACCATTCAAGCACCCGCACTCGAGCGAAGCGAGGGTATGTCGCTTTTTATTGAAATACAAATACAACAGTTACATACAATAATTCATAGTAACAACTTGAAGTATTTTTTTTTTTTTTACTTTTAAACTGTAACTTAGCCTTTGCAATGGCAAAAGAAAAACTTACAGAAAGTTAGTTTTCACAGTTTTAATTGAATAAGTTATACAGCGATACTTGATAGATCTTAGGTCTATTTTTAGTGTTACTTTAAGAATTGAATATAAGGTAAGATTTGGCTCAAACTATAACTATAGCATAGCCGACATGGGGAGGGAGGGGTATATATCATATAACCAAATTGGCGATGACAACCACCATTAAAATTAATCAAAATCAAACTAAAAAAATAGATTATAAAAAAAAATCGATTGCGTAAGAAGAGAACTAAAAGGATAGGAATAATAAAATAGCAATAATAAAAATATATTGCTTAAAACAAGTAGGTATAATAAAGGAGTATTATCGGTAAAATAGTTTTTATTACCTGCAATTTTTTTTTGTATATTATTAGCTGCCCGTTTACAATGTTACCTACGTAAAACTAATGTTTCTCAGTAAGTGAATTATATTCTTTTGAGAAATAAATGAATCTTAAACCTCAAGGAGGAAGTTATAGGTTCGGCCAGTAAATTTTTTACTCAATATTTTTTTATTATATCGTTCTTTAGTAAACAGATAGTGGTGGACAAAACATCGTGAGGAAACCTGCATGTCTGAGAGAACCTAGCAGGTTTTCCAAAGACATGCTCAGTCCGTCCGCACTTGGCCAGCGTAGTGGACTATGGCCTAATCCCCCTCGTATTGAAGGGAGGCCCGTGCTCAGCAATGAAACGTTAAAAAGGGCTGAATACTGTTTGTTTGTGTGTATTATTAATTGTTTATTGCATTTTTTTATATCTTCAGGAGCGGTAGATACGCTGCAGAGCCTCTTGGTGGGTTGACATCTCTTACCGAAGAGCCGACCGGCCCCGGCTTCGGACTGCAAGACGCTTTGAAGGCGTAGAATTGTTTGTAAAGAATTATTGTAATAGGAATATTTAAATAAATCATGTTAGCAAATGTTTTGTTTTTTTTTTTTTTTTTTGTTATTCTAAATGAAATTAGTACCTAATTATATATATCTAATATTATATATTATAATCTCTTATATACTAATAGTACATAGTACCTACTACTACATCTATATATAAATTAAAATTCTGAATCGAATCTGTACATTAAATATTTTTTGGAAAATCTTTGTCATTATTATCGATACAGAGGCCGAATCTATAGTTTTTAGAATTTTTGTTTGTCTGTCTGGCAACGCATTACGAGAAAACCACTGGATAGATTTTGATGAATTTTGGAATGATAGCTGGTTACCCGCGTCGACATATAGAATACTTTTAACTATGCGAAAATATCTCTGAGAAATCTATACTAAACGTTAAAACGTTATACTTATAATATAAAGAGACAAAAATTCGTAAGTTTGGATGTACGTTGCGGAACTACACGCAACTACACTACACTCTTTTAACAATATTTAGAACGGACGTACTGATTGGAGCCAACGAAAAGAGTTAAAATAAATTGCGACTCGCTGAAGGCTAGTTATAATATTTTAAAATAAGACCTAAAAATGCATCAAAATGGTTATTATTTTTTCCATGTATGATTTTTTTTTAAGTGATAAACTCCTTTTGACTGTTTGTAGAAATTTCACTAATAGAAGGCACTATTCCGAATTACAAGGTATAAAAACAAAAAAAAAGTAAATATTTAATGATAAATACAGTATAACTTATAGTACCTTATACATATAACTAATTATGTTTTTATGTTGGTATTATAAATCTTTTCAATCAGAGATCGAGCGATATAGTTTCATATAATAGTAATTTAATTTACGAACTATCTTTTTATTAATCCGCTTGCGTAATACGTGGTTTTGATAAGCGTATAGTCAGCATTGTCTTGATAACGTACACGTTTCAGTCATGGTTTATACGACGAGGTAAATAGTGTTTTATCCATTTAGGTTAGCATAGTTTATTTTTTTTAATATAACATTTCGTGATTGTAAAAATCGTGAGCTTGGAGCGAGGTGATAATGTGTAATTGAAATAAATACAATACCAGTGGTTTATAGTTTTTGTGTACACAGATGTTCCGTCGGAGTAAGAACGATGGAGCTAAAAATTATATTAAAGTGCAGTTATGGGATACGGGTACGGAGATTTCCCAAAATGTAAGTTTCAATTTCTAGTCTCTTATATAATAATAAAATATATTATTTAAGCTAGAAAATTATGATAAATACTCATTAATTACCAGGAAAATAGTTTTTATCGCAATCATAGATCACAATACCCATTTAATAATATTGTCAAAAGTACAAAGAAATAACAGAATTAATTGATATACTATCGATAAAAATTATGAGTGTATTAGAATATGTCTTTATACACTATTAGGTATACTTTTCTGCTCCATTTAGCTTTTTATGTAAAAACATTTAAAATTTAAAATATTTTTTTTAAAGAGTAAATATTTTCATAGTAAATTTATCCGAATAATGTGACATTTTGAGCGGTAAACGAAACTGTCATGTATACGTCACTTTACGTCGCTTGTCAGTGTGTCATTGTTAGTGTTTCGCGATCGTTCGGGCTTTGTGTTGTCTTCTCGGTAAAAAGAAAATGTCTTTCGAGGCTTAAAGCTCCAAGGCATTTTGTGAAAGATGAAAAGCAGTCCGACGCGTAAATATGAAAATTTCTCCGACCACCAAGCTAAAGAGACTGACAAGTATTCCCTAGACAGCCAAGACACCGCCAGTCTGGTTAGTAAATTTAGTTGTTCAAGTTATTGATTTTGTTTGTGTACCATCCAGATGTTATTGATTCATTAACGTTCAGTGTAAGTCAGAGCTAGTAAATTCTATAGAGACTGATGGTAATAATACATTAGTTTATTATACTCTTAAATTCACCGGGCCGTATTCATCTCATGATTGTTACAGCAAAAGCCGCATAAACTGCAAGCTGTTAGAACGACCTAGATTTTTCTATGGAATTTAGTGCATATTCTTTTTAGGTACACTGTCTTGTCGCATGCACCTAAACCTAGTTAACGTCTACACATACGTTTTTTTCGATACACGCGTACACGTATTTCGCATCGTTATTCTAACTTTCACTACACGTGAGTTGCTTTAACGTGGAAAGCAATGAATAATACAATATTTTAAAGAAATTAAGTTTAATATCTAAATATTTATCAATGTTTAATTTTATTAAAACTAATATGAAGGTAGAAGAATATATTTTTAATTGTTTAAAAGCTGAGACAGGGTATTATTCATTTTATTTATTAAAAACTTTACTTCTAAAAATTAATATAAGTATGTATATTGTTTTATATTTTATACATATTATAAATGTCTCCAATTATAATATTATATCAATAAAAAATAATAGTTAAACAAAAAACTTTTTAAAGTTTTGCTACACATTATTATTCAGTTATTTGCAGAATTTTATTAGTATACTTGACAAATTAGTCTTTCACTTTGGAAATAAAAAACAAGTTTTATTGGTTTTATGGAAATGATTAATTTCTTTATTATTTTATTATTCATTGATTTTAAAGTCAATTTCAATATTAATACCAGGTATAGTTTAAATGTAAACTATTTGAATTCTTTATTTAGCTCACTGTACAGGTGAAAATGGAACAGATAATTTTAGATCATTTGGTATAATCATATTCTAGACAATAGTCATAGATAGTGTTATAATATTATGCTATAAAATATAAGTCAGCATAAGATGGGCAATGTTTAAATTAATTTATTAAACAATCAAAACAATAAATTATATATTTGAAGTTTGTTTTTCAAAATAAATGTTGAGAGCTTTTCTTTAAGAAACTTTAGCTGTAAATTTTATTTATTTGTTTTTTGATTACAAAATACCAGTTCACCCAGTAGTATCACAAGTGCTGTTTATATAAAAATTGGGTTTCCTAATGCATACCATACAAATACTAGATAAGATAAAATTAACAGAAGTAAGATACTCAAAGAGTATCTACTTATAGCAAAATATGTTAATGATATGTCAATATAGTAAAAATATAAATTTGTTTTATAATAATTTTGTTAAATATTGAAATTAATTTATATGCTGTTAAATAAAATAACTGTATGCTAAAAAAATATTGGTATAGTGATTAATTGCCTATTTTAATGGAAAAAAAAAATAATAGTCTGCAATGTCCAGGACAGCAATGGCTATGGAGTAGCCAGACCACAGCATGACTTAAAATTTAAAATTTAAATAGTATAACTGTATGCTAAACAAAATATTGGTACAATGGTTTATTGCCTATTTTAATAGAAAAAAAAATTGTCTGCAATGCCCAAGACAGCAAAGACTGTAGATTAGCCAAACCACAATATGACTTAAAACTTAAAATTTAAATAATATAACTGTATGCTAAAAAAATATTGGCATAGTGGTTTATTGCCTATTTTAATAGAAAAAAAAAAACTCTGCAATGTCCAGGACAGCAGTCTATCTCCATAGTCCATGGAGTAGCCAGACCACAACATGATATACATATATACCCATTTGGGTATTTTTTTCTAAACTTACATGTTAATTTAGGTATATTTGAATTATTGAAATTTTCATTAGTTTACTTAAGAGGTCTTAATTTAAGAAACATTTGCGTAAAATCACGATTCACGGTTGACAATACGATTACACATTATCAAGTAAATTTTTGTTTCATTTAAAATGATTGATTATATAATTTAGATGAATACTCGACTTTATTTTAATATTGCGCAAAAGGCAGTGGGCCAGTGCCGTAATTTCAAATAGACCCAGTTGGCAGATGTTTGGATGGCACAGGTATTATATATAAAGTTAAAGATAGTTCGTAAACTGATATCCTACAAACAGCCAGGAGAAAATTAAATCTCTAATGCGTCATGCGTACCTAATGGTAACGTTATGTTACCACATAAACCGTTAACAATTAAGTTTTAAGACTTATAATTTGTAACACGAAAGCGATAAGAATGGTGAATCGAATTGCTTTTATTTGACTTCAAATGACGAGTACCTATAACTATTTTATTATTACAACGTTTATACAAACATTTCTTTTTTTTAAGTACTGGCTGGATCTGTTGAATTTGGAATAATATATCAAAAATTTCCCGATTTGCCGCGAATTATATTACATATTTTGGTGTTAGCAAAAAATTCTTTTATTTACGAATATAGTAACATTAACTAGTATGACGTACAAAATATTAATAGTGCGAAAATTCTAATACATATAGCCTTGAGTTAAAGACTCGTTCTTTTATAAATTCAACAAAGATCTTAGCTTCACAATTGAACATTGACCTAAATATAAATATCCCTTATTTCAAAATTTTAGATTTTATACCATTTGAATTTTAGACAATAATTGCAATGCGCGCCGTTGACGTAAACACCTTATGAAGCGCTCTCAGAGGTTTTAAAATATTGAGTCGTCGCTCTATAGTCTATACAGGATGGAACAAACGGATGAGACATGGAAGAAAAGTACCTTAGGTTTAAATATATAAAGATATAAAGTTTCGCTAAAAGGAAACATTCTTTTATTGTTAAAAGATATGAATATATGTATTGTATTCAGGTCTTTTTTTGACGTGTCACTGCTGGGCACGGGCCTCCCTTCAACGTGAGGGGGAACAGACCGTTGTCCATCACGCTGGGCAAATGCAGATTGGCGAACTTCATATGTCTTTCGAAAACTTGTTAGATTATCTCAGACATGCAGGTTTTTTCACGCTGTAATCATGCTGAAAAATGATTCGCACATGAAAATATTTGAACGGGATTTGAACCCGCTTGACTCGGTTACCCAAGCGAGCGTGTCACCACTGGGCTATCACTGCCTCAAAAAAATATTAATAGCCTCACATGAATATATTTAAAATAGCCTGTACCAGCTAAAAATGCAAAAAATAGTATATAGAGCCACTCTATCTCATAGGGATATTACACGCATTACGAATTAAAAAAATTTGTGCCTACATGCCACTTTTCCGGACCTGAGATAGCTGAAAACACTAGCATCTTGCTCTAGGTTTTTATTGGAGAATGAACGCTAGGTACCGGTTCATCTTCTTTTTCCAAACCTAATTTTTGTTACTAATATTTTATTTAAAAATACAATAATATACACACGTAATAAAAATGCATATATGGCGATTTTAATTTTTTTATGGCTTTTGGACTTGGATGGAAAAGTATACAAATACTTTTTTGTGTGTATAATACCTACGCTTTGACTTGTTTTCTTCTAAGATTTGAGGGTCATCTATATATAGTAGGTTATTTTTGTATTGATTATCATTACATATTATCAATTAAAGCCCCTAATTAAAGTACGCTAATTATGTGTTTGTTCGGACCAATCATAGAAACTATTGTAGGTATTTTCATACGTTCATACATTCATATTATTTTTCACCGTTTATTATTTAATACCTGGTGACCGAGCTTCGCTCGGAGTTCTTTTTTATTATATCGTATTTTTAGACAAAAAAAAAAAACAAAAACCTTGAATAAATACAAAAAAAAGAAACAAAAGTAAAAACTTTATATTACGACCGAGACTTGATCCCGGGCATATGTGTTATCTAACTTGCGTCTTGACCGGTCGACCACGATGCTTATACGCAAGTGCAAGAAATTATCGACCATATTCTGCGTAGAATAATGCAAAAGAATACCGCAAGAAAACTCGAAACCACGCGTTTTCCCTGACATGAGACTAATCTAGATCGATTTTTCGCCCCCGAAAGACCCCTATACCACATTTCCAAACATATTATACCAAATTTCAACGAAATCGTTAGAGCCGTTTCCGAGATCGCTGGTATAAAGATATAAAGATATAAATATACAAGAATTTCTCGTTTAAATATATTAGATTTCATATATTCATATTATTTTTCACCGATAGAAAGAAGGACTATCCACTAAGGTTATAGGATATAATGTATGAACACATAATGAAAATGAGCTACAATTATGATGATAATATTTGTGAATCACTAGTTCTATGTAATTGTTTTGTTCCAGCATTCGAATACGGAGGAAGGTCGCCGCGGCGGGGAGGTGAGCGCGGGCGCCGGCGACATGTGGATCAGTGCGGTTGAAAGTTCCATCCTAAGTTGGGAGGCGGTAAGGATTTCAATAAATATATAATATATCTACATACATTATACATGCCAGTTTCTATCTACAGCATGCAAAAATATATTTTTTTTGTTTTCATACGAAGAATGTCCTAAGAAGAGCAAAAAAAATAATAATTATATATTAATTTATAATAGCTACATACAGTAGGTAGTACAGCGAGCTTTGATAAATTTAAAATACCTATAGAAAGTGCAAAAGCTTGTACCGGCTACGGAAACCGTACATTTTCCCGAAATAAAATTATTCTATAAGCCTCTCATTTCGTATTTTAAGTAAGTTTCATTTGGTTTAGTAAAATTATAATTATTGTATATATGTAGGATACTTAGGTTTTAACGTTTAGTATAGATCTCAGAGATACGATATTTTCTCGCAGTAAAAAGTACCCTATATGTTTACTCGGATAACCAGCTATCATCATACCAAATTTCATGAAAATCCCTCTAGTGGTTTTTCCGTGATACAGTCACAGACAGACAAAAAAATCTAAAAACTATAGATTCGGCCTCTGTATCGATAATAATGACTATTTCAATAAGATTTTCCAAAAAAATATTTAATGTATAGATTCGATTCAGAGTTTAATAATATTATATGTACCTATAGATGAATTGTGACTACGCAAATACAAAAATATGAAGAAATTTTTGGCATATTATGTGTACTTTTATGTACTTTCGAAGTATTTTTTCTAATTAAAGCAAGCTCTTGCTAATTTTGTGTTTAATTAAATACGTAACAAAACGTAACGCAAAATAATTAATTGATGTCATTAGAAGAAAATAAATTTAAACTCAGATATCCATTTTACATTCAGCGAAAGAAAACATCTTATTGATTATAATATATAAACGAGGGAGCGACTAAAAGAGCCTTTGATAAACTATAATTATCTACTAGCGGCTCACCCCCGCTTCGCTCGGGTTCGCTTCTCGACAAACAAAAACAAATCTATCCCACGGGAACCGTACATCTTTCCGGGATAAAAAGTAATATATTTTTTATTCTGATGTATAAACTATATTATTGTAAAGTTTCATTAAAATCCAATCAGTAGTTTTTGTGTACTAAGCTGTATTAATTACTATAGTTTTTAACTATCCCACGGAAACTAATTTTCCGGGATGAAAAGTATCTAAAATGTTGACCGGGGACATAAGGTACCACCATGCAAAATTTCATTTAAATCGGTTCAACGGTTTCGGAGATTAGCCCGTACAAACAGACAGAGAAACAAAACAATTGAAAAAAAAAAAACAGGATTTGTTCTATTTCTCTTCTTACATCCCCCTGACTCGGTTTTTAGTTTTCTTTTCTACGTACAGACATTCCACCTCAACAGTTTTATTATATGTATAGGTTAAACGTTTGTATATAATATGTAATATATAACCGTTTTCCATTATGTATATGGTCTTCACAATAGCGTTTGTCGAAAACTATCGTGCCTTTGTATACTATCATTTCGTGTTACAGAAAATGCGACAATACGTTGGGTAATCTAATATTTGAGTAGGTAGCTTTTGTTCAGAAAATTTTTGCCATTCGACTAAGCTTAGCGACGTGTTTAACTGGCTACAAAAAAGCTGTCAGTTCAGTTTGATGACTGTTATAGTTATATATACATACTAGCGACTCACTCTTGCTACGCTCGGGTTCGTCCCTAGTTAAGTTTCATGGTTTACTATAGATTTCTTAGAGATTAGATATTTTCTCGCAATAAGTATCCTATATGTTGAACCGGACAACCAGCTATCATCATAACAAATTTCATCTCTAGTGGTATTTTCGTGATGCGGTCACAGACAGACACAAATTCTAAAAAATATAGATTCGGCCTCTGTATCGATAATAATAAACTATTTCAATAAGATTTTCCAAAAAATATTTAATGTACAGATTTGACTTAGTTATAATTTTATTACATGTATAAATTTGAGCTAAAAGCGCCCTATTTTGTAAAACGAAACAGATTGAATAAATACGCGCTTTAGAAGAGCTCTTTAAGAAGATACCAGAGTTTCAAAAGAGGTGGTTAACCTGTATTCATATCTTCATATGATTCTTGATTATAGCTTAGGGCTCTAAAAGTTTTTTTTCAATACATACATATATATATATATATATATATATATATATATATATATATATATATAAAAGACAAAAGTGTATCAACGCACAGGCCAAACCCTTAAGGCTAAATTGAAATTTCGCACACGTTTTCCTCATATGACGAAGGCATCCACTAAGAAAGATTTTTTTAAAATTCAACCCCCAAGGGGGTGAAATAGGGGATAAAATTTTGTATGAAACTTTTTATTCCTTGGACATATTTGCATGAAGTTTCGTATTTTTCGTACTTTGATCGCGAGCGAAGCCGCGGGTTCTGCTAGTTAGGTATATATTTGTACATAAATACTTTACACGTGCATTATTGATGGAATCGGCGACTTCAGTAATTGCCAGTCGACCTTTCAACCACTGAGTTATTGCGACTCACTAGCCGTGACCATACGTAATACCTATGGTGATAATGAAAAAACAAAAGCAATGAATATTGCAATGAATTACACGCATCAGGTGTTTCTTCAATAGCTATGAAGCAAATAACGTTTGATTACACACGCTTTATGACTTAATTTGAATAATAATCTTGTGAAATGTTCGTTTACTCTATGAGTTCTTGTTTTGATAAAGTTTTAAACATGACTTTTTGAATGAAATAGATATGAAAATATCAGTGTTAGCAACTTTTTATGTTAGCGTATAAATGAATATGTACGTACGTAATCGTTTAAAATTGGGTGAATTATATTTTTGAGAAATCTAAACAAATAAAATTGAAGCGTCTGTTTGTAATGTCAAAATAACAGCTTTTTACTAAATGCATATTAAATTATATACGGTACTTATGAGAAAAACTCAATATTATATTTTTTGTCTGCCTGTCTGTCTGTTCGTTCCGGCTAATATCCGAAACGGCTGGACTGATTTTAAAGGGAATTTCACTGATAGATAGCTGATGTTATAAGGAGTAACTTAGGCTACTTTTATTTTAGAAAAACAATTAGGATTCCGCTAAAAAAAATTGAATCGTATAGTTACGTACCCGAGCGAAGCGAGGGTATGTCGCTAGTACTGTAATGTAAAATATGCTTATATAATATTTTTATCAATTACAAGAAGTTGGAGGTTCTTAATTCAAATGTACGATTTTTGTGTATGTTTCGTGATTCTTGATATCGTGATAAGCTATATTGAAAGGACGCTTCCATATAATGATATACATATGTACATTGTAGGTACATATTTCTTAACTTTTAAAGTGATTTTTAGTCGACACACCATTTTAGTTAATAAAATAACTATTAATTACTTAATTTATTTGCTTTATCCATTATATTGGACTACTATTTGGATTGATACGATTTGGATGTAATTCCTAGGGATGCATCCGATACCGATATTATATCGGCGATATCATCGGTTTTCCGATACATCGGTATCGGCAATATTAATTTTCCGATACAACGATATATTTTTAGTAATTTTAGGATGTTGTTTTTTGAATAATAAACTCATATATATATATATATATATATATATATATATATATATATATATATATATATATATATATATATATATATATATATATTTCAAATATTAATGTCTAATCTGAACTTTATTATTAAATTAATATTTTGTTTAATTGCTAATTTCAACGAATAATTAACATACTGTTAAATTACAATTTTCCAATTTTGCTAGTTAATATTCTAAATAAATATTACTTATGAAAGTAATGCCCTTTTATTTCTGTGTTTTTCATCCTAAGCTCACACTTTTTTACTTTTTACACCTTTTGAAGCCTGCAGTGTCCGCATCGGTATCGGTATCGGCGATACTTTTTTATAAATATCGGTATCGATAGAAGTGCGTATCGATGTATCCCTAGTTCAAATTTCATACATTTAGTAGGCTTAGGACCGATCCACACTATAGTGCGGATCACGGGTCGTTCTCGGTCCGATATCGGTCTGGTAAAGTATTGTTATACAAGAAAAAATGAGTACATTCACACTATAAGTAAGAGCCGCCCCACACTATAGTGCCGATCACAGTTCGTTCTCGGTCTGATATCGGTCTATCTTTAACTAGCGACTCACCCTCGCTTCGCTTCGGGTTCGTCCCTAGACAAAAACAGATCTGTCCCACGGGAACCGTACATTTTTCTGGGATAATATATAGCCTACAGCCTTCCTCAGTTGACGGGCTATCTAATGCAAAAAGAATTTTTCAAATCGGACCAGTAGTTCCTGAGATTAGCGCGTTCAACCAAACAAACAAACTCTTCAGCTTTATAATATTAGTATAAATTTAAACTAATTTTCGTTCTGCGGCTTTCCTTGTGAGATACACCAATAAAAAGTAGCCTATCTATTCAGGATATAAGCCTCAATATCAAATATCTCTCGCATCCATTGAGCTGTTATAGCCTGAAGCAGTAACAAACGCACACACTCACTTACTTTCACATTTGGAATATTAATGTGAAACTTGACATAAAGAAAAAAAAACTGCAAGGAGTATTTGTATATATAAGAAACGTGCTTTAAAGAATCTTGTGGTCTTTGACCTCGTTAAAACTAACAGGTAGCGTTGATGTTAATGATGCAAAATGCGGACGCAGTCGCGAATAGTAGCCTAGCTAGCAAGTAATGCGTAAGTCGGAATTTTTTTTAAATTCGATTTTAATATGTATTCAGCTCTTTTTAACACGTTCCACTGCTGGTCAAGGGCCTCTCTTCAAAATGAGGTTGATTAAGCCATAATCCACCACGCTGGCTGAGTGCGGGTTGGCGGACTTCACACGTCTTTCGAAAACTTATTAGGTTCTTTCAGACATGCAGGTTTTTTCACGATGTTTTCCTTCTTTATAAGACAAGTGGAAATCATATTGGAAATGATTCGCACATGAAAATATCACAGTCGCGAGATCCGGAATTTGAACCCGCTTCACTCGGTTTTACTAACGAGCGCGTTACCACTGGGCTACCACCATCCTTATATGATACTCGCGACTCACCCTCGCTTCGCTCGGGTTCGTCCCTAGGTACATTTTAATTTTTTTGAGCGGAACCCTAATACTTTTACTGAAATAAAAGTAGCTTAAGTTACTCCTTATAACATCAACTACCTGCCAGTGAAAGTCACAAAAAAAAGACGGACACAAAAATTTTAAAAATTGTGTTTTACTTATAAATACCGTATATAATTCCATATGCATTAAGTTAAAAGCTATTATTTTGACATTACAAATAGACGTCAATTTTATTTATCTGTATAGATGATAATGATTGGTATTTATTTCTATGCAAAACTTTAAAAGAGTTACCGAATTTAAATAGCGTAAAATGCTAAATGCGATTATTGACCGCGCTCTTGTCCCCGACCTTCGCTGTTGTAAACATTTTTAATTTAATATCTAATTTAAGTTGTTGTTATAGTTTAAGTTGCTTAATGCTTTAATCCATAAAGTTTTAAGTTTTACGAACGACTTGCTGCTTTTTGGCGGTGATTTTTATGTATTTTTCTGAATTCACTCAGGTTTTTAGATAACTTAGTAATTTACTGTATAAATAAGTTATAAAATACAAATATAGTAATTTTTCCAATTGGGTTAGTGGGTTTTGAGGTTAGCGCGTACAAACAAACATAAAAATTCTTCAGCTATCTAATAATATAGATGGATAACTCCATCTATGACACTATTAACTAATAATTAATTTAAGAAGAATTACAAAAAGTATTAGTAATTTTATTTGTAAAAACGTTGTGCAAATGTATTGGCAAGTTAGATTCATTGTAGTACGATATTAAATCTATCTAACGGTCGTGTACCTCTTAAATAGAGGTCAGTGTCAATAGCGAACGGTTAATTCTCATGTGATATTTGTCTTAATGAGTAAATATATTTAAATAATTTATACCAATGTAGTGTTTTATTAAAACACAAGTGTTGTGAAATAACTTTAATTATTAATCACGATAACTTTGTCATCTAGCTTAGCTTTGGTCAAAAATCATATGAGATAACTTTGGAGGGTTTAACGTAATATAAAATATGAGTAAGAAATTCAGTTTATTTAAGTCTTTTAGGTTTTCCTGAAAGACTAACCCATTTATACAGTAAAAATAGCGCACAAAAAATTTAAAAATAACGTTTGTTAAAATCATATTTTTTTGCTGACGTTAATAAAAATAATAATTAGTACGTATCAAAGTATCTGGATTTTTTGTGCTGGTTTTTCACATAGGTAATATAATAAATACTTCGTTTCTTCAGTGTAAATTCCGAACGTGAATTATGTGTATTGTAGTTCCTTGCTTTTATTAGCTACAATTATAACTAGGACTAGTAGTTAATAACTATGTTATCGTATCTTGGATTTTAATCTACTTCTAATTGTCGAATATATTTAAAAAAGATTTTATATCTACGAGTGTTCGCCTAATGCAGTGCCGGATTCAACCCTAACGCCGCCCCTGGGCACTGTAAAAAATGCCTCTCCATTATCGAAATCTATACATATAATAAAATTGTAACTAAGCCGAATCTGTACATTAAATATTTTTTGGAAAATCTTATTGAAATTGAAATTATTATAGACGTTTGTAGGCCAAATCTATAGTTTTTAGAATGTTTGTCTCTATGTCCGTCTGTCTGGGAACGCATCGCGAGAAAACCACTGGATAGATTTTGCTGAATATGGTATGATGATAGCTGGTTATCCGGGTCAACATATATACGCAGGATACTTTTTACTGCGGGAAAATATCTCATCTCTAAGAAATCTATACTAAACGTTAAAACGTAACTAGGGACGATACCGAGCGGAGCGAGGTTGAGTCGCTAGTTATATACCTAATAATCGTTATAATTTATATACATAGTATGTACTCGTTAGTGTATAAAGGAATTTATAAAAATGCTACTATACCAAACGTAGTTCTTATTAAGTGTCTTTCTTATGTCATCGATTTTTGAAAGTTCGTAAAAGCGGTTGTTTTAATTAGTAAATAACTACTGCGTCCATAAAAGGGAATGTGGATCAATATAAAATACTAAAAGCTTAAAGTATAATGTAGTGAAAGTTGTATTGCTCAATGTATTTATACGTAATATAGGTACTGAAAGTTTTACATGTCTTTATTGGTTCTTAAGCAATAATAAAAGAAAAAGGAACTAAAGTTCTCGTGTTACATAAAAAGTTGACATTATGTAACTGTTTTTACATAATTATTAACATAACCTATTTATTGACATTAAGTCCGCCAACCCGCATTTGGCCAGCGTGGTGGACTATGGCCTGATCCCCCTCGTATTGAAGGGAGGCCCGTGCCCAGCAGTGGGATGTTAAGAAGGGCTGAATACAATTTATTGAAATTGCGCTTGAGCAAGGCAAGCGAAGGCAATGTTTTAATTTTTTTAATCGTCATTATATTTTTGGAAACAGCAACTATTAAGATGGCTCAGCTCAGCATAACTGCAGTCCGAGCTGGTAGCTTTCTCACACAAAGTATTTAAATACAGTATGTTCTTGACTTGAAAGGGAAGTTGCCAATGGTAAAGTCCAGCTCTTAGATATTGTCTGTATTATCCTACTAATATTATAAACGCGAAAGTTTGTGAGGATGTACGGATGTCCTTGTTACGCTTTTACGCAATAACGATTGATCGGTTTTGTTAAAGCTTCATAGTAAGTAGTATACATAGCTTATATTATCCTTCTCGGTATATAAATATTATGAATGTGAACGTATGTGAGTATGGATGTTTGTTACTCTTTCATGCCAGTACAACTGAACGGATCTGGATGAAATTGGCACAGAAGATAAATTATAGTCTGGAATAACACATGGGCTACTTTTTATCCCAGGAAAATATACGGTTCCTGAGGGATAGATTTGTTTTTGTTTTTCTAGAGGCGAACCCGAACGAAGCGAGGGTGAGCCGCTAGTATAAGAATAAAATATAGGCTATGTTCTGAATTAAACTACTCAGGTGGAGCCCCGGGAAAACACTAGTATTGTTTCCAATTGTTATCGAATCCGAATATTAAAACTTTTTTAGAGTAAGGGTTTTGTGCCCTCAACTCTATTTTTTCATACCAAAAAGTTTTAGAAGTTACCTACATTTTCTTTAATATTTTTAACTGTGCCGGTTCAAATTTAAAATTATATGTATTGCGTTGCCTGATACGAATATTTTCATTAATATTTTACATGATGACTTGATGTACTTAATTAAGCTTTTTTTCAACATTTTATAAATTTTGTAAGTAAAAAAAATGACCTCAAAGTTTAGATGTTATTTATACTTTTTATGGTAATTTATCTAATATATAAAATTCTCGTGTCACAGTTTTCGTTGCCATACTCCTCCGAAACGGCTTGACCGATTTTGATGAATTTTTTTGTGCTTATCCGGTATCTATGAGAATCGGCCAACATCTATTTTTCATCCCCCTAAATGTTAGGGGTAGTCCACCCCTAAATTTTTTTTTATTTTTTAGACAACATTTTTAATTTCTATTTTTTTATGATACAACATACAAAAATACATACAATCCTCAATTTTCACCCTTCTACGATCAACCCTTATTTTTTAATAGCCATTTTAGTAATAGGAAATTATTTATATGGCAAAACAACGTTTGCCGGGTCAGCTAGTATTGTATAAAATTCCCGTGTCACGATGTTGGTCCGGGATGAACTCCGAAACTACTCATCCGTCCTTAACGATTTTTTTTAAATGTGTGATTTGTTCCAACGTAAAAAGTAGGATACTTTTTATCCTGGTACTTTATTTTTTTTAATGGAAAAAATTACGATTTTCATATCCGGAGAGGGATTCCGGAGAGAGAACCTGAGAAACGGCTACTCTAAGCTACAAATTCTAACCCCAAGCTAAAGAAAATATATATTTTTTTTGTTCTTCGACCCCCTCTAGATATACAAAAATCCCGTGTTACGACGTTAGTTTGTGATGAACTCCGAAACTACTTAGTAGCTTAACCAATTTTAGCAAAGGTTTTATAAAAAAAAAATATAAAAAAAAATTATGTCAAATTTAAATAAATATTATTAAAAATATAAATTTTACAGCAACTTTGTTTCTGTCACTATTTTATTGTGCCTAGTGATTATAAAGTAGGTATCTACGTATCTACATAACTCTACACTTAGTATAATTACCTATTATTTTTCTAACTACAGTATACGTAGATTATAGTTCGATGATGAGTTAGATATAACATATTTATAAAGTAATTCATTCCTACGTTATATTGTATTACCTTTGCCTTTTTAACCTACTTCAAATAAAGAGATTATCAATTTTGACTGTTACTTGTAAGGTGATTTCAAAGTTTGTATGACTTTATATGAAAAAAAGTAACTTTTGACTCTATTTTTACATTAAGTATCTGACGACCGACGGTGTCCTTTTTTGTAAAATCGTCTTTTTTCTGCATAAAAATTTAAAAGTTGTATTATATATATATATATATATATATATATATATATATATATACACATATATATATACAAAAATTGCTCATTTAATATTAATATTATAAGATAATACTAGTTGTAGCCTCCAATTATAGATAAGACATTTGCTTGATGCGCATACTCCTAATTTAATTATACATAAATGCCAATTGTATTGAACGGACGTACGACGTCTATTATCTCAATGCCTATTTTACAATGAAAGACTAGCGACATGCCTTGGTTTTGCTCTTAAGTTTGCAATTTTTTTTTTTAAATATTGAAATCTATCAATTATTATCAATCAAAAATCAATAACAGGTGACTTTCCATATGAAGTATTCTACTCGTTTTCACCGTACAGTTTAAATAAAACAAATATTTTCTTAACATACATTGTAGTAAAATACTACACGATAATCATATCTGTGTAATATTTTCTACACTATATTCTAATATTGTTATAATTTTAGCCTTCTAACATGATTTCTAGCGTGATTTCATAGAGAAATATATAGATACTTTATGTATATTACATCTAAATTAATATTGTAACTGCGAGAGTAACTGTCTGTTTGTCTGTTAAGTTTTCACACCTAAAAATACTTTTAGTATATTGTATACTTATAGTATATGTTTTAAAGAATTTTGATATGGAGTTAGATGGGACCTTGAAGAAGATATAGGCTACTTTTTGTTGCTAAAATATAAACTTGAACGGCTTGAAAGTTTGTATGGGAAACAAACTACCTAAAGTACCCCCACGATTACTATATTTTTATCTATTTAAAACGTATGTAGGGACGCACCCGAGTGAAGCGAGGGTAAGTCCCTAGTATATTATATAACTAGCAACTCACCCTCGCTTCGCTCGGGTTCGTACATAGGTACGTTTTAATTTTTTTTGAGCGAAACCCTATTTTTTTTTTCTAAAATAAAAGTAACCCAAGTCACTCCTTATAATATCAGCTCTCTGTCAGTAAAGTCCCGTTAAAATTGGTCCAGTCGTTTCGGAGATTAGCTGGAACAAACAGACAGATAGACAGACAAACATTTTAAAATTTGTGTTTTTCTTATAAGTACCGTATATAATTCCATATGCATTTAGTATTAAACTGTTATTTTGACATTACAAACAGACACTTCAATTTTATTTATCTGTATAGATGAGAATTCCATTCCTAGGACAGACACAGAATTTTGTCTACAGATTTTCCGTAGAAGCCAAACATGTAATTTAGTAATACTGTATTTATCATTAATGTTTTAAATAGGTATAGAAAGAAATAGAAGACGCTAACAGCAAAACAAGAAAAACTTATAACCTAAATTGTGATCTTTGGTGCTATAAATTATTGTTTCGTCTTCATTTTTACAGCACAGCTTAGTTAAATAATAAAAAGAAAACAATACAAGAATAAATAATTAAAATCTCAGTCTAAGCCTCAGACAATGTAGCATTGAAACAATAGCTATGACGAGCACATTTCATTAAATCAGTATGCATTTAGATCTTGCCATTTTTCACATTTTCTCTTGATGTCTGGTGTTTTTTTTACATCTAAAATTTCGATTAATTTAACTTTTACTAAGAAACCTTTCTAATTACCAAAAACGTAACATAAAACTAACTCATAACCTCTTTTTGAAACATTTAAATGGTAATAATGAAGAGAATAAATGAATTTAGCGTTGAGTTTTTTATTTTTAACCGACTTAAAAAAGAGATGAGGTTACTCAATATAGTCAATTAGGTTGTATGTTTTTTTGTGTATATTGTGAACCGATTTTTATTATTCTTGTTTCATTTAATTTTTCTTTAAATCTAATCTTTATATAATCATCTTATTATTATTATAATATTATAAATGTGAATGTTTAGATGGATGTTTGGATGTTTGTTACTCAATCACGTTAAAACGGCTGAAAGGATCTGGATGGGATTTGACACAGAGATAGATTATAGTTTGGAATAGCACATAGGTTACTTTTTATCCCGGAAAAATTACGGTTCCCGTGGGATAGATTTGTGTTTGTAATATAAAATTAAATAGGTTCTATCTAAGGTTAAATTGTATACTCAAAATGCCTTTATAAACTACCTGAAAATGTTAACTCGCATTTTGTCCAACAACAAAAGCAAAAACCTCACGTCAATATTGAATAATAATTGCGTTCTTTTACCACTTAAGTCCTAAGAGTTTTTATGTGTCCTGGTCCAATGAGCACCTGGAACATTCTACAGGTTTCTATATTTTCTTTACAACCTGCCATCTGAATGTCACCTGTATGTATATGTATATAAAAAATGAAGTGTCCGTCTGTTACTATAAAATTAACACATTGTACTTGACGCGTATGAGATGTGTACGAAAAAAATTAAAAAGTGCATCATACTCTTATTTGCTAAGTAATAAAGATCTTATACATTTTTCACCACAATTATTTAGGTTAGGTATATTTTTCGAATATTAATAGTCATGAATATACCTACATATTACATATATTTTAGGTAGATATTTGATTTTTGGATTTTAGATCGCTACTATTTTTAAATTTTTTAAATTGATTTTATCTATATATCATTATTTAAAATACGTATTTAACGCTCGATAAGTATTAAAGTAATAATATTAATCTATATATACATATATAAAAGGCAAAAGTGATTGATGTATCAACGCACAGGCCAAACTCTTATGGCTAGAAAATTGAATTTTCACACACGTATTCCTCATATAACGAAGGCATCCACTAAAGAAGACACACCCAAGGGGGTGAAATAGGAGATAAAAATTTGTATTTTTCGTAGTTCGATCGCGAGCGAAGCTGCGGGTTCTGCTAGTATTTCATAAAGTGTGTACTATTTTTTTATTTGTATGTATGTAAAGAATAATCATCTATGGAAGAACTAAATCGATTTTTAAAACACTGTCACTAAGAGCTAAAAGGTTCAGAATTCTGATTGACATCAATAAACATAGTTTATATAAGGGCTACTTCTATTGACGTAATGCGCAAGCAAAGTCGTGGGCGTAAATTAGTTTTAAACTTTTAAAACGCAAATATTACAGTATCTAACACTGTAATGTGCAATTCCTTAAGATAATTCTAACCAGATATACTACTTTTGCGTCATCTACATCCGTAGCGTACAGTGTGTGCCGGTTTTTTGTATCTTCACTCGAGTATTTTATTTTATTCGAGTGCCGCTTTGAATTGTCGGAAATGAAGCGTTTTTAAACATCAGTATGTTTTGTTTAATAATATATTTATGCTAGAGTAGCTATTGGAAATTCGTTGATGGTGAATCATCTTGCCATGGCTTATGATGTTTTAAATTAAAATTGTGATATCTGAAAGTCAACATTTGAGGTGGCCATGGTTATAGTTTTTAATTTTCGATAATAAATTTTGACATACTAACTACTCACTCACTTCGTTCTCTCCCCCATTAAATCACATAAAATACTTTTTTGTTTATTATAGCCTAGCGACTCACTCTCACTCCGCTTCGGGTTCGTCCTTAGAAAATACAAATCTATCCCACAGGAACCGTACATTTTTTTGAGGATGATATATAGCCTATAGCCTTCCTCAGTTAACGGGCTACCTAATGCAAAAAGATTTTTTCAAATCGGATTAGTAGTTCCTAAGATTAGCGCGTTCAACCAAATAAACAAACAAACTCTTCAGCTTTATAATATTTTCTAGCGACTGACCCTCGCTTCGCTTCGGGTTCGTCCCTAGATAATAACAAATCTATCACACGGGAACCGTACATTTTTCCGGGATAATATATAGCCTATAGCCTTCCTCAGTTAACGGGCTATCTAATACAAAAATAATTTTTCAAATCGGATTAGTAGTTCTTGAGATTAGCGCGTTCAACCAAACAAACAAACAAACGAACTCTTCAGCTCTATAATATTAGTATAGATTATAGATGTTTTATTACTTCAAGATCAGTAGGTATTACTTGCTAAAACTCCTAACATCAGATTTTAGTGTTTTAGCGACTCAGCCCTCTTAGGTGCCTATCAGTAGCCTATGTGGCTCTTCTGGTCATAGTCCAAATCCGTCATTTCGACGTAAAAGGGTAACAAACCTACAAACACATACAAACTTTCGCATTCATAATAATAATTGGATTATTTAAATGTTTGTACGGATATTCCGCAGGTGGCTGAGCGTCTACAAGTGGACGTTCGTAGGGGGCTATCATGGAGGGAGGCAAACGATCGTATGAACTTTGTGGGTCCCAACGAGTTTCAAGTA
Source organism: Fabriciana adippe (assembly GCA_905404265.1). NCBI lineage: Eukaryota > Metazoa > Arthropoda > Insecta > Lepidoptera > Nymphalidae > Fabriciana > Fabriciana adippe. The sequence goes on along the minus strand of FR989997.1, from coordinate 2,730,364 downwards.
AAAGAAGAGGACCCACTATGGAAGAAATATATCGAGCAGTTCCAGAATCCCCTCATATTATTGTTGCTTGGTAAGTAATAAAGTTAATTAACGTATGATATTTGCACTTTTTTTCATACGAAAATTCGTGTGAAAGTGCTTTTGAGCTAGATTATATACTCATATTAATTAATATCTTGGTTCGATATACGATCACATCTCGTTGAATTTAATAAAATAATGGATTCTGATATCAATTTTAATTTACATACTATTTTACTTTATTTTTGAATAACAAAAATGTACCAAACAATTTACACAAGTAGGTAGATACTTTTGAAGGCTAGCCTGTATTTTTTATTGTTTTATTTTATTATATTTATGATTTTATTATCTAATATATTTAAACGAGCAATTCTTGTATATTTATTTATACCGGCGATCTCGGAGACGGCTCTAACGATATCGCTGGGTATGTGCGGGCTTTCGGCAGCGAAAAATCGTACTTTATGTACGTCTGTAATCGTCTGGAAAACGCGTATTTTCGAGTTTTCATGATTTGCGGTTTTCTTTCGCTTTATTCTACGCAAAATATGTTAATAATTTGTTTTTTTTTGTATTTATTCAAGTTTTTAGTTCTTTTTTTGTTTTTAAGCCAAATATAAAAAAAATAATACTTTTAACCAAAAACTCTGAGCGAAGCTCGGCCGCCCAGGTTCTTCATATTTATACACGCTTTTGCATTTTATCAAAATACTCTATAATTAGCGTTCTATAAGCGAATCCAATAGAGCATAGTATATTGAAAACTAAAACATTTTAACTATTAGTTTAAATAAAAAAGATCAAATTTCTTTTTTTTCCCCAAATAAAACTATAGAATATTATCATGTGGTCATATAGCGTGTCTGTTTACTTTATCTGTCATCTTTGCCACAGGTTTCTTAGATGTGGCGATATTGCTCTTGGAACCTGTTTCCAGTGTTTTTTACAGCTCGATACGGTTCGCCAAATACCATAATGTGCATACTTATGTAACGTCACAATAAACATTCTAAATTTACATTTGTTAGTGTCTTATTTGAAATAAAAATAAAAATATCGATATATACTAAGTATTTGTTATAATCTATTTGAAATGTGTTATTATTATACTTTTATAGTTAACTAGTTTTTACCCGCGGCTTCGCTCGCGTGGTAAGTGGTGCGGGGACATGAAATGAGGTAAACTATATTCAATTATTAGACTTATTACAAGTGCTTTTGAATCGTCAATCAAATCCAAAATCAAATCAAAAATTTGGGATCAAAGGTAGCCTATGTCAATCCTCAGGATGCAGGCAATGTCCTTGTTAAATTTTAACCAAATCTTTTCAGCGGTTTAGACATAAAAAACAACACAGAATTACTGGCACATTTATAATATTAGTATGGATGATACAAATTACAATTGATACAGTAATAAAATTGTGGGCAGAGGAGGGGTCCGCTTGGCCCATATTAATTTAACCAATGGAAGTGTGAAATAGTATAGTATCACTAGAAGGAATAGAATGAAATTTTAGCGTAATTCGCCTATAGAAGATTTGGTACAGTCCTGTCATATTTTCACTGTACGCACATATGTACATCTGCAGGTTATTATCAGTTTTATTTAAAAGTTATTTAATGAGTATAACCTATTCATTAAAAAAAATTGGGAATATCGATCTACATTTGGTCGGTAAAGACATCAAGTAAAATTACCACAAAAAAAAAACAATTAAAGTGGGGTACCATCTTCTTTTTGAAGTCGGTCAAAAATAAAAATGTTACTAAATTATTATTTTTTTTTATTTTCGCTGCATTTTTAGTTCTATATACCTAATATATAATTACCATACTTGATCACCGTTTTGTTTAGTTAGGTCTTAGGAGCCTTTGTAATGAAGAGATTTTTGTAAGCTTAAGCAAAATTTTTTATTTTGACTATTATTTGTTTATTAAAAATCGACTGATGATTAAATGATTGAAAAATCGAATGACGCGCGATTAAATATAGATTAAAATTTAATAAATATAAAAAAATATATAATATTTTTTTTGGGGCAGTGGTAGCCCAGTGGTAACGCGCTTACTTTGGAAACCGAGTGCGGGTTCAAATCCCGGGTCTCGCACCTCTGATATTTTCATGTGCGAATCATTTCCAACATGATTAGCACTTGCCTTACGGTGAAGGAAAACATCGTGAGGAAACCTGCATGTCTGAGAGAACTTAGTAAGTTTTCGAAAGACATGTGAAGTCCGCCAACCCGCACTCTATCAGCGTGGTGGCCTATGGCCTGATCCCCCTCGTATTGAAGGGAGACTCGTGCCCAGCAGTGGGACGTTAAAAAGGGCTGAACACATAATATTTTTTTACATAAAAAAAATATATTAATAACTATTTATTGTAATTATCATTGACTAATTATAATTTTACTATTTGTCACTACGAGTAGGTATATTCATTTCGTTATATTTATAAAAACTTTTTTATAAAATATACATTTTCATATAGGTAATATTGGAACATTTAATTAATTACTCACACTGACATTGTAACAAAGCTAGTCCCTCGTAGCCATTCGATCGATTTAATTCCAAGGACTTGCAGCTAGTTGAAGCAAGTTTTTGTTTGCATTCTGTAAGGAATTATTATTTGTTACGTTATAGTAGATATAACTATGTACAGTAGAAACTCGATTATCCGGCCCTCAGTTATACGGATTCCAACCACCAAATATCCGGACTACCAACCGCGACCAATTATATATACCTACAAATTGAATTTATGCAAGCACTAAAGCACTAGCGGCTCACCCTAGCTTCGCTCGGGTTCGCCTCTAAACAAACAAAAACGAATCTATCCTACGGGAACCGTACATTTTTCAGGGATAAAAAGTAGTTTTAGTTAGTTAGCAATTGTTTCAGGAAAAATCTGCTTTTCTTCATACAATAGATTATCCGGATTTTCGATTATCCGAATGCCTAAGGACAAAAATTAGTCCGGTTAATCGAGTTTCTACTGTATTTGATTTTTTTTGGGTGTTAATGTTACATACATATATTCAGTCATTGAGTTGTATTGAAGATGATGAATGATTCAATGAAGATTATACATAAAAAGGTTATGCCATTTATAGTTACATAAGTATTTTTTTTATAAAAAAATGGTATAATACGAATTTCAAATCCTTAGGGGCAAAACTTTTTTTGGATTGTAAATAAGATTAACTAATAGATGATCAGAATTAATAGTAATAATGTCTTCCTGACCATTATTGGCCTATCTTATTAAGATTAGCCATTTGCGCAGAAGATATTATAAAAGACACAAGTGGACTTTTCATTCCGTCTTCCTCATACTCCGGTGAATGCTGTTACTGAAATTTTCTTTACAAAAAAACTCGATAAAAAAGTTTAAAGAATTTTATTCTCAAAAAGACAAAGTCACTTACATGAGAACAACATAATAACATAAAGTGAAAACATACAAATGGTCGCCACATAAGTAGGTGCTCAGTTAACGAGATAGGATATAATTACAATTGTGTGTATATTAAATGTTATTAAATTTGGTTATTTTCCAAAATATATCGTGAAAGCTGAGATTTAAATCCGTTAATTGAGCTTACATTTTTTAAAGTAGATGGTAATTTATTATAAAGTTGTGCTCCTTCAAATGTAATATCCTTCTTTGCATAATTTGTTCTGGTTTTTGGGAGAACTAGTAGGCTAGGTCGACGGGTGCTACGCTTACTAACATGTTTCATAAAAGATAAATTAGAATGTACAGATTTACTTATAATTTTCCTTATCAGAATGCAGAATAACTATACTTAGCCCGACCCAGGACATAAACCCAGGACCTTCGGGTCTGCAGCCGTACATGCTCGCCACTAGACTAATTTTGGTTTAGCCAGAGGCAGTTGATGGCAAAGATATCGCATAACTTCACCACAAAAAAAAAACGAATTGAGATTGAGATGAATTTTCTTCTGTTTAACCTGGGTCAAAAGGAAAGCAATTTTCAATTTTGATCAGGTCTCAAATACCTAAAAATAAATTTTCGATTGGCGCAATGCCTAATCGCTAACGAGCAATTCTACTTAGTCGGTAGTTCCTGTTCGATTCCCGCAATTTCGTTGGATTGACCGTATATTATATTTCTCTTTCGTATTCAAAGCTTATTATTGCTTCAAAGAAGTATTTTTATTTTTTATTTAAAATAATCTATATTATATTTAATATTATAAAGCTGAAGAGTTTGTTTGTTTGTTTGGTTGAACGCGCTAATCTCAGGAACTACTAATCCGATTTGAAAAATTCTTTTTGCATTAGATAGCCCGTTAACTGAGGAAGGCTATGGGCTATATATCATCCCGGGAAAATGTACGGTTCCCGTGGGATAGATTTGTTTTTGCCTAGGGACGAACCCGAAGCGAAGCGAGGGTGAGTCGCTAGTCCATATATAAATAGGCAAAAACAAAACGGTTCAGTTCAAATTTTTTTCTTCTGTGTTCGTCAACCGATTTTGTTTTTTTTGTTTAGTAGCTTTTGGCTTTAATTTTATCAAAGAAAAAATCTTAACGAGCACTACCTAGTTTTGTTAAATATGTTTTCCGTAATTTTAACTCTAGCAAAAATTTTAGTTAAGCTCAAACTTCAAAGCCATTATATTATGTATTTAATATCTAGTAATTAAGTAACACGGAAGTTATAGCGCATTCTGTCTTCTCATAAATCATAATTATAATAGGATAATAAAATTAAATCAAATTATAAGCACTAACGATATAAAGCAAAAAACGTATTTTATTATTCTCAAATATAACTTCTAAAAAAATAATAAATTTATAATAATATTATAACGCTTTATACATTGTTTTTCTTTTTGTTTGAACGCGCTTATCCTTTAAACATCGGAGAATCACGTTTGAACGAAAGAGAATCACACAGATTGGCAAATTTTTATCATTTTGCTAGACTTGCAACGAATAGTATATTCGGCCATACGCCGAATACCGTGTATTCGGTGGGCTTTCTAGCCGAAAAGCCGAATTAGGCAAAAGTCAAAGGAGTAAACTACTGCCTGGAAATGTAGAAAAATTAGTCTTTTTGCATCATAATATTCCACTTCTAAATTTTAATGATGATAATGCAAAGTGCCCTTTATTTCATAGTTTTTTTTTTGTTAATTTTTTGTTAATTGTAACCTATGATTACTTTAATGATTATAAGAAAAATATATTAATTATTACTAGCGGCTTACCCCTGCTTCGATCGGGTTCGCCTCTAAAAAAACAAATCTATCCCTCGGGAACCGTATATTTTTTTCAGGATAAAAGGTAGCCTATGTGTTATTCCAGACTATAATCTATCTCTGTGCTAAATTTCATCCAGATCTGTTCAGGCGTTCTGGCGTGAAACAGTAACAAACATCCCTACTCATAAACTTTCACATTTATAATGTTTATACAGATAAAACAAATGAATTTACCAATTATCTGATTACAATAAAACATATAACGTAAGTAATTCGGTATTCGGCCGAATAAGATAAAAGTAGCTGCAAAGGCCGAATATCGAATAATAGCCGAATATTCGTCGTAAGTCGACTTTTTGTCTATCTATATATTGAAGCTTTTCGGCCACAGAACCTAATATTTACTCCTAACCGAGTTTTTGGTTGAGTAAAATGGCGCAATGACTCTTAAGAGACGTAGAACGAGACTAAGTAAAGATAAGATATTAGGTGTTTTTATTTTCAGTGATAAAAGTATACTTGATTACTTCATCAAAGGCTGTGTAGTGTATATATGAGGTACAGGTTATACTATATAACCTTTTCATATATGAATTATCAAGATATATTTTATGGTGGCCGCCATGCGAGCGAAGCTGCGGACAAAAACTTGTTATATATAGTTTTTATGCGCTTAAATCTTTTGCAGTGTAGGTTAAAATATTACAGTCCATGCAACATGCTTATTCATGAACTCTGATATGGTTCAAGAAGCATAAGCTCTTTTTATGTTTTAAGAAGTTATCATAGATAAAATCTATATTAGCTATATGATAATGTGAGAGTAGATCTGTCTGCCTGTTAAACTCTAGTTCTTCCTAGTCATATTTATGTATCTGAATGCAGTATGCCGGCAAGTATCTATATAAATATAATAAAATTGTAACTAAGCCGAATCTGTACATTAGATATTTTTCGGAAAATCTTATTGAAATAGACATTATTATCGTTATAGAGGCCGAATCTATAGTTTTTAAAATTTTTGTCTGTCTGTCTGTTTGTCTGTCTGTCTGTCTGTTACCGCATTACGGACTGGAGGGATTTTGATGAAATCAAGTCAACATATAGGATACTTTTTATTGCGGGAAAATATTTCATCTCTGAGAAATCTATACTAAACGTTAAAACGTAAGTAGGGACGAACCCATGCAGAGCGAGGGTGAGTCGCTAGTATAAAATATAAATAACACGTATCTATCGAGATTAGCGAGAAAAGTATAACTAATGAATTAGCAAAATATTATAGTGACTTCAAACATGCAAGGGGAATACCGTATATTAGAATACCGTGTAGATAAAGATAATTTATATGTAAATACATATAAATTCTAAATAGTTTGTCGAATATGATATATCTTAAACGTAATTTCTATTTACTTAAAGGCCTTAACGACGTGTGTGACGTGTAGATGTGTTCTATCGCTTTTATACCTATTAAATGTACTTGGGGTTTCGTCTGTGTTTAATTATATAGCGTACATGTTACATAAGTCCTCTAAATTTTCTATATAGCGTACATTGTTACATAAGTCCTCTAATATTTCTATTACACTAGCAATATCCTCCGGCTTCGTCCGGTTTTTTTTCAATTTAACGCTTCAAAATATTTGTATTTTTGTAACTTTCGGAGAGATGTTAGCTATCTGCGTGTGTTCTATCGTTTTTACAGTGGAGTGTTCTGATGAAGTTTTCAATTTTGTGCCACTGTCGCGTTTTATAATTGCACCCTTTACCGTCGGGTTGGATGTCATCCACACATCCTAGATGCTTGTCATCCCACAAATGTACGTTCATCACGTTCATTTCTACCACGCACGTGCAAATTGTGAAACGATTTTTCTCTTGAGGCTTTCCCTAAGCGCTATATTTTGAGGCTCAGGCTCAAGAGTCGTGTCTTCAGGTCCCTCGAAGGCTGGCAACGCATTCGCAACTCCTCTTATGTTGCAGATGTCTATGAGCGACGATAGCCAATTACTATAAGGTGGATCGTTTGATCAACAAAAAAGAGATCTAAATGGACCGTCAATGCTATATCTACCTACATCATTAAGAGCATCTTGAAAATAAATAAATATGTTGGGACATTAACACGCAACACCCTCTAGTTTCATGGTAAGCTTCGATATACTACACATACATATATGACTTAAAATACTTACATACATATTATAAATGTAATCACCCATGACTGGAGTACAAACATTCGTGTTCATCACACAAACGAATGCCCAATGCGGGACTCGACTTCGTGACCTCTGGCACACCAAGTACACACTACAAATAGCAAAACGTGTCGTCAAAAATAATTCTTTCTAAACTAAAATCGTACTCATACACAGGCTATAATGTCACCTTAAAATAGTTATACTTCACCATTAAGGATAATGAATCATTAAATTCCATTTCAATCCACAATTACACAAACACAGATACACTCAAATTACTCAAAGTACCTACTCGTTCTTTTTCAAGTCTTTCAAAAAACAATAGCTTTTTTGCTTGTTTAAAGTTAGTGCGAGTATACTTATGTATTGACAATTTGTTGACACTAAAGTGCAAAGTGATTCGTGACGGTCCCAAATTAGTGATAAAGGAACATTCTCGTAAATGTTATGTAAAATGAAATTGTGTGTAAATACTTGAATATTGCATAAGTGAAATGTTGGGATTGCTTAGCTTTATGAAAATTTAATTAAAACTTATAGAAAGTAAGCGATTGTCATATAAATATATTATTTAATAGTACCTACCTGGCGACCGAGATCGCTCGGAGTTCTCTTTGTTATATCGTATTTTTTAGATTATAAAAACTAAAAATTTGAAAAAATACAAAAAAAAAAGTAAAACTTTGAATCCGATCGAGATTCGAATTCGGACACATCTATTGATTGTTGTTAATCTTGCACCTTGGTCGCTTGGCCACGATGCTTATGTCTGAGTGTAAGAAATTATCGAGCAAATTCTGCGTAGAATAATGCAAAAGAAAACCGCATGAAAACTCGAAAACCTCGCGTTTTCCCAGACATGAGACTAATCTAGATCGATTTTTCGCCCCTGAAACCCCCCACTTGCCAAACTTCAGCGAAATCGTTAGAGCCGTTTACGAGCTCGCCGGTATAAATAAATAAATATATAAATATACAAGAATTGCTCGTTTAAATATATTAGATTACAACTTGCTTACTTTAACGATGTAGTTTTTATATTAAATGTAATAAATACATATTTAACAACGTCCCTTCGAATTACTGAAGCCGCTTACTTTTAATTTCATAATATTTAATTACTAAAGTTTAAATACGTAAGATTCTCAAGTTTTTGAGAATAAGTTATGAATAGAAGTTACTTTAGAGTTGTTAATTCAACCCAAATTGAGTACCTATTGACCTTTCTGAAGTCAATCAGAAAGATGAATAGTTCTGATAAAATTCCGCTAGTTTTCCACATGACTAAGTTTTTTTGCTTTTCGAGTTGTTGGGAATAATAATGAAGCCACGAATAAATATAAGTTTTAAAAGTAAAGTAAGTTTTTTTTAAAAGTGCACTCTCGGTTCCTTTCACTTTCAAAGTCTTAACGGCCGGTGAGATCGCAGGACTCTTAAGTTCTAGTAGACATTCTTAGTAGAACGCAGTTCTCTACCCAACTGCGGGCTTCTATTGAGATTTTCTTGATATAAAAACCCAATATCTATACATTACCCGAACTTAGACTGGAACCCAGGATATCTAGAGTTACAACCGTTTATGCTAGTCACTAGACCAATGAGGTAGTTGATAAATCTAATATATAAAATTCTCGTGTCACAGTTTTCGTTGCCATACTCCTCCGAAACGGCTTGACCGATTTTGATGAATTTTTTTGTGCTTATCCGGTATCTATGAGAATCGGCCAACATCTATTTTTCATCCCCCTAAATGTTAGGGGTAGTCCACCCCTAAATTTATTTTTTTATTTTTTAGACAAAATTTTTAATTTCTATTTTTTTATGATACAACATACAAAAATACATACAATCCTCAATTTTCACCCTTCTACGATCAACCCTTATTTTTTAATAGCCATTTTAGTAATAGGAAATTATTTATATGGCAAAACAACGTTTGCCGGGTCAGCTAGTATATATATATATATATATATATATATATATATATATATATATATACATTTATACATCTATACAGATAAATAAAATTGAAGTGTCTGTTTGTAATGTCAAAATAACAGCTTTATACTAATTGCATATGGAATTATATACGGTACTTATAAGAAAAACACAATTTTTAAAATTTTTGTCTGTCTGTCTGTCTGTTTGTAAATAATATGTGCTCAAGTAATACTGTTCATTAATTAGCTAGTAATAATATTTTACCAGTGGTAGCCCAAAGGTAACGCGCTCGCTTGGGGAACCGAGTGAAGCGGGTGGTTCAAATCCCGGGTCTCGCATCTCTGATATTTTCATGTGTGAATCATTTCTAACATGATTACCACTTGTCATACGGTGAAGGAAAACATCGTGAGGAAACTTGCATGTCTGAGAAAACCTAACAAGTTTTCGAAAGACATGTGAAGTCCGCCAATCCGCATTTGGCTAGCGTGGTGGACTATGGCCTGAATCCCCTCGTATTGAAGGGAGGCCCGTGCCCAGCAGTTGGACGTTAAAAAGGGCTGAATATATACATACATACAATATTTTATGTTATAATGGTTTCTTTTTATTTTTAATTATAACTATTAATGTAGGTTTATTTTTTCATTTTTATAAATTACGATTTAATCGAGTAAATAGGGCATCTATTTTAATTTTAATAGCTTTTTCATAGCTATCCGTACAGGATCAATAAAAAATAGTAATAAATATTAAAGTTTTATCTATACCTACATAATATAATAAAAGTGTAACTAATCGCTGCCTGTTCATGGAAGATATTTGATAAAAACTATTATCGGAAACGCAATAGGACCCAAAACAAAGATTTTTAGAATTTTTGTCGGTTTGTCTGTGCGTTTGTGGGCGTTAATATCGGAAACGGCTTAATCGATTTGGATAAGGTTTTCACTAATGTATCGTGGTAAGCTTCACTTAATATTTAGTATCTGTTTTATTTCAATCGTATCATAAATAAAAAAGTTATGTCAATTTAAAAAATCGCCCAGGGACGAACCTGAGCGAAGCGAGGATGAGTCGCTAGTATTTAAATAAAAAGATGTATTCTATTCGTGTTTTTGAACGATTCGTGTAGGTACAATGTGACCTTAATTTATGCATTACAGAACTTAACAAGCCGTGACTTCTACGCTATAATATACACCAATTAAACTGCAATTTGCACAGTACCTAAATATACAGAATATTCTATATTCACTTGTTTTTGTCAATTTATATCTAAAAATATTTTAGTTTTTTGTACTTCAGACTAATTGGCTAGATTGTTTTTGTGTGCATGATTTTGTTTGCTGACTTGTATGTAAGCAACTAGCGACTCATCCTCGCTTCGCTTCGGGTTCGTCCCGAGACAAAAATAAATCTATCCCACGGGAACCAAGTATTTTTCCGGGATGATATATAGCCTATAGCCTTTCTCAGTTAACGGGCTGTCTAATGCAAAAAGAATTTTTCAAATAGGATTAGTAGTTTCTGAGATTAGCGCGTTCAACCAAACAAACAAACAAACTCTTCAGCTTTATAATATTAGTATAGATAAAGCAATAAGCTATAATGTTAACAAAAGGAAAGCGATTTTAGCTAATTCCTAATTACAGAGTCGATCTGTAATTTTATAACTGCATGTATGTTAATATTTTCTTAGAAACTTAAAATAATTTTTGTAAATTGTCGGTAGGCACTGTCTGTAACAAGTATATAACGCCTTTGAGATGTCTAACACCTTAGTCTCTCCCGTGACCATGATTGTTGTAAAGCATTCGAAACGTCGGGAACCAAAAATCAGAATAAATCCGCGAAATAATCCGAAAAGATAGTTTTATTTAAAATGCATGTATGTTATTTAGATGATAACATAGTAAGTTTTTTAATTTTGAGCTGATAAGATGATGGAACTAGGAGTGTGATGGCAAGTTTAAACCATTGTACTTGGTTATGAGCTCTGGTGATGGAGGAATGGTGGATAAATTGGGATATTAGTAATGTCTTTAGTCAGAAAATGCTTGATTTTTTTCTTTTTAAACTGCAGTAGGTGCTATCTTTAAAACATATATAATCAATCCATGAATCTCTACATACGTCATTATATATTTTTTTATCTTTTGCAGTTATTTGTACTTTTAATGTATTCTTTGTTATGGCGGCCGCGAAATTATAATACAGTATAATGGGAAAATGATGTACATATTAAAAAATACATTGTCGAGTTTTTAAAGCTATCTAGGTTTCTGTATAATTACGTTATATATTTATATAAACCAGTGTTCGCCCAGTGGTTTTAGGAAAAATACCTACTTATATGAATTGTATTTACCCAACCATAAAAAAATATCTGTTTTATAAATAACACTAAAGCTCTTCTAGTAACAATTGTTACTAAACGAAAATAAAAAAAAAATAGTTGACAAACAGAGGAGAAATAGATACTGAACGGTATTGCCTATTTATATACAGACTAACGATTGAGCCTCGCTTTGCTCGGGTTCGTCCCTAGGTACGTTTTAATTTTTATGAGCGAAACCCTAATGCTTTTTCTAAAATAAAAATAGCCTAAGTTACTCCTTATAATATCAGCTATTTGCTAGTGAAAGTCCCGTTAAAATTGGTCCAGCCGTTTCGGAGATTAGCCGGAACAAATAGACAGATAGACAAACATTTTAAAATTTGTGTTTTTCTTATAAGTACCGTATATCATTCCATATGCATTTAGTATTAAGCTGTTATTTTGACATTACAAACAGACACTTCAATTTTATTTATCTTTATAGATATTTATTTATGTAAGTTTTAGTTATATAATTGTGAAATGCTTAAAGATGGAATAAGCCATCAATTATTCTTGAAATCTCCTGGCTGTTTTGTATACAAATTTGAAATTACATAGATGGGTAGACCCTTGGAATGGAAGCTTTTGATCTTTGATCTCAAGTTAGACGTTCCAATTAAAATTAAAATGAACTAATATATATAGTAGTTTTCGTTAGTCTATACATGTAATAAAATTCTAAATCAAATCTGTACATCAGATATTTTTTGGAAAATCTTATTGAAATAGTCTAATGACTATAGATTCGACCTCTGTATCAATAATAATTTATTGATACAGAGGTCGAATCTATAGTTTTTAGAATTTTTGTCTATCTGCCTGTCTGTGATCGCATCACGAGAAAATCACTGGATAGATTTTGGATGGACTGGATAGATTGATGATGATAGCTGGTTATCCGGATCAACATATAGGATACCTTATAACCTGCATGTCTGAGAGAACCAAGCAAGTTTTCGAAAGACATGCTCAGTCCGCCAACCCGCACTTGGCTAGCGTGGTGGACTATAGCCTGATCCCCCTTGTAGTAATGGTAGACCCGTGCCCAGCAATGGGACGTTAAAACAGGGCTTAAATACATGTAACAGTTATGGTTATAACTAACTAAAAAATGAAATACTTCCAATTATTGTATTTGAACAAACATAAAAGTTAATTAAATAAATATTCATTAACAATAATATACGCTACAAAGATTACGTTCAATGTTTAACGCATGTTTCTTAAGACAACATCTCGTGCTCGTACAAATTGTGCTATTAGCAGTAAAACAGCAAGATCGTTTGTCAGTAATTTTCTTGCCTAACTATTTATTGCCTTTGTAAAGTACACTAAATTATTCAGTCTAAATTTATTACTTTTTACTTTATTACAACAATAATATTAGTAACTGGCGATTCACCCTCGCTTCGCTCGTGTTCGTCCCTAGGTACGTTTTAACGGTTAGTATGGAATAAGTTCTATATATGAACAATCTACATACATAGGTACAGAAAAGTAGCTAAGTATTATAAAAAATAAAAAAAATATCCCTTGAGAAATTATTCTCCATTCAATATTCCACCCCATTTTCACCCCCTTATATATGATGTTTTCCGGGATGAAAACTATCCTATGTCATTTCTAGGGTCTCAAACTATTTCCATACCAAATTTCATCCAAATCGAAACAGCGAATTAAGCGTGAAAAGGTGCCGGACAGACAGACAGAGTTATTTTCGTATTTAATATTAGTATGGATAATGGATATATAAAGCTGCCTTTTTTGTGGTGCTGGTCCATCATCATCGGTTTGGGGCTTGGGCTGAACGTTGATAAGTCAGTCAGTGAGTCGTGACATTACCTTTAATGTATAATAAAAATAGGTACCTATTGCGAGTGTACCTTAGGAGATAGACATACCAATTGCATAAAAATTTTTTAGTACATTGTTTTGATGTATGTCTTAAGGTAGCCGGCGGAAAGTTTCTAAGGAAGACTCGATATAAAAAGTTATTGTGTTCTTTCCTGTGGAATGAAAGATTTTCTTGTTTTTTTTTGTTCTTTCCCTTGGGAAAGAAAGATTTTCTGCATGTAATTAGTCTTAATTTTTATGAAACTGTAATTCTTTTTCTAAAATAGAAGTAGCCTAAGTAACCCCTTACAACATCAAATATATGCAAGTGAAAGTCCCGTCAAAATTGGTCCAGCCCTTTCGGAGATTAACCAAAACCGACAGACAGACAAAAAAATTAAAAATTGATATTTTATAAGTAGGTTAGGTTGATTCTTATAAGTTGGTACCGTAGTATATACTTTTACGAGCATTAAGTAAAAAGCTGTTATTTTGACATTACAGACAGACATTTCAATTTATTTGTATATGACTTGAACGTTGCACAGATGATTATAATAATTATGTTACGTAATTATGTGACGCAAAAGATAATAGAATTTAGTCTTCCTATATCTTCCAGTAGGAGATCTACTGTGCGCCATAATTAACCTTGAACCCAGCCTCTTTAATGTCCATTCAAGATCATCGTGATATTAATGGAAAAATGTAAATTAGTTTAATGATAACTAATGAATGTATGATTATCTTCTATGCCTTTCCTCCTGGCTACTACTACTGCTTATTAATCATGTACATACGTTGTGTAAACCAATTATCAAAACATTTGTATAGTTTTATAACTATTACCTAACCTCATGCGGGAATCGAACCGGCAATTTTAAATAATTACACAATTTGCGTTGCCAAGATGAATACAACGAAGTAAATAATTAAGTCTTAAATATCTTGACTAATATTATAGAGGTAAGATTTTAACGACTTAATAGTCTTAATATAAGTGAAAATGGAAATGGAAGTTAAAGCTACTTTCTATTAGTAATTACGTCAACATCACGCGAGCAGAGCATGGATTTTATACTAGTCTATACTAATATTATAAAGAGGAAGGATTTGATTGTTTATTTGTTTGTTTGCACCAAAACTACTGAACCGATTAAGATGAAATTTGGTAAGAACATAGTTTGAGACCCTGGGAAGGATATAGGATAGTTTTTAGACCCGGAAATAATCCCTTAAGTACTTTGTATGGGGTATCAACCTAGGGTCAAATACGAGCGAAGCGAGGGTGAGTCGCTAGTGTTTTATAACTTGTTTAACAGCTGTGTCTGTGTAAATAACGATATTATATTGTATAATGTAAATTGTTTGCAGATCAGTCAATGCCTTTAATATGCATAATATGTGTGACGCACTGTGTTATTTTACTATTATATTTTTGTTATATTTAGTACATTGTTGTGCAAAAATTATTCTTTTATGTCATCTGTAGTTAATAGCTATCTTGTTTTATATATGGCTACGAGTAAGTTTATCAGCTGACTAGCGACTCACCCTCGCTTCGCTCGGGTTCGTCCCTAGGTTGCTTCCCAAAACAAAATTAATAATTTGTTTTTTTTTTTCGTGGGACCCTACTTTTTTTTCTAAAATAAAAGTATCCTAAGTTACTCCTTATAACATCAGCTATCTGCCAGTGAAAGTCCCGTCAAAATCGGTCCAGCCATTTCAGAGATTAGCCGGAACAAACAGACAGACAGACAGACAAAAATTGTAAAAAATGTTGTTTTGGTATATGTACCTACTGTGTATACATCCATCTATTTAGTAAAAAGCGGTTATTTTAATATTACAAACAGACACTCCAATTTTATTTATCTGTATAGATTATACTCAATGTACTTCCTAAATTATTAAAAGGCGACCCCTCTAGTTTAATTATTATTTATAAGCGTTATTGTTTAATAAGAACATGCAATTTGCACTCAGATTTTCCCATGCGATTGTTTTATGATTAATATCCTAATAAAGTAAATGAGCTTTACGAGCTTCCTATTCTAAGAATCGCACGTTCAGAGAATGGTCGTTAAATGCAAGCTTTAAAACTTTTTCTCAAAGAGCTGTTGAGTTGAGAATGTTACTTTAAAAAAAGTTGGTATTTTACACCAAAGTACCTTCCTCCTTGTACTTGTTACGTAGTGTCGGGGCTACATGTTTCCTTTTTTCACTTTCCTTTAGCAGTTGTCGTACTAGCACACACACCTTTCACACAAATATCCTCTTTCACACCGTCCGTCCATACATTCCTTCATGTACATTTGCGTCTGTATCTATCCATATTCTCATAAAACCTTCCTTAAAGATATGCCCATACCACGCTTACCTATTACTACTTAACTTACCTGTCACTGGAGTTACTTTCAATCTTTATACAAGATACATATATACATTTTTTTAATGTTTTAATAGTTATTTTGCTATTTGGGGTGGAGACTAATACAACAAATCAAAGATCATAAAAATCGGTCCAGTCGTTCTTGAGTTATAAATGGTGTAACTAACTACTATATATATATATATATATATATATATATATATATATATATATATATATATAATAAAATTGTAACTAAGCGGAATTTGTACATTAAATATTTTTTGGAAAATCTTATTGAAATAGACATTATTATCGATACAGAGGCCGATTTTATAGTTTTTAGAATTTTTGTCCGTCTGCCTGTTTGTTACCGCATCACGGAAAATCCACTGGAAGGATTTTGGTGAAATTTGATATGATGATAGCTGCTTATCCGGGTCAACATATAGGATACTTTTTACTGCGAAAAAATATCTCATCTCTGAGAAAACTTAAGTAGGGACGAACCCGAGCGGAGCGAGGGTCAGTCGCTAGTATACATATATATGTAGAAAAAGAAAACAATACATATATCAAATAAAAAATATTTATGAATAAATATACGACTAAATAATCATTGCCGGACTTCACTTAGAATTAGTTTAATTCCATTCATCCATATTGATCCATATAACTTTTATTCGCTCCAAATACTTTCACTGGTTAATAATAATAATGACTGTAAAAGGAATTCTCTTATTGATATCGAAAGTTATGAAAGTTGTTAAAGGTCAAATAATATTCCACTAGTACTTGACTACCGACTACGCTCGGTTTATTCTTAATTAGCGACTTACTTCCTTTCACTGGGTTGCATCCTTTCTCTTCTCTTGCCTTTTGTATTTTTAACTAGCAGATCCCGCGGCTTCGCTCGCGATCAAACTACGAAAAAAAACTTTTTCGCAATACATACTTTATTACTTGCAAAAATAAGGTGTAAGTTTTATTATTTCTTAAAGATATAAATAAAGATATAAAACAAATTTAATTTTAGCGATCGTAACTCAAAATATCCACTTAAGAATGACAGAGTTCATATAATCTTTTGTACCCTATTTAACCCCCTTAGGAGATGAATTTTGAAAAATCCTTTCTTAGCGGATGTCTACATTGTATAATAAATATGACTTTCAAATTTCACGTTTCTACGACCAGCGGTTTAGGCTGTGTGTTGATCAATCAGTCAGTCAGTCAGGACAAAGCATTTTATGTATATATAGATATTATATACAGGTGTTACCTTTAGACAAAATTATTTATAGTGGCCTATGAGTTACTCTAGATTTACACTGTACGTAATTCTCTCTTATAGTAGAGTGGACCGTGGGTGAAACCCCTTGGTTGTTGTGGTCTGCTTCGGCAGATCTGCCGTCACAGCTTCGTGGTTGAGTGCGTAAGCGATCCTGTGACGTCCCATGAAGACGGGGGACATTCTGTTGGGGTTTTCTGGTTAGAACTGGCTTTTCTAACTGGCGAGTCTCACATAACCACCTGTATTCATGTAGGTGGTATGTGTGAATGCATTACCCAACATTAAAAAAAGCTTTACTGTACATGGGTACTAAATTTCCTCCGAATCGGTCTAGCCCTTTCAGCACAAAGAAGAAACAAACATACAAACCTTCACAATAATAATTAATTGTTTTTATTTTTTTAGTTATTTGTTTGGCATAAATTAAAATATTCTAACTGTAGACTATTTTTTTGTCAACAGGTTCCGCAGTGGTCAGCGTGTGTATGAAACAGTTCGATGACGCCATATCCATCACTGTAGCGATCTTGATAGTTGTGACCGTTGCCTTTGTGCAGGAGTATCGCTCGGAGAAGTCGCTTGAAGAACTTAACAAACTGGTACCACCGTCATGCAATTGGTAAGAGTTTCGTTAGTTTTGTCAAATAAGTATAACAAAATATCAATTTATTACTGCTATCGCCATCTGTTTTTCCTTTGTAGTAAACTCATAATGAATAATTGTATTGAACCACTCGGTAATGACTATATTATATTTAAAAAATTAAATTTCAGTTGATTGCAAACTATCACAGCGTTTTAATAAGGTTTGGCCACCTTTTATTTTTAATAGATTTAATTCGAGTTTCTCGCCGTCTCTTCTCAGCAGAACTGTTTTTCGAGGCAGTGGTAGCGTCCTCACGGACTGACTATATTGGCGCTCTTTAAATTGACGATTCAAAAGTGCTTGTATAAGTTTAATTGAATAGAGTTTAGTTCAATTTCACTGCAAAATTGTCTTTAATGATGTCGTATGCACGGTTTTACGTGTATTATAATAACCATGCAAAATATCGAATTGATTAAAAAAACATGATGTTGGATGCTACAAAAGTTTAATTAATAGCTAGAAATTGAGCCATCAGTTCGTAGGAGACAAGAAGAAATTCAATAAAAACGACTACACCTCAAAAGAAGTATGTACTAAATGTATTAGTTTAGTTAAATTTGCTTAAAAAAAGGGTTATTTTCAGTCTTCGCGAAGGCAGTTTAGAACATTTCCTCGCACGAAATCTGGTACCTGGCGATATAATACACCTTAATGTTGGAGATAGGGTGCCCGCAGACTTGCGACTGTACGAATCGACGGATTTATGTATCGACGAATCTTCCTTTACTGGTGAAACTGAGCCGGCAGTTAAAAGTGTGCTACCAAATAAAGCTTCCGCTGGACGGGTTAATAAAGATAACATCGCATTTATGGGCACCCTAGTTAGATGTGGAAATGCGAAGGTTAGTTGGGTCTTCATAATTCAGTTTTTTTTCGTAATGACTTTCATAATTCTTGTTATAGATACTATATATTATAAGGGCTCGGAACCGGTTTGTACAATACCGGTTAATAGAGGTTAATAACGGTTACGCGTAATGGTTTCGTTGAGAACGAAACCCATAATCATTTCGTTCCATAACCGAAATAAACCGGTTTATGTAAACACGGTAGATATTTTACGACCTGTGTGAACATGATAACTGTTTTTGTTCATTTTATAAAGTTCCTAGAGTCAAAACACTGATAGAAGTTGATTTTATTAAATAAATATTAAAATACATTATTGTGGGCTGTTTTTCAATTTAAAAAGAGTTGTGTAAAAACATGTAATTTTTTTGTTTTGTATGAAATTTATTAATAAATATAACTTATCCCTTATTATACCGGTATTAGGAACGAAAACGAAAAATTAGGTTCTTAGTTATTTATGACTTAACCGGTTCTGAAAATTAACTGGTTTTCGAGCCTCGAGTGGAGGAATAATATATAATCAGTTACAAAGATCATAATCAAAATAAAAATTTGCTTTGTTATCAGTATTCAATTTACTGGACAAGATAACCTATTCTTGTGTAGATGGTGATAAATGTTAACATTTATTACAAAATCATCAATATTGATTATATCGTAAAATTTTAAATAAATCATTAAATGACACATAGGCGTCTGTTGTGAGAATAATATTAAACTCTTATTAAATACATTATTCATTTTATATGGGAAAATGTACAAATCTATAGTAAAGTTAGAGTTATATATGTATGCATGTACATACTAGCGACTTTACCTCCTCTCGTATGCGTCCCTAGGTGCCTCTTGTAGGTTACTGACTTCAGTTAAAGTTAGTATGATTTCTGACACTAAACAGATTTTTAACGCAATAAAAAAACAGTCTGTAGCACTCGGCGGTAGTGTACCTTCCTATTAATGGAAGAATTTTTAGAATCGGATCGTTAGTTTCAGAGATTACCCATTACATAAAACCTTACAAACTTTATCTCTTTATAATGGTATACCATGGATAAGAACTGTGTAGTACTCATATGTAAGCTTAATATTAATATATTATTATATTTGAAAAGTTATTTTGAATAATTTTAACTTAGATTTACACGAATATTTGGTATTTTAAACAAAATGTATTTTTTTTTGATTTTTGGTTTCCGGCTTTTCGAATGCTTTAGAGTCTAAATCATTGTTAGACCAATCATGGTCAGTCAAGTCAGTTTTTCCCGTGACCATGATTGCTGTAAAGCATTCGAAACGTCGGGAACCAAATCAAAAAAATATGTTAAATGTTTATGTAAACCTCAAATCCTATCATTTCAGGGTATTGTAGTAAGCACTGGGGAACGTTCGGAATTCGGTGATATGTTTCGTATGATGCAAGCTGAGGAGGCGCCCAAAACACCCCTGCAAAAGTCCATGGACACCCTCGGCACCCAGTTATCCATGTATTCTTTCTGCATCATAGGTTTTATTATGGTGGCTGGCTGGTTACAAGGGAAGGCTATCCAGGAGATGTTCACCATAGGTGTTAGTTTGGCGGTAGCTGCTATACCTGAAGGTATGTTGTATAAAGATAAAAAATAAATAGATAGATACTATAAGGCACACTATACACGAAGTACATAAAAAAGAGATGCACAAATAGAGTAGTGGTAATTATATAAATGTGTCTATTCGTTTGTGCGATGCCTTAACATGGTCAAAAAATACGGATGGGTTTAAGGACAGACTGACACAACATATAGTACATATTATCCTATATTATACATATAGTAAATATATTTGTAGTAAGCCGAGAACGCAATGTAATTTTAGGTATTAATATCGACCGTTGCGCGGACATTTATAGATTAATTAGAGTGGCCCAGTTATAATACAAATACTGTAGCAAAAGTTTTATGGACGATAATGGGTTCTTTTATTTTCCAAATTACATTTTTTTCTTTAATGGAATCAATCATAAAAGCTTTGTGACAATTCTATTGATATTGATACAAATTAATTTAAATATGTAAATAAATACTGTATGTCGTCGCCCCTTTTTACTTCTTTCTACAACCTTTAAACGTGACTCTCGCTTTGTATGAGATCGCGTAAATGCAGAACTCTTACTATATATTTGAATCTTTTCGACCGATTGAACTAAAACTTAGCGATGCCTTAACGCGAAACTCGCCAAGTTTTAATAAAAATGCTTAGTTCCCGAGTACCGTCTGATTGAAAAGAAAAATAGAAATATTATTAAAAGTTCATTTGGCTATTTATTGAGTAGTAACAAAACACTAAAAAAATTTATCTTATGCCCGCTGCATAAAATGCTTGCGTGTAAACCCGGTCTTGTGACTTACCGTAGTTTCTGTACTGAAACTTCAGTTGGCCTCAAAGAGTCTTTTAATCACATTAAAAATAGGACCGTTTGGCAACAAAATATATTTCGAGTTGATTAAACGTTTTTCCATACAAAATGTATGGGAAAAGATTTAGGCGATTTCTGTCATTTCTAGTACTCAAGCCTTAAATGGCCCCATAGAGTCTTTTGATCCCTACATGAAATAGGATCGATTGACATAAGAAAAAATTTTTCCTATTTTAGCATTTTTCTCGCTGACTGTACATTTTTTCTAAAATCTGTAAATGCAGTTCAGAATATCTCAAAAAGTTATGGATGGTCTCCTAGGAACGTTTTCCTGTAACTATAGTATTTAAGGTACCTGCCCTTACTGTCCCGTTTCAAAAATCCATCCTGTATAGTTATTTAAAATGTCAAACGTTCGTGTAAATGTAAAAAAATATTAAAGTTTTTATATTATAACCCACTTTTCAGGTCTACCGATAGTGGTGACAGTGACTCTAGCTCTCGGTGTGATGCGTATGGCGAAACGTAATGCGATAGTGAAGAAGCTGCCAACTGTGGAGACTTTGGGCTGTGTCAATGTTATATGCAGTGATAAGACTGGTGAGTTTGTTTAGGTTGTGGTTTTGTTGGGTTTATCCGTAGTTTAAAGGTATTGACAGGAACCCTAAATGTTCTAAATACTATTACTTAAGTCTACAAGGTCCAGCCGTCTGCTGTTTTTGCCCTTTGAAATATTGGTAAGCAAAAAGCTAAATAACAGGTCACTTGTATGAGTGAACGGCCCTTTAAAATTAACATATTGTTCTCTATAATGTGTTTAAAAATTTTATGTATAAAAATGAAAATATTTATAATAATGTTAAATAATTCTATTTCTTTAAAATTATTAATATCAATTTTCTAATATTATGTAATTAAATTCAATTTTTAAATCTTTTTATCCCTCAATTTATACAATAATACTGCATGCCGTGATTACCTATAAAAAGAAATACAATTATTGTATTAAAATTATTGTAATTTCTGTTGGTAATCCAAATAAATAAATAAATAAATAAAATAAAAAAGTTTTGAAGGTTCTGATTAGTTTAGTGTAAATTTAAATAAATAAAATGTCGAACCGAAAATGTGTATTCACTTTGATGTGGACTAATATTTGATATGTAGTCCTTAGTTGCTAAGTAACACCTTATTTTATTTTTATGTATAAGGAAAAACCGATTACACAATAACTATAAAAATTAATATTTTTTTATCGTAATATTTTAATTTTTTACTTGACATTTATATGAGACCTTTCAAAGTCGAACCTGATTTTTAACTTCAACAATCATTTTTTGAAGTCGGCTTAATTTTTTTTTTAAATAAAATTATCTTTTCGGATTATTTCGCGGATTCATTTTGATTTTTCGATAGTTCGTCGGAAACCAAAAATCAAAATAAATCCGCGAAATAATCCGAAAAGATAGTTTTATTTAAAATGTCAAATATTCGCGTAAATCTAAGAAAGTATTTCATTTTTTTTGATAATAATAATAATTTATTATATCCAAAAAATGTTTACAAGTTTTTACAAAATAAATTAAAAAACAATGTCGCTATTAAGTGAATGAAGCATCTGTACATTAGGAATCTGTGCATTAGGAAACCTGTATATCAGCTAGCAGCGCCATATCCCTCCAGTGAAAACATTCGTTGACATGCAAAAGTAATATTAAAAAATAAACGTGTGTATGTACTTGTGTACGCACGTAAGAGGTTACACTTCTGTGGCGTAACAGAACAAAAATAGCTAAAGATTTCATCTCGTATGTCACAACTCTTTGTAAAAGGAATGCAGCTAACTTCATCATGTTGCTTTTTGGTTGTCATTGTGTGCGCGCGCATCGTAAAAATTTTACTCTCATAATTTTTTCCAAACGTCCCAAAAGAAGTATAACTTCAAAAAAAAAAAACAGCTTAAATTGAATTCAATTCTCTTGTTTATGGCTTCAAAACGTGCCGGTTGATTGATTCACAAATGTCACAATGGAGAAAACACTAGAAATTATATCCAATAAATCTATATTCACAGGAACATTAACAAAGAATGAGATGACAGTGACCACTTTGTCCACATCTGGAGGGCATATAGCTGAAGTGACCGGTGCAGGGTACAGCGCTCGAGGGGACATACAGCTCCGGGCGTACAAGGGACGAGACCTGGATGTGGCTAGGATGGGCGTTACCAGTATGTTGGAGGTGAGTGGGTACGAGGTTATTAATCTCGTAATAATGACACGTTTGGCTTAATTTGTAGTGACAATACTTGCGGTGCCAGCGGTCGCGAGTTCGAGTCCCGCTGGGGGCATTCATTTGTGTGATGAGCGCGAACGTTTGTATTACAGTCATGGGTGTTTATATTTATAACATGTATGTATTTAAAGTTATATATGTGTAGTATATCAACTATCTGGTATCCATAACACGAACCTCGCAGCTTACCATGGAACTAGATGGCGCTGTGTGTTAATATCCCAAGATATTTATTTATTTAATTTTAGACTTAAATTGTTTAAATGGCAAGCTCAAAATCGACTGTGGAATTCTATTATACATGCATACACTTTGCCTCATAAACGATTTATTCATTTTTAGAAAAGCTATTCTTGTTGAGACTAGCCGAATGTGCACGATATGTGCTCTGCTACTTTTACTTCTCATATTCCAATGGGAGACAATACGAGAATGAGACAGAGATAGAATGAGGGAGATAGACTTAGGACTGACTGTGTCCCGGTCATTGTGATATCCGTATTTTCCCCACTCAAGACTTGAACCCGGGACCCTGAACTATGAACTATATGAGGTCCTGGATTCGAGTCTTGAGTCATCCGTTACAACAGTTACTGAGCTTTTATATTAGAAAAATTCTTTATAGTAGACACAAGATTAGTATGTTTTGGGTTAGATAAGACGTGTGTGAGTAACGTATTGATTTAGAAAATAGACTCTTTGATACATTCAAAAGCCAGTTCGAGTTCTGGTATTATTAAAATAATGATTTATTTTAATATTGAGCTCATCTAATAGTAAGATCGTTTCTACGCGCGTGTAGGGGTTGATTGTTATAATCTTATAAAAATCGATTTAGCATTTTATAGCCTATGAAAACGAAGACAAACAGCTTGTATAATCTATACATATAATAAAACTGTAGAGGTCGAATGTCTGTACATAGAAAAAAAAAACTAAAAATCGTATCAGGGGGACGTAAGAAGAGAAATAGAACAAATCCAGATATTTTTAAATCTTTTTGTTTATCTGTTTGTTTGTACGGGCTAACCTCCGAAACTGTTCGACCGATTTAAATGAAATTTTGCATGGTGGTACCTTATATCCCCGGTTAACATATTAAATACTTTTCATTTCGGAAAATTAAAGAGTTCCCGTGGCATAGTTAAAAAACTATAGTAACTTATACAGCTTAATGCACAAAAACTACCGATTGGATTTTATTGAAACTTTATAATAATATAGTTCATACATCAGAATAACAAATAGGCTAATTTTTATCCCGGAAAAATGTACGATTCCCGTGGGATAGATTCGTTTTTTTTTGTCTAAAGGCGAACCCGAGCGAAGTGGGGGTAAGCCGCTAGTATTAGTAATAATAATAATAATATTTGCTGACAGGTGGGTGTTCTATGCAATAACGCGGTGATTCGCGACGACACGCTGTACGGGCAGCCCACGGAGGGCGCGCTGCTGGCGTGCGCCATGAAGAACAACATGCACGATTTCAGAGAACAGTACACGAGGCTCAATGAAATACCTTTCAGGTGAGTGTGTATTGATTGGTTCCGGTAAAAACTTTTATAAATAAACAGGGTCATGCTAGGACTATTACCGTTTAGAAGGTGCAATAAAATTATTATTTTTTTGTACTAGCGACTCACCCTCGCTTCGCTTCGGGTTCGTCTCTAGACAAAAACAACTCTATCCCACGGGAACCGTACTGATATATAGCCTAAAGCCTTCCTCGATAAATGGACTACCCAACACAAAAAGAATTTTTCAATTCCATCCAGTAGTTCCTGAGATTAGCGCGTTCAACCAAACAAACAATCAAACAAACTCTTCAGCTTTATAATATTAGTATAGATGAAAATAAAAATTTAGGATTTTTTTTTGTTACAGATGTTGTTGTTATGATCTAAATAGTATATTCTCAAAAGGTCTTCAGTAAATTAAAAATGCCCTGTATATTAGTAATTTATTATATTTTTAAATTGTATATTTTCATATAACTTTCTTAGATTTATGCGAATATTCGACGTTTTATATAAAACTATCTTTCCGCGGATTTATTTTGATTTTTTGGTTCCCTTTAAACCAAAATAGGTAATTGAAAATCAAAATAAATCAGCGAAATAATCCGAAAAATTTCTGATTCTCTTTATAAAGAAAACCATAAAATTTAAGTATATTCATTCCACTATCAATCGTTAATTGATTATTGTAATAATTAAAAAAAAAACACATTTTTGTTTTTTTTTTGAGTACATACTTACTGTTATTTTAATTTTGTTTTTGTTCACTAATGTGTATGTGTGTTATTTTAATTTTAGTTTTGTTCACTAATATATATTATATCTGTCTTAGAATGCAGTGTTGCTTATAATTAGGGCATCGTTTAGTCTAGATCTTTCTTTTGTTTATTAACATGCACAATTGTAAGAATGTATGCTCTGTTAGCGACCTATGTAATAAAAAAATAAATAAAATAGTTTTATTTATAATGTCGAATATTCGCGTAAATCTAAGAAAGTATTATCATTTCGGATTCATTTTGATTTTTTTACGTGATGTTCCGATTGTTATACATCAATCATGGCCACGGAAGAGAATCTTTATACATAGTTTTATTTAAAACTAGTGACTCACCTTCGCTTCGCTCGGGTTCGTTACCTAAGTACCTATTATACCAGCTATCTGCCAGTGAAAGTCCCGTCAAAATCGGTCCAGCCATTTCAGAGATTAGCCGGAACAGACAGACAGACAGATCGACAGACAGACAGACAAAATTGTAAAAAATGTTGTTTTGGTATATGTACCGTGTATACATCCATATGCATTTAGTAAAAAGCGGCTATTTTAATATTACAAACAGACACTCCAATTTTATTTATTTATATTCTCATTTTATTCACAGCTCAGAAACAAAAATGATGGTAGTGAAATGTGCGCCGAAATTCAACGATGGGAAATTGAAAGAGGAATTATTTGTGAAAGGTGCCATTGAAAAAGTTTTGCCCTTGTGTACTAATTACATAGACAGTTCTGGAAACTACGCGCCTATGACCAAAGAGAAACAGACTGACTTCTTGAACGAAGCATATAATATTGGGAGGATGGGTGAGTGTAGTTATATTGTTAAAATATATCAATTTATAGGCAGAGTGGTAGCCCAGTGGTAACGCTCTCGCTTGGGAAACCGAGTGAAGCGGGTTCAAATCCCAGGTCTCGCACCTCTGATATTTTCGTGTGCAAATCATTTTCAATGTGATTACCACTTGTCTTACGGTGAAGGAAAACATCGTGAGGAAACCTGCATGTCTGAGAGAATCTAGCAAGTTTTCAAAAGACATGTGAAGTCCGTCTCGTATTTGTCCAGCGTAGTGGATTGCCTGATTTATCTCGTATTGTTTTAATGTATGGTTGCATGGTTGTGTTGAAAAGGACTGGATTAGAGGTGATATGAGATATTTTAATCCTGTTAAACATTCCTGTGATGAGTTATCTGGTGTCTCTTTTCAAAGTAAGGGCCAAGGAGACGACTGACCTGTTCAAATACACCTGTCTTTTTACACTTGTCTTTTGGAAATTAATTAGGCTCACTTAGATATGCAAGCTTTATTATGATGAATAAAGTTAATTTCACTGTCTTATTTTTTGATTTTGTTGTCAATAATTTTGACATACATATAAATTTTAATTGTGCAAGATCTGGGTTCAAATCTAATTTAATCGAATGTCCGAAAAGTTATTAATTTGATATATAAAAGAAATCAAATTAGGACACTTAGAAATTATTTGTTGCCTTTCCCTAAACTAAAAAATGATGGCAAACATAATGTGTGTACTAGTGTAGGTCTCCGCATAATAGCGCTATGGAGCGACGCGCTGACATATATAGGGGGGTTGTGTCACGTGTGCGACCCGCCGTTCGGTTCAACTGACTGTCCAATTGAACATCTTATCACAATATCTCAGTTATAATTTCACTAAACTTATAACCAAATCAACAATCGTATGAAGATACCAGCGATTCACCCTCGCTTCGCTTCGGGTTCGTCTCTAGACAGAAACAAATCTATCCCACGGGAACCGTACACTTTTCGCTGATGATACATAGCCTTATAGCCTTCCTCAGTTAACGGGCTATCTAATGCAAAAAGAATTATTCAAATCGGATTGGTAGTTCCTGAGATTAGCGCGTTCAACCAAACAAACAAACTCTTCAGCTTTATAATATTATATGATATGAAGATATTTATGTTAGTAAATACAATGTGTGCAGGTCTCCGTATAATAGCGCTGTGCCGCGGCGCGCGGCTGGACGCGCTGACGTACACGGGCGTGTGCGGCGTGTGCGACCCGCCGCGCCAGTCCGCGCGCGACGCCATCGCGGCGCTGCGGCGCGCCGGCGTGCACGTCAAGATGCTCACGGGCGACGCGCGCCCCACCGCGCTCGCCGTCGGTCAGTACTCCACTCTTTTTTACATTATAAATAAAATAAAAAAAAAATATATATTTTTTTTTATTTTTTTTTTTTACATTATCTTGTCTTTTCTTAGCCCAAACACGTCTGCAAGACGGCACGTTTGGCTCAGTTGGTAGTGAGTGGTTGGTTCAAGTCCCGCTAGGGGCATTTATTTGTGTGATGAGCACGAATGTTTGTACTCCAGTCGTGGGTGTTTATATTTAAAGTTATATTTATAATATGTATGTATTTAAAGTTATGTATGTGTAGTGTATCTACTATCTGGTAGCTTACCATGGAACTAGATGGTGCTGTGTGTTAATGTCCCGACATATTTATTATTATTATTATTACTACTGCTGGACATAGGCCTCCCCCAAAAATTTTCACGACAACCGGTCTTGTGCCATCCGCATTCAGTAGGCTCCAGCGATTTTGACCAAGTCGTCGGTCCACCTTGTGGGAGGCCTACGCTTCGCCTTCCGGTACGTGGCCGCCACTCGAGAACTTTTTTACATCCCCGTAGCTAAATTTTTTTAAAGTAAAAACTTCTATAGACAGGTTGGTTAGATTCATGTAAGTCGTCATCGACATTTTTTTTTTATGTGACTAAGGGGGCAAACGAGCAGGAAGCTCACATGATGAAAGGTGATCACCGCCGCCCATGGACATCTGCAAAACCGCAAGGCTTGCAAATGCGTTGCCGGCCTTTCAAGAATGAATACGCTCTCTTCTTGAAGGTCGCCAGGTCGTAATGATTCGGAAAGACATAAACACAGCACCATCTAGTTCCAATTGAGATTAGGATAATAAACAAGATTTCGTTTATAAAATATTTATTACACTTCCACAATGCAGTTGAAAAAAACCAGGAAGAAAAAACGATAGTGGCGCCATCAGGTGTAAGTTGTAACCTTATAAAAATAAACAGGCAAACACTTATCGCATACAGCCAAAATAAAATTTAATCCAATAGTTCCATGGTAAGCTACGAGGCTTGTGTTATGGATACACATATATAACTTTAAATACATATGTATATATTATAAATATATACATCCATGACTGGAGTACAAACAAAATAAAACAAACAAGATTAAAAAACCACAGATAATAAAAATGAAATAAAATGTATTTACTATTATTATTTATTACATTATTTCAGCACAAATGGTGGGTCTGGACGTGTTACACTCGCAGTCCTTATCTGGTGAACAACTCGACACTATGTCGGACGACGATTTGGACGCCATTATTGATTCTGTAAGTTTTGTTTTAATTTATTATTTTACTTGTGTCGTCTGTGGTCGCATGTCTATTAATTCAGCTTACCATACTTATTGGGTATATTCTGTTACGTATACTAGTGTTTAAACTTGTTTTTAATAATAATTGTATTTTCATTTATTATACATACTAGCTAGCGGTGGTTTTTTGTCATTGTAACTGTTAGTAAAACGTAGATTTTTTATTTGTACAGTGAAAAAGTTTCATTGAAATAAGCCTAGCTTTATTTAAGTCCACGTATGGTTCTAAATAATATTTTAATATTATATGAAAAAATGTTAAATTATTATTATATATTTATTAGCATAACCCGCGTTCAATCTACAAAAAAAAAACTCATTTGCTTTATGTTATAATATAGCGACTCACCCTCGCTTCGCTAGAGTTCGTCCCTATGTATTCTTGATTATATAGATTTGGATATTGTTATACAAAAATACTAAAATTACCATCAAAAAATGGAGGGTGGGGGTAGGAGGATGAAATATACTTTACGACCTATTCTCATAACTACCAAATATATGAAAAAAAAATCATTAAAAGCGGTCGAGCCATTCAGAGGAGTGCGACCACAAACACCGTGACACGGGATATTTATACATTAGATTATTATTATTAATAATATTATTTTTGTAATTATAACATTAAAGTTAAATTTCTCATTCGTTTAGGTTACAGTGTTCTACAGAGTATCACCAAAACACAAGCTGGGCATTGTCAAGTCCCTACAGAGGCTCGGAAATATTGTGGGCATGACAGGTGACATTTATTTATTTATTTATTTATTTATTTATTTATTACATAGGTCGCTAACAGAGCATACATTCTGTTACGCAACCGTGATACATGGGAACTACCTCGCGTCGACCACTAACGACGCATTCCATTCGTATGAATTTTTACTGTTAAAGACTTTGTTTCGCAACCCTAATGCATGGAAACCACCTCGCGAGTCGCGTCGACCACCAATATCGCATTCTTTTCATATTACAACATAATTCCCCTAAAGTGCCAGTGTTGTAACATCCGAGTGTACCTTATTCTTAAAGACCTTTTTTCGTTCATTGCATTTGTCACACTTCGACAGTCTAATCACCTTAGGATAATTAGTTTGTAGAAATAGTATTAAAGTATTTTATAAGTAAAGTTTTATTTCATTTGCATCCTCTGACTGTGACTTCTATAATTATTCTTACAATTAATTGTGCATAGTAACAAACAAAAGAAAATCTAGACTAAATGATGCCCTAATTATAAGCAACACTGCATTCTAATAAGACAACAACATAATAACTTAGTAATAAAAGTTTACATTATTGAGCAAAAAATAAAATTACAATTAAAGTTACAAAAAAAAAACACAAAAAAGTGTTTTTTAGTTATTACAATAATTAATTCACCATTGGTATGGTATTGGTATTGGACATGTTGTACTAGTAAATTCATTTGACTTTGTCTGGTGTTATTTTTAAATATGATACTCAAATATGTTCTGATAATTGTGTTATACAGACAGGCAAATATTATTTTGTATATAAATATTTTCAATTTTTTTCACATTCTTGTGGGTGTAAATACCACACTATACCACAATGTTATATGTTTTTGAATGTCCTTGATATATATATGTATGTGATGAATTTTTATAATTTTAAACTATTTATTTATTTGAGTGTTATCAAAAACTGCTCTACAGTTAAAATTTTCTACGTACCAAGGTGTTGGTTCAAGAGCAAAAATTATACTTTCAAATCAATATATGTTTTTTATAGGTGATGGCGTAAACGACGGTGTGGCTTTAAAGCGAGCTGATATAGGTATAGCCATGGGACGAAATGGCACCGACGTGTGTAAGGAGGCAGCCGATATGATCTTAGTTGATGACGATTTCGCTACAATTATGTAAGTATTTTTTAGAATGGCTTTGGTTATAATGGAAAAGGTTTACTTTAATTTAGGTTGTGTCATCTATTAATAAAATCTATTAATAATTTCGGTGGTGTAGTGGCTAGCATGTACGGCTGCACATCCTGAGGTCCTGGGTTCGAGTCCCGGGTCGGGCCAAGTTTAGTTATTGAGTCTTTCTGTCTAGTAAGCCTCAGTAGCAGCCCGGAGTTGGGAAGTTGGCGGTGTTTCACCCCCGTGCCTCGGAGAGCACGTAAAGCCGTCGGTCCTGCGCCTTAACTCTCACCGGTCGTGTCGAGTAGTCGTCCCACCGGAGTATGAGAGTGACAGGAATAGAGAGTGCACTTGTGTCTGCGCGTACACTTGTGCACTATAATATCTCCTGCGCAGTTGGCTAGTCTCAATGAGATTGGCCGCCGTGGCCGGAATCGGTCAGGAGGACATTATTATTATTATTATTATCATTAATAAATATAGGAGTAAAGTGTTATTAATAATAGATTTGACTTTCATATTAGTAATAAAAAACATTTCATTCCAAAAGCTTGTATCTTTTTCTCTTCGTCTAAACATTCTTTAGTATCAACTTTGTTTATAAAGTAGTATTTTTTGTACTATTTCTTTTATACTTTAAAATATTGTATAAATTATAGTTATTTTGTCATTGGGTGTATAGAAATCGTTTGACTTGTTTATCAAAATCTTCATCAAAATTTTTAATCCCCATTTTCACCCCCTTAAGGGGCGATTTCCGGGATAAAAAGTATCCTATGTGACGTGACAAACTCACAAACTTTACCTCTTTATAATATTAGTATAGATATCTTGTATCCAATAGTTGGCACTGAGTTTTACAAGCATTAGTCTTATTTATTCAACAATATACTAACTAAATCCAATCAATTCCAGCTCAGCAATAGAAGAAGGGAAATGTATATTCTACAATATACGTAACTTTGTCCGTTTCCAACTGTCGACGTCCATCGCGGCGCTGTCGCTGGTGGCGCTGGCGACGCTGCTGGGAGTTCCCAACCCATTGAATGCGATGCAGATATTGTGGATTAACATCATAATGGACGGTTAGTATTTATTATTTACCCGACTGCGCGACGTAAAGGGTAATGTGTTTATCAGTCTATATATGTATAGTGTATGTTCCTATATTTATCCGCCTATCTGTTTTGGAAAAATTCTTCCAACCAATCGAGTGAGCTATCAAAATAAAGGCGATTACAAATTTTTATATTAGTACCTGGGCGACCGAGCTTCGCTCGGAGTTCTTTTTTGTTATATCGTATTTTTTAGATAAAAAAAATAAAAACTTGAATAAATACAAAAAAAAAAAAAAACAAAAGTAAAAACTTCGTAGCCGATCGGGATCCGAACTCTGACACCTGTGACTGTTGATCTTGCACCTTGTTTGCTAAAACACGCGTTTTCTCAGACATAAGACTAATCTAGATCGATTTTTCGACCTCGAAAATCCCCTCATACCGAATTTCAGCGAAATCGTTAGAGCTGTTTCCGAGATCGTCGGTATAAATAAATTCAAATTCAAAATATTTTATTCAGCATTAAATTATTACAATTTTTTACTGAACGTCATGAGTCTACTGCCAGTTCGGAAAGAAGAAGCCTCAGACCTTAGAGGAACTGGCGAAAGAAACTCAGCGGGACTAATATTTTTTTTTAATAAATTATAATTTACAATATTGCTATAAAGTTGAAGTAGCCTGGAGGCGATCACTTCATTCCCAAGGCGTATAATATATAAATATACAAGAATTGCTCGTTTAAATATATTAGATAAGTTTTTATTCAACTTGCCGTGTCAGTGGGCTTAAAGGCACATAGCCTAGTTGTATAAAAACAAAATTTGTATACTAGTAATGTTATATATTCGCGTGAATCGCGTGAAGTATTAGTGTATTTGATGTGTGTACGCCTGTGTGCAGGTCCGCCGGCGCAGTCGCTGGGCGTGGAGCCCGTGGACCACTCGGTGCTGCGGCGCGCGCCGCGCGACACGTCGCGCCGCATCCTGTCGCGCTCGCTGCTGGCCTCCGTGCTGCTGTCCGCCGCCATCATCATCGCCGGCACGCTCTGGGTCTTCAACAGGGAGGTGGGTGTCCCACACATATATATTACTAGCGACTTACCCTCGTTTCGCTCGGGTGCGTCTTAGGTACGTTTTATTTTTTTTCAGCGAAATCCTAATTCTTTTTCTAAAATAAAAATAGCCTAAATTACTCTTTATAATATCAGCTATCTGCCAGTGAAAGTCCCGTTAAAATTAATCTAGCTGTTTCGGAGATTAGCCGGAACAAACGGACAGGCAGACAAAATTTTAAAAATTCTGTTTTTCTTATAAGTACCGTATATAATTCCATATGAATTTAGTATAAAGCTGTTATTTTGACATTACAAACAGACACTTCAATTTTATTTATCTGTATAGATGTATAGAACTATACATATAATAAAATTGTAGCTAAGCCGAATGTATATATTAAATATTTTTTAGAAAATTTAATTGAAATAGACATTATTATCGATACAGAGGGCGAATCTATAGTTTTTAGGATTCTTGTCTGTCTGTCTGGGAACGCATCACGGAAAAACCACGAAAGAACCATAAATTTTGATGAAATTTGGTATGATGATAGCTGGTTATGCGGGTCAACATATAAAATACTTTTTATTGCGGGAAAACATCTCATCTCTGAGAAATCTATACTAAACTTTAAAACGTAAGTAGGGACGAACCCGAGCGGAACAGGTGAGTTGCTAGTATATATTATAATATATAATCGCCTCGGTGGTCTAGTGGCTAGCATGTATGGCCGCAAATTCGGAGGTCAATGGTAACGCAGTCACTTAGGAAACCGTGTGATACGGGTTCAAATCCCGGGCCTCGCAGATATTTTCAGGTGCGAATCATTTCTAACATGATTACCGTTTGTCTTGCGGTGAAGGAAAACGTCATACAGAAACCTGAAACTCTAAATGAACCTAGCAAGTTTTCCAAAGACATGTGAAGTCCGCCAATCCGCACTTAGCCAATGGGACGTTAAAGAAGACTAAGTATATTATTAAATTTTGATTCTCTATATATTTCAGATGTCAGACAATAAAATAACCCCTCGGGACACAACTATGACGTTCACGTGCTTTGTCCTATTCGACATGTTCAACGCGCTCTCCTGTCGCTCGCAGTACAAGAGCATATTCCAGATTGGACTGTTTTCTAACAAGTTAGTATGAGTTTTATTAACCCCCGATTATTTAACGTGTGTATCTGTGTGTATATCTGTCACATGGTAACGCTCAATTTTTTTAATTTTTGAAGTAAAACTTCTTTAAAATCGTGATTTGAAACTCGATGAAACGGAAATGCAACACTAAATAGAGACAAACACATAAATATATAAGATTAAGCCGGCGAGAGAATGAGATAGAATACATTGCCATGTTACCATGGTAACCTTTGTTATTGTCATTACACAGAAAGTGAAACATAAACAAAAAGAAAAAAACGCGTGTGTGTACTTATGTACGACATAGAACAAAATTAGCTAAAGATTTCATCCCTAACCACAACTCCCTATCCTAACTAGGAATGAAACCTATCCTATCTCTAACCACAACTCAGAGGTTTATGTTTGTAAAAGGAATGCAGCTAACTGCATCATATCGCTTTCAGCTAACTTTATCATGTCGCTTTTTGGCTGTCGGTGTGCGCGCGCATCGTAAAAATTTTACTCTCATATTTTTTTTCAAACGTTGCAAAAGATATATAACTTCAAAAAACAGCCCAAATTAAAAATAAATACCACATAATTTGTTTTCAAGAACTTATTTATAAGTAAATGTAAAAATTTTGAGAAGTTCCGAAAGTTTTCCTGTGGATCTATAAGCTTGAACTAAATTTAATCGATCAGCTACGGGAAAGTTTTCCGTAAACCCGTAGATCGGGCGAATAGGCACTTCGCTCTTATATAAATGTCATAATTTCTTATAAAAGAATCAAAATAGCTTCTTACGTTTTTTTGGGGTCTGAATTTTTTTATACCATTCACGTTTTGGAATGGCTACTACATAGCATTGATATATTACATAAATAGTGAAAGATAAAATATATAGACAGGTTTTGAAGTATATTATTAAATTTTAACATAAACTATATTTTTACAGGATGTTTTTAATCGCGGTCACATTGAGTCTCGTTGGGCAGATGCTGGTCATTTATTTCCCGCCTTTGCAAAGAATTTTTCAAACTGAAGCTCTCACTGGACATGGTATGCATGAAATATTTATATTTTATTATTAAAAAAAAAAGGAGAAAAAATACTAAATAATTTCATCAATATGAGAGAATGAAGTTTTTTTATGAGTTCTTGTTAACATGTTAATTTAAATGTAATTTTGTATCAGACAAAAACAAAATTATTATTATTAAAATGAAACTGTTCATTAATTCTTGTTAGATATACTACCATATCAATAATTTTGTATATCTATGTGTATTCAGCCCTTTTTCACGTCCAACTGCTGGGTACTCTCTCCAATACGAGAGGAATCGGGTTATAGTCCAACACTGGTCAAGTGCAGGCGGACTGACTATGTCCTTAGAAAACTTACTAAGTTATCTCAAACATGCAGGTTTCCTCAAGATGTTTTCCTTCACTGTAAGACAAGTGGTAAACATGTTGGAAATGATAAACACATGAGAATATCCGAGGTGCGATACCCGCGATTTGAACCTGCTTCACTCGGTTTCCTAAGCGAGTACTTTACCACTGGACTACCACTACCTGTGCCTTCTATATCTATAACTGTTATATTTCCCTTTCAGATCTCATATTCCTAGTCTGCCTCACATCGAGCGTGTTCATAGTGAGCGAAATAAAGAAGCTGATCGAGCGTACACTGAAGAAGCGATCATCTGGAAAGTTCTCGACGAAGCCACACGACGCCCTGGACTTTGTATGACACGAGTCCGAGAGGAAAACTCAGTAAATCTTTGCCACTGTGACATGCGAAATCGCGAAAACGAAAATATACGTGAAAATAATGACTTCATAAACGAAAATGTACCAAACAACCTTCATCCCGGTACAGTACAAAATGCGATACATCTTAATTTTGACGTGCAAAATTGCGTGCAACAAAATTTCGATTTGTCAAATTGTACGGTACATGAAAGTACAAAAGTGTATGATCAAGCTCGCGGTTCGCGTCATTGTGAGGTAAATATGGACAGTGTTAGTAATAAAGTGTGTTTTTGTGACAAAATGAGACGCGGTATATCTGAAGTGAGCACGTCCAAACAAAGTGCCGCATCCAAAATGTGCGTGTTCAATGAGAACTGTAGGTGCGGCGACGGCGCGCGCCCCTTCGCGATATACGACGGTAAGATAGATATCGATTATCGCTTGTAGAATCGTTTGTTTGTAAAATCCTCTAAATATTTATTTTCTTTTGATAAATTATTCAGTGAGGGCGCCACTGGCGAGTAAGGTTTGCTGTGGTTAAAAAATATTTGTTAGTATGGCAGTATAAATATAATAATTATTATTATAACTGTTAGTGTGGCACCAGTTTATCAGAATTTTGTTTTAAATAATTAATATATAATAACCAAATGGACAAATATTTAACTTTTTCTTAGCTCTTCTTCTAAAATTTAAAGCAATAACATTTGAGTCGTATCATGTCTGTCATAATTAATCAGGAATGGCAAAATGTTAACAATAATTGTGAATAAGTGTAAATCCTGAATAAAAAGCTCTCTTATTCAGTGTCATTTGACATTTCTAGAGACCTTCACTCTACACTAGCGCCTCTCGCGGCGAATTCAAGCGCAGTAGCTCTCATTGAATAGTTGTTACAACCAATCAATATTAATTAATTAAATATATATCTAATATTTGATTAATTAATTACTCCGTCACCTACTCAATTCTCGTCAATGGCTTCAAAGTGTGCCAATTGACATCACAGATTACTTCGCCAGTGTCACATAGCATGGAGAAGACACGAAGGAGATTGATCAGTAAAATGAGATCTTTAAAAGTATATTAAGTTATAATGGGTAAAGAAAGTTGATAAATTATTATTTGTTTATGTGACATTGGTTGTGTGACAGTTTGATGGTTTTGTTTTTTTTATTATTATCGGTTGTAGGTTTAGAAACATGTTATTTTAAACTTTATCTATAAATTGGTATAAATGAATTCATAAATATTTATGGGGGTTTACAAACAATGGTATTTCACACCAGTTATGGTTGTAGTAGGGTCGTACAGTATTTTTTTATAGGATTTTTTTTAATATTATTTTTTTTCATTAAATTTTACTTATACTTAAGCAGAATCTTCATAGTTTCTAATGTACGCTTATCAATGTTAGATTTCTTTAGGCAATCTATAACATGTGCTAGTTTTGTTTTTTGAGTATTTATTTTCTAGATTAATTTCAGTTTCCTTTTTTTTCAACCAGTTTTCGTGAAAGTCTCCAGTTAATATTGTTCCTAAACTATTTTTTTAACCAATTGTTAATGACACTTGAACATTTATTTATTTGAGTAAAATAAAACAAACAATTTGACTGAAAGTCGTAAATTATATGCTCTGTGACTCTGAGAATGTTAGTACTGTAATAAAATATTGGTATTAAATGTCAAAACGCTACCGAAATCCGTTTATGTTATATTTTTGACACAATTATATGATAAAGAGAGATAGCGATGTTGTTAGAAAGAGAAAGATATAGAAAAAATGTACTTGAAAGCGAGGAAAAATATAAAGTCTCTGTAAAAACCAGATTGTATTTAAACATACTAACTGCATTAAGAAAATTTTATCACACATAAACTTATACATCTTTCGAGGTGCTTCTATGCAAAAATAAAAATACTTAAATTAGGCTGTGATAAGTATTAACGGTTGGTGTTAAAAAGCAATAGTATTGCAAAAACTGTATTAGAAAGATACATTTTTTGCAATACTATTATTTTTTTATGTATTCGATAACACAGCATCTTTGATTAATGTTCATTTTTAAATTCTTCTTTAATTATTGTTGGTATTAATTAGCAAAAATGTATGTCGAACTGTTTGATTGAGAATTTCATGTGTCATATTATTTAATTCTTAATAAATTATGTAGCTATTATCTCAATATTTTCACTATATAATATGTACTGGAATATTTTTGCTTAGCTTATTTAGCCTGAAAAAAAAAACAGCTGTCATGGAAATTATAACTGTCAAATTTTTTTTATTGTAAATAATTAAAAGTGAAATTAATTTGCAAAGTTATTCAGAGGCTTTAGATGTTTCTGTTGGTTTAGCTTTTGAATGTTGAAACAGAGCTTTATATAAAAATTTGTGTCATATATAATACTGTTTTCATAGATAGTGTTGTGAACAAGTATATCTTAACTTATAAATATAATATCGATATTTAAGCGATATATCGAGTCATTATCGATTATTTTAATTGAAATATTGAAAAAAAAAAATGTCAAGGCCTGTTTATCTCTAAATTGTTTACATATAAGTATAGACAATTAATTTATTCTTGTTTTTAATTATGATATGATATTAGTTACTCTAAAAGCTTTCGAAGCTAAAATGTATTCGGTAAATGTATTGTATACCTATATTGTGATGAACTCATATCTATCATGGTATTAGTATGTTGAAATATGGTTAGTTTCATATGGAATTAATGCAGAACTAAAATTTGAATGATTATTATGTCATTATGTTTGTGTAAGAATAAAATATCTACGAGATCTATCTCAGTGAGATTCCTTTGGCAGATTTAATCTTTAAGTCTAATCTGACAATCGAATCTTACGGTCTGTAGCGCTGTTCCGTTTGCATTATAAGAGTAGTCTCACATATATCTTTCAATAATTTTCAAATAAGACATTATAAAAAATCATATTGTTCGAATTTTTGTATCTATGATTTTGTGTGAAACATAAATCGCTGACTTCACTACTTGATATAAGTAAGATTCATAATAAAATGTAACCATAACACTTTCTTAGATTTACGCGAATATTTGATATTTTAAATAAAACTATCTTTTCGGATTTTTTCGCGGATTTATATTCCATACTCAAGTATAAAAGTAATTAAAATTATAAAATATTTTTAAATTAAAATTATAAAATAATTTTAAATTAAAATTAACAAATATTGTAAGGTACTTTGGTGCCAATTTTCAAGTTTTTTGAATTCATTTTGTCATTTTGTGGGTAGGCTGTCTGTAATAACTATATTACCTTTGAGACATCTAACACCTTAGTCTCTTCCGTGACCATGATTGCTGTAAAGCATTCGAAACGCCGGGAACCAAAAATCTAAATAAATCCACGAAAAAATCCGAAAAGATAGTTTTATTTAAAATGTAACTAATATGTGCATATGTATGTATGTAATTATGGAAGCATAATAACATGTCATATCTCACTCGTCTAGTATAATGTGTTTTTCACTAAAATAATAGGGAATATGCGTGTGATTTAAATAAAGGTGAAATATATATTTTTTTTAATCTTTATTGTTTTTGAATTAAGCCTATGCTAATATTTTTTAATTTAACATCTTTTTGATTAAGAATAAAAATTATGAAAAAGCCCAAATATAGGTGGGATAAAGTAGTAGTTTAAACTCAACGCTATTGGTCACACCGAATATGACGTCAAAGTCTATAATAACAGAGCCAATGTTGCCAATTTAGCGCTAAAAATGTCAACTTTTGATTGAAGTCGTCAAAATCGCTGAATTGGCAACACTGGCTCTGTTATTATAGACTATGACGTCACGCCAAGCGCGCCAAAATGGCGGGCGCTTAAAATATCTGTATCGGTATGACATTTTTAAAGAATTTTTTATATTAAATGTTCGTTTTTGGAAGCTAGATTTTTTTTACAATTATATAACTATGTAAGCTATTTTATGAAAAAATAATCACGCATATTCCCTATTGATATCTACTATTTACATTGACGCAATAGTTTTCATGTTTCTAGTGTAGTTCACAATTGTACAGATTAAACAATCATTAATAAAGCTGTTAAACAGTAAGTACGAATTTATATTAAGAATTTGTTTGTAGTTTTTTTTTTTCATAATTTTCCATTAAAAAAAAATATTTTTCAATGTTAATAAAATCAACTCTTGCAAGAAATAATGTTGCAACTCAGTGTTGTTTATTTTAAAGGGGCTTCAACATTTTTCTATAGAATCTAGCATTACTTACCCGCCGCCATTTTTTTTTGAAAGTGGTATACGATAAAATTGGTTTGTACGAAAAGAGGACACTTAAATTAAAATATCTCGGAAACGTGACAGTTTAAAGCACTGTATTGTGAATATTTTTTATTTGTTTAAATGTGTTTTATTTACATATACCATTTTCATTGTGCGGCGCGAGTTTACATATGGAAAAAAATAATAATGGCGAGACCGTGGTTATATCACAAAAGTTCTATACATTTTTCACTTTATATCAATGATCAATATTGAACTACACGTACACGCAAAAATTAAAAAAAAAATCATATTTAGAGAAGTCATAAAATCAAAACAATAATAAGTTCATAAATGTATTAAATATTATATTGTATAGTTAGAAAATTGAATTAAACACGCATTTACCATATGTGATTGTCAATAGCTAATATGTAGGAATCGAAACAGTTCATTCAAATTCAATTTAGTAGAAAGATAAGAATATTTTTCAGTACACGATTTCATCAAGCCATTTGTAAATTGTCATACATCAAATAATACTAAATTAAAGACAAATAAACTTTGAAAATGATATACAAATATCCGCAAAAGTAGAGCTTTTTCAAATATTTCATACAAATAGTTAATGTCAATTTTTTTCTTATAGATCTTCTAAATTTCATATTATCTGTAAATAAACCTATAATAGATATTATACACTTCTTCTCTAATGTAAAAAGCAAAAAAATATTTTGATTCACAAATAAGTAACAGAAGCTTAACTTTTTCCTTTCATAACGTAATTCGACTATAAAGAGCTGTGTAATACGCTAGGCATATAGTGATTATAGTACAAGATCCGAAGTCAGGTTGCCCTCTTCTGCTTGATGGAAAGTATTTTATATTAAGACTGCTTTAAGAATTATCAAGGCCACTTTAAAAAAAAAATAAAAAAATAAAAAGGCAGTCATAGGGACTGCCGAAACAAGTGAAAACTTATAACTTCGGAATAACTGTGTTTTTTCTTTTAAATTAATTATACTATGAATAATTAAATTTCATAATTTGTAAATAAAAAATATTATTAGTCAGGTTCTCAAATCCATTGGCGCTCTGAACAATCATTATTTACATTTTGATATAGTTTATTTTTTTTAATCAAAAAATATGACGCTACGCGTTGCCAGTCTGCGCCAGACTGCGTCGACACGTCACATGTCACACGAAGCATATCGATGATGCGGATCCATGAGTTTTACCTCTACCAAAAATCGCTCAACGCGGGTAAAGATGTTTAGACTTCAAAAAAAAAAATTTTTTATTGTTTCACCGACTTGCTTACATATAAATAAAGCTGGCATTAATTGAAAGTAACCTATGAGTGAACATATAGAAGTTAAGAGTTGCGCGTACAATTTTGTGTGATATAAGGAAGGAAGATTTAGCTTAGTAGTAATAGTAAGCAAGTGAATGAAATATTAAATTGTTATTGTTGCATTTTTAGGTAAAGAGCCTTTTGAATTTAATTCATTAGACAACTCATCAATGATATATTCGTTTATATATTATGTTTTATACTAAATAAAAAAAATGTGTTGGGACATTAACACACAGCACCATCTATTTAAATGGTAAGCTTCGAGGCCTGTGTTATGGGTACCAGATATTTGATATAATATATCTTTAAATACATACATATAAATATAAAAACTCATGACTAGAATACAAACATTCGTGATCATCACACAAATGAATGCACCCAGCGAGACCCGAATCCGTGACCGCTGGCACAGCAAGTAGGGTCACTACAAACTGAGCCAAACGTGTCGTTAAAATATTAAATATTTTTCATCTTTTAAGCGCATGGGCGAAGGTCGAACTTACTTTGGCTCTTAGACTACTAGTTTTCCGGTGACTTAGAAATTTAGTACAATAATATTTAAATAGGCTAAACCAAGATGGCGGTTTATTGTTTATAGATACAATAAATTATTCTAAAATTTCTCTAGTCATTTGTATTATCATTAGGAAATCGAATAATGTATATTTTTCTATTTTTAGGCATAATTTATAAAAATGGAGGACCGAGCACTAATTAACAAAATTAATCATTCTTTAGAAAGAGACAAAGGGAGGATGCTATAAACAAAGTAAATAGCAAATTGGGATTCCTAGAAAGAGACAACTAATGGCCGCATAATCACTTTGTTTCGCTCGTCCTTTATTTGCATTTTGACGTAAACTGTTCATTTTAACAAGAACCTTTTCATCTTGATTTAATTTATTTAAATACGACTATAGGCTTACTCTTAAAGGTATACAATATTTAAAAACGCATTTAATATAATTGTTAACTAAGTCCTGTTTTCTTATTGCTTATGATATTATTTGAGGACTCTACCATGAGTCGTTAGGGACAATCGTACAAAACTATGTAGTTGAATACGTCAAAAAAACGCGGTCGCAATCGACTGTAGAAAGTATAAAAAAATTTGCAAGAACATATTAGGTTGTCTCACTCTTTTAAAAGAAATTAGAAAGAGACGCCATGATATTTATCATTTGCAATAAGAAAACAGGTCCTCTAAGAACAATTTTTTCCTATAAATTCTTATATATTATTTAGTATATATACATATCTGTTATATATTATATGCTATTCGATAAGCATAGCGTTCGACTCTCTATACAAGATATTTAATATCTGTAATGTAGATAAAGTTAAATGTTTGTGAATTTTACACACTTTGGTAAAAGTAGTCTTTTATAAAGTTGATTTGTAATGTAATACTTTTCATAATATACGTTTTCGGTACTTAGAATTATTTTTTTTAAATATTAAGAACTAAAATTAACCTATATTTCGATTGTTTTGTCTGTCAAATCAAAAATCTAGGTTAGACATAAGTACTATAAAGCTTTTGTAAAACTACAACTAACTAGAGTCCTTCTAGTAGATGAAAATTTTACTTCTGTAATATTTTAGTCCTTAATATGTTAAATAAAACACATCTTTAACTCTACCAGTTTGATCATTGGTTTTTTTTTCAGCTGTGACATATGAATGGGGTAAAACCCAATTTTACTGATCAAATAATCTTTTGAAAAGTATTACATTATTAGTCGCTCTTTTTAAACCTTCATACAATGTGTTTTCATATCTGTACGTAAGATTTCATAGGAAACATTGTGTGGAATTATATTTGTTAGATTATCAACGTTGTTTTATTTACCTTATTTACACCATAGGGTCTATTCGCGAACAAAGAAAAATCAGTTCAAATAAATGTCAATAGATGACGTTGTATGTATCGATTTGTTATTAAAGTTGTGTTAAATTAACAAAAGATAAAAATGTAGATCTCGAAATTATTGTAGTCAAATTTGCGTAACTTTACTGATTATTGACATATCAGCAATCTGATGATGGGTTTGTAATGTGTGATGATAGATGGCGCTTTTATTTCATAATGAATTGTTTATCACTAGACATCGGATTATATGCACTATCAAAATCTTTGGCATTTTATTATGCATGCAAATATGCACTAAAAAGGGCGAAATATGCACAAGATATGCACAATCAAAATACTAATTGTTATCAAAATTTACATTTATTTTCACTCTCTAAAGTATATATACTCGTAATTCTTGTGACTCAACAACAATTATATATTTTTCTAGATTTTAGAGCTTTGTGACATCGTCAATATTAATTTGTAGGCTGAAAAAGGGCCTCTCTGGAACGACTGACGTTACTGATCAAAATTTGAAATTTGGCATTTTTGCCGAAATCTCTTCAGTCAGAGTCTCGCCCGTGCCGTTGATAATTTTCTTTTTGTTTTTTTTTTTATGTTGGAAAATGTTTTCCCATACCACCTATATACAAATAGGTGGTTATGTGGGGGGCAATAATTGGGCACGGACCTCTTCCGATAGTCGACTCAGAAGAGTGTTAATCTATTTAACTACTAAAATAAGCACTATCAATGAAAAGGTACTAAAATATGCAATAATGCTAATAAAATTGCGTTTTATGCATTTGCATATGCAAACATGCAAATGCATATAATCCGATGTCTATTTATCACAGTTAAAAATAGTGAAAATCACATATTTTTTTTTATTCTAATGCAGGATGAATTTAACAATATTTACCATATGTTACTTTGCACATATTTATAAAATAATACAGTTTTAACTATTTGTGAATCAATGACATATATCATCTATTTAAGTAAACAAAAATAGCCCGAATTAGCGCTGTCCAATTTTTCGGTATGGTATGAGGCATCTGTACTAGTAAATACTATCTGTGCTTACACATTACTCGTGCCTTTCTCGTACAGTATAAATACGCACCGACTCACCCTCGCTCCGCTCGGGTTCATCCCTAATTACGTTTTAACGTTTAGTATCGATTTCTCAGAGATGAGATATTTTCCCGCACTAAAAAGTATCTAGT
This sequence comes from Fabriciana adippe, assembly GCA_905404265.1. NCBI lineage: Eukaryota > Metazoa > Arthropoda > Insecta > Lepidoptera > Nymphalidae > Fabriciana > Fabriciana adippe. The sequence goes on along the minus strand of FR989997.1, from coordinate 2,685,526 downwards.
AGTACCTAGTTTTCTCGTGATGCAGTCACAGACAGACAGACAAAAATTCTAAAAACTATAAAATCGGCCTTTGTATCGATAATCATGACTATTTTAATAAAATTTTCCAAAAAATATTTAATGCAGAGATTCGACTTAGAATTTTATTTTATCTATAGATGTATAGATATCTAAGGTTGCACAATATCACTGCCAATTATGAGTAGATTTTTATAGTTTATGATGAAAAGTGTATAAATTAAGGGACCACCCATATAAAATTTGAAGAAGGATGGATTAATTACTTAGTAATTTGCATGGGGAAGATATACATATTTGTACCTACATGGGCGTTTCGTCCTTTAGTGTTATAATATAATATACTATCATTACTATGGATCCTAATTTTTTTTTAAACTCTACCAGCGTCCCATGTGCTTTTCATGTGTCTAAATTTCCGTGTAGATAAAATATCCCTATAAAGTAATAGTAATTAGTACCCAAACGTGTTTTAGCAAAAATATTTATTTTAAAACTGTTATAAGTACATAAGTATTGTAGTGCGATTTTTCTATGGTATCCTAAATATTACAAAATGTAATATATTCTCCTCCTCTTAGCTTTTCCCGAAGAACAAAATTTTAAGAGGTTATTAGAATAATAAGGTGCCTACTCGTAGTAAGTATTTAAATTAATATGACTTTACAAATTGTTTAGATTTTCCCGTAAACTTGAGTCATTGTTTAACCAGAAACGTGAACTTAGCTTCTTATTAGAAGACAAACGACTCACCCTCGTTTCGCTCGGGTTCGTCCCTAGGTTGATTGCCCATACAAATTTTCATCCCCATTTTCACCCCCTTAATAGGTGATTTCCAGAATAAAAAATATCCTATGACCTTCCCGGGGTCTCAAACTATCTTCTTACTAAATTTCATCAAAATCCCTCCAGCGGTTTTTCCGTGATGCAGTCACAGACAGACAGAGAGACAAAACTTCTAAAGACTATAGATTCGGCCTCTGTATCGATTATAATGTTTTTGATAAGATTTTCCACAAAATATTTAATGTACAGATTCGACTCGGAATTTTATTATATATGTATAGATATATCACGTTATATCTGTTTTCAAAACAGCCACAGTTTATTTATTTTTTTCATTTGTTTAAAAACAACCAAAAAAATAAACTACTACTAAAACCTAACAAAAATAGTTATAAGTATGCACCTACTATATAGGTACCTATTACCTATATATAGAAGGGATTGAAGGAGTATTTGAAAACTAATAAAGGTCAAGTCGACATTTTAAAATTTATATTTATCTAACGCTTTGTGTATCATCATCACTCGACTTCATTTGGGAAAGTTTTAACGGGTTGCTACTAAACCCGTTAGTTTTATACAGCCAAATTGAGTCTAGATTTTGAATTATAGGACATGCGAGTGAAGCCACAGGTAGCTTGAATAGGTATTAATAAACAGACAAAAAGACAATATGTAACTTAGTATAATAAATATGATAATTACAAGTAAACTAGCAGAACCCGTAGCTTCGCCCGCGCTAAAACTACAAAAAAACTTTAAAATGGTTGGTTTCATACAAATTTTCATCCCCTATTTTACCCCCTTATAGGATGTATTTCGAAAAATGCTAAAATACGTATTTATTTAATTGCATTAAAGAGCATTAATACCAAGTTTCAAGTAATTCTGATCATAAATATTTTTTTGGATTGTATTACAACGAGTTTTCCCGTGAGAATGAGAATCTCCCGCGGTAAAAAGTAGCCTATGTCACTCTCCAGCCCTCCAACTATCTCCACGCACAAAAGTACGCCAACCCGTCACTCTGTTTCGACGTGAAAGAAGGACAAACAAACAAACACACTTTCAAATTTATAATATTAAGTATGGATACATGTTTTATTCTTAGGATATTGCAATAAAGACGGTAGTACTTTACTAGTTATCGAGTGTAATTGTGATGATGACATCAAGCACGAAGGTTATCAAAATATTGCATACACTTGATTTAGACTTACTTTTTGCTAATAAGAGGATAAAAGTGTAGGTAATATTTTATTATTATGTACCTATATTGTTAATCTATAGGTACTAATGTTATAAAGAGGCAGTTTGTTTGTTTGAACGCGCTAATCTCAGGAACTACTAATCTGATGTAAAAAAAATATTTTGCATTAGATAGCCCGTTAATTGAGAAAGGCCATAGGTTATATTTCATATAATATACAGTCTATCTATTCCATACTAACCGTTAAAACTTACCTAGGAACGAATCCGAGTGAAGCGAGGGTCAGCCGCTAGTTAATTTATAAGCAAAGACCATCATTTATGATTTCAATTTATAATATATATATATATATAAAAATTATTGCAATCTAACTACTGTAATTTATTGTATACTAGCGACTCACCCTCGCTTCGCTCGGGTTCGTCTCTAGGTATATTATATATAGTTTGTAGTTTAAATAGAAGAAATATAGAAAAAAATATAATGTGTTAATACAACTTCACTATTTGAATCGGATCTTATTCAATTTTTCATGGGTTTTAATTTTTTTCGTGGAACTCTATTTTTTTTTCTAAAATAAAAGTAGCCTAAGTTACTCCTTATTACATCAGCTATCTACCAGTGAAAGTCCCGTCAAAATCGGTCCAGCCATTTCAGAGATTAGCCGGAACAGACAGACAGACAAAAATTGTAAAAAATGTTGTTTTGGTATATGTACCATGTATACATCCATATGCATTTAGTAAAAAGCAGTTATTTTAATATTACAAACAGACACTCCAATTTTATTTATCTGTGTAGATAATATTATATGTAAATAAGTCTATATAAGTCTGAACCAGTTTTGGTGAAGATTTGAATGTGGTTGTAACTTGTAGATGAATGAAATAAATAAAATATGTCTGATATTTTTGTAAAATCTTGTCTATGTGTTAATATTTTTGTAATAAAAAATTAAGCCCCCATGAGCTTTTTGTTTACCTTTAGTTTACTTCCTAAACCTATGGAGTTATAGATTGTTATGCAGGTCTCGTTTTTGACTCATAAATCATAACATTCCATAACGAGGTTCCATAACATCTAAGAAGATTCGAGGTCAGGATAAAATACACATATTGACTTACTATCTTAATAAAAATTCGTAGCTGTAGCTCTTAAAATTCATCAACATTAAGATAATAAATATGAAATTGTTTTATTCTTTTTTAATGTTATTATAATGAAATGAACGTACGGGGAATAACCGATCAAAAAAGTACCTCGATCCTGTTATATCTGACCTCTTCCAATGAAAGCTGATGAGTAATGCTGAGGCTATTAGGTATATTTGTAGAGTAGTTTAGAAAGAAGTATTTAATAATATTTTTTTTTCACTTATTTTTATTTAAACTACCTATATATGTTTGATATTTTGAGGGTAAATTTTCAAAAATTTATCTTTCTGTAGTAGATCCTTAAAGTACTTTATATACACACACATATATATATATATATATATATATATATATATATATATATATATATATATATATATATATATATATATATATCCTAAATTTCGAGGCGGTTTAAATATTTTATTATAATAGTAAAGGAAAATTGAAAATAACGAAATTGGCTTAGGGAAAATTATCTAAATTAATATCATGTTTAATTCAAAGGAAACATTTTATAATTGTCACTATTTACGGTTATACGGTAATGAATCTCAGAACTCGTCGATAAAAGTACGTAAATAAAATTCAGTATAATAAGATCAGCAAAAAGACCTTTCAGACTTAAGACTTCGATGACATTATGAGTTTCCAAGTATGAGCCATACTGTAATACTCGTTATTATAGCTACATGTGAAGATGCCTTTACGTGAGATATGAATCATATGTTTTAGTAAGAAGATGGCCTTCTTTAGTATAAGACGTGTCGTGCTGCTATATATAGTTTATTTACAAGTTAATTTAATATGTGGACAACAGTATAAAATACACGATGTGACTATACAGGCTTTAAGGCCGAAAGGGATACGAGTGTCAATGCCCGGTGAGTGGTTAAAACACTAACTTCATACTTGTGAAAAATGAAATATTCGAGCATATATGCTTATTTGGTTATTTGATAAGATAAATATGTTTTGTTATTAATTTATTTTTTATACAGTTAAAATAAAAGTAACGTTTTGCCCGCGGTGTGGTGTGTTTATTTACAAGAGGGTCATAACTCGTGGTATGATAATTATAGATATTAGATCATTTGGGTATTGTATAATCTTTCTTTATTCTAACTCGTGTCACACTCAGAAATCAGACTCATACGTTCAAACAGCCTTTGGGCATGATTTTTTTTCTTGAAAATAGAAAATAATTCTTCAGCTATAAATTATAATATATTTATTAAAAAAATATAAAAATTGATTCAAAATTGGCGCAGATATTGCGTAGAAAACACAAAAAAACATTTTATTGAGTCCCTTCTTGGAGTCGTCGGTTCATTGTACTTCCAACAGCTTTTGCTGATTTATATATACATATATGTGACATCTGACGATTATCAGCTGACTTTATTATGTACACATATAAACATACTATCTAAACTATATGTATGAAATAAAAGGAATCCAGTTTACATAAGACTTTTAATTTAAAAAAAAAATCCACGTATCTAGTAGTTATTCTATCATGATAATTAATATCATAATAACTATCTTAATGTAAAAATATCTTTCAAAGTAAAATAACCTAGAAATTAATATTTTACTAATAACTAGTTGTAACTGTAACTTCGCCAGGTCTATTTTTAAAGTTGAAAATGTTAAAAGTGATGATTCAAAAGTGCTTGTGAAAGTCTATTTGAATAAATTATATATTGATTTGATTTGAAAAGTCACTTATTTTAAAACTAACCATCTTTGTTCCTTAAGAGGTTAAATTTTGAAAATACCTGGTGAAATGTTTGTCAAAATATCAGTCATTTTTACAAATATGAACACTTAATAAATTTATTCCAAGAACATACAAATATGTACATTTAAGTAATTTTATTCTAATTTCATTATAAGCTACCAGCGACTCACTCTCGCTTCGCCCGGGTTCGTCCCTAGGTACATTTTAACGGTTAGTAGAAAATAGATAGACTTTATATATGTATATACATAGGTATGATGAGTGTGATGAGTTTTATATCCTTTACTCTACGAATAAATAGACTTATTATTTATTAGTAGCCTTTACTTGAGAATTGGTTCCTCATACAAACTTTAATCCCCCTTTTTACCCCTTAACGGATGATTTCCGGAATAAAAACTATCCTATGTCCTTCCTAGAGTCTCAATCTATCTTCATTTCAAATTTCATCTAAACCGGTTCAGCGGATTTTTAGTTTATCCATTACAAACAAACTTAAAAACTTTACCTCTTTATAGTATTAAGTACCTTTCTAGTGAAGTGTAATAATTATCATTATATTTCAGCCGAGCCGAAGCAAACTTTATTTGTTTTTCAAGGAAATTTAAACCAGAAGATCAATCAAAATGATGTAGGTAGGATATCTGCTGAACTAATAAATCCTGTAAACGGCAGATGGGTTTATGAAGATCTCAACGTAGCGCTGAAAGTTGGCGATATTATATACTACTATGTAACTGTAGTTTACGATGGCAAAGGATATATTCTGGATAACCAAAGTTTTACTGTTAACGGTACGTATTTTGTGTAAGAACTCTGCTTAAAACCAATTCTTAAATTATAATCAGGGGCCAAGATAAGATGTCATTAAAAAACTAAAAAGATGTATAGGAAATGTGTAGATAGATTGATAGATATAATCTTTATTGTACACTTTATTAAAACAAATAAATACAACGAAAATAATGTACAAAGAAAATATGTAGGTACAGCAGGCGGCCTTATTGCTAAAAACAAACTCTATAAAATAACTGATTAATTGTATATCTAACGTCCCTAGGGGCGTTTAAACGATTAATATAGATTTCTCAGAGATGGTGTATTTTCCCGCAGTAAAAAGTATCCTTTATATTGACCTGGATAACCATCTATCATCATAGCAAATTTCATCAAAATCTGTCCAGTGGTTTTCTCGTGATGCGTTCCCAGACAGACATAGAAACAGATAGTACATTTTACGATTTATGTACATATAGAGTTGGAGAGTCCTACAAATTCAAAGGGAGACTGCTTGCCTACTTTGACGGATGTGAGGAATAGCAAAGCTTGCGCCGGCCAAGTTATATTCGAAGACAACTTTGACGGTCTTCGCGAAGATTTATGGCAAATAGAGCAATACATACCGGATGAACTTGTAAGTCATTTAAACATTTAGATATATATTTAGATTAAAATATATAATCTATACATAATATAAAAAAAGTCGCTCCCGTTGTTGGTACGCTTAGATCTTTTAAACTACGCAACGGATTTTAATGCAGTTGTTAGCAATAGATAGAGTGATTCAAGAGGAAGGTTTAAATGTATAATACTTGCATATCATAGGACAAAAAAACCGATAAATTCAAAGATTCGTATTTTATACTAACCGTTAAAGAATAAAATTTATACTTTACATCTATTTACCGATTGGTAGCCCAGTAGAAATGTTCGCTTGAAGCCCAAGTAATGTGGGTTCAAATCCTGATTCTCTAAGAATATAATTTCCAACATGATAACCACTTCGTAATACGTAGGAAACATCGTGACATGCAAATTTGCATGTCTCAAAAAAGCTATCTATATATAGTTCTAAGTTTTTGTAAGACGACATTTGACCAATGTGGTGTAGAGGCCTGTTGCGAGTAGTGAGACGTTAAGAAAGGCTGAATAGTTATTATTTTTATATACCTACACATATTCATTTCCAAAAATTTTTCTTTACAAAGATGGTTAATAAGCTATATTAAAAATGTTAAATAATTTCAGGATTATCCATTCGTCTCTTATATACGTCCACCTAACGCGACAGTAGTGTCTGCGTCTGCCGGGTATCTGTACATTGCTCCACAGCTGTTACAAAATCTTGAGGGATTCTCTAACTCATCTATTTATACAGGAACATTGGATCTCTCTAGTGGGTAAGTCTTTCTAAAGTGGTATCTTTAAAAAAATACGTACAGGCGAACATAAAACCTCCTTCTTTTAAGAAGTCGGTAAAAATGGCTTCTCAAACAAATTTATCATCGCTTTTTATTTTTTTTGCTGGTTTATCTCAATCCCACCCATAGAATTAACGTAATCATTCCCGTAGAATTAACGTAATTGGGGGAGAGACCCCAAATTGCAACTGCATTTTTTAACAATTGAAAAAGCTCTTAAAAGTAAAAAGAAAATTACTACAAAAAGCTTACTATTTTGTCCGAAAATAAATGAATAAAGATACATAAAATTAAGATTTTCCATAGAATTGCTAACACACTGTATGAAGTAATAAATAATGCAACCTAAAAGTTTTAAATGAGAAACTTTTGAATTTTTCGCCGGCTTGTTTTAACAAAGTTCGTGTCGGTGATAGCTTACTCACGGACGTAGGCTTTATTAAATAAATACACCTATAGTAAAGTTAACGACGATGTTGACTATATGTTTGTTAAGTAGGAGTATATTTTTCTTCAAATTGATTCATCATTCAGTTCTGATAATGATGTCAACTTATATTAATATTAGCAACTCACCCTCGCTCTGCTCGGGTTCATCCCTAGTTACGTTTTAACGTTTAGTATAAATTTCTCAGAGATGAGATATTTTCCCGCAGTAAAAAATATCCTATATGTTGATAACCAGCTATCATGATACCGAATTTCATCAAAATCTGTCCAGTGGTTTTCTCGTGATGCGGTAACAGACAGACAGACAAACAAAAATTCTAAAAACTATAGATTCGGCCTCTGTATCGATAATAATGTCTATTTCAATAAGATTTTCCAAAAAATATTTCATGTACAGATTTCGCTAAGTTACTATTTTATTATATGTACCTATATATTAATATAGTTGTTAATAGTGAGTAAAAAAAACATTTTTCATATTTAGTTGCACAACAATTTCGTCTAAGTGCAGAGCAGAAGCTTGGGGCGCCAGTATCTTACCACCCATAATTAGTGGTCGACTCACTTCAAAGACATTCGCTTTTAAATATGGTATCGTCGAAATAAGAGCCAAATTACCAAAAGGAGATTGGCTTTTTCCAGGTAAGATTTTATTAAAGAGGTCAAAGAAACATATACAATAATTCTTTTGACCTTTTTGATTGACTTTAAAATAAGAGTATCTAATTAATTTTAAAAGGTATAAGTTGTTTTTGTGTAACGCGATGTTTTCCCCAATTGATTCATGATTTTTTTTTAAATGAAAATCGAAATCAAGCTGATTATAATAAATTAAAGATAGATGTTTTTAATCTCCAAAAGTGACCAAGATATAGCAATCTAATCTTAACAAAAATCCATTGTAGCATAAATATCAATTTTTGGTAAATTGTCAGTGTGTCCCTTCATTAAGCCTACATTGTAATAAAAGGTGGAAATGCGGTAACTAGAAGTGAGAACCTACGTCGTTCGTCGAGGCAACGATTTTTTCTCACTCAATTAGTAACTTTTTTGTTTTTTTTTTTTTGTATCTTAAAAAGAAAACCACCAATGTTTTAGTTATAATATTGATTTAGTATATTAATTTATTTTACTTTCCGACTTAGGAAACTTCTCCGTTGTGAAGCGAATTTCATTATTATTTTTATATACTTTAAGATGACGAGCGACTCACCCTCGCTTCCCTCGGGTTCGTCCCTAGGTACGTTTTAACGGTTAGTGTGAAATACAAATCTTTGAATTTCTCGGCTTTTTTGTACTATAATATGCATGTATTATACATATAAACCTTCCTCTTGAATCACTCTATCTATTAAAAAAACCGCATCAAAATTCGTTGCGTAGTTTAAAAGATTCAAGCGTACATAGGGACAGACAGATAGCGGGAAGCGACTTTGTTTTTATACTATGTAGTGAAGAAAATACCCATATTTTTAAGCAAGGATTTGAAGTCAAATGTATCTAAAGTGGAAATAAAGTGTTTGATTTTGAAGTCATTGCATATTTAGTTGAAAAGTAATTATCAGAATACAAAATCCATTAAACTCGCCTCTTATTGTTTATAATTCTTTTTAGAACTAAGCTTAGATGTTATATTGTGAAAATGATTAATTTTGTTTTATTAATATTGAATTTGTTAATAATGAATATTTAACAAATAATTTGATTTTATTATATTTGTTAATATTAATAAATTAATGTTATAATTTGTGAAACTAGATATTTTACTGGAGCCCTTATTGAAGAAATATGGCATGTCGAATTATGCGTCAGGAGTTTTACGTATAGCGGGAGCGAGAGGCAATACTCGACTGCAAATTGGGAACAACGACATAGGAAATAAGGTATAAATTTTTTCCTTAAGTTTATCACATACATTTTTTTTTGATTCGTGGGGAAACCCCTTTACGGGTGCGCGTGCGCGGGGGGCGCGCGGGGCATGTGGGACTCCTGTCGCGAGAAGCGCGACAGACTACCCACTAAAACCACCACGGTGATCCCGTTCGCAAAAGACAGGACCACGGGGTCGCTATCGATTGTTGTACACTTGTGCCTATGGTAAAAATATACTGGCAACACTATGTAAAGGATAAGTTAGAATTAAAATTAAAGTCATACTGTTTGGACGCTCGAGTATACCTTATTTATCAAAACCCGGACCCAGTCACATACATAACGTGTATACAGGATGGAACAAATCGATGGGACATGGAAGAAAAGTACCTTAAATATTGAAGTTATCAAGATTTACTCAAAGGAAACATTTCTTTATTTTTAAAAATAATAATAACTGCATTTATTTTTTTTTAAAAAAAGCTTACCTCAACCGGGAATCGAACAAAATAAAAATGCAAAAAAGGACACCATCACTATTTTATCGAATTAATCGATAGGGTCTATGGTAAGGATAAAATCTCTCGAACAAACATTGCGTCTTAGAATTAAAGAAAACGATGAAAACTTACAAATTATACATATCGACTCTAACATCGTGGAACAAAAGCATAAGACATGGAAGAAAAGTGTTTTAAACACTGAAAATATCAAGTTTCACTCCAAAGAAACATTTTTTTTAAGAATATGATAAACTGGATTTAATTTTTTTTTAAAAGAGGACCTGAACCGGTAATCGAACCAGCGAAAAATGCAAAAAGGTACACCGTTACTATTTTATCGACGAAAATTGTAGAAAACTGAAGAAAAGTGTTTTCCACTTTCTATGCGTTTGTTCCACAATGTTAATTAGAGTCGACATGTATGTATAAATTGTAAGATTTCATCGTTTTCATCAATTGTAACATAAAATTTTCGTTCGAAACATTTCATCCTGTCTATCTACTAATTCGATAAAACAGTGACGGTGTACCTTTTGCATATTTCGTTGGTTCAATTACCGGTTCGGGTCACCTCTTTTAAAAAAAATTTAAATCCAGTTTATCATATTCTTAAAAATAAAATAATGTTTCTTTGGAGTGAAACTTGATATTTTCAGTGTTTAAAACACTTTTCTTCCATGTCTTATGCTTTTGTTCCACGATGTTAGAGTCGATATGTATAATTTGTAAGTTTTCATCGTTTTCTTTAATTCTAAGACACAATGTTTGTTCGAGAGATTTTATCCTTACCATAGACCCTATCGATTAATTCGATAAAATAGTGACGGTGCCCTTTTTTGCATTTTTATTTTGTTCGATTCCCGGTTGAGGTAAGCTTTTTTTAAAAAAAATTTAAATGCAGTTATTATTATTTTTAAAAATAAAGAAATGTTTCCTTTGAGTAAATCTTGATAACTTCAATATTTAAGGTACTTTTCTTCCATGTCCCATCGATTTGTTCCACCCTGTATATAGTTATATGTGTATATATTGTATTTATTTTGTTTTACATATTATACTTATTCTAATTTTTTTTCTTATCATTTCTTTGCACTTTCTCTTTCTGTCCCGCTACTTAACACTATTTCCCATATACATGGGTTAACTGGAAGAGATTTCTTATAGAGATAAGTCCACCTTTATCCACGTTATTTTCTATGATTTTTTTTATTACTTGTTTAGTGCAATAAAGAATATAATATACTAATTGCTTATCCTCGCTCCGTTTGGATACATCCCTGTAAGAAATAAAGAACAATGGCAAGTTTTTACCTGAACGTTTTTAAAGCGTCTAAGATTAGGACATATACAAAACTGAATTATTTAATTTGCTCTTTTTTTTCACGGCGTTTGCTTTACATGACAAAGCCACGAATAAATGTTTACATAATAAGCTACTAATTGATTGTTTTTATGTACTTCCGGCTTCGCCATTCGTCAAAGATTATGTAAAAATTGTTGCCACAGAAGAAAATGAAATGCCGTATTTATTTTAAAATATTTTTATTAAAATTCTTATGTACATAATTAAATAATGATTTATGTCTTGTTTATTAATCTTACAGCTTTACATGTAATGGAAACATTATATATTATGCTGTAAGTTTAATTGAAGCTATTACAGTTAGTACAGTAATTAAAATAATAGTTATAGCAACACAACAGATGACAGTGAGATTGACTTGATAATTGATATTGACATTTGACATATTTAGATTTTATATTTTATTTGTCATCCATGAATTTACGCATGCCTCTGACTACTACGTTTGATTTTGCTGTCACTGTTCCATTTTTCTAGATTATTATAAGTTTTAATAGTCGCTTTGCCCACGGACCCGATTACCTGCCCCATGCGACGATTTGTGCATTCTCTCGGACAATCGCCAGTGTATACTTACAACTAATACTGATTTCTCCTAACGGACTCAAAGTAGTACCTTGTTTCATCCATGATAAAGAAATTAAAAACGTAACTTATATGTAATGCGAACGTACTTTTTTTTAATTTATAATACTTAATTTATAATATTTGATACAATAATCAATGACAGCTGTCATTGCTAGGTAGGTTTATAACCGCAAATCATGATCATAAAAATGCTAATATCTTTTTTTTGTGACTTCCTAATAAAATAAATCTTTCTGGATAAACTTGTGTTATTTAATCCCTATCGTTTGAGCATTTTTTCATTTCAAGACGCCTCAAATAGATATCAGGTAAATCGTTGTATGGAGTCCTGCCATTGTTCTTTCTTAGACTTAATTCACAAACATCTTCATATCGGTAGATTATTTTTGCAAAACGTTTTTAAATGATAGCATATAAGCTTCCTAAATAATCTCTCGTTCTAATGGCGAAAACTGCATAAGATTCGTACTGTAGTTTCTGAGAATACCCTGAACAAACACAAAATACATTTAAATTTATAATATTTACTTAGTGATGATTTTTCTTTTACTGGCATATATTATGAATGTGCAGGCACTCAATATAATATGTAAATGTAGGTACCAACCAACGTCAAAGTTTTTCTTGACTTATTTCTTGTTTCAAATGAAACGTATTACGTTTGAAGTGCTTGTTAGACGTATTTTTCTAAGCTGTAGGTTATTCTGTAAGAACTTTTATGTAATACGACAACTGTATCCGCGCTCATAATTCTCTTCATACAACTACATATATGAAGTAAGTTCGCAGGTTGTTGAGTTGCGAAAAAGTTCTAACAGAATAGACCTACTGAAGTTATATAGCTTCAGTAGGTCTATATTGTTAGAACTTTTCCACTTTTTTTGTAACTGTAACATATATATGTTACAGTCAAAAAAACTTTTTAGTCAAAAGTAGTTTTGACTGCAGGCCTTGGTCAGCAGTATTGACTGTCGTATCGGCAAAAAAACGGCAAAAAGTTAAGGAGGTAAGTAGATTGAGGGTTACGCGGAAGAACCCTTTCTTTCTAGGTTAGGTTAGAACAGTGACACATAAGCGACTAGAACTTTAAGAAAATAAATGCCTGCAGTCAAAAGTAGTTTTGACTGTAACATATACATATAAACATGTAGCTTATAAAAATAATTTTATTTAACGTATAATAAACAAAAAAACTAGGTTTTAATATAAAGATGTATTTTATTATATTAAACTATATAGTGGTTCTTGTGGTAGTCTACAAAAATAATTACTTATCTTATTATATAAAAGGCGAAAGTGATTGACTGATGTATCAACGCACAGGTCAAACCCTTAAGGCTAGAAAATTGAAATTTCGCACACGTATTCCTCATATGACGAAGGCATCCACTAAGGAAGGATTTTTTAAAATTCAACCCTTAAGGGGTTGAAATAGGGGGTAAAAGTTTGTATGAACCTTTTTATTCCTTGGACATATTTGCACGAAATTTCGTATTTTTCGTAGTTTGATCGCGAGCGAAACCGCGGGTTCTGCTAGTTAGATATAAGGAATGGACTGTCAATATTTTATGAAAAGGCCCATTTAAATACATCCCTAATTCATTTTATCAATCTGTTTATATTACATTTCAGCTTCTTTACGGTGGACCAATATTGGATTTCGAGTGCCGCAAGAATTTATTAAGTTATAAATTGTCAGACACGAACTGGGGTGACGATTACCATTTATACACAGCGCGATGGGAACCTGGTAAGAGCAAGTATAGAGGAACATTTGTTAACTGTGATTGATAAACATATATGTATGTATTTAGCCTTTTTTAACGGCCCACTGCTGGGGACGGGCCTCCCTTCAATACGAGGGGGATCATCATAGTCCACGCTGGCCAAGTGAAGGTTGACGGACTTCACATGTCTTTCAAAAATTTGCTAGGTTCTCTCATACATGCAGGTTTTCTCACTATGTTTTACTTCACTGTAAGGCAAGTGGTAATCATATTAGAAATGATTCGCACATGAAAATTTCAAACGTGCGAGACTCGAGATTTGACCCGTTTCACTCGGTTTCTCAAGCGAGCGCGTTACCACTTGGCTACCACTGCCACTTAAACTTGAACGGCGTTCTTATATATCGTATATATCTATAACTTGAATATATCCATACTTTGAAAATGAAAATGATTTATTAATACTAATATTATAAATACGAAAGTAACTCTGTAAGTATATCTATTTGTCTGTGTGTCTGTCTGTTACCTTTTCACGCTTAATACGCTGAACCGATTTAGATGAAATTTTGTATGAAGATAGTTTGAGACCCTGGAAAGGACATAGGATAGATTTTATCCCAGAAATGGGTATGGAAGTTTGTATGGGGAATCAATTATTTCTCAATTAAAGGGATATAAAACCCATCATACTTTATAATTTTCCATCAATAAAAGTAGTATTTATGATAATTGAGCTAACGGAAACATTTATTTTAACTACTCTGTAGAAAGGATAACGTTATCAGTGGACGGTATAGAGTGGGCACGTATAGAGCCGGCCGCAAGTGGGCTACAAGGACGCTTCGACCGGTACTGCCCATTGCCTCGGTCCCTACTTGCGACTGGTTCTGACATGGCTCCTTTTGATGACTATGTAAGTAAACCCTTTCTTATGATAGTTAGATATACGGTCTGTGAATTAAAGGTTTGCGTTGCCTATATAGATATAAATATGTTGGGACATTAACACGCAGCACCATCTAGTTCAATGGTAAGCTACAAGACTTGTGTTATGGATGCCAGATAGTTGATACACTACACATATATAACTTTTAAATACATACATATTATAAATGGCTGGCTAAAACACCCATGGCTGGAGTACAGACATTCGTGTTTTTTCGTCATCACACAAATGAATGTCCCCTGACTGGATGCGGGACTTGAACCAGCGACCGTTGGCACAGCATGTAGGGTCACTACAAACTGAGCCAAACGTGTCTTCTCTTTTCGTGTCATCTTCTTTCCTTCTTTCTTTTTTATTTTAATGTGCGTAGAGAATAAATTGATGAGAAGGGGGAAAATATTGTATCTATTGTATCAGAGTTGATAGAAACTCAAAAGAATAAGTATTTAATGTTATCCATATTATTAAAATTACTAATTATTTACAGTTCTACATTTCCCTGGGTGTAGCAGCCGGTGGGATCACGGAGTTTGATGATGGTGCAGTGTCTGATGGAAGACCCAAGCCCTGGAGGAATAAGGAGAGGAAAGCCAGCCTCAAGTTCTGGCAGGATATGTCCTCGTGGTATTCGACGTGGAACCAAGCGAGTCTCATCGTCGATTATGTTAGAGTTCGAGCACTTTAAATAAATATTTTTATATTTGCGAGTAAATCTTTTATTTATATATACTGTGACTTTGCGCAGACGCAATAAGAAACTTTTTGCAATAGATTTTTATACAAGATCATTTAATATAATCTTGTAGTATAAGTTTGTTCTTTTAAAAGCTCTATGCTGTAGTTAAGTTACCTAGGTCGAACTTTTAATTAGTGTGGGAGTATAGTATTATATGATCTGTTGTATGGGTTTATGTTTTCTATAATAATTTTATTTAATATCAAATGATAATATATTGTATGTACATATATTTTGTGAATTGTTGAAAAAAAATATACGGAACCCTGTAGGCGTAATGTATTTATTATAAAAATAATTACTTAAATCGATGCACAGTTAGCGAAAATATCATGTAAAATGCATACAAATTGATTACTTCTTTCTTTTAAAAGTCGGTCAAAAAAAGAGGTTTAACTAATTGAAGGCTCATTATTTCGTATAAAATGTAAAGAAAAAACGCTCTCAAACCAACTTTAATTCGATGAATATAGTTCTTTTATTAAAAATAAAATTGGTTAAAATTTTGACGGAAACAGATATGTGATGAAGTTAAAAAAAAGTACACGTTTACTTTTTATTATGCACTGGCTAGAAACTTTTGCAACAACAAATACATTGTCAAAAGTTCAGTTTTAGATCGGATGGTTTTGTCCAGCTGTCGATAAATCAATCAGTTTAGTTTATTACATATCTATCTAGATGAATTCATTGCATACAGAGACGGATATCGTCAAGGTCTCGACCATCACGTTTTATATTAAAATTATTAAAATAAATAAATATATTATAAAAATAAAAAACCCGACTGCATAAAAGTCCCATGACATATATGTATATATAAAATAAGAGAGACATACATACGAGTGTGTACATCTAGTACAATGGTACAAGGATGAAACGTGTGTTTCCGATTGCATAGAGAGGTGGCCCATCGCATTTCTCTGATAGCAGAGTGGATCATTGGAACAATCCCATGGCTGTTGTGGTCGGCTTCGGCAGGCCTGTCGTCGGGGCGTCGTGGTTGATTGCGTAAACGATCCTGCGACGCCCCATTAAGACGGGGGAGGTTCGTTGGGTTTTAGTGGGTAGTACTGGCTTTGCCTATAAGTCCCACACCTTGTGCCTAAATGCATTTCCCAACGTTAAAGAGAAAAAAAAAGTGACCACAACGCACGAGTCGAACGAGCGAAGCGAGTGTGTTTAGTTCTATGACACTGTCTATATTATTCCTTAGCTAAGTAATTAGTATAACAATATGGCAGTAATAATGTTATTAACTATGGTATCTTACACACAATAACAACGCTACAAGCTTCACTATAACCTTTTCGTCAAGGTTTTTCCTCTAATTCTCATTTAAATTTTTATTCGAAAATACGCGAAAATACGTCATTACATAATACAAAATTTAATTAAAAATAAATTATTTATTATAAAGTGTTTAATTTATTTCACTAAAACCTGTTTTTAACTATTGATGACAAGTTAAGTTTGTTTCTAGCTCATGTCATTGTCATTGTACAGATGTTAATTAAAAAAAAATGCATCGCTCAAAATTATTCGTGTCTTTCTCACAATACGTGACACTGGCAGAATGTATTGCGTCTGTTAACGCAACTCTAAACTCAAAACTCTAAACGCAAAGCCACTAAAGAAAGAAAAAAATGCATTAACACGCCAGAAATCAGTATTGTCTTAATTTGTTTAAGATAATATTAACTTTACTTCATTCTACAGTATCGATGAATACTTTCTTAGATTTGATTTTGCTTGCTGTAAAGCATTTGAAACGTCGGGAACCAAAAATCAAAATAAATTCGCGAAATAATCTGAAAAGATTTAAAAGTATCAACGAAAACGAACGCTAGTAATTTTTATATAATTTTATAACCCGACAATATATTTAAGTATGCATATATTATATAACTACAACGTCTACATTTTATATACACTTTATTGTGTTATTTTTTATTATATGAATATGAGTATATATATATATATATATATATATATATATATATATATATATATATCTACAAATTGAGTAAGTAATTTAAATTTAAAAATATAATTATTGTTTGGTTTAATCAAAAAAACTTTATTTCGGTGGATGAGAGGTTTGGAACCCATATCATTCCATAGATTATATATGGGATTGTATTGTTTACGTAACTTCCAAAATTGAAGATAGATATTTAATTTGGGAAAATATGGAAAAAATAAGACAAGCATAATTAGAAATATTTTAATTGAAAATTTGCTAACATTCTCCAATCTGAAAAAAAAACGTCTAAATTAAATTTTAGCAAATTTTTGGAATAAAAATGCGAAAAATTGCGTAAAATGCATAATGAATTTGCGCTAAAAATATTTTATAGGTATTACAAGTTATTTATATATCATATCGTTATTTTGATTAATTCTCAAGTATAAATAATAAATAAATAAATAAATGTGTAGGGACATTAAACACACAGCACCATCTAGTTCCATGTTAAGCTACGAGGGCTGTGTTATGGATACCAGATAGTTGATATATAACTTTTTAAATACATACATATTATAAATGTAAATACCCATGACTGGAGTACAAAAATTCGTGCTCATCACACAAGTGAATGCCCCCAGCGGGACTCGAACCCGCGACCGCTGGCACAGCAAGTAAGGTCACTACAAACTGAGCCAAACGTGTAGTCAAGTATCACAAATCGTCATCATTTACTAAAGGTAAATAAACAATAAGAGATGTAAAAAGTTATAATCTTTAACGATTGCATATTTTTTATTATTTTCACGTTATTTCCTATTAATAATATACAGACTTACAAATCATTCCGTTATATCTTATCTACAAAATTCTCATTGTTAGGCAATGGACTTCACACAATGCGGATTAGGCCACAGTTTTAGAAAACTAGTCAGGTTATTTTAGATATGCAGGTATCCTCACGATGATACCCGCGTAAAGAAGAATGAAGAAGATATTTTTCGGCACTCTTACCCTCAACAATACACAATAATATGGGTACTTTACTTGTAAAACTACTTCCCCAGTCAAACCTTCCATTCATGATGAAGCCATCAAATAACAATGCAAAAATTACCTTAAAGTGCGTAAACTCTGACGTAATCAATCCTCAGAGGACTTGTGTCATCAAACCAGGTTGAGAACCACTGGTCTCGAGCGTTCCAGAAGTTAAGCATTGCTTTTGCCGCTTTATTTGTCCACGGTTTGTTGGGTTCGTCGGGAAACTCATTCACACCTCCCACCGATAACCCCAATGAGATGTAGAACTGTAAGAATATTATACAATAATACAGATATATGTAACACTAATTCACCCTCACTCCGCTCTGGTTCGTCCCTAGGAACGTTTAAACAGTCCGTATAGATTTCTCAGAGATGAGATATTTTCCCGCAGTAAAAAGTATCCTAAATGTTGACCCGAATAACCAGCTATCGTCATACCAAATTTCATCAAAATCTGTCCAGTGGTTTTCTCGTTATGCGTTCCCAGATAGACAGACAAAAATTCTAAAAACTATATATTCGGCCTCTGTATCGATAATAATGACTATTTCAATAAGATCTGCCAAAAAATATTCAATGTACAGATTCGACTCAGAATTTTATTATATGTATAAAGACTAGAACTAATATTCTAATATTTAGTTTACAGATTATGACCTGGAGACATAGACTACAGCTGTAATACACCTTGGGACGTACCCAAGCGATGTAAGGATAAGTCGCTTGTTGTATGATGTATTGGTATAATTAATCATATAATGTAATCAAGTCAATCAGTATTGGTATAATTAATCATAGGATGTAATCAAAATATATAAATATGTTGGGACATTAACGCACAGCACCATCTGGTTCCATGTTAAGCTACGAGGCCTGTGTTATGGATACCAGATAGTTGATACACTACACATATATAACTTTAAATACATACATATTATAAATATAAACACCCATGACTGGAGTACACAAATGAATGCCCCCAGCGGGACTCGAACCCGCGACCGCTGGCACAGCAAGTAGGATCATTATAAACTGAGCCAAACGTGTCGTCAAATCAAAAAAAAATGTGCTTTCCATTTGTTCGTACTATAAAGTTGGAAACAAAGCGTATGGTCTTCCATAGTTTTGCAATAACCGTAGTCTGAAAGCTGGCAACTTAAATTTATTTCTTGGGAAATTCTAGCGGTATTAAAAGCATAATATTAAACTCAAAGAAATTTAATTAGCAGCATGAACTTAGATTTTTGTGGATAATTTCTTAACAAGTACCTCTCATCTACACTAATATTATAAAGGGGAAAGATTTTTATTTTTGCATGTTTGTAAGTAATAAACTCAAAAACTACTGAACTGATTTAGATCAAATTTGGTAAGAACATAGTTTGGGACACTAGAAAGGATATAGGATATTTTTTATTCCGAAAATCATCCCTTAAGGAGATGAAAATGGGGTTGAAAGTTTGTATGAGGAATCAACCTAGGGACGAGCCCGAGTGAAACGAGGGTGAATCGCTAGTACTGTGACTCTACGTAATAATAAATAAGTACCTGGCGACCGAGCTTCGCTCGGTGTTCTTTTTTGTTATACTTATCGTATTTTTTAGATAAAAAAAAACTAAAAACTTGAATAAATAAAGATTCGAACTCGGACACATCTATTGATTGTTAATCTTGCACTTGGTCGCTTGATCACGTAAGAAATTTTCGAGTATATTCTGCGTGGAATAATGCAAAAAAAAAACCACATGAAAACTCGAAAACACGCGTTTTCCCAGACATGAGACTAATCTAGATCGATTTTTCGCCCCCGAAAACCCCCACATACCAAATTTCAGCGAAATCGTTAGAGCCGTTGCCGAGATCGCTGGTATAAATAAATATATAAAGATATAAATATACAAGAATTGCTCGTTTAAATATATTAGATAATGTTGGGATATTAACACAAAGCACCATCTTGTTCCATGGTAAGCTACGAGGCTTGTGTTATGGATATCAGATAGTTGATACACTATACATAGTTATGTAAATAATTTTAAATACATACATATTATAAATAAAACACCCATGACTTCAGTACAAACATTTGTGCTCATTACACAAATGAATGCCCACAGCGGGACTCGAACCCACGACCACTGGCACAGCAAGTAGGGTCACTACAAACTGAGCCTCCTATGCTGAGGTTCTCGCATTGTCGCCAATAGATGATAACCTACTGAACGAGCGTCTACGCCGAGGAAAACTCTGTCGCCCAGGTACTGTGTATAATCCATATTAATATTATGGATGTTTGTTACTTTTCCACGCCAGAACAGCTAAACGGATCTAGATGAAATTTGGTACAGAGATAGATTATAGTCTGGA
The DNA here is from genome assembly GCA_905404265.1 of Fabriciana adippe. Taxonomy (NCBI): domain Eukaryota; kingdom Metazoa; phylum Arthropoda; class Insecta; order Lepidoptera; family Nymphalidae; genus Fabriciana; species Fabriciana adippe. Next base: position 2,664,845 of record FR989997.1, on the reverse strand, counting down.
ATAACACATAGGCTACTTTTTATTCCGGAAAAATTACGGTTCCCGTGGGATAGGTTTATTTTTGTTTTCCTAGAGGCGAACCCGAGTGAAGCGAAGGTGAGCCGCTAGTAAGAGATAAAGCGATGTACTCATATCTGCATTTGAAAATTTTTACAACACCCGTAACTGTGTCTGGTTTACGAAACAGTATTTTGTGGATTTAATGCACATTATGATTTTTTTATATAACTTGCCATTTCATCAAAAGGTGCCATCGCGGTTCCTTTAAGCCATTGTGGTGCAGCTGCTACTCCTTTGTTTTTAGCTTCCGCGGAAAAACCTTCTCCCGGAGAGATATCTCCATAATTCTCGCCGTCCACATAGAGAGAAATACCATCTAAAAGTGTTTTAAAGATTAAATTTAAATTTAAAATTAAATTTAGATTGTGTTTAAATTTAAAATTTCTGTATTAATAAATAAATAGTACCTAGGTTAAAACAATAGGTGAAATTTATACTGTATTTTAAATTAAAATATTTTAATTCTATTACTTATGGTTTTATTATAACAATACATACACGAAGTATACAGATTCTGTTGAATTTAAAAGCTTAAAAATTTGAGGCTATATTTTTTGACATACTAGGTGTTAATTAAAATTTTTGTTGATTGAATTTTATATATCATTGTTAGAATCTTTTGTAAAACGTTTGCTCTCACCTGGTCTCCATACCAACGTATAATTATGGAATGTCTTGCTCCAATGATCGAAACCAATTTTTTCTTTGAGATGAGCACTCCTAAAATCATATTTTTTTTTATTTATTGATTCCCTATACAAACTTTCATCCCCATTTTCACCCCCTTAATGGATGATCTCCGGGATAAAATGTATCCAATGTCCTTCCCAGGATTTCAAACTATATTCATACCAAATTTCATCTAAATCGGTTTAGTAGATCCAGAGATTACCTCCTACAACGTCACAAAATCACAAACTCTCAAACTCACAAACTTTACTTCTTTATAATATTAGTATAGATATAGCAAATGCTAAATAAGAACAAGTTCATATATGGTCGAGCTGTGCCCCTATTCTATATATAAATGCCTGATCGAATTATGAATATATTTACCTGTAAGGTTCCTCTGCTGTTAATATAGGCCCTGCGTATAATTTTTTGGAATAGTCCACATTTCCTTTGACAGTGGCGATACGTATTAAGCCTGAAGCGTAGTTTTGGGCTCCATAAACATTTTCTTTGGGCTCAAGTTGAATCTCTGTAAGAAGATGCTCAAATTAACGACTTGTTTGGTTACCATGGATTCTTATTCTGATGGTGGAAAGCAGGTAGTAAGAAAAATTAGATCATAATGGTGTAACATTACCTGGTATGAGCCAACTTCCTAATGGCATTCTAGCTCCAACCTCTATACGTCCATATTTAAAGCTAAAGCTCTTCTTGGTTGTTATTTTTGCAGTAATTATAGGAGGCAAGATTATAGGTCCGGAGCCTTCGCGGTAACATTCACTCGTACCAATAAGTCCTGTGCATCTGAAATTTATACATTATGTATACTCATTTTCATATTTCAAGAAATACCTATATAATTACTAGCAACTCACCCTCGCTCCGCTCGAGTCCGCCCCTAGTTACCTTTTAACGTTTAATATAGATTTCTCAGAAATGAGATACTTTCCCGCGGTAAAAAGTTTCCTATATTATGTTGACCCGGATAACCAGCTATCACCATACCAAATTTCATCAAAATACCTCCAGTGGTTTTCTTGTGATGTGGTAACAGACAGACAGACAGACAGACAGACAAAAATTCTAAAAACTATAGAATCGGTCTCTGTATCAATAATAATGTCTATTTCAATAAGATTTGCCAAAAAATATTTACTGTAAAGATTCGGTTAAGTTACAATTTTATTATATGTATAGATTTCTTATAGAAAAATTACGATATATTTCTTGTACTAGATGATAGTCTAGTAATTTGATCATTTAAATAACTAACTAAGATTTATGTCCAAAACTCGTGAGATAATATTGCAAAGTATTTTGCAGGGTTTTTTACAATATAATAGCTAACTTTGCTATTACATATTACTAAATGAAAGCGATTCCAATGCATACCATAGATATTAATTTATAGATTCAAACCGCATGCCACAGATATAAGCGCTAATTAAACAATTCACATATTCTATGACGATATGTGGCGTAGTTGTGTAATGTATGATTATATGGTTTAACTAGGATCATTTTAACGGTTAGTATAGATTTCTCAGAGATAAGATATTTTCCCGCAGTAAAAAGTATCCTATATGTTGATCCGGATACCCAGCTATCATCATAACTAATTTTATCAAAATCTGTCCAGTGATTTTCTTGTCTCGCTAAAACTCAAAAACAGCTGGACCAATTTGAATAATTCTTTTTTTGTTTTGTTGGGGGTGTGTCAGGCGTGGTTTAAATATAAAAAAAAAAACAGATAAGAACTGCGGGAAAATCGAAAAGTTCGGAACTGTTTATTTTATATGGGAATCACTACTTCGGATTACTTTCAATAGATGGAGTTATGGGCGTTTCTATCATGTACAACAGTGCGTCAAGTATAAGTTGAAAATATATACATATACTCGTATATATATATATATATATATATATATATATATATATATATATATATAGTCTATCTGTTCCATACTAACTGTTAAAACGTACCTAGGGATGAACCCGGACGAAGCGAGGGTGAATCGCTAGTATATCCATATATCATTTTATTGAACTAAATTATGCTAATTTAAAATCCTCCAAAATCAATTAGTCCTAAATGTAATTCCAAGTATTAACACTTTGTCATTTTAAAAGCTAACGAAGTCCTTTTGCTTACCGCAGTAAAATATTTTTAAACATGACGCTTGAACAAATAAGTATAATGTCGTAGATGGTTCGTGTAATGAAATATGGTTTATAGTTTCGAACTTCAACTAATAAAATACTGCTTAAAACAGTTCTTAATAACAAAAACAAATTCCTACGTCTGAACCTACTTTTTCCCGTGTCGTACTAAATACTTAAGACCAAATAAATAATTAAATATATTGGGACATTAACACACATCACTATCTAGTTCCATGATAAGCTAGGCTTGTGTTATGGATACCAGATAGTTGATATACTACATATACATATATAACTTTAAATATATACATATAATAAATTATAAATACTTACCCATGACTGGAGTACAAACATTCGTGCTCAACACACAAATGAATGCCCCCAGCGGGACTTGAACCTGCTACTGCTGGCACAGAAAGTGAGTCACTACAAACTGAGCCAAACCTGTTGTCAAATATTACCTTGCTGTAAGATCAAGAGACACAAGACCTTCTCCGTACTTTGACTCCACGGTCACGGGTTGAATACTGAGTTGTCCACCTCTCACTCGAATGTTCTTGTCATATAAATACACGTTGAATGGGTAATCCTGTAAAGACAATAAAAATTGTAATCATAATAAATATTAAGAAAATCGCTATAAGGCTACCTTTGTTATATGTAGTGTTAGTCTATTGGTCGAAATCCGACCATAAATATTTATTTATTGATTACACTAAAATTCTTCCGTAGCTACTAAACAAAAAATAAAGAAAATCGTATGACAAACGGAGAAGAAAAAGGCACTGAACTGTTTTTCTTTGTCTATGTATATAAATAGTACTTGGGAGACCGAGCATCGATCGGAGTTCTTATTTGTTATATCGTATTTTTTAGATAAAAAAAAACAAAAGTAAAAACTTTGTATCCAATCGAGATTGTTAATCTTGCACCTTTGTCCCTTGACCACGATGCTTATGCCTGAGTGTAAGAATTTATCGATCATATTCTGCGTGGAATAATGCGAACGAAAACCACGTGAAAACTCGGAAATTCGCGTTTTCCCAGACATAAGACTAATCGAGACCGACTTTTCGCCCCCGAAAACCACACATACCAAATTTCAGCGAAATCGTTAAAGCCGTTCCCGAGATCGCCGGTATAAATAAATAATATATTAGATTAGATATAAATTTACTGAATTAATATCTACTTACTGGTTCCCCCGGGAATTTTATTTCTGGGGTCCATATTTTACTTTTTTCAATAGTTGAGTCAAAATTGTCCTCGAATAATAGTTGGCCTTTACAAACAAATCCTGGTACTGATACTTTTGACTTTGATATTTCGCATGGATATTTTTCTGTTCCTTTGTTATTCGTAGGCTCGTTTGGAAAGATTTGGGAGGGTCGTGGTGATGAGGTAGTTTGAGGCGGGAATTCAGTTACGTCGGATTCATTTGATATAGGATTACCTTCTTTGTCGACGTACCCTTAAAATATTACATGTGTTAAAAATTGCACGCTAATAGAAAGATGTCGTACCTCTATTATTATATATAAAGATTTACCTGTAACTGTCCATTCACCGTTATCTTGCCTATATCCAAGGCCATCTTTTATGACAAAAGTCCAAAAATAGATTTTATCACCAATTTTTAATTGAGCATCTTTGTCATTAAAGATCCATAAGCCTTTTTTAGGCTTAGTAATATCTCTAGACCAATAACCCGCTTCTAACCCTTCCATTTCTTCATTAAGTTTTCCATGAAAGGCAAAAAGTGAGTAGCCATCATCTGTTAAAAAGATTTATTTTATTAAAAAGTCTGAATAAGAAATTAATATAACGTCACCTCACAATTTTTTTAATGTGGCTTTTGCTACTAGTTTCACGAGGTGCTCAATTATGATGGCAATCAACAGAAACAGGTATTTGGCTGTCCTGTCATTTTGAATCTACTTGAACTCAAAAATGAAGCTTGGCTTCAGTTTTAGGCCAATTCATTTTCCATATGCAATAATCTACATTTAAAACAAACATAAAACTATCTACTTTTGATTATGCTCTGTCCGAAACCTCAACTGCAATTTTTTTCAAAAAAAAAAAAAAAAACAATCGGCATTGCCATCCAGCGGGAGAATGAATGACGCTAGCATCCTTGCCACAATTCCAGGCGGACATGACTTGTACAGTAATAATTAAATGTACATTTGTTTTGTATTACAATTAAGTATATTTAATAAAATATATATGTAAATTATATAATCTTAATGTATTAATAAACAGAAAAAGAAGCATATGCTTGTATATATATGTATATGTATATATGTATATATGTGTATATATATATATATATATATATATATATATATATATATATATATATATATATATATATATATATATATATTATACTGTATATAACACACAATACTGCATAAACAGGATAAACTTTTAAGCTTAATTATTTGTAAGTATTATTATTTCTACACGTTCCTTGTTATTTGGCAATTACATTTATCAATATACTCGTAGTTTACAATAACATATGTTTAACCGGCTTCAAAAAAGCTTGTTACAAAGAGTGAAGTTTTACACTAGGGAGATAAAAATAATACTGTATTATTTTTGTATCTCGACTCGCTTTAAAAAACCAAATTTATATTATTTTTAATAATATATGGTGCAGGAATCGAAATTGTGACTTATAGTGTTATAGACGAGGTGATTTAAACCAGTTCCACTGTGTATGAAGTAAATTTCAAACACATTGAGGAAAGAAGGATTAATTTTCATCATATTTTTTATCGTAAAAATACATTAAATAACTATTATTACGTGTGTTATAGTTGATACAAATACGGCGTTGATTGCATAATAATGCGATTGCAATTAGCTTGAGTACATTAATCTATTCTAATATTATAAAGTGGACAAATTTGTTTTTTTTTTTGTTTGTTTGTAACGAATAGGCTCCGAAAGTACAGAACCGATTTAGAAACTTGGTAAGAAGATAGTTTGAGACCCTGGGAAGGATGTAGGATAGTTTTCATCCCGGAAATCATCCCTTAAAGGAGGGAAAGTTTGTATGGGGAAGCAACCTAGGGACGAGCCCGTGCGAAGCGAGGGTGAGTCGCTAGTAACGATATAAAGTTACGTGATTATTAAATTCTATTAATGTGATTGGCTTACACTCATCAACCAAGGCAGTGGTAGCCCAGTGTAACGCGCTCGCTTGGGTAACCGAGTGAAGCGGGTTCAAATCCCGGTTCTCGCACCTCTGATATTTTCATGTGCGAATCATTTCTAACATAATTACCACTTGCCTTACGGTGAAGGAAAACATCGTGAGGAAACCTGCATGTCTGAGAGAACCTAGCAATTTTCGAAAGACGTGTGAAGTCCGCCAACCCGCATTTGGCCAGCGTGGTGGACTATGGCCTGATCCCCGTCGTATTGAAGGGAGGCCCGTGCCCAGCAATGGGACGTTAAAAAGGGCTAAATACAAATACATATGTACATACATACATCAACCAAGTGTGAATATATTTCTATTTTTATGATTAACTAGCGACCTAACTTCGTTTTGCTCGGTTGCATCCCTAGGTACGATTTTGTTGACAATTTCATGGGTTTTAATTTTTTTGCGCGGAATCTTAATTTCATTTTCTAAAATAAAAGTTGCCTAAATTATTCCTTATAACATAATCTATCTGCCCTGTAAAAGTACCGTCAATATAGATCCAGCCGTTTCGGAGCTTAGCCGGAACAAACAGACAGACAGACAGACAGGCAAAAAATTTAAAAATTGTGTTTTTCTTATAAGTACCGTGTATAATTTCATATGCATTTAGTAAAAAGCTGTTATTTTGAAAGAACTAGGGTTCCGCGCAAAAAAAAAATTAAAACCTATGAAATTGTGAACACAATTATACGTAGGTCGCTAAGTATTATGTGAATTATGACCGCGAATTCAGCTATAGAGTTACATAAAAATTCCATAGAAGTTATTTGCACCATAATTGATATGACTATTTTATTTTTTGGAAACAAAATAAGAAGAAATGTAAGTTTTTGAATAACTTTTTGAAATCCCAGTCTTAGTTCTTGAAGGGCCAGTAAATTTTATTGGGTACACTAAACTCATATTTCAATTGGTACAAAGGAGATTTTGTCCCATTGTCAAAGTCAAAGAGTCATTAGCTATCTTCTGTTATTGTCTAGTTATTTATACCGTGTTAAAGGTTAAGCACATTAGGCACTATAGATAACAACTGTGAATATTGTTTAACATTCCACACGTCAATTTTAATCTTATTTAGGCGTCAATTTTAATCTTTTTCAAAATCTAGGCGATTTTTGATTATTTAACAAAAATAACAACAAAAATAACTAAAAACAAAAGAACATACTACGTTAAAATAAAAAAAATACATCGTTAAATTATTACGAATACGTTGAGATTTTAACGTGTTATTATTAAACAAAGGTCGAATAGAAAGATCAAGGTCTCGCATCACTGTATATTTATTTAGTACATATTTTGTTAACCTAAAATTAATCAAAGTGTTATTATTAAACTTGCCACTGTTGATTGTTTGAAAACGTAAAATTTTTGAAAAATTCACTTTTCTTTCTTCCAAAATCTATTATTACAATAATGCCTTGATAATTTCTTAAATAATGTTATCGAAAATTCAGAATCAACGATTTATGAATATTCTACATTCTTATTAATTATTATTAATACAAAAAAAAAACTGTATTTACCTGGTACGGATACCCTGAGTCCTTTAGGATAAATAGCTTCTAATTTGGCCGGCGGCACTTCATAGCTAACTGTGTAATCACAAAAGCACCCGATTGACAAAACCAATATCAATATTTTAAACATATTTAAATAAGTTTAAACTATTTTATAATTTTTTTTTAAAATAAATCACTTTGCCGGCATGTTATGTGCGATGCTCACAGTTTATAAAACACGACTAACCGACGAAGCCGATTTTCATTCCGGATCTAAAACTAACGGTGATACTTAAACAGGTAATATTTTTAACGGAAATCTATACTAATATTATAAGGCTGAAGAGTTTATTTGTTTGTTTGTTTGGTTGAACGCGCTAATCTCGGGAACTACTAATTCGCTTTGAAAAATTCTTTTTGCATTAGATAGCCCGTTAACTGAGGAAGGTTATAGGCTATATATCATCTCGGAAAAATGTACGGTTCCCGTGGGATAGATTTGTTTATGTCTAGGTTCGAATCCGAAGCAAAGCGAGGGTGAGTCACTATTAAATAAATATTTCGTGTCACGGTGTTTGTGGTCGCACTCCTCCTAATCGGCTCGACCGATTGTAATGATTTTTTACGTATATTTGATAGGTATGATAATAGGTCGTAAAGTATTTTTCACTCTCCTACCCCCACCACCCATTGTTTAATGGCGATTTTAGTATTTTTGTATGAATAAGATTATATAAATACATAGTGACGAACCCGAGCGAAATGAGGGGGAGTCGCTGTATAACATAAAGACAAAGAGTTTTTTTTTGTAGATTGAAAGCGGGCGTAGCCTCGGATTCTGCTAGTAATTTATAATAACTAAAACATCATAGAGTTGCACTTATTATTATACTACGTTTTCCGTAATTTTTTTATGTTTAAATTAAAAGTCATTTCTTCTATGATGCCAGGGGATTTTTTTTATAACATTAAAATCGATTAAGTCGTAAAGTTACGTCATACTTGAATCGAATTGTCTATCAGAAAGAAAAAATAATAATAAATGCGAGTCTGACCCTCGCACCAAGGTTTTCCTTCCTCCAAATATTAATTTGTTTTACTAATATACGAGTATATGCGTAGTACTTCATCGATTCTTTTATCGATTGACAAAAAAGACTTTACCTCTTCTAATTCGAGATCTCCACCCGGCGCTGGACCTTCTCGAAAGTTTCCAACAGGAGAGGCTTTAGGGGCTTTTTAGGTTAGCTGTTAATTTGCTTTAAACATAGTAATGACGTTATTTGTCTCATTTTTTTTATAAAATCGGTTTAAAGATGCTTTATTTATTTCTCAAAAGAATAACATTCACTTAATGAGAAAAAGAATTACAAGTAGGTAGTTGAATATTATTTACACCGTGAACAACTTTATACAAAACAAAAAATATGGTATAGGTACACAAACATCAAATATGAGTTCATCTATACAGATAAATAAAATTGGAGTGTCTGTTTGTAATATTAAAATAATCGCTTTACTAAATGCATATGGATGTATACACGGTACATATACCAAAACGACATTTTTTTCAACTCTTGTCTGTCTGTCTGTCTCAAACGTTTATTACTAGGTATTTAACTCACCTTCTTGCTCGATGCTTATGTTTTTGCCAAGTTTGTACATATTTTGCGTATACATACTATGTCCTAATGTTTAATCCCCCGATCAGTATTTTTCTTAAATGTCTTAACAGAAGGTCAAAATTAAGTGATATACAAACAAACACAAACTGAAGACTTTAAAGCAGAATATTTAAGTTATTTATTAAATAAATAAAAAAAAACCATTTTACGTAAAATAATTTTATTGTATAATAGAGAAGGAATAACGTACTGAAAGCTTTAAAATAATCATCAGAACTGTACCCACTCATCAAATAAATTGACTAGACTGAAAAGATTGGTCTATATTTCATAATAATGGTATTATTTTTGTGAATCGAATATTATGAAACAAATGAAAAAATCTAAGGATTTGATAAAAAGATAGCAATGGACGATACATTCTACGATTTCTGATAAAAAGTAAGACTAAAGATGGGATGAAAGTATGAAAGTTTGTGATATTATTTTTTCGGAGGTTGAACTACAAAATATACATTTTTCCACAGGTAGAAAAAAGTCGGGTCTGGGATTAAGTTTGATGCCGAAACGTTGAGGCTTGGAAAAATGGGTAAAAGTTTAAGGAGTTTCAAAATTGAGAAAGCATTTTATTAAATTTTAGACAAAATTATTAGAAAATGCAAGGACAAGTTAATTTTTTTTTATGATTGTCTAGCGCTTGTGCCTAGAAAGAAACAACATGTTATTTTTAATACAAGTTAAATGGTCATAGGAGTAGCAAAATTGGCCAAGTTTTAAAGTTTTATCAAGCTTGGTCACAATTATAAGATCGAGGAAAGGATAAGTCTTAGCGAGAATAATAATTCACTATTGACAATGGGTATGTTAATAATGTCTCCTCTTGACCGATTTCGGCCAAGGCGGCCCATCTCACTGAGATTAGCCAACTGCACATGACATATTACGCTTCCTTAAGTACCTGTAAAAGTACCTGCTAATGATAATTTCTTAACAGTAGCAGTTTCTCAATAATTTAATTTATTATTTTATTAACTTAAGTATTTTATTTTTAATTATTTTTTGCTTGAAAGCTATAACGCGTATACTTTAACGTATTCCACGAGCATTTCACTTGATGTCCATGTCGGGTACCAAGTTTTTTTATTCTTCTCGAACTTCAGCATGGCTTTAGGACTGCTGTCTCTCCACGGCTTAGCATCACTTACAGGAAAGTTATGGATTCCACCAACAGATACTCCAAGGGAGATGTAGAACTAAAAAAAATATTATAAGAGAATTATATCTATGTCTCATAATGTGTGCATATTTATAATTTCATAGTTAATGACATTAATTTACCAGTTCATCTAGTGGTGCCAAAATATTGCCTCTATTCCACACAGATTTTTGCATCTCCAAATTAGAGTCAAATGTATTTACATCAGCGAGATCTGACTCGAGCTTAATAGATCTTAGATTTCCATAATTTTCGCCATCCACAAACATTTCAATGCTTCCTAAAAATGAAATCCTTACTTTTTATTTCATTACATTCATTTCCCATGTCTAATCAGGCACGATGAGATCAGCGTGGATTATTGGGCATATTTGTGAGTAGTAATCTATTTTCTATTATATTCCAACGTGATTGCTCTGGCTGATACAGTGAAGGAAAATGTCATGAGAAAACCGTTAGGATTATCTAACATTATCTTTATAAATGGATGAAACAACAACAAGATTATAGTGCGTATAGTTTCTAAGAGGTGGTCCATTTACATAAATGGTCATTTATAAATTATTTTTTATTATAATTTCGTAGATAAATAAATTCGCAGATAGTTAAATAAATATTACCTAAGTTTGTTCAATATCTACTTATACGAATACAAAAACGAAAAATCTTACTTGGCCCCCATACAACAGTATAATTATGATAATCGTCTCCCCAAATTGTACTTTCATGAATTCTTTTTTTTAAAAAGCGTGATCTGATAGGCTCTTTGTCATATACAATTGCTCCTCCAAATAATTCTTTAGATAAATTCGAATTCCCTCTTGCAAACGCAATTCGTATTAAGCCAGATCCATAGTGGAGTTTTCCATATACATGATCACGAGGTTCTAAGTTAATCTCTGAAAGAAGGAAAAAATTATAATAAAATATAGAATAACATTTCTTATTTCCTTTACATATTCATGTTCCCTTGCTTTGTATCTGTTAAGATTCTGTGATATAATGAATAAATATTTTTACTTCAACAATCGTAATTCTACAAGTTTTGTCTTATTTTATTGGTCCAATTTAGTTACTATAACGCTGATTTAAAAAAATCTTTATGTATTCGACAGCTCTGTTCAGGATTTTTGCATGTGATGAGTCTATCTTTTTGTCTAATAATCTAATACATTACTCTAAAATGGCAAGATAGACCTCATATTCCGTAATAGTCGCAAGAAAAAAGTTACTAATTTGTATTTCAATTTGTTTCGTTGATTTAAAGAATAATCGTTTTTTCTTGAGGGTAGATTTTTTATAAAGCTAATTATAGAAATATATTTAGTGTTACATATAAACATATAGCTAATTAATATTACCCGGTATTAACCAATCGCCAACTGGTAATTTGGCTCGTACTTCGATTCTCCCATATTTAAAGTTGAAACTTTTGCGTGTAGTGATCTTGCCGCTTATTACTGGAGGCATGATATATGGACCATATACGACTTTATAGCATTCATTCGTTGCTACTTGACCCGTACACCTGGCACTTTATTAAAACATAATATAAAAGAAATTAGTCCTCTTAAATTTTAAAAGTGTATTGCCTCGGTGGCTAACATGTACAGCTACACATCTGAAGGTCCTGGGTACGACTCCCGGATTGATTCAAGTTAAGTTGCTGAATTATTCTCTTAAGAAGTTCTGAGTGACAGTCCAGCTTCGGGAGTTGGGAATTGGCGGATTTCACCCCCGTGCCTCGGACTTCAGAGAGTGCGAAAAGTCGTCAGTTCTGCGCCTGATTTCTCACCGATAATGTCGAAATGTAATCGCACAGGAGTTTGAGATTAATAGGAATATATACTGTACTTGTATGCGCGCTTAAGTGTAAGCGCAGCCACGTATTCAAATATTATACTGCACCATAATATCTCCTGCGCTGTAGGTAAATCTCAGTGAAATTAGCCGCCATGCCGAAATCAGTCAGGAGGACATTATTATTAAGTGTACTGTTACGTATAAACGTTCCCTACACTAAATCTTTGATATCTCTGCTGAAAGTGGAAGAAAAGTAAAGGAAAAAAAAAATTGAGAAATACTTTTTAAATAAAATTTCTTTCAAACTGTTCAAAATCGTTCCGAAACGTCTCAAAATTAAACTGAAGCTGTACTAGGGAGTAACTATGGTTTCAATTACTCATTTACGTATATTTTATTATTTCCTCATGATAAGGCTCTAGAAGCTATTAAACAGTCTGCAAACACTTTTAGTAATTAGGTTGAAAAATGATCTTCAGTAATGTATGGACTATTATTATTGTATCCATTAGAGGCGCATTTATTCTTAAAATTTGTATGTGGTCTGCTTGAGAAATACATTTTATTAAAAAAAAATAACTATGAAAATCTATTTTCATAATACTTTCTTAGATTTACGCTAATGTATTTTGACAGATGAAACTATCCTTTCGGATTTTGTCGCAGTTTAATTTTAAAAAACAAGACACAGTCTATACACCCGAAAACCGTTAGAAATAATTGTCAACCATTTTTGTTGAATGATCGACTTTAATGTTACCAATAAACAAAATTTGAAAACAGTTATTTTATTCATATGTGTTTTGCTCAAATTTAGAATAAATAAATAAGGTCGAAATTCGACCACAAGGCGAACCCTTTCTTTAATTAATATTGTGATATGCATTTACGCCTGGTGGTTATGTCGGATTCACCAGTTAGAGAAGTTAGTACTACCCACTAAAACCCAACAGAACCCCCCGTCTTAATGGGGCGTCGCAGTATCCCTTACGCACTCAACCACGACTCCCCGACGGTAGGTCTGTCGAACCAGACTCTCAACCAAGGGGTTGCTCCCACGGTCCATTCTGCTGTCAGAGAAAGTATCTGGAGCAACCCGCATGGTACACCCCCCACCGAGGCGGGCCACCTAATAGTACGTATCTTGGCTTCGCGCCCGGCTAGATTGCCGGACGCTAATGAGGAGTTGGCAGGCGAACACTAGCATAATTGGGAATATGGTGGTAGCTATGAAATGTTAATAGAATTTTTAAATACCTACATAATGTTTAATTTTCTAGAATTATCGATGAAATTTTCGATTATAGATTGTTTTGTGGGCTTTGGTTTGATCTTCAGTATCCCATTGTTGATACTAGTTACTGCTGCAGTTAGATATACGTTAAATGGGTAATCCTAAAAAAATAAATTATGATTTAAAGTTATTGAATTTAAAATATGTAATGTGAAATGTACTGATTCCTACCCTAAGGTTGCCTGGAAGAGATCGCTTCTAGCGATAAGGACGACTGCTGTGCATCTTTTTTGTTATATATTTCACTTCTTTATTTATTTCTTGTGTGGTGTGCAATAAAGTGTTCATTATTATTATGATAATGTGATGGTCCAAGACTTCTACAGTCTAGTCTAAGTGGCTTTTAGCACATCGTATAAACTTAAAGATAATCTCACCGGTTCTTGGGGATACATATTTTCAAATTGCCATTGTGTTAAATTTTCAATTCCTGTAGTAAAATCTTCCCTGAAAATAAGACTTCCTCTGCATACTTTTTTGCCGCATTGTAATTCTGTTTCGGAAATAGCACAATGCGGCGTAAATTCATAATCATCTTCAGAGAATTCTGGAAAAATGAATACAATATGAATTAGCAAATTTTTATTTCTATGTAACATGCTTAGGAAAGTAGATATTCTCATTATATTTAAAATTTTATAAATAATTATTTAATTTATATAATCGTGTTATAATAACAATAATATTAATTTTTATGGTTTCCCTAATCAAATTAGTAATATATTTAGTACTTGGTTCAGTGTTAAAAACTAAAATCACAATATATATGAGGCGGGGTTGTAATCAGCTAAACAAATCCACAAAATGTTGAAATATGTCTACTGCAGCTTGTACCAGCTAGTATGTAATAAAATTAAAATAGGTATAACAAAGATCAATACTTTCTTAGATTGACGAGAACATTTAATAAGTTTAAAAAATATATATAATACATATTATAAAAATGTTTAAAATCAAGATAACTAATGACAATAAATGAAGTCATATAATAATAATAAATAAATATATTGGGGCATTAACACACAAAAGCATCTAGTTCCATGGTAAGCTACGAGGCCTGTCTTATGGATACCAGATAGTTGATACACTACACATGTATAACTTTAAATACATACATATTATAAATATAAACACCCATGACTGGAGTAGAAACGTTCGTGCACATCACACAAATGAATTCCCTCAGCGGTTCTCGAACCCGCGACCGCTGGCAAGCAAATAGGGTCACTACAGACCCAAACGTGTCGTTAAAGAAACGTAAGTTTACAAAGCTACATACCAGTTACAACCCAAGTTCCAGGTATTGAAAAACGTAAACCATTTTTAATTACAGTGATATTATAATTAATTTGGTCTCCTTTTTCTAATATTAAGTTTCTATCCTGCATCATCCACCAACCCTCTCGAGGCTTAGGTACATATATTTGCCATTCTTTACTTCCAGTAGTGTGATTCATTCTACCATGAAAACTTACTGATGTATAGCCTTTGTCTGAAAATAAAATATTACTCTAGAATATTATAGCCAAACTTTTATATTATAACTTTACAACCCCCGATTTCGAAGTAAGATAAGTAAAATATCATCTATACATCTCTACAGATAAATAAAATTGAAGTGTCTGTTTGTAATATTAAAATTAACTGTTTTAAATAAAACTATCTTTTCGGATTATTTCGCGAATTTATTTTGATTTTTGGTTCCCAAAATTTAGTAGTTGGTTCTGAGATTAGCCCGAACGAGTACAAATAAATAAAATATAAATATGTTGGGACATTAACACACAGCACCATCTAGGTCTATGGTAAACAATGAGGATTGTGTCATGGATACCAGATAATTGATACATTACACATATATAACTTTAAATACATACATATTATAAATATAAACACCCATGACTGGAGTATAAACATTCGTGTTCATCACACAAATGAATGCTCTCAGCGGGACTCGAACCCGCGACCTCTGGTACAGCAAGTAGGGCCACTACGAACTGAGCCAAACGCCAGTACTTTATAAGAAGAAGTAATGCTATTTTACCTGGTAAAGTAACCTTTAATCCACCTAATCGCAATGCTTTAAACTTCTCGTCAAAAAAGGTGTTTGCTAGTGAAAGTTTTAAAATGCATAGAGCCACTAAAAGTTTCAACAGACCGCATTTTGTCATTGTAGCGTCCAATCGTTTAGACAAATATTCTCGTACTAGTTTCCGCGAACTTCCTTGCGAGTTTGTCATTCGCTTTGTGTATGACGTATTAATACGCTAGAAGGAAAAACCTTTATTATTAATATAACAGATTTATTTCGGGCTGCTATTATAATTGTGTTTGTATGTAGATGTGTATGCAATGGTACCTCAGTGGTAACGCGCTCGCTTGGGAAACCGAGTGGAGCGGGTTCAAATCCCGGGTCTCGCACCTCTGATATTTTCATGTGTGAATCATTTCTAACATGATTATCACTTGCCTTACAGTGAAGGAAAACATCGACACCTGCATGTCTGAGAGAACCTAACCAGTTTTCGAAAGACATGTGAAGTCTGCCAATCCGCACTTGGCCAGCGTGGTGGACTATGGCCTGATTCCCCTCGTGTTGAAGGGAGGCCCGTGCCCAGCAGTGGGATATTAAAATGGACTGAATACATATAATATATCTGATGTATGTTTGTAACTCTGGAATGGCTGTACAGATTTGGATGAAATTTAGTACGCAGATAAACTATAACCTGGAGTAATACATAGCCTACTGTTAGGTATTTAGGGACTCGAGTTAAAATAAATATACAACAATGTAAATTGAACCTTAAATGCAATACTTTAAGTTGTATTCTTTAAAAAAAAATAATAATAGCGCGCTCAAATGTTCAAATGAGCGCTCATGCGGTGAGGACATCTTTTGTCGCTAATTGTGCTAATGTTTTTTACTCTTTAAACCAAGGAGGTGTTAGGTAAAGATGAAAAGGTGGATGGACCCAGGTCCTGTCTCTCTTTGATGGAGAGTCCTGAGAACCTGGTTCGATGACTACCCTGCGTAGGTTTTTACGTCGCGCTAGTGCATGGTGGATAAGCTAAATGTTTATTTATAAGAGTTAGGAAATATTCATTGTGTTTCACACGATAACTTCCATGATTTTACTAAGGTATAATAGCAAGTATTCGGAGCTGAATAATTAAACAAAAAAATAAAATAAAAAATAAACCGGTTGACAAATGGAGGAGAAACAGGTATTGGGCTGTTTTGTCTTTGTCTAATTATATATAGATACTAGCGGTTCACCATCGCTTCGCTCGGGCTCGCCTCTAGAAAAACAAAAACAAATCTATCCCAAGCGAATCGTACATTTTTCCCGGGATAAAAAGTAGTCTATGTGTTCTTCTGATGTTTGAGCTATATTATTGTAGTGTCATTAAAATCCATTCAGTAGTTTTTGCGTGAAAGAGTAACAAACATCCATACATCCAGACATCCATACATCCTCACAAATTTTCGCATTTATAATATTAGTAGGATTCATCATAGCCAAGCATTAGATAATGAATGAAAAGATCTTAGTAAGGTATAGTTGCTTCGCATGATACACTTTTAATGTTGTATATAATATGTAGGTATAATTTAATCTTATGATGAATAAACTGAACTCCACTTTAAAAATATGCTATAATTCAATAAGAATATCATTTACTTATCTTCCAATGACGCTCGAGCTATTTATGTACGTTTTATATATATTGTATAATAGTCAATAGGTATTGTATTA
This sequence comes from Fabriciana adippe, assembly GCA_905404265.1. Taxonomy (NCBI): domain Eukaryota; kingdom Metazoa; phylum Arthropoda; class Insecta; order Lepidoptera; family Nymphalidae; genus Fabriciana; species Fabriciana adippe. The sequence continues at coordinate 2,647,526 of FR989997.1, read as the reverse complement.
AAGAGGATAAAAACAAATAAGTTAGTGATTAAAAGGGAATATTATTGAAGAATACACACACACACACACACACATATACATATATATATATATATATATACATATATATATATATATATATATATATATATATATATATATATATATATATTATCGACGAAAATTGTAGAAAACTGAAGAAAAGTGTTTTCCACTTTCTATGCGTTTGTTCCACAATGTTAATTAGAGTCGACATGTATGTATAAATTGTAAGATTTCATCGTTTTCATCAATTGTAAATACAATTTTCGTTCGAAACATTTCATCCTGTCTATCTACTAATTCGATAAAACAGTGACGGTGTACCTTTTGCATATTTCGTTGGTTCAATTACCGGTTCGGGTCACCTCTTTTAAAAAAAATTTAAATCCAGTTTATCATATTCTTAAAAATAAAATAATGTTTCTTTGCAGTGAAACTTGATATTTTCAGTGTTTAAAACACTTTTCTTCCATGTCTTATGCTTTTGTTCCACGATGTTAGAGTCGATATGTATAATTTGTAAGTTTTCATCGTTTTCTTTAATTCTAAGACGCAATGTTTGTTCGAGAGATTTTATCCTTACCATAGACCCTATCGATTAATTCGATAAAATAGTGACGGTGTCCTTTTTTGCATTTTTATTTTGTTCGATTCCCGGTTGAGGTAAGCTTTTTTTAAAAAAAATTAAATGCAGTTATTATTATTTTTAAAAATAAAGAAATGTTTCCTTTGAGTAAATCTTGATAACTTCAATATTTAAGGTACTTTTCTTCCATGTCCCATCGATTTGTTCCACCCTGTATATATATATATATAATACATACAAAGAAAGTATGTATTATATACATGTATTCTTCAATAATGTCAATCAAATCAAAATAGTAAATTCACAATACATGTATATAATACACTAGCGACTCACCCTCGCCTCGCTTCGGGTTCGTCCCTAGACAAAAACAAATCTATCCCACGGAAACCGTACATTTTCCCGACATGATATATACTCGTAGCCTAAAGCCTTCCTCGATAAATGGAGTATCCAACACAAAAACAATTTTTCAATTCCAATCAGTAGTTCCTGAGATAAGCGCGTTCAAACAAACAAACAAACAAACAAACACACTCTTCAGTTTTATAATATTCGTACAGATAAAATAGTAAAGAAGCGAAATCTATACATGAAATATTTTTTTAAAACAATGACGGTTACGTGTTGTGCACAGAATATAGACTCCAAAACCAAAGTTGTTGTTTTTGTTAGTTTATCTGTTAATTTGATTAATTGTTACGCAAAATGGGATCTTTTCTTTGGGAATTGGGAAAACCTACGAAATGGATTTTAACTAAATTTTGTGTAGTAATTAAGTTATTATTCAAGTCACTATTTAGGATAACTTTTAGGACAGAGCTTTTACTAAAACAAAGTCGCTGTCTGCTTCTGCCTTTAATTCTGTTTTCTTTCTCTAATCACCGAACGGATTTTTTTAGGGTTTTTTAACTAATAGAAAAATCGATAAAAAAGGATAGTTTGCATATATAATTTATAAATATTTTACATAGCTAACGCTGGCTAAACTTTAAGAGATATATTAAAACAATGTACTAAAAAAATTGCGGGTCTGGAGGCTTTACAGAAGAGTCAGCAACAGCTTCTATATCCTTCTATATCCTTAGGTAAACTCACAATAACTATTTTTATTTAGTTTAAAATGTAGGGACGCACCCAAGATAAGCTAGGGTAAGTTTCTATTTAATATTGCATGATTCTTCTATACCTACAATAAATGATTTTGACAAGTCTTCTCAAAGAAAGAGATTTTTTCAGTTTCCTTTATTTATTTTTATACAAAGGTAGCACACAAAAATACAAATTGTTTGATGGTGAGAAATAACCGTAGCATATTGCAAACGTTATAATACCAAGGACATCACTAATCATTTTTATTTTGAAGATATTAAGGAGAAGGAAGAGAATGGGGGATGAAATAAAGAGGTGATGGGGAATTGAGAGTAGAAGGTCGAGATCCGGCCCTTTCTTAACATTATTAAAGTTGTACCATTCAAAAGCTTATTCTATACCTATATCTATGCAAAAAATTTCTTTACTTCTAGTGCTTTTTACAATTCTCAATTTAGTCTTCTTGTTAATGGCTTCAAATCATGCCAATTGAGCATATATTACCTGGAACTAGATGGCGCTGTGTGTTAATGTCCCAACATATTCATTTGTTTATTATAGCCATATTTCTTAAAAGTCAATTTCCATTATTTTACCATAAAAATATTTTCATCTTCCTTTTTTAGGATCATTAGCGGTCATAATAAAACAAGCTTTATAAAAATGATATTATTTTATTACAAAGCGTATACATTAACGGAATCCACAATCAATTCTGGGGAGATCCAAGTTGGATACCAAGAGTCTTTTGTTTCCCAGAACTTCAATGTTGCTTTACTGTTACGGTTCTTCCACGGTTTGTCGCTACTATCAGCAAAGTCATGTATACCTCCAACGCGAACTCCGAGAGAGATGTAGAACTGTTAACAAACGATGAAAATTAAGGTTAACAAAGTTAAAGAATTTCAATTTTAAATATAAAACGACTTCGTATGGAATTGTTTGTCACACAATAAAAATCAACATTTTATCATTGCATCGTTTCTGCGTGAAATAACGTTGAACTAACTAACACTGTAGCAGATTTTGTGACGAATTTAAAGATAGCTCCTATAGCTAAATTATGCTGCTGCTAATTCCTAAATTATGGTCGCATCGCTTGGGTCTATCATTAGGTGCCTTTTGCTCGTATATTTATAATACTAGCGAGTCACCCTCGCCTCGTTCGGGTTCATCCCTGGGTACGTTTTATCGGTTCGCATAGAATAAATAGACTATACTTTATATGATATATAGCCTATGGCTTTCCTCAGAAAACAGGCTATTTAATTCAAAAAGAATTTTTCAAATCGGATTAGTAGTTTCTGAGATAAGCGCGTTCAAACAAACTCTGTCTCTTTATAATATAGTATAGATTATAATATTATAACATGTACCGCCAGATCGCCATCTTTTGGTGATTTTTTTTTTGAAATTATTATTAATAGTAGCTCATGTGTTACTCCATTATAGGTTATAATGTATCTATATATTAAATTTTATCCAAATTCGTCCAGCTGTTTTAGTGTAGAGGACTCACAAACATACATACATTTACACACAAAATTTTACATGTTAGGGATTGCTTACAAATTGATCTAATGGTGCCATAACAGATCCTTTAAGCCACATAGCTGCGTGCGGCACCGCATGGTCCCTGCCGCTCGAGTAAAAACCTTCTCCTGGAGTTACATCACCGTAAAGCTCACCATCTACGTACATCTGGATACCGTCTGGGGAATAATTAATTAAATAAATTAATTAATCGTAAAGAAAATGAACTGCTTCTAAAATATCGTTGCAGCGATCTAAATACGACTGGTCGAACAATAAAACAGTTTGTATTCTACCAAGTAATTCACTTGTCCCCGTCTGCATACGTAACACAGTCAGAATCTTGAATACGCAAATTTTAAAGTGCCTAAAGTTTGTTTTAAAATTTCCTTTTTTAATTTGTAGTGAATAAATATTGGTGAAAAATTTTAATAATACCATGCAGTGGCAATGAGTTGGTATAAGTATCAAGATGATCTACGTTGCCTTTTTTCTTAGGTAATATATTTCATCAATGTTGTCCTATATACTAAAGTCATGTGAGATTTTAACCAAATTACTTACGGCACAAAAGAAGTGATAATGCCAATAGATTTTATTTATGCAAATTTTTTAAAGTTAAATAATTAATTTTTTTGCTTAAATCTTAAATAGTAGTTTTACAGATTAACTCTTTATTGTGAAAGGTTAAAGACAATCTAACATAACTCTGTAACCCTTAGGCAGAAAGAATCTATATATAAGCTACAAAATAACTTACTTGGTCTCCAAACTAAAGTGTAGTTGTGGAAGTCCTTATTCCAATTGTCAATTCCAACAGTTTCCTTTAAAAGGTACGATCTGTATGGCTCGGTGTCGGAAAGAACCGGTCCTGCGTATAATTTTTTGGCGAATGCTGGATTACCTCTAACATAGGCGATTCTAATAAGACCTGATTCGTATCGTTGACTACCGTACGCGTTATCACGAGGCTCCAAATTGATTTCTGTGAACATGAGTAATATAGTGAAAAGTTGTTAGTCTTGTTGTTTACTTAATTTTTAGTGACGATGAGGGATTTAGTGACCATGTGGGAGGCAGTGGTAGTCCAGTAGTAATGCGCTCGCTTTGGAAACATAGTGAAGCGGGTTCAAAACCCGGGTCTCGCACCTCTGGTATTTGCATGTGCGAATCTTTTCTAACATGATTACCACTTGCCTTACGGTGAAGGAAAATATCGTGAAGAAACCTGCATGTCTGAAAACCTAGTAAGTTTTCGAAAGACATGTGAAATCCGCCAATCTGCACTTGGACAGCGTGATGGACTATGGCCTGATTCCCCTCGTATTGAAGGGAGGCCCGTGCCCAGCAGTGGGACGTTAAAAAGGGCTAAATACATACAAAACATACATACATGAGGGATGTAATCCGGTTAAAAGATTTTGGGAAGTGTAGTGTCCAGGGACAGGGTGGTTCTAGTTTTTTAAATATTTAAATATGTATGTTATAGAACTTCCAGATATTTTTGGCAAGATCCTAATAAGTAAAGTTATTTCTTGAACATTATTTCAGGCAACAAAAGTTCTGAATTGAAATAGAGGTTAACATATCTCTCAGTTAGGATAATAATTTAAAAATTTACATACGTGAAGACCAGAGAATTCAAACAAAACCTACGCTGAAAATTACAATATCAATAAGAGAGAAATGAGAATGATATATAGATTTTATATACCTGGTATTAACCAGCAGCCCGCTGGTACTTTTGCGCGTACTTCAATTTTTCCAAATTTAAAGTTGAAGTGATTTCGAGTCGTGACCTTTCCAGTGATTGTTGGTGGCAGAATTTGAGCTCCCGATGCCTTTTGAATACACTCCCTCGAACCCAATTTTCCTGTACATCTGAAATATCTCAAGACATTAGCACTTTTGAATTGTCAACTTCATTTAAAGAGATTCAGCGTAGTCCATACCATTTAAATAAAAATCTCTTATTTATATCTCTTAACGTTTAGTTTAGGTAGTCTCAGAGATGAAATATTTTTCCGCAGTAAAAAGTGTCCTATACATATATTGACCCAGATAGCCAGCTATCATCATACCAAATTTCATCAAAATCTGTCCAGTGGTTTTTTAGTGATGCGTTCACAGAGAGACAGACAAAAATTCTAAAAACTATAGATTCGGCCTCTGTATCGATAATAATGACTATTTTAATAAGATTTTCCAAAAAAATATTTAATGTACAGATTCGACTCAGTTAGAATTTTATTATATGTATAGATTAATCCAAGCAAAATTAATCCAAAATATTTTATTCCAGAGTAAAAAATATGGGCTTGATTGAAATGGATTCAGAACTTAATTTGAAGTTAAATTTGGTGTTCATAAATAAATTATTCATTGAAATATTCAATCTAAAGGTAAATATACAATTTTTAATAGTGTACTCTCAGAATTAAAATACGTATATATAACAGAGAGGGATGTCAACGACATTCATAATCTGACGTCACGTTCGGCTCAGTTTGTAGTGACCCTACTTGCTGTGCCAGCGGTCAAGGGTTCGAGTCCCGCTGGGAGCATTCATTTGTGTGATGAGCATAAATGTTTGTACTCCGGTCATGGGTGTTTACATTTATAAAATGTATATATTTAAAGTTACATATGTGTAGTGTATCAACTATCTGGTATCCATAATCGTAGCTTACTGTGAAACTAGATGGTGCTATGTGTTAATGTCCCAACATATTATTATAGCAGGTACCTACTTGCAAGAAGACAATTGTTACTTACTACTACTGGATTTAGTTTAGCCATTCAGATGTGAAAACATCACAAGCATCTAACGCATACATTGCCCTCGATTACTCTTAATGTATTGCATTTTGTTATGTACAATAAAGAATATTATATACATTTTATACTTATAATGTTACCAAAGTATACTTACGTGTTTGTTAAGTCCCAAGTGCCTTCATATAAAAAGTCTTCCTGGAAACGTGATTGTGTGAGGCTGGGCATGATTTTTAGTGCACCATCACTTATACTCACAACTCCTTCAGATAAATAGGCGTTAAATGGATAATCCTGTAATAATCGAAGTATACATTATTAGTAGATAATGAAGCTATTTGCGCTGAAATTGGTATTGACTTTTTTGTCATAGAAACGAATTGAACGGTCTGTTTGTGCATTTCGTATAATTAACGGCATTAGTATTAAGTAAAAAGTACCCTGCCCACCAACTATCTTTATTGTAAAAGTATCGAAAAAAGAATGTAAAAACGTCTCCAATTTTATTATGAAGTACTAAAATATTAAGTATAAAGTTATTATTAATCTACTATTTAAGAATGTTAGAAGAGTAGGTACTCGATAAAACTAGTGTTCGCTCAATGATCAAAGCGGAAAACATATAAATTTACATTTTTTCTACTCTTTTGCACCCATTTATTGTGTATTTGAGAATATATACTTTTATATATTGTCTTTGCCTATTTACATGTGTATAGATATCTAATATATTTAAACGAGCAAATCTTGTATATTTATCTATTTATTTATACCGGTGATCTCGGAAACGGCTCTAACGATTTCGGTGAAATTTGGTATGTGGAGGTTTTAAAGGGGGCGAAAAATCGATCTAGATTAGTCGTATGTCTGGGAAAACGCGTGTTTTCGAGTTTTCATGAGGTTTTCTTTCGCATTATTCCATGTAAAATATGGTCGATAATTTCTTACGCTTGGGCATAAGCATTGTGGTGAAGCGGCCAAGGCACAAAATAGACAATGACATATGTCCGGGTTCGAATACCGATCGGATACAACGTTATTACTTTTGTTTTTTTTTATTTATTCAAGTTTTACTTTTTTTTTAACTAAAAAATACGATATATCAAAAAAGAACTCCGGGCGAAACTCGGTCGCCCAGGTACTTATAATATGAGTGACTCGAATATGAGTGACTCGTACTTTTAATTTCAAGACTGCATGCATGTTAGCCTAATGAAGATAATATGAAAGGCTAATCACATTTTTTTTTCAGTTTAAAAGATAATAAAATATAATAGGGTCATTACATTATATAGTATCGAAAATATCTAAAATAATTTATGAGTCCGTGTGAGTATTCATTATTTTTTCACACTATGATTACATACTTGAATTTAAGTTAATTTTGAGTGGAGATGGCGAAGGAAGTTATGGTTGAAAACAAGTCAAAATTATGGAACATGAAATTCTAACTCAGTCGAATGTACATATTTTTTTGGAGATTTTTATTGAAATAGTCATTATTATCGATACAGAGGCCGAATCTATAGTTTTTAGAATTTTTGTCTGTCTATCTGTCTGTGACCGCATCACTCACAAAATCTCTGGAGGGATTTTGATGAAATTTGGTGCGTTGATAACTGGTTATCTGGGTCAACATATAGGATACTTTTTACTGCAGGAAAATATCTCATCTCTGAGAAATCTATACTAAACATTAAAACGTAACTAGGGACGAACACGAACGGAGCGAGAATGAGTCGCTAGCTGTAATATAAAATTCCTTTTAGTGAACTACACTTACAGGTTCTTGAGGGAACATGTTCTCTGCTTCCCAATTTGAGAGACTCTTTAGGTCAGGTTTACTAAAGTCTTCACTGAAAATAAGTGATCCCTGACACACGCCTTGCAGGCCCTGTACAGAAGTTTGAGAGCGGAGGCAGGTAGGAACCTGGGTTACGGGAGCAGATGTAGGTCCAGGGCCGGGTTGAGGTGTCTCAACGGGTATCACGTTACCATCCACAGGCTTACCTTCCTCGTCGACAAATTCTGAAAATAAAGATGCAAGTATTTAACTATTGTCCTTTTTCTGATTGGTTTGGGAACGTCTGCTAAACTCACTGAAATTAGTCATCTGCGCAGGAGATATTATAGTGCACAAGTTTGCGTGCAGACACAAGTGCACTGTCTATTCCTGTCACTCTCAATTTCTGATGGGACGACAATTCAATACGACCGATTAGAGATCACGTTAAGCACAGCTTTATGTGCTCTCTCAAGCACAAGAGTTAAAACCTTGTCAAGTTCTCAACTTCCCAAATTTATTCGAACTGTTATTGAGAATCTTTTAACGGAAAAACTCGATAAGTAAATTTCCGACTAAATAAATCACCGAGGCAATTCCCATAACACTACCTACGAGTACATAGCTACCTATATTAGCTTATGTTGTGGAATCAACAAAAACGGTTATATTTTTTGTAATTGAGAGCTTTAAAGAACATATTATTGACATTACACAGAATTAATTTACTATATAGTCGTTTATAAAAGATACAAAATATTCTTATAATTTTCAACACTTCATTTTTTCTGAGATTTTCTCCAGTCGAATTACGGCTTTTTTAAAACTATTTTTTTCTCTCTCTTATAATCCACAATCATTTAATAAGTTTAACCAGATAAATTCTGTGTTTTAGTTGAAAAAGTGTGCATTCCATTAAAAGTAAGACATACAATAACTATGAATATATAATATATAATTTGAATAAATAAAACCTACCTGTCACAGTCCATTCTCCATTATCCTGTCTATAACCTAAGCCATTCTTAATAACATAGGTCCAAAAATATATTTTATCTCCCAATTTTAGTTGAGCGTTCCGATCTCTAAAAACCCACACTCCGTTCTTGGGTTTGGTGACATCTCGCGCCCATTGACCAGCTTCTAAACCTTCCATCTCCTGATTAAGGTTTCCATGGAAAGCGAATAATGAGAAGCCATCATCTGTAATTTTTTAAGAATCGTTATTGCAAAAAATGACTACATGAATAGATTATAATATTTGTCATATTTTTGCTAATATAATGATGCCAGGGTGAATTTTTATATAATACTAGCGACTCACCTTCGCTTCGCTTCGGGTTCTACCCTAGACAAAAACATCTATCCCACGGGAACCGTACATTTTTCCGGGATGATATATAGCCTATAACCTTCCTCAGTTAACGGGCTATCTCTAATGCAAAAATATTTTTTCAAATCGGATTAGTAATTCTTCAGATTAGCGCGTTCAACCAAACAAACAAACTCTTCAGCTTTATAATATTAGTATTGATATAGTATAGATTAAGCCCTTGAGCCCAGTGCTCAAGATCGACTTAAAAAAATTAAATGCAGTTATTATTATTTTTTAAATAAAATAATGTTTACTTGGAGGAAAAGTTGATAACTTCAACATTTAATGTACTTTTCTTTCACGTCCCATCCATTTATTCTACTCTGTATATAAATAAGTAAAGACGAGACAATTCAGTACCCTTTTCTCTTCTGTTTGTCAACAGATTTTCTTCTTTTTCGCTTAGTAGCTATTAACACGCTTTAGTGTTACCAGTAAAAAAAAATATTTAGAAACAGTTTTTTTTTATATACATAAGGAAATTCTATTCATATATGTTTTCTTTAAATTTCGACCTGCAATGGGCGCACACTAAATACTACAATAACGTAAATCCGGACCCTCACCATAAAGAAGAATGAATAAGTTATTGAATTAATGTTCAGTCCACTTAGAATGACCCCTGTTATTATAACATTTGTAAGGATCGCCTTTTCAATCAAAAAGTCATTAAAATTTGTCCATTAGTTCTTGAGTGGTGTGAGATATACAAAGTAATCATAGCCGTATAAACATGTTAGAGTCAAAAGACTTGTACTTTTACTGTTAATATTTAGTATCTGGGCGAACAAGCTTCGCTCGGAGTTCTTTTTTGTTATATCATATTTTTTAGACAAAAAAAAACTATAAACTTGAATAAATACAAAAAAAAACAAAAGTAAAAACTTTGTATCCGACCGGGATTCGAACACGGACACCTGTGATTATTACAAAAAATAGCAAAAAAATGTAGTTAAACGGTATATTTTTTCAATATTTACTCCTAAGTTTCTTTCGCCTATTTTACTTAGCAATGTGACTTGTGATGAAAAAAATGTTGTGATTATATACTTTTTTTTTAATTAGTTATTATTTTTATCTATTATAACTTAAGTATTCATCATATACCAAGTTTTAATTGATTTATTTATGATTTAAGCATTTATTCATAACTAGCGGCTCGGCAACAAAAAGAAATCTATTCCACGGGTACCGTACATTTTTCCGGGGTAAAAGGGTAGCCTATATGTTATTCTAATGTATGAGCTATATTATTGTAAAGTTTCATTAAAATCCATTCAGTAGTTTTTGCGTGAAAGATTCACAAACATCTATACATCCAGACATCTTCACAAACTTTCGCATTTATAATATTAGTAGGATTATGTAAGTCTTTCGTATCTTGTTTGTAAATAATATGTAACTTTGTAAAAGTATCTATACATATAATAAAACTGTAAAGGTTGAATGTCTGTACATAGAAAAAAAAATGCTAAAAACCGAGTCAGGGAGATGTAAGAAGAGAAATAAAACAAATCCAGTTTTTTTTTTCAATTTTTTTGTTTTTCTGTCTGTTTGTCTGTTTATACGGGCTAATCTCCGAAACTGTTGGACCGATTTAAATGAAATTTTGTATGGTGATACCTTATATCCTTGGTCAACATCTTAGATACTTTTCATCCCGAACAATTAAAGAGTTCCCGTGGGATAGTTAAAAAACTATAGTAACTTATACAGCTTAATATACAAAAACTACTGATTGGATTTTAATGAAACTTTACAATAATATAGTTCATACATCAGAATAATAAATAGGCTACTTTTATCCCGGAAAAATGTATGGTTCCCGTGGGATAGATTTATTTTTGTTTGTCTAGAGTCGCCTATATCGTCGTCGCCATCTGAGCGAAGCGAGGGTGAGTCGCTAGTATGAATTAAATTATTATTATTTGTATATCTTTGGAATTCACGGATTATTATTATTCTTTATCATTAAAATAAAAAGCCTCGTAATAAAGCTTCAAAAGCTTTGGCGCCTAGCAATTTAACAAGTTTTGTGTGAACCTGTTTTATAGAAGCGGAGATGTTGTAATCTAATAATTTATTTTCAGTTCAATGTACGCTCAATGATGATATAAAAAGTGGTAGGAACAACCTATGTTTATTGATTATACATTTTAATGGTCGCCTATAGCCTCGTTGAGATAAGTATGCTGCAGAAACAATATATTCATAGCTAGCGATTTACTCTTGCTTTGCTCGGTACCTAGTCGCGTTTTAAATGTATAAAAAAGGTAATTTAAAAAGTACTTTAGGATATAGACACATGCTATCGCAGATTGTTCTAAACACAAAAGACTTTTCTTAAAACAATGTACTAGAATATAGTGAGCCTTTTTAAGGCATATCTTAATGTTTAAGTCAGCGATAGCCAAAGCAGACGAAAACAGTATCTTTTTTAAAAGTTCAGCCATTTTGCGCAAAATATTTACAAATTTTATACATAAACCTTTCTACTGTATCGCTCCTTTTAGTGAAAACGGTATCAGAATCCGTTCCGTCGCTTAGAAGAATTAAGAGGAGAAACAGACAGAGGCAAACAAAGACTATGTACATATGAAGGAGAACTCAGCCGAATCAATTAATAAGTTTTTCATGGAAATGAGAGATTTCACTGTAGTTAAATGTACCCTAAATGTTGATTCGAGTAATAAATTATCGCTACACAAAATTTAGATCAAATCCGTTTAGTGAGTTTTGCGTGAAATGCACACAGACATACAGACAAATTACAAGAACTATTGTTTTGGGGTCTATATTCTGTACACAATATGTAAGTCATAGTTTTAAAAAAATACTTCACATACAGATTTCGTTTTGTATTGTTATATTTTGTATAGACAAGACTTAGTAAGTATAGAAACAATAATAGATATTTATAGTCCTCTATTAAGAGATATCGCTTCTGGTTTTCCCTAGTTTATAAGGCATTTGTGCCGTTATCAGTAGAATAATTTATGTTTTCAATAATCAATAAAGGAAATTACAAATATACTTAATTAATATACAAAACAAATGTACACTTTGTTATGACTGTACAAGTTATGTCCGCGTGGAATAGTGGCAAGAATGCTAGCCGCATTCCCCCGTTGATTGTTTTGACAATATCAGTGCACTTTCATAGTCCACATTCACCGTTAAAATTTGAGATATTGTATCTATGCTTCATATAGGTAGGTACTTACTGCAAAAAAGGCAGGTACAAACCACAGCTATTACTATTACCCATATCACCCTATTACTATAAATTCGAAAGCTTGTATGTCTGTGTATGTATGTATATTTGTTTATTACTCCTAAACTAACTACTCATGAAAAATCTTGACAGATTTGGATAAAATTTTTAGAAATAAATAGATTATGAACTGGAACATGTAACAAAAGCTACTGAGTGGCTCAATTTGTCAAAAAATGTTGCTACCGATGTTATAAATATAAAAAAGCATCTTGCTATCATATCTTGGCATAGCTTTGTTAGTACTAGATAAACCCTTCAGTTCAGGGTCCGTGAACCCATTTCAGATGCACTTAGTTTTACACATTCGTCGCTCTCATCCTTATCAAAATATATTTGTCGTAGCGGAGTATATAGCAGACCAATCCATTAAATTATAGAATTCCAGTATTTTTTTATGGAACTTGGTAATATTTACTCATACCTATTTTCTAAAAATAGAGGCGCACGATAAAACTAGTATGGACCAATATTTTAATAAACAAAAATTGTCCGGAATGCTTTGAGGTGTTAGGTTTCCGAGATCGCGTAAAGATCATCATTAGAGGACTATGGAAACTACTAATGAATAGAACTAATGCATATTATTACTAACTAGCGTCTCTGGAATTACCTACGTTTTAACCTTTAGTATAGATTTCTCAGAGATGAGATATTTTCCCGTAGTCAAAAGTATCCTATATGTTGACCCGGATAACCAGCTATCATTATTTTAAATTTCATCAAAATCCTTCTAGTGGTTTTTCCGTGATGCGGTCTTAGACAGACAGACAGACAAACAAAAATTCAAAAGGTTATAGATTCTTTAGACGGATGATTCAAAAAACTATAAATTCAGCCTCTATATCGATAATAATGCCTATTTCAATAAGATTTACCAAAAATTATTTAATGTATAGATTCGGCTTAGTTACAATTTCATTAAATGTATGAATTAACTTTATAATGATTGCCATAGTTTTCATATAACGTATATCTTTTCCTACAAATACCTTGGAAACATGCCAAATATTTGCAAAATATATGCCATATGGCATAATATACTTTTAAGTGTTTGATGTATTTTTTATTTAACACTAGAAAGACGGGAGCAGTCATTTGACCGGTTTTTAAATTTGGAAGTTTATTTATTTTAAAACTTTTTAATCAAACTTTCTGAAAATTAGTGACTTTTATTATTATGAATAGACGTATAAAAATACATAACCAAAACATTCATAGTTTGTTTGTTTACTGTTTAAAACACTTATATACCTACAAAGACGGCGACAGTCATTTGACCGCTGTAATCCAAATAATGTTTATAATTGAAATTTGTAAACTTTTGAATTGTTTACTTATATTCGTCAAATGCAAGGATATCTTAGTTTGTATTGTACGCGTTATTTAGAATATTATGAGTAAATTATTATAAAATGACTCGAAATCTTCAAAATGATGAAATACTTAATTTACTGCAAAACCTACCACAAGATCAGTCAGAAAATGAATCTAAAAGTGCAAAAATTGACATTGATGATGTTTTTGAGTTACGTGCTATTAGTTCAAGCTCTGATAGTGCAGACTCTGACCTAAAAGATTAGATATCCCTAGCGACTTTGCAGCATGATAGCAGTACTAACTATCGTGGTCGTGGTCGTGGTCGTGTCGTCGTCTTAACATGATAATATTGAAATTGATTCCGATCATCATAAAAAAAGTCAGAGACTGTAACTTTCAACAACACTACCAAGAGTGGCTTAGATGTAGCTGATCATATGGCGCAGATGTACAGTGTCAAAGCAGCATCTCGGAGATGACCTATACAAGTATTTTTCATATTCTAGTCCTAACTGACTAACTAACAGACCTAATAGACTAACCTTATTACATTTTGTATAAGAAATTGACAGGAGAGAACATAAAACGGAGAAAACTCATATTGAATTTAGCTAGTGGACTCAGTAGAAAAACTGAAATCGATGAAGAACCTTCTGAGACTGCACGTTCATGTGTAGAACCTACACCTTTAATTTTTCAATCTTCTTTACCAATTCAGGAGAATCGAAAAAGACGGAAATGTAATATGAGTAAATGTAAAAATAAAACTAACAAAGTATGGAATGTTTGTAATAAGCCGCTTTGTGATTCTTATAATGTAAATAAAATCTTAAATGTAAAAATTGTTGCTAAATATGTATATATAGTATATTAAGAAATATATAATATATAGTATATTAAACATTATATTGTCATTAATTCATAGTACGATATTTTTTTTCTATGCTAATATATAATTTTGTGAATATAAGTAGATGCAGTCATTTGACCGCTCGCCGTCTTTGTAGGTAGCTAAATTTTGCCGTCTTTCTAGTGTTAAACTATTTTCAATGTGCGTGTAAATGAAATGTCAAAGTATGGGCAACTCGAGCTAGCTTATTCTGTTATTAAGTTTTATATATATATATATATATATATATATATATATATATATATATATATATATATATATAATGGATTTTACTATTGTAGAATGACACTAATCAAACTTCCGAGATATTTCTTGCATATTATATTCTTATATTCAGTACTTTTGCAAGACTAGGTTAATTATTTTATGATCGTCAGTACGTCTGTCCGTGAGGAAGTTACCACCGGCACGGAAAGCAGTTCTGCTGAAAAAAACCGGTGAGAAACTCAACAGTTGCTCTTTTAAATAATGAGTTACATAATTTATAACGTGTTGAGGAACGCGGGAACATCGGTGGTTCAGTTAACAATTAATTTCTTTGGAATTATCCTGGAGTGGATAATAATAATTTACAGTTTTACAAACATTCCATGACTAGTCACTACAAGGTGGTATCGACATCTCTGTGCAAAAGCGCGGGAAAATAAATAAATATCCGCGTCCTTTTTATTTTTTAAATACATTCCTATCGGCTAAGGTCACCTAACGAAATTACTTATACATTAATCATTACAAATTAATCAAATATATTATTTTCCATTAAAACGCTCATATATAAAAATGCCGCAAATGTCTGCCAACCCTCACTTGGCCAGCGTGATGGACTATGGCCTGATCCCCCTCGTATTGAAGAGAGGCCCGTGCCCACCAGTGGGACCGTTAAAAGGGCTGAATACAAATATAAAAATGCAACCTAACACTATGAATAGTATAAAATGAAACTAAATTCATATATGTTCTTAATTTTTATACAAAAATAGAAGCTGTTTATAGGAAAAACCTTCTCATTAAGCGCATTTTTGTACTACATATTGGAATAAAAAAATGAGGAAAACGTTTACAAAAATGATATTAACTAACTTATTATTCTATAATTGTAAAAAAATTTAAACAAAAAATATGCTACGTAAAAAAATGTTATATAAAAGTTATGCTAAAAATTACTAATAAAAAACTTTGAAATATAACTGTATTATCATCATATAAATTCAAATACATCAATAGAGCCAATTACGAACAGATTTTCATGATTTTTTGAATTTTGTTGAGATTGTTGGACATTTGTCAATTACCTACGCATAATCTGCATGCATCGTGTGAAACTGATATCATATCCTGGGTCAATTATATATATATATATATATATATATATACATATATATATATATATATATATATATATATATATATTTGGTAATGCGTCTTCATAGAACAGTTCAACTTTAATAGTCTTTACACAACGCTTTAATTTGAACTTATTAACAAATAGCGGTCAAAAATATTGAGAATAAAACCTTTTAAATACGGTCAAAGCCACACGCAGAAATTAGTGTATAATAATTTACACCAAAAAATGATGAAGCTGAGGAGTTAATATATAAAAACCGGTCATAATGATAACTGTTCCGACCCTTATCACTTGTGTTACAAGTTCTAAATGTCAAAAACACATGAGCTTAAAAATATTTTGGTGGTTAGAAAATATACATAAATATAGGATCTCTTGCACTAAATTCTTATCTCATCTATTTAAACGAGCAATTCTTGTATATTTATATCTTTATATCTTTATTTATTTATACCAGCGCTCTCGGAAACGGCTCTAACGATTTCGCTGAAATTTGGTATGTGGGGGCTTTCGGGGGCGAAAAATCGATCTAAGATATAGATATAGATCTTAGATTAGTCTCATGTCTGGAAAAACGCGTGTTTTCGAGTTTTCATGCGGTTTTCTTTTGCATTATTCTACGCAGAACATGCTCGATAATTTCTTACACTCAACCATAAGCATCGTGGTCAAGCGACCAAGGTGCAACTTGCAAGATTAACAAATCAATAGATGTGTCTGAGATCGAATCTCGATTGTATACAAATTTTACTTTTTTTTTGTATTTATTCAAGTTTTTAGTTCTTTTTATCTAAAAAATACGATATAACAAAAAAGAACTCCGAGTTAAGCTCGGTCGCGCAGGTACTTTCCATTTAAATGTCATAAATATGTAAGTATGGCGGACGTCAAACAGTACAACATGACGTTTAGAAATACTACGTGTTTACCTTTTCCCATATAATACGTAAATCCAGTGTTTTTTTAGAATAATTACGCGAATATTTTTCGATTGCATCTCGGTTTTATTTTTATTTAAATTATTTTTTTTGTGCCGACGTTTCGAACGTTTTCCAGCAAACGTGGTCAAGGAGGAGACTGAACAAAAAAAAAAAACAAAATATCACGAAATAACCGCGATAAAATCAGAAAAAAGAAATAAGTATATAGGATAGATTCTTTTTGAAAATGCATAAATTACGTCGATTCTCTTTTTTACGTTATTTATATTGGAGAGTTATTTAGTATCAGTTAAAATAGGCAATGTCAACATCGCCTTTTTAGGCATTTAAATAACCTACGAAGACAAAGGTTGTAGGTTCGATGTCAAACATTCAAAAACTAAACATGTATCTATACTAATATTATAAAGCTGAAGAGTTTGTTTGTTTGGTTGGTCGAACGCACTAATCTCAATAACCACTAATCCGATTTGAAATATTTTTTTTGCATTAGATAGCCCATTAATTGAGGAAGGCTATAGGCTATATATCATCCCGGAAAAATTCGCGGTTCCCGTGAGATAGATTTGTTTTTTTCTAGGGACGAACCCGAAGCGAAGCGAGGGTGAGTCGCTAGTACTTTTGATAAAGTATTAAAAAAGGTTTGTATCGAAGTATTTGGGGAGTTATATAGTTTACTTTTAAGAAATAACATATAGTTAGTTTTTGGCGTTCGCCTAGTAGTCGAAATTCGGCCATGATCATTATTAAAAATTTGAGGAAAAATATAATTATAAATTACATTTTCCCAACATTTATACGTAAAACTTGTCTGTAAATAATAAATATTATGTGTTTGTAAAAATTCTATTATGATTGTGGATGTTGCCTTGACCATTGACATTAGAAATACATATAATAATAATAAGATAAATAAAATTGAACTGTCTGTTTGTGATGTCCAAATAACAGCTCTTTACTAAATGCATATGAAATTATATACGATACTTATAAGAAAAGCACATTTTTTGTGTTTTGGTCTGTCTGTTTGTTCCGACTAATCTCCGAAACGGCTGGACTGATTTTGACGGGACTTTCACTGGCAGTATAGGAGTAAGTTAGGTCACTTTTATTTTACAAAAAGAGTTAGGGTTCCGCTCGAAAAATTTACCTAGGGACGCGAGGATAAGTCGCTAGTTAGATTAATATAAAAATTTCTTTTTTTTTAATTGTTTTGTGATGATTGGAAAAAAATGTACTAGTTTCTCGCAACATTTTTTACGATATTTTTTTTAATTAATAACACCAAAGCTCGTCAATGATTATTAAAAAAAAATCGGTTGACAAACAGAGGAGAAAAAGCTACTGAACTGTTTTGTTTTTGCCTATTTATATATACATAGATTATCATAATGTTTACTCGAGTAGGATTCGAAATATAAAAATTTGACAGTCAATAATACGTTATTCGTTGTATGCCAAAGTCTTGATTGGACAGGAAAATGTGACAAAGTTAAAACTCGATATGCTACCACCGGTTACACGGGGTCGTGATCGTTATAAAAAGCTTCATGTTTAAGCATAATAGGAAGACCCTAATATCAAATACAAATTGAGTTTTTATAATATTTCAAAGAGAATTTCTTATAAATCGTACAAAAAAAAAAGAATTATCTCTTTGTGAAAATTATGTTAGCAAGCCTTAGGACAAAACATTTTTCATAAGTCTCGCCACAGTAGTTAGTTTAGTCAATAGTTATACTCAAATATTGTATAAATTGAATTTATGCTTCATTCTCGGTTATAACTTCTTAGTTCTCATATTTTTTAGTATTATTTCATCGAACGGTCATTTCAAAAAAATAAAACTTAGTAGAATAACACAATTATGAAATATTTTGATTTATATGTTAATAGGAGTTTAGTTAACTAGCGACTCACCCTCGTATCGCTCGGGTTCGTTCCTAGGTTGCTTTCCCATATAAATTTTCATCGCCATTCTCACCCGCTTGAGGTATGATTTCCGGGATAAAAAGTATCCTATATCCTTCCCAGGATCTCAAACTATCTTCTTACCAAATTTCATCTAAATCGGTTCAGTAGATCTAGAGATTACTACCCTTACAACCTCACAAACTCACAAACTTTACCTCTTTATAATATTAGTATAGATAATAATGGTCAATGAAGTTTTATCATTCGTTCGGTTTCGATTTATGTAATCCCATAATCCCATAAATATTATAAATGGGAAAGTTTGGATGGACGCTTGTTACTCCATCATGCGGCTGAACGGATCTGGATGAAATTTGACTCAGAGATAGATTAAAGTCTGGAATAGCACATAGGCTACTTTTCATCTTAGCAAAATGTACGGTTCCCGTGGGATAGATTTGTTTTTGATTTTCACTAGGGACAAACCCGAGCGAAGTGAGGGTGAGTCGCTAGTAAAAAATAAAAATATTATATGATATTTTAAATAAAACTCTATTTTTTTATATTTTCGCGATTTTATGCTGTGATTTTAAATAATATGTGTATTATAAAAAAAAAACATTTCAATTATATGATTGAGGTGACTGAACATATAAGTGCTAAGTGGAAAACAAAAAATGTAGGTAGTAGGTATGTATACAAACAACATACGAGTATATTTAGCAATAAAAATGACAAAAAATGAAGGCCTTTTATGAAAGAAATAATAAATTGTAATATCTTACCTGGGACGGACACTCTTAGTCCCTTGGGATAAATGGCTTCAAGCTTCGCAGGGGGTACAGTGTAAGCGTTCACTTTTATAAAGCATAATGCCGCCAAAATAATAATATTATTTTTCCCCATCGCGACGTCCGTCTGTTAGCAAAGACCGCTACAGACTGAGGTACAGTAACTTCTTGACTTTGACTCTCGAGACATTTAGATTGCGCTTGCGCATCTGTAAAGTATAAAATAAATAGAATAAGCAGGATTAAAACATATGAATATTATTTTTTTAATTATAAATAAGAATAAAGAACAGGGTTTCATAGATACATGAAATATCAGAGTGACTATTGATATATTATATGGTTTCAATTTAGTGAAATATTATAAGGTTTAAGCAATTATACGATAAAGTTACAGATTCGATTTTTTGCTTGAATCAAATGCTTATATAAAAAATAATATAAAAAGTCTTCCTACATAAAAAAAAAACTTCATATTCTTTATATTGCGGAATAACTGACAATTTTTTTTAATACTATATCAGTGATAATAAATATTTTTTATAGCTACCGGACACTGTATAAACAAATAAGCAATAAAGTAATTTCTATATATTTGTGAAAGGAAAAGATGGAGTCGGATGTGAGAAGGACAGTGGTACCGTTGTTGTCACTCTGGGCTAATACCAATGGCAAGTGACAGTTTTTAATAACAAATACTAGTCTCTTTTGGTCTTACTCGGGACTCGAATCTGGACCACCTAGAAGCCACGAAATAAAAGAATTGAATTGTATCTGAGCCTTATGACCTCATTAATGTACAGCGTATAAATCCTGACAATACAAGGAACATTAAATTAAGTTATTAAATAACAATCCTGATTTATATGTACATTTATTAATTTGAATTAAATATCAGTTCTATTCTAAGTGTTTATAACTCTATGGCCTCATACTGATGACCGCTGGTTTTTCCGGTTGTCGCATAAGTCTTTATTGACATGTACTTTGACACTGATACAAGATTTTCCTTAAGAAATATGTTTATTTTTTGTGTCTGGCGTTATATTAATTATATAATAAAATATATCTAATAATAATAACAATACTCGTCCCAGTGACAGAAAAGTTGAAAAAAAATACCAACCCAGGCGGGGTTGTCCGATTTGATTTTGATATAAATGTTATGCAAATATAAGTGCATGTTTCAAGCTCTTTATTACCCGATGAAAAAAAATATAAAAAATATTTATCGAATGGAGATCTTTAATTTTTAACGTTTATATTTTATTTATTAGTAGCGATCCCTTCTAACTTCATTTAGGCTTTCAATACACTCCATGCATCTCCGATTATTTTTTATAAGATCATTTTTTATAATTTTAATTTTTTTTGGCTACTTAAACTTTTATTTTTGAAGTCGGTTAAAAATATAATTAAAAGTGCTGTTACTTATAAAATTAAAGCTGCTAAGAAACTAAACTACTAGGATAATACAATAAAGATGTAATACAGTAATATTCGTATTTTCTGAAAGTCCTTTTTAGAGGAAAAAATCTTTTATACATCACTTTCTAACTTATAGCATTTACGCAGTAGGTACATCTCGTGAAGCATTTCAAGAGGTACATTTCTTTCCAATTGTACGTCAATACAATAAACAGAAATAAAGAGTATTATTTTCGATTTTTTATTACAAACCTTACTCGTGAGTATGTATTAGTGGAAACCATATGACTTTCTACGACCAATGACTTTTATTTATCATACTAGCGACTCACCCTCGCTTCGCCCCTTGCTTGATACCCAATACAAATTTTCATCCTCATTTTCACTCCCTTAAGGTATAATTTCCGGGATAAAAAGTATCCTATATCCTTCCCCAGAGTCTCAAACTTTATCTAAATCGGTTCAGTAGATCTAGAGATTACTCCCTACAACCTCACAAACTCACAAACTTTACCTCTTTATTAGTATTAGTATAGATTAGTAGCTTTGTTAAGAAATCTGTCGTAAAGTCTCAAACTACTTACCCTATTTCAGAAATTCTTTTACCAAATTTAAAATTGACCTTTAGAGTGAATATAAGCTATAATATGTTAAATCGTTAAAATAAAAGAGCATGTGAGAAAGAAATCATGACTTGCACGCAAAGTTTTCTGGCGATAATAGAACATAATAATATATTTTATGGACATTAAAAAAAAGGCTAATACATGGACCAAAAGATATAGAACCCTTAGAAATAGGATAGACCGATATAATCTAAAGCATTTGTATTCGATCGATTTCGTTCTTTTTACTTTTGCGCATATACAGGCTTGGGAAATAAACTAGTATTAATGGTAAAGTATTTTTTGAAAAAGTAATTAAAACTGCAAAATTTGGGCTCAACTCATTCAAAAGTTTCTCAAAAAATGAAAAACTGCACTTCATTATCGGCAGTTAAACAAGAGTTGTAAGCCTAAAACTTTCCAAATTACGTAGGCTATATCGCGATGTTGCTAGAGAAAAATAAGCTTTTCTGTTAGACAATAAAGTTTCTTTTTAATCAGCTAAAGTGTATTAACGATTTTAATGAAATTTGGCATTTGTTCTCAAATCGGAAATATCGCTAAGTCACATGTTAAAAACTATGTTGATATGTGACAAGAATAAATTAAAATACTAGTAAACCAACCTTACTTCACTCAGATTGAGATTGACACTACGCATATACATTCTGCGTTCTTAGAAATCGCTTTTAGTCGCTGTAATTTTTCTTCTACATTCTGTGTCAAATATCTAAATTATAAACCTAGTTAGATAATTAGAATTTATTAATTTGATCATAAATAAAAAATATGTATCTCCAGTATTGTGTATTTAATGATCTTTAAAAACATTATCTATACCGATATTATAAAGCATTTGTTTGTTTGTTTGGCTAGAGTTTGTTTGTTTGTTTGGTTGAATGCGCTAATCTCAGGAACTACTAATCCGATTTGAAAAATTCTTTTTGCATTAGATAGTCCGTTAACTGAGGAAGGCTATAGGCTATATATCATCCCGGAAAAATGTACAGTTCCCGTGGGATAGATTTCTTTTTGTCTAGGGGCGAACCCGAAGCGAAGCGAGGGTGGGACGCTAGTACCTAATAATGCTATATTTTAGTAGTTGCTATATTAGAGTAGATGAATCTTTTAGGTATGGAATGTTTTTTTATGAGTGGCCAAAAAGGAAAATTGCTAGCAAATCTATTGCCAGCTCATTCTTAGAAACCAATTAACAACAAATAAAGCGATGATTTATACTTGGCACTAACTCACAAGTAGTTTTCGTTGTTTATAGTCAGTTGAAATTTGTAGGAAAACCGTTTATTTCATTATATAATATAAATAAGTTTCAACGGTTATAAATTATATTAAATAATAATATCGATATGACGTCGATGTAAAATCTATATGGACTTAGTATATATTTGTATGTCTAAACGCTTTGTGGAAGTTTTCTATCGGCAATAGAAACAAGAGCCTAAATATCGACTTACTATATTTAACGACAGTGAGTTTTATAAAAATTCTTCATAATTTATTTAAAAGCTCATCATCGCTATATAAGGAACTTTTGAGCAAAATGCCCAGCTTTTAGAAGCAGTTAAAGCTGTGCTTTTTCTGTCAGTAAGATAATGAATTTAAGCTTTTCTATATTATTATAATATGGATGAATATATGTATGTTTGTTTTTAACGTTTTAAAAGGTAAGCTTTGTTCCATTTCGTATACACGAAGGACGTGAATATACCATCAACATAACATATTGTGAGCATGAGTGCTATGCTATATTTGTGATTTATTAGTCTGAATTCCATTGCAGGTGTAATAGGTAAGTACTTTAGGTTATAATTTCGTGTGTGTACGTATGTGTGCATGTTACTTTTAATTTGGGCTAAACCCAGCAAGCGTCAATAGCATATCATATAATATGAACATTTTATCATTGCGAATCGTCTCTTCTTTCTACTTCTTTGTAGTCCGTCAAAAAACCAAAAACAGTAATTGGATATATTTTCGCTTTTTTACTTATTTGTTTAAACCGCTAATATTCGTACTTTACAGAGGAAAGCTTTTTTTCAAACAAAGCTGTATTTCTAAGATTCATATAAATTCTGAGTCGAATCTGTATATTAATTATTTTTTTGGAAAATCTGATTGAAATAGTCATTATTATCGATACAGAGGCCGAATCGATAGTTTTTAGAATTATTGTCTGTCTATCTGTCTGCGAACGCATTATGAGAAAATCACTGGACAAATTTTGAGGTATGATGATAGCTGGTTATCCGGGTCAACATATAAGATACTTTTTACTGCGGGAAAATATCTCATCTCTGAGAAATCTATACTAACCGTTAAAACATACTTAGTGTCAAACGCAAGCGGAGGAAGGGTAAGTCACTAGTGTATAGATAAAATACATCTTTTGTCTTTAAAAAAACAAATGTGTGTTTTATACCAACAGAATTGATATTTGAATGAAAGTAAATAATTCAGTATTAAAAAACTATTTCGAAAAATTGATATTTCAATCATATTGTCATTGAAAATATTTCTATATTATAATCCTTTTAAGTTTTTATATAAATATATAACAGTTTAAAGTGTAGATATTTTTATTTCATATGGACGTTACATGTTTTATCACAATGCTACGTTTCGAACTTTTCAATTATCCGCGGTCACGGGCCAATAGAAGTCTGTCAGTCACCATTTTTTTTTCTAATACTATTGATAGGTAGTTCACATAAATCCCAGTTGAAATAAATATGCTACAAATAATTTGTTTTGTCTGTGGCTTCGCTTAGTTTGTATATGTATATATAACTAGCGACTTACCCTCGATTCAATCGGGTGCGTCTCTCGGTACTAAATAAAAGCCTATATGTTACTCTAGGTCTATTTTTACCCCCCCCCCCCCCCCCCCATCGTGCGTTCACCTTTTCGTGGTAGGGGGTCTCAGTAACGTCCAGCAGTTCAGCCGAGTGCGAAGCCAAGAAACGCACAGGGAGGTGGCTCATTTCGGTGGGCGGTGGGAGGTGACCCACTTCAGTAAGCGGTATGCCATGCGGGTTACTCCTGATACTTCTCTGATTGTAGAGTGGACTGTGGAGCAAACCCATGGTTGTTGTGGTCTGCTTCGGCAGACCTGCCGTTGGGGCGTCGTAGTTGACTGCGTAAGCGATCCTGCGACGCCCCATTATGACGGGGGAGGTTTTGTTGGGTTTTAGTGGGTAGTACTGGCTTTTCTAGCCGGTGAGTCCCACATAACCACCTGTATGTCTACAGGTGGTATGCGTAAATGCATTTCCCAACATTAAAAAAAACAGGTCCATTGTCTATCTGTATACTAATTTTCATCCAAAGTTCAACCAGTTCAGTGCAAAAGAGTAACAAATATGCAGACATATACAGCGTAATAAGGTACGTTCACAATAACTATTTTTAACTATATAAAACGTGCCTGACGCACCCGAGCGAAGCGAGGATAAGTCGATGGTGTTTAATAAGATGCTTTATAATAATTAAAATAAGATAAAGATCGCTGTATGCTTTAATATTTAAATATCTTTATATTAATTATTACATAAAATTAAGATCTTTTTAAGAGGGTTTTTTACAAAACTAATGACTTTATTCTTACTACACTATTACAATATTCCCTAGATATATTATCAACATGACGTTTAAGATCCTTGGATTATAGCAGCGAATGTATTAATATTGATTAAATTAAGAAAAATGAAGCTACAGGTTATAGAATGCTTTTTTTTAATTTCTAAACAAATAGAGCAAAAGATTGATATACATACATAAATATATTTATAAATGAGAAATGCAAGTTATAACCAGAAAGAGTTTGTTTTTTTTTTTTTAAAAAAAAAGGAGTATTTTAATAACTAAAAATACCTATTTACCTACTACAAGTTTTTCCATCTATTAGATCGTGAATTCGAACTAAGTTGCAAAACGGTGCATTACTAATTCTTTTGACATTTTAGATAAACTAGCGACTCGCCCTCGATCCACTCGGTTTTGTCCCTACGAACGTTTTAACATTTAGTATACATAGATTTCTCAGAGATGAGATCTTTTCCCGCAGTAAAAAGTATCCTATATGTTGACCCGGATAACCAGCTATCATCATACACATAGATTTCATCAAAATCCCTCCAGTAATTTTTCCGTGATGCGGTCATAGACAGACAGACAAAAATTCTAAAAACTATAAATTCCGCTTTTGTATCGATGATAGTGACTATGTCAATTAGATTTTCCAAAAAATATTTAATGTTCAGATTCGACTCAGTTACAATTTTTTTATATGTATAGATTTAATCAAATCTATATACAGTTCGGCAAAAATAAAACAGTTCAGTACCTTTTTCTGTGCGTCAATCGATTTTCTCTGTTTTTGTTTACTTTAGTCTATAAAAAAGTGTATGTATTTAATTCACACGGTAGAAGTAAAACTTCAGACAAGTAACCTACGAGAGAATGAGATGAATATAGATATCAGGAGTAGGATAATTATAAAGTTTATTTTTTTTTTTATAATATTTTTACTAAGTTTGAAAGTTATTTTACATTTTATTTAACATAATATATTACATTACATATTACTCAGCATTATTTTTATTATTATTTAATTTTCACTTCCCGTGTACTGTACTGTACTATCTCATTCTCTCGCCAGCTTAATCCTATATATTTATGTGTTTGTCTCTTTCGCGTGTTGCATTTCCGTTTCATCGAGTTTCAAATCACAACGATTCTAAAGAAGTTTCAGTTCAAAAATCGGAAACAGTTACTTTCGAACTCCAACCAAACACTATTTATAATAGTTACTTTTTACCACTCCAGGATAATTTCTAAGAAAATAATTGTTAACTAACACACCGGTGTGCCCGCGTCCCTCAACACATTACGTGAAGCTACTAAAAGCGAGTAAAATGCTATCAGCTTGATAAATATGTATAAAGGACGGCCGACATTAAAAATGAATCAATTTATGTTATGTCATACACTAAAACAAATATGTTAGTAAATAAAATAACAAATTTTGAGGTTGTACAAATGTTTTCTACGCATTCAATTTTGACGACCCCACTTATACAGAGTGGAACAAATCGATGGGACATGGAAGAAAAGTACCTTAAATATTGAAGTTATCAAGATTTACTCAAAGGAAACATTTCTTTATTTCTAAAAATAATAATAGCTGCATTTAATTTTTTTTAAAAAAAGCTTACCTGAACCGGGAATCGAACAAAATAAAAATGCAAAAAAGGACACCATCACTATTTTATCGAATTAACCGATAGGGTCTATGGTAAGGATAAAATCTCTCGAACAAACATTGCGTCTCAGAATTAAAGAAAACGATGAAATCTTACAAAATTATACATATCGACTCTAAGGTCGTGGAACAAACGCAAAGGACATAGAAGAAAAGTGTCTTAAACACTGAAAATATCAAGTGTCATTCCAAAGAAACATTATTTTATTTTTTAAAATATAATAAACTGCATTTAATTTTATTTTAAAAAAGGTGACCTGAACCGGTAATCGAACCAACGGAAAATGCAAAAAGGTACACCGTCACTATTTTATCGACGAAAATTGTAAAAAATTGAAGAAATGTGTCTTCCACTTTCTATGCGTTTGTTCCAAGATGTTAATTAGAGTCAAAATGTATGTATAAACTGTAAGATTTCATCGTTTTCATCAATTGTAACATACAATTTTCGTTGGTAACATTTCATCCTCTCTATCTATTAATTCGATAGAACAATGACGGTGTACCTTTTTGCATTTTCCGTTGGTTCGATTACCGGTTCAGGTCACCTATTTTAAAAAAAATTAAATGCAGTTTATCATATTCTTAAAAATAAAATAATGTTTCTTTGGAGTGAAACTTGATATTTTCAGTGTTTAAGACACTTTTCTTCTATGTCCTATGCTTTTGTTCCACGATCTTAGAGTCGATATGTATAATTTGTAAGATTTCGTCGTTTTCTTTAATTCTAAGACGCAATGTTTGTTTGAGAGATTTTATCCTTACCATAGACCCTATCGATTAATTCGATAAAATAGTGACGGTGTCCTTTTTTGCATTTTTATTTTGTTCGATTCCCGGTTCAGGTAAGCTTTTTTTAAAAAAAATTAAACGCGGTTATTATTATTTTTAAAAATAAAGAAATGTTTCCTTTGAGTAAATCTTGATAACTTCAATATTTAAGGTACTTTTCTTCCATGTCCCATCGATTTGTTCCACCCTGTATATTCAGGTTTCATTATGAAATTATATTTTGATGGAGTATACAAATATGTCAAACATTAATTTTTAATTATTTGTAATTTTATTTGTTTATGATTATGTACAAGCTTTGTTATTTATTATTTTTATTTAATTTAGTTATTATTATTATAAGTTAAGTAACTTAAATAAAAAAAATATAATAAATAAAAACGGCACACAAGGATCATTTGGCACGTGGCCGAAATCAGAACTAACGCCGCCATCTTGTAAAGCGTCACTTTTGAGAGAAGTTGGAGTTGATGTTTGTTGTGGATATTTCGTGCTTTTATTTCAATAAAAATATCACAAAATATGAAGTGATGTTATAGAGGTTAGGAGGTTTTTTTTATAAAAGAAAAAACCTTATTTCACACCCACGTCCTCATGTCAATGCCTAAATGCCAAATGATCCTTGTAGCACTATATGTTGTGACATTAACACGCAGCACCATCTAGTTCAATGGTAAGCTACGAGGCTTGTGTTATGGATACCAGATAGTTGATACACTACACATATATAACATTAAATACATACATATTATAAATATAAACACCCATGACTGGAGTACAAACATTCGTGCTTATCACACAAATGAATACGCCCAGCGGGACTTGAACCCGTGACCGCTGGCACACCAAGTAGGGTCACTACAAATTGAGCCAAATATATCGTCATTATTCAATTATATAGTTACGTATTGGAAATGAATAAAACAAAATTAATAACGTTGAAAGAACTGTAGCCTAGCTTTCGAATGCAAATGTAATTTTGATGTTGGAAAATATTAGTATAATTTATTACTATGTAGTTTACGATCGCAGGCGTATTTAAGTTGATTTTAAATTCCTATGAAATGAACAATAAATGTTGAATTAAGCGCTCTCGACTTAACTTTTCTTCTAGATTTGAGTTTTGAGTTTTAAGCTTAAAACTTAGCACTCAAAAATAAATGTGTGTATGTCTGTTTGTTTTTTTCGAATATATTTCTTTTATACCAAATTACGAACTAGTTTGTGTTTTATAACTGTTAATGCAACACGTAATATGTGACTGTGGTTTGCGTCATTTTATAATTGGGCGAAGTCAGGGTGGTTGGTTATATCCATATTAATATTATAAATGTGAAAGTTTGTGAGTACGTATGGATGTTTGTTACTCTTTCACGCCAGAACGGCTGAACGGATCTGGATGAAATTTGGCACAAAGATAGATTTTAGTCTGGAATATCACACAGGCTACTTTTTATCCCGCAAAAATATACGGTTCCCGTGGGATAGGTTTGTTTTTGTTTTCCTAGAGGTGAATCTGAGCGAAGCAAGTGTGAGCCAATCTGTATCCACAAAAATACAAACAAGTTGTGAATCTTTTTGATGCCTATGTGATTTTAAAAAGAATTTATCTATACTAATATTTAAAGCTAAAGAGTTTGTTCTTTGTTTGTCTGAAACCTCTAAACTCAAAAACTAAGCTCTAGATGCTAAAATAATTAAAAGATTCTAGACGAAGTCAGGTTGTATAATTAGTCTTTATATAAAAGTCGAATTTCTAACTTTGAGAAGAGAATTCACTGACACCGCGCGTATAAGAGTTTTTAATTACTCCAAGTTTCTTCGATTTGTTCAGACAGGTAAGGTTCGTGTTTGGAAACTAATGAGAGCTGCTACTAATTTAGTACGAAAGTGCACGATGCAAAGTTTACTTTGAAATTAAATACGTCATGAAACAGCATTGCTATATATAAATTATAATAATTACATTTCTGACTCGTATTTCGTAAATATTTATGTTAATGTTTGAAAGTATTCCAGATGTAGAGAAAAAAATTTTCATTGAAGTCGATGAAAAACGGAAGCTTAATATAAAATGTAGAATAAAACTAAATCTATTTTAATTTAATTGAACGTAAATACAGAATCAAACATAACAAGAAGTGTAGTAATATATAAATCTTTTCGTCTATTTGTTTATTCTTTAGCATACGTTGTGTTTAAATTATAGTTATTAGTCTTAGTCTTTTTGCTCTATCTCTCACGTCCATGGATTGACTAGAACTCAAGTCTAGCTTTGCCAAAGTTTTTTATAATATGAAAATTTTTCTAAAATTAAGTATAAAAAGTTTATATTAATGATATTAAACTATACTTTTCCTATTAAATATTTGTCTCGTTATATTAAAAGCTTATGCGAACTGAAAACCATTGTAACCGATAACTGAAAACGAAAACTTACGAATTAGTGACATTTAAAAAAGCTCTAATCTTATAATCCAAGCAACAAGTACTGCGGGCGTCCCCCGCTTCACGGCTTCAGTACCGTCGCGACCATGGCTACGGACGGACGTACGAAACGCTCGCAATCGATATGTGCGCCGGCTTCTGCGAGTATGGAGGCATTGGCCGCTCCTATAGAAACTACGCCGGCTCCTCGTAGGAGGCCGGCTACGAGGTCTCAATCTGCCAGGATAACTGGTGGCAGGTCAGTTAGGCACAGGCGTCAGCAGCAACAGTTGGATCGTGAAACTCGGGCTCGGTACAGCTCTGAGCCACGGCTGGCTGATGCGGAGACTCCTCCTCAGGTCAGGAGACAGGCATCAGCTCGACGGAGGCCCCCAGCGGGCCAACACGCCCAGCCACGACGCTCCAACGCCTTCCTCGACGTACCCCGACCTCCCCAACCTGAAGAAGAACCAGACGAAGATTCCTACAGGCTACGAACGTTCAACATCACGCAAAAAGGAGGTCAGTACTACGTTCATTCACCTCCACTACTATATTTAAAGTGAGTTTTTCGTATTGAACACGCAAAACTTGGCATTCGTCCGGCTCACATTTAAAGTAAGCTGCTTCAGAGATTGAAAGAGCACCAAGCTTTTCCATTCCTGCTAAAAACGATCGTTAAAAGTCATATGCTGTCGTGAATCACGCTTTACGAGGCCACTATAAATCAAAAGATACATGCGTGTTTACTTTTGAGGTAAAAATAAACTCGTATATTGAAGACGTAAAAGTTCCTGATGAGTATAATAACTAGAAAGCACTCATCATATAATGAATACTTTTTGGGCTAACCAATGTAAATAAGTGTAATAGACATATACACATGTTATTGTGGATATGTTGTTAATTTAGATAACATAGAATTTATATAGCATCTAATTTTAATTTAAAGAAAAGGATATGAAAAAAAAAACATTTTCAATAACTTCAATTGAAAAGAACAGAAAATATAAATAAATAAAATCAATTTAAATATAATATAAATATGTTGGGATCATGGTAAGCTACGAGGCTTGTTTTATGGATACCAGGCGTATTTACAATAATTATTACAATTAGTACAAAAAAAAAACATTAAATTCATTCGAACATAAAATACAGTGCGTCCAGGGGTTAAAAGTCGATCATAATCATTATTGAAAATTTGAGAAAAACATATATAATTTATCTATATAAAAACTAACTGTATCCTTTATAACACTACAGTTATATTGCTACTTAATAAAAAAAGAAAATCGGTTGACAAACAGTTGAGTAAAAGGTACTATACTCTTTTGTCGTTGGCTATTTATATATAGAGATCTATCTATACATATAATAAAATTCTAACTGAATCGAATCTGTACATTAAATATTTTTTGGAAAATCTTATTGTCGATACAGAGGCCGAATATATCGTTTTTAGAATTTTGTTTGTCTGTCTAGGAATGCATTACGAGAAAACCACTGAACAGATTTTGATGAAATTAGGTATGATGATAGCTGATTATCCGGGTCAACATATAGGATACTTTTTACTGCGGGAAAATATCTTTAAGAAATGTATACTTAACGTTTAAACGTAAAAAATAATAGGGTTTTGACGTGTGAATTATAGAGTTTATAGCATTAAAGTTAATGGTAGCACTGTCTAAAGTAACTTTATACTAAAACTTCACGATGTTTCAGGCCTATTTAGTTTTGATATTTGATATGTAATAAATTTTCGAGAACTATCAGTTTCTTGTGAGAAATGTACCCACATTCAATTTAAACGTCACTTTGTGATTAAGTACCGTATTTATCGTCAGGATAACATTGTTCTCACTGTGTAATCGATGATAGTTTTTATGTTTTCTACACAAAATATATTAGATTAATTTCAAGAAAAGTAAATATAAATATAAATATATAAAATTCCCGTGTCACGGCGTTGGTCCGGGATGAACTCTGATACTACTTATCCGATCTTGATGTATTTTTTTTTCAAAATGTGTGATTTGTTCCAACTTTAAAGATAGGATCATATTTATCCCGATTATTTCCTTTTTTTATTGTAAAATTAACGATTTTTATATGCAACGCGTGGCCGAGTCTGCTAGTGCTTATACATAAAATTAAATACGAGTATATAGCCTGTATACTATATACACCTGTAAAAAAATATGTATTCAGAAAGAAACTTTTCTAACACATTTTTTAAAGTATCTTAAATAAAATAGTTTCCATCAGTTTCCACATAATATATTTTAAGTTTAAATTCAAAAATCACTTTTACTCCCTTTTCAATTGACTTTCTATGGGAACTTTACGTTATATGGGAACTTTATGTTATGTTTTATGGGATGTTATGTTTTTTGGGATATTTTATACGATACGCGATATATAAATAAATATTATAAATAAATATGTTGGGACATTAACACACACCAACATCTAGTTCCATGGAAAGCTATGAGGCCTGTGTTATGGATACCAGACAGTTGATACGCTACACATATATATAACTTTAAATATATACATATTATAGATATAAATATAAACACCCATGACTGCAGTACAAACATTCGTGCTCATCACACAAATGAATGCCCCCAGGGGGACTCGAACCCGCGATCGTTGGCACAGCAAGTAGGGTCACTACAAACTGAGCCACACGTGTCGTCAGATATATATAAAAACATTATATACAACCGAAACAAAAAAAAAACTACAACCGAATTGAATACACCTTCGTTTTGAAGTTGTTTAAATATCATTTATTTTAGTTTTGAGTTTTAAAGTGAAAGAAAAAATATATACCATAAGTTTAAAATGGCTGTAAATTTTACTTTAGCTCCAGTTTAAAAAGAAAATGCTTTAATACTTGAAGAAAATTGCGATATAAAGTTAGCGGGATTGTTGATCTTTATTTATTTTTTTGTTATAAATATATACTAGTATAACAGTAATTATTAATTAACAATGATAAACTATTAGTAATATTTTTGTCGTTATGGTTACGGATCAATACATTTATAACCATGGTGCTAGTAACATTACCGAAATATCCGAAACTCCTTATGTCAAAAACATGGTAAATATCTCATAATACTTTCTTAGATTTACGCGAATATTTGACATTTTAAATAAAACCATCTTTTCGGATTATTTCGCGGATTTATTTTGATTTTTGGTTCTCGACGTTACGAATGTTTTACAGCAATCATGGTCACAGGAGAGACTAAGGTGTTAGACATCTCAAAGGCGTCATATACTTGTTGCAGACAGTGCCTACCCACAATTTACAAAAATGTAAATATCTCGTTTTACTTCACAAAAATATTGTCAGTGACTAAAACTGAAAGAACTAATTCTATTGATACCCCATCACACCACGAAGGTGATTTACATACTATTATTATGTATGGACAGACACGTTATAATTTTTATAGTTATTTATAGTAGACTTTCTTTACTAAAGACATCATACTATTGACAGATAAAAGAATTTATTTTATACCATAATTAACTCAATGGCCTATTATTTGTGAAATTTCTTTTAATTAACTCTGACACTGTATTCAGCACTTTATTCAATTAAAGTCTAATACAAGCGCTTTTGAATCGTCAGTTTAATTTAAACGTCAGTGTAGTCTGTCCGTGAGCTAGCTACCACCGGCTCGGAAAGCAGTTCTGCTGAGAAGAGCCGGTGAGAAACTCAACAGTTGCTCTTTTTAATATCGAAGTTATATTTATTTTATTAACATCATAATCTAGATAGTCCGCATATGAGTCAATATTTCTCAATTCCACACATTTCCATAAACAAGAAACTCTTGAACAGTGTAATACGCTTTGCTCAATAAAATATTTTTAATTTTATCTTAAAATTTTTAAAAAGGTTACTACGTTTTTCGAAAATTTTTCTACAACGTTTAATTGTACAGAAATATTATAATTTTTACTATAACGTGAAATGAGAGTTATGTTCGAAATTGTAGAATATGCTCTAATACAAGGTGTTTACCAAAACCTTTTTTAAAGTGAAAACTTCTATAGGCAGGTTTGGATGGGAAGTAAATTCATGTAAGTCGTCATCGACATGGTCACGTGAAGTGTTAACGCTAACACTCAGTGTCGATAGATGTCAAAACCAGACAAATGTAAACCGTTTTAATTTACAAATTTTAATTTAAGATCGAACAATAACAAGTGTTTTCTTATAGTTTTCACTTCTGCCGGCAGTCGTCATGACTGCTTTTTTATATAGTTATTTTGTAAAGCATCTTTAAATTTACTTAAAGCTTAATAATATCTTCAATTTTTAATGAAATAATGGAATAGATTAAATGTAAAAATATAGCCTTTTAAGAATTACTTAACTAGCAGGAAAAGAGGAAAATTTAGTAAGTTATCTTTCAAAATTTGAATAATATAATATAAATGTAAATTTGACGAGTCCCTTTTAAATGATTGATTTTTTTATTCATTATCACGTCGAAGTTTTTTAGACTTAATAAAATATTAGCCTTCGCCCTCACCTCAAATACTATGCCACTTTCTAGCCCAACAGCGTATTTAATAATTATCTTATAAAATTAAAAATCTCTTAAAATAAAAAAATATTATACATATGTATATTTATATCACTTTTAATTTTAAAGGAAGCCGGGCTTTACAGGCCTACTTTTTTATTAATTTTACACCTGAAACGATTTTTTTCGTGCTAATTTTGACACTATTTGCGCTTTGTAAACGTTGAAATGTGATGAATAAAAAAAAATCGTGTGTGTGTACTTATGTACGCACGTAAGAAATTATACTTCTTTGGCGTAACAAATTTCATCCCGTATGTCACAACTCTCTTGTGAAAAGAATGCAGCTAACTTCATCATGTCACTTTTTGGCTGTCGGTGTGCGTGCGCATCGTAAACATTATACTCTCATAATTTTTTCCAAACATGCCAAAAGAAGTATAACTTTAAAAAAAAATTATATATTCATAATAAAACCTAAAAAATTTCACAAAATTTCTTGTGATATATTATATTCTTGTATTGTATTTCAGTAATATAAGTAATTTTCGTCACATCGGTTGGTAATAGCAGGGAAGGGCGAAATGATTACTGTTTTGTTACGTGTTATTCGACTCGGCCATTGTGCTCGAGCTTTAGACTATTTCTTTAAAAACGTGCTCTATATATGCCATTTATATGTATGTTGGTTGAATTAAAAATTAAAGCTTATGTTATGATAATATAATATATAATTTATATATAAGTTTTCCTATTTTTTAACCGACTTCCAAAAGGAGGAGGTTATCAATTCGATTGGTATTTTTTTTTTTATGTATGTACATCGATTACTCTGAGATTTATGATCCGATTTACGTGATTCTTCTTTTGTTTGATGCGGAATAGTTGCCATGTGGTCCCATAAAAAATTAACATAGTTTGGCCCAGTAGTTTTCATTTTATGAAAAAAAAATTATGAAAATTTTTGTTTACGTGGATGTAATTTTATGTATGTTCGCGGATTGCTTCGTCGTTCATGAACCGATTTTAATGATTCTTTTTTTGTTTGAAAGGAGATATCTCAAGGGTAGTACCATAATAAGAAATTCAGGATCTGATGATGGCATCTTAGAGAAATCGAGGGGAACCTTCGAAAATCATAGTGGCGACTAGTGCGCTTGTTAATTTTTTTTCATTAAGTATTTTAAAGCACTACTATTTAATGAAGGTCTGTAGTCGATCTGATGATGGAACCGAAAGACAGTCGAGGAAACTCCTCAACGATTTACAGCAATTACCTGGTGTTTGGGCTTGATTAATTTGTATGGATGAGAACTTTACACCTAGATGGGTTGTGAGTGTCATTAGGGGTCTGAATAAATGGCTTAATCGAATATATTTTTAAAAATCTTTCGTCTTACATATTACCTGCTTATTACGTCTACACCAAAAATGGAAAAATAAAAACTTTTTAAAAAAAAATAAAAACCGACTTCCAGGCACAGAAAAGTAAAAAATAACCAAACGGCGGTTTTCATTTAGAATCGATACCTAATCAGATATTTTCGAAGTCGGTGCCAACCAATACAAATCAAAGCACACTGACTTCGAAAATATCTGATTAGGTATCGATTCTAAATGAAAACCGCCGTTTGGTTATTTTTTACTTTTCTGTGCCTGGAAGTCGGTTTTTATTTTTTTTTAAAAAGTTTTCTGTGTAATAAAATAAAAAATCTACAAACCTATATACAATACACCGTTGTCATATATACATATATATATATATATATATATATATATATATATATATATATATATATATATATATATATATATATCGAAATTTATATGGCTAACGCTTGCAAATAATTATTTTATATATCTATGAAAAACGTACCTAGCGACGAACCCGAGCGAAGCGAGGGTGAGCTAGTGTGAGCGAGGGTGAGCTAGAACTAGTCTATATAATATAAATAGGCAAAGACAAAACCAGTTCAGTATATTTTTCTCCTCTTTTTGTCAAACGATTTTCTTTTTTTGTTTAATAGCTATTGACCTTTAGTGTTGTCCACAAAAAAAAAAATGGTTATTGTCGAATTTCAACAAGTGGCCAAACACTACAATATTGATTCTTTAATATCTTTTCCCCTTCGTTTTCCTTTAGCCGTAATTGTACAGAGCGTTTCTTTTAATAAAAGCTGTCAATATGCCTATACAAAATACGTTTATATCCTTATTATTTCATTATATGTTTAACCAACAGACCTACAAGTCCAATGTCATATATTACAAAATCTTCTATGATATTTTATTTCCATTTCTTGATGCGTTGGAATATCAAGTGAAAACTAAATAATATATCTATCTAACCTCAACCTTTAATGATAAAAAGAAAATAGTTATTTAGATAAGGCAGTGGCAGCCCAGAGGTCACGTGCTCGCTTGGCAAACCGAGTGAAATGGGTTCAAATCTCAGGTCTCCACCTCTGATATTTTCATGTGCGAATCATTTTTCAATATGATTACAACTTGTCTTACGGTGAAACTTGAATGTCTGAAAGAACCCATACTAGTTTTCGAAAGTCATTTGCAGTCCGCTAACCCGCACTTGGCCAGCGTGGTGGACAATGGCCTGATCCCCCTCGTATTGAAGGGAGGCCCGTTCCCAGCTGTGGGACGTTAAAAACGGCTAAATACAATTTAAGTAAAATATATCTTTATAACTTTAATAATCCTAACTCTTATTTCTAAGAATTTTGTAAAAAAGAATTAAGCAATGAAAGAGTAAAAGAAGATATAGAAAATATCTTTATTTAAAGAGAAATCAAAATAACAACACTTTATTTTTATCATATGCATATTGCCATTATAGCATCAACCGTGAAGTCTACGAAGAACCTCGTTGAAGTCAACAAACGTTACTGTCAAAGTATAAAAATGTCAAAAACATTATCATACGCTTCATATTTATATAAATCATTCGTTTTGTATTCACTCTATTTTATTTCTTAAGTCAATGTTTTGATTTATTTTATAAAAAAAGCTTTTCTAATGTGTTTATTTTTATATTTCTTGTGTACGTAAAGTCGCTCCTACGTCTGAACTCTTACCGGTCGTGTCGAATTGTCGTCCCGTGAGAATTTGAGAGCTTTAAAATGGAGAGTGCACTTATTTTAACGCGCACACTTATGTACTACAATACCTTCTGCGTACATTGATAGTTTCAGTGACATTGGCCACCGTGGCTGAAAAAACTTAGAATGACATTATTATATTTACTCGGATAGCAATCGGAACTAAAAAGTAAAATAAAACCGCCAAAAAATACGAATTATTTATGACGTCAAAGATTCGTGTAATATGAAAGTATTTTCTATACATATAAATACATAAAAACAAGACAATTCAGTACCAAGTCTCCTGTTTGTCAACGGATTTTTTGTTCAATAGCTATTGGCGAGCTTTAGTTATCAATAAAAAAAATAAAACGTTAAATAGGTAAATTCTATTCATATATCGATACCTCGGGGCTCAAAGGGCGTAAGCACCAAAACTCGATTTTACAGGAGAGCAAAAAAACAAAAAAAATAATATTATTTTCGACATATCTTTTTTGATTTTTGGTCTAAATAAACCATTCTAAGACCAAAAGTTTAATTTTTTTTGGGTGCAGAACACTATAAAATTATATTTCGAATAGATTTAAAAGTAACAAAAATAGCTTTCCTATACGCCCCGGAAAATTGCATATTTGGGGAGTTTACGCCCCAAAAATCAATGGATGTGTGATGAGTGATGGTTGTAACCGCCAATTTGCCTACTAATTCTATCAGTTTATTGACAGCTATTTTGTTTTCTTTGACATTTAATTGCAATTTTATATGGACTTTATTAACTTAGCATACCTAAATTCAACTCAGATAACTAATTATAGAAAAAATTACACATGCTACAAAATATTACTTTCTAAACTTTTATGGTATTTTTTTTTACTTTTCCTTTAAATTAAGTTACAATAAATTTAAATTTACCAGCCGTTTCTATCTAACAGCTTTTATTTTTCGTATACAGCTTCTTGATACTTTACTATAACGTAGATATGCATTTACGATTTCAGCACACTGTTGATAACAGAAGGATAAAATTATTGTGATATCTTCATCAAGGATACGTGTTTTACACAATCCGCAGTGTATTTGCTTTATTTGTGGAGAATATGTTTTTAAAAATTATAGAAAACCAATGACTACAACTACTTATAACGTTATAGTCGGACTTCAAAGTACAATTGTGTAATTTACAAACCATGGGTGCCCAAAAATCATTGTCAAAATTGTGCTGTTGAATTTGGGACAGTGGTCAAGTGGAAAAAGAAGTTCGCTGAACTTCAAAACCCCTATGTCTGGCGAGAAACTATAAACTACCATCATGATTGTTATTTTGACTTTGTTAATCTAAATAGTATTAACTAAAATAACCGTAAATGGATTTATACTAATTTACTATCTAAAGCTAAAGGACCCGCTTTGCTATCTAGTGCAGCTCAAGAGTCTATACCACCTTTTACCATCATCATAAGGAATTTGTTAAGGCGCTTATTACAAATGGAGACTGTTTTGAGTCTATTGCACAGAAATTCCTTTGACTAAGTACGGAAAAATTAAAAGCTGAAACATTTAATAGGTCACAATTACAACTGTTAGCTAAATTAAGTCAAAACAATAAATGAAACAGTCTAATGCATGGAAATCATTTGTGTTGGTAATCAAAAACTTTCTTAATAATACTAAAGTTTGGTACTATCAACATTTTGTTCAAAATATGCTTGACATTTTTTTGTTGCAACATCACCGTAGAACTTCACTATTTACACTCTCATCAGGACCGATTTCCTGAAAATCACGTCCACTTAAGTGATAAACAAGAAGAAATATTCTACCAACAATTTCAAACCATGGAGGAACGATACACATCACTACTACTGCAGGGCAGATTACTGCTTAACTTTTGAACGAGACCTACAAGAAGTTTCGCAAATTAAATTTATTTTTGTAATAATTTCTTTGACTTTTTTATAAAAATACACATAAGCCATATTTGAAAAACCAAAGCTGATGGATGAAAACGACTTTCATTTTAGAGCCAGAATGCCAAATGGCTTCAGAAAAACTACTTAAACATTCGAAAAAAAAGGTTTGTAACTAACTAACCTAAAAACTATTCGATTACTCATCGTATTCATTATAAAAATCACCTAAATAAAATCATAGAAATGTCGTTTACTACCCTTACATTTATTGATTAATATGAGTGATTGCTCTTACGCCCCAAAACTACAAATATATCGATGTAAAATGTTAGGCGTAAAAACATTTGTATCATCTACGGTGTCGCTTACTACCCTCGCGTTTATGATCATTAACAGTGGTGGCTGTTACGACACAAAAACTAAAAATATCTGTTTTATTTTCTACAAAAAATAGGGTCGTAAACACCATTTTTTGGCGAATTGGAAGACTTTAAATATACAGATCGATAGAGGAGAAAAAACTTAGTAGGACTGCATTAAAAAGTCAATTTCGCCAAAATGGCGGTTACGCCCTTTGAGCCCCGAGGTATCGATATGTTTTCCTCAATTTTTTATTAATGAATAGCGGCTCACCCTCGTTTCGCTCGGGCTCGCCTCTAGACAAACAAAAACAAATTATCCCACGGGAACCGTACATTTTTCCGGGATAAAAAGTAGCCAATTTGTTATTGTGATGTATGAACTATATTATTGTAAAGTTTTATTAAAATCCAATCAGTAGTTGATGTGTACTAAGCTGTATAAGTTACTATAGTTCTTTAACTATCCCACGAAAACTCTTTTAATTTTAAAAAGTATCTAAAATGTTGACCGGGGATATAAGGTACCACCATGCAAAATTTCATTCATCGGTCCAACAGTCTGGAGATTAGCCCGTACGAACAGACAAACAGACAGACAAAACAAAAAAAATTGAAAAAAAAAACTGGAATTGTCCTATTTCTCTTCTTACATCCCCCTGACTCGGTTTTTAGCATTTTTTTTCTATATACAGACATTCGACCTCTACAGTCCTATTATAGTATAGATATATACATATGTATGTATAGATTTCGTTCGAATTTCGGTCATTAGGCGATACTAGTCACGTATCCATATTTCTTGTCTTTTAAGAATATTAAATGATTTCACTAAATTGTTATAATTTAAATTTCTTGATTGAAAGATTTTTAGTTTTATCGTATCTAAACATTTAATCATCTCAGTAAAATAAAGTTAAAATGTGCATTACGCATTGCTTTTTCATGACTTTGCTTATATTTGAAAACTAACAACTACAATTATTACAATTGCTTTCGATAATAGTATACTCATATATACATATATATATATATATATATATATATATATATATATATATATATATATATATATATATATATATATATATATAAATGATGGTATATTCAGACTACTGGAAATACCGCTTATACATACATACATACATATACTCGCTCTCTTATCTCTTTTATATTTAACTAGCGGCTCACCCTCGCTTCGCTCGGGTTCATTCCTAAGTACGTTTTAACGGTTAGTATTAAATAGATAGACCATATATTACTGCTCCGCTCCCTTGGGTAGTGGCATGATGATATATAGCCTATAGCCTTTCTTAATAAACAGGCTATCTAATGCAAAAAAGAATTTTTCAAATCGGATT
Organism: Fabriciana adippe; assembly: GCA_905404265.1. Lineage (NCBI taxonomy): Eukaryota > Metazoa > Arthropoda > Insecta > Lepidoptera > Nymphalidae > Fabriciana > Fabriciana adippe. The sequence continues at coordinate 2,606,046 of FR989997.1, read as the reverse complement.
AGTAGTTTCTGAGATTAGAGCGTTCAAAAAAAAAACAAACAAACAAAGTCTGCCTCTTTATAATATTAGTATAGATTAAATATGAAAGTGATAAAAGATAGACAAAGAGAGAGAGAGAGAGACCATTTATTTATTGACTCCAATAAAGATTTAGGATAAATTGTGTTAATGAGGACATCAATTGTACTAATTATATGTTTCGTAATTCCAAAAGACATACGTAGGGGATAATTAATAATGATGTAAGAACAATTCAGTCTCGTATAATTATGAAATGTTTAATTACTTGAGCTTATCGAGATTTTTTAGAAAAGGACTTTTGTTTTTATAGATAAACTAGCGGCCTACACTTGCTTTGCCTGGATGCGTTTAAGTGTCTTAGTACTCAAAGTGTAACTAGATCATTATCTGTGTACTAAACTAGCGACTCACTCTTGCTTCGCTCGGATTCTACCCTATCCCTATTATATATAGTTTTGCTATAATGTATGGAAGTCTGACCGATTTGTTGACATTTGTGATTACTGCTCCGCTACCTTTGGTAGTAGTTTTTCTAAAATAAAAGTAGCCTTAATTACTCCTTATAACATCAGCTATCTGCAAGTGAAAGTCCCGTCAAAATCGGTTCAGCCGTTTCAGAGATTAGCCGGAACAAACAGCAGACAGATAGACAGACATAAATTAAAAAAAAATGTTTTTTCTTATAAGAACCATATAAACTTCTACATGCATTTAGTAAAAAGCTGTTATTTTGACATTACAAACAAACAATTTAATTTTATTTTTCTGTATAGATTAAATTATTTTTATATTGTTCATGAAAAAATACTAAAATCGCGATTAATAAATGGTGGGTTGGAGTAGGAGGGTGAAAAATACTTTACGACCTATTCTCATACCTACCAAATATACAAAAAAATCATTAAAATCGGTCGAGCCGTTTCGGTGGAGTGCGACCACAAACACAGTGACACGAGATATTTATACCTACATATGAAAATAAGAAAATTAATTAAAGTAAATGTTAAAATTAAAACAAAACTACAAAATAGAAATAACATACTATATTACGTAAAGTACTTGACTACACTTTTCTAATTTCCTTTTGGTAAATACACTTTATCGTAGCAATCGAATTTTCTTTTGCGATAGCTAATACACTTTACGAAAAAGACTAAAACTATACTTAGGAGTATAACTACATAATGCTATTACAGAATAAGCCTTAAAAAAGGCTATTTTACTTAAAAATGATAAATTAAACTATATTAAAAATGAGAAATTTTGTATGTATGTATGTTTTGTTACTCCTTCACGCTATAACGGCTGGATAGATTTTGATTAAATTTAGTATTTAGTGCATAGATAAATTATAACATGAAATAGGTAACAGATAGGCACCTGTGGACGTATACGAGCGAAGCAAGGGTAAGTCGCTAGTTAAAAACAATATAAAAAACTTCTTAAAAAGATTATTTTGCTTGGAAATCTATATATGGGTCGTTCTTCTTTTCTAGCGACAATGATCTGTCCGTCACCTGATTTTGTGTCATATTAGAGTATAGATTATTATGTATTCATTGTTCGAATTTACACCTTCATCGCTTTATACCTTTTAATACTAAATATTCTTTAACTATCTGTAGCCAATAGTTTTTTTGCATGTGTTCATTTTTCATTAAATACCGTGACAGAGTAGGTAATTCATAATGTTGTCCTACCGAAAAAAAACCACTCTGTCACAGTGTTCTCTCGAAAATCGCCACAAAACAAACAACATTACGGGCATGAAAATAAAGATTAAATGATCCAAATGAAAATTAAATGCATTTGCAAAAAAAATCTAACACTGAAATCAAAATATTGTTACTTAAAAACTCGAAAAACTGAGAAACACCAATTCATTGTCGCAAGAAAAGAAGAACGACCCATATATAATAAAATTCTAACTGAGTCGAATCTGTAAATTAAATATTTTTTGGAAAATCTTATTGAAATAGACATTATTATCGATACAGGGGCCAAATCTATAGTTTTTAGAATTTTTGTTTGTCTGTCTGGGAAAGCATCAGGAGAAATCACTGGAGGGATTTTGATGAAATTTGGTATGATGATAGCTGGTTATCTGGGTCAACATATAGAATACTTTTTACTGCGGGAAAATATCTCATCTCTAAGAAATCTATACTAAACGTTAAAACGTAACTAGGGACGAACCCAAACGGAGTGAGAGCGAAGCGCTAGTAATAAATAAAACCCAGAATTTGAATGTAATATGATTTCTATGTGCATTTACAAACCTTTATGGTTTTATTTCAGTAGAGAAGCCACGAATAATCATTATGTATAAAATAATATTCTACACCATTTGTTTTGAGGTACATTTTCAAAACGATTCTATTTAAATCATGGATATAATAATCAGAAGGTGATTTTTATACTAATCTAATCTAATATATTTAAACGAGCAATTCTTGTATATTTATATCTTTATATATTTATTTATACCAGCGATCTCGGCAACGGCTCTAACGATTTCGCTGAAATTTGGCATGGGGCGGCATTCGGGTGCGAAAAATCGATCTAGATTAGTCTCATGTCTGGGAAAACGCGTGTTTTCGAGTTTTCATGCGGTTTTCTTTTGCATTATTCTACGCAGAATATGTTCGATATTTATGTTCGTATTTCTTACACTCAGGCATAAGCATCGTGGTCAAGCGACCAAGGTGCAAGATTAACATCATATGGATCATATAGGATATTGGATACAAAGTTCTACTTTTTTTTTTTATTTATCCAAATTTTTAATTTTTTTTTTAATCTAAAAAATATGATATAACAAAAAAGAACACCGAGCGAAGCTCGGTCGCCAAGTACTAAACTATAATACTACATTTTATAGCTTTAGTCCACATTAAGTATTTATATCTTACGAGCAGAACCGCGCAAATACTACACAAAAACACTAAAAAGGTAGGTTTAATAAAAACTTTCATCCCATATTTTACCCCCCTATAAGACGAATTTCGAAAAACGCTAAAATACGTATTTATTTAATTGTATTGAAGAGCATTAATACTAAGTTTCAAGTAATTTTGATCATATTTTTTTTTGGGTTGTATTATAACGTGTTTTCCCGTGGGAATGAGATAATCTCCCGCGGTAAAGCCTATGTCAATCTCCAGCCTTCCAAATATCTCCATACAAAAAATCACGCCAATCCGTCACTTTGTTTCGAAGTGAAAGAAAAACAAACAAACACACTTTCACATTAATAATATTAAGTATAGATTTTTCGTAATAAAATATTTAAAAGGACTTTTTTGCGCAAACAATGGTTGTTATCATTCAAGTAATTACATAAAACATTCACAAAAGTCTATATAAATTGTGTTTAATAAAATGTTAGTTTAGTTATTTTTTTACAAAAAGTCATGTTTAAATTCAAAAAAATATAGCGAGTATTTTTTTATGCTAAGTTATTATCTTTAATAAATATCTATATATACATAAAATGCTTTGTCCTGACTGACTGATCGATCAACGCACAGCCTAAACCGCTGGTCGTAGAAACGTGAAATTTAGAGGACATATTCCTTATACAATGTAGGCATCCGCTAAGAAAGGATTTTTCTAAATTCATCCCCTAAGGGGGTAAAATAGGGGATAAAACATTGTATGAAACTCTGTTATTCTTAACACGAAATACACGGTAAGTGGTATTCAGCTTTAAGATGAAAAATAAGAAATATATGTATTAAATTTTTTTCGAAATTCATCCCTTAAAAGGGTAAAAGGGGGTGATAAAGTTTATATGGGCAAACAATTATTTATGATCAGAATTACTTGAAACTTGGTATTAATGCTCTTCAATACAATTAAATAAAAATGTATTTTAACATTCTTTGAAATTCATCCCATAGAGCTGTCAAATAGGGGATGAAAGTTTGTATGAAACTCTGTAATTGATGCACGGAAAATGGTATTTACCTTTAAAATGAAAACTAAAACAATACAAATATAATTTTTTTTTTCGAAATTTATTCCTTAAAAGGGTAAAAGGGGGTTGTGCTGTTTATATAAGGAAAAAAATCTTTATGATCAGAATTACTTGAAACTTGGTATTAACGCTCTTCAATACAATTAAATAAACATGTATTGTAGATTTTTTTTAATTCAGCCCCTAAGTGGGTAAAACTGGCCGGTGAAGTTTGAGTTGTTGAATATATTTAAATAGTGTAACATGGCTCAAGTTCTCTGTAAGTGCACACTATCTGTGTGAGATATAAAGCAGTGAACGGAAAATATTCCGAATCCAAAGGAAAATTATGTATAACTTTTCGGCTGGCCACAGCAGCGCCAACTATAACAAACCTAGAGCGCCAGAGAGAGAGAGCCTTACCTATATTTGTGGTTGGTTTTTTTAGTGTAGATTAACTTAAGTGAATCTAGAGTTTTACTCTAGACATACTATTAAAAATTCGATATAACAACATATAAATTCAATGGAAATTGAAACTGAGCAAATTTTTCAGTTCACGCGAGCGTAGCCGCGGGCAAAAAGCTACAACACAATAAGAATGACACTTTATATACGTAACTTAACAAAGAAGAAAAAGGAGGGAGACTAAGCTTCAGGTGTACATAGTATTGGGTCTTTAAAAATAACGTAGATGTTAGCCTGTTAGTATGTTAGTTAAAAAACCCATATTAGCCATGTTACATGATTCTGAAGTCGTAAACATTGTATGCGATTGTATCATTGTACTCTCTTCCTCTAACTTTGGAAAGATGGAGTAGAAAAATGTACAAAAAATACAGGTAGTGCAGCTTGCTAAATACCAAAAGTGTAAAATTAATTACAAAATATACGCTTAACATCTTTTAAAATACTGGATATTTTGAGTTACGATCGCTAAAATTAAATTTGTTTCCATATATACTTTAACAAATAATAAAACTTACACAAACTCATTTTTGCAAGTAATAAAGTATGTATTGCGAAAAAGTTTATTTTTTTCGTCGTTTGATCGCGGGCGAAGCCGCGGGTTCTGCTAGTCTAATATAATAACGATATATACTCTTGTATATTCAGCCCTTTTTAACGTCCCACTGCTGGGCACGGGCCTCGCTTCAATACAAAGGAGATCAAGTTATAGTTCATCACGCTGGCTAAGTGCGGGCGGACTTTACATGTCTTTCGAGAACTTGCTAGGTTCTCTCAGACATGCAGATTTCCTCACGATGTTTTCCTTCACATTAGGACAATACACTCTTACAGTCTGTGAAACCCACATATAGCTCATGAACCCAGATCTAAACTGCAACTACTTATAAAGCCATATGAATATTTGTTTCTAACAGGACTCGAACCTATAAACCTCTTCCATAGAAACTCCGCCAAAGACTTATATATTTAGATATAAACCACTAATAAGATAAAAAGAATGTTATAATAAATATTTAAGCGAACGTTTATTAATAGTAAAATGATTCACGGCTGTATAAAAAGCTTTAAACACGATCACTAAACATGGTTGCGTTCATTTGGAATCCAATTTCGAAGATTGAAATGAAATTTATTAAAGATGTCCCGAAATAGATAGGGACGATCTAAATTGATACGATTTGACAACCTCGACAAAGATTAAGATGAACTTCAGAATGGCTTAATGTCATACTTTAAAAAGTTCTGACGAAATGAGGAAATAATACCTTGCAGTAAAAATAAAAGTGATTTTTTTTATATGATCAAGAGCTTCTATTGGGAAATAATGTAATGGGGTCCTTTATACATCTATAATTATGTTTATTTTAAACTCACTTGCTGACTGACATAATTGCGAGAGAGAGAGTGAGAAATAGAGACAGATAGAGAGAAATAGAGAGAGAGGTAGAGTATGTACATCAAGCAAATTACAGTTTATATAATGGAGGGGTCCGCTGAGTAAGAATTTTTGAAAATTGACATATGACATTTTTTTACTTATGTATAAAATAGATACATACATTTGTATCTATTTTATACATAAGAAAAAATTTTATGAGTATTATCCCCTGTTAATTAGAAGTCATAATATCCTCTTCCGCGATTTCGGCCACAATGTCCAATCTAACTAACACTATCGGACTCGAATCAGCACTTCTGGATCTTCGGCCGTACATGCTAGCCTGCTAGCTAGTAGTCGATGTATAAAATTTATGTATGTATTTATTTAACCCTTTTTACATCCCACTGCTGGGCAAGATCCTGCCTTCAATACGAGGGGGAACACGCCATAGTAAATCCGATCAATCGTTTTAGCGTGAAAGACAAACAGACATGTAAAAACTTTCGTTTTTATAATACGAGCAGTCCGATTACACGCGTCTTTGAGTTCGACTCTCGTTTAAAAGGAATCGGGAAGTTTGTTAAATAAAGTTGCCCATTTTCTTGTTGTGATATCCTAAAAGTTTGTGTAACACGATGTAATATTACTGCTGTAAACATTCAACATGAAAGTAAAGTTTGTTAATTAAGACGAAATTTTCAATATCATGATAACATTGTAAATAATTCTATAATTTAAGCTTCAGTGTGTAAAGAGTTGAGATCTATAACTTCGCCTATTCAGTCGTTAATGTTTTAAATTTTGAACCAGTGGGTAGTTTATCGAATTTTTTACAGAATATGTGATGTTATTGAGGGTCTTTTTTTATGTTAGGTAATGCATTTACGCATAACACCCGCATATACAAAAGTGGTTATGTGGTATTCACCGCTAAAAAATACCGTATTATCCGTTAAAATCCAATAAAACCTCCTACGTCTTAATGGGGCGTCGCAGGATCGCTTAAGCACCCTACCACGACGCCCCGATGGCAGTCCGTTTCTTGTCTTCGCGCTCGGCATGGTTGCCAGACGCTATTGACGCTATGATCATTTTCAACGTCATATTTTACCTATGTTTTTTCGAATTTTTAATAATAACATCTTAAAAGTAAAATTTTTTGGTTGTATCTATTATATTAAGATTTTCATTTGATATCTTTATCATGGGGGTGCATAAAAAAACGTCAAAAAAAAGTCCGCCATCTTTAGGATTCCGCCATATTGGGTTTACAATGACGTCACTTTGCTTATTGTGTTTCGCTCATCAAGCCCTTTCATTTGATGTCTATATCATAAAGGTCACTATGGAAATGATAAATCGCCATTTTGTAACGTCCGCCACATTGAATTAAAAATGGTGGCATTTAAGTAATTACGCATTGTCACGTATCAACCAAACGTAAGTGCCAAATTTCAGCTCAATTGGACACTGGAAAGTGGGTCAAAACTTGCAAGATTTGATTACAAACAGACAATGGGATGGAACAACTTTATACTGTAGTCTAAATCTGCCGCATCGTAAAAAAATCACTCTCATATTTTTTTTCAAAACGCGCCATAAGAAGTATAATTTCAAAAATATATTATGAACTAAACATACACTAAACTTTCATAAGTGTACATTTGTTAAAAAGCTCTACATAAAGATTCTAGGGAGCTTACAAATAAAATATACAAGCTAAGCTACTAATGATAAAAGTTCAAATACTATTCATTTTGTATGGAAATTAAATCCTTGTCTTTTAGAATAGATGACTTAAGCACGGAAAGAAAATTGCTTAAAGGTGAAAAAAAGATACCTTTAGCGGTAGATTAATTCTTTTCACAAGCCTATCAAATTGAAGATAAAATCTAGAGTACAAAAGAGATCATTAACGTTATACTGATAGGCAGTGTAGAGGTGGCGTGGATTGACCCATATACTTTATACTTTATCAAGCTTGCCCATTGTTACTTCTAAACTCGGTTTAATCAAGTTTTCTATAAAAGTTTGGAAAGTTCAAAAGTATGTCCCTAATCTTCATACTGATAGTATCGCAACAAAGAAGTGATGTGAACTTTAGTTTTACTCTGCTTCACTGAACAATTTTAATTATATTTTCATTATGTAAATTGATGCATATAACTTAATATTAAAATGTAAATGTTGGCCTTTTTTATCCACTTATTTCCTAGATACATGATATTTAGGAAAAGTAATGGAAAAAGATAAAATTTTGCTTTATGTAATGGAAAAAAGGCTGAAAAATAATAAAAATAACACGCCTCAATGAGCCTAGCTAGTTTTTGACGGATGTGTGAAATTCTCCATTCAGCATTTGCATAGTGTATGTACATAAAACTGCCTCGGGAATTGTGGGAAGACCCATGCCCCGCAATGGCAGGTTAAAAGAGGTTGAATATATTATACATATGTACATACATTGTATATATTTGTGACCCACGCCTTAGATCAGGGTTTCTTAAAGTGGGGTCCATGAACCCCCGAGGGATCCGTAATTAGTTCTTGACATTAATTGAAAAATTGTGGAGTAAACTAACTCATCGTTTGTTTCATCCATTACTCTCGTTGGTTATTGTTGAGCAGCGCGTGGCGCGGAGGTACTGCACCTACAGTGTAGGCGCAGTCCCCCCGTGTATGAATTGTCCCGCAAGTATTTTAAATACCAATTAACATTCTAAAGTATATTTGATAATATTTAATTAAGTGTAAGTAAATTACCAATAAAAGTGATTTTTTATTTTTTTTTGTTTTTTTTTTCCCTACAATATTCTTTAACAGGGGGTCCGTGGAATTTTAGAAATTCTAAAAGTTATCCATGACTGCAATAAGTGTAAGAAATACTGCCCTAGATGGTATTTCGAATGAAAACTTATTATTTCGGAAATAAAAAAAAATACTTTTACATAATGTAAGTTAACAATAGCAAAATATTAAAATGAGTACTTTCTGAGTTTATTGATACCAAACAAACAAACAAAAATTCCAATATACATATATATATATATATATATATATATATATATATATATACAGTGACTCACAAAAGTTTTCGTACACCCAGCTAAATAAGCACATCAGTAACAAATATAAATATTTCTTAAATTACAATAATACAACAGGAAAATATGGTCAATTTTCAGTATATTCAAAACAAACAAAGTTACAAATGTTGCAACAGAAAGACAAAAAAAAATAATACTTAAAAAGATTGCCTCACAAAAGTCTACGTACAGTTTATAAACTATGGAAAAAAATATGATGAATTAATATTTTGTTGGTCCTCCTTTAGCATCTATTACAGCTTGTAATCGTCGGGGCATGGAAATGACAATATTTTCTATCGTCGGGGCATGGAAATGACAAGATTTTCTGTTATAGCTGAAGTTATTTCCGTCCAGTTTTTTTTTAAAGCTTTTTTTAATGCATTTTCGTTGGTAATAGCAACACTAACTTCAGGTTTCCGTAGACGTCGGTCTAGTTCTTCCAACAGATGTTCAATAACATTCAAATCAGGTGACTGTGGGGGAAATGGAAGTACAGTTCGGACGTTTTTCTTTAGCCAATTCATCACTATTTTTGATTTATGTTTCGGATCATTATCTTGCAATAAAATCCAGTCTTTTGCCAGGTGTAAAGAACGGACACTCCTAAGTAAATCATGGCGCAATATATTAAGGTACATCGAAGCATTCATATTTTTTTCAATAAACACCAATTCGCCAACTCCCGATGCTGCCATAGATCCCCAAACCATAACTCCACCTCCACCGTGCTTAACAGTTGTAATAATATTCTCTTTTTCTAATTCTTTATTTGCCTTGCGCCACACGTTGCATCTTCCATCACTTCGAAAAATGTTAAATTTACTTTCATCTACAAATAAAACCTTTTTCCAAAAATTAAAATCTTTGTCTTTATAAGTTAAAGCAAAATTTAAACGTTTATGTTGATTGATAGAAGAAATCAACGGCTTTTTCCTTGGTGTTCGTGCATGGAAACCATGTTTTCTCAAAATTCTACGTACATTTTCTGGATGTACATTCTTTTTTAAGTCAAACGCGAGCTCAGCCGCCAATTCCGGTGCGCTTTTCATCGGATTTTTTTTCATATTTTTCATTAATGTACGAATATCACGATCATTTAATATTCTTGGTCTACCTGATCGACGCTTATTTAATACTGTACCGAATGATTCAAACTTTTTTATGATTGATTGCACTGTTGATTATTTTTTTGTCACTATTTTAGCTATTTCACTATAAGACTTTTTCTCTTGCCTTAGTTTTATTATTAAATTTCTTATATCAACACTAATTTCTTTTCTTTTGTCACTCATATCGAATTCAATTTAATAATTAATACGCAACAAATGTTCTGTAACTTAGCAGCAACAACAGACAACTGAATGATCCCAGTGTAATTTCATATAATGACCAAAAGCTTGAAAGAACTTGTCTCGACTTGTCTGTACGAAGACTTTTGTGATGTGATTCTTGTTTATAAATTTTATTTACCTTACTACTTTGATATAAATGTAACTTATTTTGTATCCGTTAAAGTGAATGTCAACTATGCTTTCATTTCGTATTATGCTTAATTATATATTATGAATATTTATTGATGAAATGCACATTTAGCTGGGTGTACGAAGACTTTTGTGAGTCACTGTATATATATATATATATATATATATATATATATACATAACAGCCGTTTAAATAGATTAATAGCAATTGATTTATATTTTTGATTTACTTAGTAATTAATCTCGGGTTAGTTATAATAGGTTAACTCGTACCTAATACTTCTGCAAAATAACGTTCATTGAACACCCTAAATTAATTACGACACGACCAAATTTGAAAGGGTTAATTGACATTGTAAGCTGATATCGAAATTTGCTAATGGTTTACTTAACATACTCGTATAGCCACAAAACAACATCGGCTGATTTTACGATCGACTTTATATTATACGTACGTATCATTGACGACACGTTCGGCTCAGTTAGTAGTGACCCTACTTGCTGTGCCAGCGATCGTAGGTTCGAGTCTCGCTGGGGGCATTCATTTGTGTGATGAGCACGAATGTTTGTACTCCAGTCATGGGAGTTTATATTTATAATATGTATGTATTTAGAGTTATACGAGTATACGTGTCATGTATCAATTATCTGATATCTATAACACAAGCCTCGTAGCTTACCATGGGACTAGATGATGCTGTGTGTTAATGTCCCAACATATTTATTTATTATTTATTATTGAATAGCGACTCACCCACGCTTCGCTTCGGGTTTATCCCTAGACAGAAATAAATCTATCCCACGGGAACCGTACATTTTTCCGTGATGATATATAGCCTATAGCCTTCCTCAGTTAACGGGCTATCTAATGCAAAAAGAATTTTTCAAATCGGATTAGTAGTTCCTGAGATTAGCGCGTTCAACCAGACAAACAAACAAACTCTTCAGCTTTATAATATTAGTATAAATTACCTGACTGTATTAGAATAGCACTTTAAATAAAATACTCAATTATTACTTTCGTTTATTAATGTATTTACCTAAATAATAATAAAATATCACACTGGAACGTTACTCGCATTTTCACTCTCTGTCCATATGACAGTTGTGTTACATATTTTTTAATAATAAAAAAAATGTTGCCATCGACTGTGTTGTATTTATTATAAATCAAATTAATAAATAATTTTATTTAACAAATTATTATTGCCTCTTAAATTCATTTGTTTTAATTCATTATAATAAATACAGATATTTTAAATAGAAAAAAGTAAAAATTACATACTAGATGCTGACAAATGAAATATTCAGATTCAGAGCTTTTAAAAAAATCAGTGTCAAAATAAGCTTTTAAGTATTATTTAATACTTTATAGCGAGTATTTATATTTTTAGATACAAAATAAAACAAACGAACAATAAAAAGGTAAACGTACTTGGTGAGAAATTTTCATAAATCGGTCTTTCCCAAATCCCTTTCAATCCCTCGTCCAATAAGAAGTAAATAAAAACTCAAACAAAACCTATTTAGGAATAAAAGTGAAAGTTCAGGGATTACCAAAAGGTAACTAGAATAGATGTTCATAGGTTTCTGCTTTACTAGCTACAAATGTATGGTTTGATTAACTTCCGGTAGTGCGGTAGGAAACCAAGCATATTTGCCTTCCATTCTTAGATGGAAGGTGTTCCAATGACAGTATATGAGCTTATTGAGATTCAGAAGCTTTATTTTTATGTCACTATTTGACGTATATGCCACATATTATATAATGTAAAAATAGTGAAAATATAAGACAACTACTTTACGTTTTAACGTTTAGTATAGATTTCTCAGAGATGAGATATTTTCCTACAGTAAAAAGTATCATATAATATGTTGACTCGGATAACCAGCTATCATCATAGCTTTCATCAAAATTTGTCCAGTGGTTTCCCCGTGATGCGTTTCCAGACAGATAGATAGACAAAAAAGTTAAAAACTATAGATTTGGCGTCTGTATCGATAATAATGACTATTTCAATAAGATTTTCCAAAAATATTTAATGTACAGATTCGACTCAGAATTTTATTATATATACATATATAGTAAGACAATAACATTGCATATTACATGAATAAACTACTTACCTACTTGACTACTTCATTAGTTATAATCAAACTCTTACGAAGTGTTGATTTCGTAGAACTTTTTTTTTTAATTTTTCATATTATTCAAAAACTTTAGTGTTATTACATTTATAACGATGAAAAGAACTAAAGATCCGATTGAATGCTGAAATGTTAAAGTACTTAGACCAAACTCTTTGCTCTGTTGTATTTTTATGCTTATTAAGTTTAAAACTGGGAAACTTTTAGCGAAATAATGTTTTTCTTAACATTTGTAGTCCTTAAATAAAATACATGTTACGATATAGAAAAAACAACACGTTTTTCGTTTGAAGCTGATTTTATTTTTACGACGAACACTAGTTCGTCCAGTGAACGAAATTCGACCATAATATTTCTTTAAAAGTTGAAGAAAACATAATATATGTATATACATACAAATATATGAATAATTAACCTATCTATATAAATAAATGTTTCCCTAAAACTCCTCAATAGTTAATAAACAAAAAAAAAGAAAATCGGTGGGTAGAGAAGAAAAAGGGGCTTGTCTTTACTTATTTATATAAGACTAGCGGCTCACCCTTGTTAGGAAAACAAAACCAAACATATCCCACGGGAACCGTATATTTTTCCGGGATAAAAAGTAAACTATGTGTTATTCCAGACTATAATCTCTGTGCCATTTCATCCAGACCCGTTCAGCCGTTCTGGCGTGAAAGAGTAACAAACATCCATACGTACTCACAAACTTTCACATTTATAATATTAATACGGATTATATATTTTTTTAAAATTTGAACGAATTTAAATTTTTATGATTTGAAAGATGGAGCCTACATAATACGGCATAACAAATAGACAAACAGACAACGTGACAGAACCCTTCGGGTCTGAATCCCAAAAACTATTATTACAATCCATCCCTCAAAACTATCTTATATTTATATGGCTACCGAATTTATGTCATCAAATCCTTTAAGCTCTAAAGTAATTAGAACTGAATATTGGCTCAACCCACTATTAAGCAAAACTAATTCCATTTAAATAGATCAATTCAACTATTTCCAGCCTTCGGCCAAAGTGGCATAACCATTTATTGTAATACTAGCAGAACCCGCGGCTACGCTCGCGATCAAATTACGAAAAATACGAAATTTCATGCAAATATGTCCAAGGAATAAAAAGTTTCATACAAACTTTTATCCCCTATTTCACCCCTTTGGGGGTTGAATTTTGAAAAATCCTTCCTTAGTGAATGCCTTCATTATATGAGGAATGCGTGTGCGAAATTTAAATTTTTTAACCTTAAGGGTTTTTCCTGCGCGTTGGTACATTAGTCAATCACTTTTGCCTTTTATATATACTATACTATAGATTATAAATAAGTCTGCCACTGACCTTTACGAAATCATGGTTTTATGCTTTGTCAAAATGACTTTCTACAAATTTTATCGCTAAGAAAAAACTAAAAAATGTATGAATATAAATAAATAAATATAAATATGTTGGGACATTAACTCACAGCACCATCTATTTCCATGGTAAGCTACGAGGCCTGTGTCATGGATACCAGATAGTTGATACACTACACATATATAACGTTAAATACATACATATTATAAATATAAACACCCATAACTGGAGTACAAATATTCGTGTGCTCATCACACAAATGAATGCCGCCAGAAGGCCTCGTACCCGCGACCGCTGGCACAGCAAGTAGGGTCACTACAAACTGAGCCAAACGTGTCGTCATTGAATGAATGAATATACCGTAAGTAGATCTACTTTTTTTTATTTTTCATATAATCGATATCGATTATTGAGTTTAACTTATCTATGAGAGAAAATTTTGGATTGCGAGTCTTCATCTAAGGCTGGGGAAATTGGTCCGAGCCAGGTCTGAGACTTGGACCCGGACTTACGACATTAATATAGAGCTTTTAAGTCAAAAAGTTGCATTATGAAGTGGGTCCTGAGCAGCATGTTTTGGGAAATCAGGTAAAAAGCGGAAATAGAGCAATATAATACTCTTTTTCTCTCCGTCTGTTTCATAAGAGAAAGGCCCTTTAAATGTAAGGATATTCAACATATAAATGTTGAGAAAAAAGAAGAATAAGTTGTAAATATTTTTAACATCTGTAATGAAAATGCTTCTGACTATTTCAAAGGAAAAAGCTCACAAAACAACTTCGGCTAGAATACAAATTTTAATTTAATTATATTAACTCTTATTATAAGAAAACAGAGAATATCGTCTATAAATAAAAAAATAGTTTTTTTTGTAGCTATCTAAATATACTGTATTTTATTATTTTGACGTAGGCAACACAGAGAGGATTTTATTCTTGTCTAATAATTTAATCTTACATTTAGATTAAGTTAACCTACGTACTAACTACTGGAGGAAGCAAAATTTCATTTGAATTTTCTAATATAATCTGTAATAGGTTTTAAATTTATAGGCACTTAAAACTTTCGAAATACCTTAAAGTTTCATTTAATAGTAATATATATATATATATATATATATATATATATATATATATATATTTGTAAACTAATTAGTGGCTAGTACATATATGTGTATTATGTATATGTTGTATTTTGCCTAAGCAAAGATAAAATTTACGGATTCTTAAAGTGTCAAAATAGCTGTCAAGATGAAAAAGGACAGAAGAAGAAGAGAAGAGAAAGGGTCGATTCTCAAATGGAAAGAGATAGATTTGTTACCAGAACAATTTTAAAAGTCATCGTACAAGAATGGTCGTTTTATTACAAAGGTGCAGGAATCTATAAAAAGGATAGAAGAAAAAGAGAAAAGAAGAAGGGGAAGATTCTCAAATGTTAGAAAGAGATAGATTTATTATAAAAACAATTTTAAAGGTCATCATACAAGGTCATGGTCGTTTTATTAGAAACAAAGGTGTAGGAATATATCAACTATTTATTTTGCAATAGACTGTCTAAATAGAGAAGCGAAGAAGAACAATAAAGTGACGACACGTTTGGCACAGTTTGTAGTAACCCTACTTGCTGTCGCGGCTGTTGAGGTCGCGGGTTCGAGTCCCGCTGGAGGCATTCATTTTTGTGATGAGCACAAATGTTTATGCTCCAGTCATGGGTGTTTATATTTACAATATGTATATATGTATTTAAAGTTATATATGTGTAGTGTATCAATTATCTGGTATCCATAACACAAGCCTCGTAGCTTACCATGGAACTACATGGTGTTGTGTGTGTAATGTCCCAACATAATGCAAAGTGAGAATGAAATTATAAAGTAATAGCACCAACTTATGAGATTTAGACTGAAATAAGGCTGTTCTTGTGGATACCATTAAGAATTAGATTAGAAGAGCGATTATTTTGTTCTTATTGATGATTATAGTATAGATAAAAAAATATATTTCAAGTGTCCAGCTTAAAATTCCGATAACAGAGCACAAGTCAGTAGCACTATTTAATAAACACATAATATATTTTTGTCGCGAACGTACATCTAATTTCTTCTTGTCAAGTTTATTAGTATTGTAGACAAAGAGATGATGGTAAAGAACATTAATAAAATGAATGTCAATACGTATTCAATTTTAAGTAGACTGAAAGAAGAAATAAACTATACAAATAAATAAAATTGAAGTGTTTGTTTGTAATGTCAAAATAACAGCTTTTTACTAAATGCAAATAAAAGTGCATACGGTACTTATAAGAAAAAAACAATAATTAAAACTTTTGTTTGCCTGTCTGTTTGTTCCGGCTAATCTCCAAAACTGCTGGACCGCTTTTGACGGGACTTTCACTAGCAGTTAGCTGTTATAAAGAGTAAATAAAGCTACTTTAATTCCGAGCAATAAAAATTAAAACCTCTGAAATTGAGAACAAAATCAAAACACGAGCGAAGCGAGGGTAATCTGCTAGTTCATAATAATTCAAGTAACGCTTAAAAAACATTTTTCAGTAGAGGAAACGAAGATAAAAGACAAGTCGTAAAACCATTTTGGTTTCTTATATAATTTTTTAAGCAAAATCGTTTGCTATAAAGTTTTATTCTTGGTTGGAAAGTTACAATCAATAGTCTCTTGAACCACATGAATTCTAACAAACCTTTACATTTCGAACGTGCAGGGAATAGGGTTAACCCTTTTGTTAGTTTTCTTGAGTTGTGCCTAATACAAAATGTTACATAGTATTCAGTGTTTCAACTAACTTCTGAAGAAACATTTCTATATCTCATTGGTATTAGCTTAGAGGTTGTGAATTCGATTCCCGTACTACGTGAATTACAAATCTTCTTAGGATAAACTAATAAACGTTATTGAACGCACTCGATTGGAAAACTAAGTGTTTGAAAACGTCTCTCACATGCGAATCGTTTTAAACATGATTACTATTTGCCTTACGGTGAAGGAAAATATCGTGAGAAAACGGTGCGACTGATAAAACCTAAATCAAAAGACCAACTTGTATTTGGCCAGAGTCATTACGATCTGATCCTCCTAGTATTATAGGGTGATCCGTGCCTAGCTTTGGGACATTAAAAAGGGTTAAATAAATAGGTCTCAATTACGTTAAGACGTCGCCCATCTCAGTGTCGTCTTTTTTTGTTATTGGCAACACTTTGTCAGAGTGTCAATTGACGCTTTTGGCCGGTCTATTGAGTCGTTTCTTGTTATATAGCCTATAACATTCTTTAATAAACAAGTCATATGACGTAGGAAGATTCTTTTTATCGCACTCTTACCCTGAGATTAGCGTGTAATGGGGTTTACAGTTCGTCTGATTAACTGTTTCATTTTACTTTCATGGTTACCATCTCGCTCTATTGTGTCATAGCTTGGTGTTGTATAGCCTTAATAAACATACCAAATATTGCAAGTTGTTTTTTCATCAGACTTTTACTTCCTTAGATTAGTGGGTAAAGATAAATTAGTTTTAACATTATCTATACAGTTAAAAAAAAATGTAATGTCCGTTTGTAATGTTAAAATAATAGCTTTTTAAAAAAGCATGACATTATATACGGTACTTTTAAGAAAAACACAGTGTGTCTGCCTGTCTGTTTGTTCCAGCTAATCCCTGAAACGGGTGGACTGGTTTAGACGGGACTTTTACTGGTATAGAGCTGATGCTATAAGGAGTAACTTAGGCTACTTTTATGTTAGAGAAAGAATTAGGGTTTCGCTCAAAAAAATGAAAATGTACCCAGGGACGCACCCGAGCGAAGCGAGGGTAAGCAAGTAGTTAGTGTGTAATATAAGTATGAAAAAAAATTGCAGACTTACAAAAAAATAGTATTTAACGACACGTTTGGCTCAGTTTGTACTGACCCTATTTGCTGTACCAGCGGTCGCGAGTTCAAGTCCAGCTGGCGGTATTCATTTGTGTGATGAGCACGAATGTTTATACTCCAGTCATGGGTGTTTAGTTTATATTTATAATATGTATGTATTTAAGCTCTATATACATATGTAGTGTATTACCTATCTGGTATTCATAACACAAGCCTCGTAGTTTACCATGGAACTAGATGATGCTGTGTGTTAATGTCCTAACATATTTATTTATAACTATAATGTAAAATGGGATATTTACAATGTTTTTTTTGTCTGAGATCCTGATATAACAGCACTATTGCGCTTTGGTCACGGTCAGATCCCGTTTCGCATTATAAAAATATTATCAATGAACTTGAAAACTTACAAACTTATCTATATCCACATTTTAAAATCAAAACACTCAGCTGTTTTTTCAATGAACAATATTTATTTTGTGTTTGCTTGAATTTTGTAAAATTCAAAGTTTACCAACACAATTTACTAAAGCGTAAGCTAATAGAGGCAGGCAGTAATTAATTCTAACAGGGTTGTAATAACCTGCGCTGTTCCTATTAACTCGTATTACGTAAGCTATACCAAATTGATTAACTACAGGATTGTCCTGGGCTTGCTTAGATAAGACTGATGTTTTTTAGGGTTCCGTACCAACAGGGTAAAACGGGACCCTATTACTAAGACTCCGCTGTCCGTCCGTCTGTCTGTCTGTCTGTCCGTCTGTCGCCAGGCTGTATCTCTGTTGAAATTTTCACAGATGATGTATTTCTGTTGCCGCTATAACAACATATATTAAAAAACACAATAAAATAAATATTATAAGGTGGCTCCCATACAACAAATGTGATCTTTTTGCAAATTTCTGCTCGATATTGATAACGGCAACAGGTAGACGCTTAAAATATTTACAGAATATTTAGTTATATATTCAGTTTAAAAATAAATAATTAAATTGAAATAAAACAAATATTTAAGGGAGGCTCCCATACAACAGACATGATTTTTTTTGCCATTTTTGTAGATAGTACGGAACCCTTCGTGCGCCAGTCCGACCTGCACTTAGCCGATTTTTATTTTAATTTCTGTAGGTCGGTACCATTATACATCTCTATACTATTTTATATTATTTATTCTTCCTCGAATCACCTCGGTTCTATATCTAAATGGCTGTTACTTTTAAACTATACATCATACATATTTTTAATTAAGAATAATTAAAAAATGAAGGTTGACCTATATAAATAAGAAAAAAATACCATTAAGCAATAATTTAAGAATCGTTTTTAGTAAAAAGGAGCCAAAAATCCGCGAAAAAATCCGAAAAAATAGTTTTATTTAAAATGTCAAATATTTGCGTAAATCCATGTATTATAAAAAGTAAAGTGTTCTTATTGTCTAAATTTTGTCGTAAAAACGAAGATAGATTTCATAAAAATATACGAATTATGATAATAGTATAACTTTGAATAAGATCAATATAATAAAATGTAATAAAAACTGGCCAAGTGTTATAAGTCTCACTATCTCTATAGATAAATCAATATAAACTTCTTATATTGGTAACTGACTTATTGCTTTAACATTACTATATATTATACTAGCGGCTCACCCTCGCTTCGCTGGGGTTCGCCTCTAGGAAAACAAAAACAAACCTATCCCACGGGAACCGTACATTTTTCCGGGATAAAAAGTAGCCTATTTGTTATTCTAGACTATAATCTATATCTGTGCCAATGTTCATCTAAATCCGTTTAGCCGTTCTGGCGTGAAAGAGTAACAAACATCCATACTCACAAACTTTCACATTTATAATATTAGTAAGAAGAATAATCCCTTACGATGTTCTTATTGACTTGGATGTTTTCTGCTAAATTACTTTATAGTTGACACTTCTGTTTGACAACTAGATATCAATCATGATTCAGTGCTACAAGGATCATTTGGCACTTAGATGACATTGACATGAAGGCGTGGATGTGAATTTAGGGGTTTTCTTTTATTAAAAATAACCTCCCAACCTCTATAACATCACTTCATATTTTGTGATATTTTTATTGAAATAAAAGCACGAAATATCCACAACAAACATCAACTCCAACTTCTCTCAAAAGTGACGCTTTACAAGATGGCGGTGTTAGTTCTGATTTCGACCACGTGCCAAATGATCCTTGTAGCACTGTAAGTTGTATCAACATACTTTAATGTTGATGTACAGTCCCTTATGAAATTTTTTGTATAAATATATGTAATGTAATAATATCAAATTGTAAATTAATGTATAATATTTAATTTATTTATTTTACATCTGTTTTTATGTGTACATTAGTAAATATGTTGGGACATTAGCACACAGCACCATGGTAAGCTATGAGGCTTGTGTTATGAATACCAGATAGTTGATACACTACACATATATAACTTAAAATATATACATATTATAGATATAAATATAAACACCCATGACTGGAGTATAAATATATTTTGTGCTCACCACACAAAAAAAGTCCCAGCGGGACTCGAACCCGCGACCGCTGGTACAGCAAGTAGGGTCACTACAAACTGAGCCAAACGTGTCGTCAAATATCAAATATTTTGAATAAAACATATTATGCTTAAAAAACTTTTAAGTTGAGAATTACTAATTTAAGTATTAAAAGTATTACATTTGAGAGCCAAACTTTTAGTTTTCTAATTATGAAAAAAGTGATGAACTCGATAATAAATAAAATTAATTATTACCTACGAGTATATTCAAAACGTACATATGTATTACGTGAAATATATAATTTTGTCGCAGTTATATTGAATTTCAGCCATTTTGCTAAATGACAATTAGCAAACGC
Organism: Fabriciana adippe; assembly: GCA_905404265.1. Taxonomy (NCBI): domain Eukaryota; kingdom Metazoa; phylum Arthropoda; class Insecta; order Lepidoptera; family Nymphalidae; genus Fabriciana; species Fabriciana adippe. The sequence goes on along the minus strand of FR989997.1, from coordinate 2,585,357 downwards.
TTTTCGAATTGTAAAATGCCGAAGGCAAATTAAAAGTGCTTGTCAATTTGTAAAAGTGAAAAAACACAAGTGACAATTCGGGCGCCCTTTCTAAAATGTCACTGCAAATTATATGTCGGAGTAAGATCGTAGAATCAGTTATTTTACAAAAGAACTCTGTTATGTAACACCTAAACAACTTTGAGTAATTTTATATATTTGTAGATATTTAACATGGGGATTTGTGTAAACGTGTCATTGTTTTGTAAAACGGCGTGAATTATAACTTTAGATTGTAATTTACAGCACTGTAATAAAGATTTCTAGCTTCAATAAATGACGAATAAAACATTTCACAGACTAACAATTAACTGAAAAACGTCGTCGTTTCTAAATTGACGAATTTTATAATGTGCCTGCGACATACACGTAGCTTATAACACCCCCAATGTTAGAAGGAAATGAGGACGCTCTCTCAGAAACTTAATAAATTATGAATCCATTTACAAGCAATTATACGTTCGTTAGAATTGCCTCAATTAATATAGTTAATTTACGTAATGAAATTTGTTCAACGAATTGTATTATACGTTCCTAATCATATATGTTCAATGTCGTGTGGTAAAAGAATAAAATTTCACGACACATTATTTCCATTGAAGAATGAAGATTATTTTGTTTAGGGCTAGTATGAAATAAGCCACACCTATACTCATGTTTATGTGTATTGGGGGCAATTTAGCCGAACTTCCATAGGAGCTTCATTTCTTTTCCCTCAGGATTTTTTTCTTTGAAAAGGACATAAGCTATCGTAAATTTTAACCTAGGTAATAATATTCTTAATAAACTACAAATTTGTATGTCTAGAACTGATTATATTTATTACTAGCAACTCACCCTCGCTTCTCTCGGGTTTGTCTCTAGGTACGTTTTAATTTTTTTGAGCGAAACCCTTATTCTTTTTCTAAAATAAAAGTAGCTTAAGTTACTCCTTATAATATCAGCTATCTGCCAGTGAAAGTCCCGTTAAAATTGGTCCAGTCCAGCCGTTTCGAAGATTAGCTGGAACAAACAGACAGACAGATAGACAAAAATGTTAAAAATTGTGTTTTTTTATAAGTACCGTATATATGTAATTCCATATGCATTTAGTATAAAGTACTAGTAGTATAAAATACACTACAATTTTATTTATCTGTATAGACTAGCGAATCCTGTAGCCAGAAGTTGTCCCACCATAGATCACGTTTAGTTAGAAAACTAGAAATCATTTTTTTAGGAACTCCAGGTGATCCAATAAAACAAAAAAAGTCATGAAAATCGGTCAAGCCATTTAGGAGGAGGCGAATTACGAACAGACGCACACTATCATTTCTATTTGTCAGTAAAAATAATCTTGTAATACAAATAACGTTCCTATGTAATGAATATATAAATTATACATACATAATACATACATATATTCTAATTTTCATAGTATTCGATAGAACGGTAGTTGAGATAGTAGATCAAGTGTATACATAAATAAATATGTAAAGTAGATCTTTTATAACGTAACAGCTAGTTATGAATATAACAGTTAGGTTTTCTTGTTTTTATTTTATTTAGGTTTTTCATGCTTGTATAAAAAATTTTTAAACAAATTGCACCAAAGGTGTAGGTATCATGTGGGAACTATGTCATTTACTGGGACAAAAATAGCAGCCTTTACCCTTTTCCGGCTCATAAACTATCCTTTTAAAAGGATTCATAGCTCTATAAAAGTAATATAACCGAATAAGGACATGTTTTGGTTATTTCTAATATCTATGGCTGGTATTAGCCACTTTGAGGAAAGCCAGTTGCCCAGCTAGTCAAGGTTGTGCAGTTCAGATGAGACTTCTATATATAAATAGATAAAGACGAAACATTTCAATACCTTTTTTCTACTGTTTTTCAACCGTTTTTTTCTTATTTGGTAGATATTAATGAGTAAAAAAAAATTGGAAACAGTTTTTTGAAGTAAAACTTTTTTACGCACGCCTGACATGGGGAGTAAGCTGGTGAATGCGTTACGAGAAGTGTAATAGAGCGAGGCGAACAGTTATTGCCATGGTAACCGTTGTTATTGTCTGACAAATTATATATAATATTATATTCTTTCCTTAAATGATATTCTATAAATATATGATTGTAATATCCCTAATATGCGATATTTTTAGTATCTCACTCACCCTAATTATTTAAAAGATAAATTGAATTTCATAAAGAGTACCGATAACCTACAAAAGTTTTACTTCTTATACATGTACACGTTCATACACGCACTCTTTTATTTTTTTATATAGATAGGTAAATTATATTCATAAATGTTTTCCTCAAATTTTCAATAATCAGTTTGGTCATATTTCGTTCATATTTATCGTCGTCCACTAGGCTTCTATAACTTCATGATAATACGTAGACTATTAAGTGCTTTCAGTGAACATAAAATTTCATAATTATCTAAGGTCTAAATATGGTGGGACATTACCACAGCACCATTTAGTTCCATGGTAATTGGTAAGCTACGAGGTCTGTGTTATGGATACCAGATAGTTGATACACTACACATATATAACTTTAAATACATAAAAACTATAAATATAAACACCCATAACTAACCCATAACAGTGCAAACATTCGTGTTCCTCACATAAATGAATGTCCCCAGCGGGACTCGAACCCACGACCGCTGGTACAGCAAGTCCGGTCTACATTAGGTGTTTTTATTTACAAATGTTTTTATTAATGTATATATTGCCAAGAATGTAAAGGCTTTAACAAGTCCCTAACAAGTATTTTTCAATAATGATGACTGATGAGTATCGTAATAAGTCAGTAGTCGATTGTCTACTACACACTTATTAGTTACTAGTGACTCACCCTCGTTGCGCTTCGGGTTCGTCCCTAGACAAAAACAAATCTATCCCACGGGAACCGTACATTTTTTTCGGGATTATATATAGCCTAAAGTCTTCCTCGATAAATGGACTATCCAACACAAAAAGAATTTTTCAATTTCAACCAGTAGTTCCTGAGATTAGCGCGTTCAACCAAACAAACAAACAAACAAACTCTTTAGCTTTATAATATTAGTATAGATTACTATATATAATTAGCGACTCACACTCGCTCCGCTCGGGTTCGTCCCTTGGTGATTCTTTAAATTGACATAACTTTTTTATTTATGAACCGATTGAAATAAAACAAACATTAAATGCTAAGTGAAACTTCACAATATATGAATGAAAACCGCACCCGAACTGGTTAAGCCGATTCTGAGATTATCGCGTACAAACACATAGGCAAACAGACAAAAAAAAACTAAAAATCATTGTTTTGAGTTCTATTGTGTTAATAAAAACCCCTAATAATAGTTTTTCTCAAATATCTTTCATGTACAGACAGCGATCTGTTACGAATTTGTTATATGTATGACTAGCGACTCACCCTCGCCTCGCTTCGGGTTCGTCCCTAGAATAAAACAAACCTATCCCACGGAAACCGTACATTTTTCCAGGATGATATATAGTCTATAGCCTTCCTCAGTTAACGGACAGACTATCAAATGCAAAAAGAATTTTTTAAATCGTATTTGTAGTTCCTGAGATTAGCGCTTTCAACCAAACAAAAAAACAAACATACAAATAAACAAACAGTTTAGTTTTATAATATTAGTATAGGTGATATAATATATCGATATATAGTCTTTTGAGGACTGCGAGCTCCGCGGCAGGCAGTACCAGCTAAATCCACTGCAGCAATAATTTAGTGGTTAAGTACGCTAGTGGTTTAACGATTACATACATTAGCGTTTTGTCTGCCTCGTTGGTCTATTAGATAGTATATTCAATTGAAAATCATTGTCCTTGGTTCGAATCCCGACTCAAATCAATAGTGAATGAGATTTTTAATTTTATTATAAAACTAGCGCATCACTCTCGCTTCGCTCGGGTTCGTCCCTAGGTACGTTTTAATTTTTTTGAGCGAATCCCTAATTCTTTTTCTAAAATAAAAGTAGCCTAAGTTACTCGTTATAATATCAGCTATCTGATAGTGAAAGTCCCGTTAAAATTGGTCCAGCTGTTTCGGAGATTAGCCGGAACAAACAGACAGACAGGCAGACAAAAATGTTAAAAATTGTGTTTTTCTTATAAGTACCGTAGGTATATAATTCAATATGCATTTAGTATAAAGCTATTATTTTGACATTACAAACAGACACTTTAATTTTATTTATCTGTATAGATGTTGTTTCATGTACGTGTGAGTCTTGAATATCTACGTCTGATATGTGATGGTAGTAGCTTCTAAAATTCAGTTTTCTAAATCAGAATTGTGTAACTTGAATAGTCTGTTTTTTTTTGTTATTTTTTCTACCATGGAATACTCAGTAGTAGTCCGGATATCGGAGTTGATGTTTTATCTGAGTTGTACACAACTGTGCTGAGACAGTGTGAAAACACGTAAAGCTCGATCCAGTACATGATGTCTCACCGGTAGTATTGAAAAGTTGTTTCAACGAAACATGAGGGGAAAGAATAGACTTGTATTTGTGAGCACACGGCTGAATTTTATCCCCGTCTAACAAGTCTCGGTGAGCTAGAAGTAACTGAAATTGGTTAGGATAACTTTTATGTAGCTAGCATGCTCCTACCTTTAATTTAAAAGGTAGAATTAGAAAATAAACGATGACTAACATATACCAATAGGTTACAGTTATAAGTAAATTTGTTATTTGTTACATCTTTATTAATACTAGTGATCGCCGCGTGGTTGAAAATCAACCATAATTCATTAAGTTATATATTTATTGTCTTGCGTATATTACAATATTAATCTATTCTCAATTTGACCACAGACTTTAACAATAAACAAAAGAGTATATATGCGTGTGTGTGTCAAATACATGGTAGTGTGGGTATTTTTTTTTATTGATTTAATGTATTTTTTATGCATAATTATAAAAAAATTAGTATTCTGTACTCCTTCTATATATAAACTATAAGTGTGGGAAATTTCATACTCCTCCGTCCGCGCAATTTTCGTATGAAGGGGTACAAAGTTTTTGCTTCACGTATATATATATAGATCTATATCTATACATATAATAAACCTGTAACTAATCGCTGTCTGTACAATGTACTAGTATAGTATTATGTGATCTGTGGCGCAATGTACACTGAACATATTTGAGAAAAAATATAATTGAAGGTCTTTATTAACGCAATAGAACCCAAAAATGATTTTAAAAATTTTCGACTGTTGGTGTGTGCGTTCATGGGACTAATCACAGAAACGGCTTAAGCGATTTGGATTCGGTTTTCAGTAATGTATTGTGATAACCTCACTTAAACTTATTTTTTTGTTTTATTTCAATCGCTTCCTAAAGCTTTTGATTGCTGGTCTTACCCTACCATAATGCAAGTATAGATAAATAAATCGATCTGATACCGACAAATTACCGAAGAGATAGTTTATACACTAGATAATGGTCATTTAAAAGGATTTTTATGTCAGGATATGAAAAAGAAATTGAAAATAATAACTAAAAATAACCTGTTGGGCAAGCTTTATAACTAAAAAAGATATAACTTTAGTACAAACTTACACACTAAAGTTATACTTTCTATTATGAGTTAAAATTTAATTCCCAATTTATTTTGAACGACAAATATTTCAAGTACAATTTTTTGCATGGCATTCTAGGAATAAATATTTATTTAGTATTCGTATGTGGTATTGAAAATATTCACACAACGTACGCGTTCTATTCACACCCCGGCCACTGCGTTATCGATTTAATTTCTAAATGTCAACACTATGGAATGTTCCGACATAAAAACGTACAAAGGTAAAGAAAATATACTGCATCGTGTTTTAATATCGAATTGATATTTTACTAGCAGAATCTGTTGTTACGTTTGCGGTGAAAAAATAATAATAATTGTTTTAATTAAAAAGTTATTTATTTTTTTTAAAGCCACGCTGCCGTCAAAATCACGTTAAAAATAATTATTTTTCGATTCACGGTGGATATTTTAACGTTCAATACTATGCACTTACGCTAGGTATAAAGAAAAATTATTCTGTAAGTACGGTTGTGCAAACATATATATACATACTTTTTTCAATTATTAGTATAGAAAAATTTAATTATTTCCAATTTTTTTTATTCATAACAATTAAGCTTTTCAATGCTCGCTACTAAACAAAAAAAAAAAGATAATAATACCGGTTAACAAACAGCGGAGAAAAAGGTACTAAATAAACTTTTTTGTCTCTGTCTATAGATACATATAATAAAATTCTGAGTCGAATCTGTACATTAAATATTTTTTTGAAAATCTTATTGAAATAGTCATTACTATTGACACAGAGGCCGAATATATAGATTTTAGAATTTTTGTCTGTCTGCTGGGAACGCATGACGAGAAAACCACTGGACAGATTTTAATGCAATTTGGTATGATGATAGCTGGTTATCCGGGTCAACATATAGGATACTTTTTATTGCGGGAAAATATCTCAACTCTGAGAAATCTATACTAACAGTTAAAACGTAGCAAGAGACGAACCCAAGCAGAATGAGGGTGAGTTACTAGTTTATTTATATATAAAGATTCTTTTATTTAATAAAATTATTTACGTTAATGCCTCCTCGATGAGAAAAAATACATTCTTAGCACTAGCAACTTACCAAGCAAGTACAATTAATTAAAAGTGAAAAACAGAGTTAAAACTCATTAAACTTTTAAGTTATAATTTCACTTTACTTCTTAAAACAATTACTTTTTGACAAAAAAGTATACGGACTTAAAATGGATTAAAGGTGGAGCTGTGGGGTGGATAGGATTTGTTTTTGAAACATAATACATGTATTGAATCGTCTTTGAGCATCCTATTCTTATAAAAAATATCTAGTTCGATAAATAATATTTTCATATGTTCTATATATTTTGTGTAATATATATATATATATATATATATATATATATATATATATATATATATATATATGTTTAAATAGATTTTACATTACCGCATTATAATTGCCAATTGTTTAAAGTATTAATATGGTTATAGTATGTTATCCTTAAGAGATAGACATACATATGTCATCGCGGACTTTTCTGTAGACCTATATAAGATACACAATTCCACCATACATTATTTTGTTATATCTCAAAGGGTTTAGGCAGCGTTTTAGTTGAAAGCTCCCAAACGGCTCATTTTTTTCAACACCTCCAACAAATATCGTTATATTTTGGGCAATGTATACAAAAACTTAACAAATTATATACTAAAACCTTCTTCTTAAATTATATCTTATCTTCAAAAAACCGCATCAAAATCCGTTGCGTAGTTTTAAAGATCTTAGCATTATATATAGAAACAGAAGGACAGCGGGAAGCGACTTTGTTTTATACTATGTATTGATGATTATACAATTTGTGCGACTTTTTTGATGTCGGTCAAAAATATTAAAGTATAAGAGCTAAAATGACGGCAACTCGCGAATACCTAATTCATAGGTACGAGTTTAATCAGATTATACGGCGATTAGAAGTAATAACGATGCATGGGTTTAAGCGTATGATTGATGGCGCAGATTAGGATGTTTGGATAATATTTACCATGTTTTGTTGCTCTATATTGACATGGCTTAAATGAAAGCTACGCCTTCACGCTTATTAAATTTAATTATATGAAAATAATATTTATATGTATAATTGTAAAATAATTATTTGATTCTATAAGTTTTCATTCTGATATAAAGTAATTATTTTTACAAAATACATGTATTCAGTCTTTTTTAACGTCCCATTGCTGGGCACTGGCCTCTCTTCAATACGAGGGGGATCAGGCCTCACATGCAGGCTGGTCAAGTGCGGGCGGACTGCGCATGTCTTTCGAATACTTGGTAGGTTCTCTTAGACATGCAGATTTCCTCACGATATTTTCCTTCACCGTAAGACAAGTGGTAATCATGTTGAAAATGATTCGCACATAAAAATATGAGAGGTGCGAGACCCGAGATTTGAGCCCGCTTCATTCGGTTTCCCAAGCGAGCGCGTTACCACTGGGCTATTACAAAATACTTATTAATCTTTTTTAATAAGTTTTCATCTTGAGTGGTAAAAGGGGGAAAATACGTTGTATAAAATAAACCTAATGAAGTTCATCATTCATATTCGTAATATTGTTTGAAGGAAATAATATTATTATTGATTAAAAATTCAGAGAAAACTCTGAATCTGTACAACATAATGTTTGAAGCTTTTCTCTGAATCTGTACATACAACATAATAAAACTGTGTACCATTGCATCGAATGTACTTGGCCTACCTGACCTACTTCTGAAATACTCCCGTAACGATAGCTATAGTGCAAAAGACTTACTTCAGTTTTCTGATCCTAGAACTCATACAATGTAACAATCTGATAAAGTTAAAGTGTTATCTAATAAAGTTAAATGGCAACTGCCATTATGTCAAAATTTAACTCTAAATCTATACATATAATAAAATTCTAAGTTGAATCTGTACATTAAACATTTTTTGGAAAATTTTATTGAATTAGTCATTATTATCGATATAAAAGCCGAATGTATAGTTTTAGAATTTTTGTCACTGTTTGTCTGTTTGTGACCGCATCACGAGAAAACCACTGGACAGATTTTGATGAAATTTGGTATGATGATAGGTGGTTATAGGGGTCAACATATAGGATACTTTTTATTGCGGGAAAATATCTCATCTTTGAAAAATCTATAGGTACTAAATTTTAAAACATAACTAGGGACGAACCTAAGCGGAGCGAGGGTAAATCGTTAGTATTTTATAAGCTTGATTTGTTCCATATCATCTTTGTATTTCTACATATTCAAACTATTTCGAAGCTAAAAAAAACACAATATATAGATATTATGCGTACAAAAAGATATTATCTGAAACAGATAAGATAAGTATGTGGCACACAAAAATAATAAGTTATACATATATTCATATGTAGCACAAAAGATATTTTAGTAATACAAAGGATGTTTCAGTTGAAGACATTCAATGAAAAAAAATTAATTTTCAGAGTTTTCAGAATTATTCTTTGAGTAAAAAATTGTATCAGACTGATTCTACTAATTTTATAAACGTGAAAGTTTGTAGGAATGGGTGGATGGATGTATGTATGTGTGCATATCTGTGACTCCTTTTCGCAAATACTACTGAACAGATTTGGGTGTAACATTACAGTAATAATCATCAAAGTTACGGGAAAACTACGCAGGCGGAGCCGCAGGAAGACTCTAGTATATTATAAATGCTACTATGTTTGTATTTGACAGTATTTACGTATTAATTGTAAATATCGCTCGCATAAATTTTATCAAAATCGGTTCAGTGGTTTAGCCGTTAAAGCGTAACAGAATGACGAGAGTTCATATTGTCGTTATTAAGAGAAAATATCACTATTTAATGTGAACGTTTATAGGTTTTAAATTAGGTTTAGGTTATTTAGGTTTCATTGTTATCGCCCTAAATATTCAAAACCAAAGCAAACCTTGCGTAACTGAAACGCATTTATTTTGAAATAAATGCGATATAACATATTTTACGCCGCTCGGTACAGAATTTGTATCGTAAATTAAAATACTCCCACGTAAAGAAGCATAGCTAGAAATAAGAACAGAAATTATGAAATGATCTCAATAATATTGAACATTCAACATTCAAGCTCAACGAAAACTCAGGCATATTTTTTATAAGATAAAGTTACTAGGACATATGTAGTATGGTAAGTGGTTACCGTTGACTGCCTCGGTGGTGTAGTTGTGTACCACCTAAAGGGGATGGTAGGGTAAGTAGGAGGGAGAAGGATGTTGTTCCCAACGCTCTCACTCTATCTCTATCATTGAATAAAGTATTGGTACTTAGCGTCGATATTCTGTGAAAGGAGACTATCCTGGTTGAGACAGACTCTTCAGGCTTAGTACTAGCATGAATAGTGCGGACTATTCATGCCTAATGTTAGCATGAATAGTTCGGACTATTCATGTCTAGTTTAAGCATGAATAGTCCGTCTCAACCGGGCTCTACTATATCAATACACAATTTACAGAGTGAAAGCTGGATTTCCGATATGCGATGTATAGGCAGGCTTTCTGGCCATAACAATTTAGATTGTCATATTTTTTGACAAATTTGGTAAAAAAAGTACTTGAGAAAATCAGTTTATTCTGTATATATAGCAAAATATATTTTCAAAAAGTTATCTTAATAATAGCTCATTTATGTTTCAAAGGTCTCAGAATCCCCACAGGTCAGAGCTGGTATGAATAAAACAAATATTTTATATAAGCTATGGTTTCCGGATTTTTTGCGGATTTATTTTGGTCCCCGACATTTCGAATGCTTTACAAATTACAGCAATTATGGCCATGGGGAAAACACGAGAGAACCAAAAGTCAAAATAAATACGCGAAAAAATTCGAAAACACATGTAGTTTTACATAAAATGCTTAAATAAAACCGATATGTCTATTAATCAACGACTGGTATTCAAAAAAAAAAGTTTTTATAAAAAAAAACACTAATAAAACTTATAAAATTTTATAATTGTTCGTAGAAAGTAAATATACCGACACAAGCGTATCGATTTTCTTCATTAAGGAGTCGAGTCTTAAGTCTTAGTCTTAGAAGTAGACTTTATAGTTTATTTGCACTAACAAAACCGTAGAGTCGAACATTAAATATTTTTTTAAATATTCTGTTTCTCAATAGATTTTTAAATGCTTCAAAATAAGTCATGTTTTCTTTGAAAGAAAATGTGGAGTAACAAAACCTCGAAGTAGGGATGAACCCGAGCGGAGCGAGGTTTTAGGTTCCGTTTTAAGGTTTAGTATAGATTTCTCAGAGATGAGATATTTTCCCACTGTAAAAAGTATTTTATACGTTGATCCGGATAACCAGCTATCATCATACCAAATTTCAGCAAAATCTATTAAGTGGTTTTCCCGTGATGCGGTAACAGACAGACAGACAAAAATTCTAAAAACTATAGATTCGGCCTCTGTATCGATAATAATGTCTATTTCAATAAGATTTTACAAAAAATATTTAATGTACAGATTTGGCTTAGTTACAATTTTATTATATGTATAGTTGTACTGAATATAGAAAATATTCGCAATTTTTTTCAAAGGCCATAATGGTAACAAAAGTACTTTATATTCAAATAATATAAAGTAAATTCAAATTAATTCCAAGTTTCTGGCTTACTTTACATAGCGTTACTTAAAGAAATATGATTTTATGAGATAAAATTTTTAATAAAATCCATATTTATCATTCTAAAATCCATATTTATCATTCTAAATCGTTTAGGTGACTTCAAAATTTCCTTTATTTACAAAGTTGAATTGTAAAAATTCTAAACATTTATTTATTGACTCAATCATATAACGGGTCTTAGAAAGTCTTATGTTTTATTCATATTCTGCGTTACATTAAGTTAAAACACAAATGTTTGGATAAGCAGTATAATTAGATTTGATTGTAGCTGGTCCCTAAAGTGTTGGTAAAAGAGACATTTTTATAAAGTAATAAAAATGTATTTACGCATACCACCTGTATACAGGTGATTATGTGGGACTCACCAGCTAAAAGAGCCAGTAGTACCAACTTCCGGTTGGGTTTTAGTGCCTAGTACTGGTTTTCTAACCAGTGAGTCCTACATTACCATATCACCATGTGTATGTATGCAGGTTGTATGCGTAAACACATTTCCCAATGTCATCTGTCACTTTCTTATTTATTACTCCATGACACATTCTATCTGCGAACTAAATTTCATTAAAACCCGTCCCATTTCGGTGTAAAGGAGTAACTAACATACAAACACATACAATTTCGCATTTACAATAATCATCTGATGCAAATTCTATATAGTGTCTAGTGAAAATTATTCTAGAAGCTTCCATTTTCAACTTGTACGTATCGCGTTGTATTAAAGGATCAAAATCATATAACCCTATCAACTAGCCCTGTCACCCGGCAAGCTAAGTAAGTAGCCAATTGATATGTCGCCCTTTCCCTATCATTGTTTAATTAGATTACTGCGTTTTGTTATCTTCCATTTCCATTAAAAAGCTAAGATCTAAAAAGCCTCATAAATAGAAATGTAGAACATTTACATTGAAATCATTTTTACGCTTTTGTTTTGTTTGGGTTTGAAAGAAAATTCATTTGGGAGGATTGAATTTTTATTTTATTGGTTGAAAAGTTTGTGTGTTGTGAATGTTAGATGCAGGTTGCGTATTTGATTCTCGAGTGAAGTAATTAATTATTGATAGTTCAGATATTACAGTATACAATGGTTTCAAAATGACCAGTAGGATAGTATATATGTATACTATAGTATTCAAAATTACTAATTTTCCGTTGATACATTTTAATTAAAACACAATCTCGTATTACAACAATGCATTAATAAAACGTCCAACAAATCAATTGTAACCCTGACCCGATATCCATTTTAAATTCCCTAATTACATTTAATATTGAAAATTTAACTAATATAATATTCTTATACAAACAAAATATATTTGAATAATATACGTGTATACAGGGCAGTAGTAGCCCAGTGGTAACGCGTTCGCTCGTAAACCAAGTGAAGCGGGTTCAAATCCCGAGTCTCGCAACTCTGATATTTTCATGTGCGACACATTTTCTACAGTTTTTTTTAGTTCTAATTATAATTATTTAAATGTTTAAAAAATAATCTCAATTTGTGCTTTGACAATAATAACTTACGATTTTTGGACTTTTTCCTTAGTTTAACTTAACGTCACATTTTAACGCCACTTTTTAAGAGATTCTCGGATTCGTCCCTAGAAATACGATTTCTCAAAGATAAGATATTTTCCCGGAGTAAAAAGTATCCTATATGTTGAACCGGATATCTAACTATCATCATACCAAATTTCATCAAAATCCCTGCAGTGGTTTTTCCGTGATGCGGTCACAAACAGACAGATAGACAGACAGACAGACAATAATTCTAAAAACTATAGATTCGGCCATTGTATCGATAATAATGTCTATTTGAATAAGATTTTCCAAAAAATATTTAATGTACAGATTCGACTCAGTTACAATTTTATTGTATATATAGATTAATAAATACGATCAAATAACACACACTTTCGGAAGTCTGTCAAAAATAGATTAGGTCTAAACTTATTTCAAAATAGTTACATCATATTAAGCTCATGTGGATATATTAGGGTAAAACTAATTTAACGGGATTCCATCGACAGACAGAGGATTTGTACAACAGTGACATAAGCTACCTTTTATGCCGGGAAAGAAAATGGGTATCGAGATATAACATACTAATGTAGTAAAGGTCTATACACACCAAGTTTTATATAGGTGTGTATTATGAATGCGTGTCGTCTGTGGGTACTTTGCGTTGATAAACTTAAAAAATATAGATCATTTACTTCGATATAAATGTACGGAAAGCGCACGTTAACTGTGCGGTAATAGTGCGTTTAAAGTCATAGTGTGCATATGCCTTAGGGCCATCTATATATAAATAGACAAAAATGAAACAGTTCAGTACCTTTTTCTCCTTTATTTGTTAAACGAATTTCTTTTTTTTTTATTTAGAAGCTTTTGCCGAGCTTTAGTGTTATCAGTAATAATTATCTACACTAATATTATAAAGAGATAAAGTTTGTAGGTTTGTGAGTTTGTTCGGAATAGATAAACTAAAAATCCGCTGAACCGATTTAGATGAAATTTGGTATGAAGATAGTTTGAGACCCTGGGAAGAACATAGGATAATATTTTTTACGGGATAATATTTTTATCCCGGAAATCATCCCTTAAGTGGGTGAAAAGGGGGATAAAAGTTTGCATGGGGAATAAATCTTTTTTTAATATATATATAATGATTATATATGGTTGTTATGAGTTCTTTGGCATCATATATAGTAAGGCTGAACTAAAACCAGGGTATATCGCTAGCTAATAGTTCCGAGTATATCCATTGTATTCGAAATTTCCAATCACGCTCTTGTTATTGAATCGCTACTCTAAGGTGCAGTAATTATTTTGTCACTCCCAGACACTTTAATCGTTGTATTGTATTCAAACTTGATAACATTCCAAACTACAATTACTGGGTACACGAACATATATTGATTTTTGTTAAAGTTTAACTGTAACACAATTGATGATTTTACTGGATATATAGAAATTTTTAATTAATCCATTCATTGCTAAATAATAGTTTTGATAACTGTTTACCTCTATTTTCAATTTGATTAAATACATCGAAAGTTTATTCAGTTATAGCAATCCGAATGTATTTCCAATATTTGTGAAGTTGTTTGTTAATAAATAAAACTACAACAACTATATTTTAGCACATTTTTATGTATTCAACCCTTTTTAACGTCCTTCTGCTGGGCACGGACCTCCCATCAATACGAGGGGGATCAGGCCGTAATCCACCACGCTGACCAAGTGCAGATTGACGGACTACACATGTCTTTCGAAAACTTACTAGGTTCTCTAAGACATGCAGGTTTTCTCACGATGTATGTATATATACACTATCTATATTATATACACTCTTATATGATAAAATTATCAAAATCGATCAAGCCATTTTGGAGAAAAATTACGAACACACGCACGCCAATTTTATACATAATTAAATGAATTGCTTCAATGATTTTAAGTCTGTAATCGTTTGATCAGTAGAAGGACCTTAGTTTAAGTCGTGCCACTGTCAGGCTGACCCGGATCACAAATAAAAAGTCGGGAAATCGATTCCTTTGTGCGGAAGTCGACGCAAGCTCTTATTTAAATTTCTCATCACTCTTCATCGTTTAGTTTTAACGTTATATACTAACTACACTTCAATTTTTAATTTGTTTTATCATTTTGATACTTGCTTAGTTTTGGAACATTTTGAATTTCAACTACACGTAAATATATGTACGTAATAGGAGAAATTAATTTTTAATGTAGCATAATCCTTTTACAATTTTATTATTTGTATTGTAGATTTGTTATCTTAAATGATAACATAAGTTGATAGTTGTATATATATATATATATATATATATATATATATATATATATATATATATATATATATATATAAATGAATCCCTATTTCCCTTGGTCACGCCATCACGCGTGAACGGCTAGACCGATTTCACTAATTCTATTTTTGATGTGTTTGTTATTGTCAGGAGAAGGTTCTTACATTAAAAAAAACTTATGAAAATTTCGTAGGAAATTAGAAAAGGGGGATGAAAATTTGTATTGGGAAGCGAGCTAGGGACGAACCCGAGCGAAGCGAGGGTGAGTCGATAGTATTATATAATAAAAACATTTTTACGAATTATATTTGCGAAATCACCAGAATTTTTAAGGCTACATGTCTTTTGTTAACCTCCACTGCTGCACACGAGTCTTTCCTCATTTATTGGCATCAAATTAGCTGTAAACTAGCGACTAACCATCGCTTCGCTCGGGTTCGTGCCTAGACCTTTCCCTTTACTAGTGTATGGAAGTCTGTCCGATATTTTGACATTTACGATTACTGCTCCGCTCCCTTGGGTAGTAGCATGATGATATAACCTTCCTCAATAAACGGGCTATCTAACGCAAAAAGAATTTTCCAAATTAATTAGTAGTTCCTGAGATTAATAACTAATAAATTAAAACTAACAAAGAAACAAACAAACTCTGCCTATTTATAATATTAGTATAGAAAAGTATAGATTATGAGAAAAAAAAAATTGTGATCTGCTCATTTGGCAGTCGCAAATGTCTCCTCAGTAAAACGGAGATCAGGCCCCAAGTCCATCACGATGGCAAAATCCACTCTTTACTACGATCACATAATTTTAGAAAACTAATTAATAAGAGTCTCTTGAATATGAAGATTTTATCACCATATTTAATTTAATTGATGTGAATCGCACATGAAATTTTCAGAAGTGAGAGGCCGTAGCTTAAACCAGCAGCTCTTGATTTTAGCGAGCGCGTTACCATTTTACTCCTTTTCCTTTAAAATTTTTGTAAGTTGTTGCTTCTTGTTACTTTTGTTATCTATACAGATAAATAAAATTGAAGTGTTTGTTTGTAATGTCAAAATAACAGCTTTATACTAAATGCATGTGGAATTTTATATGGTACTTATAAGAAAAACACAATTTTTAAAATTTTTGTCTGTCTATCTGTTTGTTCCGGCTAATTTCCGAAACGGCTGGACCAATTTTAACGGGGCTTTCACTGGCAGATAGCTGATATTATAGCAGTAACTTAGGCTATTTTTATTTTAGAAAAAGAATTAGGGTTTCACTCAAAAAAATTAAAACGTCCCTAGGGACGAATCCGAGCTAAGCGACATTGAGTCGCTAGTTTATAATATACTGAGGTGTCCTTAATATTTACAGTATTAATAAAGAAATACATATATACTTCAATAAAAATCCAGTGCTAAACACTTCTTAAAAGATATAACACTTGGTGTTATTGCCTCTAATTACTTTCTACTAGACTGGTTCATTTGTCGCTCGAAGAATCGGCGTTGCGAAATAGAATTGTAGCTAGCATTTTTGCTACAATTCCATGAAAACATGACTTATATAGAAAATGTTATAATAAATACATTTATTTTATGTGTATTATATACTTAAGTATGGATTTAATTAAACTATTTTTGCAATAAATAATATAGTATATAGAAAAACAATTAATTAAATAGTTAATAAGTACTCGTCAATACTAAAAGTTTTTGAAAATTCATTGCGTGCTTTCGTACAATTGAGAAAATAAAAAGATAAAATATATTAGTACTACTATATAAATAAAATACGAGGTCAAAATATAGTACCTATCAATAAAGAGGTCCCATCGAATCTCTCTTTTTAACTTAAAACACTTTTTTTCTTAAAAATATCAATATTTTACGCTGAACTTATAATTACACTAGCGACTCACCCTCGCTCTGCTCAGGTTCGTCACTAGATACGTTTTTACGGTTAGTATAGATTTTTTAAAGATGAGATATTTTTCTGCAGTAAAAAGTATCGTATATGTTGACCCGAATAGCCAGCTATCATTATACTGAATTTCATCTAAATCTGTCCAGTGGTTCTCTTGTGATGCGTTCCCAGACAGGCAGGCAGAAAGACAGAAATTCCAAAAATTATATATTCGGCCTCTGTATAGACTATTTAATAGACTATCTGTATTGACTATTTCAATAAGATTTTCCAAAAAATATTTATATATATACATATTCGACTGAGTTAGAATTTTATTATATGTATACTCGTAGATAGAAGACAAATAGTTACAAAAATGATTGTGTTAAGCTTAAAAATTCAAATAAAGTTTTATCTCTTAAGTTTTTTGGAAAGTATTCTTTAGCCAAATGCACTAAAAATGATATTACTACTTTTAGGATATAATTACTAAAACACATGCGGATCCGGGGCACCTTGTTTGTCTATATGCTAATGTATTGTTTTCATTGAAATATCAAATAATTATAGCTTCTTTACACGAAACAGCCTTAAATTATTAACTAGCGTCTCACCCTCGCTTCGCTTCGGGTTCGTCCCTAGACAAAACAAATCTATCCCATGGGAACCATACATTTTTCCGGGATGATATATAGCCTATAGCCTTCCTCAGTTAACTGTCTATCTAATGCAAAAAGAATTTTTCAAATCAGATTAGTAGTTCATGAGATTAGCACGTTCAACCAAACAAACAAACAAACTCTTCAGCTTTATAATATTAGTATAGATTTATACATGTATGATTAATTTGTTATAACAAATAAAAGATAAGTAAATGCGATGAAGCGCAAAGGACAATAATTAAATTTTGCCAAGAAATTGCGATCCATTTGCCTCTCACAATGCTCTTTTAAATAATAATTGCACGGCCTATGAAATGTTGGCATATTTTTTAGTATTTCTCGTTTAAAAAAATAACCTGGTTCTTAATTACTTTTAATGAGAATATTTGTTCTTTCCAAACAAAAAACGGTAATAAGATTTTCGCTTGTCTTAAACTTAGATACATATATACATTTTGCACATTTTCAAAAGAAGCGCAATTTACGACTACTGATCTCGGGTATACATGACTATTCGATATGGTTTTGGTGTTGTCAAGCAAGATATATTCCAGAATTAGCTCGCAAAAGTGCAAATAGGCTGATCCTTTCTCCAGACGTACTGATAGTTGATGGAGCCAACACGTATTAGAGTGGAGACCGCGTTTAGGCAAGTGTAGTGTAGTAAGCTTGGATCACGTTGGATAAATGACCTAAGAAAGATGGGCAGTGGATGGATACGAGCTGCCAAAAACCGGGATGGTTGGCGCTCATTAGAGGAGGCCTTCATTCAAATATAATGAAAGTATATAATTATAAGTACGACCGAGTTCATTGCCGTTTATCTTAAGTTTATCTTGAGTTTGTCCTTAGACAAAAACAAATCTATCACACGGGAACCGTAAATTTTTTCGGGATGATATATAGCCTATAGCCTTCCTCAGGTAACGGGCTATCTAATGCAAGAAGAATCGGATAAGCAGTTCCTGAGATTAGCGCGTTCAACCAAACAAACAAACAAACAAACTCTTCAGCTTTATAATATTAGTATAGATAAGTTAATATTCTATAATAGCTATCGCTATCTGTCATGTGTATTGAAATAAAATCTACTCGTTAAGTCACGTGGTTAGAACATATTGTCAATCTCGTTTAATTTTCCACTTACGATGTCGATTGTAGAAAATCAAGATGGCAAAGTGGTGCTTTTTTTTCATAATTGAGGTAGCTTTCAATTCCCTAATATTCAACATAATAATCTTTTGTATGAGCAGTACAACTACGACTATACAATAAAAAAACTAATGCGGAGATTTAGCCAGCGACGATTCGGCGCAGCGAAATCAGTCAGCAATAGTTATTTAAATAATGTAGAGTATTATATTCTCACTAGCGACTCACCCTCGCTCCGCTCGGGTTCGTCCCTACTTACGTTTTAACGGTTAGTATAGATTTCTCAGAGATGAGATATTTTCCCGTAGTAAAAAGTATCCTATATGTTGATGCGGATAACCAGTTATCACCATATCAAATTTCATCAAAATCCCTCCAGTGGTTTTTCTGTGACGCGGTAACAGACAGACAGACAGACAAAAATTCTAAAAACTATAGATTCGGCCTCTGTATGGATAATAATGTCTATTTCAATAAGATTTTCTAAAAAATATTTAATGTACAGATTCGGCTAAGTTACAATTTTATTATATGTATAGATAATAAAACTTCCGTAATATTATAAATACGTAAATATATTTGTTAGTCCTTCTTTTATGTAGCCACAAAGTAATAGATCGTGGTTTTATGCAAGGAGACAGTTATGTATTGATAAGCTATCACATCAAATGTCTTCTATGGACGGCAAAATGTTACTTAGAACCATGGGTTAGTAGTGTATTAGAAATAACATAACAAATAATAAAATAAAAACCCAGCCTTGAAATTCATAACGTCAAGTAAACTCCATTTCGGCACAATTTGGCACTAAACCAAGCGCGTACGAAACAGAAATATCGCACTATTTATATCACTCCGACACGCCTCCTGGTCGTATTATTATTGTGACGATCAAAAAATAATATTTGATTTTTAGATGATTCTCTTTTGCGTTCATGATTATGTATTTTTTTTAATCCCTAGTTTTTGTCTTCGTTCAATTCAAGTTTCATCGTAATTTGTTCAGTATTCAGCAGTTTAGGCGTGAAAATATAATAAACAGATACACATATTTACTAGCAAATATATAATTTTAGTACAGTGGTTAAGTTTGTTGTTTTGTATAGTATTCAGCCCTTTTTTAACGTCCCACTGCTGGGCACGGTCCTCCCTTCAATACGAAGGGGATCAGGCCATAGTCCACCACGCTGGCCAAGTGCGGGTTAGCGAACTTCACACATCTTTCGAAAACTTGCTAGGTTCTCTCAAACATGCAGGTTTCCTCACGATATTTTCCTTCACCAGGCAAGTAGTAATCATGTTAGAAATGATTCGCACATGAAAATATCAGAGTTGCAAGACCCGGGATTTGAACTCGCTTCACTCGGTTTCCCAAGCGAGCGCGTTACCACTGGGCTACCAATGTTTTGAATACTACTTTTTAATCTGACAATACTGATAATGCACTATAAAGCTTAATAAAATTTGATAAATATTATTTCAAAGTACTTAAAAAGTAGAGATTAATTTTATTGGATTTAAAATTAATTTAATAGATGGTTAACCCGAGTTCAAAGACATTAGAACTTTTAAACTTCTATTACTAAGTTAAACTCACGAAGCCTGTCGACCCCTTATAATTTTCACCACTTAATCGTTTTAATATAAAGTTATGCCCTATTAATTTACGAAAGACCTAAAAAGCGAACTAAAAAGATGGGAACATTGATGAAGGAATATTATTATGCAGTCGGAGACACACGTAGTGAGAACAGCAGTTAAGTTAACACATATACCGACGAATCTAAAAACGTGTGAATCATCAAAATCGGTTAAGTCAATTAATAATTACAAAAAATTCGGATATACATACATACATACATACATATACATTGCCGCAGTCGAGTAATTAAACTATGTAGAATATATTCCTTGTAGAATTAAATTGAATTTAATTAAAACATTGTTTCAACCACATATAGTAGTTATTTTCTTAGAGCTACAATTACAAAGTAACTTATAAATGTATGTTCTAGGTAAATAAACGTGTAGAACGAGCAATATATTAATGCGTAATTGCTTACGACAATTAAAAAAACAATTTAATATTACTAGTGTTCGCCAACTGATTGAAATTCGACCAATGATAGTCTAAGATACGAAGTAAATTCGATCTTCACCCATCTGTTTACTGGAGGAAAATTATATTTTATCAAAAAAAAAAATGAAAATATGTTGCTGAACATATATTTATAGGGTTGCCATTAAAAATATGTTCGTGGCTATTATTAATTATTTTTTTTTTTAATTTCACCGGCTTGCTTGCTAAACGAATCAAAGTCAAATAGAAAGCATACAATATAAATAATATGTAATAGCTAGGTTGTCGATGAGTGCAATTACTAAAATCACCTCACCTGTTTGCACTCGACAACCAGGTAATACCTACTGACCAGAAAAAGGTAGACCAACACAAGACACAAAATTTTCCGAAATGGTCCAGCCGTTTTCAAGTTTTGCGCTTAGCAACACATTTAACCATTCATTTTTATTTATATAGATTATTATATTATACAATATACATATTTTGAATGAACGACAAATTACAATGAACGACGTAAGCGAACGATCTGTGTGACAAAATGGAAAATAGTAGCTTAAACAGCAAAATCACGCTACTATCTTTGACTTTGACATTTTTTGGCGGGTTCCTTCTATATAATTTTTAGTCTTAGATTATGACATAATTTTAAAAATTACCAACGTACAAACAAATTTTACTATATATATAAAGTGTGCGATAGAAGAGTCAATTCTACATTCATCAATCTTACACGTTCTAAAGCTCGGCTAAAACCACATGAGTAATATCAAACTATTAGTTAGCGGAACATTTAGAGGACAGATGGTTCCGAATATATAATCTGACCAAACTATTACGGAATTAATGTCTTAATTCATTCGATTGCGGAATGAATATCCAATAGTTAATTATAATTGGATGGGGAGTGGTTAATGTGTGCTTTGGATGTCTGAATTTTACTATTTGTGTTAATTTTTATTTATTTTTTATTTATTTATTTATGTACCATAAAATATATGTTATACAAAATAAAGTAACAGAATGTCGACAAAGGATAACTTATCTCTTTAAGAAATTTCTTCCAGAAACCCTTCAATAGTGAGAAAATAAGTTAACTTAGAGCGGTGTAGGTACAGTATAGCAATTTTTATGTGAGAAGAAGGTTTTTGTGTAGCATATAGCGTAAATTATATACAGGTATGTATGTATTCGGCCCTTTTTACGTCCCACTGCTAGACTGCTGGGTTTCCCTTTAATACAAAGGGATCAGGACATAGTCCACCACATTGTTCCAGTGCGCGTTGGGTTGGTTGGCGTTTTGATATCAGCCAAGTAAAAGAACGGAGAGAACATTTTTGGAGAAAACCAACTTTTGAGACAAAGATGTTTTTATATTTATATATTGCAAAAGTAGTAATCTAAAATAGTACATATGAAATAATATATATAATTACCTACATATTCAATAAATGTGTGCTGTACCTGATACACAAATGAGAACGCTGTACAGAGCTGCTTTTCTAAGTTCATATTTTATAAGAGGGTAGTTCACTTTCGTTGAGATGGCCTATTATTGCTAGCAAAAGCAAGATTTGATTATAAGAGTAGTTTCAGTATAGTAAAAGTCGAAGTGTGGATGGAAGGACTTGTTAAAAATTTTCGGAAACTACGTGATGCACTCTCTCAAATCTCAAGAGTGAACTCAAGGTCGATTGGTTTGGAAGTTTTCAGAGGACGCATATGATCAGCTCTGGATAAATTTTGATCAAGAATAGATTTATAACAACAGAAATAAAAAAGACCAAATTGATAAAAATCCTTTATTAAGTAACATTCAATATTCGGTCAAATCATGCTATCGTGTGAGTGTGGCACAATTGATTACTCTTGTAATATATTATTCATATTTAAATATTTCATTAATAATGTTTAAATGAAATCCATTTGTTATTTGACCTATAATATTTTTAGTATTAAGTATTCATATACATTATACAGTGGCTTAAATGATGAATCCTTCCGCTGAATCGCAATGTCCATTCTTTGGCCGCAAAAATGAACTAGTTCTCCTTGGCAAGGATGAAATTATATATCTTTTATGAAAATGGCGAGTTGTCTCCATAGGCTCTATTTATGGGTGTCACTTTCATTACAAAAGGGAATGGTATTACGGTCTATTACTGAACTGTATATATAACAATAAAGAGATTTCAAAGGTAGAAACTTAGAAAGACAAATAAGGGCTCAGGTGTTTTACCTCCACCGCTTACTTTAGCGTCATCTTCGGTTTACAACTTGTTAGAATCATTCAACAAAAGTGTGTTAAATTAGAATACACTTTATGTGAATAGAATAAAATTTAGATTCTCTTGTAGATTTCTGATCTTATTCTGGGTCATATTACGTTCATTGTTCAATCGACTGACAATAACCCTATTCAGAGTAAAAGATTTGCACAAACCTCTTTGTTTGGTGTTAATAAGGTAACATTAAGTACTAGAGATTCTACACTTATTTATATATAGATATAATAAAATCCTAACTGAGTCAAATCTGTACATTAAATATTTTTTGGAAAATCTTAATAACATATAGTCATTATTATCGATACAGAGGACAAATCTATAGTTTTATAATATTTGTCTGTCTGTCTGTCCGTCTAGAAATTCATCACGAGAAAACCACTGAAACTCAAACTCTACTCAAACTTAGTATGATGATAGCTGGTTATCGGGGTCAACATAATATAGGATATTTTCTACTGCGAGAAAACATCTCGTCTCTGAGAAATCTATAGGTACTAAACTTTTAAACGTAAGTAGGGACGAACCCGAGCGGAGCGAGGGTAAGTCGCTAGTATAATATAAAATAGAGAAGCATGTGTCATACATATTATATTATTAAAGTAAATAGTTCGCAACTGTTGCCGCCGGCTACTGTCTACACCGGAGTTGTAACTGTATTAACATGCGTAATTAATATTAGATTAACTGTCTCGGTAGTGTAGTGGCTAACATGTACGGCTGCACATCCAGAGGTCCTACGTTCGAGTCCCGAGTCAGGCCAAGTTTAATTATTGAACTTTCATCCATCTATCCTGACAAAAATTCGTGTTTATAATATAAGTAGGATAGAATACAACGAACGCAGGTAATTTACGTTTAAGTTTACCAGCTCAATTAGCGCAAACGACTTACATTTAATATGCTTGCATAGACCCTAAATGAAATTAGAATTTTTGGTGACTTTAAATACTTAAAGGACGCTTTAATTAATAAAAAATCCCTCCACGTATGCCTGTGTATTATAGCTGACAAGCGATCCACTCTCGCTTCGCTTCAGATTGGTCTCTAGACAAAAACAAATCTATCCCACGGGAATCGTACATTTTTTCGGGAAAAAGTAACATATGTGCTATTCTAGACTGTAATCCATCTCTGTGCCAAATTTCAGATCTGTTCAGCCGTTTTGGCATGAAAGAGTAACAAACATCCATCCATCCTCACAAACTTTCACAATTTTTAATATTAGTATGGATTAGTCTTTCCCAAAGTGGGCGATAACGCCCCCTTGTGGGCGCTGTAGGCCTAAAGGGGCGCCCCGTAAGAGACCCAGAGAAAAAATGGGGGCATTGTGTAGAGGCTTAGAGGGCGATTTGTAATTTCATGTAGCTAGGAGGACTCTTAGTAGGTGAAAAAATGGGGGCGCTAAAAAATAATTTATTGTCAAAGTGGGCAGTAGACAAAATAAGTTTGGGAACCCCTGGTATGGATGAATAGCGCGCTCCTTGTCCTTACTGAAGATGCTGTTAAGAAGAAAACGTAGCGATATAATTTGTATGCTATACGTTAATTAACATAAGTACACATCAATTAACAACCGTAATCAGGCCTTAATTTACAACGCCTGGTAATTATCAAACTCGAGCCAATTCCTATTAATTAAGGTAGGGTGATATATTTTACGATGTTCAATAAACGAACGTTCGTACATACTCGTATGTATATATGTTTTTATTACTTGCACAGATTTTTTTCTCTTGCGTGTATGTGTGTGTGAGTGTGTGTGAGTCTGTGCGATTATGAGTATGCGTGAGTGTACTGAAGTCAAAAAGAAGAGTCATCAGTCAAAAGAACTTTAAAAACACGTTCTTCTATAGCAATCTCCTCTTTATTTTTTTATCAATTATTATTATTATTAGTTACGGTGTTAGTCTTAGCTGATACATAATTGTATTATTTACTAGTAGTACCTTCAAGCGAGCTTCACTCGACATTTTTCGGACGAAATATAAAAATTACGTTTTTTTTAGAAAAGACAAAAACAAAACTTTATGTAAAACAAATTGGTTTTGGATAGAGCCGTTTCCCGAAATTAATAGAGCCGAAATAAATTTATAAACATATGTTATATATATATATATATATATATTAAAATAGGTCATTTAATATTATAAGATACATACTATTATATAATTGTAAATGTGAAATCGACAAACAAACCGATAAACACTGTAAGCTTTGTAATTTGCTATAGATCGAATAATATCGCCCTTTCGATATACTATAGATCGAATAATAAAATCCAAACTATAATATACACTTAAAATTAATTAATTTTCCCTTTATCTATTACTAAGTATAATATTCATGAAAATCGTATTAGACGCTAATATGAAAGCGCTTAACCAAAATTGCAACTCGACAAGAGCTCTTATTAACCCTCCATTATTATCCATTATCGTCCAAAATTATTTTACGTGAAATAATCTCATTAATATTATACTACTAATATTATACTTCTTTAAATGAAGATTGACTTATCTATATGTATAGAAATCAATAATTGACGTTCGTTAGTCTCGATAAAACTCAAAAACGACTGAACCGATTTGAATAATTCTTTTTTTTTTCTTTTGTTGGGGTGTGTCAATAGTGGTTTAAGTATAAAAAATAGGGAAAACAAAAAAAAAAGCTGGAAAATCGAAAAGTTCAGAACTGTTTATTTTGTACCTATGTATATGTCGCAGCCAACTAAAGTTGGATCTTAGATAGTTGATGCACTATAACATATATAACTTTAAATACATACATATTATAAATATAAACACCCATGACTGGAGTATAAACATTCGTGCTCAACACACAAATGAATACCCACAGCGGGACTCGAACCTGCAACCGCTGGCACATCAAGTAGGGTCACTACAAACTAAGCTAAACGTATCGTCACATAATATGTATATATTTATATTTTAATAGGTATAAAGATTACTGCAAAATGCTAACGAAAGGCAAATTACGTTAGAGGAACAATATTCTGTAGCATAATAACGTGTCGTGTCCAATGACATTAAACCTTTAAATGTTATTCAAAGCTAATATAGTCTAAGAGGTTTGCTAAAATAGTTCATAGTAGTTTCATTTTAAAATAAAAGTCTATTCTTCTATATAGATAAATAAAATTGAAGTGTCTGTTTGTAAAGTCAAAATAACAGCTTTATACTAAATGCATATGGAATTATATAAGGTACTTACAAAAATTTTTTTGTCTGTCTGTTTGTTCCGGCTAATCTTCGAAACGGCTGGACCAATTTTAACGGGACATTCACTGGCAGTTAGCTGATATTATAAGGAGTAACTTAGGCTACTTTTATTTTAGAAAAAGAATTAGGGTTTTGCTTAAAAAATTAAAACCTACCTAGAGACGCACCCGAGCGAAGCTAGGGTAAGTCGCTAGTAATTAATATTGCCTAATTTTATATACAGTCTCTTTATAAGTTCCTTTATAATTTCTATTTTTATAATGTTTCTTAGAATCGTGTATTATTTATTCGATAGCTTTCGCTTTTACTTATATCTTCAACAGTAAAACAATTTTAATATTTAATTTAGAGAAACGCTAATTTCCGTACTAATTGGATAATATATATTTTTTTTTATATAAAAAAATAAAGGAAAAAAAACTGTTCATATAAGATTATAACAAATATAACTTAATATTTTAATTTCATAAAATAATTAAAAAAAAAATAGGAGTTCAATAACGATCGAATTTAATTTTTTTACGTTTTACAGGAACGCTCTTCATTTTAGCGTTTTCCCCTTAGCCTAGCTACGTCATAGCGCTGGCGTAGCCGAGTCTCGTAGGCGATAACTTTATAAATGACGTCACGTAGACTCTACGTCGTAGCATCAGGCGACAGAAAGGTGTCATGTAGTTTTATACCCTTTATTTTTAGACTTTTGCATTTTAGATATACTTTCCATATTGTAAATGACAATATTATATGCATTAATTATTTTAAATATTGTTTTTCTATGAGAACTCATCAGCCTCAGAGCATTTTACATGACAAGAAATTATTAATTTCTTACCAGCTCCTCGAAGTGATAGATATAAAAAAATATATACATCTATACATATAATAAAATTCTAACTGAGTCGAATCTGTACATTAAATATTTTTTGGAAAATCTTATTGAAATAGTCATTTTTATGCCGAATCTACAGTTTTTAGAAATTTTGTCTGTCTGTCTGGGAACGTATCACGAGAAACCACTGAACAGATTTTGATGAAATTTGGTGTGATGATAGCTGGTTATCCGGGTCAACATAAAGGATACTTTTGACTGCGGGAAAATAACTCATCTCTGAGAAATCTATACTAAACATTAAAAAAAACAGATAAAAGTTTCTCATTCTAAATAAAGTCGGTACTCTCAGAAGCGACTAAATGTCATTAAAATTCCAAGGAAACCCTTCATAATCAACTTAAGCAATTTCTAAGCTTTTAAAGTTC
Organism: Fabriciana adippe; assembly: GCA_905404265.1. Classification (NCBI taxonomy): domain Eukaryota; kingdom Metazoa; phylum Arthropoda; class Insecta; order Lepidoptera; family Nymphalidae; genus Fabriciana; species Fabriciana adippe. The sequence goes on along the minus strand of FR989997.1, from coordinate 2,557,665 downwards.
GACGTAGATTTATACTGGCCTAATTAATTCATAAATATCTGAATGGTGAACCATTAAAGTTTTATTTATTTGCAAAATTTTATAAGAACAAACTTACTTTGTAACTTTGTTCGCTTATCGAATATTCGACGTAAAAGTTTGATTTAATTTAAAATATGTTGGGACATTAACCCACATCACTATCTAATTCCATGGTAAGCTACAAGGCTTGTGTTATGAATACCAGATGGTTGATACACTACACATATATAACTTTAAATACATATATATTATAAATATAAACACCCATGACTGGAATACAAACATTCGTGCTCATCACACAAATGAATGCCCCCAACGGGACTCGAACCCTCAACCGCTGGCACAGCAAGTGGTGACCCCACCTTCGAACTGAGTCAGGCGTGTCATCAAAAGAGGGCCGAGCATTGGATTTTGGACATTTTTGCTTCCACAAAATTGAAAATAGCTAAACTTAACTTAATTATGAGGGTTTAAACATAAATTATAACCTTAAAAAGCAGAAATGAGCTTTCATTTTATTTTATGATTTATATAGAATTCAAAATACTCATAAATTTTACCTACTGTACGATTTTGTTTCGTTTTACGAAATTGAAAACGTTTTAATTAGTGATGAAGAACTTATTTAGTGAAAATTAAGTAAATATGTGTTAGATATATTTCTAAAAGGTTTTTAAACCCTTGTACATTTAGTATTTTTGAAATTTAATATAGAAAAGATAACGTTCAATGGTCATATTTTCTAATGAAAAATAAAAAAAAACTAAATGAATGGAATTGAAGTAAACGTCTAAGCATCGTGTCACGTGGTCAGAATATGACATTCTTCTACATTTTTAGTGCTAGATTTTTACTATTGAATACTATCAACTAAGTGTATGAATTTGTATAAGATACACGTTTTTATGATTTTTTACTTGTTTCTCCTGCTTAACAATTTGAACTAAAAAGTTATCCCAACTTTAGAACAATTTTTAAGTTATTAATTATTCATCCCACGGTTAAGATTAGCTTTTTTTATTGAGGACTTTTTTATTTTAGTAACAGCTCCTAGGTTTCATAATTTATTAAAAATAACATTAATAGGTAAATAAACGGTAGTTTTTTTCACATAATGCACCCTATAAAATACCGCACCGCAAAATATTTTATTTTCCTCGTATAAACATTTGTTTAAAATTTAAAGTTACAAGTGTTTATTTCATTTCAACAACTAACTACTATACTAATATTATAACTGATAAATTTGTTTTTTTGTTTAAATGCGCTTATCTCTAACAATATCAAAGTGATTTTAAAAATTCCTGGCATTTTATAGTCTACTAGCAACTCACCCTCGATTTGCTCGGGTTCGTCCCAAGGTTGTTTCCCCATATAAACTTTCATCCTTGTTTTCAACCCCTTAAGGGATGATTTCCGGGATAAAAAGTATCTTATATCCTTCCCAAGGTTTAAACTATCTTCTATAAAAATCGGTTTTGTAGATCCAGAGATTAGGTACACCCTACAACCTCACAAACACACAAACTTTACCTCTATAATATTAGTATAGATTTAGTGAGAAAAGTTACAGGCCGTTTCAGATTAGACAACGAACCCTTAGTAGCGTAGAGATTACATATAAATAAACTACACGAGCAAAGCCGTGTACAAAAGGATAGCAATAAATAAAGAAATATCTTCAAAGCTTAACATGAACTGAGACGTAATGGAAAATTATCAATTTTATCATGAAGTAATCTAAAAAGTTTTAAGTTAAAAAGTTTCGACATAATATTTAACAAGTATCCGTTTCATTATCTCTGTTACTTAACTGGTAGTAACTTTAAATCGATTCATTGAACCGAAATTGTGCGAACTATAATGCAAATTTTATTCATTGCTTAAAACGTTAGTTAAGAATTATTTAAAACAAGCGGCTCACTCTCGCTTCGCTCTGGTTCGTCGCTAGGTACGTTTTAAATAGATATAAATAGTTATTAGCCAGCGTTAGCCGTATATATTTTTTTTCGTTAATTTTTCGTTTTTTCTCTTTATTAAAACCTTCCTTGAACCTTACGGAACATACGAAAAAAGAAATTACCTGAATTGGTGGCGCCGTTCTCGAGTTTTGCACTTATCAAGATTCATTTTTATTGAAATAGACTAGCAGTACCCGCGGCTTCGCCCGCGTTCAAACTTCCGATATAAACATCAGTTTTACAATAATGTATGGAAGTCTGCCCGATTTGTTGACATTTATGATTACTGCTGCAAAGGAGCGGCCTTAGGTAGTAGCATGATGATATATAGTCATATAGCCTTTCACAGTAAACGGGCTATCTAATGCAAAAGAATTTTTCAAATTGGATTAATAGTTCTTGAGATTAGCGAGTTAAAACAAACAAGAAAACAAACAACGGTTACCGTGGGGTAAATTTGTTAAATTGTGGCTACATTAGCTAAGTGTTTTTGTCTGGACGTTCATAGACATGAATCAAAAAAAATTTGAAAGATAATTTTCTTGATTTACATCAAAAGAGAACCAAATCTTTAATCTTAGACAACTACCGAGACAGTAACAATAAATATCATGTTCTTTAACATCTATTAATTAAAATATAACATCTATTTGGAAAATTACCAAATTTTTATTCAAAATAAATGAGCCGCCATTTGAAAATACTATCAAAGTAATGTAAATACATCGGAAGTAGTGTGGTAAGAGAAAAGCTGTGAGATGTCAGTGCTCGACGAAACCGCCCGGACTCATTAGACCGAATTATTAAAGAGCGAAGCACCGTTTCTAAGCGAGAAACATTAATATTAAATAGCATAATGTAGATGTTTGCCGAATAATAAAATAACCTACTTAATTTTTAGGGTTCCGCACAGAACCCTAAGGGTTCAAACAGAACCTTATTACTAATTATTGACCTGTCTGTATACGTAATAGACCCACTGCTGGACAACTCCCTTCAATAGTTCATCACACTGTGTAAAGGCGGGTTATTAACTTTACACGTCAGATATATAAGTTGAAAATTAAATTGGCCCATGAAAATTTCGGAGGTTTAAGACCCGAGCTTTAAGCTCGCTTCACCCCATTTGTGGGGAGAGTAATATGCTTTTAAAGAACTAACACTGCTCTACGTATCCTTAAAGGACTGTCTCTTTGATCTTTGAGTTTTACGAACTTATCCTTACTTTAAGTTAACTAACTGGTCTCGTATTATTTATAGATTTTTTATCAGCGGGTCAGCGCAGTACATCCTTCGTACTGCTGATAGGATTTTGCGAAAGTTTTACGACCGGCCACCTGCCTGACGTTAACCCTCCTTCAACAACTAGATATTAAAAAAAAACTTAAATACTCTTAATACAAGAAATATTCCTAACTAATATCACAATCTAAAGCGTGCGAGGTGAATGAGTCGACACCGACTTTCATACTTTTTACATGACAGGAATAACTGTAACGTGCGACGAGATGACATTACAGCAATTTTACTTGAAACCGTTCGCCATCGAAAATTGGTATTTTTTGACAACTTGCATTTGACAGGTGATGTGTAAGGATTTTTATACTATAACGTAGAGATGATTTTTCCATGAAGACAGTTATTCCATAGAGTGACATATATAGATCTATTTAGTGACATACATGATAGGTCTATAGTTATACTAGCGACTCAGGGTTCGTCCCCGGTTACATTTTAACGTTTAGTATAGATTTCTCAGAGATGAGATATTTTCCGCAGTAAACTGTCCTAAATCTTTCCTCTTTATAATATTAGTGTAGATATGACCTAATGATCTAATTTTAATTGTTAAAAATATATAATACTACCCCAAATCTCATAAAAATAAGATGAATTTCTTTCTTCACCACAAATTATAATACTTATTACACGGATTCTTTAATATTCTTATTATATAACATTTGAATTATATTCAGAAGAAATTGTACTTTGAAATGAAATTAATCAAAGTGTATTAGAAACGTCTCTTTCTTACAAGCTCAAAACGAATTTGAGAATACAGTGAATGTATTTTATTTTTTTCCTTTATCAACCGCTTTGGCTCAATCCACCCTTTTTTATTAAAAGGTACGATTTGTAAGTAAACAAGGTTTGATACTTATATTTTAAAAAAGGACATCAATCTTCTGAGTAAATTTTGTGTCCTTAGTACAAGATCAATCTTAATATTTACTAATATCATGTGTAAGTTTAGATGTTTGGATGTTTGTTATTCAATCACGCCAGAACGGCTGAACGGATCTGGATGAAATTTAGCACAGAGATAGTTTATAGTCTGGAATAGCACATAGGCTACTTTTTATCCTGGAAAAAATATACGGTTCCCGCGAGATAGATTTGTTTCTGTTTTTTTAGAGGCGAACCCAAGCAAAGCAAGGGTGAGCCGCTAGTGTGTAATGATATGTTAGTAATATATTTATTCATACAAAATAAATCTCCTCCTCTGTCTGTCAACCAATTGTCTTTTTTTTTATTAAGTAGCTATTGACGAGCTTTAGTGTTATCTAGTTTAATATTATATGACCTGTAGTGTTATCAATAAAGAAAAACAGTTTTTTTTTTAATAAGTTATGATAAAATTATAGAAACTTAACCATTTCAATGTCCTTCTACATATGTTTTATGCACTTAGGCGAACGTTATCATTATCATCATAGTTAACTTTAATTAAAATAAAATCTATACTAATACTAGCTAATATTATAAAGCTGAAGAGTTTGTTTGTTTGGTTGAACGCACTAATCTCAGGAATTACTAATCCGATTTGAAAAATTCTTTTTGCGTTAAATAGCCCGTTAACTGAGGAAGGCTATAGGCTATATATTATACCGGGAAAACGTACGGTTCCCGTGGGATATATTTGTTTTTATCTAGGGACGAACCCGAAGCGAAGCGAGGGTGAATCGCTAGTAAAAATATAAAATGTGATGGCTTAGACTCATCTTTTCATTATCTGTTATCAACCATTCTTAAACAGATCTGGATTGACGTTTTATATAATTAAAATAAACGTGTTACGAGATTGGGTTCTGGTAATTGGCAATTAAATCTGTACACTCGCAGTATAAATGTTTTATAACTATTATTTACGCCGGAGTCATTTAAATAAACATACACTCGTTCATTGCACAGTAATGGCGTATTTCAGTCACTGAGCACTGATGTAAACCTGTAGTTTCATTACCTATCTATATCTATACATATTATAAAATTCTAACTAAGCCAAATCTGTACATTAAATATTTTTTGGAAAATCTTATTGAAATAGACATTATTATCGATGCAGAGGCCGAATCTATAGTTTTTAGAATTTTTGTCTGTCTGTCTGTCTGTTATCGCATCACGGGAAAACCACTGGACAGATTTTGATGAAATTTGGTATGATGATAGCTGGTTATCTGGGTCAACATATAGGATACTTTTTACTGCGGGAAAATATCTCATCTCTGAGCTAAACGTCAAAACGTAACTAGGGACGAACCCGAGCGGAGCGAGGGTGAGTTGCTAGTATTATATAAACAGGCAATGACAAAAAAAATCTGTACATTTTTCTCCTCTGTTTGTCAACCGATTTTCTTGATACTTTTGGTGCCAATCTTCAAGTTTTTTGAATTCATTTTGTTATTTTGCGGGTAGCCTGTCTGTAACAACTATATAATACCTTTGAGACATCTAACACCTTAGTCTCTCCCGTGACCATGAATGCTGTAAACAATCGAAACGAAACTAAAAATCAAAATAAATCCGCAAAAAAATCCGATAAGACAGTTTTATCTAAAAAAAACGATTTTCTTTTTTTTTAGTAAAGTTCATATCAGTACTTACAGAATAGCACTACTATTGTTGTTATCAGGGCTTGCAAATCCGTTCAATTTTTAACCTGTTTTCGGTCATTGATCTCAAGCCGAAAGGCTTTTCGGTTTAAGGTTTCGGTTACGTTTATTAAAAGGTTAAAACCCGGAAAACGGTTTTCAACGAATTAAGGTTCCATGATCGAAATTAACCGGTTGAAATGAGTTTTTGTGCATTTACATTTGGCGAAACTTTGCTAAGGGTGAATTTCTTAAAAAATACATGTATGTTTCTTACTTATAAATGAATTAACCGGTTTATTATTATTACTATTCTTTATTGCACTTAAAAGTATATACAGAGATTAAAGTACAATATTTGTTTGCAAAGGTGGACTTATCTCTAGAAGAGATCTCTTCCAGCCAACCTATGGTAGTGAGAAATAGTGTTATAAAATCGTGCAGGCTAAAATCGTGCAGTTGTAGTCATATAAATGATATATAAATATATAAATACTTAAAAATAAATAGATAATTAAATATTATATATAATACCATACAATATATACTACATACTACATTATACATAATTATGTATATACATACATACTATTTTTTTTATTTCGGTTAATTTTTTTTATTTTGTTTATTTCGGTATTAAAACCTAAGTCTAACCTTTCTCTAAGAAATACCATTAACCATTGTTATTTCAGTTTTCTAAACCGTTCATTTTTATTAACCGGTTAATAAACCAGTAGTGAATTAACCAATGCATTATCGAAATTAAACGTTTTCGTAAATCGGTTCCAAGCCCAGATTTCTATCATTGATATCTATATGGAATAAGATACTTATTCCTAAAATAGGGATTATATATATATATATATATATATATATATATATATATATATATATATATATTCCTAATATATATATATATATATATATATATATATATATATATATATATATATATAATAAATGCTTTTTAATGTAAACATTAATAGTAATTAAAATTAAATTAAATTAAAACTATTGTGAAAAAAGGTATTTAATTCGTTAAAGCATTCTTTGTCCATACTCATTTTATTTAATCTGCCTTAACTAAAATTTAGACTCAAAAATTAAAAAAAAATAGATATTTTTTTCTTTTAACTATAAGTAAGTAAGTACTATCTACTAAAATAAATAAGAAATTTTTCCTCATAAAGCACCTCTTCCTATCCTATTTTGACAGATCAAATACAGATAAATTCGTTTTTACCCACACTTGTAGTCCCAATATTTGCTCTAAGCAAGATCTACCTCTGATCTTTAAAGTACCCATCTCATGATTTACAAGTAGGAAAATAAATAAAAATAAATACTGAAATTTAAACTCAGTATGGTGGAAAATGATAACTCCGTTTAACAAAGCTGTTGGTTGAGATAAGCGGTGTGGCGCATTAATTCATTTCGCTTCACACCTCACAGAACATGCGGTAGTCGCGTGTTCAACATATCATTTATTACTCAATATTAACATTTATTAAGAGATACAGTTAAGTATAATAAAGTTATTTTAAAAAACGTAAATCCTAATACAGTACTTAGAAATAGAAAAAAAAAAACAATTTTAACGACATCTCCTAATTCAGCAGTTAAGGCTGCACAGTGCACTAAGTAGGAAGGCAGATCTGGCAGTAGCCGGGATTAATAAATGCCATTCAGAAGAAGAAGTTCATAGCATGCCAACGAAACATACATACATTTTGCTTTGGGTATCTATATATATTTCATAAATGTGTCGTGTTAGTAGTGTTAGATGAGCGACATATTATATTAAATAATACTTTAATAATACTTTCTTAGATTTACGCGAATATTTGACATTTTAAATTCAACTGGAGAGAGTCTCCCATGAGTCATGATTGCTGCAAAAGCATTCGAAACGTCAAGCACAAAAAAAAACAAATTAAATCCGCGAAAAAATTCAAAAAAAATTTTTTTTTTTGCAATAAATCAGTCGTTATCCAAAAATTATTTCTATAAGACCCCATTACACACATTCATTACAAAAATACTACTCTGCCACTGGTCAATTCGTGTTGAAAAAAATATGGATAGAGCAAGGTGCATATATGGGAAAGACAGCGAGGTCATAAATAGTGATGGCGTTAGCTATCATATAGGTTAAGGTGGGTCAAAATTCCACATATCCAACCTCCCTCCATTGATCTCAAATTCCTTGCAAAAAGGTATACCGTCGCCTAAAGCGATGCGACTTATATTATGTAGGTAGAATAAGTAATAAAGTATGTCTACAATGTCTATACTAATATTATAGAGAGGAAGGATTTGATTGTTTGATTAAGATGAAATTTGGTAAAAAGATAGTTTGTGACCCTGGGAAGGATATAGGATAGTTTTTATCCCGGAAATCATCCCTTAAGAGAGTGAAAATAGGGATGAAAGTTTGCATGGGGAGTCAACCTAGGGACCTGAGCGAAGCTAGGGTTAGTCGCTAGTATGAAATAAACTGTTTCAAACTATGTAAAAATAAATTTATTTTTTTGAAAAGATTTATTAATATATTATTTTTTTTTATTACAGGTAATACGTTCAAAGTTATCTGCAAAAATTATATGGTAAGATTATCTAATATATTTAAACGAGCAATTCTTGTATATTTATATCTTTATATATTTATTTATACCAGCGATCTCGGAAACGGCTCTAACGATTTCGCTGAAATTTGGTGTGGAGGGGCTTTCGGGGGCGAAAAATCGATCTAGATTAGTCTCATGTCTGGGAAAACGCGTGTTTCCGAGTTTTCATGCGGTTTTCTGTTGCATTATTCTACGCAGAATATGTTCGATATTTATGTTCGTATTTCTTACACTCAGGCATAAGCATCGTGGTCAAGCGACCAAGGTGCAAGATTAACATTATATGGATCATATTGGATATTGGATACAAAGTTCTACTTTTTTTGTTCTATTTATCCAAGTTTTTATTATAGTTTTTTTTTTATCTAAAAAATATGATTTAACAAAAAAGAACACCGAGCGAAGCTCGGTCGCCAGGTACTAATAGTATTATACCATATAACCACCATGTAATTATAATTTAACTTCCGATAATAATATAATTTTTAAGTTTAATTATTTACCGTATACTATACAATATACATATATGTACATACAATGTACAAAAACACTGTATCGTTGATCTAGTGGCTCGTGATTTCCTGAATTCGAGTATTAGATCGACCAAAATAATTACTGCGTTTATTGTTACGAAATACTCAGTAGCAGTTGAGAAGTTGACAGAGTTTAAAGCTCCGTGCTTCGCAAACTCTTCGTTTTAAGCTTTTTTAAACTTAAACCGTTACAGTTGATGGAATAGAGAGAAAAATTTCAAATGTCGTGTCTCGCGCTTCTGACGTTTTCATGTCCGAATCATTTTCAACAATTATTGTCTTAGGGTGAAGGAAAACATCGTGAGGACATCTGACTCTAAGAAAACCTAGCAAGTTTTCGGAAGACCTGTGAAGTTCGCCAACGCGCACTAGACAACATGGTGGACTCATACTCATATTGAACGGAGACTCGTGCCCAGCAGTGGGATTAAAAATGGCTGAATACATGTATATTTATACTAAAAAAAACAATAATCAAACATCTCAGTGTACAGTTATTTTTAAACGGATAACCAACAAAAAGTATTCGAATATGAAAATCGTATATGTATTTGTAAGTTTAATGTTTCTAGGTCGCTGGTCAGATTGTAGGCAAATGGAGTGTAAACCGAGACGGTGCACACTTGACTGGCTACATGACATGGTTTGGTACTTTATGCAAACCGAAACTTTTGTATATTTTACAATTTGTTCTTCCAAAAATAGTATGTACTAGCGGCTCATCCCCGCTTCGCTCGGGTTCGTCGCTAGGTACGTTTTACATAGATATTTAAAATAGTTATTTGCCAGCGTTAGCCATATAAATTTGAATATATTTTTTTTAATTTTTCTGATGTTTTAATACTAATTATCCTATTCCGGACTAAGAGAAATCCAAATAATCAAATATCAATAAAATTGGTCCAGCTGATCTTGAGTTATAAATGGTGTAACTAACACGACTTTGTTTTATATAGTTTTTTGTTTTATATTATTTTTTTAGATTAGATTAAGTATTGATTTTAAATTCAATACTTAATCTAATCTTACTAGAACCTTAGGTCCCATTTTCATTAAAGGAAAATAATAAAATACCTAATTCACTATTCTATAGAATATTTTATTTTTGAAGTTATACTTCTTTTGTAACGTTTGGAAAAAAATATGAAAAAAAACTTTATCATTTTGACGTTAGAAATGTAAAAACTCATATATGAACACTTGATTAGAGAAAAAAGTTTACAGTATCACTTTTTTATAAAAAAATCATTCCTTAAGGGAGTAAAATAGGGAAAGATAATTTCTATGAAATTAGGTATTAAAGATCTTCAATTCAATTAAATAAACACGTGTTATAACATTCTTGTGATTCATCCCGTAAGGAGTAAATATAGGTAGTAAAGTTGGCAAGAAAAAACGCCATTTTTATTGTTAAAATTAAGTATTTAAGGTAAAAAATAAACAATACGTGTTAATGATACGAATTTCGAATAATGAGACGAATTTCGAATAATCTGATAACAATCAGATTATTCGAAATTCGTCTCCTGAGGGTAAAAACATTATCAGGTAAAAATATTGTAAAGGTTTTTTTTTTAATAAAAAATGTTTTTGGCTAAATTAAGTAATCGGAGGTTGGTATTAGCTGTGGGCTGTGCCTTCATTTTGAAATGCTACTACACTTTTAAAAGGTGGTAAAACGGCTTACGCTGCGTTTAAACAAAATAGCTCAAGTTCTCCAAAAGTGCACACTTACTACATAGAATAGAGAGAACAGAGACTTTTTCAAATTCAAAGGAATATTATGTATAACTACTTGGCTGACCACAGCAGTGATAACTATAATAGACGAGAAAGAGAAGAAATAAAACCTAGGTAGAGTGTATCCTGCTGTTTCTAATATACAAACGAAGTCTTGGCTTGGCTTTGTAAACGTGCTACACTGACCTTGAAAAACAACTATGCTACTGCTCATAATAACGTCCTGCTTAATTATTTTGAAGGGTTAGAAATATAAATAATAATGAACCAGTTCACTATCCTGTGGAATTTCTTAACAGTGGTAGCCCACCAGGCCTCCTTTCTCATAAACTCCTCCTGAAGATTGGTACACCTATAATGAATAAGCCATCTAAACGAGACAAGACCGCGAGTAATCTATAAAACATTGTAGTGGCCACTGTGTTTGCTGGATGTGCTCGAGAGGAGTCAGTTTTACATACCTCGAATATCAATGATAACCTCTAACTACGCCTTTGAATTTGATCTAACGTAATTCTTCCTTAAAATTTGCTTTGCAATGACTATTATTATTGCTGTGGGCCAGTCGTTCAAAGTAGCAAGCATAGACTTAAGAGAGTTAAGAAGAGTTAATCGAACGATTGGTCGACCGATTGACCGACCGATCGATCGACCGATTGATTGATTGAACGCGCTAATGTCAGGAATGGAAAACGGAATCCGATTTGAAAATTTATTTTTGCATTAAATAGCCCGTTTATTTAGGATGTCTAGTCTCATGTCATATAATACATAGACTATTCATTTCATATTAAGCGTTGAAACGTACCGAGCGACGAACACGAGAGAAGCGAGGGTGAGCAGCTAGATAATAATAAAATTATTATAATTATAACGCTCTCATAACCTATTTCTCAATTACCTATTTGTGCTAGAAATACAATATTGTGCAAGTTTGAAAGCGAATACCATTGCATTCTTATGGTCAGATTAAAAAGCAATCTAATATGACAGAATATTGTAAAACCGCTAACTTCCTAACTTCGGTCTCCTAATGAAATTTCTTGTGAATGAGATTTTACCATTGAACTACTGTTTAATTGCGAATTTACCCTAAAGACATACCCTTGCTTCGCTTGAGTGCGTCCCTAGACGCTAAACAGTAACCTATGCTGTTACTCCAGGCTTCAATCTATCTGTGTAGGTACTGTCCAGCCGTTTAATAAACATACATACATATAACAATCTCCTGACTGATTTCGACTTATTTTATTAACCCCCGTCGCAAAAAATGGGGAGTTATAAATTTAACGTGTATCTGTGTATCTGTCTATGGCATTTTAGCGCTTAAACGGGTGAACCGATTTTAACATTTTTCTTTTGTTTAAAAAGTGTCTTGATGGAGAGTATTCTTAGCTATAAATTAAAAAAAAAACATTCAGTTTTTAGACGATAAAAGGGTATGAGCAAATTCCATAGATCTAATCAATTCGAAACTTGATACCCCGTTAGTTTAATGACATTCCATTGATATATTATGGTACAACCGAGGAACGATGCTGCGGCATCAACTATAATCTACAAGATACTCAATTCTTTACTAAAATACTGCAGATATCGTGTTTAGGCTCATCGAAATGACTACAATGAATTAGTAGTTAGGGTTTTTTTTTATTTAAGAGTTATTATTTATTCGGATAAGATATACCCGTGTAATCTTAAATTTCAATACTTAAGCCTATTCATAGACTTACGCAATGCGGTCTGAGAGCGTGATTAATGGGTACCTTATACAAGGAAAATATTTCACCATTCGAAATTTTGACTAACCATATATTTTCCCTTGCCCTTGGTATGCATATATAAATTTTGTGGGTGATTTCGGTCGAATGAACAAAAGGTTGTTTGATGGCTTCACGCGAACTGGAGTCAGATCACGTTATACATATATGTACAAGTTATGAATTTTCGAATTATGACCCTAACAGATTGAACATTTTGCTGACTTTTGGGAACATTTTTTTTAAATATATTTTTATTGTCTGCATTCAGTGAATATATTTAAATAGTTCTGTAAGATAATTGGACGTAGTTACGCAAAATAGTTCCCACCACAAAAACTTATCTTTGAGAAAATAGGAGTTTTAGTAAAATTGGTATATCAAAATAACAAGACTGTAGTGTAATTTTTGAAAGCCTCTTAAATATTGGGTAATTTATACTTTCTGTATGTAAGTTGATATATAGAAGCCATTTATGACAGTAACTCAAAAAACGGTTTTCATGGACTAGATCCATTTTGCATAACTATATCCAATTATATATCCAATTATATATGTATAAAACAATTAACATAAAAATCTTTAGAATGTCTAATCCATATTTATGTGTAAAAATTGTATCGGGTCCAATGTCATGTATGTCACACTGTGTTTAGCTAAAACAGTAGCCAGACTTTAAAATCATCTTAAAAGTAAATATTCCTCCCTTTAGGGATGGAACTTTTACTATTAAAATGAAAAGTTTCCGTATAATCCAAGTTTATTATAAGCAACTAAGTTTTAGAAGGGTCAACGAATGTATTCAGCCCTTTTATCGTCCCACTGCTGGTATGGGCCTTCCTTCAATACAAAGGGGATCAGGCCATAGTCCTGATATATCAAATAATAAAATTAAACATAACAGACAGTTAGATATAGTAAGCTCTTACTGTGTGGATCAAAATAACAGTATTTCAAATTAGTACTTCAAATTAATATTTTTCATTTGCAAATGTATGTAATTATAGTATTGCTTCATATTTAGATTTTTAAATAATAGCCAACTAAATTAAAATTATTCTTCTTAATTAATTTTAACTTTTTTAAATTACACATAGAACAATAATGTGGTTTGAATAATTAATATTTTATTTTTCTTTGTTATAAATATAAGAATGGCAACACTAAATATAGATCACTAATTAATAAAGTTTTCTAAAATTTCAAAAAAAATGTAATAATTATAATATAATATTAACAGCTCAAATTAAATAAATAATATTCCTAATTCAATTACAAAACTAATTAATTTTATAAAAGTGTTTAAAATTAAAATTATAAATATTGTAAGGTACTTTGGTGCCATTTTTCATTTTTTTGAATTCATTTTGTTATTTTGTGGGTAGGCTGTATGTAACAACTACCTATGTAATGCCTTTGAGACATTTAACACCTTAGTCTCTCCCGTGACCATGTTTGCTGTTAGGCATTCGAAACGTTGGGAACCAAAAATCAAAGTAATCCGCGAAAAAATCGGAAAAGATATTTTTATTTAAAATGTCAAATATTCGCGTAAATCTAAGAAAGTATTAGGCCATAAACTATCACGATGACCTAGAGCGGAATATTGCCGTAGCAAAAACTGAACTTCCGCATCTACTCCATCAATTACTTAGTGATTTTGATAAAAAAACGTTACATTTACTTTTTTAATGGAAAATTCATAACTGTGACTACTTAATGACCTAATAAGAAATATCCATTTATATAAAATATTAACCGTGTAAAGTATTTTATTATAATTTCACAGTCACGCAAAGCAAATGCTAAATGTCACGGTAAAACATAATTCCCCATTGGGAAAAACTTTTTGGAATCGAGCAATACTCTTGTTAGTACAAGTATACCATCTGTAGGGACTTATTATTTCCTACGTGACTGTATTTTGTATTAGCTCTCTATATTTATTTCTGATCATTTCATCTTATAACTAGCTTTTGCTCTCGACTTCGTTCAAAGTTTACTTGCAAAAAAATTGTTCAATAAGTGTTATGGCGTGATATTCGAAAGCTGACATCTTATAATCGTCCTCAATTAAAAGACAATAATGTGCAAAAAAAATCTACAAAACCCGAAAGTTCGAGATAAGGGCGTTACAACAAACAACAAATAATCCCTTCAGTTGTATAATATTGGTATAGATCTATTAATCTATTGTGAACTTAAAAGCTAAGCAGGAGCTTTGAGAAGATTTTGCAATCGTTGATAAATAGATATCAAAAAATATGTGAGAATAAATATGTTAAATGTTTTATAACATATAAGCTTGTAATTTCAGTACAAATTTTAATATTTTTACTCATAAGCGATTATAGAATATTATTTTCTTTAAGCCTTTAATTTCTTTAAACAAGTATTAGAGTTTAGATTTTAGCTTAGAGCTTCTATTTTCGACTGGAGTACAAACATTCGTGCTCACCACATAAATCAACGCTCCTAGCGGGACTCGAACCCGCGACCGCTGACACACCAAATAGACACCTCAACCTGAGCCAAACGTGTCGTCAAACCCATGAATGTGTGAGAACGATGTTCTTTTTACGAGAATTACAAAATACATATTACATTATATATAAAATCTAAGACTTCCGAAATCAACATATCTAAATTTCATTAATTTTACCAAAGAGCAGAAATATAATTATTAATAAATATGGCCAGACAAATATTATTTTCCCTACAAACCTTCACGCCTTTGGGTTAAATCAGAAAAAAAATGTCATTTAACCTTGATATATAAACCAAAAGACAAGTACATTTTTTTACATGTATATAAAACTGTATATAGATTGAGACATCTTGCAATAAATTTAATCATCTCTAATTTAATTTAATACAAAAATTAGACTGCAAAGGTTAAAAAACCCCTTAGTTTCTTCATAAGAAAGTATTTTCTTACTCTCAAAAAGGTTACTTTGTTTGCGTTATTTAAATCTGAAACATTATACAGAGCTTTTTTATTTATTCTCCTTCAACAAGTGAATATAAACAACGCGAAGATTTGTACTCAAAGGAAAATAACCCAATACTCCGACTTAGTGTCAAAACGTATCAAAGAAGATGAAACAGTATTGAATAAACACTTTTAACCAATTTAGTCCTGGTGTTTGTTTTCATGTGACTCGAGAGTTTATGCGTACATGCGTGTTCATAGAATAACTAGAGTTTAAGAGTGGCATAGTTTTGTTTAGTTGGCAAAAATATGAGTATTACGAAAATGACCTTATATATTCCACTAGCGACTCACCCTCGCTTTATTCGGGTTCGTCCCTACTTCGTATATAGTAAAATGAATATAGTATGTTATCCTTAAGAGATAGACATATGCCATCGCGTACTTTTTTGTAGATCTTTTTAAGGTGTACAATACTGTAGTACATTATTTTGATCTATTTCGTAGTATTCAGCCAACGAGTGCAATGTAAACGCAAAAAAATGTGTTTATTTACGACATCACATTAGAAACCTCTAATATTATCAGTGTTTCTCTACTATATTATGCATATATTATACATATAAACCTTTCTCTTCAATCACTCTATCTATTAAAAAAACCGCATCAAAATCCGTTGCGTAGTTTTAAAAATCTAAGCATAAATAGGGACAGGGACAGAAGGACAGCGGGAAGCGACTTTGTTTTATACTATGTATATATATATATATATGTATATATATATATATATATATATATATATATATATATATATATATATATATATATATATATATATATATATATAAGGTAAAGTACCTAAAAGAAGTTCAAGCTAAAAAGATTTAAAAGAAAGCGTTGCTTGTTTTACCCGAAAAGTTTTTCAACGACTATAAAGATAAATAAAATTGAAGTGTTTGTTTGTAATGTCGAAATAATAATATTTACTAAATACATATGAAATTATATACTGTTATTATATGAAAAATAAAATTTAGATAGGGTATAATATAGCAATTCTAGTGACTTTGAGTATCCTGTGCAATAATTATGACACTGTAGATTATGTCCGCATAATATAAAAAAAAAAACTAAATGTATTCAGCACTTTTTAACGTCCCACTGGTGGGCATGGGCCTCCCTTAAATACGAGGGGGATTAGGCCATAGTCCACCACGCTGGCCAAATGCGGATTAAAAAAAAATAAAAAAAAATAACCTATAATATTTCTAGATAAACTCTCTTTCTATGTGTGAAAATCATATAAAAATTCGAAAAGGATTTTCTGAGATTAGTTCGTACTAACACATCGTAAAGACTTTAATTTATATTATACTAAAAATATGATACCATTTCCAATACTGTACTATGGTAAGAGCATTGCGTTATTCATACCCAGCATTTGTTTCACATCAAAGGCAAAGTGTATTCCAATTTTAAAACAACGAACCCGTACTGGCGGCGCAGAAATTCGCCGAAAATAACCGAAGTTGGCCGACGTGTGCCGAAAATAGCCGAACGCACGCTACCGCACTGCCGACGTAATTCTTGACCCTATTTCAAAAATGTCTTAAGTCCTATAAATAGAATTCAGTGACCACATTTAATTTTACAAGTGGATTTTTCGTACATGATTAAGCAAAGAATTTAATTATAGCCCTTATCTTACCTTTACGAGTACTTCGTAAAGGGCAGGAAAAAGGTGGTGGTAACCCAGTGGCGCTCGCTTGAGAAACCGAGTGGAGTGGGTTCAAATCCCGGGTCTCGCGCCTCTGATATTTTATATGCATATCATTTCCAACATAATTACCATTTATTTTGCGATAAAGGAAAACATCGTGAGGAAACTTAATTGTCTGAGAGAACCTAGTAAGTTTTTGAAAGAAATACTCTATTCGTCAACCCGCACTTGGCCAGCGTGGTGGACTATGGCCTGATTGCTCGTATTGAAGGAAAGCCCGTGCCCAGCTGTTTGGCGTTAAAAAGGACTGAATTCATACATACATACATACATTTAAGGATAAATTAACTTTTTTTAACTAAGTAGCCATATATTACGTAAAAACCCGATTTAGTAGCACCACTGTAAAAACTTATCTTTCCGATTTATTCTAATCCTTAAATATATTAATAAATTTAGCGTCCTCCACATCTTCAGGTAATGCATTGTATAAATCTCCATCAAAAATATCTTTTTTGAAGTAAAACTTCTTTACGCACGCTTGACTTGGGGGGTAAGCTGGTGAATGCATTACGAAAAAATGTACGTACGTTTGTTTCCATGGTAACCGTTGTTATTGTCTGACAAATGATATATAATATTATATTCTTTCCTTAAATTATATTCTATAAATATATGATTGTAATATGCCTACTATGTGTTATTTTTAGTATCTCACCTATCCTAATTATTTAAAACAAATTGGATTTTATAAAGAGTACCGATAACCTACAGAAGTTAAACTTCTTGCGCGTGTACACATTCATACATGCACTCTTTAATTTTTTTTATAACTTTTTTATAAAAAGTTTAAACATTTAAATTAAATTTCAGTATTATAAAACTGTGAGAATACTACCACCGGCCAAATTGATCAAACTAAAAGCCAAATATGAATACTACATTTAAAAATACTCGTATACAAAATGGTTGAAATTCGACCTTAATTATTATTATCTATACAAAAAAATACAGTTCCCAAAAATGTTTGACAAACAGAGGGGAAAAAGATACTGAACTATTTTGTCTTTGCTTATTTATGAATATATATTACAATTTAATCATAATTTGATGTGTTTGAAACATGAGATACGGTATCCATACTAATATTATAAAGAGACAGAGTCTGTTTGTTTGTTTGATTGAACGCGCTAATCTCAGGAACTACTAATCCGATTAGAAAAATTATTTTTGCATTAGATAGCCCATTTATTGAGGAAGGTTATAGGCTATTTATCATCCCAGAAAAATGTAGGGTTCCCGTGGGATAGGTTTGTTTTCATCTAAGGACGAACCCGAAGCGAAGCGAGGGTGAATCGCTAGTGTAATATAAAAAAGAAAAATATCTAATTTCATTAATAAATACGATGTTTGCAGTCTGTACTCTGTACATTACATAAAGTCCTACATTCGTAGTGTTGTTGCTCATTAATATTTATGCTTTATTGTCGCGTGGAACGATACAGCGTTTCAAAGCTATCAATGTATACAAATTTTTAAATATTTCAAAGTGTTCATCAGATATTCAATCGCGAACTTTGTGTGTTTTTCACATACGGTTTTGAAGAAGTTCTAACAAGCATGTGCCCTTTGTACTATCTTAGATTTACACGAATATTGGACATTAAAACATCGTCACGGGAGAGATTTTAGCTGTAAAGAATTTGAAATATCGGGAACCAAAAATCAAAATAAATCCGCGAAAAAGTACGAAAAGATAATTTTATGAACACATATAAACATAAAATTTCAAATTTCTAACATCTAAAATGTCGAATTTCCATGCAAATTATCATCCCTTATTTAACCTGTGTAAGCTTTGTGATTTGATGGCGCAGTATTCTTTATTATTTTATATAAAAAAACATGTCAGACGTCTCATTTTTAATTTTATTGTATGAATAAATTAAACCAATTTACATAAAAAAATAAAAAAATACTTTAAAAGTATAAATATATTAAAAGTATAATTATCGTTTTTATTATGAAAACTTATATGGCAGTTATACATAGTCACCCTACACTATTTGTAAGTGTAACGCGTGCGCACGCGCCGCTAAAACTCAAGAATATTTTCGAACGATTTTGTGTAAACATACGTCTTTCCCGAATAAATTATCCCAATTTATTGCTGTTTACATGTAATCATTGTTAGTGGCTTTGTCTTTACAGTATTATAATACGGTTCTCTTACAAAGTGAAATCAACATGAGGAAACGGACGCTTAACTCCAAAATACGATTAAATGAAAATAAAATTTGTTTTTGGGTCTAAAATTATCCAATATAATACTTTCTTAGATTAACGTGAATGTTTGACATTTTAAATAAAACAATCATTTCAGATTATTTCGCGGATTTATTTTGATTTTGGGTTACCGACGTTTCGAATAAATAAATATGTTGGGACAATAACACACAACACCATCTGGTTCCATGGTAAGCTACGAGGCTTGTGTTATGGATACCAGATAGTTGATACACTACACATATATAACTTTTAAATACATACATACTATAAATATATAATAAATCCGCTAAACAATCCGAAAAGATAGTTTTATTTAAAATATCTAACTACAATTGTTATTGCGAAAGTGTATTTATGTTTGTAGGTTTTGTTATTATGCAAAAACAGCTGAAAGGATTTGGATGAAATTAAGTACAAATATATATGACATTTAGTAACAAATGAGCTACAGTTAGGCACCTAGTTAATTATATAACAAGTTTTAATTAATTTGCTTCTATCTTAAGTCATTAAAAATAACCTTTTCTCGGAATATTCTAGTTTTCTATAAGTGATAAGTGGTATATTTAAAAAAAAATAGTAGTTCCAGAGATTATATATCAACCACATACCAACATTAGGCAATGGTGGGCCCAGTGATAACGCGCTCGCTTGGGTAACCCAGTGAAGCGGGTTCAAATCCCGGGTCTCGCACCTCTGGTATTTTCATGTGCGAATCATTTCTAACATGATTACCACTTGCTTTACGGTGAAGGAAAACATCGTGAGGAAACCTGCATTTCTGAGAAAACCTATTAAGTTTTCGAAAGACATGTGCAGTCCGCCAACCCGCACTTGGCCAGCGTGGTGGACTATGGTCTGATCCCCCTTGTATTGAAGGGAGGCCCGTGTCCAGCAGTGGGACGTTAAAAAGTGCTGATGAGTTTTTGCTGCGTTATTTTACGTCAACGTTCATAAATAGAATTTCTTTCGATCAATATGAATATAGGGAAGGGAACATATCTATACTAATATTATAAAGCTGAAGAGTTTGTTTGTTTGTTTGTTTGTTTGGTTGAACGCGCTAATCTCAGGAACTACTAATCCGATTTAAAAAAATCTTTTTGCATTGGATAGCCCGTTAATTGAGGAAGGCTATAGGCTATATATCATCCCGGAAAAATGTTCGGCTCCCGTGGGATAGATTTGTTTTTTTTAGGGATGAACCCGAAGCGAAGCGAGGGTGAGTCACTAGTTTTACATATGTACACTCTATTTGCTTTTATTATTTAAAATATTCTTAGAGAAAAAAGTTGGGCATCTCGTCATAACGAAACTACTTACGAGATTTCAACTTGATAGTAATAATTTTTGAAAATGCCTGCCTTATTTTATATTAATAGTTTATACTCTTTCACGAAAAAATATTTCAACTGACTTTTTAAATAATCCGTTCACGTTACTGAAGAAAAGCATAGATAAATTACATTATAAAAGTTGACATAAAAGTTGCCATTGAGTTACTATGTTTTTTTTTTAACTAAACGCAAACAACAGTACCCTTTACTACACACCGGTTGTCGTCACAACACTAGTAAAATAGTTTGATAAACAAATCTATTATCTGTACCCTAATGTCAATATCTACTTCCGTGTCCCGTCTGTCCGTGACCTCTAACTTTACAACGTATTATTATTGTTAAATCTATTATCAATACATAGTATAAAACAAAGTCGCTTCCCGCTGCCCTTCTGTCCCTACGAGAAACACTGGTAATTTTAGAGGTTTCTAATGTGATGTAAATAAACACATTTTTTTGCGCTTACATTGCACACGCTGGCTGAACCCTACGAGATAGATCAAAATAATGTACTACAGTATTGTACACCTTAAAAAGGTCTAGAAAAAAGTCCGCGATGGCATATGTCTATCTCTTAAAGATAACATACTATATCCATTTTACTATATCCAAGCTAGGGACGAACTTGAGCGAAGCGAGGGTGAGTCGCTAGTATTATAATAAAAAGCAGTGTAAAGTTTATTTAGTGATATATTGAATAACGACAATTTTAAACTAGCTAATTACCCTCGCTTCGCTTGAGTGCGTCCCTTGTTGCCCTTTTGAATAATATTACTAACAGCGTGAAGGACAAATAAACAAACACAATTTGTAACACTTTGTTCATAATGCTAAACACCTGCAAACATCTCAAGTTCCGTAAAGTAAACATAAAACGTAGGTACTCTATGCAACAAATATTTAGGTAAATGGCCAACACAAATATTTTTGTATCCGTTAATCTGTGCAACAGCTAAGCTGATTGTAACGGGACTTCCCCCGAATTTGATAGAAATGATACACTTTTGATCTGTAAAAAAGCATTTATTATAGTATTAAAAAGTTTATATATACCGCAAGGGATGATTTACTGTAATGAAAAACCATTGGAATCATTCTGTGACCAGATCGCTTCGACCAAACTTAGGTATACTCCATGTATTTACTATTACTAGAATTTATTCAAGAATTGATTAGAATTAAAAATAATTTATGTAGATTCAACGTCTTAGCTTGATGTAAAATGAGTTATCTTGGTAATTAAAATGGAAATTGCTTCTTCCTTCTGTTTTATTTTGCATACATTAACAGGGCAAATCTCATCTCCGTACCAGTTTTGTAAAATTGAGATAATACAAATCCGTCTAATGATATTTTCATACAATTTTGAAGAGAAATCAATATCCGTTATATATTGGGTATATAAAATGTCTTTTAAACAACAGAAATAGATAGTTATCGGTAAGAATTATTATGATTTTCTTAAATATAAACGCAATGTACCAAAATAAGATGCCTGTGCAGGGGGAGAAAGTTTGGTAATTCTGCATTTTCCTGACCTACATCGGCAATGGCAGACAATTTCACTGAGATCAGCCAACTGTGCAGGAGATATTATAGTATACAATTGTACGTGCAGACACCAGAGCACTCGCTATTTCTATCATTTTCAAAAATTTCATGAGATCGGTGATAGTTCAAGGCACGGGGGTGTAATACTGCCAACATTGCTAACCCTGGACTGCTGCTTAAAACTTCTTAACAGAAAATTTTATAGCTAACTTGGCCCAACCTGGAGCTCGAACCCAGGACTTGATCTACAACTGTACATGCCACTAACTACTGAAACAGTAACTATTATATTTTATTCAATACATAGAAAAATATATCTTATATCTTACGTACAAACATGTCATATATTTTATTCGAAAAAGTTGTCAGAAAAGAAAAACTTATAATGGACAAAAAATATACCCAGTAAAAAGCAAGTTAAAAGTCTTTTCTAGATACTTTACATACAGTGCCTACTTACTCAATATTTTTCCGATACAATCAAACTTTTAGGTTCGACATATTGTTGTAATACGAGGGTACATTTTTAACACAATGATACACCACTTTGTTTAGTTATGTGTATTTTTGTATAGGTATATATAGAAACGGCTTAACCGATTTAGGTGCGGTTTTCACTATGTATTGTGGTAAGCTTTATTTAACATTTAATATTTGCTTTATTTCAATCAGTTCATAAATAAAAAAGGTTTGTCAATTTAAAAAATCACTTGGGGACAAACCGAGCGAAGTGATTATATTTAGTATATAACTATTGATTAGTTATACATATATATATATATATATATATATATATATATATATATATATATATATATATATATATAAAGTAAATAGTTATATACTAAATAAGAGGTCTACTAGAATATTTAGAACGTTAAAAAAATATTCTAATCATTTATAGGACCCAAACTCCCGAACTGTCTGTATATTCAAAACACTATTATTAGTCTAAACAAAAATATCAATCACGGGCCACCAGTAATGGGCCGTTTTCAGTTTATTTACAATAAAAACTTCGTTACCTAACATTTTATTGTTACATATAAACAATCCGTCCACTGAGTACGATTTCACAAAATTATTACTATTGGATCGTGCCCAGAGCCATGAATTAATGTTCATACATTATTACCTACGCTTTGTTATAATTGGGCTACTATTATATGATATACTACATATATAAATGCAAAGTTTTGTATGTGTTTGTTTGTATGTTCGTTTTCCTTTAACCTGAAACAATTGGATGGATTTGGATGAAATTTTGTACATAAATGCACTATGACGTCGATTAACACAAAATCACTATACTGTTAAGCGCCTAGGGCCTTGGAATTAGTCGCTAGTATTGTATAGACACTATATACTACTACACTATCTATACTAATATTATAAAGAGGCAGAGTTTGTTTGTTTGAACGCGCTAATCTCAGGAACTACTCATCCAATTTAAAAATTATTTTTGCATTAGATAGCCAGTTTATTGATGAAGACTATAGGCTATACATCGTCATGCTACTACCCAAGAGAGCTGAGTAGTAATCATAATTGTCAAGAAATCGGACAGACTTCCATACATTATTTTATAGTTTTAGCGCGAGCGAAGTCGCGGGTTCCGCTAGTAGTGTATATAAATAAAAATGAAATATCGTTTGTCCGGTCATTTTGTATATTATTAATAAAGCGTTGAAAGTCTTTTGAAACAAGCTTTTACTTATAAATTGGTTCTATAACTTTAGGAAGCTCCTACAGTCGTCTTTAATTTAGCGTCTAACATCCTTAATAAATTGAAGAAAAAGTTCCGCCCGTAATATTGGAACTTTTAAAGTGATTTTATATAATATCTGTAGACATTTTAAAGTAAAAAGTATTTTTTGTCCAGATTAAATTTCCAATCACATGAGTTTTACGTTTTTGACAAAGAAATTTCAAAACAAATCAAATATTCTTTATTGCACACCAAAAAATTTACATGACATATATCCATAGCAGATATATATATATATATATATATATATATATATATATATATATATATATATATATATATATATCAAAAAAGAAATATCACAATAGGCGGCCTTATCGCTAAGTAAACGATCTCTTCCAGGCAACCTTTAATTTTTAGATATTTATATACATAACTATCATTTGTAAATTGTATTGTTGCTAATATTACTTATTATGTTTTAAAAAATTCTTCATAATTGTGAAAACAGACACAAGAATATGCAAGTTGTGTTTGCTTTCAAACGGTTATGCATACTTGTTCTCCATTTAATTATTTAAGTTTATTTATTTATTTAATCGGTAACCATACAGCGTTATAAAAAAAATACAATTTGAGCACAAAGTTATAAACAAATACGGTCAAAATTTGATTACTCTAATGTAATATGAATTTAATGGACAACAGAGTACCTACTCCTACATTGAAAGAAAGAGAGAAAAAAGGAAAGAAAAGTCTGATCTAATCTAATGATCTAATGATATAAGTTAAATAATTTCTTGTAAAACATGTAATAACCACTAGCAAACTTTATTAAAAATAAAAATAAATAAATAAATTTCAATTGATTTAATAGATTACTGCACTAATAAACGTATATAATTAGTGCAGTAACTAGATTAATAAAAATATTTTTTCTCGTACACTACAATTGTCTAGCTTTTGTTCTTTTATTTTTTATTTATCGCATTTGAATAAAAGATTATTCATTTGTAAGTTTTAATTTTCAATTATGTGACACGCCCGACTTGGCTAACGTAGAAACCAACCCAGAACCCTCAATATTATAATTGCTTTATGTTATTTAAAATTTGGTGACAGTTTCGAGTGAAAATTATTGTAGGTGTCGGAAGTATGAGAGAAATTGGAAGTGTCAAGTGTATTTTTTTTTGACAACACGCTCCAATTTTTGAAGAATGAGAACAAGATGAATATATATTTTGTATCTCTTTCGAAAGCTCTAATTTAAAGATGGCGGTCCTAGATTTGTAAATACTTTTTATAATAGTCCAGTAACTGGATACATAAAAATATATTAGTCGACAGTAACTGTACAAAAGTTATATGGCTTTACCTGTATCTATACTAATATTATAAAGTGGTAAAGTTTGTGAGTTTGTAAGGTTGTAGGAGATAATCTCTGGACCTATTGAACCAATTTAGATGAAATTTGGTAAGAAGATAGTTTGAGACCCTGGGGAGGACATAGGATACTTTTCATCCCGGAAATCATCCCTTAAGGGGGTGAAAGTTTGCATGAGGAATCAACCTAGGAACGAACCCGAGAGAAGCGAGGGTGAGTCGCTAGTATGTACATATAAATAGACAAAGACAAAACTGTGACAGTACCTTTTTTGTTTGTCAACCGGTTTTCTTTATTTTATAATAGATATTTTTTTCGTAACTATTGAATAGCAACACTAAAGTGTTTCAATAAAAAAATGTATAAACATTTTTTTTATATAATATAGATAGGTAAATTCTATTCATATACGTTTACCTCAAATTTTAAGATTATTATGGTCAATCGACCACTGGGCAAACGCTACTCGTAGTTCTTATTTTAATATATAATATATTTCCGCCAGGGAGGCATTTCAGACTCAGCCCAGTAATGACCCGCTTACTTGGGTAACCGAGCGAAGCAGGTTCAAATCCTGGGTCTCGCACCTCTGATATTTTCATGTACAAATCATTTTCAACATGATTACCACTTGTCTTATAGTGAAAAAATCATCGCGAAGAAACTTGCATGTCTGAGATAACCTAACAAGTTTTCGAAAGACACGTTAAGTCCGCCAACCCGCACTTGGCCAGCGTGGTGGACTATGACCTGATCCCCCTCGTATTAAAGGGAGACCCGTGCCCAGCAGTAGGACGTTAAAAAGGGCTGAATACTACTACTACTATAATATATTTCATATATTGAATTCATGTGAAAATGAAATCCTTTGTAGTAACAACGAACGTAGTGTAATTGCCAGGAAGGACGCCGCCGATGGTTTCCGTTCTGAATCCCAGCTTTGAAATGACTTTGTAAGTCGTATCTTTGATATTGATATATCGGTAGTGAAGTTAGGCTACGTCCGCACAGACAGGTGGCTTGCTTAGCGCCTAGAGACTAGCGAGTCACCCAGCTAGTAGCTTAGTAAAACGAACGTTTTAGAATGTTCGCGACCGGCTGCACTGCGCGCTTGGCGCCTAGCTAGTCGCTTAGCAAGAAGCGCCAAGAGCGCAGTGCGGCCGGTCGCGAACATTTTAAAACGTTCGTTTCACTAAGCTACTAGCTGGGTGACTCGCTAGGCTCTAGGCGCTAAGCAAGCCGCCTGCCTGTGCGGACGTAGGCTTAGTTTTTATAATAAGTAATTTTTACAATCTAAGTTAAAATGAATAATCAACACAAAAAACTTTTAATGACATATTACACTCTTTCCTGCAAAAAGAAAAAACAGAAATTTCGTAAAAGATTTAAAATAAACAATGTACGTATATCATTAATTTTTAAATGCTCAAGTAGTAAAGCTTTGAATTGCTATAAGCCTTAACAGAACTAATTTATGTAACCCGCGATATCTGATAAGCAAAGCAGTGAAAATACCCTACCACTGTGCCGGAAGGTCTTCTATATGATTTTACAGGATATAAAATAATATATATGTTAGGGTCCACCCATCCATCACAATTACCACTTGTTTCTAATAAGAAGTTTATCTTTTATGCAAACAAAATAAGGACTTAATGAACTTTCAGCCAGCGAACAAAGCTTTTATCGAAAAAGCACATTTATATAATATATATTACATTTTACTCGTAAGCTTATTATTTTTTTAAGTTTATTCTTCTGTTAGCAACGGATCGTATGGACGTGGTTTTTTATAAATAAATACTTTATGGCGGTCTGTACTCGTAAAGTATTTATAAGAGTGCCTTAGAGACTACATTGTGAAGCGAGGGCAACATCGTGAAATAATATAATAAGTTCATATAAAATGTAGTCTGTCTGCTAGCCTTTTTATAAAATATCTATACTTTTAAATATTCCGATAAATATTATGCGAAAGTTTGGATGGATGTTTGTTACTCAATCACGCCAGAATGGCTAAACGGATCTGCATTATATTTGACACAGAGATAGATAAGCCTGAAATTGCACATATGTTATTTTTTATCCCGATAAAATGTACGGTTCCCATGGGATAGATTTGTTTTTGTTTTTCACAAGGGACGAACCCCAGCGAAGCGAGGGTGAGTAGCTAGTAAAAAATAAACGATTCATCTATTAGCTCAATCCCATTAAAAACAATGCAAATCCCCGTTGGAGCTTAAATATGGTAATTTTCTACCATCTTTTAGCTATCTATAATCGCTAATAAAAAACCAAAGAATATATGAAAATGACATATTGTGACAATTTTTAGTTCTCTATAAGCGTTAACGATTGTAGAATATCATCGTTTAAACCCACTGCGGAGTAAAGTTTAAAATTTTTTTAATTCCGAATTTGCTCTTTATAATCCAATAAAAAAGGATTATTATTATATGACACTTAAATATCTTGTATTTCTACAAAATCTGCTATAGGATCTATCCTTTAACTATTCAACAAAGTTGTTTCAGCCTCAAAAATGGAGGAATTTATATATTTTTCAGTATTTTTAATACAAATCTATATAAATAGAAATGAATGTTGGTACCTATGCGCATAACTCAAAAATGACTGGACCAATTCGGCTAATTTATTTTTTTGTATGTTCCTTAAGGTCCACGGAAGGTTTTAATACTTAAAAAAAATTTAAAAAGAACTGTATCCATGTTACTGTATCCAAGCTAGGGACGAACCCCGAGCAAAGCGAGGGTGAGTCGCTAGTAAACAATAAATGTGTTATTTATAAAAGTTCCTTTATATTAGCTCGTGTGTATTTCTCTTTGAAAATTTCTATAAAACTTGTCGTAGGATCCGTTGGTAGCACCTGCCTTCCAATATCAACTCAACAAGTGTTGCCTTTGTTGGGAAATGTGATCCAACTTCGTAAGAGGGTATTGTAACAAAATGTATTATAAAAGTTGGTTATCAAAATTTCTTTGATAAAACAATGAAAAGTTATCGTTTAGATTTTCCTAAGAGTTATTTCAAGTATAAATATAAAGAGATAAGTTAATTAAATAGTAATTATTTACGCATTAATTAATATTTTTATTGAACTTATATGTAACTTATTTGTATGAGATTTTTTAATAAATTACTTCTTTTAACGTTTTAACAACTAGGGAATGACGATCTCGTTCCTAGGTATCTTTTGTATTATAGAAATTATATTATTTTATACTAGCGACTCACCCTAGCTTCGCTTCGGGTTCGTCCCTAGACAAAAACAAATCTATCCCACGGGAACCGTAAATTTTCCCGGGATTATGTATAGCCTATAGCCTTCCTCAGTTAACGGACTATCTAATGCAAAAAGAATCATTCAAATCGGATTAGTATTTCCTGAGATTAGCATGTTCAACCAAATAAACAAACAAACAAACAAGCTCTCCAGCTTTATAATATTACTAGTATAGATTATATAAAGGTAGCGTCACATTCTGGCTATTACTAACAATAAATAGCCTATGTGTTACTACAGGTCCTTGTTTCACTACCCGATGTGAGTTAACGTTGTTGTAGTAAGAGCTCATTAGCGCCCGGCAATCCAGCCGGTCTTGAAGCCAAGAGATACACTGGGTGGTGTACGATGGGGATTGCTCCTAGTACTTCTCTGATAGCAGAGTGAACTGTAGGAGCGGCCCCATGGTTGTTGTGGTGTGGTTAAAGACGTAAGCGACGCCTCATTGAGACAGGGGAAGTTCCGTTGGGTTTTATTGGGTAGCACTGTATTTTCTGGCACGTGAATCTCAAATAACCACCTTAAGGTGGTATGCTTAAATGCATTTCCCAAGGTTAAAAGATCAGTCTATCTGTATAGTATGCAGTAAAGTTAATAGAGAAATATTCTTTGTCTTTTAACTGTTTGCTTATTGCAAAAAATGAAGCCATAACATACTTATTAGGAACTAGCGACTCACGCTCGCTGCGCTCGCGTTCGTCCCTAGGTACGATTTCACGATTAGCTATATTTATACATAAATAGTAGATTGCTACTCCTAAGATATTCATTTAAATTATATAATGATTTACCCTCGCTTTGCTCGGGTGCGTACGCCGTACGCGGATTTTGTTCACAATTTCATGGGTTTTAATATTTTTTCGCAGAACCCTGATTCTTTTTCTAAAATAAAAGTAGCCTAAGTTACTCCTTATAACATTAGCAATCTGCCAGTGAAAGTCCCGTCAAAATCGGTCCAGCCGTTTCGGAGATTAGCCGGAACAAACAGACAGACAGACAGACAGACAGACGGACAGACAGACAAAAATAGTAAAAAATGTTGTTTTGGTATGTGTAGCGTGTATGCATCCATACTCATTTAGTAAAAAGCGATTATTTGAATATTACAAACAGGCACTCCAATTTTATTTATCTGTATAGATAAAGCTTGTACACCGCATTAAAATTAGTCTTTTTATAGAATTTTTACCACTATAGTTCTGTAGAGCTTATGCAAGAACTTTACATATCAATCACTAAGTCTACTTTGCATTCAAGCAGTTAACTTACAAGCCGCACGAGGTATGTTTTAGCTTAAATATTTTGAGTATTTTTGTTATATTTAAACAAATGAACTGGCACAAAATATATTCAATAAACACCATTTCTTTGTAATTAACAGTGCAGTAAATTTAAAGTTACTTTAAAGCAAATAACCCTATTTATTTATTTATTTATTTGTGTACTACTACCCTCGACATCGCCAGCGTGGTGGCCTGATCCCCCTCATATTGAAGGGAGGCCCGTGCCCAGCAGCGGGACGTTAAAAAGGGCTGAACAAATACAACACAACCCTCAACATGGGTCTATTCAATTAAAAGAAGGAATATACGTCAAATTCGTTAATCCATCACAGCTTAAATACATATGTAACAATTAACAAACTTACTCAGATCGCATTTATAATTAACTAGCGACTCACCCCGCTCGGGTTCGCCCCTTCTTACGTTTTAACGTTTAGTATAGATTTCTCAGAGATGAGATATTTTCCCGCAGTAAAAAGTATCCTATATGTTGACCCGGATATTCAGCTATTATCATACCAAATTTCATCAAAATCCCTCCAGTGGTTTTTCTGTGATGCGGTAACAGACAGACAGACAGACAGACAGACAAAAATTCTAAAAACTATAGATTCGGCCTCTGCATCGATAATAATGTCTATTTCAATAAGATTTTCCAAAAAATATTTAATGTACAGATTCGGCTTAGTTAGAATTTTATAATATGTATAGATATAGATAACATAACACTTATATTATGTTCTTATCTTTTCATTCACTATTGTTAGTCACTATTGAAAATTTGAGGAAAACATATATGAATAGAATTTACCTATCTACCTAAATAAAAAAAAAATATTTCCAATTTTTTTATAGATAACACACACGTCAAAAGCTACTAAACAAAAAAGAAAGTCGGTTAACAAACAGAGGAGAAAACGGTACTAAATTGAACATGGATAAATGTACTATATATAGATACATATATTATTATATCTTATCGTTTTATCTATATACTAATATTATAAAATATGTGAAAGTTTGTGAGTATGGATGTTTGTTACTCTTTCAACGGATCTGGATGAAATTTGGCACACAGATAGATTATAGTCTGGAATAACACATAAACTTTTTATCCCGGAAATTGTACGGTTCCCGTGGGATAGGTTTATTTTTGATTTCCTTGAAGCGAACCCGAGCGAAGCCAGGGTGAGCCGCTAGTGTATTCATATTTTGATTTAAAGGCATGTGCGTTACCACAGTTTCCATTTGTTCCTTCACTCTTCCTTCACTTCAAGTACCAGATAACGTCTGTTATAGCTGTAACAAAGCCACTCCTCGTCTGATCCAACGATAGCTGTCAACTTCCGGCTCGCCCTATTTACGTTACTTGAATACGTATAGTACAATAAAGCTACATGTACATATCTTACGGGCTGGAGACAGACGGACGGACAGACTTGACGCATCCCTTTATTAATTTACCCCAACTTATTCCTAACTCTGACGAATAATAATAATAATAGTGAAATTGTACAAAATTGTGAAGAGGTACAAACGTAATAGTAATAAAATTATTTATTTCTCACCACAAAACCAAAATTCATATACGATTAACAAAGTTCTATGGGTCTTAAAATTGCCACAAAAATATGTAGATATATATAGTTGAATATAATTAAATATTTTTAAATTGTTTAAGTAATGTTTGAGTCAGAAGCGTACTAGTATGTGAATTGTAGGTAGTATAATAGTTATCCGTATAAATAATAAAAATATATTTCAAATAAACTGCTGTTTCGGATTTTATCGCAGTTTTATTTTATTTTTTGTTCCCGATGTTTCGAATGTTTTACAGTAAACACAATCATGGAAGAGACGGGTTTTTAACGTTTTAATAGTTGTAGTTAGGTATTACAGATGGTGTCTACAAAAAAAATTACAGTAATTTGGTAGAAAAGAGAAATGGCGCCTTATTATCTTATAATATTAATAATTTTAATTAAAAAATATTCTTATTAGAGTGGCTGTTATTACAAAAATCGAAATTATTTCATTTATGTTACTATTATTTTGTTATATTTTAATAAAAATGGTTAAATTGATTTTTGCACGCTAGAACGGCTGAAAGGATCTGGATGAAATTTTGTACAGTGATAGATTATAATCTGGAATATCACTTATATCCCGGAAAACTGTACGATTCCCGTGGGATAGATTTCTTTTTGCTTTTCACTAGAGACGAACCCGAACGAAGCGAGATTGAGCCGTTAGTTTGTCATAAAGTGTAAATGCCATCTATGAATCTCACCTTCAGTTTTCTTTGTTTAAAAAGGCCTAGGAATAATTAAAATTACCTGCATACTGTAGGTGACTTACTCATTTAATAAAAAAATATACTTAATTCATATTCATATCATATTTATATATCACACGCGACCCAAAATAATATTATAGTTAAATATTTACGTTTACTTTTATATAATACACACACGCATACACATAACATAATCCATTCATATATATTTAATAATAGAAAATAATATTAAAATTAATTCACAAGCATAACCGCGTGAAACCGGTAGTATACAGCGAATCGGAATTTATTTGTCACGTACCGGCCACTTATTTTTGAACCATTCGATGAACTAGTCGATGCTTTGTCATCTGACACTAATTACTTGTTTTATATAATTTAATCGTTTTCGTTAGTTATTGTACGTGGACTTCTTGTGTTTGCCTACTATTTATGTTATTGTGTATCTCCTTAAACTTTCTCTTCTGTACTATTTTTACGTGTGTGTTGACTTTTCTATCTACACTAATATTATAAAGAGAAAAGATTTGTATTTTTGTATGTTTGTAACGAATAAACTCAAAAACTATTGGACCGATTTAGATTAAATTTGGTAAGAAGATAGTTTGAGACCCTGAGAAGGATATAGGATTTTTTATTCCGGAAATCATCCCTTAAGGGGGTGAAAATGGAGATAAAAGTTTGTATGTGGTATTATTATGCCTTAGTTATATGAGGAATACGTGTGCTAAATTTCAATTTTCTAGCCTTAAGGGTTTCAAATCAAAATATACTTTATTCAAAAAGACTTTTACAAGCACATTTTAAATTAAATGTCAGTATAAGTAGTCAGTCCGTGAGGAATCTATCACCGGTTCAGAAAGCAGTTCTGCTGAGAAGAGCCGGCGAGAAACTCAACAGTTGCTCTTTTTAAATACGTATAATACCACTAAATATACTACATATATACAAAAGTACACTGAATTCAAGATCACTTCATTGCACCCTTAGTGATGGAATTTATTCTCGAAATTTATAAGGGACTGCCCTTTTGAATTATAATATATAATTCACTATTGACTTTCTCTCGCTTCACTCGGTCGCGTCCCTAGGTACCTATAGTGACTTGATATAAAAACATTGACTTTTCTTTATGTCATATTTCTACTATAAATATGAAAGTTTATTTTAATTTATTTTAAGCGGTCGAACACTTTATGTTACTAAAAAAAATATACACACGTGTAAAGACTCGCAGATACTAGTTAAATAATAATAATAATGTCCTCCCAACCGTTTTCCGCCACGGCGGCCAATCTCATTGAGACTAGCGATCTACGCAGTAGATAGTGCAGAGCATGTGCGCGCAGACACAAGTGCACTCTCTATTCCTGTCACTCTCATACTCCGGTGGGGCGACACTCGACACCACCAGTGAGAGTTAAGGCGCAGGACCGAAGGCTTAACGTGTTCTCCGAGGCACGAGACTTGATAAATAAATTTGGCCCGACACGGGACTCGAACCCAGGACCTCCAGATTAACCGTACATGCTAGCCACTGCACCACCGAGACAGTTAGTTTATTTATTTATTTATTTATCTACTTATAAGTGGAAACTTTATTGGCTTATGAGAATAATATTTTGTATTTACATATATCTGTATTATAAAAGCTGTTTGTTTCCCAACTGATAATAAATAAATAAATAGTTAAATAATATGTATAAAGGAAAAGAAATAAACACATATATCCGTCGCCTCTTGTTAACCGATCTGTTAAATCTTCCTAATAAATAAACTCTCTTTAAATACGAAATTTGATAAAGTAGCGTTCAAAGAAGATTTCATATTTCCTACGTTCAAAAAGATCGTTCTAAACACGATTTATGTTTGGAAATGCGATAAATATTTTTGTGATATATTTTCCGTGATACATCTTTTGATATTTGTTGCGTCAGCGCAGTAAAAACAAACTTTGATGCGCATAGTAAACTTGTTTATCGATTATACGTAGTCGTGACGTGCTGTGATCATTTTAATGGATAAAAGAAATTACGATTATCATTGTCCAGTTGCATGGCATTGCTTCGCTTTTTGTAAGTCTTACATTCTACTGAAAATCGGAAGTCTTGATGTAATGTGAAAATATTGTTTATGGTCAGCCGTAATTCTTTATTGTGTTACTGCGTAAGAGTGAGACGAAATTACGAAAAACACTTTCTTATTTATTTATTTAATAGGCAAACAGAAACAAATCTATCCCACGAGAACCGCACATTTTTCCGGGATAAAAAGTAGGCTATTTGTTATTCTGATTTATGAACTATATTATAGTAAAGTTTCATTAAAATCCAATCAATAGTTTTTGTGTACTAAGCTGTATAAGTTACTATAGTTTTTTAACTATCCCACGGGAAATCTTTAATTTTCCGGGATAAAAAGTATTTGAGATGTGGACCGTGGATATAAGGTCCAACAGTTTCGGAGATTAGCCCGTACAACAGACAAACAAACAGACAGAGAAACAAAAAAATTGGAAACAATCTGTTCTATTTCTCTTCTGACATACCCCTGAATCGGTTTTTAGCATTTTTTTCTATGTACAGTCATTCAACCTTTACAGTTTTATTATATGTATAGATAATTATGATAATAATGTTTTTTAAATATATATTAAATAAATCTATTTATTTTTTAATATTTTAATTGACAAACACGTAAATGTATATTTATTTGTAAATTTGAAACCCAAAAAATATTTGAAAAAATACTGACACTTCAAAAGTAACTTTCTGAATGATTGAATATTAAAAAAAAAATAAGTGCAGAGTAGAAAATAAAAAAATAAAATAAAAGACTTTTCTATAAATATTTAAAAAATAATTTATTTTATAGTGAATATATTAATATCTATACTTTAAAAATAAAAATGAATGTTCGTATATTTGTCATGTTGTAAATCAGTTCAATTCAATCATGTTCTATGCGGTTAAGGAAAACCATTGATCCGATTTTGATGATATTCTGACGGCTTATTTCGTGCACGCTTGCGAAGGGTTCTGACGCAAAATAAAAACTTAAAAAAATAAATAAAAACCGACTTCCAGGTACTGAAAAGTAAAAAAATAACTAAACAGGGGTTTTCATTTAGAATAGATACCTAATCAGATATTTTCGAAGTCGTTGTGCTTTGATTTGTATTGGCTGTCACCGACTTCGAAAATATCTAATAAGGTATCTATTCTAAATGAAAACCACTGTTTAGTTATTTTGAGGAGGTAGATACAGAAGCGGAACTCTTCAAAGAGTTCTAGTAAACTCCTCAAAGGATAATTTGATTGGTTTGGATTAATACATTTTAATAGGTCATAACCTCTTTTTTCTGAAGTAGGTTGAAAAGCGTGTTTTGGTGTTTAGAAAACTATAATTATTCAATTTTGCTATCTCCTTATAGACGAATTATCAACGATAATCATAAAATACAGAATTTGAAACAAAAACAAGTATAAGTTCACAAATTGAAATCATGTTCCATAGCGTTGTATACTGAACTAATATTAGCAAGCTTTCTAATATCCGCTAGTCGCTGTTACAGGAACAATGTTTTACAGCTCGTACAAACAGACGAGCGAACCAAACAATCGAGTCTATTTATGATATTTCTCTACATAAAACTAAGGCTAAATTATGAATTATCTATAGGCATATAAATAAGCAAAGACAAAACAATTCAGTACTTTTTCCCACTCTGTTTTTAACTGATTTTTTTTTGTTTGGCTATAGACGAACTCTAGTTTTATCAATTAAAAAAAACTGTTAATTATTTTTATACATAGATAGGTAATAAGATAGGATTCATATATGATATATGGATCAATCAGCCATTTTGCCTCCACTACTAAACGAAGGTCTCCCCAATGAACATATTTGTTTTCCTCAAATTTTCAATAATGATTATGGTCAGAATGCATATAGCTAATAGCCTGGGATTATACAAGATGTAATATGATATAATGTGTAGAATGATTTTTTGTAGCCCCAAAGCCCCAAAGACCCCAAGTACCTGGGCGACCGAGCTTCGCTCTGAGTTTTTAGTCAAAAGTATAATTTTCTCTTTAATTTGGCTTAAAAAAAACTAAAAACTTTAATCAATACAAAAAAAAAACAAAAGTAAAAACTTTGTATCCGACCGGGATTCGAACCCAGACACCTGTATTTGTCAATCTTGCGCCTTCGCCCCTTGACCAAGATGTTTATGCCCGAGCGACCGTAATTATCGACCATATTTTGCGTGGAATAATGCTAAAGAAAACCGTATGAAAACTCAAAAACACGCATTTTCCAAGACATAAGACTAACTTAGATCGATTTTTCGCCCCCGAAAATCCCTACATACCAAATTTCAGCGACATCGTTAGAGCCGATTCCAAGATCACCGGTATATATAAATAAATACACAAGAATTGCTCATTTAAAGGTATTAGATGTACAATGTGCATAAATACATACGTAGACTACTTTTTCGTCGTGGGTAGATCAAGAAATGTATGTATATTTGTATATTTTTTTATATTTATATAATAAATAATTGATATTTGTTGTGCTTATTTTTTCCTCACGCTCGAAGGTTTCTGGTAGAGATCTCTTAAAGAGATAAGTCACCTTTTGTATATAAGGTAGCTGTTTTCTGTTATATATGTATATTTTTTGTGGTACATAAATAAATAAAAAATATGTATTTTTATAATATAAGAATATTATTTCTTTGTAATATTCCCAATAAGTAAACGTTTCGTCGATATATTAAAAATCAGTTTACAGACTGCAATGCAGGTGCTGGCGCGTGACCAGAATGCATCAAGACACGGTACATTCCAGCTACGGCGGAAATAATTGGATTTTAATACTAAATTTTAATATAACCATTTCACTTAATCTGGAAGAGATGAGGACGCTGAAATATTCAAAATTTACGTTTTACGAGAAGTCATAAACAGTTGTTATGGCTAAATAGAAATTTTCATCGTACGTCTTCGCAGAAATAAGTTGTACAAAAACAATGATTAAAACAGACTCTCTCACACATTGAATATAGATATTATATTAATATATATACTAAATTCTGCTCAAAAGGATATAGGATAGGATAATACAAATATATAAAGAGGCAGAGTTTGTTTGTTTGTTTCAATGCGCTAATCTCAGGAACTGCGACTCCGATTTGAAAAAATCTTTTTGCATTAGATAGCCCGTTTATTGACTAAAGCTATACGCTATATATCATATAGTATATAGTCTATCTATTCCATACTAACCGTTAAAACATTCCTAGGGACGAACCCGAGCGAAGTGAGAGCGAGTCACTGGTTATAGACAAAAGCGAAGCTAGAACAACAGTTATACCTAAGACTCCCATTGGTATTCCCAAATGTATACCGATTTTAAAAGGGTCTTCATTACAATAGAAACAAATATTTATTCAGGGAATGCGGCTAGCGGCCATTTAACATGTCTACAAAAACGGCAGACGCGGAACATTTAAATGTAATATATTTAACATGTGTAAAGGGTTAAAAAGTATTTTCAAACGTGCAATATTTTCATTACAAATAAACGCTTTATTTCTTACCTAATAGCAGCCTAGATATCTGTTACTCCAGGCCTATTTTTACTACATTTCATCCAATTAAAAAAACGGAAGTGTTTCGCTTTATAATATTAGTTATACAGTACAGTTCGCTCGGCGTTTATTCGGAAAAGATACCTATATAGACATTAGATATATTAATAAAACCAGTCAAGTGCGAGTCGGACTCGCGCATGAAGGGTTCCGTACTATTATCTATAAAAACGGTAAAAAAATCACGTTTGTTGTATGGGAGCCCCCTTAAATATTTATTTTATTATATTTTTTAGTATTTGTTGTTATAGCGGCAATAGAAATATATCATCTGTGAAAATTTCAACTGTGTAACTATCACGGTTCATGAGATACAGCCTGGTGACAGACGGAGAGACAGACAGACGGACGGGCAGCGAAGACTAAGTAATAGGGTGCCGTTTTACCCTTTAGGTATGGAACCCTAAAAAGCAAAACCTAAATACAAAATTTGATCCAAATCGTTAGAGCCGTTTCCGAGATACATGAAATAAATGAAATAAATATATATATATATATATATATATATATATATATATATATATATATATATATATACAAGATTTGCTCATTTAATATCTTCTTATTATATAAAACGCAAAAGTGATTGACTGATGTATCAGCACAGGCCAAACCCTTAAGGCTAGAAAATTGAAATTTCGCACACGTATTCGGAGGCATCCACTAAGGAAGAATTTTTCAAAATTCAATTCCCAAGGGGGTGAAATAGGGGATAAAAGTTCGTATGAAACTTTTTGTTCCTTGGACATATTTGCATGAAAATTCGTATTTTTCATAGTTTTAATCGCGGGCAAAGCCGCGAGTTCTGCTAGTTACAAGATAAAATAATTTGATTATTTTTACTGGTTTACACTAATATTGCTGGACGGTTTCTGTTGAAATTTAGTACACACACTATGTATTAATATAACACACCTAGGGTGGTTATGGTACCCTCGCTAAATTGCTAGTAATAAATATTAGTGGAAATTCGTATGGACCAAATAAATGTTTGCTAGGTTCGATTAATACAAAGTACGGTATCCCATGCACACGTATTTTAATTAAAAATAAGAAAGAGAACACTGAATAATTAATTATGTCATTAGGACTTCTTGTCTTCTCCGCAGGAAAAAAACGTTAAGATAAATAAAATAATAAATCTTATGCGTTCTTATCGTTGCAAAAATAAAAAAAAATACAATTTACTTACCACCTTTACATTAAATTATTTTGCGAAACTCACTTTAAAGATTCTATACTTTTACACACTTTTATTAGCTTCATTTGTCACTAAATATGCAATGAAGTCTTGTATTCAGCCCTTTTTAACGTCCCACTGCTGGGCACAGGCCTCCCTTCAATACGAGGGAAATCAGGCCACAGTCTACCACGCTGGCCTAATGAGGATTGGCGGACTTCACATGACTTTTGAAAACAAATGAAGTCTTAATAGTGGATTTAAACCTCCTTCTAACTTTCTATCGATATTTTACTTTTGTAAACATGTGAAATTCAGGCTACAATATGATAATTTGCTAGTATTAACTACTACAAACGGATCTAATAACAAAGGGAGGAAGCTCTGTAATAATCTTCTTCATGAAAAATCTTCGAATTTGAATTTGTTTTATCGCATCCCATACAATAAAGATAGACAAGAACGTTTATTTTCAGATAATTTGACGACACGTTTATTTCGTTTGTAGTGACACTACTTGCTGTGCCAGAGATAGCGGGTTCGAGCCCCGCTGGGTGCATACATTTGTGTGATGAGCACGAATGTTTGTACTCCAGTCATGGATGTTTATATTTATAATATCTGGTATACATAACACAAGCCTCGTAGCTTACCATAAAACTAGATGGTGCTGTGAGTTATTGTACCAACATCTTTATTTATTTAGTATTATTGTTATACTATATGTAATGACATACATATATGAAGTGAGAAATATACATACATATAAATACATATCTATGTTATTAATATTTCAACGTGTCAGACACACCTCTCAAGTCGGATATCGTGAATCACTTGTTCACTGCATTTAGTCTGACGTCAATCCATGTTTACTCCATAGCCCTCAGTTTGGCTCGAGCTAATTCTGAACCCATCAAAGCAACGCAATTGTATATAAAGCGTAAGTGAACCGATATGAGAGTTAATTTTGAATTACAAACTCTGGGTAGTGGGTTCAACATTTACTTGCATAGTGTATTTTATTTACTTAGGTACACGGCAGCGTGTTCAGCCAAGTCCCAGCAAAAAAAATAAAAAACTAACGCTCTAATTGCAAGTTGTACTTTAGGTACCCTATATAAAAATATGTCTATTAGTTGTTTCTATGTCCCAATCAACTACATATGATGTAACCGATAAAGCTTTATTTGTAAGAATTTTTCTCATTTTTATTAATTCAACGCCGCCAGTGGAAATTTAGCAATTTTTTATTGAAATAAGTATAGATAATGTTATAAAGGAACCTCCTCGATTCAATTTAAATTAAAATCATCTTAATTACCAGAACCAATAACCTCGCATTTCTTATACTAATATTGACTCCTTTTTAACGGATTTCAAAAAGGAAGAGGTTATCAATATTAATTGTGAATCGATTTTCATAATTGTTTTGTTCAATGAATACGTTAAAGGGTGGGTCCAAGTCCTAATCATAAGATACAGGTAATTGATGTATTTACAACCGCCCTTGAGATTATTTA
Source organism: Fabriciana adippe (assembly GCA_905404265.1). NCBI lineage: Eukaryota > Metazoa > Arthropoda > Insecta > Lepidoptera > Nymphalidae > Fabriciana > Fabriciana adippe. The sequence goes on along the minus strand of FR989997.1, from coordinate 2,516,982 downwards.
GGACCACACAGTATGAACTAACTACATCTAACGGTCTGTTAAATTACAGGATCCACGATAATGGTAGAATTAAAATCAACAAATTGTAAGGTATGATAATGTAAATGTAATGTATAATTGTATGGTATGTATGCTTTGATGCCATTTTTTTTTTGGATTATTGATGAATTGTGGATAGGTACTGTCTGTAACAAGTATATAATGCCTTTGAAACGTCTAAAACCTTAGTCTCTCCTGTGACCATGATTGCTGTAAAGCATTTAACACGTCGGGAACCAAAAATCAAAATAAATCCGCGAAATAATCCGAAAAGGTAGTTTTATTTAAAATGTCAAATATTCGCGTAAACCTAAGAATGTACTCGTATTATCGAAATACCTTTTTTTAATTAAAAATAATTAATTGGTAATTATTGGTAGGATAAATTATGAAGTATGAACCTTGCTAGCACTGTCTATTTAGTCAGGGAAGAAAATGTAATTGTTGTTAAGTCAACACTAAAATCTATATATATAAACAGGCAATTTTCTCCTGTGTTAGTCAAAGATTTTGTTTTTCTGTTTTCTAGATACCGACAAACTTTAGAGTTTTCAATATAAAAAAAATGTAAAATTTAGCTTTTTTTTAAAATAGATATGTAAATTCTATTCATATATGTTTTCCTAAAATTTTATTAAACATCATGGTTGAATTTCGACTATTTGTCTAACACTAGTTAACATAATAAAAGCAATTAAATTATACAAGAGGCAAAGCTTATGTTTGAGCAAATTGAGGGCGGGTTACTAAATGTACAATATAAATACGTATACATAAATTAAAATGTACACAGATGCAGCATTTGATGTAGATAAAGTGTGAAAACTTAGCGTACATTATTCAAATAAAGAAAGAGACGGATTGAATGAAAAAAGAGAGAGTATGAAGATAATATAGATAAATGTATAATATATTTGTCATATAGTTAGTATAGTATCTTACGGTGAAGGAAGACATCGTGAGGAAACCTGCATGTCTGAGAGAACCTAGCAAGTTTTCGAAAGACATGTGAAGTCCGCTAACCCGCACTTGGCCAGCGTGGTGGACTATGGTCTGATCCCCCTCGTATTGAAGGGAGGCCCGTGCCCAGCAGTGGGACGTGAAAAAGGGCTGAATAAATACATACATATTTGTCATATACGGAAGTTTAGACAAAATGACAATCTACATTTGGCATCGTTAATAGTAAACTAAATAGTCTATGGAAATGGTATATGCAAGCTTTATGTGACGTGGTTATAATATATTATTCCCAAATATTATTTTATTTCTAGCTATATCGATTTTAGAAATCAGTTATTTGATAAGACAACACATAGAAACGTTTATTTATTCGTTGCTATATCTTTTCGATTCGCATTATAAACTATAAATGTAGCTATTTATTCAAGGATCCCTTTCAATAAAGGATAAGGATAAAAATAATAATAAGGATAAAAATATGAATGTCCATTTGTGCAAAAATTAAAAATATCCGTAAGTTCTTTACTGATTGCTTCGATTGACACACTAGTTTTTACACTGTTCCTTTTGCTTTAACTTGCTGTTTTGCGCTAACTGAAAACTAGACTTTTTATGGCAGTAAAGTTACTACTATAAAAAAATATTGTCCATTTACGTGAGCAAAGGCGTGGGCAAAGACGAGTGTAACAAAATGTCAACTTATACGAGTCATTAATTTTTTTTTTAATATGTAGTGAAATCATGTATTTTTCATTTTTAATATTGATCTTTATTTTCTGGCCGAAAAGTTAGTTTTCATTCATATCGATTCTGTATTTCCAAAGAAACAACATAATTTTTCTATTGGTTATGTTTACATGTAATGTAGGGCGAGGCTCATATTTGGATATTGCAAGCGGATCCAAATCCCGGGTCTCGCACTTCCAATATTTTCATATATGAATTATTTACTATTTTTTGGTACGAAGAAGTAAAACATCGTGATTTGTGAAAAAAAACTGTAATCCTAAGAGTTAAACCTAACAAGTTTACTAAAGATGCGTAAAGTACACTTACTCGCATTTGGCCAGCAAGTGACCAGACCCCATGGAAATGAGGCCCGTGTCCAGCAGTGGAACGTTAATAAGGGCTTAATGAACCCATAAAAATTCATGGCCAAATAAAACCACAGATGGAAGCTAATATAAGAGAACTAATAAAAAATCTTTTATCATCAACTATTAGTAAATATGGTTGTAGTACTTCTTCTATTAAGTAAATATCGATTTTTGTATATATGTATGTATTCAGCCCTTTTTAACGTCCCACTGCTGGGCACGGGCCTCCCTTCAATACCAGGGGAATCAAGCCATAGTCCACCACGCTGGCCAAGTGCGGATTGGCGGACTTCACATGTCTTTCGAAAACTTGATAGGTTTTCTTAAACAGGAAAAACCTTTCCTCACGATTTTTTCCTTCACTATAAGGCAAGTAGTAATCATGATAGAAATGATTCGCACATGAAAATATCAGAGGTGCGAGACCCGGGATTTGAACCCGCTTCACTCGGTTTCCCTAGCGAGCGCGTTACCACTGGGCTTCCACTGTCTCGATTTTTAATTGACACTAAAGATCTACTATTTTCCAGCATCTTTCAGCGAATTAATAAGGTCTCCTTGTTCCAGCCATTTTTAAATTGTAAAAAGACAAAGTACCCGATAAGACCACTAACCGTTCAGTCAAAAGGGACTAATGATAGAGGTCAAGTGTCACCGCAGTTATGGAGAATGTAAATCACTATATTTAAACCAAGATCTATCTTCTTTCTATATAGTGACCTCATTTTTTTCCATATTTTGAAACAGATTTGATTTAATATTCATTGATATTAAACATCTTGAGAGGTTTATTTTTAGCTATCCTTTTCCTTTTAAATAAAACTATCTTTTCGGATTTTTCGCGCATTTATTTTGATTTTTGTTTTTGACGTTTCGAATGCTGTACAGCAATCATAGTCGTGGGAAAGATTAAGGTTTTAGACGTCTCACATAAATCCGCGAAAAAAACCGAAAAGAAAGTTTTATTTTATTTAAAATGTCAAATGTTCGCGCAGATCTAAAAAAGTATTATGTGTACCTTTTTCCTATGGTTTTTTCCGAGTAATATATAAGGATAAGGATGAAATATTCTCAAATATCCATGAGGACAAATTTTTATGGCTATCGATTTAACGGTGAACAAACACAAAAACCTTCTTCAAATGAAAAAAATAAATAAATGTACCAAAATATCGAAGCAATTTTTAAAATAACTTTCTATTTACGATTTTACACTAAAGTACATTTACATACTTTTTTTAACAATAAAAAAAAGTACAGTTTAGTAGATGTATACTAAGTAATTTTGTCAAGAAACGTTTTATGTCAGATAATTTGATTAAAGTAATAAGCCCTTAAAAATCTATAGAAAAATAAAACTAATGAAAGCCAGAAAAGTTGGCCATATTCGGTCCCCGGTGTTTTTACTCACAGAATAAAATGGCTTCATGTTGATATTCTAAAGTAAACGAAGTTCTCTTTAAAGCCGGCCCATTCATTTAACTTGGCAAGACTCTTCAACAAAAGTACCCCGGAATAGCTAAAACAACGTTACTTCTCACAACCATATACGTATATTTAGCTGTATATTTTTTAAACTTATACTTCTTTTGGCGCGTTAGGGAAAAAATGATGAGAGTGAATTTTACGATACGCGCGTACAGCGATATAAATAATTAGGCTACAGTGTGAAGTTAGGCATTATTTATTATGATAAATAATGCCTAACTTCACACTGTAGCCTAATTATTTATATAGGAATAGGAAACAATAATTATTACTATAATAATAATATTTTTAATATTATAATTATAATAGTACTAGCAAAACCCGCGGGTTCACCCGCGTTCAATGTAAAAAAAAAACTCTTTGGCTTTATGTTATACAGCGACTCACCCTCGCTTCGCTCTGGTTCATCGCTATGTATTTATATAATATTGTTCATACAAAAATACTTAAATCGCGATTAAAAAATGGGGGGGTGGTGGTAGGATAGTGAAAAATACTTTACAACCTATTCTCATACCTACCAAATATACAAAAAATATTAAAATCGGTCGAGCCGTTTCGGAGGAGTGCGACCACAAACACCGTGACACGTGATATTTATGTATTAGATAATAAAAGTAATTTTTAATTCCTACATATGAAGGATAATATTTTTTTTAAATACCTCGATGGTTACCATACAAATGTCAACAAAAACTTCATCCTTAAGGATAGAGTAATTACTTTTAAGCGATCTTGAAGTTAATGTACTTGTTTTAGTAATTATCCTACAAAATAATAATATGCTAATAATATTCTAAGTTTTAATACACTTTTATTAATTTTATTTAGAAATTTTCTATAGACTTCAGCTATGCTGATAATGGATACTAAGAGCTCCAATTCATATATAATAAGCAAAAAATACTGCAATATTAAAATATTTTAAAGATTTTTATTCATTAAGCTTTTTATATTTTTAACGTGTTACGTTTTAACGGTTAGTATATATTACTCAGAGATGAGATATTTTCCCACAGTAAAAAGTATCCTTTATGTTGACCCGGATAACCAGCTATCATCACATCTAATTTCACCAAAATCTGCCAAGTGGTTTTCTCGTGATACGTTCCCAAACAGACAGATAGACAGACTGACAGACAGACAGACTGACAGACAGACAAATATTCTAAAAACTATAGATTCGGCCTCTGTATCGATAATAATGACTATTTCAATAATATTTTCCAAAAAATATTTAAGATTCAACTCAGTTAGAATTTTATTATCTAATATATAAAATTCTCGTGTCACAGCGTTTGTGACAAAACTCTTCCGAAAGGGCTTGACCGATTCTTATGAAATTTTGTGTGTATATTCAGTAGGTCTGAGATTAGAACGTAAACTATTTTTCATACCCCTAAGTGATAAGGGTGGCCCACCCTAGGGACGAACCCGAGCAGAGTGAGGGTGAGTCGCTAGTAATGTATAGATTAAGGTTTTACCTTAATTAACTGTAAAAAGTTTAGTTCACAGAATAGTTAGAAATGTTCACAGTTGTTCAGTGAGTATCTCTATAAACGTTTTATTGACGTAGTTATTGCTTGCTTCCTGAAATGAAATAGTTTAAAAGGAAAAAAGAATTTGGGTCACAAATATTTGAATAGAATTGTCTTAACTCTCACCGGTCGTGTCGAATAGTCGTCCCACCGGAGTATGAGAGTGACAGGAATAGAGAGTGCTCTTATGTTTGCGCGTACATTTGTGCACTATAATATCTCCTGCGCAGTTGGCTAGTCTCAATGAGATTGGCCGCCGTGGCCGGAATCGGTCAGGAGAACATTATTATTATTATTATTAGAATTGTCTTAATTCATTTTCTATATCATTTGAGACATCCCCAAAATACACTTAAAACATCTTAAAATATTTAATATTCGGTTTTGAGTCTGAATCTTAGGACATTAAAATACATATATTTACAGATTTACAATAAAGTGTTCTTTTATTATTTAACTTCCAGTGAAAAAAATCTAGATCTAGATTTCTGCGAAATTTATCTAGATTAACGTTTGAAGTCCAATCTGATTATAAACGACTAGATGAACATACAAATATTAAATATTTACGTTAAATTGAAAAATTTATGTTCTTTTTTAAGCATTAATGAAATAGCTATTATTATTATCGATACAGAGAACGAATCTATAGTTTTTAGAATTTTTGTCTGTCTGTTTGGGAACGCATCACGAGAAAACCACTAAACAGATTTTGATGATTTTTTTTTTGATGATAAGTGGTTATCCGGGTCAACATATAGGATACTTTTTACTGCGAGAAAATATCTCATCTCTGAGAAATCTATACTAAACGTTAACTAACGTTACCTGTAGCGTGATGTGGTCATGTGTGAATGATGACTATCTAAACCGTACCTTTATCAATTTTATGCTAATGCAGAAAGCTTAAACGTTTGTTTGTCTGCACGTCCCAATCTCGAAGTACGGTCCAATTTATAATATATATATACATATATATTATAAATCGGATATATATATTATTTATAGTCTATTCATTCAGAAAAGTTATGGTTATTTTCGACCACAGAGCGATCACTAGTTATAATTAAACGGTACCAATAAAATCCGAAACAATCAAGTTGTGGTTGTATAATGGAAATGTAGACACACGAACAGACGGAACACAAGATTCTGTAAACCTTATTTACTTCATTTGACTGGCAAGTGTTTGTCTTCATTGTAGAAACGTCTAATATAGCTATAATCAGAACTTTGCTTAGTAGAAATCGATTTTTAATCACAGTCACTGAGCTACTAAAGGAGAAGATTTCCCACAAAATATCTTCATTTGCCACTTTTCAATGAGTTAAAACTTGTAAAATCCTGATGTTTAGATTATTTTATTTTCTTCAAAAGGTTTGGTTATAATTTTTTATTTAATTATTAGTTTTAGTCAAAGAGTATTCTTGCATTTATTTTTTGTATCTTCATCAATTGTTTTAAATCGATTTAATTATTTTAATCGGTATCTTCGCCAATTATTTTAAATCGATTTTCGTAATTCCCCTTTAATTAATAAATCATACCAACCCCGATATAAATTTAAAAAAACACTTGAAAAGGAGGACTTTCAGTAATTTTGAAGTCTTAAAAAAATACATGTCAACATTTTTTAGTAAAAAATAATTATCTATTATAGATAGTAATTATCAGACTATCCTCTTCTCTTATAGATCTTGTATATTTTTAAATTACTGAGTAAATTAAAAAAAAAATTGTTAAAGTTATTCGTATGTTATGCATAAGCAAACAGAGCTAGTACGAGTAAAAGCGTTTATTTGACATAGTAGAAATTGCAAACTGTTTTTTCTGACTCCTAATCCACCCAAGCCCCAATTTATTTGGCAAATACAAATAATGTAAACTCAATCCCAACTGATTTATCAATCTGTAGCAAATGTCAATATGAAGTCTTGCAATTTAAGTCATACGAGAACTATTTTACTTTGTTATTCATAAATGGGATTTTTTGCTCACTCGACCATACGTTTGTTACGTATTGAGTATAAAATCTCAAGACAATGTGTATCTATCGAATAAATCCCTGGGAGTATAAACTCCTTTAACAAATAAAATTGATATTAAAGAGAAAAATATAACATTATTTCTAGCTTGCAGTTGCTTTTTAGGGTTCCGTACTCAAAGGGTAAAACGGAACCCTATTACTAAGACTTCGCTGTCCGTCCATATGTCTGTCAGTCTATCCGTCTGTCACCAGGCTGTATCTCATGAACCGTGATAGTTATACAGTTGAAATTTTCACAGATCATGTATTTCTGTTGCTGCTATAAGAACGAATACTAAAAAACAGAATAAAATTAATATTTAAGGGGGCTCCCATACGGCAAACGTGATTTTTTTGCTCGTGTTTGCTCGATATTGATAACGGCAACAGATAGACGCTTGAAATATTCACAAAATATTTAGTTATATATTCACTTTAAAAATTAATTAATTGAAATAAAACAAATATTTAAGGGAGGCTTCCATACAACAGACATGATTTTTTTGCCGGTTTTATAAATAATAATGGTACGGAACCCTTCGTGTGCGAGTCCGACTCGCACTTAGCCGGTTTTTATTGAGCACTCGATTTCCATACAGAAACGATTTTGTATTATGCGGATAATATTTTACTTAAAATAAATTATTATATCTTCTACAGAAATAAAATTGAAATATCTATTTGTAATTTCAAATGAACAACTTTTTACTGAATGCATATAAAAGTATCTACGGTACTTATAAAAAAAGTCAATTTTTAAAATGTTTGTCTTTCAGTCTGTCTGTTTGTTCCGGCTAATCTCCGAAACGGCTACACCGATTTCGACGGGACTTTTTCTGGCCAGTTTTTAGAAAATAATGGACGAAACATAAATTTCTTTTATTAACTAGCTTAAGTTTTCGGTTTTGACTACATCTATTACACTAAAAACGATAAAAATATCCTACAATATCATAATCAGTGCAGGAATAATAATGGAAATTAAAGCGAGCTGTCAAAACAAGTTTAGACTTTCCGGGATTTTCGGTTGAATTTAATTTTCGCTTGAAAATGTACCTATTTATTTTCCGTTAAATGACTTCCACTTTATATGCGCGTGTATCAGGCATATATATATATATATATATATATATATATATATATATATATATATATATATATATATATATAAACAGCATATAACCTATCTTAATGAAAAAGTTATCTCACCCAAAATAATGTATAATTATCGATATCATGACATCGACTTGTTCAATAATGGGTTCAAAAAATTTGCTCTCCTATTATTATTTTTTTTATTTATTAAAAAAAATCACCTATTAAAATAAAAACATAAAGTTAGTATTCTTTCTTTTTGTTCGATTTATTGCTGCTAATTTTAAGTTCACTTAATTAAGTACTTTTACGTTTTTAGTGAAAACTTTATTGGCTTAAGATTTTTGTTTAGAAGTGCTTAACTAATTTTATTAATTATACGCTGTATGTTTCCCAATGATAAATAAATAAATAAAATATGCTTCTAAAACACCATGAATATTAAATATATAAGGATGTTAACAATTCAAGCATTTAAATATTTCTTCCTTTGACTGCCTCATAAGCCTAGTATGCACGACTCTCTTCTCTGTCGAGAAATTTTCAATAATAACCAGAAATTGGTAAACCCCCGTACTGCGAAAAACACGTAAAACTATCGGTTCTGCGTTATTTCTCACCAATTGTGTCGAATAGCGACTATGAGAATGACCCGCGTGAGTTGAGAGTGATAACGATATACAGTGCACGATGTGTCATAAACACTCGAATACAATAATATCTCCTGTAGGCTTAGACAAGTGGCAAACGCTCCATATCGATTCTTCGATAAACGCTAACGCCTTGGCAATTTCCATAACAATTTGGACGTAGTCATGGTTTTGTTTGTGAACCTCATCTTGACATTGTGAAATGCACTAAAATTTAAACGTATACGAGCAACACATAGGATTTTTAGGATTTCTTTATCAAAAATTCACTAATTATAAGGATTATTTCGCCTAGCAGTCTTTGCTACCATAACAATAAATACAATAATATATATTTGTCAGACAATGACAACGGTTACCATGACAACAATTAGTCAATTAGCCAATTACAAATGCGATACGTTGAGTCAAATTTGAAGTCGTAAACATATGTCAGTTCCATACATTGATTACTCTATTCTACTAGCGTTTATGCCACTTGTCTAGGCCCTCTGCTCAGACTAGACTCAGTGACATTGGCCTCAGCAGAGTTCAGTCAGGAGTACATTGTCTTATAAATAGTATAGTCCATAAGTATAGATTTATATAATACTTTCTTAGATTTACGCGAATATTTGACATTTTAAATAAAACTGTCTTTTCAATTTTTTTTTTTTTTTTCGCGGATTTATTTTGATTTTTGGTTAAGAAAATAGTAAGTTCTTACTGAGCGGATCAAAATAACAGTATTTCAAATTAATATTTTTCATTTGTAAATGTAATCCTTAATAAATTTAATTTTTTAAATTACACATAGAACAATAATGTGGCTTAAATAATTAATATTTTATTTTTCTTTATAGTTATAAATATAAAAATGGCAACACTAAATATAGTTTACTAATCAATAAAGTGTCTAAAAAATTGTAATAATTGTAATAATATCAGCTAAAAATATATAAATAATATTCCATATTCAAGTATAAAAGTAATTTAAATTATAAAAATGGTTAAAATTAAAATTAACAAATATTGTACGGTACTTTGGTGCCAATTTTCAAGTTTTTTTGAATTCATTTTGTTATTTTGTGGGTAGGCTGTCTACGACAACTATATAATACCTTTGAGACATCTAACACCTTAGTCTCTCCCGTGACCGTGATAGCTGTAAAGCAATCGAAACGTCGGGAACCAAAAATCAAAATTAATTTATACTTCGCACTATCAAATTATATTAAAGTTTCGAGTTATGTTCAGACGTTACAAATCATATTTTATATTTATTTTTATAAAAACAAACTTACGAGATGATGTGATATTACTATTGAAGCGGAAACCATTAGTTCTTACAGACTCTGCTATATATAATTTCAAGCATCACTTACAAATATTAAAACTTTGCCAATTAATTGAATGAGATACTAAGAAATACATAATAGGAAATGCTTAGTGACTCAAATCTTGTGTTTATTGTCCACAAATAGCTATTACTGAATTTCTTCATTGTCATCCATAATATGACTGTATTCTGCCCTTTTGAACGTCCCACTGCTGGGCCCCCCCTGGCTGGGTCCCCTTCCATACGAATAGGATCAGGTCATAGTCCATCACATAGTTTTCGTAAACTTGCTAGGTTCTCTCAGACATACAGGATTCCTCACGAAATTTTCCTTTACCGTAAGACAAGTGGTAATCATGTTGAAAATGATTCGCATTAGAAAATATAACAGGTGTGAGACCTGGGATTTGAACCCGCATCACTCGATTTTCCAAGCGACCGCGTTACCATACCATACTGTATGATTACATCTTATTGATGCTGTGAAAAAAACATTGTGAAGAAACCTGTATGTCTGAGACATAATTCGTTTTTGAAAGACGGATGAATTCCACAAACCAGCATTTGGCATTTGGTGTATTATGGCCTAATCTCCTTCAAGGGGAAGCACGTGTCACAGCATGCAAGGGGAAGCTAAAGGATGAATTATCAATTATAAATCTACATACTGCCAGGGGCTTTGCCCGCTCACCTATTTCAAATAGAAATAGACGGACTAAATAGTCCGTAATCTCTAAATATCATCCTAACTTTGTATAAGAGCGCGCATTATAAGTAGCTATAAACTATCAATACACTTTACTGATAGAAATAGAAGTTAGCTATATTTTACTAAAAGTATTACCAAAAAAAACTCATTTAATCAATCCAGTCATTTTCGATTAATACTTGACAAAACAATACAGAACTTATTATTTTATTTATAAAAATGTTTAAAATTAAAATTAATAAATATTGTAAGGTACTTTGGTGCCAATTTTCAAGTTTTTTGAATTCATTTTATTATTTTGTTGGTAGGCTGTCTGTAACAACTATATAATACCTTTGAGACATCTAACACCTTAGTCTCTCCCGTGACCATGGTTGCTGTGAAGCATTCGAAACGTCGGGAACCAAAAATCTAAATAAATCTGCGAAAAAATCCGAAAAGATAGTTTTATTTAAATGTCAAATATTCGCGTAAATCTAAGAAATTATTAGTTTTTAGGCTGTCATTTCCGTCAAATTTTATCAATGTCACAGATAATGGCCCTTAGACCAATTGAATTTTTACAATATGATAATATCTAGTCAATATAATGCTTAGATATATTATCGCCTTGAATTTACATTGTCTATTACCAATAGCGATTGTAGAATAACGACTTGTCGAAGCTCCTAGAGACGAAATACGTTAAAAATCGATCGATAAAGAAAAACAGCAAGTTTAGACAAGATATATGCTATTATTTTTATAATAGAATAGAATCCTATATAAATTATTAAAAAAGCTCTATATTGCATTGCAATAATAATCAACTGTTACTGTGGTACATGTACATATATTTTTTTTCTATTAGTGTAAATGATTGTAGGGTGTGATCATAACCAAGCCCACTATTTTATTGACGTTACGTTTTAACGCTTAGTATAGATTTCTCAGAGTTGAGATAATTTCCCGCAATAAAAAATATCCTATATGTTGACCTGGATAACCAGCTATCATCATACCTAATTTCATCAAAAACTGTTCCGTGGTTTTTTCGTGATGCGTTCCTAAACAGACAGATAGACAAATATTCTAAAAACTATAGATTCGGAATCTGTATCGATAATAATGACATCCAAAAAATATTTAATGAACAGATTCGAGTCAGAATTTTATTATACATACGTATAAATTAAACAATTAACATCAAACTAAGAAAATTTCCATCTATACGAATGAGTAATACGATATGAGAAAGTTTAAAACGTATCGGGCGCACTTCAGGATTGACGTCAGAGCCATTTCACAACAATAAATCTGACATCACATGTCCAAACTGTTCGCGTTGCTGTAGTTGCGTATAATTTGACCTCTTTTAAATTTTATCTCGGTATAAAATATACAAATTATATTACAGTTATTACTTATTATAATAATGTAACACGCGTTTAACTGTATTTTCTAAATATCTGGCGCAGTGATTAGATACAAGTATCTATGCCAGACGACGTAGGTTCGATTTAAGGTTGAAGTTTTATACGCAACAAATGTAGTATCTGTTCTAATGAAGAAAGATTAATATGATAATTGAGATTTAAAGAATCTTTTAATAAAAAAAAACAGTGTTTAAGCTGTTAGTCTTCTTCTTCTTGTCCTTATCCCACGCTACGTGGGGTCTGTACTCCATATCCTTCTTCCATTTCCCTCTATCAGCGTCGTCTCATCATCTCATCATCATCATACATCATAATATGTTTTCTTTTACTCTCGATCTACCTTCGCTTCTATTATACTATATCTACCCACATTTATATCTTACATCCTTTTGCTTATATTATATCTTGATTAAACTTTTTTAGTATCAACAATCAATCAACATACTCGTGTATCTCCACTTATAATCATTTGTAGAATTTTAATAAAAATCGGGCAAGTAAGAGTCTGATTTGCACACCGAGGGTTCCGTAGCAAACATTAAAATAGGTTTATAATCGCAAAAAACTTTTCTTTTTTTTTTGTTGTAACTACAAACTTATGGTTTTGGGATTTTCCCTTTACCCGTGCTGTAAAACATTGCTTCTTGCCAAACATGATTCTGTCAACAGAAAGTATCCTATAAGTATTGAATCTCTTGCGAGTTTCAAAATTGCGGCATAAACTGTAAGTTTGACTTTTCACAACTCTAAGGGATTGCTGACCTTATTGGATATTATTTTTAACTTGATACCTCTACGTGTTCCTAAGAAAAAAGGTCTTGATAGACAAACAGACGGACAAATAAATGGAAATGACAAGATAACCATTGTGAAGCAATATAGCCTATATTTATTTCCTACCACACTGAGGTCGCAGACATGATTTCTGAATATATGTGATAATAGTAATAACATATACATATATACACATAATATAAAAAAAATATTCCAACAAAAACATTTCATCAATTAACCAAAGTTTTTCATTTCCAGGCATTGTGAACAGAGGAGATTCGTTTCGAAGACGTCGATCAAGATCTGGAAGTCTAGCACCATCTTCACCAGCACAATCTGCGCCTGAGTCGCAAGAACGAAAGCCTGTAGCCTGCCACCGTGTCGCTATGGTTGGAGCACCTGGCGTCGGCAAAACTGCACTTATCAGCCAATTTCAAACAAGCGAATGTATTAACGCATATGATAGACAGAGAGGTAAGCTAATTTTAGAAGCATTTATTTAAGGTGCACTATTTGTGTCTCTTTCTAGCAATTATTTTTTTTAGTATTTACTGACCTATTTAGCTGAAATTTGATCTATCTATATAACTTCAGTGAATAAATTATAGGTACTATGTTACTAATAATACAGTAAATAATGGCACTGCAATATTATCAGTTACATCTAGTCTACTGTCTACACTATCTACACTACTTATAAAGAGTAAAGATTTGTACTTTTGTATGTTTGTAACGAATAAACTCAAAAACTGTAGGACCGATTTAGATGAAATTTAGTAAGAAGATAGTTTGAGACCCTTGAAAGGACATAGGATATTTTTTATTCCGGAAATCATCCCTTAAGGGGGTGAAAATGGGGATGAAAGTTTGTATGGGGAATCAACCTAGGAACGAACCCGAGCGAAGCGAGGGTCAATCGCTAGTTTTTTTTAAATATTACTTTTATTAGGGTCACCATTTATAAATAGGAGTTGAATGTTACACACATGTTTGAAGCGTCTAAATATAAATTGTTATTTGTATGGTGGTGGTTAGAACAGGGAGTTTGATTTAGATGACCCATTGAAATGAAATTCACTTGGTACATATTATAAATGCGATTTAATTTGTTTGTGAGTGTTTCTTAACCTGTTACAATTTCACTGATTTAAGTAAAATTACGATTAAAATTATTGGCTTGGAATAACGAGAAGAGCCGCGAGTAAAAAGTAGTACCTAAACAACAAAACTGTTGGGTTGAAAATCAGCACCTTTAGCTGATCTATACTTCTATACTAATATTATAAAGACGCAGAATTTGTTTGTTTGTTTGTTTGATTGAACGCGCTAATCTCAGGAACTACTAAACCGATTTGAAAAATTCTTCTTGCATTAGATAGCCCGTTTATTAAGGCTATAGGCTATAAATCTACCTAAGGGAGCGGAGCAAGACTCAATCAATTCCATACTAACCGTTAAAAGGTACCTAGGGACGAAACCGAGCAAAGCGAGTGTGGGCCGATAATTGCTCATATTTCAATTTAATCTCATAATATTACGAGTAACAAATACAGGGTTAAATCAATGTAAAAAAATATATGAAACCACATTTGATTCGATTACTTGAATTTATGAAAGCGGCTACGATAGAGGCAATAGTTATAAATAAATATTAACATTGTACCATCGTATAAATGCATTATAGTGTAATTACAGATATGGAGCCCAACATAAACTACTAATTTTAGTACATTATAGCAGACTAGATCGCTTATGTTATACAATGTAAAAGTAATTTTGTATTACTATAGATTTGATTGCATTTTTTACTGTTATTTTTAAATTCATCAAACTCCAGTAAGATCATACATAACTCATAAGTCTTAAATTTAAAATTAATTACTAAAAGCGAAAATTTCTACGACACACTTACGACCTGACGACACGTTTGGCTCAGTTTGTAGTGTACTTGCTGTGCCAGCGGTCGCGGTTTCGAGTCCCGCTAGGAGCATTCATTTGTGTAATGTGTGGAACTAATGTCTGGTTGGGTCTCAAGTAGATAATTATTGTATTACAGTATTATAAATAATTATTATTTTAAAAGAGCAACTGTTGAGTTTCTCGCCGGCTCTTCTCAGCAGAACTACCTTCCGAGCCGGTGACAGACATTTAATTTAATTTAAATTTAAAATTGACGATCCCAAAGTGCTTGTAAAAGTCTATTTCAATGAAGTATATTTTGAATTGATTTCATTTGTGATGAGCACGAATGTTTGTACTCCAGTTTATAGGCGATTATATTTATAATACGTATGTATTTAAAGTTATATATTTGTAGTGTATCAACTATCTAGTATCCATAACACAAGCTTCGTAGCTTACCATGGAACTAGATGGTACTGTGTGTTAATGTCCCAACATATTATTAATATTAAGTTCTATGTGTGTATGTTTGTATATATGTTAGTATTTCACGCTGAAACGGCTGGATGGATTTGGATGATATTTAGTAAACAGATAGACAGTGACCCAGAGTTATACCATGAGCTTTCCATCGGGGAATCTCTCATCTAAATATACATAACAATTAACTGAATATAATGCCAGAAAGCTAGCAAAAGCTAACACTAATGATTTCATTTTGAACAACATCACCACCTGCTATAACAAAAGACTGGCTACGAATAACTCAAAAAGACGAGTCTACTGTTATTTAATTTTTAAAGTTTAATTGCGGTGTATTATATTTCATTCACTCTTATGGACAACTTCTAAGTAAAAAAGAGAAAGATATAGAGATAGAGATAAAGAGAAGATAATACAACTTTTTTTTAAATAGTTATAATGGTAAGTGAAAATTAAAACTGCTAGTAAAGTATCGATAAAAATAAATAACATATGAACTAATATTAAACATTCAACGACTAAAGAAAAACTCTACGTACTAAGTTAAATTTAAAAACTAAAAGGCTGAAAATTAAACGTAAAAACATATAATTTGCTACGGAATAATACGATTATCTCTTGCTTCGCTTTTAGCTACAAATAAATGAACTTAAAGCATGTAATTATTCCAAGTACAAAGGGAATACAAAACGGCCTCTTTTTATTCACAATAACATTTCCACTGTATCGTGCCACAAACGCTAATGCCTATTTGTTTTTTTTTTTTTACTCTTAAAAAACTTGGCTGTTTATGGTAGCTCAGATGTACACGTTCGCTTGAATTATCAAGTAGAATGGGTTCAATTCCTGACACGTACACATCTAATATCATCATGTACAAATTATATTTTCAACATGATTAGCACATGAGTGATGGTGAAAGAAAACATAACGAGGACGGCTGCATTCTACATTAAAATATTTTTAATGGCATGTGTAATATATGCAAAAAATAATTATATAAAATAAATATTTTTGATATTAATAATAATTTTCACTCGATAATAATCAGTCAGTTACAAGTAACGCCAATAAAAGCATGTATATAAATGAAGTCTCTCAGAATATATTTAGGCTACGATTGTGTGTTTGTTGCTTTTTTTTTGTGGTGCACAAATGTGTACGCAGACACAGGTGCACTCATAATACTTTACACTAACGAGGGTGAAAATGTTATGGAATGCTATTCCACTAGACGAAGAAAAAAGATGAAGTTTATGAAGTTGAAGTCTAGTGGGAATAGGGATAGCATTCCGATTTCACAAAAGAGAAATCAAGAGCAGAACCGACTGATCGAGACATATGCTCTGACTGCTACTGAAAATTCCTCGACAGAAAAATATCAACAACTACAATTAGCAAGAATTGAATCCAGAAGCTCATCTAAAATCATCGCTGTACAGACAGATAAATAATGTAGCTTTTTATTTATTTTATTTATTTATTTATCATTGGGAAACATACAGCGTATAATTAATAAAATTTAGTTAAAACCTTCTAAACAAAAATCTTAAGCCAATAAAGTTTCCACTAAAAACATAAAAGTACTTAGTAAGTGAACTTAAAATTAGCAACATGTATTATAGCTTGCATGTATATAATAGCTAATCAGTGGAAAATACTGTATAATAATATGGCTTCGCTAAAAAAGAACTATCAAACTGTAGAAAGATTCAGTGAGCACCGAATTTAACCACATTGAAGATCTCGCCAGAACAATTTCTTTCATTTCATTACATTTAAACAAGCAAACAGACGTTTTATACTTTCAAAGGAGAAATAAACGTCGAATTACAAACCGTACATAAATCCCTAATAATATAAATCTTCTCAATTGAAATTTAATGTTGAAATTTTCGTAGAAAATCGGTCTATAAAGGATCATGAAATTCATGTAATTAATTGATCTGTAAAGCTTTCAATAAAATACTCTTTACGAGCTCCGAGACTAAATCAAATTCAAATCAGCTGTTTATGACATTTAATTGTTGGTTGGTTTCAACGTAATATTCCTTTATAATCTACCCTCTTTGTATTAAATTATACCAAAAACTTAACCGAATTAATTAAAAAATAGCTCAAAATATATATAAATTAACTATTTCAATTATAGATTTTACGTGTCGAAAACGTGGAAATACGTACGCGGGAAGCTGTAACATATGTATCGTACTATCAAAGGCCCTTGATGCCCTTCGCATTTATAATATGACAGAAGTACAGAAAGGACGAGTTTTTCTGACTTAATTCTCAAATATTATAATTTTAAATAAAACTATCTTATGGATTTTTTTCGTGGATTTATTCTGATTTCTGTTTCCCGACGTTTCGAATTCAGTCATGGTCATTTGAGAGACGGGTGATGATTGCGGTGAAGCATTCGACACGTCGTGAACCAAGCTCAAAATAAATCCGCGAAAAAATCCGAAAAGATAGTTTTATTGAAAATGTCAAATATTCGCGTAAAAAAAAGTATGAGATATCATTATACCGGTAGATTAATTTCGCACAATGTTTATTAATAATATTCCGAGAGCTGGCGACGAATTTTGGGAAGGTCCTTTTGGCAAGTTGAAATTGTGAAAAAATATGATTTCGTCAATTGGCGAACCCAGTCCTGCGAGTTATTTCGTTACTGCGCTGTATATAACATTTACAAAAAAAATCCTAAAAAATATTTTTTTGGCAACTTGATTTTTTTTTTTTTAAATCTTTTAATTTAGTTTTTATATAATTCAAAAAACAAAACCCCAGACGTTTTTGTCGGTTATAAAGTATTACCAGACCTCTCCCAAAAATAATTTATTAAAATTCCCAAAAATATACTTTTGGCAAACTGAAATTTTAATCACGTATTTATTAAGTATTAGTATATGTATATACTGTGTATATATATAAACTCTTTTATCCATTGTGAATCAACCGCAAACGCTCTCCCAGACTCGCGGAACTGGGTTCGCCAATTGACGAAATCATATTTTTTCACAATTTCAACTTGCCAAAAGGACCTTCCCAAAATTCGTTGCCAGTTCTCGGACTATAACATATAATCTCATCAGGTAATCCCTCTTTCTATCGGTGAAAACTGTATGAAAATTTGTGTAGTATTCTGAGATTATCCCGAACAAACAGCTTTAGCTTTTTTTTCTTACTATTATTATAAATGTGAAAGTTTAAATGTTTGGATGTTTTTTACTCGACCACGCCAGAACGGCTGATCGAATCTGAATGAGATTTGGCACAGAGATACATTATAGTCTGGAATAACACATTGCTACTTTTTATCCCCGAAAAATGTACGGTTCCCGTGGGATAGATTTGTTTTTGTTTCACTAGAGGCGAACCCAAACGAAGCGAGGGTGAGCCCCTAGTTTATAATATGAGTGATGATGATTTCAGGACGGTGATAATGACAGGCTTTTGCATTATAAAACTAAGTCATTTGTAACACGCCGGAATCAAACTTCAACCTCACCACTCTATTGCCATGCCATAAAATCCTTTAAAATAATATCAATTAAAAATATATTTGGATATTGAAATCCATTCGTAGTAATTTTTGCAAGCTTTTCTTTATTATACTCTTAATTAATTTGTACGCTTGTTAAGATATTTTCCTTTCTTTTTAAATAAGTAGTTACTTTTATTAATAATCGTGCTTTGTTTCTTTTATGAGTACGTAAATATAATTAATGTCTTGTGAATTTCAAGTTATAATGAGGCCGTATTTTTTGATAAAAAATATGTATCTATCTGTAATTTTACCCACCTATTTGTTAGAACCCAAAACAATGATTTTTAAAATTTTTATCTGTGCGTTTGTGCGCGCTAATCTTAGAAACGGCTTAACCGATTTGGATTCGGTTTTCACTAATGTATTGTGATAAGCTTTACTTAATATTTAGTTTTTTTTTTTTTTCACTTAACGTTAGACGAACCCGAGCGGAGCGAGGGTGAGTCGCTACACATAGATAGATATATATATATATTTCTCTTTTTAAACACGTAAATAAGTTCTCACACTATTAGCAAAATGACCCTCAACGCTTTATACGTAAACACTTGTGATTGTTTAGGAAGTTGAAACTTGAAACTTCAACAAAATTAGATTTTCGTTTATCGTGAATTTGTTGAAGGGGTTTAAACTGTCCATTTCGCTTCCACTTGAAGCCAAATTAAGATTCCGAAGCTTTCGTAATCATAAATCATTCGAATATATTATTATTTTAACTCCTTTTTTAATAATACTTTCTTAGATTTACACAAACATTTGACATCTATACTAATATTATAAAGAGGCAGAGTTTGTTTGTTTGAACGCGCTAATATCAAGAACTACTAATCCGATTTGAAAAATTGCATTAGATAGCGCGTTCATTGAGGAAAGCTATAGGCTATATATACGAGTATCATCATGCTATATGCATATTACCCAAGGGAGCGGAGCAGTAATCATAAATATCAACAAATCCATACGTTATTACTTAAATAGCCAAAGCCAAAGGGTTTTTTTTTGTAGTCTTAACACGAGCGAAGCCACTCTCGTGACCATGATTGCTGTAAGCTATAAAGTATGCGAAATCGGAAATCAATAATCAAAATTAAAAAAATATTATAACTTTTTTTTCTAAATCTTCTTTTTTAACTTCATAAATACAAAGTCGTGTGTAAAAGTTAGTTCAAATATAAAACTATGTTAAGATTGTGATTGAACATGAGTGCTTTGTTGCACGAAACAGGAAATAGCATCGTAATATCCGGTACAAACTGCGCTCGTTTTAGATGTTTAAGATTTTACTTGTATATATTTTCAATAGTAACAATATAATATAAACTTTAAAGAGGAAAAGCGTACGGGATGTGTATTAGGAATGCAAGTTAAGTTTGAAATGTATGAAATTCATGCTTTTTTTTCTTACACTAAACTTGGAAAATGGCAAACAAATAATTAAAGAGTGCGTGTACGAATGTGTACACGCGCAAGAAGTAAAACTTCTGTAGGTTATCGGTACTCTTTACGAAATTCAATTTCTGTTTTAAATAGTTAGGATAGGTGAGATACTAAAAATACCGCGTATTGGGCATATTACGATCATATATCATACGATATATTTATAGAATATCATTTAAGGAAATAATATAATATTATATATCATTTGTCAGACAATAACAACGGTTACCATGGCAACAAACGTACGTACATTTTTTCGTAACGCATTCACCAGCTTACCCCCCAAGTCAAGCGTGCGTAAAGAAGTTTTACTTCAACAATCGATCTACCCTTACGATAATTTTAAGGAATAATCCATTTATTAATACTGTTACGTTCTATGAGTTCGGGGATTGGAAATTATAGCACGTCTTTTGAACTAACGATGTTTTATTACTCTTGATTAACAAGAATGACTTATGGAGATTCACTAACACACGCAGTATATACACAGTTCTGGTTAAACTCAATCACTGGACACTAATTTTCAACACTAGACACACTTCCACTGTAACTTCACTTAACTTTTCTTCACTTTTCACTTTTTTCGTACTTCTTCTCAATCTTCACTTAACTTTGAAATTCAACTCATCTCTCGACACACTGCCAACCTTTTTATATGCATAAACAAAGAACATTCTAGTAATCGAAAATTCGAAACCTTTCTAGTCATTTCGAATGTTTTATTCCTCTCTCCCTCTTACACACGGCAATTTACAATTAACTGTTCTTGTCTAAATTCAAAGCTTCTAGTAATTTCGATGTCTTTCCCGAATGTTTTGTTCCTCTCTTACTCTTACACGCGGCAATTTACGATTAACTATTCTTGAAATCTTTAGATTTCGTTCGATCGAGATTTATCTCGAAATTATTAAATATTTTCGATGCCTCTCCCGAAATGTTTTGACAACTGTCTTAGGATGCATAAAGCATGCTTCAGACGTGTATTTTTAATCATTAGTACCTGGTCGACCGAGCTTCGCTCGGAGTTCTTTTTTATTATATCGTATTTTTTAGATAAAAAAAAAAACTAAAAACTTGAATAAATACAAAAATATTCGAAAACACGCGTTTTCCCAGACATGAGACTAATCTAGATCGATTTTTCGCCCCCGAAAGCCCCCACATACCAAATTTCAGCGAAATCGTTAGAGCCGTTTCCGAGATCGCTGGTATAAATAAATAAAGATATAAAGATATAAATATACAAGAATTGCTCGTTTAAATATATTAGATTTTGGTGTAATGACGTTACACACTCTCCATTACGCGACACTATTATACTATGGTTTGCCAAGTGGTTTAAATTTGACCAAAATCACTATTAAAAGTTTTAATACAACATATTATATGAATCGAATTTATCATTTTAAATTTCTGCGTTAAGTAGTAACACACAAACTAACACAGTCACAAAATTTCCTATCTAATTTACGAAACATATTGTACGGTACATAATTATATTTTTAAATATCTAAAAGGCAACGGGACTGTTACTCCTTAATATAGACTATTTTCATAACCTAGCAAGGAGTACAGTACTTCACCCAACTATTTGAATTTAAAATGTACAAGCCTTTACTGTATTACTGTATAATTTCATTTGTTGATAAGTAAAAAAAACATATTAGGAGTCCGTTAGTAGAAATGAAGTTGGTCCTAAATAAAAAGAGGGAAAGTACGCTAAAGGTTTTATAGCAAGAATATTTCATGCATTTATATTACATACTCGTCCGTATGTTATGATTTAAAATACGTTACGTACGTATTTGCTATGTTAATAGTACAATGAAATATTTACCCATTTACAATATTCATTTTATAGACTGCAATAAAATGAATTTGACGACACGTGTGGCTCAGTTTGTAGTGACCCCACTTGCTGTGCCAGCGGTCGCGGGTTCGAGTCCCGCTGGGGACATCCATTTGTGTGATGAGCACGAATATTTGTACTCCAGTCATGAGTGTTTATATTTATAATATGTATGTATTTAAAGTTATATATGTGTAGTGTATCAACTATCTGGTATCCATAACACAAGCCACGTAGCTTACTAACTAGATGGTGCTTTGTGTTAATATCCCAAAATATTTATATTATTTATTTATTTATTTATACATTATGTTCCATATTGTTTATATAGGCAGCCAAGTCATTTTTGTAGAAGACCGGTCGATTGGTACCTAAAATATTTAACATCTCAAAAGAACTCAATCTATTTTATATAAAATTAATATTTTCTATATAAGTATTTTAGAAGCTCCATAATTCATATAGCTTTATTTTTCCAGAATTTTCCTCTCCATACTTTAAAAGTTTACGACCCGTTCATAGATCGTAAATCCACACGCTTATGTCTACTCATTTTTTTTTACACCCTTCACTACATTTATGAAGAGCCACCCAATTTTTTTAGTTTTCATAATTCCACTGCAAAATTATCTAGTAGTTCATATGGCAGAAATATTTATGCATTTTTTATTAAAAAAATATAAATAATATTTAATTGATTAGCTGTATATTCAAATACAAAGGCAACGGTAGCCCAATGGTAACGCGCTCGTTTGGGTAAAGCGGGTTCAAATCCCGGGTCTTAAATGCCTGACATATTCAGGAAGGAAGGAAGTGAGGAAACCTGCATGTCTGTAACACGTCCACCAAAACGCACTTGGCCAGCGTGGTGGACTATGGCCTAATCCCTCTCATTTTTAAGGGAGGCCCGTGCTCAGCAGTGGGACTTTTAAAAAGGGCTAAATAACAATACTATTCATAGATAGAAGCTCTTTATATCATCTTAGTTGAAAAATCGATGATGATCACGGTTTTTTTTTGCGTTATGCCATATTGCATATTTCTTAGGCACATTGTTATAAAATAAAATAGTTATGTCCACTCGGGAGCGCCTTGGGCTGTCGATTTACGGTACGTAGTGCCAACTCAGGCGAAATAAAGCCCGTATTAGGGTGGACCAGTCTCTTTGAATGGGATGGGGTTCATACCCTATATATAATATACTGATGTATAGCAATATATACGTATGTATATGTATAACAATTTACGAATTATGAAGTTGTAATAAGTCATTATAATGATACCTTTAAGACTAAACAAAATTAAACTATCGACTCACCATCGCTTCGCTTCGGGTTCGTCCCTAGATAAAAACAAATTTATCCCACGGGAACCGTACATTTTTCGGGGTGATATATAGCCTATAATAGCCTTCCTCAGTTAACGGACTATCTAATGCAAAAAGAATTTTTTAAATCGGATTAGTAGTTCCGGAGATTAGCGCGTTCAACCAAACAAACAAACAAACTCTTCAGATTTATAGTATTAAATAAATAATATAGTATAGATTAGTTTCAATTATGTGTTTTTTTACCACTAGTTTTTAATAAACAAGCTTGTAATAAAACTATCAATTTTTCTTTCTCAATTATATATTTAATTAATAAGAAGAGGAAGGAAAATTAGAAAAATGCATACCGTACGAATAATTAAAAGATAACAAAAGCAAGTCGTGTGTAAAAGTTACCCCCGACGCGGGATATGTGGTCTCAAGTGACGGTCTTTGTTGTCACAGGGACCACTGGACATCAATGTCCTCGTCAGAGACACAATTTGGGCAACAATAAAATAAATCCTTCTTCACACTACGTTTTTCACATACTAGTTTAACACGCAACTTCGCTCGCATGATAGTAATAACCTATATGTATATAAACACATTGACAAATAAAATTTTGTCTATCTTAATATATAATTCTTCTGTACGTGTGTTTGTCACCTTACTCCTACTAAAGGGCTTAACCGATTTAGATGAAATTTTGCGTGTATATTTCAATGGGCTCCTGAATAGTTTGAAAACACAATTGGATCCGGTAGGTGGCGCTGTAGTCAGTGTGTCAAAAAGTTTGTTTTTTTAGTAGTTTGAACGCGGGCAAAGCCGCGGGTACTGCTAGTGTATATATAAAAACTGAAATAAATCTATATTTGTTGCGATAAAGTAATATGTACTTCATGTTGCCTCTCAACACAGATCATATATAGACTACTCTCAATTTCATAGTACCACATCATCATGGTTATGGCATGTGAGAGACGGTACAATAACTCGATTATGTATCATAGTTCTACCCCCAAAGATTTGGACCGTCCTGAATATGTCATCACGTAAAAGCTGATTGAATTTTGGTTTAGGAATGTACGCAACTTGTACGAGAATTTACGATAGTATTATGTGCGTATTCAGAATCGAAGATTACCCCTTTATGTAGCTTTTGTAAGCCAAACTTTAGATAAATTCGTATTGAATCGTTCTTATTTTATGCGATGTTATTTTATTCGTGGCTTGTATTTATTAGGTTACTAGCTAAAGCAAAAGCAAATCTATCCCGCGGGAACCGTACATTATTTCGAGATAAAACGTAGCTTATGTGCTATTCCAGACTATAATCTATCTCTGTGCCAAATTTCATCCAAATCCGTTCAACCGTCCCGCCGTGGTTGAGTAACAAACATCCAAACAGCCTTCTAAACTGTCACATTTATAATATTAGTAAGATAATACATGTTATTCTGATATTAAAAGTTTGATTATATTG
Organism: Fabriciana adippe; assembly: GCA_905404265.1. NCBI lineage: Eukaryota > Metazoa > Arthropoda > Insecta > Lepidoptera > Nymphalidae > Fabriciana > Fabriciana adippe. Next base: position 2,491,848 of record FR989997.1, on the reverse strand, counting down.
TATGAACATTGCGTTATCCTACACTAGTTTATAAACTGCCTCCTAAGTAGTTTTTAGAATTTTTGTCTGTCTGTCTGTCTGTCTGTCTGTCTATCTGTGAACGCATCACGAGAAAATCACTGGACGGATATTGATGTGGTGTAGCATATTATTTAATGTGGGAAAATATCTCTGAGAAATCCATACTAATCGTTAAAACATATCTATAGCGACGAACCCGAGCGAAACGAGGGTAAGTTGCTAGTCTTAAATATGAATGGATCTCTATCTATCTGTTTTTCAACTTTGAATTGATTAATAACATTATTCAACAAGTTCAAAGATTGCATTATGCGGCCGGTCATAGCCTACATTTTACTGTCTATGCGAGTGGAGCCGAGGAAAAATACTAGTAATAGATACAAAAAAGGTACTTCTTAGTTAGATTGTTATCTAATCTTAAGATTTCCATGGAATTTATAACTTTTAATTAGTCTCGATGAAGTTGATAACTATAACAAGGCAAATTTTGATAAAATTTATAATAGGTCCTTTTCTGAAAATTGAGTTATTCAATTAAGTATTTCATGGATCTTAGACACGATGAAATTATATAATCACTATCGCTAATTATGAACAAAGAAATGGATAGACCAGACCTAACTTAGCATTTTGTCATGTTGTCAAAACATGTCGTTTTCATTATTTTTTTTGTGTATCGATTGTAGGACGACACCCATAAAAATTCAAAATATTCCTTGCATATTATATTCAGTACTTTTGCAATATCTACTTAATTATTTTATAATCGTCAGTATGTCTGTCCGTTGGGAATCTACTACCAGCTCGGAAAGCAGTTCTGCTGAGAAGAGCCGGCGAGAAACTCAACAGTTGCTCTTTTAAATAATGAGTTATATAATTTATTATAAAAGTTTACAATATTACAAACAATTCTTGACTAGCCACTACAAGGTACCGACATCCTTGTTAAAAATCGCGGGAAACCAATCAAAATTTGTGCCCTTTCTATTTTTTTTAAACACATTCCTATCGGCCAAGGTCATATAACTAAATGCCTTATACATAAATCCTTATAAATTAATCAAAAATATTATTTACCATTAAAACGCTCATATATAAAAATGCAACCTAACACGATATAGAACGTGAAAGTGTTCTTATATAAATATAAAATAGAATAGAAATGAAGTGAGATAAAATAAATAAATAAAAAAATAAAAAATCATGTGTGCCTGCGTCGGGACATACCGCCGTTGATTTAAAGTAAAACGTCCATTTCAGCGACTAAATCTTAGTGTTTTTGTTTTTTATAAATATTTTGCATATTTGAAAACAAATCAATAAAAATAGTAATCTTTGAAGATAGCAACGGCGAGAATATCATAAATACATATAATTTTTCAGTCAATAACAACGGTTACTATGGCAACCTAATACAACCTATTTCGTTACGGTCCACTTTCGTTACGGTCCACTTTTCTGACCTATGATGGTGTGGTTTTAAAGACGTTTCACGTTCACGTTTCACAAAAAAAATAGTAGGATTTAAAAACGCATAGAAGACAAACATACAAAACAAAAACATTCATTTTGTTTATAATTGTTGTAAAGTTAAATTCTAAGGTACGTCCTTATGAAAATTTTATTTAACACTCGTTAATATTTAAATGAAGGAAGAAAATCTCACTAGAATATAAAATACAAAATAGCTCACATTAAAAAACGTCAAAAGAAACAGATCATTAATTTACTTCACTCAGTCGTCGAGACAAATTACTAACTACGGTTCCCAGGGGGTACGACTAATGCCTTATTATTTAGAGCACGATTTCTCTTTATTTTCATAAAATCTATTGAAAAGATGGTAAAAGGGCGTGCGTACACGGTGCAACATAATTTAAGGGTCGCTGGGATTTGATTGTCTATACATATAATAAAATTCTGAGTCGAATCCGTACATTAAATATTTTTTTTGGAAAATCTTGTTGAAATAGTCATTATTATCCATACAGAGGCCGAATGTATAGTTTTGAGAATTTTTGTCTGTCTGACACACACAACAAAAACACAGGACAGATTTTGATGAAATTTGGTATGATGATAGCTGGTTATCCGGGTCAACATATAGCATACTTTTTACTCCAGGAAAATATCTCATCTCTGAGAAATCTATAACAACCGTTAAAACGTTCCTAGGTACGAACCCCTGCAGAGCGAGGGTGAGTGGCTAGTTAAAATTAAGTGACGTATAGGGTTTTTTTAATTTCTTACAGAAATTCATATTTTGTAATTATTAAAATAGTATAAACTAATATTATAAAGAAAAAAAAATTTGTAATGAATTAACTAAAAATTCGCTAAACCGCTTTTGATGAAATTGGGTATGGAAATAGTTTGAGACCCTGGAAATGATATAGGATAGTTTTTATACCGGAAATCATCCCTTAAGGAAGTGAAAATTTGTATGGGGAATCAATCATTTCTCAAGTAAAGGATGTTTTTTATATTTTTTAAAATATTTACCTACTTTTCTATACCTTTGTATATACTGATACATATGTATATTCTATTTATTCCATACTAACCAATTAAATGAGCGAGCGAAACGAGGGTGAGTGAGTAGTTCTAGTATAAATATACTAAATTATTTTGAACTATTATTAATATAAATGATGAAACCATGTCAAAACTTTCTCTTTCCATCAGTTGATACAACGAATTTACTTACTAATTCTAATTTAGATATATTTAAAAAATATCTTTTATATTATGTAATTTAATAATTAAAAATAACTCTTAGGCCTACTTCAGAACATCATTTTGAATGGGGAACCGATTTTTATGATTCTTTTCTTATTAAAAAAGTCACCCCTTAAAAATGGTCTTGTATACATTTAAAAAGAAAATTCCAACCCTATAGGTAGAACAATGACTTTTAAATTAGTTTTATGCGCGTAAGGGCTGCGTGTGCTTTTTAAGCCGCCTGCGGCGAAGCCCAAAGGGATTATGAAGGGTTATGAAGTCGGAGACATATGTATGTTTTTACTTTTACTTTTTGCATCCTTGCTGCGAGATGTATGTATGTCTCCGACCGTAAAATACTATATTCCTTTGTCAAATTAAATAAATAAATAAATATGTTGGGACATTAACACACAGCGCCATCTAGTTCCATGGTAAGCTACGAGGCTTGTGTTATGGATATTAGATAGTTGATGCACTACACATATATAACTTTAATTACATACATATTATAAATATAAACACTCATGACTGGAGTACAAACATTCGTGTTCATCACACAAATGAATGTCCCTGGCGGGACTCGAACCCGCGACCGCTGACACAGGAAATAGGGTCACTACAAACTGAGCCAAACGTGTCGTTAAATTCAAATTGTTCCCATCTTTTAAGTCCACTAGGTTTTTTCTTTTTATAATATAGGTATGTTTTTAGTTAAGTTGAGTTTTGTTTATAAAATACCTGAATAATCAATTTCGATCACTGAAAAATGCTAGATTTTTTTTTAATTAATAATCCTTAGCGCATAAAGCCTTAGTCAAAATTAAAAAATATATATAATCAAATTATTGATATTACTTTACAAATAAAGCTTCGTTTGATTTAAGCGGATATTTTTGTATTCTCTTGGGTTATTAGATATTAATATTAAAATACAAAATAATTATAAAAACGTATTTTTAAAGCTTTTCTTAATAGTCATCTTCCATAGGCCTAGTTCCATCTACAAAAGATAATTTAATGTATGGTCCGGTAGTTTGCATTTCCGCTCATGGCTAAACAGGCCGATACTGGGGTTACAGCTTCGATTTAATTGTTGCACACGTATTGATTTTGCTGTGACGAGGAGGGTTGGTTAAGCTGGTTGGTCTCACGCTGGCGTCTGCACGCGTTTAAGGGCTTACTCATTGAGCCAGGCACGGACGTGCAACTTTATATATATATATATGTGTGTGTATATATATATATATATATATATATATATATATATATATATATATATTCTATATGTTTTTGTATATGTTTCGCGGTATCAACATCAACAATATAAACAATTAATTTATATTTTTTAAAATGCCTAAAGTATCCTATATTATTAACATAAAATTGTTTAAGCGTACAATGAAAGTTTTTCGTACCTATTTGGTATATTGGCAAAGACTTATCTTTACAACAGAATTATATTTATATTTGACCAGCCATATTCGAGTGTATGCAAGTACCAAACAGACGGGCAGATTGACCAATAGACATAAATAAACAATATTTTCCAACACAATGTTAGTAAATTACAATAATAATTGCCCCCGCCCAATGCCACTTGAGCTAAAAAAAAAAGAAAAATGCTATAGGCATATATATCATTAAAACATTTTTGGCGGAAATCAATTATTTATCTTGTTCGTATAATTTTGACATTGGGCATTTCAGCGGAAGAATTTTCTTCTTTCAAAGGAGTTTCCGTTTTCCGCATTCGTTTTTAAGGATAAGGTGTATTTTTTCAAAGCTTTTGTCGTTGAACTTTTCTCAATTTCTAAAACTCTTGTATGACAAATTTATACAGATAAATAAAATTGAAGTGTCTGTTTGTAATGTCAAAATAACAGCTTTATACTAAATGTATAGGGAATTATATACGGTACTTATAAGAAAAACATAATTTTTAAAATTTTTGTCTGTCTGTCTGTTTGTTTCGGCTAATATCCGAAACGGCTGGATCAATTTTAACGGGACTTAATATATGCGTCAAAACCTTCAAAATAGGAAATTAGTTTATTCCATTATTTAATCTGATATTTTCAGGCAACTTACTCGTACAAAACAAGTATTTTATTTTTCACGGATGCCAAACCAAGTTTACATTTGAATATAATTTACATTACAAATCGAGTTGTTTGAAAAATCTTTAACTGTTCTTTTTATTTAATACTAGCGACTTACCTTCGCGTCGCTCAGGTGCGAATACTTCTTTTTGTAAAATAATACCTACGTTACTCCTTATAATATTAGGTATCTGCCAGTGAAAGTCCCGTCAAAATCAGTCCAGCCGTTTCGGAGATTAGCCGAAACAAACACACAGAAACACACACAGGTAAAGAAACACGACATACGCTATTGGAATTCCTTTAATTAATTATTAAAGCACTTTCTTAAGTTTTTAGGTAACCAACAAAAATAATATTATATTTATATATAACATTAAAGATATAGATATTAAGATTATTAAGCAAAAGGCAGAATTATTTCAAATCTCCCGAGACATTTATTGCAATTACTAGAATAAATTGAATCAACGGACGCCACTCTTTCCATATAAGCCCTCGGGGCTTAGTTTTGATAGAGCTGGATCGAGTTTATCATCATTTATTTAACTTTTTAGTATTTTATGTTTTAGCCTAATGGGAACGCGTTCACTTGGAAAGTCAAATGAAGTGGGTGTTTAACAACATAAGAATTTTATTTTTATTGAAAGTCCACCGCTAGGTACAACCCTATGTGTCTTGTACAGTGGGTTCAAATCCATTACACCTCTGAGATTTTCTTATGTGTATATTTTCAAAGTGATTATCACTTGCTAATACGATGAAAACAAAAATCTTTCGCGTTGAGGAAATCCGCACGACTGAAAGCACCTAAAGCAGTGGTAACCCAGTTAACGCTCGCTTGAGAAACCGAGTACAGCGGGTTCAAATCCCGGGTCTCGCACCTCCGATATTTTCATGTGCGAATCATTTCCAACATAATTAGTTCTTGTCTTACGGTGAAGGAAAACATCGTGTGAAGAAACGAGCATGTCTGAGAAAACTTAACAAATTATCGTAAAACATGTGAAGTCCACACTTGGCCAGTGTGGTGGACTATGGGCTGAACCCCCTTATAGTAACGGGATCGCACTCAGTGGCGATCTACGCTCACCTCTGGGAAATTAAGAGAGGCTCATTGTTATTTATATTATTATTATGTATTATCTAGACTTTTTAACCGACTGCGGCGAAACCCAAAGGAAAGATATGTGTTTGACCTATATGTATGTACATATGTTATTACTAAACGACTTAACCGATCTTTATTATCCATAAATCGTTAGATACGTTTAACATAAGTTGTATACCTTATGACACTCACGTTATTTTTTAAATGATATCTATATAGATATTACTAAAAATCAAAAAGTTTAAAAAATAAAATCTTCCAAAACTATTGAGTAACAAACATCTAAATCGTTTTAGCGGACTTTTAGTTTATCCATTACAAACAAACTGACAAACTTTACCTTTTTATAATATTAGTGTACATTGTTTAAATTAAAGACTACTAAGTCTATACGGCATTTAAATAGGTTTTATTATCAAACTCTAGCTTTTACTCATCTTTTATTAACTATTATTGTGCCATTACTTGAATCGATCCACTTATCTAAAACACATTAGTATGAATGATGCTCTCTAGGACAATAAAGTCTGCCGTTATACATTAATTTCGGTAGATTCGGTTCAGTTGTATTATTTTAGTTTTATATGACAATAAACCTTAATAGTTTTAGGGTCGAACCATAATATAATGCCGACCACAGTCCGTTCTCAGTTCGATATCGGTCTGGTAAAGTTTTTTATACAAGAAACGTGACCGGAACGTGACTCTTACTGATAGAGGAAATGCACTTATTGTTTCTTGTACAACAATACTTTACCAGACCGATATCGGACCGAGAGCGAACCGTCATTGGCACTATAGTGTGGATCGATCCTTAGTAGTGGTTATAACAAGTGTTGGTATTTTGTGAAAATGGGTTTTAAAAGTATGGAATAGATTTTACGCTGTTTAGGAAACCGTAAAGCAAAGTTTTAAAAAGAAAAATTTTAAATGTAAAGATTTTTCGTATCATCTAATTTCTTTTAGTATCCTTTTTTTAATATTATTGATAACTTTTTTAAAATAGAAGCTTTGACATATCAAATGTGAGGAACTAATAAAAAAAATGAAATAAAATATTATATTAGAACTTTATAGAAATACTTTTTATTACGAATTTGTCTTGCTGTTTGTATCTAGCATTTTTTGAAAACGTAAGACTATTTTTGATCATGTTTTTATAAGAATAAAGATGATTTTATTACACTTTACTCATACATTAGGTTTTAGGAAATAACTATAACACAACCTAAGTTTTGTATATTAATATAGGTAAATATTTGTCGACGCAAGTTTAAATTGGAGGATTTTGGGCAAGTTGACATTCAACGATATTTTAAAAAGTATATTGAAATGACAACTTTAATCGTTATGTCAAAGAATCATAATATATCATTCACATATTTTTTTTATATTTCCGTAACGCGGCATCTTGTCTAACTTCTGTCACTTTAACTCACTATCATCAATCACTGCCATTATATTAATTGGAGTTCGTTCTTAAAGTTTTCTACTGCGTTCTAGAGCCACAAAGCTCGAAAGCTTTTTCCAACGGAGCTTTTCTTTTCAAAACAGCTGTTATGAAAAGAGCTTATCTATACATATAATCTGTACATGGAAGATATTTGAGAAAAACTATTATTGTGGATCTTTATTAACGCAATAGAACCCAAAACAATGATTTTTAGTTTTTTTTGTATGTTTGTCAGTTTGACTGTTTGTCTGTGCGTTTGTTTGCACTAACCTTAGAAACGGCTTAATAATGTAGATGCGGTTTTCACTAATGTATTGTGGTAAGCTTCACTTAACATTTAATATTTGTTTTATTTCAATCGATTCCTAAATAAAAAAGTTATGTCAATTTGAAGAATCATCGAGGGGCGAACCCGAGCGAAGCGAGGGTGAGCCGCTAGTTTATAAATATATTCAAGTAATTGAAGAATTTTACTAAATACCATCTACTCTATAATAAAGTGGGACTCACTAGCTATAGAGACTTTGCTTACTAACAATGTTCTTCATATATGAAAATAAAATAAGGTAAATTTTGAAAATTTAACTAACTAATACTACAAATACAAAATATCTTTTTTCATATTTTGTCCGTCTGTCACGCCAAAATAAAGCAATTAATCGACATGGTTTTCTGTATAGTTCATTAGAAGAATCGTTTATACTACTTTTAACCACAATTACTAGTATAATTGCAAACAATTGGTTTAGTCTAGGGTCAGAAGTTAGGTTATTCTTCACCTATCTGCATACTCGACGAAAAGCATTCAGCGTTCAATGTAATACGTAAACAAATATATCCCAGATAAGCGATCTTACTTCGGACCTTTTACTATAAATAGTAGTCAACCTTAAAGAAAGGCGCTACATCGAATTTTTTTTTTTGTTATTTTATAGTGATATAAATTAATCCATATCCAAACTAATATTATAAACGTGAAAGTGTGTTTGTTTGTCCTCCTTTCACGTAGAAACGGAGTGACGGATTGGCATGATTTTTGTGTGGACATAGTTGGAGGGCTGAAGAGTGACATAGGCTACCTTTTACCGCGGGAGATTATCTCATTCTCACGGGAAAACACGTTATAATACAACCCACAACAACACATCATACATATATATTATAATATGTATAAATAGTCTATCTATTCCATACTAACCGTTAAAATGTATCTAGGAACGATCCCGAACGAAGCGAGGGTGAACCGTAGTTTTATTGTAATTTACTTTAATTTAACGATTTACGATTATCTACCATGTTACTTATCCATCTTCGTGACTTTGGCATGCCAAAAAGCCATTAACAAGAACTAAAATAAATTAAAACATCATGATCATTATTTAGTTCAATTAATAAATGAACTCAGTTTATATCGGACTAGATAAGAAAAATTAAATCAAAAAACTTGGAAATATGATTGACAAATAAATTAATAACTAATCTATATTACTCGTAGTATTAGTATACTATAAATGCGAAAGTTTATGAGGATGTCTAGATGTATAGGTGTATGGATGTTTGTTACTCTTTAACGCAAAAACTACTGAATATATTTTAATGAAACTTTACAATAATAATAATAATGACTTTCCGACCGACTTTCGGCCACGGCGGCCAGTCTTATTGAGACTAGCCATCTGCGCAGGAGATATTATAGTTCACAAGTGTACGCGCAGACACAAGTGCACTCTTTATTCCTGTCACTCTCATACTCCGGTCACTCTCATACTCCGGTGGGACGACTACTCGACACAACCGGTGAGAGTTAAGGCGCAAGACCGACGGCTTTACGTGCTCTCCGAGGCACGGGGGGGACACACCGCCAACTTCCCAACTCCGAGCTATTACTGAGACTTACTAAAGAGAAAGACTTAATAACTAAACTTAGCCCAACCGGGGACTCGAACCCATGACCTCTCGATGTGCAGCCGTACATGCTATACTACACCACCAAGGCAGTTAACCTTTACAATAATATAGCTCATATATCATAATAACACATAGGCTACTTTTTATCTTGGAAAAATTTTACAGTTCCCGTGGGATAGGTTTGTTTTTTTAGAAGCGAACCCGAGCGAAGCCAGCTTTTTTGTTTTTGATTCACGGGGAAACCCCGAAGGTGAGCCCCTAGTAAGTAATAAACATGACAGTATTTTACAGGATTACTAAAATGATTTCATTTAGTGAACGTAATTACTAGCGTAATCAACGTATGTATAGAATTGAATTAGCGCAATCAGTCTTCTAAATCATGTATTCATTACGCCTTATTCAATCCTAATCTCATAAAGGTGCTTGCGAAGTCAAGGCTATTTATACGGGTATTTCTGTATAAGAGTTTACCACACTATTTGAACCTTGTTACTCTGTTATACATCTTAAAACTATTACATTAATTCTAAAAAATATATATAAAATATAAATATGTTATGGGACATCAACACACAGCACCATCTGGATTCCATGGAACTAGATTGGATTCACCATGGTGAAGCTTGTGTTATATATACCAGATAGTTGATAAATTACACATATATAACATTAAATACATACATATTATAAATATAAACACCCATGACAGGAGTACAAACGTTTGTGCTCATCACACAAATGAATGCCCTCAGCGGGACTCGGACCCGCGATCGCTGGCATAGCAAGTAGGGTATATAATATGACAAATGAAATGAAAAAAAGAGCTCTGAGAAAATTAAAGAGTATTATAAATAAGACTAGTTTATAGTGAAGCAAATTTATCTCCCTGGAGTACTATAACTACCAATAAAAAATATATATTTTTAATGCAGCGATCTTAATGCAGTTTTTTTTATTAATTTGGCTAACCTTCCTTCCTAAATAAGAGTTTTTTTTTTATTAAGCTATAATAATTAGAGGTATTGAACAAATATTTTTTCAAGAATAAGAGCCAATAAAAGCCACAACAATCTTTCGAAAAGTTTTCCAAAAGTTTTAGAAGTTCCAAAAAGATTCGGAATACAACGACGGAAGGAACGGCGGCAAAATAATAAAACCTTATTTTCCTGACCTTTCTTCTCTCAATAAAGATCAGGCTGAATCAAATATACTTTAGCAAGAGTGTAGACTCTTACAAAAAAACAGAATTTACATTAAATGAGAGAAAATGTCTTCCATGTATTATTTATTTTGTCACAGGCCTTACACAGAGACATGTTTACAACACACTAATGGTCATCCAGTAGTCAAAATACAACTACGATCTTTGAAAATTTGAGGAACACATACATACATATATGAGTAATTAACCTATCTATATAAAAAACTAACTGTTCCAAAAAAAATATTGATACCACTGAAGCTATTCAACAGATACTAAACGATAAGACGATCTATGTGATTTATTTTTAGACTAGCATTTCCCGCGGCTCCGCCCGCGTTCAGATGATCAAAAACCAAATTCTTAGGTTTTACACATTAGTATACTCTTACATTATACATTACTTTCATTGCGCACCGCATGATTAGTAAATAATGGCGGTGATTGACAATGCCACAAAGGTTCCTCTGTTAAATTGAACTTTTTGTTTTAGCAATAACATTTATGTATGTCTATACTTCTGTTTTGTTTGTTTTTTTAGTTTTTCACGATAAACTCTCAAACTACGGAATTAATTTTAATCATTTTTTAGTAATAGACAGCTATAGATTAATTTAATATATAGCTGATTATTTAAATTACATAATGATAACTTTTCTTAATTAGCGCTAGTTAGTAATATTTTCCAAAACGATTTTCAAAAGAAAGTGTAATAAGTAAATAATTCTAAGCGAATACATTTTTTTATTTCATATGGCTCTGCTAATATGATTAAAGTCGTAAGCATTTTATTGTGTCCTTTAAGCCTTTACCTTCCAAGAAAAGGTATCAAGAAAAAGTGAAAAAGTTGAGGTATAACAGTTCCTAAAATAGTTTTTCATAGTTTTTGAGATATGAAATATTTTTAGTTACCCGCTTTGGCAGTTTAACAACCATAAACTTGTTTTCCATAAAATGTTATAAAATAATATAAATTGAACTTATTTTTACGGTGCAAAAAATGAGTAGGTATTGTGGAAACGTAAATATTATTCGTATTTATTTTAGTGTTAACCTAACAGAACACGTAAGTAAGAAAAACAACATAGCATTTTGCTATACGAAACCTAAAATGCGCGAGTTGGATTTACATTTACCCAATTTTTACATTAAAAGATTAAAAAACATTAACATTATTTACTAAACAATAAAAATTTACAAATATTCTCATTTCAAATGAGAATTGTTTCGGCCAACAAAATATTACTAATATGTTACTAATTTATAAAGCCAAAAAGTTTGTTTTATTAAAAAATTAAGCACGGGCAGGGCCGCGGGTATTTTAGTAGTAATTATAGTAAAGTCATAGAAAGGTTATATCTGTACATTTTTTTTTTTTGGATAAAACTACGTATTTTAAAAACACATGGCGACATCTATTGTCAAATAGCTAAATAACACATAAATAAATTTTCATTAAAATAACTATTTTAATGAATAAAATAGCGCTGTTAATATTTCTTTTAAGATAAGTTTTTTTTAATAGTTTTAACATAATATATAAGTAAGTTACCTTGCTAAAATATTAATAGCATCATCGTGCTTTTACTTTACCAGTTTTTGTACTTTTTCTCAGAAATGAGATATTTTCCTGCGGTAAAAAGAATCCTATGTGGTGACCCGGATAACCTGCTATTACCATACCAAATTTCATAAAAATCCCTCTAGTGGTTTTTCTGTGATGCGGTCACATACAGACAGACAGAAAAAATTCTAAAAACTATAGATTCGGGCTCTATATCGCTAATAATGAATATTTCAATAAGATTTTCCGAAAAAATATTGAATTTACGGGTTCGGCTTAGTTACAATTTTATTGTATGTATAGTTACTAATTTATGAAGTGAAAAAGTTTGCTTTACTGATAATTTAAACACGGGCGGAGTCGCAGGTGATTTAGTAGTGATTCTAATTAAATCGAAAAAAGGTCATATCTGTACATTAATTTTTTTGGGATTAAAACTATGTATTTTAAAAACACATGGCGACATCTATTGTCGAATATCTAAATAACACATAAATAAATATTAATTAAAATAACTATTTTAATGGATAAAATAGCGCTTTTGATAATTTGATTTTCAAGATGAGCTATTTTTATAGTTTTTACCATATTGTGTAAGTTACCTTGCTAAACTGTTTACAAATAGTATCGTCGTGGTTTTGTTCCTACCAGTTTTTGTATTTTTTTTCAGAAATGAGATATTTTCTCGCGGTAAAAAGTATCCTATATGTTGACCCGGATAACCAGCTATCATCATACCAAATTTCATCAAAATCTGTCCAGTGGTTTTCCCGTGATGCGGTAACAGACAGACAGACAGACAGACAGACAGACAGACAGACAGACAGACAGACAGACAGACAGACAGACAGACAAAAATTCTAAAAACTATAGATTTGGCTTCTGTATCGATAATAAAGTCTATTTCAATAAGATTTTCCAAAAAATATTTAATGTACAGATTCGGCTTAGTTACAATTTTATAATATGTATAGATATTATTATAAGCGTTAGATTTACTACATATTTTGAGTGTATTTGTGTAGTACAGTGTATTTAGTCATTTGTCCTCTTTACCTAAAGGGATATACTATAGAGAATTTATAGTAAATCTTTTCCCCTTTTTCTGTATTGAGAGGATATTATGTGCTAATTGATGGATTCCGTTCTCTCTAATTATGTAGTAAATATCTGTTATATAAACATTAAGATTCGCAATGTGGCAAAATAAAACCCTTGAGCTTTTTCTTTTAAAGTTGGGTGATATATTTATGCATTAAAATTTAACACTGCCCACGGAAAACAACGAAACCTTTCATCTTTATGGGACATGGTCACCATGAAAGCGCTTACGCGACCATGGCCTCGAGATAACTGGTCTCGTCTAACGCAGAACCCTCACTATTTAATGAGGTTACCTTCTTCTCCGTCCACTCCGACGATTCGACTCTGTTATTAGACATGCACTAAGAGCAACTCTAATGGCACCCCTCTCACCATCTTTTTACCAGTGTTTTTAACCGAAGTGTACACCATCCCCATTTAAATCTGATATATAATATATAAAATAAATAATATATCTATACTAATATTATAAATTTCTTATCTTCTTTATCGGTTTCTGGAAGAAATCTCTTAAAGAGATAAGTTATCCTTTGTCGACATTCTGTTACTTTATTTTGTATAACATATATTTTATGGTACATAAATAAATAAATAATAAATAAATAAATATAAAGCTGAAGAGTTTGTTTGATTGTTTGTTTGTTTGGTTGAACGCGCTAATCTCAGGAACTACTGGATGGAATTGAAAAATTCTTTTTGTGTTGGATAGTCCATTTATCGAGGAAGGCTTTAGGCTATATATCATCCCGAAAAAATGTACGGTTCCCGTGGGATAGAGTTGTTTTTGTCTAGAGATGAACCCGAAGCGAAGCGAGGGTGAGTCTCTAGTTAAATATAAAATATACTAAATGTTGTTTTGCCTTTACGTATACTATTTTTTGATTGTCGTTATCTATACATATTATAAAATTGTAACTAAGCCGAATCTGTACATTAAATATTTTTTGGAAAATCTTATTGAAATAGACTTTATTATCGATACAGAAGCCAAATCTATAGTTTTTAGAATTTTTGTCTGTCTGTCTGTCTGTCTGTCTGTCTGTCTGTCTGTCTGTCTGTCTGTCTGTTACCGCATCACGGGAAAACCACTGGACAGATTTTGATGAAATTTGGTATGATGATAGCTGGTTATCCGGGTCAACATATAGGATACTTTTTACCGCGAGAAAATATCTCATTTCTGAAAAAAAATACAAAAACTGGTAGGAACAAAACCACGACGATACTATTTGTAAACAGTTTAGCAAGGTAACTTACACAATATGGTAAAAACTATAAAAATAGCTCATCTTGAAAATCAAATTATCAAAAGCGCTATTTTATCCATTAAAATAGTTATTTTAATTAATATTTATTTATGTGTTATTTAGATATTCGACAATAGATGTCGCCATGTGTTTTTAAAATACATAGTTTTAATCCCAAAAAAATTAATGTACAGATATGACCTTTTTTCGATTTAATTAGAATCACTACTAAATCACCTGCGACTCCGCCCGTGTTTAAATTATCAGTAAAGCAAACTTTTTCACTTCATAAATTAGTAACTATACATACAATAAAATTGTAACTAAGCCGAACCCGTAAATTCAATATTTTTTCGGAAAATCTTATTGAAATATTCATTATTAGCGATATAGAGCCCGAATCTATAGTTTTTAGAATTTTTTCTGTCTGTCTGTATGTGACCGCATCACAGAAAAACCACTAGAGGGATTTTTATGAAATTTGGTATGGTAATAGCAGGTTATCCGGGTCACCACATAGGATTCTTTTTACCGCAGGAAAATATCTCATTTCTGAGAAAAAGTACAAAAACTGGTAAAGTAAAAGCACGATGATGCTATTAATATTTTAGCAAGGTAACTTACTTATATATTATGTTAAAACTATTAAAAAAAACTTATCTTAAAAGAAATATTAACAGCGCTATTTTATTCATTAAAATAGTTATTTTAATGAAAATTTATTTATGTGTTATTTAGCTATTTGACAATAGATGTCGCCATGTGTTTTTAAAATACGTAGTTTTATCCAAAAAAAAAAAATGTACAGATATAACCTTTCTATGACTTTACTATAATTACTACTAAAATACCCGCGGCCCTGCCCGTGCTTAATTTTTTAATAAAACAAACTTTTTGGCTTTATAAATTAGTAACATATTAGTAATATTTTGTTGGCCGAAACAATTCTCATTTGAAATGAGAATATTTGTAAATTTTTATTGCTTAGTAAATAATGTTAATGTTTTTTAATCTTTTAATGTAAAAATTGGGTAAATGTAAATCCAACTCGCGCATTTTAGGTTTCGTATAGCAAAATGCTATGTTGTTTTTCTTAATTACGTGTTCTGTTAGGTTAACACTAAAATAAATACGAATAATATTTACGTTTCCACAATACCTACTCATTTTTTGCACCGTAAAAATAAGTTCAATTTATATTATTTTATAACATTTTATGGAAAACAAGTTTATGGTTGTTAAACTGCCAAAGCGGGTAACTAAAAATATTTCATATCTCAAAAACTATGAAAAACTATTTTAGGAACTGTTATACCTCAACTTTTTCACTTTTTCTTGATACCTTTTCTTGGAAGGTAAAGGCTTAAAGGACACAATAAAATGCTTACGACTTTAATCATATTAGCAGAGCCATATGAAATAAAAAAATGTATTCGCTTAGAATTATTTACTTATTACACTTTCTTTTGAAAATCGTTTTGGAAAATATTACTAACTAGCGCTAATTAAGAAAAGTTATCATTATGTAATTTAAATAATCAGCTATATATTAAATTAATCTATAGCTGTCTATTACTAAAAAATGATTAAAATTAATTCCGTAGTTTGAGAGTTTATCGTGAAAAACTAAAAAAACAAACAAAACAGAAGTATAGACATACATAAATGTTATTGCTAAAACAAAAAGTTCAATTTAACAGAGGAACCTTTGTGGCATTGTCAATCACCGCCATTATTTACTAATCATGCGGTGCGCAATGAAAGTAATGTATAATGTAAGAGTATACTAATGTGTAAAACCTAAGAATTTGGTTTTTGATCATCTGAACGCGGGCGGAGCCGCGGGAAATGCTAGTCACCTATAATTAAGGTACTACTCTATCTTTCTATTTTCTGTGTGTGTTATAATTTGTTTAGTTTGTACTTTGTTGGTGGTCTAATAAATAAATAAACGAATGAATGAATGAATAAATAAATAAATAAATATGTGCCTCCCAAGTGTCTTGGCTTCACGCTCTAATTGGTTTCCGGATGCTACTGACGCCAAAATAACGAGAATATGCAGGTATCGAACCCATGACCTGGCATGACAATCGTTAAAAAAGTAATAAATTATACATCACAAAAGGCAATATTCAAAGACTAATAGACCAACTGCATAACATTTTTCAGACTATTAAAAAAATACAAATAACGGGTTTTCCCTTAATTATCGAATCGTGTTAAGGCTTAATAAATCAAAATGTAACGATCCAATTTGTCAAAGGCAAAACCCGCCTCAACGAAAGTATTGCTTGCTCATCAATAGTAAAAGGGTATTTCCTGATATTGTTAAAGTCATTTTTGCTATATCATGCAAGCAGTTTTACCATGAATATCTTGGACTAACGACTCACCCGCGCTCCACTCAGGTTCGTCTCTAGGTATATTTTAACGGTTAGTATACCTAGATTTCTCAGAGATGAGATGTTTTCCCGCACTAAAATGTATCCTAAATGTTAACCTGGACAACCAACATCATACCAAATTTCATCTAAATCCGTCCAGTGGTATTCTCATGATGCGTTCCCAGACAGACAGACAGACAGACAGGGAAAAATTCTAAAAACTGTAGATTCGGCCTCTGTACCGATAATAATGTCTATTTCAATAAGATTTTCCAAAAAATATTTAATGTACAGATTCGGCTTATTTACAATTTTATATAATTATATGTATAGATCATCTCAGCAAATAATTTTTATTTTAATTTATGGAATGTTTAAATTATGGTCTTAAAAATATTATTTTGGGGTTTGTTTAGGGTACGTTTCTGTTTCTTCCCTGTTCAGAGTTTTTATAAGATTTTTCTTATAAAAAGTAAAAAAGTGCAATCTGAATTTGAAATCAAACCTTTATCGAATTCACAACCCGGATAATGCCATTCTAACACGCTGACGCTTAACCACTATCGTTAAGTTAGCTTAATAGATTTATGTATTTATTAAATTTAATATATAACAATAACACACTATAAACTGACAACTATTTGAGCTCTGAACTTAGAAACTAGTTGAAAAGACAAGCCCTTAGGGCTTAAAGTTGAGTCCTAAGAATAAAGTACCACAGAAGTGTCATGTACATAAAGTAAAATACATTTCATCGAATGCACATAAATTATTTTAGTAAAATGTTTTTTTTTCTTTGTATTTTCAGTTTTTTGGTGTGCAATAAAGAATATTATTATTATTTTTTTTATTTTTATAATTTTGTTCTCATAGGTGATTAGGGTAGCTATAACCAATTATTGCGGCCAAATAGCCAAGCAAATACTGGGTGGATTTTTCATAAGTTTCGGTGATTTAAACAAGATATCAGCCATGTAATTATATACACGTATGTATATATGTATGTATTCAGCCTTTTTTAACATCTCACTGCTGGGCACGGGCCTCCCTTCAATACGAGGGGGATCAGGCCATGGTCCACCGCGCTGGCCAAGTGCGGGTTGGCGGACTTCACATGTCTTTCGAAAACTTGCTAGGTTTTCTCAGACATGCAGGTTTCCTCACGATGTTTTCCTTCACCGTAAGGCAAGTGGTAATCATGTTAGAAATGATTCGCACATGAAAATATCAGAGGTGCGAGACCCGGGATTTGAACCCGCTTCACTCGGTTTCCCAAGCGAGCGCGTTACCACTGGGCTACCACTGCCTTATTATTATATACATAAAATATTATAAATAAATAGTAATGATAAGTAATGGTAACCGTTGTTATTCTCTGACAAATGATATATATTATTATATTCTTTCCTTACAACAAACGTACATACATTTTTTCGTAACGCATTCACCAGCTTACCTCCCAAGTCAAGCGTGTGTAAAGAAGTTTTACTTCAATAATTAATTACTGTGGTATTTTATATAATGCTACTTCTACTTTATTCTCATTTCTGTGTTCTAATTGCTTGCGGTGTTCACCTGCCAAGTGCACAGAGTAACTTACACTAAAACCTGAAAATGTTCTTTTGGGTTACGGAAGCTTCTTTATCTACGAGTACGTGTCTTTGAAAGCAGCACTCTAAATTACTTAATAAAGTTTTCTTTAACTTAGTTATCGATTCACTTAGTTTGAACAACATGTTATGTTAATACTTTTTTAAATTTACGCGAATATTGGACATTTTAAATAAAACTATCTTTTCGGATTTTTTCGCGGATTTCATTTTTACTTTTAGTTACCGACGTTTACAGTAAAATTTTAGTCTCTCTCATGACCATGATTGCTGTAAAGCATTCGAAACGTCGGGAACTAAAAATCAAAATAATGCCGCGATAAAATCCGAAATAGTTTTATTTAACATGTTATTTTAGCAGGAATACGCATATATTTTTATAATATACTTTAGTTTTAACATTAACATTGCGAAATACAAAAAAAACGGTCGTCGGCTCAAATTCATTTATAATGAATTCAAATATATATCACTCAATACATACTCGTCTTAAAAACTTTTAAGTTAGTAAAAAATACCTAATAATTATTTTTTTCTACTAATTAAATTTTTTTGAGATCATTAACCGGAAGTCTCGGTTGGAAGTAAAATTAAATTGCTTTACAGGCTTTCATGTTTACATTAAACTGAATTTAGCCCGCAGCTCCACTTATCTAGTTTATTTATCTATACATATTATAAAATTGTAACTAAGCCGAATCTGTACATTAAATATTTTTTGGAAAATCTTATTGAAATAGACTTTATTATCGATACAGAAGCCAAATCTATAGTTTTTAGAATTTTTGTCTGTCTGTCTGTCTGTCTGTCTGTCTGTCTGTCTGTCTGTCTGTTACCGCATCACGGGAAAACCACTGGACAGATTTTGATGAAATTTGGTATGATGATAGCTGGTTATCCGGGTCAACATATAGGATACTTTTTACCGCGAGAAAATATCTCATTTCTGAAAAAAAATACAAAAACTGGTAGGAACAAAACCACGACGATACTATTTGTAAACAGTTTAGCAAGGTAACTTACACAATATGGTAAAAACTATAAAAATAGCTCATCTTGAAAATCAAATTATCAAAAGCGCTATTTTATCCATTAAAATAGTTATTTTAATTAATATTTATTTATGTGTTATTTAGATATTCGACAATAGATGTCGCCATGTGTTTTTAAAATACATAGTTTTAATCCCAAAAAAATTAATGTACAGATATGACCTTTTTTCGATTTAATTAGAATCACTACTAAATCACCTGCGACTCCGCCCGTGTTTAAATTATCAGTAAAGCAAACTTTTTCACTTCATAAATTAGTAACTATACATACAATAAAATTGTAACTAAGCCGAACCCGTAAATTCAATATTTTTTCGGAAAATCTTATTGAAATATTCATTATTAGCGATATAGAGCCCGAATCTATAGTTTTTAGAATTTTTTCTGTCTGTCTGTATGTGACCGCATCACAGAAAAACCACTAGAGGGATTTTTATGAAATTTGGTATGGTAATAGCAGGTTATCCGGGTCACCACATAGGATTCTTTTTACCGCAGGAAAATATCTCATTTCTGAGAAAAAGTACAAAAACTGGTAAAGTAAAAGCACGATGATGCTATTAATATTTTAGCAAGGTAACTTACTTATATATTATGTTAAAACTATTAAAAAAAACTTATCTTAAAAGAAATATTAACAGCGCTATTTTATTCATTAAAATAGTTATTTTAATGAAAATTTATTTATGTGTTATTTAGCTATTTGACAATAGATGTCGCCATGTGTTTTTAAAATACGTAGTTTTATCCAAAAAAAAAAAATGTACAGATATAACCTTTCTATGACTTTACTATAATTACTACTAAAATACCCGCGGCCCTGCCCGTGCTTAATTTTTTAATAAAACAAACTTTTTGGCTTTATAAATTAGTAACATATTAGTAATATTTTGTTGGCCGAAACAATTCTCATTTGAAATGAGAATATTTGTAAATTTTTATTGTTTAGTAAATAATGTTAATGTTTTTTAATCTTTTAATGTAAAAATTGGGCAAATGTAAATCCAACTCGCGCATTTTAGGTTTCGTATAGCAAAATGCTATGTTGTTTTTCTTACTTACGTGTTCTGTTAGGTTAACACTAAAATAAATACGAATAATATTTACGTTTCCACAATACCTACTCATTTTTTGCACCGTAAAAATAAGTTCAATTTATATTATTTTATAACATTTTATGGAAAACAAGTTTATGGTTGTTAAACTGCCAAAGCGGGTAACTAAAAATATTTCATATCTCAAAAACTATGAAAAACTATTTTAGGAACTGTTATACCTCAACTTTTTCACTTTTTCTTGATACCTTTTCTTGGAAGGTAAAGGCTTAAAGGACACAATAAAATGCTTACGACTTTAATCATATTAGCAGAGCCATATGAAATAAAAAAATGTATTCGCTTAGAATTATTTACTTATTACACTTTCTTTTGAAAATCGTTTTGGAAAATATTACTAACTAGCGCTAATTAAGAAAAGTTATCATTATGTAATTTAAATAATCAGCTATATATTAAATTAATCTATAGCTGTCTATTACTAAAAAATGATTAAAATTAATTCCGTAGTTTGAGAGTTTATCGTGAAAAACTAAAAAAACAAACAAAACAGAAGTATAGACATACATAAATGTTATTGCTAAAACAAAAAGTTCAATTTAACAGAGGAACCTTTGTGGCATTGTCAATCACCGCCATTATTTACTAATCATGCGGTGCGCAATGAAAGTAATGTATAATGTAAGAGTATACTAATGTGTAAAACCTAAGAATTTGGTTTTTGATCATCTGAACGCGGGCGGAGCCGCGGGAAATGCTAGTGTATACATAAAGGCATTTTTAAGAGTAGTAACGTGATTTTGATCATGGTTGATTGCTGTAAAGTAATCGAAACGTCGAGAACCAAAAATCTAAATAAATCCACGAAAAAGTCCGAAAAGAAAGTTTTATTTAAAATGTCAAATATTCGCGTAAATCTAAAAAAGTATTAGTAACGTTATGTTAAGTGATGTTAAGGAAAAAGAAAAATTCCAAATTTTATTTAAAAGTACAGTATTACGTTTACTACAATTTACTAGTTAAGGTTCGAAAAAACGTAGCAAAAATATAGTGCGCGTGCGATGGCTGTGTTTCGAGAGTATGGCCGGCCAACTTCACTGCCCTCCGCGGATCGACTAACGATCCTAAAACCTTCTTCAATAAATAGGATATTACATTAAAAAAAAATCAGCAAGAAAGCAAGTAAACAATCTCTTCAGCTTCCAAATATTAGTATAGATAAGTGTGCCTCGGTGGTGTAGTAGCTAGCATGTACGGCTGCACTTCCGGAGGTCCTGGGTTTGAGTCCCAGGTCGCGCCAAGTTTAGTTATTGAGTCTTTCTGTTTAGTAAGCCTCAGTAACAGCCCGGAGTTGGGAAGTTGGCGGTGTTTCACCCCCATGCCTCGGGGAGCACGTAAATCCGTCGGTTCTGCGCCTTAAATCTCATCGGTCGTGTCGAGTAGTCGTCCCATCGGAGTATTAGAGTGATAGGAATAGAGAGTGCACTTGTGTTTGCGTGCCCATTTATCCACTATAATATCGTCTGCGCAGATGGCTAGTCTCAATGAGATTGGCCGCCGTGGCCAGAATCAGTGGGGAGGATATTATTATTATCATTATTATTATACATACATAAGTGACCCTAAGCAACTTTTGGAAATATTGGGCTTAAAGAAAATGTCATTCTAAAATAGTTGAAAAATATTAAAATCTTTATAATATCTGAGTTGAAATCATATAATAGATACTTGTAATATATTTCGCTATGGAAAATATCAAAGTTAATTTTTTTCAACATTCTTACCTAAATAGCTAAGTACGGTCGTTCCTCTATAATACCAACTTCTACAAGACATTCAACTATAACAAGTTTAGCCAAAATCGTTTTTTGAAGCGTTCACTTCGAACGATATACCGCATTTCCGCCCGTGTGTAATATAATGCCAAAAATGCATGACAAGCTTCGCTTTCGAAGGATTAGATAGAGAGAATGGTTAGTAAAATAGAAAAAATAAAGAGCTAACTAGAAATAAATAAAATTTACATCTTAAAACTTTATTAGGTCAAAGCAAGTTTTGCCAATAATCGGCTACCCATCAATTGTGTAGTTCTGGCAACATTGCTTACCCCTGAAATTCCTCAATAAAATTTCACAACAAGCGTTTCATTATGTAAATCTTTTTTCGTTGCAAACTCATACACATTAATATAAAATTTATGAGGTAAATGCGAATTCCGTGAGACTTAGCGGCAGTAAATCACAATTTTAAATTTATATTAGATTTTTTTCCCAGAAATGCAACAGCACTTCCAAAGAATTTATTTGTCGATGATTTTAATCATACTATTGAAACGAATATCATTGTGATTTATGATTAAATTTATATTATTAAATATTAACCGTACATTTAGCCTATGTGCTATTCCAGACTATAATCTATCTTTGTACCAAATTTCATCCAGATCCGTTCAGCCGTTCTGGCGTGATTGAGTAACAAACATCCAAACATATAAACTTTCACATGTATAATATTAGTAAGATAAAAAAAGGTATTTAGGACAAATGTACCTATATAAATTATAATATTTATTTTGTATGATAGCATTTGACCCCCTATACCCCCCCATAAGAGGAGAATGTGCTATAGAAAACACCAGATGCAAATAATGTCAGGAATAATTGACAAACACTTCAACTCGTCAAAATCAATACATCCATATATTTAGACAAATAGTATAAAAATGCATTCTCTATAAACAGATATACACACAGTTTTTTTCATATTTTATTGTTTTTTTAAATAAATTCTAATATACTTTCATTATTTCCAGACCCTGACAGCTCCGAACAAAAAGTGTCCATTATGCTTAATGGCGAAGAATCAGAATTATATTTTGTAAACTGCACAAGCACTAAGGTAAATAAAAATGCTTTTACTTTTATACATTATTAGCGTTTTCCCGCGACTTCGCACGCGTAGTTCAAATATGTAGAACTATATCTTAATAAATTAATTATATACTACACCGGCGTATAGCGTCGAGACGTACTACGTACGCAGCTACGTAGTCTCAAAATCCACGACACATAGCGAAGCGACAAAAAAAACATTTTCAATGTTAACTTTCCTTTCAATTAAACATGTACTCATTTTAATTATTCATTAATCATTTTAATTAAATATTGTATAACAATCTTAACTCCTTTAAGGAGAACATCGTCGTGACTTAAAAAAAAATTAACTTACTAATAATTTGCAAAAATCCACTTCTTGCAACCCTTCAAGGAATAGTTTCCTCAGACGAATTTCTAGATTATGCTTTGTCTATCAGTCTAGACACTAGACAGTATACACTTTATAGGGTATTGTTGGAGTTCAGGAATGTAAACCCGTAATTGAAGTGCAATAATTTAGAATGTTGTACTGCTGAAAAGATCGTTATTTTGATTGAGGAGACAAAGACAACCTTTGATTTCTGCTTAAGTCGACAGAATATTTTTACCACAATTTTTGTCGTAAACATTCTGTAACATATCTTGCTAAATAACTGTTAGTTCAAACATCTACTCCAGTCCGGAATCGAACCTGTGACATGGGCGTAGCATATAGAAAAAATGTCAAAATATTTTCAATAGCAAAGTAGATGGATGAAACAGTGTAATTCCAAATAAACCACAATCCACTTTCGTCCGCACTCGTTTTTTTTTGTAAAAGTTGACAATTTAATTCATAATGAGGTTAAGGCGCAATAACTATTTTTAGGAAAAACTTATTTTGGACATAAATTAATGAATAAAAATTAAAATCTTTTCTTATTATATATTGTTAATTTTTCAAAATGTAATTATAATTTATTACAACATTAAGAAATATAAGTAGTAAAACGTTGTTGAAGCTCATACTTACTATACTTTTTAATTTTAATGACCTTCTTATATTTGCTAACTATTAAAAGTGCTCTAGACAATAGAAATGCTTTGAATTTTAAATGAATTTTGCTTATATGGTACGGAATGCATAGATAAAAATAAAAATATTTTTACGATCTACGACCAGGGCTCGAAAACCCGTTCAATTTTATACCGGTTTTGGTCATTGATCCCAAACTTTAACCGATTAAAACCGGGAAAACGGTTTTTGACGAATTTAGGTTCCATGAACAAAATTAACCGATTAAAATGAGTTTTTGTCTGTTTACATTTATCGCGTCTTTGCAAATGGTGAATGACTTAGAAAAAGGATGCATGCGCGTTTCTTACTTATGAATGAATTAACCAGTTGATATTTATCTCAAAACCGAAATCCAACCGTTCTCTAAGAATAACCATTAACCATTATTATTTCGGTTTACTAAACCGTTCTTTTTCATTAACCGGATAAAGAACGAGCGATGAATTACCCATTACCTTACCGAAACAAACCGGTTTTTTTTAAACCGCTTCCGAGCCCTGTCTACAAGTTCTATCGGAGGATCGGTATATCAATGTTCGTCTTTTGCACGATGATTAATTGCTTTTGGTTTCCACCGCTAGTTACTCTTGCGCTAACACTTCATTACAATTTACTTCGCTTTTTCACTTTTCGAATTTCTTAACCTAATTTCAAAATTCAACTGAACTCTCACTGAACCGTCTGAAATATGTTTTGTTTCTTTCTCACCTACAGCAATTTATGATTACACGTTCTTGTCGTTAATTGTCACACGTTTACAACTGTCTTATGATGTATTAAACATGCTGCAGACGTGCCATTTTGAATTACTTTTTTTGATAAAGATGTTATACACTGCACTATGCGATAATATCTTATACGAGCGAATTGGTGCGACTTTGGATGCATCCAGGTGTCAAATAGTATATTTATACTAAGTTTTATCCAAATCAGTTTAAGCGTTTCAGTGTGAGGTGTAATAAACATACATACACATACAAACTTTCGCATTTATAATAAAAAATAAAAAAAATAGGGGATTTTTGAAAACTCATCTCTAAGGAATTGAGAATTAAAATTTGTATCGATGTAATGTTTTATAATCAAAAACGTGGAAATTGCTACACTACTATTCATTATTAGTAAAAGCTATTTGTATCATCGTTTTTCAATACATTATTCCTTGGGAAGGTTGAATAGATGATAAAAGTTTTCTCACCCGGCTAGTGCCATAAATTAATATGCTGTGAGCGACACGAGAAAGGGCACGCCTAGGGCAATCCAATCAAGCAAAATGTGTATATGATGTATCGGTGGTGTAGTAGCTAGCATGTATGGCTGCACATCCGGAGGTCCTTGATTCGAGTCGGATCGGGCCAAGTTTAGTTATTGAATGTTTCTGTTGAGGAATTTCCAGTAACAGCCCAGGGTTGGGACTTGGGAGGATGGCGGTGTTTCACCCCCGTGCCTCGGTGAGCACGTAAAACCGTCGGTCCTGCGCCTTAACTCTCACCGGTCGTGTCGAAGTATCGTCCCATCCAACTTTGAGAGTAAAACGAATAGAGAGTGCACTTGTGCCTGCACGTACTTATGCACTATAATTATATAGTGTACCCATTCAATACTAATGCTATAATTAAATACTATTTGTAATAAAAAATGGTTTTAGAGAAGTGCGACGGTGTTATCTATTGTATGTATACTGTATAATATTATTTTAAACGCTACATTTGTTAATTTCTCACGTATCATTTTCAGCGACGACAACATTATTTTTTAATTATATTGGAGATCAAATATATTATTTTAAGTGTAATTTTAAATTGTTATAATATTATATTTTGATTTAACATAATTATAGTATTAATAAAAGATAATACTTTTCGACGACACGTTTGGTTCAGTTTGTAGTAACTCTACTTGCTGTGCCAGCGGTCGCGGGTTCGAGTCCCGCTGGGGGCATTCATTTGTGTGATGAGCACGATTATTTGTATTCCAGTCATGGGTGTTTATATTTATAATATGTATGTATTTAAAGTTATGTATGTGTAGTGTATCAACTATCTAATATCCATAACACACATCTCGTAGCTTACCGTGAAACTAGATGGTGCTACGTAATGTCCCAACATATTTATTTATATTAACTTCTTTTCTCAGGAAGAAATCGATCGTTCGGAACCACCAGATGCCTTCGTGGTCATATACTCTGTGGTGGACAAAGCTTCTTTCACAAAAGCTGAACAGGAGTTAGTGAGGCTCTTAGACTGTGACATGCTGAGGTCTCGACCAGCTTTATTGGTTGGAAATAAAATAGACCTAGCGAGAAGCAGAGCTGTTTCTACACAAGGTATAGAAAATTAATATATTCTAATATGAAGTATATGTAAGTATATAGTATAAATGTATATTAAAATGAAAGTTTATTTGTTTGTACGGAATTCATTTCTTAACTATCGGATTTCCATTAAAATTTCGATAAATAATGTGCAAGGTCAAGTTATATACTTACTACGCATACTTTTAGGACTTATTTGTCCTAATATACATGATAAAAAGAAGGATTTATTTACAATAAAGGGAATAAAATGGGATAAAATACAAATATACTTAATCTAATAACTGCATCTGTTAGTTTTTCACGCTTAAACCGCTGAATCGATTTCGATAAAATTTGGCAAGGATATAGTACCATGGGATCGGACACAAATTGTACTTCCCACGAACCCGGCTCCGCTTACACGCAAGCAAAGCTGCAGGCAAAATGTAGTTACATATACAAAACAAATGTACGTTCAATATAGTTGTTTACAAATATTTAAATTATTAAAGTAATATTTAAATAAAATTATTAATTATTTTCCATAACATTCATGTAATTATAAAATTCAATTTATATTTTGACTGTCTGTATCTGATAGCCGAAAATGTACTTGGAAAAAAAAAATATCACGCGTTTAAAATATAAAGTCTTTACAAAAAAACAATTTTGACAATGTTGCCATAAATATCGGGATAGGATATTCGCTTTAATCTTTAATATTTAATATTTCTCCCCCACGTCATGTATTTGACAATCTAATTTTCAGTCATAATTTCCCTAAAGCGATTTCAATATGAAATACCGTCAAAGATTTCTGTATGTTAAAATGGTAACATGATTATCTCTATTTATAGACTGAAATTCCCTAAAACTTGACATTTCTTATTAAAGTTTTAAAATAAAAAAGCTTTTTTTATAGATTTTTTTTATACATTTTTTTTTTGGATTACTTCCTTACCAGGCAATGGTAGCCTCTGATATTTTCATGTGCGAATCATTTCCAACATGATGACCACTTGCCTTACGGTGAAGGAAAACATCGTGAGGAAACTGCATGTCTGAGTGAACTTAGCAAGTTTTCGAAAGACCGCATAATGTGAAGTCCACCAACTCGCATTTGGCCAGCCTGATAACCCTCGTATTGAAGGGATGCTCCTGCAAAGTATTGGGACGTTAAAAAGGGCTGAAAATATACTCTCTTATCGTGTTAGAAAGAAAACAGTATTACCATCTCATTCTATATTTGATTAAAAAAAATATGGTAATTGTAAAATACTTGGCTGCAGTTAATAAGGACGCCTTTTGTTCGTGCTATTTGTATTCAATTAAAACCATAAAAATAATTGCTTCGAATAAAGTTATTCACGATACAAATAGTAGTACCTACTACGTTTTCAATTGATGCACAACTGATAGACAAACAAGTTATTGTTTATCATTATTATTATTATTTTGGTCAACGACAACCAAATCCCCTAACAATATTTATTTTTGCCAATGTCAACCGATCCTTAATATATATTGCACAATAAAACATGGGTGTGTTAGTTTTATTGCTTTTTCATGGATTCCGTGGAGATTAACCGTCTCGTATTAGCAGCTTTCAATTCAATATATATCTTTCGTTAATGTTTAACCAGAGTTCAAGACACTATCTGATTCAAAGCATGCTGTCCTACAAATTGCTTGACGCTCGAATTCAAAGTGTTACCTACAATATATTTTTTTATTGTTGGACTTTATCATTGCACTACCCCTTAGAACACAATGTAACACCAGATTTGTATACTAAAATATTTAAAAAACCGGCCAAGTGCGAGTCGGAATCGCGCACGAAGGGTTCCGTACCGTTATCTATAAAAACGGCAAAAAAATCATGTCTGTTGTACGGGAGCCCCCTTAAATATTTGTTTTATTTTAATTTGATTATTTACCTGTTGCCGTTATCAATATCGAGCAAAAACGAGCAAAAAAATCACGTTTGTTGAATGGGAGCCCCCTTAAATATTTATTTTATTCTGTTTTTTAGTATTTGTTGTCATAGCGGCAACAAAAATACATCATTTGTGAACATTTCAACTGTCTAACAATCACGGTTCATGAGATACAACCTGATGACAGACGGACAAACAGACAGACAGACGGACGCACAGCGAAATCTTAGTAATAGGGTCCCGTTTACCCTTTGGGTATGGAACTCCAAAAATAAATTAAAAGCATTAAAACAGATCGACTATCAGTTTAACTACCCTCGACGGAATCCATTATTTTTATTCTTACCCAAAGATAATTTCATTGTATTTTTTATTAAAATACGTAAATAGATATTTAAGAGATGGGTCTGTATATAATAAACATATTGCCGCTTTACATATAAAAACCTTGCGAGAAAATATTCCCAGGTGTTTACTAGAATTGGTTAGAGTTTGGTAAATTTTGCTTACTTTTTCAGACGGCAAGTGTCTCGCCTGCACGTATAAAGCGAAGTTTATCGAAGTGTCCGTTGGGATCAACCATAATGTGGACGAACTTCTAGTGGGAATTCTAAATCAGATTCGACTGAAAAAACAGCAGTATTCCTCAGATGGCGGCAGGGAATCATCTCCGGCTCATTGGTACAAATCTAGGGGTGTGGTACGAGCTAGCATGAAAGCCAGGCAGATGCTTACCTGGATATTTGGTAAGGAAGATTCAAAATTTAAAAACTGTGAAAACTTACACGTCCTGTGAGTAGAAAGTGACGGGCCCGTGTTCGTGTAAGGGACAGTTCAACGCGGGTTATATTATGTATATTATATAATATCTTAGGTTAAAATCAGTGCCGTGTTAAAAAGTATTTTATAGATTAAATGTTAAAAATCATAATATGGCGCCTTTATCGTATTTTACGCCAAAGTAAGCCGAAATTAGTTTTATGTGCCAAGTTTTTGGATGGAATTTAATCAGTAGCTTATATTATAAGTGAGATAATACAGTATTTTCCCCATTTATACCTATAATATACGTGTATTTAATAGTCCTACGACAAAATCAGCAATATTAGTAATTGTAGTTTTATTATGTGTATAAATATTTGTATTAAAATATGTCAGAATAAGTATTGTAAATATGCCTCTGGAAAAAATATTATTCTAAATGATTTCTGAATGTTTCCATATTTCATGGGTTTAATATAAATGATTAATCTATTCTATCTGTTTGTAAACAGTTATTTGTTTAGGTCAAATATTTTTACTATTCAAATTTTCCTTCAATATTAATCGGTTCCAAAGTCATATTTACTGTATCACCAGGGCTTTCATATACTAAAATGAATTTATAATGATATTGGACCATTTGCTATGTATTTTATATAATAATCATACTTATTCTTATATTATGAATAAAATGTAAAAATCACCTACACTTAGTATTATATATTTTATACACTAAAACTGCCTTCCTAAGAAATTATTCATCGTCCAACCATTTTCTAGTGAAGAATGTTTTTGTTATAGATATAATGAACCCTTATATTACAGATATATGGCGATATTTGTAATTGATTGTAAGAGCCTTCGCACACTGCAGACTTTTTATTTAATAGTATAATTAGATTCATAATATCAAATTCATTAGTATCGGCTGAAGCAAAATCGCGGTAGTGTGAACCTGACTAGACCATAAGTTTATAGTATAAAATGTACAGTGTGCGGGGGCTTTTCAATTTACATTTCTAACCATTACAGATCCTTAGCATAACTCGTTACATATAACTTAGGTACATACATCAATGGAAATTTTGATTTCAGAAGAGAATAAATTATATCAGTGTCGTTAGGCCTATGGTAGTTTAAACCATAAGAGTGAATGTTCATTATTCTATTTTCTAAAATGAGTCTTTAATAGATAAAATAATATCATCATCATCGACAACTAGTCCTAAAGGCAATTTTTAAACCAAAGATATAGCAGATAGATGCTTATAATATAAAAAAAAGATTCCGACGAATTGAGAACCTCCTCCTTTTTTGATGTCGGTTAATACATAGATAAATATTATTCCAACATAGTTTTGTCTATAGACATAGAGTATGGACTGAGCAATATTAATTGAACACTCTTTAGAAAGAGAGAAAGCGAACATGCGGCCAATACCCGTCTTTTGTTCCAA
Organism: Fabriciana adippe; assembly: GCA_905404265.1. Lineage (NCBI taxonomy): Eukaryota > Metazoa > Arthropoda > Insecta > Lepidoptera > Nymphalidae > Fabriciana > Fabriciana adippe. The sequence continues at coordinate 2,460,921 of FR989997.1, read as the reverse complement.
TTTAATTTATAAATGCAATGTAAAAACATTATAATATTATTGAAAATTATATTATAATGGAATGTACAATGGTTATAAATATCCATCTTCATTAATCGTATTTCAATTAATGCAGAATTCTGGCCGCATATTCGTGTTGTCTCTGTCGCGCTTTTCCTCCATTTTCAACTGACGGCTGACAAAGAAACAGCCCACTCTCTGGTTCTGTCAAAAGAAGTTATTTTATATTATAACTGTCTCAAACTCACTCTAAATATTAACTCATTCTTTAAATTTTTCGTAAACATTATTACTCTAATTACCGCTTAGAAAATTAAAACCCAACATTCATCCCTCAAAAATACTATAACCGAGAATCAAACCCATAGTAAATCATCATTTAGAATTAATTAAAATAAATAATAAGTTACAATGTACATAATATTTTATATGCGAATGCACCTAAGGATTTGATGTCGTATAAGATTCTGTAAAAATCGATGTGTAGTATATTTGCTATTCATAGTATATAATATATTATATAATTGATAAAAAAAATAACTTTTAACATATGTGTATTGAAATTTTACCAATGTATTTCATGTTCTTTAAAAGCGAAGGTATTAGACAAGAATTGGGTAATTTTGTGAAAAAAAAAACCTATTTCGCCTCCATTTTCTGCTCTTTACTTAAATACATTGGGATTAATTGGTTGCTATTTTTACATCTACCAGACCAGCATAATTTGTTCTATATTTCTTTAAAAGCTGCAGTACTGGGTTCGAATCTCAGGCTAAACCATAAAATTTAGTACGTTTGCTAAAAATAACAACAACAGTAACAAAAAGGAGTTGAAAATTTGACATTGTACCCATAACCATATTTCAGAGAGCATATAACTATGTTAAATTACACCTATTTTTTCCCCATACACTAGATACAATATCTCCATCACAGACCTTGACAAAGTCTTACTAATATAAGGACATTAACACAGCACCATTTAGTTCCATGGTAAGCTACGAAGCCTGTGTTATGGATACTAGATAGTTGATACACTACACATATATAACTTTAAATACATACATATTATAAATAATTGGAGTATTAAATTAATGTGTTTAATTATTCTTGTATAATATCTTCGCTATATATCGTTGTCCAAACTCCAACCTAACCTTGTGACTTCTATATTTAAATCAGTGCCTTTTATTGTTAACATTTAGTATATATATGTACCTGCAATAGAAATGCTTAAATATGCTTTGATGTTATCGTAATGAAATGAAATTTATTTATTTAATAACAATACTTATATATATATATATATATATATATATATATATATATATATATATATATATATAAACAAATGTTAGACATTTTAATTTTAAAGCCAAAAAAATTAAGTATGATAAATGTGTATTAATTTAGTAAGATGTATTACTTCGATGTTTTTGAATACGCAAGAATATATATTAATAAAGAACTTTTTTGTTTTTTAACTGTTCTATAATCGATTATGTTTTATAAGATCAATCAGACATAAAGAAGGCCTTATTTATTTTATATAATCATCCCTCTTTATTTCTACTCGAAAAAACTAGCTCAAAAATCGAACATGTAACCTCTGACCTTGTAGCTACTACCACTGTAGCAATAAACCTTCAAAATGCTTACCTATAAGCACAATTAAATAGATATCTTCATCAAAAAAAGTGACTGTATATTTTAAATAAAACTATCTTTTCGGATTTTATTTTGCGAACTTATTTTCATTTTTGATTCCCAAAGATTCGACAGCTTTAGTACAGCAATCATGGTCACGGGAGAGACCATGACGATGATTGCTGTAAAACATTCGAAACGTCGGGAACCAAAAATCAAAATAAATCGGCGAAAACCCCCCATAAAGATAGTTTTATTTAAAATGTCAAAAAATCATATCTCAGAAAGTATTAAGTGACTTACGTTAAACTCCCTTTCTTTCTTCTTTTATTTAGATTATGAATAGCTTACACATTTCACGAATATATGGCAACTTATTAAGCTATTTTCTATAAGTGTGTAAATTCTAAAAATTCTTTATTAGGAGCTTAAGCATAATTATATTAGTTACCATATCGTTAATATATATCAAATGGTTAATGGAATTGAAGGGTATAAGAAAACTAAAATATCATATAATATGTAGGATCCGGGAATACTAATAAATGCGTTATTGATACACTAATTACTATTTATTCTTTTTAAATTATAAAACACAATGTTCACGCGTATCGTCGTGTCGCCATTATGACACAACATCCTTCTTTTCTTTTATTCATTTTTTTCATTCCATTCCATTCTTAAAATTCTAACATACATCTCCTTTTATTCTTAAATTATCATTTCACGCATACTTCATCTTGCAAATCCCACACGTATAGTAAAGGTAGCTATGTAATTTCAATGCTTTTTTCTAAAAAAGCGTTTACAATGGTCACTACGAGAAAGACTACATTAGCTCGATTGATTGCACCTTTACTGACCCCTAAGAAAGACGGTCTATCCGTACCCACGTTAATTTAGTTAGAAGCGGCACTTATTTTCTTTCGTCATTGGTTTTATCTGTCAAAATTGTTAGTATACCTAACCCGGGACCTTATACTAAACTAGCGACTTACCCTCGCTCCCCCCTTCGTCCCTAGTTACGTTTTAACGTTTAGTGTAGATTTCTCAGAGATGAGATATTTTTCCGCAGTAAAAAAGTATTCTATATGTTGACCCGGATAACCAGCTCTTTTACCAAATTTCATCAAAACCTGTCTAGCGCCTTTCTCGTGATGCGTTTCCAGACAAACAGACAGACAAAAATTCTAAAAACTCTAGATTCGAAGACAAATTCTAAAGTCTCTGTATCGATAATCATGAAAATTTCAATAAGATTTTCCAAAAAATATTTAATGTACAGATTCGACTCATTTAAAATTTTATTATGCGGAAAGAACATCTATAATTTTCTTCCCGCATAACATTTTATCACCTGACATTTGGATAAATAATGATCGTACAAATATGAAATTAACATTGGTTAAACATTTCAAGTAGCTAAAACAAAATTTCATTTTACTAATGTTAAAGAAAATAAATCTAAAAAAATGTGGGAGCGACAGGCTATGATTCTTCATAAGTTTTGTGATTTCAAGCGTTCTTTTCTTTCTATTCTTTAACAAATTTAGAATGACATCTTGTCGTAGCCCTCGTGATAATTTTCGTTCTTTTCTGACGTATTCTGTCATTGACAAGCATAGTCTAAGATTCGAAGTAAAAAAACCTTCACTCATCTGCTTAACGGATGGGAAGTTTTTGTATTAAACATAATATACAAAACAAATTTATCGCAAATTTTTTGTCTAATATCTGGCTTAGGTCTTTGCATAAACAATCTTAAGGTTAAATGAAATATTTTTAATTTTTTGGAAATTAAAATAGCCTTTTAGAATTTTATTAGACGATCCGTTTGTGATATGACCATTCACTGTCTGACCCAACTGACCAAGTTTCCATAAAGTTAATTTATATAAATATAGGAGTTCATACAAAAATGCTGCAGAAAGGGCACTTTTAGTTTTCCCTTTCTCAATCTATCGACAACATTCCAAAATTTTTACCTAAAAACCTCATTTAAACATTTATAAGCATTTAAAAAAAATGCAAAATCAATCCAGTCGCTTTTAAAAAATGCGATAACCTTAAAAACCTTTATTTATACAGTTATAATGCATATATCATATTTAATACCAAATATTTTCTAGTAAACACATGAGTGAAGGTAAATCTTACTTCAGATCTCATACTTGTTACATGTCACATCCACAGTCGTCAGTGTCTTACATACTGAAAATAAATCTAATAATATTATTTATTTTAAAAATAAAACATTTTCGTATTAGAGAAAGTCTAGCTTTAAACCTAACGAAAACAAAAATCGTTATTACATTTTAAATAAAACTATCTTTTCGGATTATTTCGCGGATTTATTTAGATTTTTGGTTTCCGACGTTTCGAATGCTTTACAGCAATCATGAGCACGGGAGAGACTAAGGTATAAGAAATCTAAGAAAGTATTATCATTATTACATATTTTAATACTTTATTACTGCAAGAGTCCTACGAATAAATCAAAATAAATCGAATTAGCATTGTATAATTTACGTATATAATTGAGATAAATAAAAAGGCTGTCAGTGCAAAAGTGGCCTAGCCATGAGACATTTTTTAGAACGATATTAGTATTATAACATCAACAGATTTTAGAATTATGTCCCAAAAACGACTTCTTAGCAACAAATATATGATAAAAAATATTGTTTTAATACATTAAAAAATCATTAGATTTTCATAAACTTGTCTTATTTGTCCATACTATTATTTAAGTGTGAAAGTGTGTTTGTTTGTTTGTCCTTCTTTCACGTCGAAACAGAGGATTGGCGTGATGTCTGTGGAGAGAGTTGGAGGACTGGAGAGTATATGTCACTCTCCTACCGCTTCTTTTTACCGCGGAAGATAATCTCATATCAACGGGAAAACACATTATAATACAACTCACAACAACTCAGCATACCTATGGTATATATATATATATATATATATTCTATCTATTCCGTACTAACCGTTAAAACGTACCTATTTTTTTTAAGTTTATATATAATTGGGCCATTTTTGCAGTGATGCCCTAAAATATTATGAACAAAAGCGAGTTATTACATATTGTAACTAAATAATTTTATAGCTAATATATTGAAATATACCGTCATTATCTCCTTTAGTATACTCATAAGCTTTTTAAAGCTTTTTTAAAATGTCATCAAAATCAATATAGCTATTTTGTTATACGTAGCGTTACCAAATCATTATAGATATATATAGTTAAGTAGGCTATTTGACTAAGTAGAAAATAAGTTATTGTATGCATTTGCACTATATATATGAAAAAAAAAAACATTTTGTGACGGTATGGGAATGAAGCAAATCAAAAAAAAATATATGTGAAAATGTGAAATTAAATCTATGCCACTATTGATAGAACTTTAACTGTTAAGTTTTATAAAGAAAAATCTGCTATAATTATATGTACATGCTATAATAACATATGTTGCTAAGCGTGTGTAAAGGTTTATTTGAAAGTGGTTTCTTATGGGTTAGAGTGTAAAACCTACAAACTCAACTCAAAGTGACGTCTTATATAAACTTTAAACTCATATTCAATACCTAAATATTTGACTTTATAGTAAAGCTTAATGAGATTAAATGTGTCCCTCGCTCGTGTAGCTCCAATTTGTAAATTCCACTAACTTCTTATTCGAATTATTAATTCAAATGTATGGACTTCTTCCCTTACCGATTCTATTGTCTTTATTGATGAATGTAGCTATTGTAAATAAACAGATTGACAATAAATTTGATTATTCTAAAGGTTGTGTTTAATTTACTATCTTAATATGTAAAATTCCCGTGTCACGATGTTGGTCCGCGATTAACTCCAAAACTACTTATCCGATCTTAAGGTAATTTGTTTCAAAATATGTGATTAGTTTCAACTTAAAAGATAGGATGGTTTTTATCCTGATTAATTCCTTTTTTGACTGCTTAATTAATAGTTGAGAAAACCTGAAAAACGGCTATCCAAACTATAAATTCTACCCTGTAAGTAAAAGAAAAAAAAATATAAATGTGCCACAGCAACATATGGCTGGGTCAGCTAGTAGAAACATAAAATACTAGAGACCCACCCTTGCTTCGTTCGGGTTCGTCCCTACTTTCGTTTTTAGGTTTAGTATATATTTTTCAAAGGTGAGATATTTTCCTGCAATATAAAGTAGGTATCCTATATGTTGACCCGAACAACCAGCTATCATTATTCATTATACCAAATTTCATCAAATCCCTCCAGAGGTTTTTCCGTGATGCAGTAACAGACAGACAGACAGACACAGACAGACAGACAGACAAACAGACAGACAGACAAAAAATCTAAAAACTATAGATTCGGTCTCTGTATCGATAATAATGTCTATTTCAATATGATTTTCCAAAAAATATTTAATGTAGAGATTCGACTCAGTTAGAATTTTATTATATTGTATAGATTACCTATTTATAGTATTTGTGTACAAGCAACTCTTCCTTGATCCGTTCGGGTGCATCCTTGGAGGCCTAACTATTTTTACTAACTAAACTACTGAACTTCAACCAAATCCGTCTTTCTGTTTTGGACATCAAGAAATAATAAAAAAACACACATACATATATTCATACAAACTTTTGCATTGATAATAGTAGTGTGTTTTAATATGCGAGTGAACTATGGACTACCCTATCCAGCTTTACCATGAGTACTTACGGTGAACCTCCCTGTTTTTCTGTACCCTATAAAGGCTTAAATTATATTAAAAACTATAATAGCAATTGAGATGAGTAATTTTGAATCCAGCATTTAACGTTTACGAATTACTTAAACAAAGCCCAACTACTCGTATGAATAAAAAGTTAGCTGTCATTAAAGTATTCATTTTAATTACTCTACGTGCGCTTCACTCGCTACGCACAAAGGCCTGTCTGTGTTCTAACTATACACATTAAAGACTCCTGTATGAAACTCAATGTCATATGATACACAGATCAAGTGGTCGTAGTCAGGGTCGGACTGGGCTGGAAGGGCCAGGGTGACTCTACAAGCCCGGGGCCCGAGACTAGATAATGGGTTTAATCATAATTAATTTTTAACTTCTCTATCTATCTCTATTTCATTTCTTTCTAATTGTATGAACGTACTATCTGATCTAGTTTACAAGTAGATCGCAAGAGCTGGGCCCCCTATCCTACCTATCCTACCTGGCTTGCGGGGCTTATCGCTTGCCCGTGGGGTCCCGCGCAAGCTGGGGCCCGGCTGGCAAATGCCACCTCAACTATATAGCCAGTCTGACGCTGGTCTTAGTTGCTCTTTCGTAGATGTTTTCATGCATTCCTGCTTCGTAGTGAACGTATAGAGCTAAAGTAAATTGAACTCGCTGTCTTGAACTGAATCTATATTTTTATAGCTACGAAGCGTTGCACTATCACCGAGACCGAAGAAAGAATGGAATAGAAATTTTAAATAAAACTATCTTTTCGGATTTTTTCGCGGATTTATTTTGATGTTTTTTTTTTTTTGGTTCTTGACGTTTCGAATGCTTTACAGCAATCATGGTCACGGGAGAGACTAAGGTGGTGTCTCAAAGGTATTATATAGTTTTTACAGACAGCCTACCCACAAAATAACAAAATAAATACAAAAAACTTGAAAATTGATAACATCTAACACCTTAGTTTCTCCCGTGACCATGATTGCTGTATAGTGTATAGTATTCGAGTCGTTGGGAACGAAAAACCTAAATAAATAAGCAAAAAATCCGAAAAGATAGTTTTATTTAAAATGTCAAATATTCGCGAAAATCTAAGAAAGTATAATGTAATACAAAGTGAATATGAAAATTACTGTTGGCTTAAAATAATAGCCGGTTGTTCTATTATATTTTGTTCACTAGTATATTTAAACGCCTGATAGAGATAAAAAGCAATGTGTATGCTGATGTCGCTGTCAGTCTTCAGATGGAATAGGACCCAAAAAGCTAAATAATAGAGGTAAAGTATTTAAGGACGTTTCAACTTCAAAACGGTGAAAATTATTAAAATTTACTCACATGGTTATTGGTTAATCTCTTCTTAGTTGAACAGAAACGGCTACGACTGCAACAGCTACAAATTCAAATTCAAAATGTTTTATTCAGCATTAAATTATTACTATTTTTTACTCAACGTCATGAGTCTACTACCAGTTAGGATAGAAGAAGCCTCAGACCTGAGAAGAACTGGCGAAAAAACTCAACGGGACTAATATTATTTCGTTATATTTTTTATAAATTTAAATTATAATTTACAGTCATGACCGCTAAATATAAAGGTATTTCTTAGATTAATAAATAGTCTTGTCATAGCTCTAACTAGAGACCGCTCGCGTAATATTCAAATAGTAGTTACTGTATCGATGGTCTAGTGTCTAGCTTGTAGCGGGTTCGAATCTCGGGTTGGGTCAAATATTTCTGTTAAGAAAATTTCAGTAACAGACCGTAGTTGGGAAGTTGTCGGCGTTTCACCTATGTAAGTAAAGCCGTCGGTCCTGAGCCTGATCTCTCACCGGTCGTTACGAATGGTCGTCCCACAGGAGCAAGAGAGTGACAGCAATAGAGAGTGCACGTTGTTTTCATGCGCATACTCGCTATAATATATCCTACGCAGTTAATTAGTCTCATTGAGATTAGCCGTCGTAGCCTAAAACGGTCAGGAGGAAGTATTTTTTTTTTTGATGATTGCAAATGAATACTTCTATATATTACCGCAAATAGTAAATATAGATTATAATAAATTCACGAGTACAAAGAGTTGAGAGATACCTTGAACATGAAAAATCAATGTAAAGTATAATATACCTGCTTTATGATGCGCATACATTTAGCAATAGAATATTGAATTACTCCCACTTCCACGTTTTTAGAGGTCTAAACAAGGGCAGACATGTTATGTGCTTGGTAATTTTTATGCTAAAGTAACTACCTATTTATATTTATAATATTTACTCTTTCAAAGGATCGAATACAGTAAATCTTATGCATCTTTTAAGATGCAAATGTAGTTTATACATCTCACTCAAAATTATATAATAATAATAATTCTTTATTGACATATTTGTTTGTTGTTACATAAGCCTGTTGAAGCCTCTGACTCCCAAACTAGATTAAACCTGTACGTCAGGAGTCAGCGCCCTCTTCCATCTTTATATTTTTATATAATTATATATACAAACTAGCGACTCACCCTCGCTCCGCTCGGATTCATCTCTACTTACATTTTAACGTTTAATATATATTTCTCAGAGATGAGATATTTTCCCGCAATAAAAAGTATCCTATATGTTGACCCGGATAACCAGCTATCATCATCCCTCCAGTGATTTTTCCGTGATGCGGTGACAGACGGACAGACAAACAAAAGTTCTAAAAACTAGCCTCTGTCAAAACATTTTCCAAAAAGTATTTAATGTACAGATTTGGCTTAGTTACAATTTTATTATATGTATAGATAGATTTATATAATTAATAGTTAAGAGAAAATATTCAGATTACAATGATAATATGACGTGATCGTTTCTTCTTCACGCTATCACGGCTCAACAGATTTGAGTGAAATTCTAAACGGAGATAACTTACATTATGAAACCTATGTATTGCCACAGATCATATAATACTATACCAGTGTACTTAGCCTTTTCATAAACGTATCCAACATGCAAGCGGAGGCACGGGCAAAAATTAGTATAATTCATAGTTTTCACGTGTCCGTTGACCTGTGACATTTAGTAGCAAAGTATACTGAGTATGAACATGCAAGGTGTCATGCGAAAGGACTGTAGATATTAATTTTCACTCAAAGAGAATTGCCTGGTGTGACGCAACCTTTTGGCATATATAATTGGCTTAATATTAAAATAATATATTATTGCAATGATATGAGATAACTGTAAAATTAAATGGTTCAAACTTTTTTTATCTCTATCTTCAAATGTTAATCTTTTCTAGATATCCATATACAATATTATAAATATGAAAGTTTGTTCGTTTGTTTGTCCTTCTTTCACGTCGAAACATAGTGGCGTGATTTTTTTGTCTGGAGATAGTTGGAGGGCTGGAGAGTAACATAGACTACCTACCGCGGGAGATTATCTCATTCCTAGAAAACTAGTTATAATACAACCCTATATGTGCGTGTGTATATATATATATATATATATATATATATATATATATATATATATATATATATATATATATATATATATATATGTTATCAGAGGTGCGAGACCCGGGATTTAAACCCGCTTCACTCGGTTTTCCAAGTGAGCACATTACCACTGGGCTACCATTGCCTTATCAGGATATTGCAATAACAAAAATAATTTATAACCATGATCTATGTCCGTGCCAAACATCAAAACTTGTTCAGTAGTTTAAACGTGAAAAGACAATAAACACTATAATATTATTTTGCATAGACATACATACATAATATTATTATGTCAGTAATATCTCAATACTGGAATCTCATTGTATTTGGTCGGCATTGTTCTATTCTGTCACATCCACATCACCAAGTGTTTATTATCTAGATAGTATTCACTCAGAATTCAGAAGTATGAAAATTGAACATATTATTATGCAAGCGAAATAATATTTTAGAAATAAATTATTATGTATATAATATATAAACAAAATAATTTTAGACTGAATTTCGATCATGGCGATATAGTCGTGTGTTCTATAGAATAAATAAAATAAATAAATATGTTGGGACATTAACACACAGCACCATCTAGTTCCATGGTATGTTACGAGGCCTGTGTTATGGATACCAGATTGTTGATACATTTCACATATATAACTTTAAATAAGAGGCAGTGGTAGCCCATTGGTAACGCGCTCGCTTGGGAAACCGAGTGAAGCGGGTTCAAATCCCGGGTCTCGCACCTCTGATATTTTCATGTGCGAATCATTTCTAACATGATTACCACTTGCCTTACGGTGAAGGAAAACATCGTGAGGAAACCTGCATGTCTGAGAAAACCTAACAAGTTTTCGAAAGACACGTGAAGTCCGCCAACCCGCACTTGGCCAGCGTGGTGGACTATGGCCTGATTCCCCTCGTATTGAAGGGAGGCCCGGGCCCAGCAGTGGGACGTTAAAAAGGGCTGAATACAACTTTAAATATATACATATTATAAATATAACTATCCATGACTGGAGTGCAAACATTCGTGCTCATCACACAAATGAATGCCCTCAGTGGGACTCGAACCCGCGACCGCTGGTACAGCAAGGAATCAATTCACTATAGAGCTGAATCCGCGGATATATTTCGAATATGTTTAACTTGAGATACATAAAAAGTTTTACCAAAAAATATTTAGGTACCTACGAAATGCAAATGAACTTTTCAAATAAGAGTGGTGGTTCTAGAAAGTAGAAACCATGCTTAAAGTCTTTGGCTTTATATATCAGTATATTATATTAGGACAGCCAGACGCACGAAACACGATGAGTTGAGACTTGAGATTAAAGATGTTTATTTACCAAATTAAAAAAAAATAAAAACCGACTTCCTGGCACTGAAAAGTAAAAAATAACTAAACAGAGGTTTTCATTTAAAATAGATACCTAATCAGATATTTTCGAAGTCGGTGTGCTTTGATTTGTATTGGCTGGCACCGACTTCGAAAATATCTGATTAGGTATCTATTTTAAATGAAAACCTCTGTTTAGTTATTTTTTACTTTTCAGTGCCAGGAAGTCGGTTTTTATTTTTTTTTTAAAAGTTTTTATTTTTCCATTTTTAGTGTAGACGTAATAAGCAAGTAATTTGTAAGAAGAAAGATTTTTAATAAAAACATAATATTCGATTAAGCCATTTATTTAAAAACCGCTTGACCGATTTCGATAAAATTTATATGGGACCACCGGGGAAGAATACTCTTTGAAACAAAAAAAAATTTCCAAATCGGTTCAGCCGTCTTCGAGAAATCCGTGAACATACATAAAAAAAAAAAAGATTCCGACGAATTGAGAACCTCCTCATTTTTGGAAGTCGGTTAAAAATGGAAAATCGGTTGACAAACAGTAGAAAAAACTACTGAACTGTTTTGTCCTTGCCTAATTCTATATAGGTGTATAAATTGATATGAACATGTTTTTATCATCATGAATAACATATATGTGTGAATAACATACATATATGAATAAAATATATGTATCTATTATGTATATTGTATAGGCCACTGTACTGTGTATTGTACTGTACCATCTATTATATCAGGCATCTGCACAATAATTTGCCGTTTTTTTATAGGAAATGAAGTAAAATAAAATAAGTAAGAAATATAAGTGTTTGGATACCACAATATATAAATTGAAATTTAAATATTGGTAGGCTGTGAACATTTTAGGGTAGGTTCATGAGGCACTACAGAAAATTTTGTAATTGTCCTTGAAGGACCCCTAAATAAGATAATCGAGGTTTGACTGACGGGTAGGGGCTCCCTAGCAACTCTTGATTTTTTTAAGGGAAATTTCTTTATTAAAAAAATTTTTTTTGAGGCGTTTTGAGATTTTTATTATATGCTTAAGTTAGATATTTAAGGAATTAAAAAATCAAAAAGCCAGGCCAATCAGTCGGGTCTATGTTAACCCGATTGTTGCAAAATGGTTTTTTAAAACACATGAAAAAAAAAAAATGTTTTTGAGGCAGTTTGGTATTTTTTGAGAAGGTAATATAGGTACCTATAGGTAATATAGGTACCTAAAGACAATCCCAAAAAGCTAGATTAATTTGACAGATTTTTATACCTGCTAGATGGAAAAAAAAATTAAGGGTTACTACCCGTCAGCCATATCTCGACTATTTTATGGGTCCTTCAAGGACAATTACAAAATTTTCTGTAGTGCCTCAAGAACTTACCCTAAAATGTTCAGCTCTCGGACTATATGTAAAAGATAATTTGAGAAAATATACAAAAATTAATTATGAAGCATTAAAATCAATGACAATGCCTTTGTTAATGAATGGTGATTACGATACGTATTGTAATCAAGTTCAAGATCAAGTAAATTAAATATAATATTTTTTTCTTGACACGAGAAAATAGGTTGTAATCAAAAATTTGTAGTACATTTTATATTCACGAGGAATTTTTTTTATGTTAACTCGAAAAGTATTATGTATCTTAACCCGTTACTAGGTGTGCTTTAAAAATTGACGCGGAAAGGCACGCGTGGAAAATGCTCAAAAAATTCTGTAATATTGGGAAAAACTTAAAGATGTCTACATGTGTGTATTCAGCCTTTAACCTCCAACTGCTATTTCAATGCGAAGGAGATGAGCCCATAGTCCACCATGCTGACCTAGTGCGGGTTGACGGACTTCATTTCATCTCTTCCTTTTCCTCACGAAGTTTTCCTTCACCGTAAGACAAGTGGTAATCATGTTCGAAATGATTCGCACATGAAAATATCAGAGGTGCGAGACCCGGGATCTGAACTGCTTCACTCGGTTTAACAAGCGGGTGTGTTACCACTGGGCTACTGTTGTTTAGACGTTTTAGTACTTTACCACGCTAAAATTCTGAAACAGATTCGAATGAATTTTAGCATACAGATATTCCATGCCATGGACTTAGTATACCTTTTTCGAGTAACGCATTCATAAAAAAAAAACATAGTTTACAAAAAATGTAGTACTGAACATACCAAGATGGCGCTGTCCAAGAATGATAAAAAAAAAACAAAAAACTTCACCCCGGTACATCAGGCAGTATTTTAATAATAGGGTTATCTAAAGTTAATTTAAATATTAAATACAAAATTTCCACATGGAAAAGTTGTTTATAACCGAGTCTATTGTGTCAATATTCAATGTTATCGCTTATTGCCATATTCATTGAACATTTTCGTGTTAATTAAATTAAAATATTAAATATATTTTACCTTTAAACTTGTATTATGGAACTATCACCATGTTGAAGCAATTGCCAAAATAAAAAAAGTGTAGGTACTTTAAAAACAGGTTAGTTATTTTAGATGTAGTGAAGCAACAATTTAGTGAAAAAATATATTATGTTTTTTTTATAGAAGGCATATACATCTAAGCGTACGTAATATGTCGCACGTAAATTTGTAAAATTATATTAAATAAAATTATAATATACCTAACATTCCACTGTGTTATTAGGTGTTACTAAGTAAAGGAGACGATTGATAAAACTCCGGGCTATTATAATTTTACTATTTAAATAAAACTATGTTTTCGGATTTTTTCGCGGATTTATTTTGATTTTTGGTTCCCGATGTTTCAATTGCTTTACAGTTTACAGTAATCATGGTCATTCGGGAACCAAAAATCAATATAAATCTGCGAAAAAATCCAAAAAGATCGTTTTTTTTTAAATGTCAAATATTCGCGTAAATCTAAGAAAGTATTATAATTTTACTAGTGAAATTATAATTTCACGGCTTTTACAATTTACCTACGACACACACATCCATTGGGAAAAGTATACTGGGAGAAGTTAAGCATACAGTCAATCTATTATTACGCAACGATTTTTTGCCTGTGGCTTTGCTGGTTGAGTAAATATAAAAAAATGTAGGTAAGCCTATTATATACATTTTTGTACAAGATAGCATGCCTCCTGTGAGGATTGAACTCACGACCCCTGGTTTACGAGACCAGTGCTCTTCCACTGAGCTAAAGAGGCTTAGGTTGTATGGTTGATTAATTACAGAAGTATTGACCTTTTTAAATAATATTTATTATTAGCGGCTAACCCTCGCTTCGCTCGGGTTTCGCATTTAACATTAGTATGGGGCTAACTTCGCATTTAATTTTAGTATGAATATATAAAGCTGGCTTTTTTGTGGTGCTGGTCTATCATCATCGGCTTGGGGCTTGGGCTGAACGTTGATAAGTCAGTCAGTGAGTTGCGACATTGCCTTTAATCTATACATATTATAAAATTCTAACTAAGCCGAATCTGTACATTAAATATTTTTGGGAAAATCTTATTGAAATAGACATTATTATCGATGCAGAGGCCGAATCTATAGTTTTTAAAATTTTTGTCTGTCTGTCTGTCTGTCTGTCTGTCTGTCTGTCTGTCTGTTACCGCATCACAGAAAAACCACTGGAGGGATTTTGATGAAATTTGGTATGATGATAGTTGGTGATCCGGGTCAACATATAGGATACTTTTTACCGCGGGAAAATATCTCATTTCTGAGAAAAAATACAAAAACTGGTTGGAACAAACCACGATGATACTATCTGCAAATAGTTTAGCAAGGTAACTTACTAAATATAGTAAAAACTATTAAAAATAGTTTATCTTGAAAATCAAATTAGCAATAGCGCTATTTTATCCATTAAAATAGTTATTTTAATTAATACATACTTATGTGTTATTTAGATACTCGACAATAGATGTCGCCATGTGTTTTAAAAATGCGTAGTTTTAATCCAAAAAAAAAATGTACAGATGTGATCTTTCTATGACTTTATTAGAATTACTAAATACTAAATTATCCGCGGCTCCGCCCGTGTTCAAATTTTGAATAAAGATTAACAAGCTTTATAAATTAGTGTCACATTAGTAATATTTTGTTGGCCGAAACAATTTTCAAATGAAAATATTTGTAAGTTTTTATTTTTTTTAGTAAATAATGTTAATATTTTTTAATCTTTTAATGTAAAAATTTTGCAACTCCAACTCGCTCATTATAGGTTTCGTATAGCAAAATACTGTGTTATTTTTCTTACTTACGTGTTTTGTTAGGTTAGCACTAAAATAAATACAAATAATATTTACGTTTCCACAATATCTACTCATTTTATCAACCGTAAAAATAAGTTCGATTCAAAATTTTTTGTAACATTTTATGGAAAACAAGGTTATGGCTATTAAACTGACAAAGCGGGTAACTAAAAATATTCCATATCTCAAAAACTATGAAAAAGTATTTTAGGAACTGTTACATCTCAACTTTTTTTTTGGACCTAATTTTTTGGAAGATAAAGGCTTAAAGGACACAATAAAATGCTTACGACTTTAATCATATTAGTCGAGCCATATGAAATAATAAAAAGTATTTGCTTAGAATTATTTACTTATTACACTTTCTTTTGAAAATCGTTTTGGAAAATATTACTAACTAGCGCTAACCAATCCCTGTTTCGCGACAAATTAACATTAAGAAAAGTTACCATTATGTAATTTATATAATTAGCTAAATATTAAATTAATCAATAGCTGTCTATAAGTAAAAAATATTAAAATTAATTCCGTAGTTTGAGAGTTTATTACCTAAAACTAAACAAACTATACCTACTAATGTGTAAAAAAACTAACTAATGTGTAAAACTTAGAATTTGATTTTTGATCATCTGAACGCGGGCGTAGCCGCGGGCAATGCTAGTATATAATAAAAATAGTAATTGCGAATGTACGTTAGGAGATAGACATATAATATTGCGGACTTTTCTGTAGACCTTTTTAAGACCTACAATTTTCTAATACATTATTTTGATGTATCTCGTAAGGTTCAGCCAGCGTTAGCCATTTCTAAGGACGACTCGATAGAACTAGTTATTGCGTTTTCACGTGGGAATGAAAAATGTGTCTGTAGTAAAAGGTACCTATCCCAAATGTTGACTCGAGTAATAAGCCATCACTACAAAATTTAGTTAAAATCAGTTCAGTACTTTTTGCGTGAAACGCGCACATCGATTTGACTAAGTTTTATTATAGGTATAGATAAGAATATGTATTGTGAGTGTACCTTAAGAGATAGACATATACTGTTGCAGATTTTTCTGTTGGCCTTTTCAAGACCTACAATTTTTTTGGTTGTTGTTTTGATGTATGTCTTAAGGTTTAGCCAGCGGAAGGTTTCTAAGTAGGGCTCGATAAAACCAGTTATTGCGATTTCCCGTGGGAAAGAAAGATTTTCTTGAAGTAAAAAATATCCTAAATGTTGACCCGAGTAATAAGTTATCACTTCACCGAATTTCGTTGAAATCGGTTCCATACTTTTTGCGTAAAATGCGCGCACACAAACAGATAAACAGATATACAGACAAACGGACAAAAATTTTAATAACTATTGTTTTGGGGTCTATATTGTATACATAGTACGTTACAGTCATTGTTTTTAAAAAATATTTCATGTACAGATTTCGCTAAGACACTGCTTTAGTATAGATTAGGAAAAAAATAATGTTGACTCCTACTAGAATACGCAATTTAATCTTTAAAATGTATTTTCATTTAAAGAAAACAAAAATCATTTACATCCCGTTGGGAACGTTACGCCTGATATTTAAAATAATATCAAAATATGAAAACCATGATTAGACTAAATAAAATTAAATATATAATTTTTCCAATTGCCTCCTGTGAGGTTTGAACTCACGACCCCTGGTTTACGAGACCAGTGCTCTACCACTGAGCTAAAGAGGCATGTGTTCTTCGTTACCTTATTGTACGACATATTACAATCGTTAAATCTAACAATTCTTCGACTATATCGCTAGACATATGTACATACATACATACATACATACAGTACACCAGAACCGTTTACCAGTTCCTGGATAATAGCACGTTTCATGGCACATTTCTATTTTCTGAACTATATTATTATGTTAATCGGGCAATTCTTGTATATGTTACAGTCAGAACTCTTTTGTGGTCAAAACTACTTTTGATTGACAAAAACAGTTAAAAGTAGTTTCGACTGCAGAGGTGACCGATATGCCAGTCAAAACTGCTATTGACCGAAGCCTGCAGTCAAAATTACTTTTGATCAACCTCTTTAGTCAAAAGTAGTTTTGACTAAAAAATAGTTTTGACTGTAACATATATATGTATGTATATTAGGGTGTCCCAGAAAAATTAAAGTTGTTTTTTTACGTATACCTTATTAATTTGTTAGAATAGTATAAAAATATTGTAAATTAGATTTAAATTATTAATAAATACTTACGGTACAAAAATTGAACAAAGAATTATGCTTATTTTTTATGCCGCATGCATAAAGATTCAAAGAAATAGAGATGATTATCGAGAGTTGATTGAGCCTTCTGTGATATTTTTAGGTAATATGTATGTATGTATTCAGCCCTTATTAACGTCCCACTGTTAGGCACGGGCCTCCCATTATTACTTAGGTAATATAAACAGAAAAATTAAAGTTCAACCTCCAGGTTCTACGTAGCAAGCGCGATGGATGGCGCAATTTACCCGCTTAAAATATCACTGGTAAGCGATCAATTGAAAATTACGAATGAAAACTTAAAAAAAAACCGACTTTCAGGCACTGAAAAGTAAAAAATAACTAAACAGGGGTTTTCATTTAGAATAGATACTTAATCAGATATTTTCGAAGTCGGTGTGCTTTGATTTGTATTGGCTGGCACCGACTTCGAAAATATCTGATTAAGTATCTATTCTAAATGAAAACCCCTGTTTAGTTATTTTTTACTTTTCAGTGCCTGGAAGTCGGTTTTTATTTTTTTAACATTGAAAATGAAAAACATTGTCGCTTCTGTATAGGCCCGATTTTCAGCGAAAGTGCGACATCGCTTTGGTGTCGTGGCTTTTGGGACTACGTGACTGATTGGGATGTCAAAAGACGCGTCATGACAAGGGCTACAAAATACAAACATTTTTTTTGAATAAACTCAATTACTTTTTTTTTAAATCGAAATAGTGTGAAAAATGCGGTCGATTTTCGCCCGATTTCGCTCAGAAAATAATTCATATCTCGAAAACGAAATGAGATATCGAAAAAATGAAAAAATCCCCTAGAGATACGATTTTGGGCTACATTTAAAAAATCATTGGAGGCGCGTATCATGGCTGGGTTATTCAGAAGTTGTACCTTTGTGACGCAGAGTTTACGCCTGAAGAGCGCGTGAGCGCAATATTGATAGTGAATAAATATTTTGGAACATGATTATATGTTTGAACGAAGTGATTCTTTATGTATAAATAAATATGTATTTAAACTAATAAGTAACTAATATCTATACACATAATAAAACAGTAACTTAGCGAAATCTATACATGAAATATTTTTTAAAACAATGACCATAACCTATTGTGTACAGAATATATACCCCAAAACAATAGTTATTAAAATTTTTGTCTGTATGTCTGTTTGTCTGTTTGGGTGTGCGCGTTTCACGCAAAAATTATGGAACCGATTTTAACTAAATTTTGTGTAGTGGTAACTCATTACTCGGGTCATATATAATATAATTTAATCCCATTTATAAAATATTATAATTAATTGAAAAATATTATAAATGCGAAAGTTTGGATGGATGTTTGTTACTCAATCACACCAGAACGGTTGAACGGATCTGGAAGAAAAGCACAGAGATATATTATAGTCTGGAATAGCAAATTGATTATTTTTTAACCCGAAAAAACGTACGATTCCCGTGGGATAAATTTGTTTTTGTTTTACACAAAGCAAGCGATCGACTATCTATTTAATACTAACCGTTAAAATGTACCTAGGGACGAACCCGCACGATGCGAGGGTGAGTCGCTAGTCTGTATCTATACCTACATATACTAAAATTCAGAGTCAAATCTATACATTAAATATTTTTTGGAAAATCTTATTGAAATAGTCATCATTATCGATACCGAGGCCAAATCTATAGTTTTTAGAAGTTTTGTCTGTCTGTCTGTCTGGCAACGCATCACGAGAAAACCGCTGGACAGATTTTGATGAAATTTGGTATGATATTAGCTGGTTATCCAAGTCAACTTATAGGATAATTTTTATTGCGGGAAAATACCTCATCTTTGAGAAATCTATGCTAACCGTTAAAATAAATAATAAAATTCTAACTGCGTCGAATCCGTACATTAAATATTTTTGGAAAATCTTACTGAAATAGTCATTATTTTCGACACAGAGGTGTCACGAGAAAAGCACTGGACAGATTTAGATGGGTATGATGATAGCTGGTTATCCGAGTCAACTTAAGGATACTTTTTACTGCGGGAAAATATTTCATCTGAGAAAATGTTTTCTCTGAGAAGTCTATGATAGACGTTAAAACATAACTAGGGACGAACCCGAGCGAAGCGAGGGTGAGACGCTAGTATATATATAAAAGGCTTTGTCCTGACTGACTGATGGATCAACGCACAGCCTAAACCACTGGTCGTAGAGACGTGTATTTTTGAAGAACTTATTCCTTATATGACGTAGGCATCGGATAAGAAAGGATTTCTCAAAATTCATCCCTTAAAGGGGTAAAAGGGGATACCAAAGTTTATCTGTGAAAAAAAATATTTAAAATCAGAATTACTTGAAACTTAGTGTTAATGATCTTCAATTCAATTAAAGAAACACGTGTTTCATCTTTTTTTAAAATTCAGCTCGTAGGGGGGGGGGGGGTGTAAAAAGGGGATGAAAATCTGTGATTTATTTGTACTAAAGTCTGAAATTTTTAATGTAAAATGCACGGAAAGTGGTATTTAGCTTTAAAATAAATAATTAAAATACGTATGTAATATGTATGTTAGATTTTTTTGAAATTTACCCCTTAAAGGAGTAAAAGGGGATGGTAAGGTTTATATGGAGAACAATATGTTTATTGATCAGAGTTATCTGAAACTTGGTTTTAATGAACTTGGCTTTGGAAACGTGCTACACTGACCCCCAAAAACATCAATGCTACTAATTTTAATAACAAAAGTGATTTTGATTTCAATAACTTAAGTCCTTTGAAGGGTCAGAAATAGAATATAGGTCTGTCGTTTCAGTGATTCAAATGGATGACGCAGTTCACTATCCTGTAGAATTCCTTAACAGTATTCTATCCTTCTGAAGGTTGGCACACTGTTGTGAATAAGCCACCAAAGCTGTGTAATCGGATAAGACTGCTAGTAATCTATAAAAAACTATTGTGGCCTCTGTGTTTGCTGGATGTACTCGAGGGGAATCAGTATTCATACCTCGAATAATACCACTAATAATCCCTGACTATGGCTTTGAATTTAATCTATCATAATTCCTCCTTAAAATTTGTATTGCAATGAGTATTAATAAATGTCAGGGCCAGTTGTTAAAAGTAGCAGGTATGGACTTCAGAGCTTTGATTCTCACATGGACATTTTAATAGAACCCAGAACCAGACGGAACATCCACCAATGTGGTATACAAAGAAGCTTTTAATCAATTGATAATTCTTCGGGTTCTCCTAGTAATTAATATGTTAAAAATAATTTAATTCAATTCATTTGGCAGATTTATTTTCAATGTACCCGAAGGTCGTGGCAGACACGAGATCTGTGGATTTTTTTTAAGTTTTCATTTTTCCATTTTTAGTGTAGACGTAATAAGCAGGTAATTTGTAATTTATAAGAAGAAAGATTTTTATTAAATAAAAACATATTCGATTAAGCCATTTAATTAAAAACCGCTTGACCGATTTCGATAAAATTTAAATGGGACCACCGGGAAAGAATACCCTTTGAAACAAAAAAAGAATTTTCCAAATCGGTTCAGCCGTCTTCGAGTAATCCGTGAACATACATAAAAAAAAGGAAGAAAAAAGATTCCGACGAATTGAGAACCTCCTCCTTTTTGGAAGTCGGTTAAAAATAAGGCGGCACTGCTAAACATTTGCCTGTTTATTGCGACATACTACGTAAAACCATGGCTGCAATATATTTTTGAAGTCAAAGCACTTTATCAGGACCTATGTTTTTTTGAAATCGATAATTATAGCTTACGAAAAAATTGATAAAACCATATTCAAAGCAGCTACACAAAGTTAAGCTTTAAGAACTTTGTGAATCACCATATGGTAAGTTATATAAAATACTAGCATTGCCCGCGGCTACGCCCGCGTTCAGATGATCAAAAATCAAATTCTAAGTTTTACACATTAGTTAGTTTTTTTACACATTAGTAGGTATAGTTTGTTTAGTTTTAGGTAATAAACTCTCAAACTACGGAATTAATTTTAATATTTTTTACTTATAGACAGCTATTGATTAATTTAATATTTAGCTAATTATATAAATTACATAATGGTAACTTTTCTTAATGTTAATTTGTCGCGAAACAGGGATTGGTTAGCGCTAGTTAGTAATATTTTCCAAAACGATTTTCAAAAGAAAGTGTAATAAGTAAATAATTCTAAGCAAATACTTTTTATTATTTCATATGGCTCGACTAATATGATTAAAGTCGTAAGCATTTTATTGTGTCCTTTAAGCCTTTATCTTCCAAAAAATTAGGTCCAAAAAAAAAGTTGAGATGTAACAGTTCCTAAAATACTTTTTCATAGTTTTTGAGATATGGAATATTTTTAGTTACCCGCTTTGTCAGTTTAATAGCCATAACCTTGTTTTCCATAAAATGTTACAAAAAATTTTGAATCGAACTTATTTTTACGGTTGATAAAATGAGTAGATATTGTGGAAACGTAAATATTATTTGTATTTATTTTAGTGCTAACCTAACAAAACACGTAAGTAAGAAAAATAACACAGTATTTTGCTATACGAAACCTATAATGAGCGAGTTGGAGTTGCAAAATTTTTACATTAAAAGATTAAAAAATATTAACATTATTTACTAAAAAAAATAAAAACTTACAAATATTTTCATTTGAAAATTGTTTCGGCCAACAAAATA
Organism: Fabriciana adippe; assembly: GCA_905404265.1. NCBI lineage: Eukaryota > Metazoa > Arthropoda > Insecta > Lepidoptera > Nymphalidae > Fabriciana > Fabriciana adippe. Next base: position 2,438,593 of record FR989997.1, on the reverse strand, counting down.
TTACTAATGTGACACTAATTTATAAAGCTTGTTAATCTTTATTCAAAATTTGAACACGGGCGGAGCCGCGGATAATTTAGTATTTAGTAATTCTAATAAAGTCATAGAAAGATCACATCTGTACATTTTTTTTTTGGATTAAAACTACGCATTTTTAAAACACATGGCGACATCTATTGTCGAGTATCTAAATAACACATAAGTATGTATTAATTAAAATAACTATTTTAATGGATAAAATAGCGCTATTGCTAATTTGATTTTCAAGATAAACTATTTTTAATAGTTTTTACTATATTTAGTAAGTTACCTTGCTAAACTATTTGCAGATAGTATCATCGTGGTTTGTTCCAACCAGTTTTTGTATTTTTTCTCAGAAATGAGATATTTTCCCGCGGTAAAAAGTATCCTATATGTTGACCCGGATCACCAACTATCATCATACCAAATTTCATCAAAATCCCTCCAGTGGTTTTTCTGTGATGCGGTAACAGACAGACAGACAGACAGACAGACAGACAGACAGACAGACAAAAATTTTAAAAACTATAGATTCGGCCTCTGCATCGATAATAATGTCTATTTCAATAAGATTTTCCCAAAAATATTTAATGTACAGATTCGGCTTAGTTAGAATTTTATAATATGTATAGATATACTAGCGATTCACGCTCGCTCCGCTTGGGTTAGTCCTAACTTACGATTTAGCGTTTAGTATAGATTTCTCAGAGATGAGATATTTTCCCGCAGTAAAAAGTATCCTATATGTTGAACCGGATACCCAGCTATCATCATACCAAATTTCATCAATATCCCTCCAGTGGTTTTTCCGTGATGAAGTCACAGATAGAACGACAAACAGACAAAATTTCTAAAAACTATAGATTTGGCCTTAGTATCGATAATAATGTTTATTTCAGTAAGATTTTCCAAAAAATATTTAATGTGCAGATTCGGCTTAGTTACTATTTTATGATTATGTATAGAAGATATAGAAATAGATTCTTTCATATAAAACACTCAAAACAGTGAATGAAACTACTGAAAAAGTAGTTAAGTTGAGGCAAGTATTTCATGGTTTAATCACGGTTGAAGAAGAACAAAAACAGTTTTTGTTACGTTGCGTACAAGAACACCGGAAGGTTTATACTGATTGTAAAAAGAAAACATTGAAAAGAAAATTTGAAAAATAATGTGTTTTTAATCTAAAATAATAAACATTTATACGATTTGGCTACATTGTTGGTTTAATACTCAATAACTTTTCAGTTTCAGAATCTAGACGTGTAATGTCTAGATTTAAATACAATAATATTTATTTAATACCTTCTTAGATTTACGCGAATATTTGACATTTTAAATAAAACTATCTTTATGGATTTTTTCGCACATTTATATTGATTTTTGGTTAACGACGTTTCTCCCATGATTGCTGTAAGCATTCGAAACGTTGGGAACCAAAAACCAAAATAAACCCACGAAGAAGTCAGAAAAGATAGTTTGTAATATTTATTATATGAGTTATTTAGGTCATAAAAAAGTAAGAGGGTATGCGACATGCGTATTTGATTTCGCGAAAATAAAAATCTCCCTAATGTCCTGGGACACCCTAATGTATATACATAAATTTATTTCGTTTATCTCGGAAACGGCGCTAACGATTTAGATCAAATTTTGTATTTAGATAAGTTTTGCTTTTTAAGTTTATCTTTATATGAAGGTGTTTTTTCTGAAAAAACGTATTTTTTATATCTTTTCCGTTAAACGCCAAGCAAAGCAACGACGACACGTTTGGCTTGGTTTATAGTGACCATATTTGCTGTGCCAGCGGTCGCGGGTTCGAGTCCCGGTGGAGGTATTTATTAATAAACTAGCGACTCACCCTCGCTTCGCTCGGGTTCGTCCCTAGTTACGTTTTACTGCTGAACTGAGCTAAACGTTGATAAGTCAGTCCGTGTGTCGCGAGTAGTGAATAAAAATAGTAATTGCGAATGTACCTTAGGTGATAGACGTATAATATTGCGAACTTCCCTGTATAACTTTTTAAGACCTACAATTTTCTAGTACATTGTTTTGATGTATCTCTTAAGGTTCAGCCACCGTTAGCCATAGAAATTTCTAAGGACGACTCGATAGAACCAGTCATTGCGTTTTCCCGCGGGAACGAAAAATGTGCCTATAGTAAAAGGTATCCTAAATGTTGACCCGAGTGATAAGCTATCACTATACAAAATTTAGTTAAAATCGGTTCAGTACTTTTTGCGTGAAACGCGCACATCGATTTGACTAAGTTAGTTTTATTATAGATAAGAATAGGTATTGCGAGTGTACCTTAAGAGATAGACATATACTGTTGTAGATTTTTGTATTGACCTTTTCAAGACCTACAATTTTTTAGTACATTGTTTTGACGTATGTCTTAAGGTTTAGCCAGCGGAAGGTTTCTAAGGAGGACTCGATAAAATCAGTTATTGCGATCTCCCGTGGGAAAGAAAGATTTTTCTGAAATAAAGAGTATCCTAAATGTTGACCCGAATAATAAGTTATCACTTCACCAAATTTCATTGTAATCGGTTCATTACTTTTTGCGTGAAACACGTACAGACAAACAGACAAACAGACAAAAAATTTAATAACTATTGTTTTGGGGTCTATATCGTATACATAATACGTTACAGTTATTGTTTTTAAAAAATATTTCATGTACAGATTTCGCTAAGTTACTGCTTTATTATAGTATAGATTACTTTTACACTATTTTAAACCTTTTAAACTGTATGAGCTCATTAACGATATTAACCAAAAAATAATTTAAATTATAATAATGTAGTTTATTGACATTGTACCTCACTTAAAAAAAATCGTCCATATATTGGTTTGTACTTCTGTATGACCGTTTGTTTAAGTATTATGTAAAGTCGTTAAGACTCATTATTATCACAGTCTATAAATCTAACGAAGCCGTCTAGACAGGGCAATCGTGCGGGGTGTGAGAGGTGAGACGCGGGTAGGCGAGCCCGAGCTGCATACATTTCTGCCGCCCGAATTAGTAAGCAGCTCGGGACACGACTTTAAGGGCTATCGCGCGTTTATTTTAATTTGTAAGCAATTAAAATGGTTCATACTACCTGTGCTATATTATATATTTGTTGCTAAAATTATTTATTAGGATGAGGATTTTTTACATACATTTTTTACATACAATCTAGAAACCGAAAATATTTGTCCGTTGCCCATTTATGATAGGTGATTTGGAAATCTATTAATTACATTATATCATATAAAACTAACTTTGGTAAAAAATTGAAAATAATGATAAATTTATATATAACTAAATTCAATTTGACTTATGTAATATAATTTGCTAGATTTAATTTATTTTTATTATAACTTAATTTATTTCATTCTAATTATCTAGTTATTCATTAAATTAATTATAATGTCACGTAGAAATATTCAATCAATCAAATCAAATAATTGTTAAACCAATTGTATATTTTATTTTTTATCAAAGAAATAAAAGGCTTATTATTATTATTATATGAAATTTTGTAAAACTCTATTTGAATTTGCCTCCGCGAAATGCCTTTTTGTATTCTTTGCTATGAAGAACTTCGATAAATAACTAAATTATAATATTATATTTTAATTAAATTACAAAAAAAAACTGTAACAACCCTGCGTAATGCGAAGTACGCTACGCGGTGTCGGCTTTTCTTCAAACATCAAAGGCGATAGCCCACTGTTATTTTTTAGTACACTGTGTTATTATTATGCTTTTTGTGCTTAGAGGCATGAGTTTTAAATACAAAAGTTTAGCCTTCATTGCCGCATTGTTATTTTAAGATTAGGTACACTGAAAAATACATATATATTTATTATATATGTATTTTTGAGTATCTGTATCATAATATATAAATCGTGATGATAGCGAAACCCTTTGATATAATGGGTCTATTTAGCTCATGAAAGAAAATGTTTAGATTATATTTTATTTTAGAAAAAAAAAACAGGAGTTCTCTTGGGGTATAAATACTTATTTTCAATAAGAGTTACTATCTCTGCTTCCTAAGTCCAAGTGATGGTTTAAATAAACTTTCAATAACAAACAGATACATACGATGGATGCTATTATTTAGAATAGTCCTTGCTCCGGGATAAAAACAGTTCAATTTGGTTATGGAATAAAATCTTTAGTATAAATGAAATTGTTATTTTTCAAATCACAACAATATTGGGGTATATTTAAACGAAAACGAATATTGTACCAAAATATCATTTATTTATTGGACCTGGGAGACGGGCGTTTTACTCGTTTCGCCAGAAAAAAAAAGTTTTGACCACTATATTTAACTAAAGCTAAGAACCATACAGGTGATCCCATAAATACATAAAAACATTTCATTAAAATTGGTCAATCTGTTTATGAGGAGAAAAATAACGAACATACGTACAACGGATTTTTATATGTCTGTATTAGAATAACATAATGTCTTTAATAACCGAATACAAAAATTTTCAAAGTAGAATTTTCCACGTTAGATTAATTATTTTTTGTGTAAGTAATTAGATGGAGTTATAAAAAAAGGTTAAAAAGAACTAATTTATTATTCATATTTGCCTCCTGTGAGGATTGAACTCACGACCCCTGGTTTACAAGACCAGTGCTCTGCCACTGAGCTAAAGAGGCGTATAATATTATATGCATTATTGTTATATATTTGTTTCAGAACTTTTTGACGACACGTTTGGCTCAGTTTGTAGTGACCCTACTTGCTGTGCCAGCGGTCGCGGGTTCGAGTCCCTCTGGGGGCATTCATTTGTGTGATGAGCATGAATCTTTGTACTCTAGTCATGGATGTTTATATTTATAATATGTATGTATTTAAAGTTATATATGTGTAGTGTATCAACTATTTGGTATCCATAATACAAGGCTCGTAGCTTTTAGCAATTAGATGGCGCTGTGTGTTAACGTCCCAACATATTTATTTATTTATTATTTCTACTTCGACAATAGCCTAATTATTAGAAAAATGATATTTTGTCAACAATTTCCTAAGATATAGCGTGACATGCACACAAAAAAAAAACAAACAACCGACTTGAGTACGAAGTGATCCTTTTTTGTGAAATTCATCATTTTTAAACGAGTAGCTAAAACTATATTTTTAATTCCACTAGTGATTTGAGATCAGACTAATCAATAGACAAACAGATAGAAATTCAAAAATCTATTAATTTGGTCTTTATATTAAACTGAAACAATTTTCAAAACATTTTATATTACATGTGGGTACTTACTACGCTTAAAAAAGTTGCCTCCTGTGAGGTTTGAACTCACGACCCCTGGTTTACGAGACCAGTGCTCTACCACTGAGCTAAAGAGGCTGATGGTACAATGAGATTTTTACAGGACACATAGCAATGGATTTATTTTTAGTCCAGTCAAATAAGGTCTGAAATCAAAATGTTGACACTCAACTTTGTATTTTTGATATAATGTAGTTTTAATGATACATAAACAATGTGTAAAGGTTTTCGTGTCCGCAACCCCCGGCAAGGGTCCAAAATAAAGTATCAAAAGTGTTTTTTCACAATTACTCGAAAACGGTAAAAATTAGACAAAAAAGTTTTAATAAAAACGTGTAAAGCTTAAAATTTTGCATAAAAAAGGTCTTATGACTTTTTTTCCTCCGGTCAAAGTTAACCGAGTTAGGGAGGTTTTCAGACCGATGGGAATCCGTTTATTTTTAAAAGAATTTTTTTTAATTAAAACCTGAAGTTTTATGGTTTTAAAATATTAGCAGGTATATAAGGAATAGAAATTCGTAAAATGCCCCCGATGCTCAGCTACCCCCGCGAAAAGCGGGGGGACGCAAAGCGTTGAAAAATCGTTTTTTTTAAATTTCCGGCTTATTGTGACGTTCTATCGAAAAATGTTTTCGACGAAAGTTATAGGTCTATTAAAAATCTACAACTTTTATAAATTACACTTTTACAATAATCTCAAAGTTTTCGAGATATTTGCAAAAAACTCGGTTTTTAATTTTTCCTTTATTTTTTATTTTTAATTTCTACAATAAACTTCTCATTTTCATGAAACTAAAAGACTGTAATCTTCGAAATACATATAATAAGCAAAAAAAAATGAAATTGAAATATTTAGCCATTTCTGAGAAATTGATATTTTATGGTTTCGGGAGGCTAAAAATTACCTTTAAATTTTATCGTTTAATTTTCACATAGGGCTCATTTTTTTCGTCTTGAACTCTACTTCTCGTGGAAATAAAAACAATGTATGGTAGTCCTGTAAAAACACCCCCAAAATTTAAAAAAAATTGAGAATTCGATAATTTTTACTTTATAAACTACATTTTTTTTTAATTATCATTGTAACTTTATTGAAAAAATTTTGGTAAACTTTTGGTAAATTTTGGTAAAAAGGAAAGAAATCGTGGCCTTAAGTTTTTAATTTGAGCTTATTATTTATACAATGTCGACGTAAACATTCCAAACGTCCCCCCGTTTTTCGCGGGGGTAGCTGAGCATCAGGGGCATTTTACGAATTTCTATTCCTTATATACCTGCTAATATTTTAAAACCATAAAACTTCAGGTTTTAATTAAAAAAAAATCTTTTAAAAATAAACGGATTCCCATCGGTCTGAAAACCTCCCTAACTCGGTTAACTTTGACCGGAGGAAAAAAAGTCATAAGACCTTTTTTATGCAAAATTTTAAGCTTTATACGTTTTTATTAAAACTTTTTTGTCTAATTTTTACCGTTTTCGAGTAATTGCGAAAAAACACTTTTGACACTTTATTTTGGACCCTTGCCGGGGGTTGCGGACACGAAAACCTTTACACATTGTTTTTGTATCATTAAAACTACATTATATCAAAAATGCAAAATTGAGTGTCAACATTTTGATTTCAGACCTTATTTGACTGGACTATTAAAACTAGCGACTCACCCTCGCTTCTCTTCGGGTTCGTCCCTAGACAAAAACAAATCTATCCCACGGGAACCGTATATTTTTCTGGGATAAAAAGTAAACTTTATGCTATTCCAGACTATAATCTATCTCTTTGCCAAACTAATTGTGTATCCATATTTCTTACTGGCAATTTAAAATGGTAGTTTTTATTTTGCTTTATATGGCAATAATGCTTGTGAATTTTATGTAGGTAGAAGTGAAAAAGTCAAAATCGTTTATGTCACAGAAATATGATTTAAATCGATCATACCCTCATGATGATTGTCTGTGATTTAAGAATATATCTGTTTTCCTAAGATTTCTAAGTAATCAAATGTATATTTCACTTTCTTTCACTTATTTCAACACAATTTTGCAAAGTTCACTGTTCTTCAGAAGTTTAAACTATTTTATTCTTATTTAGTTTATCAGAGCTTCGAAAGTGCGACTTGTTCCAATGACAGTTGACAGCAACTTTACATGCATAACTTCATTTAATATGCATAGTGTATACGTGTATTAGTGCTGTTAAGCACTAGGCCACGACCGCACTAGGCCACAACGCACTAGGCCACAACGAACTAGGCCACGAGCGCCCTAGGCCACAACGCACTAGGCCACGAGCGCCCTAGGCCACGAGCGCCCTATGCCACGAGCGCCCTAGGCCACGAGCGCCCTATGCCACGAGCGACCTAGGCCACGAGCGCCCTATGCCACGAGCGCCCTAGGCCACGAGCGCCCTATGCCACGAGCGCCCTAGGCCACGAGCGCCCTATGCCACAAGCGCCCTAGGCCACAAGCGCCCTAGGCCACAAGCGCCCTAGGCCACGAGCTCCCTATGCCACAAGTGCCCTAGGCCACGAGCGCCCTAGGCCACGAGCGCCCTAGGCCACAACGCACTAAGCCACGAGCGACCTAGGCCAAAACGCACTAGGCCACGAGCGCCCTAGGCCACAACGCACTAGGCCACAACGAACTAGGCCACGAGCGCCCTAGGCCACAACGCACTAGGCCACGAGCGCCCTAGGCCACGAGCGCCCTATGCCACGAGCGCCCTAGGCCACGAGCGCCCTATGCCACGAGCGCCCTATGCCACGAGCGCCCTAGGCCACGAGCGCCCTATGCCACAAGCGCCCTAGGCCACAAGCGCCCTAGGCCACAAGCGCCCTAGGCCACAAGTGCCCTAGGCCACGAGCGCCCTAGGCCACGAGCGCCCTAGGCCACGAGCGCCCTATGCCACGAGCGCCCTAGGCCACGAGCGCCCTATGCCACAAGCGCCCTAGGCCACGAGCGCCCTAGGCCACGAGCGCCCTATGCCACGAGCGCCCTAGGCCACGAGCGCCCTATGCCACAAGCGCCCTAGGCCACGAGCGCCCTATGCCACAAGCGCCCTAGGCCACGACGCACTAGGCCACGAGTGCCCTAGGCCACGACGCACTAGGCCACGAGTGCCCTAGGCCACCACGCACTAGGCCACGAGCGCCCTAGGCCACCACGCCCTAGGCCACAACGCACTAGGCCACGAGCGCCCTAGGCCACGAGCGCCCTATGCCACAAGCGCCCTATGCCACAAGCGCCCTAGGCCACAAGCGCCCTAGGCCACAAGCGCCCTAGGCCACAAGCGCCCTAGGCCACAAGCGCCCTAGGCCACGAGCTCCCTATGCCACAAGTGCCCTAGGCCACGAGCGCCCTAGGCCACGAGCGCCCTAGGCCACAACGCACTAAGCCACGAGCGACCTAGGCCAAAACGCACTAGGCCACGAGCGCCCTAGGCCACAACGCACTAGGCCACAACGAACTAGGCCACGAGCGCCCTAGGCCACAACGCACTAGGCCACGAGCGCCCTAGGCCACGAGCGCCCTATGCCACGAGCGCCCTAGGCCACGAGCGCCCTATGCCACGAGCGCCCTATGCCACGAGCGCCCTAGGCCACGAGCGCCCTATGCCACAAGCGCCCTAGGCCACAAGCGCCCTAGGCCACAAGCGCCCTAGGCCACAAGCGCCCTAGGCCACGAGCGCCCTAGGCCACAACGCACTAAGCCACGAGCGACCTAGGCCACGAGCTCCCTATGCCACAAGTGCCCTAGGCCACGAGCGCCCTAGGCCACGAGCGCCCTAGGCCACAACGCACTAAGCCACGAGCGACCTAGGCCAAAACGCACTAGGCCACGAGCGCCCTAGGCCACAACGCACTAGGCCACAACGAACTAGGCCACGAGCGCCCTAGGCCACAACGCACTAGGCCACGAGCGCCCTAGGCCACGAGCGCCCTAGGCCACGAGCGCCCTATGCCACGAGCGCCCTAGGCCACGAGCGCCCTATGCCACAAGCGCCCTAGGCCACAAGCGCCCTAGGCCACAAGCGCCCTAGGCCACAAGCGCCCTAGGCCACGAGCGCCCTAGGCCACAACGCACTAAGCCACGAGCGACCTAGGCCAAAACGCACTAGGCCACGAGCGCCCTAGGCCACAACGCACTAGGCCACAACGAACTAGGCCACGAGCGCCCTAGGCCACAACGCACTAGGCCACGAGCGCCCTAGGCCACGAGCGCCCTAGGCCACGAGCGCCCTATGCCACAAGCGCCCTAGGCCACGAGCGCCCTATGCCACAAGCGCCCTAGGCCACGACGCACTAGGCCACGAGTGCCCTAGGCCACGACGCACTAGGCCACGAGTGCCCTAGGCCACCACGCACTAGGCCACGAGCGCCCTAGGCCACCACGCCCTAGGCCACAACGCACTAGGCCACGAGCGCCCTAGGCCACGAGCGCCCTATGCCACAAGCGCCCTAGGCCACGAGCGCCCTATGCCACAAGCGCTTTTCGCGGGGGTAGCTGACCATCAGGGGCATTTTACGAATTTCTATTCCTTATATACCTGCTAATATTTTAAAACCATAAAACTTCAGGTTTTAATTAAAAAAAAATCTTTTAAAAATAAACGGATTCCCATCGGTCTGAAAACCTCCCTAACTCGGTTAATTTTGACCGGAGGAAAAAAAGTCATAAGACCTTTTTTATGCAAAATTTTAAGCTTTATACGTTTTTATTAAAACTTTTTTGTCTAATTTTTACCGTTTTCGAGTAATTGCGAAAAAACACTTTTGACACTTTATTTTGGACCCTTGCCGGGGGTTGCGGACACGAAAACCTTTACACATTGTTTTTGTATCATTAAAACTACATTATATCAAAAATGCAAAATTGAGTGTCAACATTTTGATTTCAGACCTTATTTGACTGGACTATTTATCTATAACGTTATTTTAACTATCTAGTTAATTTAACTATCTAGTTATTTTAACTATCTAGTTATTATTATTTTTTTTTCTCACGCTCGAGGGTTTCTGGTAGAGATATCTTAAAGAGATAAGTCATCCTTTGTACACATGGTTACTGTTATCTATTTTATCTGTATTTTTTTTTTGGTACATAAATAAATAAATTGGGTTACTGCAGTAGCGAGGATTTTTCAGAAACATGGGGTGCTATGGGGAGGTCCATATTGCTTGATTTTTTTAGTGTTTCAAAATAATTGACTTATGATTACGATAGAGGAATCTTAAATGAGTAAAATATGTATATTTCTTTATAATATATAATTAATTAGATTGCGTTTGTGGCTGCTTTTGCGGAGACGTTATTAAAATAACCGACTACATGACAAGACAAGTTGGCGAAGAAACATAGTATTATGCAGTCGGAGTCATTTATACAGTACAGATAAATAAAATTGAAGTGTCTGTTTGTAAAGTCAAAATAACAGCTTTATACCAAATGCATATGGAATTATTTACGGTACTTATAAGAAGAAGCCAATTTAAAAAAAAAAATGTGTCTGTCTGTCTGTCTGTTTGTTCCGGCTAATCTCCGAAACGGCTGGACCAATTTTAACGGGACTTTCACTGACAGATAGCTGATATTATTTTAGAAAAAGAATTAGGGATTCGCTCAAAAAAATTAAAACGTACCTAGGGACGCACCCGAGCGAAGCGAGGGTGAGTCGCTAGTCTTAAATAACTTAATACTTTCGTCTCTAATGTATTTATATATTATATATTCATAACTGAATTATATTTTAATAGCAATGTTTATACTTATAATTCGAAAAACACACTATATTATTTTCAAACGTTAGCGGTACTTGTTTTTTTCTAATGTTTTAAAAAAAACATCGCGAAGCTTTTACATAAAAGTTCATTTCAATTAGTTATAAAAGCTCGGTGAAGAAAAGTACTTCAAGAACCAAGCGCTTTAACATATATTTTAAATTTATAAAATTTACAACAGATTTTTATTTAAAATGGTATTATTAGTTACGGTGGTAGTGTTTAGTGAGTTATTAGAGTGGTTTTTTGCCTTCCTTCTCTGTTAATATATTATCGTTTAAAGTCCTTTTAACTACGAATAGACCAGCTCAAACATCGTGCACTGTACAACTCACAAATATTTTACACATGACAGGAATCGAACGCGCACTTCGGATTAAATTTAATCTTTTCACACCGATCGGGTGATCGTAAGTTCTAAACGAATCTGTACATATAATAAAATTCTAAGTGATTCTGAGTTGAAGTTGTAAACTAAATATTTTTTGGAAAATCTTATTAAAATAGTAATTATTATATCGGTACAGAGGCCGAATTTATAGTTTTTAGAATTTTTGTCTGTCTGTCTATCTATCTGAGAAGGCATCACAAGAAAACAACTGGACAGGTTTTGATGAAAATTGGTATGATGATAGCTGGTGATCTGGGTTAACATATGGAATACTTTTTACTGCGGGAAAATATCTCATCTTTGAGAAATCTATACTAAACGTTAAAACGTAATGAGGGACGAAACCGAACGGAGCGAGGGTGAGTCGCTACTCGCTAGTATTATATAAAATTTTTAAGTGTGTAGTAAAAGCTTTTAACACACATACGTTTTTTTGTATATAACAATAGAAACTTTTAAACCTTTTTCTGGAATCCTGCTTTAAAAAAGTACATATTGTCCATAAACACAATTATTCTAAGTAAACGAACCATGGGTATGCATGTTAATAACACAAGATTCGGTTACATCGTTATTTTACGAAGATATGTATAGCGTCATTTAATAGCAAATGATATATTTTTTGCAAAAATATCCTAAAAAAAAAAAATATATTAATATCCTAAAAATGTAGATATCAGTTATTGAAGTTTTTTGTCAAAGTTAATAACCTTCCTTAATATTTAGACTATTACTCGTAGATGCAAAAGAATTTTTTCAGAGATTGGCGCGTTCAAATAAACAAACAAACTCTTCTACTTTATATTTCGGCTTTATATATCAGTATGAAATTATCAAATATTAGGTACACCAGTCTGGGCAAAGAAAGTTAACAAATTTTAACTTTATTCCCTTCTTATCTTTATAAAGCTCAACTTTGTCAAAGCTCATACCTCTGTACGCGCTTTATACTTAAAAAAACATATAAAGTTTTTTCTTCACATATTAATATATAGAAGAACCTGACAAAGTGGGTGTTATGTCTAGTAATAAACAATGTAGCATCATCAGCCTCTTTAGCTCAGTGGTAGAGCACTGGTCTCGTAAACCAGGGGTCGTGAGTTCAAACCTCACAGGAGGCATTGGAATATTATAATGCTATTTTTATAATATCTCAGATTGCAAGGTAACATTTTCATTTTTTTTTCATATAAATTATAACTTATACTTGTATTCAGCCCATTTTATCCAGGCAAGGATTTTTTACTTGATAGCATTTCATTTGAGAAATTTTATCTTTATTTTCTAGTATAGAGAATGAATACATTTAAATTAACTGATTTTACCCAATTTTTGAAAACAAACTTATTTTACAGCTGTTTAAAAGTTCTGTACTCTTTTCGAGAGCGTTATATATAATAATATTTAATATTCAATTATAAAACTTATTAAAATTATAGAAAACTGACTTTTTTTCTAAAAATCTTAAATACTAAATAAAAATATTGATTACTATTTGATTAATAGTTTTATAATATTTTGTGGAAGATAATAATATATAATAAATAATTTTATAAAGATAAGTTGTGTTGTGTAATATGTGAAACAGCGTCGCAAGCCTCTTTAGCTCAGTGGCAGAGCACTGGTCTTGTAAACCAGGGGTCGTGAGTTCAATCCTCACAGGAGGCATTGAAATATCATAACGTTATTTTTATAATATCTCAGATTGCAAGGTAAAATTTTCATTTTTTTTTTCATATAAATCATAACTTATACTTGTATTCAGTCTTTTTTAACGTCCCACTGGTGGGCACGGGCCTCCCTTCAATACGAGGGGGATCAGGCCATAGTCCGCCACGCTGGCCAAGTGCAGGTTGGCGGACTGAGCATGTCTTTCAAAAACTTGCTAGGTTCTCTTAGTCATGTAGGTTTCCTCACGATATTTTCCTTCACCTTATTCTTAGATGGTATATATTATAAGAAGTATATTCTGTCGAATACATTTCTTTGATGTTAGGTAGGGTGTACATAAGTTTAGGAACTGTGAAGAAAAATGTGTTTTTTAATAAAATAAAAATAATAATCATACTACTGTTATAATAAATGTGAAGGTTTCTTTTGTATTACGCCTCATCCAAAATTCGAGGGTGCATGGAAAATATATAGTAATATACCAGTACGTTTTGTTTTTACTTTGACTTCCGAGCTAGGAAGAAAATGAGAAATAGTATTTTCTTATAGATAATATTTTTATGTTTGCATGTAATGGAATTCTTTGCTTATAACATGTTAGTCATTGCTGTACGTAAATCCATATACATATAATAATAAAAATGTGACTAAGCCGAATCTGTATATTAAATATTTTTTGGAAAATTTTATTGAAATAGATTTTATTCTCGATACAGAAGCCAAATCTATAGTTTTTAAAATTTTTGTCTGTCAGTCTGTCTGTCTGTTACCGTATCACGGGAAAATCACTGGATAGATTTTGATGAAATTTGGTATGATGATAGCTAGTTATCCGGGTCAACATATAGGATACTTTTTACCGCTGGAAAAGATCTCATCTCTGAGCTAAACGTTAAAACGTAACTAAGGACGAACCCGGGCGGAGCGAGGGTGAGTTGCTAGTTATATAATAAAATCGTAAGATTTTACAGCTGAATAAATTAGGTTAGGTTACTCTGGTTCCGGGATAAGGAAGGACCAACATACCAACACTTCTATATTTCAGTGAGAATTATAATTATAATTTCGATGTTGGCATGCCCAAAAAAACATTCAATGATATATCGTTGGATTTTTTTCTCGAGAAGTAAACCCACGCACACCTGCTAAAATTTTGCATGGAACATTTGAGTGCTTCTTTGTGATGTGTGCCCTCATGAGTATCACCACCATCGCCATCTAACCGCTGCCGTTATCATTATTGGCGCTGAAGCTGAGACCTGACGTAGAATTCCAGCAAGGAGACTCCTTAAATTTTACTCTTACTTAGAACCAGCCCTTTACCTCATTTTATGCTCAACATTTCTGGTTCATTCACCAGTTATTTTATAATGTGGAAAACAGTGTTGTAATTTGTAAGCCTCTTTAGCTCAGTGGCAGAGCACTGGTCTTGTAAACCAGGGGTCGTGAGTTCAATCCTCACAGGAGGCAATTGAATTATACCATTTTTAATATTACTTTATAATATATTAATTTATGTAGCGAAGTAAATTTTATAATTATTTTGGATAATTTATTACATAGGATATTTTCGTAATATCCTATTGTAATAAATAAAGGTAAGGATACTTTTATCAAACTCGTTTAATTTTACAAATTAAAAAATATGACATATGTTGTATTATTAAGATTTAAGTAAAAAAAGAAGTTTTCTTAGTCATTTCCGGTGTTATGGAGAAAAAGCTACAAATTACAGATAAGAAATTTCAAAAGAGATTTTAAAATTAGATTAACTTTATATGTGGTTAATACAATCTAAGTGGAAATTGAAGGGCTTTTGTCGAGGATGCAAGGGTCGCTGTTAACCTGTCAAGTACCCCATTGTTGAAGGGCATCGGTCAATTGTTAGAATTATTAGATCCTGATCTATATCCTATATACTTACTATAGAATATAAACGAAGTGAAAATGTTATTACTTATATGATACAAAAGAGAAATTTGCATTTTCATAGAAAATTAGCCATTACTACTCAAGTATATATACATATTATATACTGGTATACACTAACGACTCCCCCTCGGGTTCACTCGGTTCGTCCATAAGCGATTCTTTAAATTGACATAACTTTTTTATTTATGAATCGATTGAAATAAAACATACTACATGTTAAGTGAAGCTTTCCACAGTACATTAGTGAAAACAACACAGAAATCGGTTAAGCAGTTTCTGAGATTAGCGCGTACAAACGCACAGACAAACGGACGGACAAAAAAGAAACGGTTCTAACGATTTCATTGAAATCTGGTATGTGGGGGTTTTCGGGGGCGAAAAATCGATCTAGATTATTTTTATGTGTGGGAAAACGCGTGTTTTCTAGTTTTCATGCGGTTTTCTTTTGCATTGTTCCAGGCAAAATATGGTGACTACTTTTTTACGCTCAGTCATAAGCATCGTGGTCAAGCGGCCAAGGCACAAGATTGACAAACACAGATGTCCCGGTCGGATACAAAGTTTTTACTGTTTTTTGTATTTATTCAGGTTTTTAGTTTTTTTTAATCTAAAAAATACGATATATTAAAAGAACTTCATCGCCCAGGTACTATAATATAATATAGGCACGGAGGTGAAACACCGTAAACTTCCCAACTATGCGTTCAAACTGAGATTTTCTTGACGGGAAACCTTTTTACTGCACAGCCCTATCCGGGACTCAAACTCAGAACCATCAGATCTCCAATAGACCAACAAGGTATTTATAAAGATCAAAATATACTTATAAAATTTTGAAGGAAGATAATTTTAAAGCGTCATATTCAACGAAATATAATAGGTACTTACCTACCCTATCTATATACAAAAGTAATATATTGAAATGACATGTGAATTTCAGTGGATCCAATCAACGTTGAGCGAATGTTAATTAATTCGAAATGAAGGGATTTTATATCCATAATTGTGTTTCTGGTTATTAAGTCACTTAATTTGTGGTTTAAATGAAAATTGGCTAATTTGTGTTCTAAAACATTATGACACGCTTTTATTAGCTTACGGTATTAACTATGTAATGAATCGTTAAAAGTCGTTTTTAAATTTATTCAGCCCTTTTTAATGTCCCACGATGTTTGTCCTTCACCGTAAGGCAAGTGGTAATCATGTTACAAATGATCCAGGATTTGAATTCGCTTCACTCGGTTTCCCAAGCGAGCGCGTTACTACTGGGCTACCACTGCCGCTATTAAATACGTAGCTTCATATAGATATGGAGTTTTGAAAATGTGAACATTCGTATGATAACGCCAGAAAATGGTACCATCGAGCTGTTCTGTGACCTGATGATGGAACCGGGGAGAGGATAGCTAAACTCCACCATGGTTATAGCAAAACCTTTGAATTTTACGCTTGCTCTTATATACACTTTTGGAAATAATAATAATTATTATTAATATTACACGAATGCGACTAAATTCTCGTGTCTAACGACTCTATGTGTGCAAAGCTTTGAGAGAATTCATCTACAGAGTAAAAGATTCGTTTTTATGCGTGATTAGTCTGAGAAATTATTATCATATTCAATTACAATGGAGCAACAATAAAAGCTTTCCGTTCGGTATTTTATAATAATAAATGAGCAATTCTTTTTTTTAATATATATTAAAGAGATATATTTTAAATAAAAAAGATATATTTTCTTTAATTTACAATAAAGAAAATTACAAATATACTTAAATGTTTATACAAAACCAATGTATATTTAATTATTACTGTACAAGTCTTGTCCGCGTGGAATAGTGGCAAGCTAGCCGCATTCCCCCGCTGAATGGGCGCCGATTCTTTGAGCGAAAAACGAGCCAGCTCTCCTGTCATCAGTAGAGGCGATAAGACGAGGTGTTATGTATTTTAAGAAGTGCTTAGCATTTTGACTCCATGGGCAAAGAGTTTCTACAGCAAATGGTATAAAAACATAATTTTTACTAAGGGACGCATATTTACGTAACTTGAGTAGTACAGCCAACTCCGTCGCGGCTCCCACTTTAGACACCGTCTCCTTGACATGGGACGGGGACAATGTGCAATTTTTGCAATATATATATATAAATCTATAACGTGTATCTCGGAAACGGCTCTAACAATTTGGATAAAATTTTGTATTTAGATAAGGTTTTGTTTTTCAAGTTTATATATAGGGTGTTTTTTCTGAAAAAAACTCATTTTTTTATCTTTTTTGAAAATAAGTGAATACTTGAGTAATTTACGAAAGAATATTATATACTTCCGTATATACATGGCAATTTCTACCATGAAAACCCAAGAGAATAAATGAAATATGTCATTTAAAAAATCCGATGAAGAGAAAATTTAAATATGTCAAACGAGGTAAGTGGAAAGTTGCCGCATGACTGGCTCCTTCAAATGGCTTAATATCAAAACACGGTCCTTACTATAGAAAACAACTGCATAGTCAGCAGAATAATAATTTCTTGCTAGAAAACAAAAAACTATAATTATTCAGCCCTTTTTACGTCCCACTGCTGGGCACAGGCCTCCCTTCAATACGAGGGGGATTCAGTCCACAGTCCACCACGCTGGCCAAGTGCGGGTTGGCGGACTTCACATGTCTTACGAAAACTTGCTAGGTTCTCTCAGATATGCAGGTTTCCTTACGATGTTTTCCTTCATCGTTAAGACAAGTGGCAATAATGTTGGAAATGATTCGCACATGACAATATCAGAGGTACGAGATCCGGGATTTGAACCCGCTTCAGTAGGTTTCCCAAGCGAGCGCCTAACCACTGGGCTACCACAGCCTTAAAAAAAATATTTATGCGAATGACATTTCATGACCAAGTGGTTTAATTTTTAAATTTACTAACTGTACGTACAAAATAAATAAATGAATTTGAGTATTAAGAGTACGTAGTCAAAGTGCAAACACGGAATTATCATGTTGGATACACACGTTTGCAATTTGCTACCAACTTCAAACCTTTACAAACGCTTGGTTAAATTTCAAAAGATAAATATCGATATCCACATTTTACACGCTTACGATTGTACTTGTGTCTCGGAGAACCAAGCATGATGGACATCGAGCTTGAATCGGATTTTACGTTTGATCACAGTGTATTTCGATTTATAGACTGTGGATTGCTTTATCTAATCTACATATACAGAAAAACAAAATTTAAGTGTCTGTTTGTAATGTCAAAATTACAACTTTTTACTAAATGCATATGGAAAAATATATGGTATTTATAAGAAAAACACAATTTTTAAAATTTTTGTCTGTCTGTCTGTCTGTTTGTTCCGGCTAATCTCCGAATCGGCTAGGCTGACTTTGACGGGATTTTCACAGGCAGGTAGTTGATGTTATAAGGAGTACCTTAGGCTACTTTTATTTCAGTAAAAGAATTAGGGTTCCGCTCAAAAAAATTAAAATGTACCTAGGGACGAACCTGAGCGATGCAAGAGTGAGTCGCTAGTTTCTATAATAAAAAGAAACATCATGTCGGATCCACACTCTTGCTTTATAATTTTGTCATGCACAATGCACATATTTAACATAAATCGTCGAAAATCTTACTCGTAATAAGAGATTAGTAAATCTTACTAATATTATAAATGTGAAAGTTTAGATGGATGTTTGAATGTTTGGATGTTTGTTACTCAATCACGTCAGAACGGTTAAACGGATCCGAATGAAATTTGACACGGAGATAGATTATAGTCTGGAATGATATATAGGTTACTTTTTATCCCGAAAAAATGTACGGTTCCCGTGGGATAGATTTGTTTTTGTTTTGAGCCACTAGTATATTATAAATATAAACGAACAAAAAATGATAACACACATACAGTTTATATATTTATTCAAGTTTTCGAGCAATTCGAAGATTTTATTTAATTATTTACTTTGTTGATACAAAAAATGAAGATTATTTATCTCAATTTAAATATAGAAGTCGGTGTTAGGGGATCAGATATGCATATTACTGGCACAGTTCGTACAAGTGAGTCGCAAAGAGAATTTTATATGGGAAAGAACTTGGTATTTTATTTGCACCTTGGGTACGTAAAATCTAATATATTTAAACGAGCAATTCTTGTATATTTATACCTATGATCTCGGAAATGGCTCCAACGATTTCTCTGAAATATGGTACGAGGGGGTTTTTTGGGGGTGAAAAATCGATCTAGATTAGTTTTATATCTGAGAAAACGCATATTTTCGAGTTTTCATGTGGTTTTCATGCGGTTTTCTTTCGCATTATTTCAAGCTACATATGGTCGATAATTTCTTACGCTAGGGCATAAGCATCGTGGTCAAGCGGCCCAGGTACAAGATTGACAAATCACAGGTGTCCGTGGTCGAATCCCGGTCGAATACATAGTTTTTATTTTTGTTTTTTTTTTGTATTTATTCATGTTTTTATTTTTTTTTTAATCTAAAAAATGCGATATAACAAAAAAGAATTCCGGTCCGGTCGCTCAGGTACTATAAATAATAAAGACAAGTAAAATCTGTAAGTTATTTTAATTTTTTAAACATAATATATGTAGTTTACATAATTTTTTAGTATTTTATTACTAAAGAAGTGTGGTGTGGTTGAAAAGTTTTCGAGTAGGCTCAACATTTTCAATACACCGCACCGCGTAGAAGATAACACGTAGAAATGAGTTTTACGTGGAGCAAGGAGTTTGAACTGCTCGGACACAATTTCCGTACATTTACATATAGACACTACTCAGACACTAAAATTTCCTAAAAGTGAGAACAGTACAGAAATTCATGTCTGATATTTATGTAGCAATTTGTGTCGTAGTCTAAACTTAGCTTTACTACGTATATGTATGTATATCTCAGTCTGTAACATCCTATTTGTCCTATAACGTTCTATTTCGCCTGCAAGTGGAGGACATCTATATACTCGTATGTATGTATATAGAAAAGTAAAGTTACAGGTAAAATCTAATGGTCAATGTAGATAATGGGTGTCCGTCCGTCACGTAATATAAGCCCCAGAACGGAGTGACTCGTCGGAGTGGCTGCGCTTAGTCTCGATTGCCTGATGTTGGTACAATTAAAAGAATTACAGCGATTAAATAGTGTTTGTCGGTATAGAAATAGGAAAAACTTATTTAAAATGTAGTTTTACCTGTAATTACTTGTAGTTTAGTTTTTTAGAAGGCAGTAGCCCAGTGGTAACGCGCTCGCTTTGGAAAACCGAGTGAAGCTGGTTTAAATCCCGAGTCTCGCAACTCTGATATTTTCGCGTGCGAATCATTTCTAACATGATTACCACTTGCCTTACGGTGGAGGAAAACATCATGAGGAAACATGCATGTCTGAGAGAACCTAGCAAGTTTTCGAAAGACATGTGAAGTCCGCCAACCCACACTTGGCCAGCGTGGTGGACTATGGCCTGATCCCCCCTGGTATTGAAGGGAGGCCCGTGTCCAGCAGTGTGACGTTAAAAAAGGGCTGAATACATACTTGCAGTTTTATATAATAAAATTATGAGTCGAATCTGTACATTAAATATTTTTTATCATTCATTCATTCATTGAAATAGTAATTATGATCGATACAGAGGCCGAATCTATAGTTTTTAGAATTTTTATTTGTCTGTCTGTCTGTCTATCTATCTATCTATCTGTCTGTCTTCTCTCTATGTGTCTGTTTGTCTGTCTGTCTGGGAACGTATTACGAGAAAACCACTGGACAGATTTTGATGAAATTGGGTATGATGATAGCTGCTGGTCCGGGTCAACCTATAGGATACTTTTTACTGCGGGAAAATATCTCAACTCTGAGAAATCTATGCTAACCGTTAAAACGTTCCTAGGGACAAACCCGAGCGGAGCGATGGTGAGTTGTGTTGTCATTATAAAAAAATCTATTTTATTTATTTAAATTTAGTGGTCGAAATTCAACCATAATTATTATTGAAAGTTTGAGGAAAACATATATATATATAGACATTACTTATCTATATAAGAAAAGTGTTTCTAATTTTTTTTATTCATGACACTAGCTGTCAATAGCTAGGTACTACACAAAAAAAATGACAAACAGAGGAGAAAAAGGCACTGAACTGTTTTATTTTTGCCTATCTATGTATATATATATATATATATATATATATATATATATATATATATATATATATATGTGTATATATATATATATATATATATATATATATATATATATATATGTATATATATATATATATATATATATATATATATAAATAGGAAATAGGAAATAGAAGTTTGTATGAAACTTTTTATTTCTTGGACATATTTGCATGAAATTTTGTATTTTTCGTCGTTTGATCGCGAGCGAAGCCGCGGGTTCTGCTAGTTTATATATATGCGCAATTTATTTTTTGGTCGGTCTGTGCACATACTCGTACTCGTATACATAATACATACGTACATATAAGCTTATAGCTTACACCACATCCAGATCTAAATCCAAGACTGGTTGTAGTTCGAGGAAAGAGCGGAATTTAATCATGGGTTGGCTTTCGTGCAATTGTGATAGGTTTTGTTTCCACTGTCCAATTCATATTAATATTAAAAATATACTGTCTATTTGTATTGTAAATGCATCGGCAAAACAAACCTTATTTATTTATGGATATAGAGCTTTTTGTAAGTCAAACATTTTTTACTATCTGTACGAATTTTAATACATTTATTGAAAAAAAATATTTTTACTTTTTCGCGCAGCCTGTTGATAAGACTTTTTTTATCTTAATCAAATAAAACGAAAAAATACTTGATTCAAATAGACTTTTATAAGCACTATTGAATTGTCGATTTTACATTTTTTAAAATTAAATGTCAAACTAATAATCTCGACAATATATTGCAAATCATAAAATTAAGTTTTATTAATTGAAGTAAACAAAATATTACATTTATAAATAAAACTTTTGCGCGTTTTAACGGTTAGTATGGTATAGATAGACTATATATTATATGTACATAGGTATGATGAGTTGTTGTGGGTTGTATTATAACGTGTTTTCCCGTGGGAATGAGATAATCTCCTGCGGTAAAAAGTACCAATGTCCAGCCCTCCAACTATCTCCACGCAAAAAAAACACACCAATCCGTCACTCTGTTTCGAAGTGAAAGAAGGACAAACAAGCAAACAAATAAACTCACATTTATAATATTGATAAGGATTCCATTGTGTGTATGTGTTCGTTATCCTTCAACCTTCAAAAAGCCGTTTAGGACGGCTTGACCGATTTTGATATGAACACAAAGTGTTCTTATAGAATCACCTGAATGGTTCTTAGCTATAGGAATCGATAGGTGGCGCTGTGGCGGAGATCCTATTTCTTTTTCAATTTTAAGATTTAAGGTCTATGGAAGAATCATGTCAAACTACAAGTTCCGCTAGTTTGAATAAAATTATAATTATTAAGTATAGTTCTTTAAAAATATTATTTTCTATGTATATATAATATACTAGCGACTCATCCTCGCTTCGCTCGGATTCGTCCCTAGGTACGTTTTAATTTACTAACTACTACTTTTAAGCCCAAGTTACTCCTTATAATATCAGCTATCTGCCAGTAAAAGACCCGGTAAAATTGGTCCAGCTGTTTCGGAGATTAGCCGGAACACACAGGAAGACAGACAGACAGATAAAAAATTTAAAAATTGTGTTTTTCTTATAAGTACAGTATATAATTCCATATGCATTTAGTATAAAGCTGTTATTTTGACATTACACACAATCACTTCAATTTTATTTATCTGTATGGATATTGAATAGTCTTCCAGAAAATGGTATATCAAATTCAAATCCTGAATCTTGCACCTCTAATATTTTCATGTGCGAATCATTACCAGACGACACGTTTGGCTCAGTTTGTAGTGACCCTATTGCTGTGCCAGCGGTCGCAGGTTCCAGTCCCGCTGGGGGCATTCATTTGTGTGATGAGCACGAATGTTTGTACTTCAGTCATGAGTTGATATATTTTTTTAGGTTTATGAGTTTTTTAGGTCGTTTTATTTTTTATTTTTTAGGTTGATGAGTTTATATATATAATATGTATGGTTATAATATATCAAATATCTGGTATCCATAACACAAGCGTCGTAGCTTACCATGGAAATAGATGGTGTTGTGTGTCCCAACATATATATATTTATTACCACTTGTCTTACGGTGAAGCAAAACATTAAACATCGTGAGAAAACCTAAATGTTTAAAAGAACCTAACAAATAAATAGTTAAAAGAAATACTAACTTTACAGAATCATTTAAATTCTCTATTAAATTAAAATAAATACCAAAAGTTATACTCTGACGGTTCGGTTCGTTTGATCTTGTAAAGTATGACGTATGGAGAGCGCTTTTACTCAGATAAGCTTTATGAGGGTTTTATATATATAATCTGGGATTTAGGGGATGTTTTCAATACATTAAGCAAATAATATATATTTTAGATGTCTGTACTTAGGTAATACCTAGTAAGCTATATTGGAATTTTTGTCTACATATTGTATGTAAGGGATAATAAATATTGGGTTAATTTTGGGGAAAGAAAGACACTGAGGATATATATTGACAGCATGTTTGGATCTATTTGTAGTGACCCTACTTGCTGTGCCAGCGGTCGCGAGTTCGAGTCCCGCTGGGGGCATTCATTTGTGTGATGAGTACGAATCTTTGTACTCCAGTCATGGGCGTTTATATTTATAATATGTATGTATTTAAAGTTATATATGTGTAGTGTATTAACTATCTGGTATCCATAACACAAGCTTCGTAGCTTACCATGGAACTTGATGGTGCCGTGTGTTAATGTCCCAACATATAAGGGATGTTGGTCATACATATATTTTAACCATCCTCCAAGTATTTTGAATTCACATAGTATTTTAAAATTAACAGAGAGCTAACCTACTATACATATATTTTAAAAACAGTGAGATTCTATAAAACATGAAAAAGCGTTCAAATATCTTATATCGTTCAATTCTGATTCAAGCTGGCAAAAATTACTTCAAATAGGTTTACTCTTGTAAAATAAATACATACTCTTGCGCCCTTTTATAATAAAATGCTACAAGTCTTACATCACAAGCATCCTTCATCGAGTTCATACTTGAATACCTTTTTTCTGTTTTATCTATTTATTTATTTATTTATTTATTTATTTATTTATTTATTTGTTTGTTTGTTTGTTTGTTTGTTTGTTTGTTTGCTTATTTATTTATTTATTTATTATAAAAGCTTACTAACTAAATTTACATAAAACATGAATTTAACACAATAATATTTCGCCATTTTTATATAAATTTAATTTAAAATTATGCGCAGCTTTTTATAGAGGTATCTATATATTAATACGTGAAGATTAAACTTTGAACCCCTTTTTAAGCATAATGCATCTACGGACGAGGATGAGCTTTGACGTAGTTAAAGTTAATATACGTAAGAACTGCAGAAAGCCAAAATTTATTGACTTTCTTTTACCCGCGGATCCGCTCGCGTATTTTATTTATATATAATTACTTTCCTGCTAAAAGATGTTGTATGATGTTAGATAACCTTCATCAATATTATACGAGTACTTACATAGTATATAGATAAAAAGTTTATTTGTCTATACGTGCAGATCTCTGAATCTATGGGCCCGTTTGAAAATTCTTTTGGATTTTATAGGTTATCTATATAACTTTGAAAAAAGAACCTCAATATCGATCAAACTTAATGAATTATGGTTGATTTTCAACCACGCGGCGATCATTAGTTTCATTTTATGTAGTTACGAGTATATAAGGAGCCATTCAAGTTGTACATACAACAAACAAAAAATCTAATCTACAACCATGTTATGCCTTTCTAATAAACAGAAAGCGCATATAAGCTTGATTTGAAAAGTGGAGACTGGACAGATTTGAAAACAAATGTTATTTTCTTTGTACCGTCTTTATAGCTATTTAAAATTAAAAGGTAGATGTAAATTTTAAAATAAAAAAACAAACTTTTTCCTTATCAATTAGCTGTATCTTTTAGCTTTTATTACCCTTAGAGTGTAGAGTTTTCAGCATGTATTTGTAGAGTTTTCAGTTTGTAGAGTTTTCAGTCAAAGCTTATCCGATCAGTTTTCTAGTACTGTGGACTTCATTTATGGTTAAATTTCACTAGATGCGCTATCCGATACCATATTTCCTTAACATTTTTATAATGTACTCTTATTTCCATAAAAAAGACCGCCTTCTAAGCCGTCGAAATTTTTTCTATGTTCGGGAAAGATATATTTCCTTCTAGGGACGGGCATAGGCTATCTTTAATTCTCGCCCCGCTTACCACGCGAGCGGTGCCAAGGGTAAAATCTAGTATAACAATCTAAGCATGACATTATGCAAACAATCTAAGCCATTAGGCATGGTCGGATAGTGGGCGGGCGTGATAATGTAAAAATGTTAAATTTTCAATTTTCATATATGTGTATATTTCAAATATTATTATAATTTATGAGAAATAGGAACATCCGTATATACTAAATTTAATTGTGTTTGAATATATAAATATTAAGGCAGTGGTAGCCCCGTGGTAACGCCACCGGTAGGGAAACAAAGTGAAGGGGATTCAAATCTCTGGTCTTCCATTTGCGAATCGTGTTCACCATGAATATCATTTACCTAACGGTGATGGAAAACATCGTGAGGAAACCTGAATTTCTGAGAGATCATAATCAGTTTTTGAAAGACGTGAAAGCCGCCAACCCGCACTTGGTCAGCGTGGTGGACTATGGGCTGAGCCCCCTTACGTTGAATACAGGCCCGTGCCTAGCGTGGGATGTTAAAAGCAGTGAATGATGATGATATAAATGTCAATTATTTACTTTTTTAAAAATAGCAGTTATCATCTATTGACGGCAATTTAAGTACCACAAACATTTGCAAAGCAAAGCGAAACCAAACACGTATATAAGTCTAAATTTCATTCTAATCGGTAGGGCCGTTTCCGAGATACACGAAATATATTTATATGTATATATTTGAGGGGGCTAGCCCTAAAATTTGTAAGGGCTGGGACACCTCACATAGACGATGAGCTGAAGCGGGGGTTGGAGATGTAAGGGTGTGCACTTACTTGGAATGTAGATGGGCGGATGATAGATGGATGGCGCTGAGTGAGTGGCACGCTCCTGGGCTGAATATACCTTTGCACTTAGGTACACGTGCAACAAAGTTTTATATTATACGCTATATTCACTATCACTGGTTAGTTCAATTGTCTGTATAGTTCACTTTAATAGAAGCCGGCCGGCAATATACTTATAATAATTCACACACGAGCAGATGAGCTGAAGGGTTTTACTTTTACATATATTTTCAATTTAACGACCCTTCTCGAACCGTGGACGACGCGTGACTTTCTTCGAGAGGCGCGCATGCGACGCTCGCGCCGAATCCATGAGTAAGAGTGAGAAAGCAAATCAGGGAACCAATCGTCGCGCCCGAGTGGCGCGAACATCCTGGGGGGCCCGAGAGAGCACCTCTTCTTGAGCTGAATCTAACGGCAGCCTTGCTATCTTGAGCACAGGTCTGCGCAGATGTCCGTGGGCTGTGTCCAAATCCACAACTCGGATCACTCCATCCTTGCCAGGTATTGTGCGGGTAATTCTTCCCAGTTTCCATTGGAGCGGGGGCAGGTTATCTTCTTTTACGAGTACAAGTTCGCCAACTTGAGGAGGTGAGGAAGGGGAAAGCCATTTGGAGCGGGTCTGAAGGGTATGGAGGTAGGATCTGGTCGACAGTGTCCAAAAGCGTTGAGAAAGAGCTTGTATGAGTTGAAAACGTTTAAGAGCAGATAATGGCCTGTCATCAAAGGACGGCTCGGGCAGAGCTGTGAGCGGACGGCCTATAATAAAATGGCCAGCAGTTAAGGGTTGAAAGTCCGACGGGTCGGATGAAAGTGGGCAGAGAGGTCTGGAGTTAAGTACAGCCTCAATTCGTGTCAGAAGTGTAGAAAATTCCTCAAATGTAAGGTGTTGTTCACCAATTACGCGATAAAGTAATTGTTTCGTAGATTTAATGTTAATTTCATGTAACGCGCCGAACCAGGGGCCCTTTGGGGGGTTTAACAACCAGGTTACGTGCTGGTTAGCTAGTTTGTGTGTGATTGCATCATTATTAGCAGTGAGAAAATTTTGGACTTCTATGAGGTGATTTCTGGAGCCTACATAATTGGTGCCGCAATCTGATCTAATTAGTACCGGCGTACCGCGCCGTGAGATAAATCTTTGTAACGCCGCGAGAAAGGCTTCTGTGGTAAGAGCAGAGACGGCCTCTAAATGAACCGCCTTAGTTGAGAGACACACGAATATGCAAAAGTAAGCTTTTAAGAGCTTTAAAGAAGAGCTTTTAAGTAAGCTTTTAAGAGTTCCGTAATGTGCTAGATTTAATGAGAAACGGGCCGGCAAAGTCAGTCGTGACTTGGCTAAATACAGGTTGAGGGTTAACCCTGTCCGCGGGAAGGTCTCCCATGAACGGGGCTTCGGGTTGAGCGCGACATCGGAAGCATCTTATACATTTAAACACCCGGCGTCTGATCACGCGGCGAGCGGATAGTATCCAGAATTGCTGGCGGAGAATGGCGTGTAGAGTGTCAGAGCCAGGATGGCAGTGTATTTTGTGGTAATAGTCAATGATGAGGTCTACGAGTGGGCTAGAGCTGGGCAGAATGAGTGGATGTTGAGCATCATACCTAATAGGAGCATGAGAAAGACGACCACCGACTCTCAGGAGACCGTCTTTGATAAATGGCGAGAGACGCTGCAGTCGAGCAGTAAAAAGTTTATCTTTTTGAAGACGGTGAAAGTCCTCTGCGAACTCATTTTGTTGAACAGAGCGGACCCAGAATAACAGAGCGTCCCTACGTTCGCCAACAGTCAGCGGACCAGCGCGTCGTGCCTTTGGGCTGTGCTTACAATTGAAAATGAAACGCATGATACAAGCCGTCACCCCGACGAGCTTGTCAAGTGAGCTGAAGCGAGTGAGCAGATCATGGTCAATATCCGGAACCGCTATATGTGCTGGTAATTTTCTCGGTTTAAGGCCTGGTAGAGCATGGTGGCCTAAAGCGACTGGCATCTTGGGCCAGGTACTAGGGGGCTCTTTGAGCCAACTGGGAGACCACCAGAGATCATGAGCTGAAAGCCATTGTGCTGACATGCCCCTGCTTGCACAGTCTGCAGGGTTGAGCTTAGTGGGAACATGTCTCCATATAATGCTAGTCGGACTAGACGTTATTTTTGCCACTCGGTTGGCCTCGAATGTCTGGAGCCGATGAGGGGGCGTGTTTAGCCACGCTATAACTATTGTGCTATCCGACCAACAGATATGCTGGTCTATAGCAATATGAGCTGATAATTTAGTGGACACACGATTCATGAGTTGCGATAATAGAGCTGCGGCTGATAGTTCCAATTTAGGAATTGTGAGGCGATTCTTAATTGGCGCGACCTTAGACTTGGCAACGACTAGGTGTACATTGACCTGTCCATTGGCATTGAGCTCATGAAGGTAAATGACAGACGCAAATCCAGCTTCTGATGCGTCTGCGAAACCGTGGAGCGAGTAAGTAGATGTCGACTTATATTTGCAAATGTGACGAGGTAAGCGGAGATTCGAGAGTTGAGGAAGATCTTGTGAAATGTGCTGCCACTCTGTGCAAGCGTCAATGCTAGGGGGTTCGTCCCATCCCAGTTTCAGGAGCCATAACTTCTGTAAAAGACACTTTGCGCGGAAAATGACCGGTGTGACCCAACCGTTGGGGTCATAGAGTGATGCTACTGTGCTGAGAATGGAGCGCTTTGCGATTTGGGTTATTGGAGGGAGACAGATGCGATAAGTGAACTCATCCGATTGAGGAATCCATTGTATCCCTAGCACTTTAATGGTGTTTGATTCTGGGCTGATGTCAAAGTCCTTAGGCATGTCACATTGGTCATCAGGAAACCGTTCCAGGAGCTGGGGACAGTTTGAAGTCCATTTACTGAGCTGAAAGCCACCCAGGCCAAGCAAATCAATCAACTCGGTTTGTAGTACCTGTGCAGACTCCACAGAGTCATGGCCACAAAGTATATCGTCAACGAAGATCGAATTGCGTAGGATCTGTGCAGCTTGTGGGTAACGATGACCTTCGTCATCAGCCAATAGGAGCAGTGTGCGGATGGCATGGTACGGGCTGGACCGTAAACCATACGTGACTGTATTTAGCGCATATGTGAGCAGAGGCTGGTCAGGTGACGACCGCCAGAGAATAAGTTGATACTGTCTATGATCTGGATGGATGAGTATATTTCTGAACATCTTTCTGATGTCAGTACTGAAGACTACAGGGTGTGTTCTAAATGACAAAATAATATCAACAATATCCTGTTGGAGAGCTGGACCTGTGTGCAGGCATTCATTTAGACTTACGCCATTTGAGCTTTTACTGCTACCATCAAATACAGTGCGTAGCTTATCTGATCCCGTCTTGAAGATAGCATGATGCGGAATATAGAAGTGCGGCCTACCTGCAAAGGTACTTGGGTGACAGGGTGACATGTGTCCCAAGTTGAGATACTCATTCATAAAATCAACATATTGAGAGCGGAGGGGCGGATTTGCTTGAAGCTTCTTTTCGAGATTGAGAAATCTACGTAGCGCAATAGCATGAGTGTTGCCTAAGGTCGGCGCATTTGGTAAAAAAGGCAATGTTACCATATATTTGCCTGATGGTTCTCGAGTTGTTGTGGTGCGGTAAATTTCTTCGCATTGCTCCTGCAAGGGACTGGTCGCTATATGAGGTTGTGGTTCTTCCGAGTCCCAGAACCTCTCAATGCGCTTGCAAATTTCGCGTGTAGATACGTCGGATTCTGAGTGTGAGCTGATAACGTGAGCTGAGATGGACTGGTTTGCAGACGTTGCATGTAAATCCGCAATAGGTCCTATCAATGCATAATCGAAAATCGTGCCGAAGGCTATAGGCTTCCCCCGGCCTAACGACACCTTAGTCCCGTCCAGAACTTGGCCGAGAACGTCAGAACCCAATAAGAGATCGATCGGAGCTGGTGTATGGTAATCTTGATCTGCCAAGGGAATCGGAGGCTCTGCATCTGCTATGCGCGGAACTTTTTGTATTGGTAAGTAACCTGTAAGATTTTTTAAAATATGCGCTGTAGCCGTAATCGTAGGTGTGTCATGGTGTGTAGGTCTACATACTATTGTGATTGATTCCTTTGAGTCCTGTGTGTGGTGGTTGCCCACTCCTGCGATTTTTAGTGATGTTTGATTTAGCGGTAAATTCAAAATTCGAGCCATGCGCTGAGTTATAAGTGTTATCATGCTACCACAATCCAACAAGGCTCGAGCTGTGTGAAAGTGGCCATGTACGTCTGCTATTTTTAGCGAGACGGTTGGCAATAAAATTGGTAAATTGGTAACGTGCTCTTCACGTTGAGCGGAATTGCAAAAATAATTATTCATGGTTGGAGCTGATATCGCAGAGTGAGCTTGTGAGGTCTGTGTGTGAGCTGAGTTTGAGTGAGTGTGCTGATTAGTTTCTTGTTTGTAGTGTTCGTTTATTGTAGATAGTCATTGTTGACCACCTACCCGAGACCTACTAGGCGAGCGCGAATGATTGAGTTGATTGTTGTGCGGCCTGGGGTTCACATGTGCGGCGTGTGCCGAATAATGTTGGTGCTCATCTGCTGAGCGCTGTCTGGGTTGCTCTCTCATATGCGTAGGTAGAAGATGAGCGTTCGAGTGAGTCGGAGAAGAAGCACCGGGCCGATGCAGTGATGTGTGGTGTCTTGTATTTCCACACTCTTTGCAAGCCCTCGTGGACTTGCACTCATTCTCATAATGAGGGCCTACGCAGCGTCGACAGCGGTTGCGAGCGTTGATAAAGTCCCATCGACCCTGGATCGGTTGGTCATTGTACCGCGGGCAGGCGATGAGCTTGTGCCCTCTATGTCTGCAGTATGGGCAGGGCATATTATCTGCAATGGGAGCGACAGGAGCTGATGGTTGAGCCGAGTAAACCGGCCTAAGCGGAGCCGGCTGCGGGGTGCTATATTCGTGTCGACTTCTTGCCTGGTTAATTGGCCGAAAATGATGATGAGCGGGCTGACGAGGAGAAACTCGTGGAGAAGCAGGGGGGGTCCGCCTGCGGTATTGGTTATTCTGTGGGGAGTGCCGACTAACTTGTGAAAAGAGTGGGCTTGATCGCTCGGTCTCCACACAACGCGCGTGCTCTTCCAAGAAGGTGATTAAATTATTGAGAGTTGGCAGAGTCTGACGTGATCCATATTTACGCTCAAAGAGGGTCCGAAGCTCACCCTTAAGCTTTCGTACTACTATAGATACGAAAACGTAGTCACTATCCTTCATGGGCAAATCGAGGTTATTTAGGGCGCATTGCGCAGAAATGAGCGGAGTCAAGAAGAGTGTGCGGATATCAGAACGCGTATGGATGTGTGGTAGCCCTAGTATGATGTCCACAAACCGGTCGATCAGGACGCGACGGTTTTCATATCGCCTGGTTAGAATATCCATGGCCACGGCGAAGTTCTCGTTGGTGAGCTGAAGATGAGATACCATACTGCGTGCCTCGCCTAAGAGGCACGAGAGCAGATAATGAAGCTTCACAGAATCCGAAATGGTTGTCATGTCATCAGTAAGACTCCTAAAGATGGCTATGAAGGAAGGCCAGTCTTCAATTTTAGAGCTGAACTTCGGCAGAGCAATTTTGGGCAGAACGTTAGCAGGTGTGGCTGACGTGGACGGATGAGCAGTCTCCGGAAGAGCTGAGGCCACACTTAATTTCTCAAACGCAACTAGGATATCATTGTATTCTGAAATCGCCTTTTCATAATTCTTAGTATATGTGGCCTCGACGTCATCGGTGAGGTCCTCGTCATCCAGGATCTCGTAGAAGACGTTTTCCAATTTGCGCTTGTGTTCCTCTAGCTTGGCGTACCTAGCAGTAAAATCCGTTATACTGTACTTTTTCGTTTCCTTAGCTGTCACCGCCAAGGCAATTTCCTTGAGCTGGTTAATTGCCTTTATCGCCTCACGAAAAATAGCTGCTTGAGATTTGGACGGCATTGTATGTAAATTTACTATATAATTAAATAAGTGAGGAAAAAAAAAGAGACGAGCAAAAAAAAAAAAAAAATACAATCGAATTGTGAACCTCCTCCTTTTTTGAAAGTCGGTTAAAAAATAAATGAATGTGAGATTATGGTATAAATGTTATAATATAATGTTATTGAGCCGAGCAACGGATAAGTGCGGAGCGAAGACTAAAGTGAGCAGAATATCTATATATACTATCTATGTAAAAGTAATTTAAAAGTTAACACTAAAAAATTTATAAGCTAAAACAATAATAATGCCTATTGAGAAGAAATAATACGGTACAATTAATATATATCTATCAACGCTGCACCAATTATAATACAATTTATAACACTACCAATACAAAACTATAACTTCGCTAATTATTACCTTTTAAATTAAAAAAATAAAATATGTTAACACTTGCTTCTTTCTTACTAATGATCGAGACGCACGCCGTGTCCTTGACCTAGCTACGACTCAGCTGATCTAACTATAAAGCGCAGTATTGAGCCGATTGTTAATACTTTTCTATGAACTTTTATTTATTTATTTATATTATTATGTTATTAGTTATATGTTTAAAAATGATGCAATCAAACACTTGTTGAAATACGAGACGTTTGTTATGTTCGAAAGCGTTAGCTTATTACCTACGTAGCAATAGAAACAATGTATTGAGATGTGAAATGTTTATATTTAAATGTTAATAATAAATGTTATGTATTAGTGAAATTTCAATAGTTGGGCTGAGATTATATGATTATACACAAGAAGTTTTTATCTATTTATGAGATTTAAATATTTAGTTGAAAAAGAAATAAATAAATGTGGGTAACTTTATTATTAAAACTGGGTGTGGTTGGGCTTATTTCCCGGGTTCAGGACACTGTTTATCCACAGGGGGTGGTTCAGAGGCCGAAGGACCAAAAAATATATGAGGGGGCTAGCCCTAAAATTTGTAAGGGCTGGGACACCTCACATAGACGATGAGCTGAAGCGGGGGTTGGAGATGTAAGGGTGTGCACTTACTTGGAATGTAGATGGGCGGATGATAGATGGATGGCGCTGAGTGAGTGGCACGCTCCTGGGCTGAATATACCTTTGCACGTATAGGTACACGTGCAACAAAGTTTTATATTATACGCTATATTCACTATCACTGGTTAGTTCAATTGTCTGTATAGTTCACTTTAATAGAAGCCGGCCGGCAATATACTTATAATAATTCACACATGAGCAGATGAGCTGAAGGGTTTTACTTTTACATATATTTTCAATTTAACGACCCTTCTCGAACCGTGGACGACGCGTGACTTTCTTCGAGAGGCGCGCATGCGACGCTCGCGCCGAATCCATGAGTAAGAGTGAGAAAGCAAATCAGGGAACCAATCGTCGCGCCCGAGTGGCGCGAACAGTATATATTATTAGATAAAATTATAAAATTGTGAAAAAGAAAACAAATTAAAACTTTCACCCTTGTTATATAATACAAAAACGTACCTCACGTTTTTTAAAACGGAAAAGATGGAAGTAAGGTATTTATTCGTTCCCGGAAACACGAAAGCTTCGATGTGGCATGCCTATTGGAATAACATCAAAGGCACGGCTCTATTAGAGCGTGTATTAAGCTGAGGTTATACGCTGTGTAGATCGCTAACAGAATATTATTGCGGATTACTATATTTATAACGTAAAGTAACAAAATCCATACATATAATAAAATTGTAACTAAGCCGAATCTGTACATTAAATATTTTTTGGAAAATATTGTTGAAATATACATTATTATCGATACAGAGGCCGAATGTATAGTTTTTAAATTTTTTGTCTGTCTGTTTGTCTGTGACCGCATCACAAAAAAACCACTGGACAGATTTTGATGAAATTCGGTATGATGATAGCTGTTTATCCGGGTCAACATATAGGATACTTTTTACTGCGGGGAAATATCTCATCTCTGATCTCAACGTTAATATAATTATTGACACTAAATGCCGCAAAATGTATTGATTCAAGTGATAATAATGCTAGGTCCTGAGTTTTGCTTGAGTTTAGAAGTTCTATTGCATTTTTCCGTACAAAAATCTCAAGAGTAACCTAGAGCTTGTACTACTTTTGATGTTTTTTGGTCCTATCGGATTATCATCAGATCGGACTCTCATGGAGAGTACTACATATTTATGTTGATTTTAAACATGTATTATGTATATTTTAATGGATTCCGACTAACCGACAATGTTAAAACGAAAGCATGTGTAATTAAAATGTAACTTAATAACGGCTGAATTTTGTATGCTCCCCTAACACCAGAGCAAAAACCTTTTTAAAATATGTATATTTCTAATGTGTAATTTTATGTTCAGTATATTCAGAGTATATGTGATATATGTACAGACAGATGGACAGACATGTGGGTGATCCTATTTGATTTCCATCGAGATTAAAAGACAAGAGCTAATAATTTAACGAGATGAAATATAATTCAACTAGCGACTCACCCTCCCTCCACTCAGGTTCGACTCTCGTTATGTTTAAAGGTTTAGTATAGATTTCTCAGAGATGAGATGTTTTCTTGCAGTAAAAAGTATCCTATATGTTGACCCGGATAAGTAGCTATCATCATACCAGAATTTCATCAAAATCTGTCCAGTCATTTTCTCGTGAAGCTTTCCCTGACAGACAGACAGTCAAAAATTCTAAAAACTATAGATTCGGCTTCTGTATCGATAATAATGACTTTTTCAATGAGATTTTCCAAAAAAATATTTAATTTACAGATTCGACTCAGAATTTTATTATATGTATATATTAAGTCAAGCCAAATTTTTATGACAACGATCCATCGCTAACAAGAACCTACATTTTCTGAAAATCATATTATGTAAATGGTGTATTGTTATTATACAAGCATAAGTATACAAACTTTCAATATAATTTAAACCTTGCTACAAAAGTATTAACGTTCATTTTAGGTTATCAAAGATAATGGAGATATTTCGTCCTGCCAGTAAAGCCATGTTAGCCGCATCTCTACCTCGACATATGTGGTTCAACGACATTCGTACCCCATATAAATGGGAAAAGTTATATTGTATGCTAGAATATATACTGGATGGTATAAAATAATCGTATCGGTCACCGACACTACTCCAATTATTGACACAGCACTATTCTAAAAGTAAATAGCAACATAATTTAACGTGTTGCCTATAATAAATTAAATATTATTATTTATTTATTATATTATTAACGACACGTTTGACTCAGTTTGTAGTGACCCTACTTGTTGTGCTAGCGGTCGTGGGCTCGAGTGCCGCTGGGGCATTCATTTGTGTGATGAGCACGAATGTTTGTACTCTAGTCATGGGTTTATATTTATAATATATGTACATATACATATGTATTTAAAGTTATCTATGTATAGTGTATCAACTATGTGCTATCCATAACACAAACCTCGTAGCTTACCATGGAACTACATGGTGCTGTGTGTTAATGTCCCAACATATTTATTTATATATAAAATAAATATAATAATAATTAATTATTTATTTTATATAAAGAAATATAATAATAATAATTAATTATTTATTATATGTAAATAAATATTATAATAATTATTTATTTATTTATTACTTAGTGTACAGAAAAAGTTTTTGTATTTATTAGGCATATCAAAGTTATTGTTAAAAAGTGATTGCTTTTTGATGGCGTCTTTATTAGCGGTGGTAGTCGCTTATACTCGTACTCGAAGAAGACCTGCCGTGTGATTATGTGGCTGTTGTTTTATATTACGTGTATTACCAGAAAAAAGAGAGGAAAAGCTTTGATGCAAATAAATGTTTGAAACTTCAAAAACTAGACATTTTGTGTGCATTCAATAATCAATGCATATTATAGTAATAACTAGCGACTCACCCTCGCTTCGCTCGGGTTCGTCTCTAGGTTGATTCCCCATACAAACCTGCATCCCCATTTTCACCCCCTTAAGGGTTGATTTCTGGAATAAAAACTATCCTATCTCCTTTCCAGAGTCTCAAACTGTATTCTTACCAAATTTCATCTAAATCGGTCCAGTAATTTCGGAGCTTATTCGGTACAAACAAACAAACAAAAAAATCTTTCCTCTTTATAATATTAGTATAGATTATTATAAATACAATAAGCACCTAGCGACGCACCAAAGTAAAGCGAGGGTTGCTAATTAGATTTCTAACTTTAAAATCATTATACCAGCCTTAGAAGTGAAATGTTTATTTAAACATCTACTTAATACATATTATATTATGTACGACTCACCCTCGGTTCGCTCGGGTTCGTCCCTAGTTACGTTTTACTGCTGAGCTGAGCTAAACGTTGATAAGTCAGTCTGTGAGTCGCGAGTAGTGAATAAAAATAGTAATTGCGAATGTACCTTAGGTAATAGACGTATAATATTGCGAACTTCCCCGTATAACTTTTTAAGACCTACAATTTTCTAGTACATTGTTTTGATGTATCTCTTAAGGTTCAGCCACCGTTAGCCATAGAAATTTCTAAGGACGACTCGATAGAACCAGTCATTGCGTTTTCCCGCGGGAACGAAAAATGTGCCTGTAGTAAAAGGTATCCTAAATGTTGACTCGAGTGATAAGCTATCACTATACAAAATTTAATTGAAATCGGTTCAGTACTTTTTGCGTGAAACGCGCACATCGATTTAACTAAGTTAGTTTTGTTATAGGTATAGATAAGAATAGGTATTGCGAGTGTACCTTAAGAGATAGACATATACTGTTGTAGATATTTCTGTTGGCCTTTTCAAGATCTATAATTTTTAAGTAAATTGTTTTGATGTATGTCTTTAGGTTTAGCCAGCGGAGGGTTCCTAAGGAGGACTCGATAAAACCAGTTATTGCGATTTCCCGCGGGAAACAAAGAATTTCCAAAAGTAAAAGTTATCCTAAATGTTGACCCGAGTAATAAGTTATCAGTTCACAAAATTTCGTTGAAATCGGTTCATTACTTTTTGCGTGAAACGCGTACAGACAAACAGACAAACAGACAAACAGACAAAAAAATTTATAACTATTGTTTTGGGGTCTATATCGTATACATAATACGTTACAGTCATTGTTTTTAAAAAATATTTCATGTACAGATTTCGCTAAGTTACTGCTTTATTATAGTATAGATACTAGAATTTCTTGAGAAAAATGCTCAGTGACTATACTTGACCTATCCTGGATCTCGAACCCACTACCTTCAGATCTACTATCTCACATACTAGCCACTAAAACAATGTGGCATTCAAGTTGACAGAATACAATAGTATATAAGGACTAGCGACTCACCCTCGCTTCGCTCGGGTTCGTCCCTAGCTTGCATTAAATCACGATTGATCAGTTTTCGACCGGAGAGGAAAAATGATTAAATTACTAAAATGGCTATTAAAAAATAAGGGTTGATCTTAGAAGGGTGAAAATTGAGGATTGTATGTATTTTTGTATGTTGTATCATAAAAAAATAGAAATTAAAAATTTTGTCTAAAAAGTAAAAAAAAAATTTAGGGGTGGACTACCCCTAACATTTAGGGGGATGAAAAATAGATGTTGGCCGATTCTCATAGATACCGGATAAGCACAAAAAATTTCATCAAAATCGGTCAAGCCGTTTCGGAGGAGTATGGCAACGAAAACTGTGACACGAGAATTTTATATATTAGAGATATTAAAAATTAAGTATCGGTTTCACAATTTCCAATATTGATTTTAAATACAAAGTTTACATATTACTACATCAATAATTTCAAGAATCTCATTTATGCTACGATGAGATAATTTATTGATGTAATAACTTAACGTATAAGAGCACGTTAAATGATAAAGCCATATTATATTCAAATTATCTTCCTTATGTATGTATGTTTGTGTGTATTCAGCCCTTTTTAATGTCTGCTTTTTAATGACTGCTGGGCACGTCTCTTCATGTGAGGGGCATCAGGCCATAGTCCACCACGCTGGCCAAGTGCGTGTTGGCGGACTTCACACGTCTTTTGAAAACTTGCTAGGTTCTCTCAGACAATTTTTCCTTCACCGTAAGACCAGTGGTAATCATGTTGAAAATGATTCAGACATGACAAAATTAGAAGTGCGAGAACCGGAGAACCGGGATTTGAACCCGGTTCACTCGGTTTTCCAAGCCATCGCGTTATCTATCACCTAATGGGTTATAAACAGAACTTATTACAGATGTTGGCAAGATTACTTCGGAAATAAAGATTCAAATAAATCGGGCTAAGGACCCTAAGCTTTCGGGGAAAACGTGCACTTGACATCTTAAGAAATTTTATCTCGTTTGTTAATGTGGTTTCTTAATAAAATTAGATAATAAGAGAATAAAGCTTATAGATATCTTTTAGTCTGATTTATTTTTGCATATTAACTAGCGACACACCCTCGCTTCGCTTGGGTTTGTTCCTAGGCACGTTTTGAAGGTTAGTATGAAATAGAAAAGATATACTATATACATAGGTACGATGGGCTTTATATCTCTTGAGAAATCATTGATTCCCCATACAAAATGCCACTCCTCTTTTCACCCTCTTAAGGGATTATTTCTGGCGTAAAAACCAACCTATGTCCCTTCGAGGATCTCAAACTATTTTAATACCAATTTTCATCTCAATCAGTTCAGCCATTTAGTTGTGAAAAGGTAACAAACATACAGAGTTACTTTCGCATTTATAATATTTAGTATGGATCAAGTAATAAGGAGTGAAATGTTTTCTATTTTTATCCATTTATATTCCATTTCTAAATAATGTTGTATTGTATTCAACCCCTTTTTAACGTCCCACTGCTGGGCACGGGCCTCCCTTCAATACGAGGGGGATCAGGCCATAGTCCACCACGATGGGCAAGTGCGTGATGGACTTGTCACATGTCTTTCGAAAACTTGCTAGGTTCTCTCAGACATGCAGGTTTCGTCACGATGTTTTCCTTCACCGTAAGGCAAGTTAGAAATGATTCGCACCTGAAAATATCAGAGGTGCGAGACCCGGGATTTGAACCCATTTCACTCGGCTACCACTGCATCTAAATAATGATGTGAAGTAAAATATAAATAAAAAAAGAAAACGTAACCT
Organism: Fabriciana adippe; assembly: GCA_905404265.1. Lineage (NCBI taxonomy): Eukaryota > Metazoa > Arthropoda > Insecta > Lepidoptera > Nymphalidae > Fabriciana > Fabriciana adippe. The sequence continues at coordinate 2,399,181 of FR989997.1, read as the reverse complement.
GCCTATAATTCATTAGAAAGATAAAAATTTTGAAACAGAATTTTTCGTGTACAATAGGTACCTAATTTGATATTCTTGTTGAAAAAGCCTTAGAGCATCTTATTTTAAAACAAAAGGCATATCGTCTTCAAAATGATTTTGAAAGTAATTATTTCTCTTTATAGCTTTTAGAAATGGTTTTTTGTTTAAAGGTATACAGGACCGCACTTGTAGTTATACAATATGACCTAAAAATGCAAAAACAGTCATGAAAATATGGTAAGAGAGCTGGTGAACATTTTAAGGTAGGTTCTTGAGGCGATACAGAAAATTTTGTAATTATCCTTGAAGGACCCCTAAATAAGATAATCGATGTATGGCTGACGCGTAGCGGCACCCTAGCAACCCTTGAATTTTTTTAAGGGAAATTTCTTTATTAATTTTTTTTTTTGAGGCGTTTTGAAATTTTTATATCCTTAAGTTAAGTTATTTAAGAAATTAACAAATCAAAAAGCCATACCAATCAGTCGGGTCTAAATGTTAACCCGACTGTTGCAAAATGGTTTTTTAAACAAATGAAAAAAATGTTCTTGAGGCAGTTTGGCCGCTACCCGTCAGCCATACCTCGACTATCTTATTTATGGGTCCTTCAAGGACAATTACAAAATTTTCTGTAGTGCTTCAAGAACCTACCCTAAAATGTTCACCAGTTCTCGGACTATAGTATACAATTGAGGTACATTGCTTAATTTATACACAAAAAATAAATTTATAAATATGAACTGAGTACGTACTTCTTATTCAAGCTGGTTAAAAATGAATGGACCCTCTTATCGGTCGGGGCGATAAGACGAAGTGTTATGTATTTTAAGAAGTTTTTTAATGTTTAATATAAAAGTATTTGAATATATTATATTAGAAGTTTTTTTTTAAATAATTATGACGTCGTAAAGAGTAGCTTTATAGCCTCCATAAAGGTTTTACGATAACCTCGTTAGATGTCGTTAAACTGTGAAATAAAACTTTACTTTAAAGTTATAAGAAAAAAAAACTGGACAAATCTATATAAAACTAGCGGACTCACCCTCGCTCCGCTCGGGTTCGTCCCCGTTACATTTTAACGTTTAGTATAGATTTCTCAGAGATGAGATATTTTCCCGGATAACCAGTTATCATCATACTAAATTTCATCAAATTCCCTCCAGTGGTTTTGCCGGAATGAGACAAAAATTTTAAATACTATAGATCCAGCCTCTGTATTGATAATGACTATTTCAATAAGATTTTCTAAAAAGTATTTAATGTACAGATTCGACTCTGTTAGAATTTTATTTTATGTATAAATATATAAATCCTTCCTTTAAAAACTTTACAATCATTGCAGCTTTAAAAGAAATTAAAGCTATCAAAATGCTCATTTAATATCGTTATTATACTGAAAAAAATTAAGTTTGTTTATATTACTCTTCAGTAAAACAAATAAATATATGTGTATAACGAATTTATGTAAAGATTATAACCGACAATTGCCAAGGGTCGTGAGTTCTATCCTATACGAGGCTAATTTTCTTAAGTCATCCCTATTATACCAAAGTACCTACTATTAATACTTAAAAACAGCTAGGGGTTCTGTACGTTGCAACTTTATGACCAAATTAGGCGAAAGTAGGTTTTAGACTTTATTCACTTAAAAAGGAATTTATAAAGCTCATCGAAAACTGTTCATAGATTTTTATTAACTCTTTTATAGTAATTATTATGTTTATTTATAGAAAAAAATAGCCCACGTTCTCTATTTTCCACATGTAATGGCAAATATATATTCTTTATTGGCTTCAAAATTATAACACATGCTCTAAGGAGCAGCGTTATTATTTTTAAACTAGCGACTCACCCTCGCTTCGCTTCGGGTTCGTCCCTAGATAAAAACGAAGCTATCCCATGGGAACCGTACTTTTTTCCGGCATGATATATAGCCTATAGCCCTCCTTAGTTAACGGGCTATCTAATGCAAAAAGATTTTTTTAATTCGGATTAGTAGTTCCTGAGATTAGCGCGTTCAACCAAACAAATAAACAAACAAACTAACTCTTCAGCTTTATAATATTAGTATAGATAATTAATGTACGTGAGAGGAACCGCGTGCAAATACTCGTGAAAATACCATGTATTAATCACTTGTTTTCTAAAGACCATGCAATTTGGCCCAGTCCCAGACACATGGTACCAACAAAAGCTTAATGTATAAGGCACTGAGAGTAAAGCGTGAGAAAATGGGAGGAAGAACTGCATACAATATTAAAGAAAAACACGATACGTTTAAATATTTCTACAAGTATTTCTATTAAGCTGTGATTAGGGTTGTAACTATTTTCTTATTAGAAAATGTGTATTGTGTTCAGCCCTTTTTAACGTCTCACTGCTGGGCACAGGTCTCCCTCCATACGAGGGGGATCAGGTCCTAGTCCACCACGCTGGCTAATTGCGGGTTGGCAAGAAAGAATACGTATAATAAATAAATAATTATGTTGGGACATTAACACTGAGCACCATCTATTTCCATGGTAAGCTACGAGGTTCGTGTTATGGATACCAGATAGTTGATACTCTACACGTATATACATTTAAATATATTATAAACTTAAATATTATAAATATAAGCACCCATGACTGGAGTACAAACATTCTTGCTCATCACACAAATGAATGCCCCCAGCGGAACTGGAACCCGCGATCGCTGGCACAGCAAGTAGGGTCACTACAAACTGAGCTAAGCGTGTCGTCTATACCGTAATACTGAATTATATTTTTTTTTTTTTTTTTTTTATAGGACTAAGGGGGCAAACGAGCAGGAGGCTCACCTGATGGAAAGTGATTACCGCCGCCCATGGACATCTGCAACACCGCAAGGCTTGCAAATGCGTTGCCGGCCTTATCGGACTACTATTGTTGATTGTGTGTCTATATGTTTTTTATTCCTTTACGTTGAACTGAAACAGCCTACACGGATTAGGATCTTTAGTACACAGAAAGATATGACCTTTTTATGTTGGGAAATGCATTTACGCATACCACCTGCTTACATACAGGTGGTTATGTGTGACTCACCGGCTAGATAAGCCAGTACTACCTACTAAAACAGAACAGAACCTCCCCCGTCATATTGGGGCATCGCAGGATCGTTTACGCACTCAACCACGACGCTTCGACAGCAGGTCTGCCGAAGCAGACCGCATTATAATCAAAGGGTTGCTCCTACGGTCTACTCTTCTATCAGAGAAGTGCCAGGAGCAACCCGCATGTAATACCGCCCACCGAAGTAGGCCATCTCCCAGTGTGTTTCTTGGCTTCACGCCCAGCTGGATTGCCGGACGCTAATGAGCCCCCCGACTACGACAAGATGTCAACTAAACATATTATGTCAATCTACAATAAATCATGACAAGAATAGTTAATTAAATTCTCGTGAGTGGGAAAGAAACAACATTTTTCAAAATTGACATTACTAAAAATGTTAAAATTTTCTATTACTAGAATATCTTTGTTTACATGTACTGTAACATTATTAATACAAATGTCAAGATTTGACCTGCTTTTTCGTATTTCAGAGAGAGCCCTTAAGGTAATACAAAAGCCGATATTTTTGTAATAAATACGTTTCAGAAATATCCCTAAAAATTAAAATATGTTCTTGTAAATGATATAAAGCGTGTATTGTTGGCTTGTCACATGCATACATATGATACAGGATGAGCAATAAAATGTGATAAAATAAATAAAACAATAATAATGTTTTATCGTGACTCCGCCCGCGTATTACATTAGTTACTATAGGTACCTCTATAAATCGTAGCCTACGTGTTACTCTAATATATAAGATATACTAGCGACTCACTCTCGCTTTGCTCGGATTCGTCACTTTCGAAAACAACTTTCGAAACTTTAATACCCATTTTCACCCACTTAAGGGATGATTTCCGGAATAAAAGTGTCCTATGTCCTTCCCAAGGTCCCAAACTATCTTTTTACCAAATTTCATCTAAATCGGTTCAATAAATCCAGAGATTACCCCCTACAACCTCACAAACTTACAAATTTTACCTTTTTATAATATTAGTGTAGATAACTGTAAAGTTTTATCAAAATCCTAAATTAATCTATTTATACAGATATAGTTTAAAGAGCTTTAATGACTTACAAAATTCTTGTTAAAGTTATTATTATTATAATAAATTCATTTAATTAATTAATTTAAATTTAAATGTGATTAAAATTTATAAAAAAGGGACAACCCTTAGGAAAAGCCTTCCAACGTTATACTAAGTTGCTTCAAAGAACAATATTGCCAGTTAAAATTTAACTGTAGCACTTTATCTTAGAGCTTACATTCTCTTAATTTCGCAATCCTTATTGTGAAATGGAAGAATTTATCGTTTTAATTGTTAAAGCGAATTAGACCTTAGTGTCTTGACTTTAAAGTTCTTTTTTGATTCTAAAAATTTAAAATAGATGGTTATTGCGGTTAGCAGTACTGTTGGGCTTCACGCTGTGACGTGTTAAGTTGGTTGTTACATACTCATCCTTAGTTGAATGCTCTACGTTTCTGTACCAATTAGAGTTTGTTATTTATGACATTCAAAGTTAGACTGACTTTAATTTTATTAAAAACTAACGACTCACCCTCGCTTCGCTCGGGTTCGTCCCTAGGTACGTTTTAATTTTTTTGAGCGAAACCCTAATTCTTTTTCTAAAATAAAAGTAGCCTATCTGCTAGTGAGAGTACCGTTAAAATTGGTCCAGCCGTTTCGGAGATTAGCCGGAACAAACAGACAGACAGACAAAAATTTTAAAAATTGTGTTTTTCTTATAAGTACCGTATATAATTCCATATGCATATAGTATAAGGATTCCATAATGGCGTATAATACTAACCTCCCGACCGACTTCGGCCACGGTGGCCAGTCTTATTGCAATTGTTTCCCAGCAACAAGATATCGTAATTTTAATATAAATCAAAATAATACATTTGAATGAATATATAGTCTATAAAATATTTATCATCTAGTAATAAATATATTATTAAAAAAAAAACGGATAAGTGCGAGTCTCATTCGCACACGGCGATTTACATATCATAAAACATGCTAATTTGTTAGGTACGTTAAAAGTAAAATTAAATTAATCCATCATAATTATGTTTTGAATTTCATAGTATTAGAATATCTCATATATCAAAAACTCCTCTACGTATCTTCCTCAAAATAATTTTCGTTGAAATTAGACTGGAAGCTTTATTATTGTCTCATTTTATTCAGAAATTTCCTACTCTTATTTCAAAAGATACATCCGTTTTAGCCATTTCGCTATGAAAGTCTAAAAAAAGGGTCAATTTTCAAAGCAAGGAGATATTAGAGGACTATTCATAGGTAAAATAAAAATAACAAAAAAAAAAAATTGCGTCTGTATACAATTCACACACGGCAGAAGTAAAACTTCAGAAAAGTAACCTACGGGAGAAAGAGATGAATATAGAGTATCAGGAGTAGCATAATTATAAGGTTTAGTTTTTATTATAATATTTTTACTAAGTTTAAAAGTTATTTTACGTTTTATTTGACATAAATATACATTATATATTTAATTTTATTATTTTTCACTGCCTGTGTAATGTATTCTATCTCAAATAATTAAATAAGTTAAATTAGGCATATTACAATCATATATTTATAGAATATCAAATACGGAAAGAATATAATATTATATATTTGTCAGACAATAACAACGGTTACCATGGCAACATGGCCATGTATTCCATCTAATTTTTTCGTCGGCTTAATCCTATATATTATATTTATGTGTTTGTCTCTTTTTAATGTCGCATTTTCGCTTCATCGAGTTTCAAATCACAACGATTTAAAAGAAATTTCACTTCAATAAAAACACACACTTATGTAAATAAGTATAATCATAATTTGTATTTTTTTCTTAATAATGATAGTATAATTTTAAACGTGCCACATTAGATAAAGAAAACGGGCGAAATTCAGAGTTTCGTGGTTGCTTTGAAATAAAAATTTGATTAGCACGAGTGGAACATTTGCACGCTCCGAGATTTTTGTACACAATTATCCGTAAAGGTAAATAGGATTAAAGGAAATTTAACTTTGCAGTGGAAAAAATCCTCTCCTGTACGAGCTTAATGCTTCAGTTACGAGTTCTTAAACTGAAAATATTTTTTTTGTACTATAACTACAAATTAACAATTTACATTTATTATACTTGCATCCTTAATTCTTAAACTTTCTTTTTTGTCAAATCTCATCATTCTATGTCAACAAAAATGAGTGATCATCAAAATAATATGTATATCATCACTATATAGTATAAAACAAAGTCGCTGTCTGTTCCTATATATGCTTAGAGCTTTAAAACTACGCAACGGATTTTGATACGGGTTTTTTTAATAGATAGAGTGATTCAAGAGGAAGGTTTATATGTATAATATATGCATAATATAGTAGAGAAACACTGATAATTTTAAAGGTTTCTAATGTGATGTCGTAAATAAACACATTTTTTTGCACTTACATTGCAAACGCTGGCTGAACTCTACGGAATAGATCAAAATAATGTACTACAGTATTGTACACCTTAAAAACGTCTACAAAAAAGTCCGAGATGGCATAATATGTCTATCTATCAAGGATAACATACTATATCCATTCTACTATATCCAAGCTATGGACGAACCCGAGCGAAGCGAGAAATATTATACCTGTTGTATTGACTTAGAAAGTTGAATTTGGTAAATCTCAAGAGACTTTAAATACCATCGTTCTTCTCTGAGAAAAAAAAATTAAATTAATTCGTTACTTTCCAAATATTACGTCGAATAAACCTTTTTTTTAATTAACTCCAAGAAATTAATATAGGTAAGGTAATGTACACATTGAATAAAATGTGTACATTACTATTAATAATCGAAATATGGAAAATATGAGCGTAGGTTTAGTTTTTGAATGATATAAGTTCTATTCCGTTTTAGTACTAGTATACATATTATGTATTGTATTATGTCTACTGCTTCTAGATTTAATACTCTACTAGCGACTCACCGCTTCACTCCAGTTCGTCCCTGGGTGATTTTTTTAAATTAACATAACTTTTTTATTTATGAACCGATTGAGATAAAACAAACACTAAATGTTAAATGAGACTTACCACAATACATTAGTGAAAACTGCACCCTAATCGGTTAAGGCGTTCCTGAGATTAGCGAGCACAGACAAACAGATAAACAGACAAAAAATCTAAAAATTATTGTTTTGGGTTCTATTGCGATAATAAAGACCCCCAATAATAGTTTTTTTTTAAATATCTTCCACGTACAGACAGCGATCAGTTACAATTTTATTATATGTATAGATGTATAGATTACTAGGTTTGGCCACAGAATTGATAAAAGATTACCTATTCCGTGGGTTTGACAAAACACAAAGGTCCAAACCAATTATTTATGTGTTTTGACCTTTGACTAACGTAATTTTGGCTAATGTTAGGAAAATCTAGGAAAACTAATAACAAAGTAACTAGTATAGCCAAATGCTGAATTGAAGATCGAATACTTCATTTTTAAACTAGAAACAGAATAGAATCGTATAGGGAGACGAATTTTGATGAAAACTAAAATATCAAATATAAGTTAATTTTATGAAAATGATATATTTGGTATTGAAACAAACTGTAAGTACTTTTGATGACACGTTTGGCTAAGCTTGTAGAGACCCTACTTGCTGTGCCAGCGGTTGCGGTTTCGAGTCCCGCTGGGGCATCCATTTGTGTGATGAGCACGGATGTTTGTACTCTAGTCATGGGTGTTTATATTTATAATATGTATGTATTTAAAGTTATATATGTGTACTGTATAGTGTTTAAACTATCTGGTATCCATAACACAAGCCTCGTAGCTTACCATGGAATTAGATGGTGCTGTATGACCTCCTGGTTAATTTCTAAGAGATTAATTGTTAACTGGCACACCGGTGTGCCCGCGTCTCTCGACAGGTTAATGTCCCAACATAATTATTTATTTATATTTATATCATCACATCGTCATCATCTTTTTTCTAAATTAAATAATCTCATATCTTTCTAAAAACAAAAGAAAATTTTCCTTTTATTCAGATGAAAACTCTCAATTAATTACCAACACTTTCGTCATGGAAATTGCCTAACGACATCAAACCGCCCGCAAACAAGTGCGAAGCCCCGCGCCGACTCAATTGATTTCCGAAATCGGGACGATAACACCCTCGGGATAGGGTTGACCAATTTTTATAATGAAATATAGAACTTTCATTATCTTTACTTGCATGTGACTAACAAATGCCCTCACTATCTATAAAAAGAAAATTTATAGAAGGTCAGTTTTATCTTACTTCAACGTATTTATTTTACTTAACCTTTGCAAAACATATGTACATATATCATTTCGATGATTATCTAATAAGCAAAAGAGCCAAAGGGTGGCATAAAAAAATTTGTTTTTCTAGTAAACCATTCAAACTTGAACTATTTGGTTTATTGGAAGACAGCCTTTTAAATTTCTGTTGAATTCAGAATCTCTCTACCATGAATTCCGCCTTTTGATTAATTATACAGAAAAAAAGACCCATTGAAAATCGTCTAGCAGTTCTTGAATGAAGCGCGTTTAAATAGAAAAAAAGGAAAGTTGCTGAATTAGCTTTTTCTTTTCGTAAATAGACAAAAGTTCTAAAAATATTCCATGTATAATTTTGATTACCTCACAATCGTATTATAATTATAAATAAAATAGTAGTAGAATACGTTCTTAGATTTACACGAAATTTTGACATTATAAATAAAACTATCTTTTTGGATTTTTCGCGGATTATTATTAGTCTCTCCCGAGTCCCGTGACCATGATTGCTGTAAAGCATTCAAAACGTCCGGAACCAAAAATTAAAATATACCCGCCAAAAAATCCGAAAAGATAGTTTTATTTAAAAATAGTAGTGTATTTATTTCATAAATTTATAGAATTGTTGATTTAAAAGTGTTTTTATGAGTCTACTTGAATAAGATTTAATCTCATTTCTTTCTTTTTAATACAAATATACATAAATTATAGAAAATTTTACTAACGGTCATAGGAATAGAAGCGATAGATAATAAAATATTATCTAAAATATTGACCTTTCCAATTAATCGTAGGCATTCATCTATAATTTGGCACATTTTGATTGCGCAAAACGAAAAAAAATATTACTCACATCGTACACCACTTTCATCATTCAATAAAAACAGTATAGAATATTATTTATTACCTTTGGAAATAACATCCAAAATATTTAATTTTAAAATATTTTGCTTTAATATTTTGTGTTAGTTACAGCCCTGTAACACTGTTTTATCACGCATTCTACAGCGGATAGGGCCCGGGTATACTTCTAATTAATAAAGTAAAGGCTTAAATACATAGGAATGATATAAACGTTTATGTGATTCAAAGTTAAATGCTTTTATGTCTTGATTTATTTTAACCCTTATTGAAGAAATTTTAGCTGGAAGGTGAAATAGAGACAGTTTGTAAGCTTTTTTAATTTCGAAATATTTAATTTACAACATTGTAACTCAGTAGCGTAGCGATTTTTGTATTGAGCCCTTTTTAACGTCCCATTGTTGGGAACGGGCCTCCATTAAATGCGAGGGGGTTCAGGCTATAGTCTACCATACTGGATAAGTTGAAGTTGACAAAAGTTGGCAGACTTCACATATCTTTCGAAAACTTGCTAGGTTCTCTCAGACATGCAGGTTTCCTCACAATGTTTTATTTCACCGTAAGACAAGTGGTAATCATGTTGGAAATGATTCGCCATGGAAATATCAGTGGTGCGAGACTCGGGATTTGATCCCGCTTCATCGGTTTCTCAAGCAAACGCCTTTCCACTGAGCTTCTATCGCCTTAGATTCATAGAAGAATTATATTACACAATAAATTTTGATTTATTTTAAAGGTATTTTAAAATAAAATGTAAGGAAACTTCATATGAACATTTTCCATTTTTATTATAACACACTTCTATATATCGGAACCATGGAAAGTATGCCATTTAAAATTTAAAATGCTGAATAGCTTTATTCAATATGAACTTCGTAACATTAAACGTAAAATACTTCTCAAGTTACAGTAAAAATTGAAACGAAAAATGATTGTCATTGTTTTTGTTAAGAAATAAAAAAAAAATACAAAAGGTCTGATTAAAAATATTAATTAAAGTATAAATATTTTTAATCAGCTATTGTTACCAAGAATATATTAATCTGTGGAATTAAGAAAACACATTTTCTTTGTATTATTTAGGCTGTTTTTCTTAAGTAGATTGAAGAATAAAATTTTACCTTCAGAGTGGAATCTTTTATTGTATGGCATTTTATTATCTGTTTTTTGTTTGGGCTAGGGACGTGAAACCAAGAAATGTACAGGTGGGTGGCTCACTTCGGTGGGCGGTGTACCATGCGGATTGTTCCTGGTACTTCTTTGATAGCAGAGTGGACCGCTGGAGCAATCCCATGGTTATTGTGGTCTGCTTCAGCAGACCTGTCGTCGGGTCGTGGTTGAGTGAGTAAGCGATCCTGCGACGCCCCATGAAGACGGAGGAGTAACACGTAGTTTAGTGTTAGGCAATCAATAACGAACCCCAACGAAGAGATGATAAATCGTTAGTTGAATGAAAGTTAAATAAAACGGTATTTAAAAAATGTTGTAATAATAATGTTTAGTCTAAAAAACTGAGCCCACCATTCTTTGTAATATTTTCCATTGGCCCATAAACTTCTTTGACCCAGTCATCTCTATTATAATATATACAATGATGTCTGTGTGAACAAATAAAAATTTGAATAAAACATACCATAAATTATTTTCTAAAGCTAAAATCAGAACTCGTTGACCTCTCCTAATTTGCACGTGCGTCATATTTATTTAACCTTATAAAAACATAGAAGAATCGTAAGTACGGTGTATGATTTTAGGAAAGGGTAGAATTTTTTTGTTGGAAAATAATTCACGCCTGCATTTTCACGAGGATAGCAGATTGGAAGTTCGAAATAAAATTTGATTTTTCTCTCTTTGTTTTCGACACATTTTCAGATTATTATTAAATAGCGACTCATGTTCGCTTCGCTCGGGTTCGTTCCGAAATAGGTAGAAATCAGATAACGGTAACAAGTAACGGTAATCCCGCGGTAACAAGTAGCCTATATCACTCTCCAGCTGTTCAACTATTTCTACACAAAAAATTATACCAATCCGTCACTATGTTTCGATGTGAAAGAAGGATAAACAAACAAACAAACACTTTCATATTTATTATATTCTTAGCTATGTATTTCTCGTATAATATAGACGATATGATTTATTATTACTAGAATTACCTTTAGAGTTTAGATTTTTTACAATTTATATTCAAATCTTGACATAATATACGTATGTATGTACATAAGTATATAAAATAGAAGAAATAAATAGTCCCAAAGTAGACTAAGTCGTTAAACTATAAAATAACATGTAGGTTACATCAAAACTCGTATAAATACAGCAATTTTCAATATGTTAACCGAATTTTGGCACGTTCTGTCACAATGGAACTCATTAAAGTATGCCTGCGTGCGTCTCGCCTCTGCCAACTGACGTTTCCGCTTCCGTTCCAATTTGAAGTAAAACAACGTTGAAAAATGGCTGCCGAAATTTTGATCTTCATTAGGAGATGTATATTCGAAGCTTATTAATATATATTTCATGTATGGCTTTGGATTTTAGAAACTCAAAATTTTTGATTTGAATTACAAATACAAATATGGGTAATCTATACATATAATAAAATTGTAACTTAGCCGAATCTGTATATTAAATATTTTTTGGAAAATCTTATTGAAATAGACATTATTATCGATACAGAGGCCGAATCTATAGTTTTTAGAATTTTTGTCTGTCTGTCTGTTACTGCATCACGGAAAAACCACTAGAGGTATTTTGATGAAATTTGGTATGATGATAGCTGGTTATCGGGGTCAACATATAGGATACTTTTTACTGCGGGAAAATATTTCATCTTTGAGTTTACACTGAGTTACTGACTTTTACAGAAATAAATTTATTGTTTGTCAAAAATTACTCTTTGAGGTATAATGGTATTCATTAAATCTATACAGCTAAATAAAATTGAAGTGTCTGTTTGTAATGTCGATATAAAATTATATACGGTGCTTACAGGAAAAACACATTTTTTTTTAATTTTGTGTATCTGTCTGTTTGTTCCGGCTAATCTCCGAAACAGCTGGACTGATTTTGACAGTATTTTCACTGGCAGATAGCGGATGTTATACGAAGTATTTTAGGTTACTTTTATTTTAGAAAAAGAATAAGGGTACCGCTTAAATAAAATTAAAACGCATCTAGGGATGTAGGGATGAAGCCACTAGTAAAAAATAGATCCACATTTGGTAAAGATTTTGCGTTACGTTCAGAAATTACAAAAAAATACAGTCAAATTGAGTACCTTTTAGTCGCTCAATAAGGTATCAGTTTGTGAACGACAACTTAAATGTTTCTGAAATTTTCAGAAGCATTTAAGTGCTTAGATAGGTCCCAAGACGCGACCATAATAGGGCGTTGTTTGAAATAGTAATAAGGCATTTTCGTTTCTATTGAATTCCTTATTGATATAAGCTGGCTTAAGTTAGTTATTGGTGATCTATAGATCTAACTAAACTAATCTTCTTTGAAATAAAAATGAATCGCTAAATGTGTTGCTAAGCACGTAGCCGTATTGACGGCTTATTTCTTTTTTTTTTTTAAATATTCGTTGAAGTCCAAGGAAGGTTCTTATGAAAAGAAAAAAATTGGAAAAAATATCTCGGATAAACGTAAAATCACATTTTTATTTTTCATTACTACTAATTTATATATAATTATGAACGGAATCCTAAAATTAATATAAACTACTTGAGTACTAATATAATATATATTATATTACTCCATACTAACAGTTAAAACTTACCTAGGGAAGAACCTGAGCGAAGCGAGGGTGAGTCGCTAGTATGAAATAAAAATGCTTATCAGAATTTCGGAGTAAACCCTTTTTCTTAAGCTTAAATATTATTCAAACCTTTTAAAAATAGTTGGACCGTTTTTTAAGAGAATTTCATATTCGAATTTAAAAATATTTCCACATAAAAAAACATATACGTTGATTTGATTGTTTTGTAAAAAGTCCTCTAGTTTTTAAACTTTTTTATCCTGTCTTTTTTTATCCTCTTTATATCTTTGCCGTCTATTTTTTGTACATATCCATGGAAGAAAATATACTTGCTTAAAGGGTTAAAGAAACACAACTCGAGAGGGAGTAAATAATACCTTACATGAAATAAGGCTATCACGTCTATATTTATTTATATACCATATAAATAAATATGGGAATACTGATTTTATACTTTAAAAGTTGTACCGTGAACTAATAATTAATTAATTTTCTCACAATTAAAGGGCTTCTGGAAGAAATGTCTAAAAGAAAATTAATTAAGATTTATCCTTTCTCCACGTTTTACCTTTATTTTGCTTTTATTGTGCCTACTGATATAAGAATGGCTGTTGGTATTCATACTTACAATAAGGAAGAGTAAAAAATAATTATTCGTATTTTAATAGGACGAATCTATACTAATATTATAAAGCTGAAGAGTTTGTTTGTTTGTTTGGTTGAACGCGCTAATCTCAGGAACTACTTATCCGATTTAAAAAATTCTTTTTGCATTAGATAGCCCATTAACTGAGAAAGGCTATAGGCTATATATCATCCCGGAAACATGTACGGTTAACGTGGGATAGATTTGTTTTTGTCTAGGGACGAACCCGAAGCGAAGCGAGGGTGAGTCGCTAGTAATAAATAAAGGAGGCTGTTGCTATTCGTCCGATAATCGGATGAATAAAAAATATATTATTATTCGTCCGATTGTTGTCGGTTTGTACGAATATTTACCACTTTTTTGTTTTCTAATGTAAAATAAGTGATTTTTAGGTGCAGGAGTTTCTATATGCAAAAAAAACCCTTAACCTACCGAGCTGGAAAGTTATTCTTTTAAATTCCAACAATTTTTAAGTTCAAGAGTTTTTAAGGTTAAAAAAATATTTTTAGGTGCAGGAGTATTCTAAAAATGCTTTCTAAAAATAAACTTAACCTACCGAGCTGAGTCGAGGTATTTATTTTACTTACTTATTTGTTAGTCTATTCGTCCTTCCTTATAATTTATATATTTTATAAAGGATTAATCATTGTTTTTTATTCGTTTTATCCTGCCGTCGGAAGTAGACCGTAACTTCGTCAAAGTTAAGTTCGAGATAGATAAAGTTTTGTCTTACTAATATGTCAAAATTATTACTAGTTTTAACGTATGACGTATGTAAATGGTTATGGTAATCATAAGATTTAGAGCTATATAAGTAAGACTGTCAAGTAGCATTTTTTTGCCGATTCCGAATCTGCATTCAAGTCATTTTTGACCAAATTGCTAGTTACGGCCTTCTTTCTTATGAAGACAGTATTAAAGGACGTATAAACACTCCGTACAAAAAATAATATATTTTTTGAAAGACTTTTACCGAGTTCCGACTTAAGAAAAAACTACGTGTCAGGTATATTTTGTATAACAATTGCATGTATTTTGAGGAGAAATCAAATCCATACCCTGATTCAAGCTTTTTAATTCTAAGCTCGATGGAATGTAACGCGATCCTATACCAGGGTGGAACAAATCGATGGGACATGGAAGAAAAGTAAAATGGAAGAAAAGTAAATTAGTGACGGTGTACCTTTTTGCATTTTCAGTTGGTTCGATTACCGGTCCAGGTCACATCTTTAAAAAAAAATAATTAAATGCAGTTAGTTAATCTTATTTTTAAAAATAAAATAATGTTTCCTTTGAGTGAAACTTAATATTTTCAGTGTTTAAGATATTTTTCTTCCATGTCTTGTGCGTTTGCTCCACGATGTTAGAGTTGATATGCTAATTTGTAAGATTTCATCGTTTTCTTTAATTCTAATACGCAATGGTTAAATTGTTTATCCTTCCCATAGACCCTATCGATTAATTCGTTAAAATAGTGACGGTGTCTTTTTTTGCCTTTTTATTTGGTTTGATTCCCGGTTCAGGTAAGCTTTTTTATAAAAAAATGCAGTTATTATTATTTTTAAGAATAAGGAAATGTTTCTTTTGAGTAAATATTGATAACTTCAATATTTAAGGTACTTTTTTTCCATGTCCCATCGATATGTTCCATCCTATATACCTACGGCTATATTTTGATATAATCTTATAAATCGTGACACAACTCTAAAGTATACAGCTGCTTTTCTAACTTTCATAAATCGATACAAAGCAAAGCAATCCATTACATTGAAACTTGATATCTTCAATATTTGTCCATGTTCCGTCCGTTTGTTTCATTGTATTAGTTAAAGTCCATATTGTACGAATTGTTAGATTTCTTGGTTTTCTGCAATGTTAAGAAATATACAATGTTTGTTCGAAAGATTTTATACTTACCTGTCGTTGTAGTTTCTAACATTTTTAGCTGGTTCGATTACCGGCTCAGGAAAGCATTTTAAAAAATATGTAAATGCAGTTATAAATTAATTTTATTTATTTAGAATAAAGAAAATCAAAAATATACTTAATCACATATACAAAACAAATGTATACTTAATTATTACTGTACAAGTCATGTCCGCGTGGAATAATGACAAGAGCTAGACAAAAGCTAGCCGCATTCCCCCTCTCGATGGGCGCCGATTCTTTGGGCGTAAAACGTTCAGTATGTATGGATGTTTGTTACTCTTTCACGCCAGAACGGCTGAACGGATCTGGATGAAATTTGGCACAGAGATAGATTATAATCTGGAATAACATAGGCTTCTTTTAATCTCGGAAAAATATAGGTTTCACGTGGGATAGATTTGTATATTTTTTCTAGAGGCAAACTCGATCGAAGCGAGGGTATAAGTCGCTAGCTTTTAATATTTAAGGTGTTTTCCATGTCCCATTAGTTTGTTCCACCCTGTCTGTATACTGCTTAATTTTTATATAACCTTTTAAATCATGATAGTACCCTAAAGAGCACCAGCTGCTTCTCATTTTGTAAATTGATACAGAGCAAAGCAATTCCGTCGTGTAATATCGGTTGGGAGTAGCTCGTAAATTTTCTCTATTAACCGTAAAGTCTTCATAGTAATCGATTCGTTTACATAATATTAAGTATTTTAACTGCCTCGGTGGTGTTAGTGGCTAACATGTACGGAGGTCCTGGGTTCGTGTCCCGGATCGGGCCAGGTTTAGTTATTGAGTCTGAGTTGTGAAGTCAGCGGTTTTTTACCCTCGTGCCTCGGAGAGCACGTACAACCGTCGGTTTTGCGCCTTAACTCTCATTGGTCGTGTCGAGTAGTCGTCCCACCGGAGTATGAGAGTGACAGGAATAGAGAGTGCACTTCTGTTTGCACGTACACTTGTGCACTATGACATCTTCTGCGCATCTGGCCAGTCACAGTGAAATTGTCCGCCGTGGCCGAAATCGGCAGGACATTATTAAGTATACTCGTGAAAAATAATATAGTAAGTTCACCTCTTCGTTATTTTTTGTATTTTAATTTAAATATGTTTTTGAAGTTATACTTCTTTTGGGACGTTTGGAAAAAATTATGAGAGTAAAATTTTGACGATGCGCGCACACACCGACAGCCAAAAAGCGACATGATGAAGTTAAAGCGATATGATATAGTTAGCTGATAACTGTTTGTTGCCATGGTAACCGTTGTTATTGTCTAACAAATGATATATAATATTATATTCTTTCCTTAAATGATATTCTATAAATATATGGTTGTAATATGCCTAATTTGCCTTATTTAATTATTTTATTAATTTATTATTCCTTTTACAAACAGAAAGTTGTCACATACGGGATGAACTCTTAATAATTAAGTTCTGAATTTATCAATAAATGGAGCTCAAAAATATTGTCAAAGGAAAGACACTGTGAAGTAATAATTAGTTCATCACAATAAAATAATACGACATTCTCAAAGCAACGTTTAATATAAATCTTTTTATATGACGTATTATTTATAATAGATCTTTTCACTAAGGCTGCGGAATAACGTCCCATTTTCTTCGTAATCTTATCAAGTTACTCACACCTGCCTCAGTTTAAAGGGTTTGGACTCCAGTTATTGACAACATATTCAACCTATTTATACAGCTATTATTTATACAAATTCAATAAATGTCTCGTTTAGTCATACTTAAGTACATAATTCAAAGCAAAATTAATGCGTGGGTCGAAAGTTCTCAGAAAACATTAATATTTATTTATCTATCGGAATTAAATCGATCGTTATTTTAAAAAATGACTATCTATAAATAGGTTCGAAAATATTTGGCTAGAAATATAAATAAATAAATAATATTTATGTTGGGACATTAACACACAGCACCATCTAGTTCCAAGGTAAGCTACGAGGCTTGTGTTATGGATACCAGATAGTTGATACACTGCACATAATATATAACTTTAAATACATACAAATTATAAATATAAACACCCATAACTGGAGTACAAACATTCGTGCTCATCACACAAATTAATGCCCCCAGCGGGACTCGAACCCGCGCTATGCGATCTATGGGCTGAATACATGCATACATACATACGTAGTCATAATATGATCTTTCCATGCATTCTGCAAAGTACGATGAATGGAAATTCAGGTATAATATTTTTATAACTCTTTTTAAAAGGCTTTTGTAAGACCATTTTCGTATTCCCTTGGTTTTATAAAACCATATTTCGATTAATGCCACTGTCAGTTCTTGTTCCATGACGAAGCCTCATAGGTTGCAATTAAGGTCGATCGTGACATCGATGAATGTCGAGAAAGATATTATAGAGTACAATCCAAATTTTTATTTATAACGTAAAATAAAAAGGACTTTTTGGTGCTATTTCTATTACGTATTGTAGAATATAGATTGAGTTTATAAAATATATGAGCTATTGTTTTATAGCTAACTAGTGACTAGCTCTAAGGATAAATGGCTTAGGAATATATAAAACACACATACATACATGAAGACAAACATTCTAAGACATTTTTTTTATTTTATTGGGCCAGAGACCTTTACGTAGGAAGAGGGCATATCAGTTCTCACTAAAGTTTCATCACAATCGGATGAATGGCTTAAGAATATGAATATGGCGCATAGAAGGCAAAGACACATTCGGTTTTATTTATATGGATACTAGTTTTATAAAATAATTATTGTTTTAGATGATACCTATTTTATTAACGAGTAGGTATAAATGATAAATGGTTCACTTAACACTTTCTTAGACTTACGCGAATATTTGACATTTTATTTTTTGCTTTTCTTTGGTTGGTGGGGGAAACAAAAATCAAAGGAAATGCACAAAAAATTTGAAAAGACAATTTAATAAATTAACAATTTTTAAAAATTAACGGTTAATATGAAATACGTAGTCTATATATAAAATATATTATTTTTTTCAAACTTAACTTGACATATTGTTATAGATAATCCGCCAATAACGCCATTAGTCCATTGAAAGGTTACATTTGGGGTTGAATTTGTCAGAGGACGCAATTTTATTTTTTAGATATCAAGAAGGGTTTGCCTTGCTTTTAACCAAAATTGACAAATCTAGGTTAACCGGAAGTACCCTATAGGTTTTGGATCGAAAACTTATATGGTAGTTTCCGTTGACCTAGAATCACGAAATTTGGTAAAAAGCAAGGTCTTATAGCACAAGTAAAGGAAAAATTCTGAAAAATAAAAAAAGTTGAAAATTAAGGTAAATGGTACTTACAAGTTTTCCCGAAAATCTAAATTTGCCCATATCTTTTTATCGTATTGACTCAGGACCTTGATTTTTATACACCTAATAGGAACTATAGACCTCAGTATCTGATATAAATTTCAACTTGCTAGTTTCACCCGTTCCTGAGACACCACCACCACCCGTTCCTGACACACGGACAGACAGACGGATAAGAGAGTGATCTTATAAGGATTCCTTTTTTTACCTTTTGAGGTACGAAACCCTAAAAATAAAAAGATGATTGAAAATTATGGTAAATCATTAATATTTATGTACCTACATATAGTTATGAATACTGAAGAATAGTATTCGTTTCGCAGCGCTGTAAAACCTTAATTAATGAATAAAATTTAAAAAGTTCCTAATGAAAATTATTCCTTAAAAAACCCTCTATAAAAATGGTCTGATATATATTTTTTGTAAAATGATCAGAAAAAAAGTTATAACGACCAATAGAAAATTTTTTCTCAAAATTTCATAGATTTTCACTTATAACTTCGTTATTTTTGGTTCTACGACTAAAAGTTACTTGACCAAAGTTATAGAGAATTTTATTTTCAACCAAAAATGGTTTAACATAATTTTTGTGAGATATATACTTTGTCAGATAAACCATAAAAACCATTTGTACCACTTTTTCCAAGATGGCGGCCGTGGGACAAGGGTTGCAACCCCACAAATTTGGATTTACACTAACTCCTCCTTGATATCTAAAAAATAAAATTGCGTCCTGTGACAAATGCACGCTAAGCTCAAAAAAATGTAACATTTCAATGGACTACATCTATTAAAAGTAATCCGAAGTAGTGATTTCCATACAAAATAAACAATTCTGAATTTTACGATTTTCCAACCCCCAATAAAACGAAAAAAGAATTATTCAAATCAGTCGAGCTGTTTTTGAGTTTTAGTGAGACAAACTAAAAAGATAGTTGAATACCTCTATTTGAAAATTTATCGAAATATAAAATTATTCGTAGCAACTTAAATAATTTTGTGCCGCGGTTATATATTAATTGCTCACAATAGATTTATTTGTGTAAAAAAAAAATACAAAATGGTGGATTGCTAACAAAAGAAGATCACAATGTTAGACTACGAAACAATTTAATACGATTTAACTGAAGAATTTGGAAAAAAAATACTGCAAATTATTTCAAAGATTATATTAACTACACTTATCTTATTTTATAAATATACACCAAAATATTAATAAAAAGTAATATATATTTGTGTAAAAACTTCCACACTGACATTAACTTTCGACTGACGTATTATGGATGCGTTCCGGATTACGCAAAATATTAAATTTTAATTTTTAAATTTAGTAAGCATCTCTCCCTTATAGGCCTCTCTAAGAAGAAAATACGACGTGAGATCATGTATGTATATTTTGTAAATTAAGCCTATGTAAGAGAAAGCAGCGCTATTTGATTAGAACATGCCATCACTTCGTGTAATTATGTATATAGTCTTTAATTTTGATAATAACAGAGATTCTCTACGAGTTTACGAAAAGTAAAGTGAGAGGCAAATTCTTAGAACAAATGAAGTGTAATAAATAATAGCGTCACCCAGTTTTCTTTGTGTAAACAGTAAAGAAACAAAATTGTGACATTTTGTATACATTCCCCTCTAATGTGAGTCATCAATATGATTTAGATACTAATTATCTCTAAAATCCTTTTAATTATTATCAATCCTTTCACAAATCCTTTCAAAATCAATTTATCCTAAATGGAAATCAGCAATCAATACTATCTTTTGCCAAATAATGTAAAGCAGTCTAAAATTTTAAATACATAATATCTATACAGATAAATAAAATTGAAGTGTCTATTTGTAATGTCAAAATAACAGCTTTATACTAAATACATATTGTATTATATAGGTACGGTACTTATAAGAAAAACACAATTTTTTAAATTTTTTTCTGTTTGTCTGTCTGTTTGTTTGTTCCGGCTAATCTCCGAAACAGCTGGACCGATTTTGACGGGACTTTCACTGGGAGATAGCTGATATTATAAGGAGTAACTTAGGTTACTTTTATTTTAGAAAAAGAATTAGGGTTTCGCTCAAAAAAATTAAAACTTATCTAGGGACGCACCCGAGCGAAGCGAGGGTAAGTCGCTAGTCTTCAATAAAAGATTGAAACAAAACATATCTATGTAGATACATATTTCAAAAAAACAGATTTTGTAAAAAATTACCACTGCTTAAATTGTAGACTATTTAAAATATTTTATTTAAGGAAATTCAATATTTTTTAACCGACTTCCAAAAAGGAGGAGGTTCTCAATTCGTCGGAATCTTTTTTTTTTTTTATTTTTTTTTATTTTTTTTTATGTATGTTCACGGATTTCTCGAAGACGGCTGAACCGATTTGGAAATTTTTTTTTGTTTCAAGAGTATTCTTCCCCGGTGGTCCCATATAAATTTTATCGAAATCGGTCAAGCGGTTTTTAAATAAATGGCTTAATCGAATATTATGTTTTTATTAAAAATCTTTCTTCTTACAAATTACTTGCTTATTACGTCTACACTAAAAATGGAAAAATAAAAACTTTTTAAAAAAAAATAAAAACCGACTTCCTGGCACTGAAAAGTAAAAAATAACTAAACAGAGGTTTTCATTTAAAATAGATACCTAATCAGATATTTTCGAAGTCGGTGCCAGCCAATACAAATCAAAGCACACCGACTTCGAAAATATCTGATTAGGTATCTATTTTAAATGAAAACCTCTGTTTAGTTATTTTTTACTTTTCAGTGCCAGGAAGTCGGTTTTTATTTTTTTTTTTTAATTAAAGTAAAAGTTCTTTACGCACGCTTTACTTGGGGGGTAAGCTGGTGCATGCGTTACGAAAACATGTATGTACGTTTGTTGCCATGGTAACCGTTGTTATTGTCTGACAAATGATATATAATATTATATTCTTTCATTAAATGATATTCTATAAATATATTATGATTGTAATATTTATTTATTTAATCATTTATTTCTATTTAATATGCCTAATATGCGTTATTTTTAGTATCTCACCTATCCTAATTATTTAAAGCAATTGAATTTCATAAAGAGTATCGATAACTTACAGAAGTTTTACTTCTTGCGCGTGTACACATTCATACACGCACTCTTTAATTATTTTTTTTGAGTACTATCTAATAGCTATTAAAAATGTAGTATTTTATGTGTATATTGTCCTCAAGTTTTCAATAATGATTATTGTTAAATTAAGAGTACTAGTATATTCTATTCGGTGCAAAGGCTACCATTCTCACCCATAGGCATATAAATTACATAATATAATATATGCTGCACATCTATACAGATAAATAAAATTGAAGTGTCTTTTAATATCAAAATAACTGCTTTTTAATAAATACATATCAAATTATATACGGTACTTAGAATAAAGGAACAATTATAAAAATTTTGTCTGTCTGTTTGTTCTGGCTAATCTCCGAACGGCTGGACCGATTTTGGCGGGACTTAGGCTACTTTTATTTAAAAAAAGGATTAGAGATCCGCGTAAAATAATTAAAACCCATGAAACGGTTAAAAATCGGTAAAATTACTAAAAAAAAATTTATTCAAATTCAGGATGAATTTTACAATATTTACCATACCTTAGTTTGCACATATTTATAAAATAAATAAGTTTAACTATTTGCGAATCAACTATTATCTACTCAAGGACAAAAACAGCCCGAAAAATAGCCCGAATTAGCGCTGTCCAATTTCTTTGTATAGGATGAGGCATCTGTATTAGTTTCTACTGTTTACTTTTATCCATTTTAACGTGAAGGAGTAACAAACAAACAAACACACACACATACTTTTGCATTTTTAACAATAGGTTGTGTGACTTAATAAGCAAGATTATAGTTTATCTTATATAACACTACAAGTTAATTCAATTCGGATATATTAAGAGGTATAACGTGATATGACGTGCGCGTCCATATCATAAAGTCCTGGGTTCGAGTATAGGTTTGTGTTATAACTTGTAAAAGAAATTCTTCGCAACACATAGATTGAACTTGGCCACAATTAATGAAAATTTCTTAAAAGAATATTGTTTTTTTCCAATAAAATATTCAAGTTGAGATTGATATACTATACAATAAAAAGATATAATTATACAATAAAAATGTACCTATTTATAATTCTTTAATAAAAACTTCTTATTTACTGTAAAGATATTATTTTATTAAAACTAACAAACAACATATAATTAATTATAACAAACATTTATTTGCTTAGCGCTCTTCCTTTTGGCTTGAGTCTGTTACTTATGATTTTTCGTCTTTCTTCCTCCTTAGCATTTAACATATCTTGATATCTCTTTTTAGCGAAATCTACTTCTGAACATAATGTTACTATTTTTGTAGCATAATCTTGTTGTTTAAGCATTCGCTTCTTTTGTTTTTGCTGTAATAACAATATATTGTATAATTAATGACATTGCATACTAAATGTTTAAGAAAAAATTTAGTTTTTAAATATATCTTTAGTGAATGACCCTATATAAGAAGAGAATTATTTAAGAAAATTTTACTATCAATATTGAAAAGATAGATTTTTTATTATAGTAATGTTTTTTTTTTTTTGGGTAAAAAATGTCAAATAAAACAATACAGTATAAAAGATCTAGAGTGTTCTGAACATAGAAACTTGAGTGTTTTTTTTTTTTTTATTATGCTTATTACAGGCAAAGTAATTATATTAATTGTACTATAAAAAGTATTCACATCATCAAAAGAAAATTATGATTGGCTCGAAAAATAGATATGACATAGGAACTAGTAGAAAGCACATTAAGAAGTTTAAATAAAAATTAAAGTACATTTTCTTATTGAGTTAACAAATACACTTTTAATACATTTATAATATTAGCGATGATAAAGAATGCATAACAATTAACCATTAATTTAGTGGGTGTAGCCATTTTCTTGTAACAACAAAATATTAAGCTAAAGACAGAATAAACATATTTAAATTTATTAATTCAACATGATTATAAAAATTAAATGTATATGTTAAACGGTAAAATCTTTTTAAAATTTACTGTAAGGATATAAAGGCATATAGAAAGTGCAGGATGGAAGTGCTAATTTTTTTAAGATATTGTATAGTAACATAAGAACTTCAAAGTAATATTAAAAAAGAAAGTGTTTCTTATATGCACTCTGTATAAAAAAAGTTAAAATGTTACTGAAAATGTCTCATTATGAATGAAAATCCCAGTTAAACCAAAGTTTGGTGTCTCACATGTAGTATTAAGTATAGTTTTTTTTTTTCCCCCATAAATATATTATCTAATCAGACACACAGTCTACTTTCAGAATATGTAAAGAAATGATCAAATTGTATGACAAAATTTTTCCATTATTCTGGGGGAAAATGACGCCTTATCGATACCCTGCCTTTGTGGAGAGTATTATAGATTGCAAATATTAGATCTATGGAAACCTATCAATTACTACAATATTAAACATCTTATTTATAACAAATTCAGATTTAAGTGATTATTTAAATTAAATTTAGGGTTACCAGTAAAGGCGTCGGTCGTCCATCCAAAAATGTATAATCAGGCCCATCGGTAAGAATTCCTTCCGCAGTACGGTTGACTGATAATCCATGCTCTATTCGCCACTGCTTAATATACATAGATGCAGTACAACTTAATGAGCGGCTTATCACTGGAATTTTTCAGAATTATTCTCGTTATATATCATTATATACAACAACGAAACGCCTAATTTAATTTATGTAGTTATAGTTTTATTAGCGGCTATAAAAATTAAGTTCTTAGGTTTGTAATTAATCAACTAATAATAATTAATAATAACATTATAGTAGTTATTACATAATATAATTCAATTGCTACCTGTATGTTGAGAGAGACAAATTCTTTTAGCTAAATTATTCATCGTAAAGTCGTAATCAATAAATAAAGATGTTAGAAATTAAATATAGGTAATGCTTTATAGGTTATTTTTGTATTTATTTAAACTTTTATAGGTATACTTTAGTGACTAGTCTCTACTCTCTATGGTATTAATTACAGACCTTAAAAGAGTAGAGACGAGACGTCTACAGACTATCGACTTTAAACTCACAGATAAAAAATATATTAATGATAGTTGGCAAAATGGGGAAAGATTTTTCGAAAGGAGGACGCTACACGTATGGTCAATTTACATTTACTCTGAGGTTAAACAATTTATTATGATATCCCTTTTATACCTGGTTTTTTGTTTCTATTGTGTTCGCATCTTACCTGTGCAATGTATTGTAGTTGGAAGTTAGACTAGCTGAAGGAAGAATTGAGAAGGAGAGGTCATCCTAATTTTGCGCATTCATAATTTTGCGCCAATTTTTAGGGCATTAATTTAATTCATAAAACATTTACTTTGCTAATAAATACATTTACAAATTACAATTAAAATACAATTAAATACTTGAATTCTATTTGTTATTGTTGTAAAAAAAACTCTCTTTACCAGAAAGCTAACTAAATTATTATTGTTTCAGTATCTTACTTTAGTATCCAGTCCTATTCAGTAACCTTTAAAATAATGTACTTTTAGATATAATACAAACAACTATTACAAAAGGTATCTTATACTTTGCAAGTCGTAATTGTATAAATATTTTCATTAGTTGTAAGCGATATATATCTATAATATAACGAAATAATCAGTGGCCTCTTTAGCTCAGTGGCAGAGCACTGGTCTTGTAAACCAGGGGTCGTGAGTTCAATCCTCACAGGAGGCAAGCATTCGCTTTGCATTTTTAGTTTTTTATATTTTGTAATAATATGAAAGATTCGTAAAAATAATATTATATTGGTATCAAGCTAAAAAGTAAAATTTTAAAGAGAAAAAGGACCTCAAGTTCAAAGATGATTGAACGATATTATCCTCATTACAAGGAAATTTATGTAGCTTAGTAAGAAAATTTCATTTTAATGACTTAAACGTAGCTTGTTTTACATTTTTACTTTTTCTTTGTTAGGTACAATTGCACAAGACCTTCACAAACGCAATCACTCAGTCATAAGGCTCTTTGGCTTAATGGTAGAGCACTGGTCTCGTAAACCAGTGATCGTGAGTTCAAACTTCACAGGAGGCATACATCATTTTTTTTTCTTATAAGCAAATTCAAAAATATTTTATTTAATTAGACTTTTAAGTACTTTTAAATCGTTAATTTCTATATTTTCAATGTCAGTACGCCGTGAACAAGCTACCACTGACTCCGAAGATAGTTCTTTTGAAAAGAGCGGGCTTAAAATTCAACAGTTACTCTTTATAAAATATTTTTTTTATAATATTGTAATAAACTAATTTTGCGCCCTACGCGAAACCCAACTAGAAATTAGTCTTACATTTTAACATTTGCTCAACAATAATCAATTCATATTGAATATTAAGTGATATTAGCAAGATGTAATTTTTAATGCTTTTCCTACAAACCAATAACTGCGTTCGGTCAATATATTTGTATCCGCAAATGGCTACAATCCAAAACAATATTAGAAAAAAATGTATTTTATTTTGGTATCATTTTTCGTTAATCATCTGTGGTATCTTTTGAGTTTTGAGTTTTGACATACCTAAATAAACGCAATCATTGAGAACTGACATTCTCTTTGATTGAGAAAAGTGTGAAACAGCGAGAAACAGCTTCCTTCCTACGCTACCGATTACCATTTCGACTTAGTGAACTGAAGTCATAGTGTTGTGGTTTTTTGCGACTCGCGAGTAACTATACATCTACTGTTTTTACTGTGCTATAATATATTGTTGTCTTTTAGTTTGATTCACTGGTGTAAAAGGGAGACAAGGTAAGACCAATTTACCAACATGCTAACTAAAATCGATGATATGTTGCGCCATTTATCCGGTAGTCTAGTACTTTCCAGAGACTTAACGAGAAAGTATGTAGCAAATCTATTTACATATTTGGCTATTAATATTTAAATTTTGTTGAAAAACTCTACAAAGAAGATATTGGGATAGTAAATAAATTCTTGCATCACTATTTGAGAAAGTATATATTACGTACATGATTCATGTTTATTAATAGTAATATAAAAAAATCAAAACAGCTGGTAGTTTAGATATGTACATATAAATATTGTATGTTTAATGTTTATCAAATATTATCATCAATATCACTACTTGAACATTTGCTAGTTGCTAAAGAAAACAGTTAAAATAACATAACAGTAGCTCTAAATATTATTTAATATTTCTAGATAAATAAGTGAGACATATTAAATCTGATTAATAAAGGTATATTATAAAACATAGACATCTAAAATATGTTAAATTTAAATTTTCTAATATTACAAGATTAAGTACAGTCATCAAATACAGAATTGTTTATATATTTTTTTGATATGCCTGATTATCATACACAATCTATTATCATGTATGGCTTAGGCTTTTATATAAAATATCTCACTCAAAGACTTTTCTAGATACATCTTATTAAATCCTGTCGAGAGTTTGTCTGATAACATGTCTTTTTTCCAGTATCTCTCATTTTGCCTGTAAGTGCTGTGAAGGTTTATCAAAACGGCATCCGAAAAGATAAACACATCTGATCAACCAAATTACAACACAATGTGTATGTATGCTCTTATTTAATCATTTATTTTTTCTTACAGTCTATTTGGACAATGTGGCAGAATCAAGGAGTTTATCCAGGTTATACATTTTTAATTTTGAATGTTGTGCACCCTGTACCATTGTCCAAAACGTGTTTTTAAAATTGTTATGCAATAACAACCGTTAAAATCCACAGCATAAAGTTTAAAAATTTATTATATAGTGATGTCCTTGGTTTTGAATCACAATTGGTAATTATAATTTCGGTATTTTTTTGCATTATTATTGCATAACAATGTTTTTTTTTTCAGTTCGTATAAAAAATGTTGTGAATCATGTATTGTTGTAATTGAATTATAATTGATTGGTGGCTTTTAGTCATACAATGACACTATTACACTCTTAATGTGCTTGCTCAGCAATTTTCTTGCTATTTATGTATTATTTATTTATTTATTTGCTATTATATTTGCTATTTAATTACTTTTTTTACTATTTTTATTTTTTATTTTTATAAGATTGAAAAGAGTATGAACTCACTTAAAAGTGAATTTTCTATTAAAGAAATGTTAGTCAAAGATGATGTTTTGGATGTCTTAAACAAACCTTTTATTGAAATTGATTTTACAATTGTGACCTTTTCTAACCTAAGCACTACCACCCCTGACCTATATAAATATAGTTTTTACTGACATTTCTTATATATATATATATATATATATATATATATATATATATATATATATATATATATATCAATATGTACATATTATGTGCAGTTATATTTATTGAATGTACTCACTTGTGCATTTACACTTCTGCTATTCTGTTGTTTACACATATGACTAAAAATCATCTGTAGGCTCTTTGTATGTGATTTATAACAGAAGTGTCGTGTGTTTAGTGTAAGAATCATACCATTGCAACACTGGCTAGTTTATTATTATATTAAAGATTTAAAAAAAAACATTAAGAAATCTAATTATCTCATGTTAGTGTCAGTACAAAAATATTTCTATTTAGGATCAATAACTTCAATCTGTCAAGCAGATGTAAAAATAACTTCATCTGGCCATTGCTTACTCTCCCATATAGAGCAGTGGTTGTGATTGGTGAATAAATAAAAACTTATTCTTAGATTTTGCCAAGCAAAGACTTGCTTACATGGTGAGGAGTTGTGGTAGCTCATATGGTAGCGTGTTCCCATGGTGTATTCTATGTCCTAGCCAAATTTCATCAATATATTTTGAGCCATTTAAACTTGTAAAGGAGACTAAGGGACCAACAGAGCTACTGTCACATTTAGGAGTATGGTTAAATATGGATAAAAACCCCCCACAATATTTTATTCGGGAAATATAATTATTGTATTTCCTACTTATATTAAATGCCCATTATCCTTAATGTTTGCGTAAATACCGAGTAAATGGTCGTTTTAAGTGACACGTTATTACAGCTCATAATATGTCTTGGACACCTACACGTTTGTTGATTTAATTTTAATCTGATTACTGTACTCTACACGCTTCTTATGTTGAAAAGTAGTCATCGTTTTTCTATATACAAAAAATATCTATTCTTTTATTTTTTTCATTTAAATTTAAAAAATATCTTAATGTTGCCATCGTTTTAATTAATGTTTGTTTTTTTTTTTTTTGGGATTGTAAAATCATTATTTTATATCTAGCTTTATAAAAAATATCTTTTAACGTTTTTATTATCTACACCTCATCATCAATATCACCAATCGCCTTTGGAAAATATATTTAATAAAAACAGTAAAATATTCGATGGCATTTAATGACCTACCTAAGGCCGTGTGATACGTTATTATTATTCAGAATTCAACCAGTTTAAAAAAAATACATAATTTCCCACGCTTTTTTATCTATTAATCGACAGTCTCTTACTTAATTTATATATAGGTACCTATATACATATGTATACAATACAAGCGTCTGCTATATATAAATAAATACCTTTTTAATGGATCGCATGTAAATTTATACAAATTAAAAAACAATACTCAATTTTGATCTTGTCTAACTAGTCTGGGACGAGTTGGGAGCCATTAGATAATTGACATCGAACGTGTTTATTTCTTCACGCTGATGAGGATTGAACGATTTTGAGTGAACATTAGAATAGGGATAGATTAGATTCAGGATTAAAACATAGGCTACTCTTTATAGACGTAGACACTACGCGAGCAGAACCGGGGGAAAAGCTATGTCTATGTACGTAACAACGTTAATACGTTATCTTTATATGGTTCATTAATGTAATTAGTTACTGCATAGCAAAGAGAAGAGAATATAGCAAAATTTATTTACTTGATAAAACTCATGACGTAAATGTTTATTCAGTTAATTAATACCTATGAACTATGAATCATCATATCTCGGGGAAGTCCCGACACCAATATGAAGATGTTAAACATTGACATTCTTGACCTGCATCGTTATTAGTCCTTGAAACATATAATATAAACTAATGGAAAATCAATGAAAGCCATTTTTGTCATAAGTCACATAAAGTTATTTTTGTCATGAGTGAGCTTTTTAATGACTGCTTCGAACAGACAAAGTTTAAAGTTCAAACATGGCGATTAAAAAAGATATATCCATCTTCTCCGGTCTTATTACATTTGGGCATTGATGTCAAAAAATGTCTTCGCCGAATGAGCGCTCATTTGAACATTTGAGCGCGCTTTTAATTTTTTTCGTGAAAACAACTCTTAAGCATTGTGTTAAGGTTCAATTTACATTGTTGTATATTTATTCCAATAATTACCTAATCACAATTGCTGACATGGTGACAGTTTTATGAGAACTTTTGCATTGGATTGTGTATCTAGTATTTTTTGATCGATGCATTTAGGCAATACTTCAGTAACTTTTTGAAACGTATCACTACTACGTTCTATGGTATGATTGTCCAACGGAGTCGCGTTAATTTAATTTTGTCGTCCCGGCCTATAAAATTGCCCTTTCTTTTTGTTTATTGTACGCCCCTTATAACTAAAGAAAGAGCGAAACCTAAAAAGACCGTTTATAAAAATAAAGCTCTCATACCTTTCCATTATTCACGTTTTCTGAACTTATACAAATTTGTTTACAAAATGCCCAATAACAAAAGGATTCGTTAATCAACTTTCGACGTGTTTTGCACAGCCCTTCGCCTACTGCCATGGGCTTGTGCCCTCCCACAGTAATGTAAATAGACCTCTGATCCAACGTCAAACGTTTGATATATCGCTATAAATTACAGCAGTCTCTATCTAAATTCTATACTATTTCTATGCTACAAGTTAAGTAGATATTTTCCTTCTTTTTTTTTGTTTGACGACACGTTTGACTCAGTTTGTAGTGGCCCTACTTGCTGTGCCAGCGGTCGTGGGTTCGAGTCCCGCTGTGGACATTTATTTGTGTGATGAGCATGAATGTTTGTACTCCAGTCATGGGTGTTTATATTTATAATATATATGTATTTAAAGTTATATATGTGTAGTGTATCAACTATCAACTATCTGGTATTCATAACACAATCCTCGCAGCTTACCATGGAACTAGATGGTGCTGTGTGTTAATGTCCTAACATATTTACATTCATTTATGCGTAAAAGAGGGATAAACAAACACACTGTAGCGTTAATAACATTCGCGTAGCTTCTATTTTTAAAAGAAAATTTTACATCGTGTATTGATCTTTTGTACTGTTATGTTCTGAAACAATTGCGTTTTATTTTGAAACATATTACATTGCGCTTGGCATTTCGTCAAGGATGTATCGATTCGGCTTTATATTTATAATTGATGAGTTTGTACATATTGTACAAAACAACGATACACGTAAATATACTTATTACATATATGATGTATAAAAGTAATTTTGATAAAACCAATATCTTGTTCTAAAAAATAATTGCACTTGTTACCTATATAATAATTGCTTTTGACTTAAAAAGCACATCGATCGATTTCAAAAGTACTTTAAAAACTCATAACAATTTTTAAAGAAACATCTTTGATGTATTGTATAGGTTTTCGTTCAAGAAATTCTCGAATTGTCTTAGGATTTGCGAAGATCAGATTTGCTTAACGTAGACAAACAGACATATGAATACCTAATGCTTATAATTTGTATTACATTTACATATTATACTGTGAGAAAAAACAGAAATTGTTAATTTTTCTGTTAAATGGCCACTATAAACGGCTGTTGTTAGTTCCAGAAACAGCCACTAGTGAGTCTATTCACATTCAATATATCTCAGCGTCATGTGTCATGATAAGATTTGTTTTCTTTCCTCTCTTATCAACTGTTTATCTAACAAATCATACTGATAAAGTCTTCTAGAATAATCTTGAAATTGCATATAAATTAATTATTAAGGTCATACTATACAACAAAAACATAACCTTTAGGGCACAATTTATGGGAGTTAATGTTTTTGAAAGCCTCGTTAGTTATAATATCCCGTAAGAAACTGGATACAAAAGAAAGGGACTTCCCCTTTGTGAGATCAATTCATTTGATTAACAAAACGTATGTAACGTTTAAACTAAGTTTATAGTTATTTTTAAGATAACTCAATGCCTTTTTTATTAGTCTAGAACTGTAGGAGATACTATTTATCTATTGATTCTAAGTACGATTCATAGGGGCTTTTTAGACCATAACTTAGAACTTACTACTTAAAAAAGACTTTAGATTTTTGAATAACTGAATATAGGTACTAAAGCCCCAAACAATTATTAACATGTTTTTTTTTTTTTCAATTTTGCTAATTTTCATTTATATTTTCCACCTTTCACTGTGGAGTACAGGTCTTCTCTTTCATGCACCATCTATTCCGTTCCTGGTCATCCATCCATCCTCTTCCACTGCCTTCCTACTGCCTTGTCGTCTGATTACCCATTTGGGGGGGTCTTCTTGTTCCTATTATCGATGTTATTATAACTAAATTATGTATAAATAATCACATCTTGGTCGCAACGACCGACTTTTTATATTATGGTCGCGATGTAACAGGGGCTGTGAAATGTAACATAATATAAAATACAATCAGTAGCTCGCAATCGTGGTCGTGGTCGCCTTATGCGGGTAAAGATATGGTGGACCTAAGTCCTAAGTGCACGATGCCCTTTGGTCCACCATATCAATATCATGCCCCAGCTATTGAATGCGACTGTCGTTTATCAACTTTGTGATAAAATAATTTATTACTAGCGTTTTCGTGTAGTTCAATGAACTTGTAGCTTATACGTTACTCTGATGTTCTAAAATATATTTACTGTAAAGTTTCATTATAATCCGTTCAGTAGTTTTTGCGTGAAAGAGTAACAAACATCAATCCATTCTCACAGAACTTTCGCATTTATATTTTATAACATTAGTAAGATTAGAATGATGATCATCAGATCCTATGGTTACTAATGACCTAAATGAAACTATCAACGTAACGTAAGATTTAACCATTACGTTTATTGCATAGTTAAGATAAAATCTATACATATAATAAAATTGTAACTAAGCCGAATCTGTACATTAAATATTTTTTTGGAAAATCTTATTGAAATAGACATTTTATTATCAATACAGAGGCCGAATCTATAGTTTTTTTATCTGTCTGTCTGCCTGTCTGTGACCGCATCACGAGAAAACCACTGGACAGATTTTGATGAAATTTGGTATGATGATAGCTGGTTATCCGGGTCAACATATAGGATACTTTTTACTGTGGGAAAATATCTCATCCCTGAGAAATCTCTACTAAACGCTAAAACGTGCCTAGGAACGAACCCGAGCGAAGCGATGAGTCGCTAGTAAATAATAAAATAGTATTTTTTTGTTACATTTTGTACTAATCCAAAAATGAGCAAAAATTAAAAACCTCACTTTTTTATTTTTGCTCATTTTTGGATTAGTACAAAATGTAACAAAAAAAATGTTAATTTTTTGCCTTCGTCCACTGCTTGAAATATGAAAGGCACACGATTAGATTTCTTAATACGCTTATTTACCTGTAAATTAAACTTTAGTTATTAGTACGTATTACTCAAAAGTAAATTCACTTTCATACTTCAAACATCTTTTATTGTATTAATTATAATAATTGCATTAGCTATATTTAGTGTTAGGCAATCTTCACTCTTATGATTACATCATAAGATTCAATATTGCATAACAGTTTCAAAGAAAAAAGCTCTAAATACAATAATTTTATCTGCCTTCATTTCGCAAAAGTCGGTCATTTGAAACCATAGTATACATGGACTACACTACGCATGTGTTAACTGTGTATGCCATTTAGCGTCTTAAAATAAAGATGTTAGGGGCTAAAATAGGATGAAACGTGAAAAACATTTTAAGAATCGCATGCTATGTCAGTTTGTGATGCAGTTGTACCAAGCCCTTCGTACGGTTAAGACTAGACTAAAAAAAGTATCAAAGACTTAAGATTTTTATCTAATAAATGAGATTATTTTTTTGCTGATGGCAAGCATTTAAGCGTTTTAGAAATAAAACGCTTTTAAGTATTCAGAAAGTGGATAAACACTGGATTTTCATATAAATCATGGAAAATAAAGGTACACTTTTGTTTTATTATTGGCTTACCTAGATTTCTCAGAGATGAGATATTTTCACGCACTAAAAAGTATCCTAAATGTTGACCTAGACAACCAGCTGTAAATGTACCAAATTTCATCAAAATCTGTCCAGTGGTTTTCTCGTGATGCTTTCCCAGACTGACAAACAGACAAAAATTCTACAAACTATAGATTCTGCATTGATAATAATGACTATTTCAATAAGATTTTCCAAAAAGATATTGAAGGTACAGAATTTTGTAATTATATGTATAATGTATAGATTGTTTTGTAATTTTTAAATGAAATGTTATTAACTGAGTAGGAAAAAAACTCGTCCTCGTCACGGCCTTGATAATATTGCACGTATATTATAATTTATAATAATAATATTTTAATTAATATGTACGAGGTACGTGAAACATGTACAATGTACCTACATATCTGGAAAATAATAAAAATAGCAAGAATTTTTGAAGTTATACTTATTTTGGCACGTTTGGATTTATTTTGGATTATGGGAGTAAAATTTTTACGATGCGCGCGCATACCGACAGCCAAAAAGCGACATGATGAAGTTAGCTGCATTCCTTTTACAAACAGAGAGTTGTGACATACGGGATGAAATCTTTAGCTATTTTTGTTCTGTTACGCCAAAGAAGTATAACTTCTTACTTGCGTACATAAGTATACACACGTTTTTTTTTAAATTACTGGTATTATGATTGTTTCTTCATATTTATTTATTTAGTTAAATAAGTTTTATTTTAGACATTTGTTGTATTTTTCTATATTCTGTAGTGGGTACCTATGTAAATAAGGAACTGAAAGCAAACTGTTTTCATTTAGCAGAAGATCAATAAACAAAGTTATAAAATTAGACGCCAGTCAGTCTGCTACACGCTGGTTGCTGACTAAGCTAACTACTAACCTTACATTCCTTTTGAATGTTCGTTCATAAGCTTTAATTTTGCTGTTTTAAAGTCCATACCAGTATTATAAACTAGCGGTTCACCCTCGGTTCGCTCGGGTTCGCCTCTAGACTAACAAAAACAAATTTATCAGACGGGAACCGTATATTTTTCCGGGATAAAAAGTAGCCTATTTGTTACTATAGTTTTTTAAGTATTCCACGGGAACTCTTTAATTTTCCGGGATGAAAAGTATCTAAAATGTTGACCGGGGATATAAGATACCACCATGCAAAAATTTATTTAAATTGATCCAACAGACGAGCTATCTAATACAAAACAACTGGGGACTGGGGTTCGTGGCAACGCGCCGGCTGCTATGCAAATATTGTTTTTAAGCTAAAATGTGAACGTCAGCACTGCTTTTATAATATAATTAACTCTAAGTACTTGAAAAAACATAGTTATTTTGAAATCACAAACGGACACTTTAATTTTATTTATCTGTACAGATGTATAGAGTAATAGTTAGTTAAAACTAAAAATAAATATCTTGAAATTAATGGCTCTTGTTAGTTATCGGTTTAGAGTTGTATCAGATTATTAGTTTATGCTGAACACTTGAGCAACCCCATGGTTGTTGTGGTCTGCTTCGGCAGACCTGCTGTCGGAACGTCATGGTTGAGTGTGTAAGCGATCCTGAAACGCTTCATTAAGACGGAAGTCCCACATAATAAAACCACCTGTATGTATACAGGTGGTACGGTTAATTAGAGTTGCCAACCGTTTTGTATATCCAGGACATGTCCTAATTTTTGTAGTGTCCTGAGATGTCGTGAATAGTTTTAAGCAGCGTCCTGGGTTTTTATTTTTTTTTATAATTTAAAATCTAGTCGAAAAGTACAGTAAAAATTAATAAATTTGTGATATTAGAATTTATTAGATACTATTAATAATCTAAGTTAAAAAAAAATGTTACAAACTTAAGTGTTTGTTTTATATTTTAAAAACTAGTATTCAACTCGTATAATTTTATTCACTTACTTTTATTAAAAATATGATTATTTTAATTACTTGAATTTCATTTCATCTATTTTCACTACATATTAATTTAACTATTGCAACTCTATTACTGCGTCCAGTTTTTAAACTGCATTATCCTGGTTTTACCAACTTCAAATCCTAGTTTTTTTTTAATTTGATCTTGGCAACCCTAGCGTAAATGCATTTCCTACCAAGCTTTAAATACTAAGTATATGTGTCTATATCAATGTACATATGAGGCTTACTTACAAAGTATTCTAAATTGACTCTACTAATGGAATTATAAACTGGGTCAACAGATTATATTATATACTTACCGTTTATATACCTTTGTGTCCGTTTCGACAGTGTTATAAAATGGTAAACTCTCTATATATTCTGTTAACGAGTATAAAATTAAAAAGTTATTGTTTTTCTCTTATTTATTTTTAAATTATTTCCAAAAAAAAGGTTATATGTGTTAGGCCAGTATTTTTTTTTTGTTAAATCAAATTGAAATTATTTGATTAATTATATAACGTAGTAAAAAAGATATCATGTACATAATTGTAATTGAAACGTCATGGTCAGATGTCATGAAATACTTACACCTTGTATAGCTTTTCTTTATGGTGGATGTATCTATATCTTATACAACGAAGTAGACCACCCATACGAAGAACATCAATGATTAATGATTTTTTTGAATCCAATCTATTTTATATAAATATAATATAATTTAACTATTGATTATGTATTTAATTATATAATATTTAAAAGTGTTTTTTTTTCATATACATTTTTGATAGGCATAGATTCTAGTAGTATTACTTATTACTTAATAAAAGTATCTAAACTTTTATCAAGTTATATATTATATTCTCCTAAGTAGCTTTTTAAAAAAATCTAATATGGTGTTTTTTTTTTAAAGAACTATTTAAAATTACATTTGTATTAATGGAATTAGCACATTAGCATATTTTTCTTTATGTAAATATATTATACAGGTAAATATGGGTATATCGTCGACGTAGATGGAGAACTAAATAACTCTAAATTTTCTAGTTTGGAGAAAATCGCGATTTACTGATTTTTTTTTTCAACTTTTTGGCATAATCTATAAATGAGAGAAAATTTTACTGTCGTTAATTTTATATACATACTTTACGTCTCTTTCTACGTTACTGTTTGAACATATTTACGTTACCATTTGGAATACAAAAACGGCTATATTTCTGAAACGGGACAAGTTATGAAAATGCTTGTTATAGTGAAATATGAGGCATTTTTTGGATATTACGAAAATGATTAAATGTCAATTTGGCCAAAATCGCAGTTATTTAGTTTTCTACCAACGCCGACGATATGTATGTAAGTTGATCTTTAAAATCGACTATACTTTTCTAATGATGTTATGACCTTCTATTTTAGGTCAAGTTACATGGCACATACAAAATTAATGTAATACGACACTACCCTTAATCTAGTTGAATTAGTTTTCGTGTAGCAAGATACTGGTTTTGAAAAAATAATAAAAAATATACATGTATATCCGATTACAGATCAACAAGGTGGATATCCTCCTCAGGGAGGCTATCCTCAAGGTGGTTATCCTCAGGGAGCCTATCCTGCAGGAGGATATCCCGCAGGAGGATATCCCCAGGGAGGCTACCCCCAGGGCGGTTACCCTCAAGGTGGCTACCCACCTCCTCCCCAACCAGGATTCCAACCATCCGGTTATGGCGGATATGGAGAGGTAATTATGATTGTGTAAAATTAAACTAAACTAGGTTTTTGAATAATTTAACAAGGATCGTGGATAAGTACTTGGATGTTTTGTATGTAGATTAAATTGTCGAACAGAATGGACTTTTTTGTATTGATCGTACAAATGGTCTGGTTATAACAAAACAAGATGACATTCTGTAATTGCTATCGATGATAGAAATAGAAATGCCGTATCTATATATTAATGATGTGTTCAAAAGATACCATACCTATACTTTTTAGTTTTCTTTTAGCGATGTCGATTATAGAAAATCTACGCCTATCGCATTAAGCGGGCTTATTATATGAATATACTTATATGATCCCGATAGAAAAATTGCTATTCAACTAATATTATAACGATATAGGATATAGATGATACATGTAAAGTAATGTGACACTGTCTTTTTTTTTATACAAGTAACAGCATGATTCTATATGACAAAGAAGATATTGAATTAATCAATGTATTTTACTCATATCTATCTTTTAAAACGTGTTTTTGGCAGTTTCCAACAAACTTTCGCTTTCACTTTCAACTAATTTGTTTTTTATTAATAACTAGCGACTCACCCTCGCTTCGCTTCGGGTTCTTCCTTAGATAAAAACAAATTTATCCCACGGGAAGCGTACATATTTCCGGGATAAAAAGTAACCTATGTGCTATTCTAGTCTATAATCTATCTCTGTGCCAAATTTCATCCAGATCCGTTCAGCCGTTCTGGCGTGAAAGTGTAACAAACATCCATCCGTACAAACTTTCACATAATATTAGTAGGATAGGATGTTTGAATACGTTATCTGTTGTAATATATTCTGATGATTTGATCTAGTAGGTTCGGCTTAGTGACATTAATATTAACAAGTTTACGTATGGATTGACGTAAAAATGTATAGCTATGGAATGGATGGGAACGTTTTTAACGGTCAGATATGAATATGCCATTTGATCATTTTACATATTAAAACATCGTGAGGAAACCTGCATGTCTGAGAAAATCTAGCAAGTTTTCGAAAGACATGTGAAGTCCGCCAATCCGCACTTGGCCAGCGTGGTGGACTATGGCCTGATCCTCGTATTGAAGGGAGGCCCGTGCCCAGCAGTGGAACGTTAAAAAGGGCTGAATACATACATACCGTACTTTTGCCTTTTATATATGACATACTTAAAAAAATGTATGCAAATAATGTTTATAGTATGTGCCAGGAAAATGATATAAAAAGTTTTGTCTGTTTATTTTCACGTGTTTGAAACATTGATTTGAAACAACTGGACTGTTTTAATGTAGCGGTTTATAGGACTGTTATATAGTATATATATTGTGTTTTATTGCCTCGGTGGTGTGGTGCTAGCATGTACGGCCGCACATCAGGAGGTCCTGGGTTCGAGTCTCGGGTCGGGCCAAGTTTAGTTGTTGAGTCTTTCAGTATGGTAAAACTAAGTAACAGCCCGGAATTTGGAAGTTGGCCGGTATTTCACGCCCGTGCCTCGGAGAGCGTGTAAGTCGTGTCGAGTAGTCCTTCCACCGGAGTATGAGAGTGACAGGAATAGAGAGTGCACTTGTGTCTACGCGTACACTTGTGCACTATAATATCTTCTGCGCAGATGGTTAGTCTCAATGAGATTATTGCGTATTTGTAGATAAGATTGCCTATATGTACTTAATAGTTTTATTCTTTTCATTACAGCCAGTGTTTACGGGCCCAGGGGACGGTCTCGGGGAGGATTCCGACGTCAAAGGGTTTGACTTCAATGAGCAGAGCATTCGAAAATCTTTCATTAGGAAGGTGAGTTATGAATATTTATTGAATGTTACTTGCCTCTAGAAAAACAAAAACAAATCTATCGATATGAATGCAAAAAACTGTACTTTTTAAGTTTTTTATAATAGATAATTCACAAAAAAATATCAGCAGCAGTATACATACATTATGTTTATATATTACTAGCAGCTCACCCTCGCTTCGCTCGAGTTCGCCTTCGCCTAGATGATTCTTTAAATTGACATAACTTTTTTATTTTGGAATCGATTGAAATAAAACACATACTAAATGTTAAGTGAAGCTTACCACAATACATTAGTGAAAACCGCACCTAAATCGGTTAAGTCGTTTCTAAGATTAGCGCACACAAACGCACAGACAAACCAACAAACAAACAAAAAAACATAAAATCATTGTTTTGGGTTCTATTGCGTTAATGAAGATCCCAAGATCCCCAATAATAGTTTTTCTCAAATATCTTCCATGTACAGACAGCGATCAGTTACAATTTTATTTTACATTATATACATATATATACAAACATAGTGTGCATACGCCCTTAGTACTAATTTTACCAGTCACGATTCTACAAATTATTATTAGTTTTAACACGCCTTAATATCTTTGAGTCGTGGTAATCGTGTAACATATGGCATATTAAATTAATATTGTAGTGCTGAATTAAATTAAAAGATGTTTGTGTTAAAATATGCAAGAATTGTCATAAATAAATAACATACATAATATGTCAAATAACACTCTTGTGAAGTAAACAAGGAATTACGAGAATTAAACTGTAAGGAAAATCTGTTTTTAATATCTTTGGCCATGAAAAAAAAAAAACATATTTTATGTATTAAAACATCGTGAGGTAACCTGCATGTCTGAGAGTACCTAGCAAGTTTTCGAAAGACATGTGAAGTCCGCTCTGCCCTTGTCCAGCGTAGTGGACTATGGCCTGATCTCGTATTGAAAGGAGGTCCGTGCCCAGCAGTGGGACGTTACAAAGGGCTGCATACAATTTTATATATTATGATTTTTTTTCTGAACCAGCAACTTCTCATTAAGACGTGGATGGTTCCGTTTGGTTTTCTTGGATAGTACTCGCTTTTCTCGCCAGTGACTGAGTGGTTCGTCCAAATGCATTTTCCAACATAAAAAAAAAAATTATGTTACGCATCTTCTATACTAATATTATAAAGCTGAAGAGTTTGTTTGTTTGGTTGAACGCGCTAATCTCAGAAACTACTAATCTGATTTGAAAAATTCTTTTTGCATTAGATAGCCTGTTAACTGAGGAGGGCTATAGGCTATATATCATCCCGTAAAAATGTACGGTTCCCGTGGGATAGATTTGTTTTTGTCTAGGGACGAACCCGAAGCGAAGCGAGAGTGAGTCGCTAGTAACATATATGTAACCAACAAACAAACAAACAAACCAAATACAAACATAAGATGTCAATTTTATTATTATAATTTCAGGTATACGGTATTTTGATGTGTCAACTCCTCGTGACGATGTCCTTCATCACTCTGTTCGTGTATCACGCACCAACCAGGATGTGGGTGCAAAAGAACACTTACATGTTGTAAGTATATAAATAATAATATATATGTTGGGACATTAACACACAGCACCATCTAGTTCCATGGTAAGCTACGAGGCCTGTGTTATGGATACCAGATAGTTGATACACTACACATATATAACTTTCAATACATACATATTATAAATATAAACACCTTATTGATTAATTTAGACGAAATTTTGTATGGAGAATGGAGATAGTATGAGACTCTGAGGAGAACGTAGGATAGTTATATCCCGAAAATCATCCTTTAAAGGGGTAAAAAGTGGGGTGGAAGTTTGTATGGGAAATCAATCATTTCTAAAAAAAAGGGATATAATTATTTATTTTTTAAAGGACTTACCTAATTTTCTATATCTATGTATATATAGTCTATTTATTCCTTTCTACCATTAAAACGTACCTAGCGACCCGAGTGAAGCGAGGTTGAGTCGTTAGTAAACTATAAATATATAATTCCAGTTGGATCGCCTTCGCCCTGGTGTTTATATGTCTGATCGCGATGGCGTGCTGTCCGTCCGTGCGCCGCACCGCGCCGATGAACTTCATCTTTCTGGGCATATTCACTGTGGCCGAGAGCTTCCTGCTGGGCGTCACCAGCAGCATGTACCAGAGCGATGCGGTATGTTCTGTGGTTTCTCGAGTTTTTTTTTTTTTTTTTGTTTTTTTGAAGTAAAACTTCTTTACGCACACTTGACTTGGGGAGTGAGCTGGTGAATGCGTGACGAGAGCGTTACGAAAAGTGTGATCGGGCGAGGCGAACGTTTGTTGCCATGGTAACCGTGGTTATTGTCTGACCAATGATATATAATATTATATTCTTTCCTTAAATGATATTCTATAAATATATGATTGTAATATGCCTAATATGCGTTATTTAATTATTTTTTTAGTATCTCTAATCTAACTTATCCTAATTATTTAAAACATAAATTGAATTTCATAATGAGTATCGATAACCTACAGAAGTTTTACTTCTTGCGCGTGTACACATTCATACACGCACTCTTTAATTATTTTTTTTTTATAATTCTTGGTTGTATTATAGTAGGTTATTTGACCGACAATTTGCATATTTTAAAAGAGAGTTTGGTGATTTTTATTTAGGCTTTACTTGTTTTTGTGGCACTGGTACCACGGTGGTAAGGCGCTCGATTGGGAAATGGAATAAAGTGGGTTCAAATCCCTGGTCTCGCACCTCTAATATTTTTATCTTTGTTTTATAAAACACCATCCCTTATTACATGAGCGGAGCCGCGCATGAACATGTTTGACTGATTCATGTGCGAATCATTTCCAACATCAATACTTGCCTTACGGTGAAGAAAAACATCGTTAGTAACCTGCATGTCTTAG
Organism: Fabriciana adippe; assembly: GCA_905404265.1. Classification (NCBI taxonomy): domain Eukaryota; kingdom Metazoa; phylum Arthropoda; class Insecta; order Lepidoptera; family Nymphalidae; genus Fabriciana; species Fabriciana adippe. The sequence continues at coordinate 2,356,601 of FR989997.1, read as the reverse complement.
AGAACCTAGCAAGTTTTCGAAAGACATGCTCAGACCGTCAACCCGCACTTGGCTAGCGTGGTGGGCTATCCCTTAATCCCCTTTGCATTGAAGGAAGGCCCACCCCCAGCAGTGGGACGTTAAAAAGGGTTAAATACAATGTGTGTATGTATGTATGTATGTATTTGTATGTGTGTATGTATGTATATATGTATGTATTCAACCCTTTTTTTTTAAAGTCGCACTGCTGGGCACGGGCTTCCCTTCAGTACGAGGGGGATCAGGTCATAGTCCATCACGCTGGCCAAGTGCGGCTCGGTGGAGTTCACATGTCTTTCGAAAACTTGTTAGGTTATCTCAGACATGCAGGTTTCCTTATAATGTTTTCCTTTATCGTTAAGGCAAGTGGTAATCATGTTGGAAATGATTCGCACATGAAAATATCAGAGGTGCGAGAGCCGGGACTTGAACCCGCTTCACTCGGTTTCCCAAGCGAGAGCGTGTTACCACTGGGCTACCACTGCCTACAATATTAATATATTTTTCAGGTGATGATGGCGGTGGGCATAACGGCTGCAGTGTGTCTCGGGCTCACTATATTCGCGATGCAAACTAAGTGGGACTTTACTATGATGGGCGGGGCTCTTCTTGTCGCTACCATCGTTTTACTGCTTTTTGGTGAGTTTACCATTTTTTTTTGTCTTTTTTTTATCTTATCTGTGGCAGATGTTGCTATACTGATTTTTATAAAGGGATGAACTTGTTTTTTTTTTTTTGTGAATGATGTGAATATGTCTGGCGTGGATATATTAATCACATATACATATATGATAAATACCATAATTATGTTAAAAGTTACGTCAACTACAGAGTCGCTAAGTAAATATTCTGCCACTATAGAATCAATGTTTTTTTTTTGAAATTTGCATGAGACATTTAGTTATATTTATTACTAGCGACTTACCCTCGCTTCGCTCGGGTACGTTTTAATTTTTTTGAGCGGAACACTAATTCTTTTTCTAAAATAGAAGTAGCCTAAGTTATTCCTTATAACGTCCGTTATCTGCCAGTAAAACCCGTCAAAATCAGTCTTCTTCAGTGATTATCCGGAACGAACAGACATACAGAAAAATTAAAAAAATTGTGTTTTTCTTATAAGTACTGTATATACATACTTTCATATGCATTTAGTAAAAAGTTATTTTTATGACATTACAAACAGACACTTCAATTTTATTCATATGTATACATGTCAAATATTCGCATAAATCTAAGAAAGTATTAGTTCGCTAGTATAATATAAAATTCTGTTTTCTTCAGGTATTGTGGCAATCTTCGTGCCTGGCAAGACAATGACTCTGATATATGCTTCTCTTGGGGCTCTCATCTTCTCCCTCTATCTCATCTACGACACACAACTCATGATGGGTGGCAAACACAAGTACTCGATATCCCCGGAAGAATATGTATTTGCTGCTCTGAACCTTTATCTGGATATTATTAATATATTCATCTATATTCTAACTATCATTGGTGCGGTCAGATCTGATTAAAACAAAATGGCGGTCTTGTTTGTCTATGCCATATTGGAACCAATGTTTGAGCCATGTTAGTGTAGTTTGATGTTGTGGATTGTTAATAATGATTGTATGTAATTTATGTATTTTTACATTTGGATTTGTCGCTTCGAAAGTCATTTTTAGTTTTCGAACGTTCTAGAAGCAATATTTGACAGTTAGTAGACATAGTTTTTTTTTTTTATTAACTTTTTTTTTTTTATTTTATCTGAATAGAAGCCATTATTCAATTTCTGGCTCCAACGTTGGTAACAATATATTTATACAGTACAATTCCTCCTTGACACATATTCAAATCGATATCGCTCATAGAAATGTAAAAAAAAAATATAGAAATGACATTTGGAGAATGTGTAGAGATGTCGTTTCTATTTTATTTTTTTCTATCAGCGATAGCGATTGTAGAATGGCAACTTCTCTATGTCCTCATGTAAGAACTGTGTGCCTGAATCGTTATCCGCATTTGACGTAAGTTTGTGCATAGATCTTATTTTATCTCGACAACTTTCACTCGACTGATTTCTTTTCTTTTATTTAGTTTTTTTTTATTTGTGAATGGCCATAGTATGATTTTTTTTGTATATTTTTGGACGATTCAAAATTTTAGTTAATATTTGAAAGTGTTACACGATAGTCGTTTTTATTTTTAAAAAATGTTAGATAACTACTACTTACTTTTAACATTTGCTGATTTAATTTTTTTTTCCTTCTGTAACACTATTTTTAAAACATTCCTTATATAAATTTAATTCATGCTAACGACTGAACACGTCAATTGTGGACCCCCTATTTAAATTGCAGACAATAAAGTCGAAACTTAATGTTACCAGTCAGCGACTGATTTTTTTTTTAACTCGAAATGTTAACTTTTTACATCGTCCTGGCATAATGGATGTTTACCTTCGCTTAAAAAATGCGTTAATTTAAAATGGCTGGATGATGTAAATTGAAATTATTTTGTCGAATATTTATGAATCTTATATATCTTTTAAATGTTTAAGCGCGTGTATAAATTAATGTACAATTTAAACTGTTATTGCAATAATTATAGGAATGCTTTAACAATACGGTTGTGTAGCTAGGGTGTAAGTGGGTACGGTGCACGGGTGTCACCCATTTGGCGGTGACACCCGTTTGTCTTACGGGTGACACCCGAACTCACCCGTGCTCCTACATCACTGACAAGTTGTTATTTATTATATTTAAATATTACATATTTTTATTATAACAGTTTACGTCCACAGTTGAAGGAATAGAATCTGATTGTTCAAATAATTTAATTAAAAAAAATGTAAAAAATATTATATATACATACATACATATTTTTTGCTATAATGTTGCAATGACAGTAAGGAGATAATACAACTTGTATGTTAGACATTGATATACAAAAACTCAAGATACACGCTTATGGTCTCAAAGTGCCCTCAAAAAGAAGTGCACAATTCGAAATTGAATTGCGCTTTTTTCAAATCTCTTTTGTTTATTGCATGTCGGATGACAAAATTAAAACGCACGTTGTTTCGTTTAAAAAAGTACTTTATGTGGTTTGTGTAAGTTCGAATTTAGATAATGGGGAAAAATTCTCAAAAGGAGGGCGCCGCACGTGTCGCTTAATTACTGTTAATAAATAATTACTTATTCAGTCTGAGGTTAAGCATTTTGTCGTGTTATCTCTTGTATACCTGGTTTTTTGCTTCTATTGTGTTCGCATCTTACCTGTGCAATATATTGTACTTGGAAGTTAGACCAGCTGATGGAAGAATTGAGAAGGAGAGGTGCATCCTGCGGTGGTCCTGACTGACTAATGAATCAACACAGCCTGAACTGCTGGTCTTAGAAACGTGAAATTTGGAGGACGTATTCCTTAAAATTCTTCCCCATTAGAACTTTGGATTTTTGAATTTTATTCTTTCATTGGACTTAACGTCATCTGTCAATGTCACTTATTAAAGAGATATATTTTGTTAGGAAATGTGTATCTATGTTTTTATATATCAATGATGTTAGATAATAGTTGCATTTACATATTAGCTACGATGTTCATACTATATTGTAAATTAAATATTTATATGTGAAACTTCTCAAGTAAAACTAACATATTGTACTTATTTGGCTTCATAACAAAATCAGATCGATGTTAATTATTCTAACTTTTTAAATTCCGAAATGTCTAAGTCATTAGTCGTTTCAGCCGAAATGTCAAATTTTTAAAAAAATATGTTATTTATATTATCTAATTCAACAAACAGTATAAAATAAATATAACTTCATATATTATATTAAGTATTGTTCGTATAAAATATATGGGAAATTTAGCTTTAGTATTAAATAATATATATATAAGATTTTTTTTTATTAAAATATTAGAACAGTTTGACATTTGGCTTAGGCAACTATACTTTTTAAAATATTTCGCTAATATGATGCTTGCAACATTCAACTTTGAAGTGTAAGCCTATTTTTATATAAAGTGATATTAAAAAAGTGTTTTGTGGTTTCATAATACACGGGTAGTGATTTAGTTCAAAGTTACACGCTGTATATACGCATAGCACATTGACTTATGAATAAGGTATTATTTTATTTAGTTTTTGTTATGTTCGATTTATTTTTATTAAAATTATCATAACAAATGTTGTTTTATTTAGAAGTCCTCGTCACAAAAGTATTTAAAATTAGATGAATGGATAAGGAATAGAAGTTTTGTGCCATTGCCAACTTCCGCCATTTTTATTTTTTCTTAACTTATCATGCACTCACACGATGTAACGGTATTGTAATGAAAGGATACTTTAAAAAAAATTAAATTCCTAGTTTTTTTTACTGTAATAACTAGCGACTTATCCTCTTTTCAATTTTTTTGTGCGGAACCCTGATTCTTTTTCTAAAATAAAAGTAGCCTATGTTATACATATAGTTTTTGTATAACATTAGCTATCTGCCAGTGAAAGTCCCCTCAAAATCGGTCAAGCCGTTTCGGAGATAGCCTGAATAAGCAGACAAAAATTTTAAAATATATTTTTTTTAAATTAATTAATAGTTCTGTATGCTTTCATAAGCATTTAGTAAAAACCTGTTATTTTGACATTATAAACAGATACTTTAATTTTACTTATCTGTATAAATAAGTTTATAAGTACCTTCCTGTAAGTAATCACCCTGAAAACTATACGAAACTATAAATTTTAACTTTTTTAAGTACATGTTAAATTTATGTTTAGTTTCGTTGCCAAAAGGCAAAAAAAGTACATTAATTCTTAATAAATTCATCTTGTCTTGAAGCAATATTGCTAATATTTTATAAATCTCATATAAATGACTAGACAATTAATAGTGAAATTACAAAATAAGGGTGGCTCTCTATATATTATGCAACATGTGGTTATGCTTCTAAAGTTGTACTATATAAGTAAATATTAACAAACGCACAATATTTACAAAAATAATAATTTAACTTTAAAAATATAAATAAAATTCGTCCCAATCCAATGTGGATCAAAGTCGGCGGTAAAATTTGCATGTTTTCGCAAATTTGTTTTTTAATAAAGTACTTGTCTACTTGACTAAAAAGTAATAGAAATATTTTTAGTAAGTTATGATAGCAAAGTTGATTCTTTAGAAAATAATGACGATAAATAAGCAAATTCAGGACTTCCCCGTTCCCTATGTACACTATTATTGGGAAATCCCAAGTTTTTAATTTATTATCTGAATATTGTTTAGATACTTATTGCATTCACTAAAACTTAAAAGTTATTTTAAAATTTTAAATTATTATAAGCACTTCCAGTAAGTTGTAACTGAACAAAATTTTAAGTTATTGTTATTTTTAATTCCACAGTTATTTTTTTGTTTCATGATTTGTCCACTAAAATTGTACTTAAATCAGTTTTTTTTTAATTTCACTTATCTTTATAGGTTTTGTTCGATTTAAATCACTTAACTCTTTACTAAACGTCCATTTTACAATAAAAATACTGTTTTAAACCAAAACAAGTGAATGTTAGAAGGATATCATTGGATGATACAAAAGACAAACTGTATTTAAAAAACGGAAGCCTCTCTGTGATTGGTTATTAGGATCAATTAGGTTTAGGATAAGTCAAAACGTAAATCATCGGTCATTTTGTGATTTATCAGCGAATGTCATATTATTTCGGAAATAATCAATTTTTATTAGTCATCCATGCTCAAAAGCGATATCGACGCGCGTTATCCGACACTTGCTAGTTGTTATCAGTGATTGTTTTGCAAGATACGTGGACGAACGTCTGTCATGGCACAAGTAAGTTAATACAATTTTAATATTATTTTATGGCACTTTCTAAAACATAATGTTAGATTACTATCATATTTAAGAAAATATACTAGAAAACAATGACACACGCCACAGTTTTGACATTAATTGTTTGTTATCGTTTTTACATGCATATGTATGCATTTCCATGTAAACTTATCTTAGCGACTATTATTGAGTATTGACGTGATCTAATATCGTCAGGCGCTATCAATTATTATCAAATTGAAATATTTATAAAACAATTTAAGGAAATTAGCTGTTTTTTTTTTTCACTTTGTTATTTTATTTTAAAAAAGTCTAACAATAAGTAATAGTGTAGCAAAATATTCATAAATTTTAAAAGTGCAATGAACGGCTTCAAAGACTTTACTTTCATGAGTTTCAAACTTCAGTCAATAAATTATACCGGCTCTATTCATCTGTCGGTATTTTTTGTGGTTATGTTACTCGATATCTCCAATTGTGATTCACAATCGATTCACAATTTGTGAATCGATTTTCATGGTATAAATGAAAAGGTTGCCATATCTAAGTGCCATATGCATTATAAATTCACTTTTAAGCGTGAAATAATGAGAGATTATGAAGTCAGTGTACCTTTTATACCCGACTGCGACAGAAGGAGAGTTATGTTTTTAGAGTGTGTATATATTTCTTTGGCACGCTCTATAGCCTAGACGGCTTCATGGATTTTAGCTTGAGAGGTGTCGTTAGATTCGTCGTAATTGTGAAAGTGACTTAAAACTATTCCTATTACCAAACATCGCTTACGAGAAGAAAAATTTAAAGACTTTTTACTAAGAAATGTTATAAAATATATAACTTCATACTGGTCAAATAAAAAGAAATACACTAACTTATATTATGCTTTCTATGAAAACTTAAAAAAAAATATAAAAACCGACTTCCAGGCACTGAAAAGTAAAAAATAACTAAACAGGGGTTTTCATTTAGAATAGATACCTAATCAGATATTTTCGAAGTCGGTGCCAGCCAATACAAATCAAAGCACACCTTCGAATATATCTGATTAGGTATCTATTCTAAATGAAAACCCCTGTTTAGTTATTTTTTACTTTTCAGTGCCTGGAAGTCGGTTTTTTTTTTTTTAAGTTTTTATTTTTCCATTTTTAGTGTAGACGTAATAAGCAAGTAATTTGTAAGAAGAAAAAGATTTTTAATAAAAACATATTCGATTAAGCCATTTATTTAAAAACCGCTTGACCGATTTCGATAAAATTTATATGGGACCACCGGAGAAGAATTGAAACAAAAAAAAATTTTCCAAATCGGTTCAGCCGTCTTCGAATAATCCGTGAAAAGATTCCGACGAATTGAGAACCTCCTCCTTTTCGGAAGTCGGTTAAAAAGAGACAAGAAATGTCATATGAAGACGGATTTGTTTTATGGAATGGCAGAATTTGTATTCCCAATAATTTACGTATTGAAATATTAAAAATGTTACTCGATGGACATGCAGGAATTACTGAGTTGCGTACTTGTATATTGGCCGAAAATAGATAAAGACATTATCGACTTTGGACAAAATGATGAACGATGTCAAAGATCAAGAAAAACTAATAACAAAGTTCCGGTATATTCTTGGGGTTGTCCCCCTGAACCTTGGTCAAGGATCCATATAGATTTCGCAGCTCCATTTCTTGGTGTTACATGGTTAATAATCATTGATTTGAAATCACTAAATGGTTATAAGTATTACCAATGAAAAGCACTACATGTACTTGTACTATAAAAAGGCTACGAAGTTTTTGCTTTATACGGATACCCGAAATGGACCTCAATTTCTTCAAAATCCTTTCTTAGTGGATGCCTTTGTCATATGAGGAATATGTGTGCGAAATTTCAATTTTCTAGCCCTAAGGGTTTGGCCTATGCGTTGATACATCAGTCAATCACTTTTATACATATATACAGACTAGCAGAATCCGCGGCTTCGCTCGCGCTAAAACTACAAAAAAATCTTTGAAAAGGTAGATTTCATACAAACTTTCATCTCCTATTTTACCTTCTTAGGGGTTGAATTTTGGAAAATGCTGCAATACGTAACTTATTATTTTTGCCGTACTCAATTTATACGAAATTTCATGCAAATATGTCCAAGGAATAAAAAGTTTCATACAAACTTTTATTCCCTATTTCACCCCCTTGGGAGTTGAATTTTGAAAAATCCTTCCTTAGTGGATGTCTTCGTTATATGTGAAATACGTGTGCGAAATTTCAATTTGCTAGCCTTAAGGGTTTGGCCTGTGCGTTGATACATAATTCAATCACTTTTGCCTTTTATATAATAAGATTGATCCTCATTGGTGTACACCAAATAGTTTCCATGGAATATTATATTAAAAATATAATTGAATATGGGAGCTGACTGAATTTATTTGTAATTTTATCTTAAATATTTTCAGCCAGGGTACTACCATTCTGCACATCTTGGCGAAGATGGGCATGGCGCCGCCGCCTTTGATTTTACAGAACAAAGTATACGAAAAGGCTTCATTAGGAAGGTAAGTTAAAACCTTACTTCACATAGCCTCGATATTATTTTAAATCTTTTACGAAAAAAAAAAACAAATTAATAATACAAAATATACCCACTTTAATCACAAATTAATAATAATTTTAATTTAAATAGACACCATTGTTACTGCTCTCAATCTAGGTACTTTTCAATATTTTCAAGTAATCGGTAGCACAATGCCAACTTTTTATAACTCTTATATCATTATAACCAGATAAAAACGGTAAAAATCGCAGTTATTATAAGAAACCGACAATAGTCTGACAAAAGTTTGTTTTTTTCTTCCGATTATTCGACAAATAGAAACAATATTTATTTATGTTTTAAAAAACATGTATCACGAAAGTGGTAGTGCCATGCTTGTTACCTTCGGGTAGCAGCCGAATGGGCCGGCACGCCCCGTATAGTACCACTCTCTCACAGGAGACCGGCGTGAAGTGGCAGCTATGCTGTCGCGTTTCGTCCGGTAAATGAGAGTCCGGGAGGCCCACTCCCCATCCCTAAACCCTCCCCCTCCTCTCTCCCTCCTCCCTTCCTCTCCCTCCCTCCCTTTCTTGAAAGGCCGGCAACGCATCTGCAAGCCCTGCAGTGTTGCAGATGTCCATGGGCGGAGGTGATCACTTCCCATCAGGTGAGCCTCTTGCCCGTTTGCCCCCTTTGTCTCATAAAAAAAAAACAAATAGAAACAATATTTATTATGTCAAAAAAAAAAAACATTATGTATCACGACAGGTGTACGCGATCCTGATGAGTCAGCTGCTGGTGACGATGGGGTTCATAGCATTATTTCTGTTCCATGAACCGACGAAAGAATTTGTTAGACGAAACACATATCTGTTGTGAGTATCTATTTTAAGAAAGATTATTGACATGGTTCTATTATTTTACATGTTTCCTGGCGTTATGCCTGGCGCAGGAATCAAATCTTCTCCTTCCGATTTCAAAAGTACCTATTATTTTACAACTGCTTCCATTGAGCCTATATATCACTCTTTAAAATTTTAATTTTTATCAGTTACAATAAATTGTAAAACTGCAAATAAATTATCCGTATCGATATGATTTTTTTTTTATACTAAACTTTAGTTTTTTGGAACTGGATATTTTTTTTATATTAACTAATTATAAAACTATGTTAACTATTATATAAAAAATTAAAAAAAAAATCACGCATATAGGGAATATACGTGATTTTTTTTAATTGTCTAATTTAAAAATAATCTTTTGCCTACAGCTGGATAGCTTTTATAATTCTATTCGTATGCCTGATCGCAATGGCGTGTTGCACGGAGGTGCGTCGCACTGCGCCCATGAACTTCATCTTCCTCGCAATATTCACTATAGCCCAGAGCTTCCTGCTGGGGGTAGCCACTAGTCGATACAATGTTTCTGAGGTAAATCTGTTGTTATACTATTTTAGGACTACTATCTTAGTGTTCTGGATGATTATTACGTCAGCAATATTTATTTAAATAATCAATATTTTGTTAAATTTAGTTATATTTTGATTTCTCAAATGTGTTCAGAACACACATGACAATCCTACTTATCTATGCTCAAAAGCGAAAAACATGTTCATGAATTCCCCAAAATAATTGAGACGTAATGTTTACGTAACCACAGGAGGGGACAGTAAGAGCTTCACTTACTTTTGCTGACAAGGGAGTGGGAGGGGTTAATAATTACGGAAATTCTGTTTACGTAATACTTGAACGACCTGTAAGAATATTATACAATACGTATTTTCAAAAATCGGATAAGTGCGAGTCTGACTCGCACACCGAGGGTTCCGTAGCATGAAACAAAATAAATTTGTAATCGAAAAAAAAATTGTGATGTAACTACAAGTTTACGGTGTTCTGATTTTTTCCTTTAGTTATGTTATAAGACATTGCTTCTTGCCAAACATGATTCTAGATCCACAAGAAGTAGATACCTACCCTAAGATTCTCTTGCGAGTGTCAAAATATGCGGCATAAACGGCCGTCTCTCTTTTCCTTTTGAGGCACGGAACCCTAAAATTGTGTTTAGTTTTTTAAAACTTTATTTTTTTCATTAAAATAGGTGATGATGGCAGTCGGTATAACAGCCGCAGTGTGTCTCGGCTTGACAATATTCGCTTTCCAAACAAAATGGGACTTCACGATGATGGGTGGCGCGCTGGTCGCCGCGTCTATAGTTCTTTTTATTTTTGGTGAGCTTTATGTATTAAAAATAAGTTAAAAAATGCTATAACACAAGCAGTTTTGAATTAAAGCGATCATCATATCACCAACCTTTTAAACTTTTGTGTATTGTGTATGTCTTTGTATCACATTATATTGTTATTTGAAATTTTGTTGAAAAAATTCGTAAAATTTCAATATTTTAAACAAATAATGGAGTAGTTACAAAATCCATCACTTGGGTTTAGACACCTTACAACAGAGGTCGCTAATTTTAGACATGTACTTATATGTTTATTTATAGACGTCTTGTTAATTAATTGATAATACATGTGCCTGCTTGTGGACCTAAAGGTTATATTAAATACTAGCGACTCACCCTCGTTTCGCTTGGGTTCGTCCCTACACGGTAGGTACGTTATAAAAAGATATAACATCAGCTATCTGCTGGTAAAAGTCACGTTAAATTCGGTCCAGCAATTTCGGAGATTAGCCGGAACAAACAGACAGACAAAAATTTTAAAAATAGTTTTTTTTTTATAAATACCATATATGTATTCTTTCATATACATTTAGTAAAAAGCTGTTATTTTGACATTACAAACAGTTCAATTTAGATAAACTATTATAATAAATATTTGTTTCCAGGTATCCTCGCAATTATAATACGTAGTAACATTTTAAATCTTGTATACGCATCGGCTGGAGCGCTGATATTCTCGCTCTATCTCGTGTACGACACTCAGCTGATGATGGGCGGCAAACACAAGTACAGCATCTCTCCTGAAGAATACATCTTTGCAGCTTTAAACCTATACTTAGATATTATTAATATCTTCCTATTCATACTCACTATAATAGGAGCGACTAAATGATAGTTCTTTTTCAGATAAAACATTTTTTTAACTTTTAAGTTATTAATTTCCCAATAAACGGTCGGGATTGGAAATTTTGATTTTTTTTTTCTAAAATATAATTTGCTTGCACTTAAATACTACTTATGATATGTTTCAAATATTAAAAGCACAAATTAATATGTTAAAATCATCAAAAAAGTACTAGATACAGAATCCCATGCAAAGATTCTCTTAAAACTGTCACCAATTGTGTTTAGGTAATTATTTTAGTTGAAAAAAATATAAATCAATGTAAATTGAACCTTAAATGCAATGATTAAATTTGTTTTCACAATAAAAAATTTAAAGCGCGCTCGAATGTTCAAATGAGCGCTCATTCGATGAAGACATTTTTTGTCGCTGACTGTGTATCTAGTATTTTTTTATTAATGGTTAAAAGCAAGCTTTTAGTTAAGTAAAGAGCATTTTTTTCTTATATATAAGTAAATATGGTGCTACCAAAGATGAAAAGGTTTGTGTACTATAATAATTACTATAACATATTTTAATAAACAGTTAAATATTACATATTTTTCCTAACTTTATAAGTATAGTGTTCAGTCAAGTGGTCGAAAATCGACCATAATGATTATTAAACATTCGAGGAAAACATGTATGGATATATTTTACGAGACTATATAAAGAAAACTGTTTCCAAAATGTTTTTATTCGTCATATAACTTAACAAAAAATTCCGTTGACATACAGAGGAGAAAAATGTACTGAGCTGTTTTGTCTTTGCCTATTTAATATTTATATAATTATATACAGACTAGCGGCTCACCCTCGCTTCGCTCGGGTTCGCCTCTAGGAAAACAAGAACAAACCTATCCCACGGGAACAATACATTTTTCCGGGATAAAAAGTAACCTATGTGTTATTCCAGACTATAATTTCTGTGCCAAATTTCATTCAGATCAAAGAGTAACAAACATCCAAACATACATACTCACAAACTTTCACATTTATAATATTAGTATGGATATTCATTTTATTGTTCCGATTATAATTGTTAAAATCAAACACAAGTGCCTAAATAAGATAGTTGTCATTACTATTATACATATATAGTAATAATTTTTTGGTGTTTGCCACATAAATTATGTTAATATCAAAAGCTCATAGTCCAAGAGGTAACCGTAGAAAAGATATCTAATTTATAGAAACTACAAACTATCATTTTAATTCCGCTTCTTTAATATGACTGTATATAATATTGTATTCATCATATGAGTTATTTTTTTAATTACTAATTATGTAGGTATAGGTACTATGAATGTGTGTGCTTGTTTGTATAAGAGTATTTAAATAATAAATAATATACCGAGTTTTAGCTATTTTATTTATTTTCCACGTTAATTTCGTCTATTACTATTGATATTCACTTCGACAATTATTCTTTACTGTTAATGTTACTGTGGTAGCCCAGTGGTAACGCGCTCGCTTGGGAAACTGGAGTGAAGCGGGTTCACATCTCGGATCTCGCACCTCTGATATTTTCATATGCGAATCATTTCCAACGTGATCACCACTTGCCTTATGCTGAAGGAAAACATCGCGAGGAAACCTGCATCCCAGAGAGAGCCTAGCAAATTTTCGAAAGGCATGTGAAATTCGTGAGAAGCGTGATGGAAAATGGGCTGATCCCCTTTGCATTGAAAGGAAGCCCATACCCAGCAGTAGGACGTTAAAAAGGGCTGAATACACAACGTTACTCTTATAATTATTATGTGTTGATTTTGAGGAGCGATGTCAATCTTTGCTTGATATTTGACGCGATTACCTGAAAGCCCGACCATCTGTGGCGATTTGGGGCGATCACATACCCGCAGTGTTCTCATGCCCGCAATGCATGTGAACCTTCTCAGTAAAAATTCAGTAAATGAGTTTTTGTGTGTTAATATTTGGCACGTCTTTGCTAATGGTGAATGGCTTAGTAGAAAGATGCATGCACGTTTCTTACTTATGAATGAATTAATCGCTTTTATTCGGTATCAAAACCTAAATCCAACCTTTCTCTACGAATAACCGTTAATCATTATTATCTCGGTTTACTAAATCGTTCATTTTCATTAACCGATTAAAGAACGAGTGATGAATTAACCATTACATTAACGAAATAAACCGTTTATTTAAACCGGTTCCGAGCCCTGGCCAAAACTTGATGGATAAATTTCCCATTAGGTCTTTTAGATGTAAAAGATTTTTTATTGTTTTAATTTAGATTTTTTTTAATTAATAAGCGTCTTTCATTTGGCTCTATTTCAAAAGCAATGACATTCACATTATAGATAAACATCTATTTATACTTTAATATTATAAAGCTGAAGAGTTTGTTTGTTTGTTTGGTTGAACGCGCTAATCTCAGGAGTTACAAATCCGATTTGAAAAATTGTTTTTGCATTAGATAGCCCGTTAACTGAGGAAGGCTATAGACTATAAATCATCCCGGAAAAATGTACGGTTCCTTTGGGATAGATTTGTTTTTGTCTAAGGATGAATCCAAAACGAAGCGAGGGTGAGTCGCTAGTTAAAGATAAAGGTATGAGTGTTTTAAGGCAGTGGTAGGCCAGTGGTAACGCGCTCGCTTGAGAAACCGAGTGAAGCAGGTTCAAATCCCGGGTCTCGCACCTCTGATATTGTCATGTGCGAATCATTTCTAACATGATTACCACTTGCCTTATGGTGAAGGAAAACATCGTGAGGACACCTGCATGTCTGAGAGAACCTAGCAAGTTTTCGAAAGATATGTGAAGTCCGCCAACCCGTACTCGGCTAGCGTGGTGGACTATGGTCTGATCCCCCTCGTATTGAAGGGAGGCCCGTGCCCAGCAGTGGGACGTTACAAAGGGCTGAATACATACATACATACATGAGTGTTTCACCAATTTTTGGCTTAAAAGTGAGTAAGAGTTAAATTGAATATTTTAAAATACGTATTCCATAATAAAAATCCATTTAATGTATCAAAAATGCTTGTAAAAATAAATTTCGAGTTTTAATTAAATATTAACAAATTAGATAACATAACTTAAGAGGGCAGATAAAACTGACCATCAAAAATGAAATATTTACATTTCGTTTTCACGTTATCAGTTAGGTACGTCACTTATCAAGTTGATATAATTAACACAGTGTTCATTCACTTCGAAAGTAACCAACAAGATGATATACTGGACTATCGCGGCTGTATTTGTGATTTTATTTATTATTTTTCTAAGAAAAAAAGATCCGGAACCCATTTTTGGCGTATACTCAGTACCTGGCAAGTGGTATTACTTTAAATATGTTGTTTTCTCGTGTCTTTATTACTATAGAAAGGTAAGTTCATGTTTTTTTTTTTTTTATTTTACCTATTCGATTAACTTCTATCAATCTTCTGTATAGTTTCTTTAAAGCTTCAAGACTTCACATAATTTACAAAATATATTTACTATTTATATTATTATTCACTAAAATCATATGGTTAGTTAAATGATATAAATATATACATTTCTAGCGACTCACCCTCGCTCCGCTCAGGTTCGTTACTAGGGTGGACCACCCTTATCACTTAGGGGTATAAAAAATAGTTTACGTCCTATTCTCAGACCTACTGAATATACACACAAAATTTCATAAGAATCGGTCAAACCGTTTCGGAAGAGTTTTGTTACAAACGCTGTGATACGAGAATTTTATTTTAAATTTTAACTTAACCCGGCTTTAATTAACTACATAAATTAATTATTATTAATAATAATTGATTTAAACTCAAGTTTAATTAAAAAATAGAATCTCAATTCCCAGCAAAAATCCTGTTTCTGGATCTTAAGGCTATCACTTTATACCGATATTTCTATCCAAAGCAGTGTATATATTTCATCTGTTATATGAATTCATTAAAAATTTATTTAACACCTCTTCGATAATATCTATGAAATTATGGATAATTTCTAAAAAAATAATTGTTAGCTGACACGCTTGCTCGCGATTGTCAACGGGTTAAAGTGTTTATATAAGTACCTACACTAGTGACTCATCCTCGCTTCGCTTTGGGTTCGTCCATAGACAAAAACAAATCTATCGTACGGGAACCAGGGCCGGATTTAAGGGAGGGCAAGCGGGGCTGCAGCCCCGGGGCCTCCACAAGAGAGGGGCCTCCACAAGAGAGGGGCCTCCACAAAAGAGATTTAATAAAAAAAAAAACAAACTTTGACTGTTCGACAACTTTTTAGTTTTTATTTTTAACAAATATGATTGATTATACATATTATATAATTGTTCTTAAATATTAAAAACAATTTATCCATATTCGTTCACCGCAGTTCATCGCAGTCGGGTAAAAAGAAGTTATAGATCAGTTATAATTCATTAATTATCACGGGGTTTTTTTCGCGTGAGTTTATTTATTTTATAATTTTTAGGTCGGCTATATTATCATCAAACGCCAATGTTTTATAGGTATATTCACGTTTGTTAATTCAAATTTGCAATAAATGTTCTTCGATCCTTTTCTATTTTTGTTTTTTGTATTTTTGAGTGTATTTTTTTGTATTTAGTTAACTAAAGGTGAACAAAAAGCTCATGAGGATTTAACCTTTTTATATAAAAAATTTAACACATATTGTCAACTAGCGACTTACCCTCGCTTCGCTTGGGTGCGTCCCTAGGTACGCGGATTTTATTCACAATTTCATGGGTTTTAATTTTTTGCGCGGAACCCTGATTTTTTTTCTAAAATAAATGTAACTTAAATTACTCCTTAAACATTAGCTATCTTCCAGTGAAAGTTCCGTCAAAATCGGTCCAGCCGTTTCAGAGATTAGCCGGAACAAACAGACAAAAAATTTAAAAATTTAAACCTTATATGCATTTCATGTGAATTTAGTAAAAAACTGTTATTTTGACATTACAAACAGACATATAAATTTTATTTATCTGTAGGTATAGATAAAATAACTGCATGTTTTATTGAATTCACCCACAATTAACCACAATCAAAACATAACTAAAATTGATTTAGACTTATACAAATTCATAGATAATAATATAATACTTAAATTGATGATGTATGTTACGTCTACGCGATGGCAGAATCTAGCTTAAGTTTAAAATACAATAAGAAATTAGACTCACAGGAGCATATCTAAAAGACAAACGCACAGTAGCTTATTTAATAAGATTGTTAATTAAAAACAAAAAAAAAACGAGGTTTTGTTCATTGTGTACCATTTTTCGGATAGCCATAGAAAAGAAAAGCTAAGGAACAATCAACCAACGAGAGTTTCATTTTGAAACCCTTAAATGCAGTCCACCATATTTAAATTTAAAAGTTTCCATATGGTATATCCTGTTAAAACAAGTAAATAAGGTTTATTTATATGCTGTTGCTGATGTTATATAATAAAGATGTTTGCTTTTTACCCGACTGCGGCGAAACAGGGTTATGTGTTTAACCTGTATGTATGTCTGATTCTATGTTCGTTTGTAATCACTAAATGGCTTAACCGATTTTGATGATTCATACGTAATTCGATAAGTATT
Organism: Fabriciana adippe; assembly: GCA_905404265.1. NCBI lineage: Eukaryota > Metazoa > Arthropoda > Insecta > Lepidoptera > Nymphalidae > Fabriciana > Fabriciana adippe. The sequence goes on along the minus strand of FR989997.1, from coordinate 2,339,616 downwards.
GTTAATATGAGTGTCATAGGCTATATAGATATAATTTGTATATATTGAAAAAAAAATCGTGCGAATAAATCGAGTGGGGTATCGAAATACAACTTATTAAGAGGCCATTACAGAAATATTTACAACTTACATGTTCAAAAGGAATTTAGAATAAAAAATTGTTAAATAAAACTAAAAATGTCTAATTCTCCGAAAAAGAAGAGAAGAAATTGACGAAGGAGCATAGTATTATGCAGCCGGAGACATACATATACTATGTACCTACATGTTTTAGAATAGTTGCGTGTGTGTATGCCTCTGACTACAAAATAATAATAACATTATGTTCCTTCGTCAACTTGTTATCTTCTTTTTAGGTCGCTTCTTATGCAGCCGGTTTTTTATTTTTGTAAAAAAAAAAATCTGGAGTGGTTGTGTGTATTGTCCATCAAAAATCTCCGTAGTTTTAGTAAAACAGTACTTATTCACATCTCAAAATTATTTGTGGCTATTCCAATATAAAAAAATAGCTCTCCGGCTTCATCTAACCAGTTGATGGAAGTAAAATATAGTTTTAAATTATTTATTGATCAACTACCTATCTTAGTATATTTTATTTTATTAAAATAATGTATATTCTTTTACTTAAAAAGTAATTTTATCATAGATTATTTATGCTTACATTAAGTCTATATAATTATGTACCATATATAATTTATATGGTCATTTTATTTATATGGGTAACTTAAGAATTCTATCCATAATAAAAAAGCATTAACGTTCAGCAAAATCATCAACTATTTTTCACCAAAAAATGCTCGCAAGATTCCATCCATTAACGCTGTAATTTAATTTCGAATAATTCTTGTTTTTGACTATATCTACATATGTTTATTGAAATAATTTAATTTGTTTCGCAATAAATACTTAAATCACTTGACTAAAAAAATTTTTCATTTTATTCGGAAAATAATTAGGGGCCTCCACTCCGTTGTTGCCCCGGGGCCTCCACACCCCTAAATCCGGCCCTGACGGGAACCGTACATTTTCCGGGATGATATATAGCCTATAGCCTTCCTCAGTTAACGGGCTATCTAATGGAAACCAAACAAACAAACAAACTCTTTAGCTTTATAATATTAAGTATAGATTTGAGTGTTGGTCAATTGAATGATGAAAATTAGAGATGTTACACTAGGTTATCTTGAAGCTAGAGACAAAGTATTTTTTTAATCTATTTTGTTATTAACTAATACATTAGCACTTTGGTCAAATTACGTTATCTTCATTAAATACCTAATGTCTTCAAATATTAATTGATAAACACCTATCAAGGAAGAATTAAATAGATATTCCTCTGAATATCGATCTTTGAACAATAACAGCTGCTAAAATCCAGTTTTTCTTATGTCCAAGGCGATCAGCGTCATAATCTATGGACTTTCCGCAATAAAAGTTTATTATATAGATGTATTCAGCCTTTTTTAACGTCCCACTGCTGGGCACGGGCCTCCCTTCAATACGAGGGGGATCAGGCCATAGTCCATCACGCTGGCCAAGTGCGGGTTAACGGACTTTAGATGTCTTTCGAAAACTTGCTAGGTTATAGATAGATTATAGTCTGGAGTGGCACATAGGTTACTTGTTATCCCAGAAACGGTTACCGTGTGATAGATTTGTTTCTGTCTAGGAACGAACCCGAAGCGAAGGAGGGTGAGTCGCTAGTATTGAAAATAAGCTGATTGTTGTAAAGCATAACAAAAACTCTAAAAGAAAATTGCTTGTAATCTATACTTATAATATTATAAAGCTGAAGAGTTTGTTTGTTTGTTTGGTTGAACGCGCTAATCTCAGGAACTACTGGATGGAATTGAAAAATTCTTTTTGTGTTGGATAGTCCATTTATCGAGGAAGGCTTAAGGCTATATATATATATCATCCCAGAAAAATGTACGATTCCCGTGGGATAGAGTTCTTTTGTCTAGAGACGAACCCGAAGCGAAGCGAAGGTGAGTCGCTAGTAATAGATAACAGTCATTATAAATTACACAGAATTATAGAAACCTAATACAAATATTAGAATTTAATTTAATTATTTGTTATATATTACACATTCCCAATAATACAACTTCATATGCCTATTTTCATCAACCATAAATAGCATTGAAACAATTTTTTTTAACTATGTAACCTTTGTCGTTTTCGATATTATTATTGGTGTTACTACAGCAACAAAATCCTTTACGGGTACGAAAATGACAAACGTACAGACATACAGCGCAGGATTAGTATACATTATTGAGGGCATCGTTCTAAAAACTATTGGCATCATCCTTAACACTTTACACGCCATTTCAATCAAAGCGAGCTGAAAACTAAGGAACAAAGCTAAGCTAAGCTCTACAAATTTCTCTTTTATGACACCTAATTTTTATCATGTTTAAAATTATATTTGTTTATTTAATATGCAAACCCTTCAAGAAGCTTATGCTAATAATTATAATATGCCTATGTTATAGTACTCGAATAAAAACAAGGCAGCTGGTACCCACGGCCAGGCAGGACGAGGGGTGAGGGCGGTCGCCAATCTAGAGGATATGGATAGGGCACAACCCCTCAGTGAACATGCGAAGGTAAATTTAAATTCCTACTTATTTATGTATGTATTTAGCCCTTAATAACGTCCCGTTGCTGGGCACAGGCCTCCCTTAAATACGAGGGAGATCAGGCCCACCATCACGCTGGCCAAGTGCAGGTTGGCGGATTCCACATGTCTTTCGAAAACTTGCTAGATTCTTTCACACATGCAAATTTCCTCATGATGTTTTCTTTCCTCGTAAGGCAAGTGGTAATCATGTTTGTAATGATTCGCATATGAAAATATATCAGAAGTACGAAACCCGAGATTTGAACCCGCTTTACTCGGTTTCTCAAGCGAGCGCCTTATCATTGAGCTACCATAACCTATTTTAATGTGTGTGAATGTGTTTGTGTTTACGCTGTAACGGAAAGTAGACCTGAATGAAATATGGTATTCAGAATAAGAAAGGTTATATTTAAGACTAACGACTTACTCTCGCTTCGCTCGGGTGCGTCCCTAGCTGGGTTTTATTTTTTTGGGCGTAACTCTAATTCCTGTTTCTAAAATAAAAGTAGCCTTAGTTACTCCTTATAACATCAGCTACCTGCCAATGAAAGACCCGTCAAAATCAGTCCAGCCGCTTCGGAGATTAGCCGGAACAAACAGACAGACAGACAGACAGACAAAATTTTTTAAAATTGTGTTTTTCTTATAAGTACCTACCGTATATAATTTCATATGCATATAGTAAAAATCTGTTATTTTGACATTACAAACAGACACTTTAATTTTATTTATCTGTATAGATGTGAGATTTGAAGATGACCTACTAAGTGGAGCCTAGCCGTGGGCAAATATGACTATTATAAAAAAAGATAAAAACCACTAGATAAAGTAAAAATATATATTAATATTGTACCCTTTAATAAGTTAAGAAATAACTTAGTATGAGACTTACAAATATGCACTGAAAATTTTAAAAATAGCATTTCAAAAATGGAATGAAATTATTCTTAACCTCACTCATTTAATGAAAAATTAAACTTTTTGAAAAACTATTCAGTATAGTAATATCTATGCAACTAAAGTATTTTACATTTTATTTATGTTTTAGAAAATGTTCCATTTAAAATTCATGATGTTCTTAATATTTGTATTCATCAATTTGAACACATGCCTGTAACACATCGTCTTGATGACGATAGATGAGAAATTGTCGAAGTAACCTACCCTATTTAAAAACACCAATAGGATCTCAACAAAAGCGACAAAAGCCACATAGAAACCAATAAATATTCATTGGTTTTGATGTGGCTTTTGTCGCTTTAATTTTTTTCAATATTGCGGGTATACTCACAACACAGAACACATCGCCTTATTATTATCAAACTACTAAATTATAATTGCGAAAGATTGTACAATATATATATATACTAGCGACTCACCCTCGCTTCGCTCGGGTTCGTCCCTAGCTTGCATTAAATCACGATTGATCAGTTTTCGACCGGAGAGGAAAAATGACTAAATTACTAAAATGGCTATTAAAAAATAAGGGTTGATCGTAGAAGGGTGAAAATTGAGGATTGTATGTATTTTTGTATGTTGTATCATAAAAAAATAGAAATTAAAAATTTTGTCTAAAAAATAAAAAAAAAATTTAGGGGTGGACTACCCCTAACATTTAGGGGGATGAAAAATAGATGTTGGCCGATTCTCATAGATACCGGATAAGCACAAAAAATTTCATCAAATTCGGTCAAGCCGTTTCGGAGGAGTATGGCAACGAAAACTGTGACACGAGAATTTTATATATTATATATATTATATATATATATATATATATATATATATATATATATATATATATATGTGGATTTGGATGAAATAAACTTAAACCTTTAGACAAAATACACTATGATTTGGAATATTAGGCTTCTGTTGGGAAGCGTTCGAACTAAGCCAAACGCAATGCATAATACAGGAATCTATACTAATATTATAAAGCTGAAGAGTTTGTTTGTTTGTTTGGTTGAACGCGCTAATCTCAGGATCAATTAATCCGATTTGAAAAATTATTTTTGCATTAGATATCCGGTTAACTGAGGAAGGCTATAGGCTATATATCATCTCGGAAATATGTAGGGTTTCCGTGGGATAGATTTGTTTTTATCTACCCGAAGCGAAGGTGAGTCGCTAATAATAGAATAAAAATCAGACACAATATTTTTAAATGTTATTTTACTGCATTTACATTATATATTTGAATATGTTATCTAGGCTTTCGACGCGGTGTTCTTCATAGCATCAAAAAAAGAGGAGGGCGATAAGGGCGTGTACGTGATATCAGGTTGCGAGCGACGACCTATGGGCATGTGCAATGGACTATTTTATATTGGTGTAAGTACTGTATCCGTATAATTGAAACTAAAAGTATCATATATTAGTTAGTTTACAGGCATCTATAATATTTTAAAAGTAATTATTTCATCCCTAAGGATGAAACTCTTGAAAATGTAGGGTCTTTGAGATTTAAACCAATTGATTAATAAAAACTTGCAAATATAATCGTGTAAATCATAATTAACGAAGATATCATGAATCTTCTAGAGGCTTGAAATAAAATTCTGCTGGAGAGAGCCGGCAAATTTGGTCTTCCTTAATCTATAAATCTAAAGACCTTCTTTTTGTTTGAACATTATAATATCGGAAATCCCTCTAAAATCAAAAATTCTTATTTTATTGCCTCTACAGTTGCCTGGTAAAGGTCTCCTATGCAGTAAGAAACTACCAGACACCGTACTATTCGGCGCACCGATCGGCGAATTTGCAGCTGAAGGCATTAAAATTACTCCCTTAGAGCCTATGAAGAAGTGGGCTATATATTACAAAGGGCCCATGTGGTACGTAATTTGAATATTTTTCTGAGATAAACAGTAGCTGTGTTATTCTGATGTATGAGCAATATTATCGTAGTTTCATTAAAACCATTCAGTAGTTTTTGCGTGAAAGTGTAACAAACTTCCATACATCTATACATCCAGACACCCATACATCCTCACAAACTTCCGTATTTATAATACTTATTAGTAAAATTACGATGTCTATCTGACTCTATTAAAAAAATGGAAATATTCCAAGGGAAATATTTGGTTAAAGGAGTTGAACCACAGTCACTATTCGGTTCTTGTGGATATTTTGTATAAAAATCACAGCTTATACGTCAACATAGCTCTACCTTTATTTACAAGTTTTAAGGTAGCGAACAAACAAATAAATCTCAATATATACATATAGTTCGTTTTTTTTTAGTATTTAGATAATTTGTCGGACGAAAACTGACATCAGGTCTTTATTTGGACACTATCGGCCAATTATTCAAAATCAATTCTTTTTTTCAGAAAAAATATTTTTCGTTAAAGGTTAGGTTGCTTAAATTATTTAGTAACTATTTCTAGGTATCAAAACGACCCAAGTAAAATAGTTGAAGTAGACTTCAGCGGGGAATGGATAGCCACAAGCAAATATTTCGATTACGACACCAATCTGTATCCGCCAGCTGTCATCAGATCTATTGCCAGAGAGAAGTGGAGTCGGGAATATTTCGAAGGACTAAAAAAGTAAGCATTATAATAATAGTCTAAAGCAATTTCCTATGAAATCTGTTGCACGTATATTATTTAAATTAAAAAAATGAGTGATCCCTTTTTTAAAGTCTTTCCGTTTATATTACACAATTTCTCAACTTATTGTGTATGTATTGATTTTAAAGATTGTTATTGAATATCCCTATTAATCTAAAAATTTTTTTAGCAATCCATTATTTCATTCTGTAAATTCAAATTAAGCAGTAGCTCTTGAGTATAAATTTCCTTATAAGGAGTGGTCAAATTCAGAAAATACTCAAAAGAAATGTAAATTCAAACATATAATACTCAGGCAGTAAGCTTAGAAATAGTTATTAAACCAGAAAACCTGTCAAGACAAATGATACATTTAATTATCTTATTCCAGAGCACACCAATCTCGCTACGAGCAGTTCGGCAAACTCAAATGTAAATTCACAATAGAAAACGAATCATTTGAATACACTCTACCATCGTTCAGGGATCATGGCTTTGGTAAGAATAATATCCTATAAGAATAATCACTGAGTGATCTTTAGTCTTATGGCAGAATTTGAAGTTTTCTGTTAAAATTTTGACTGTCGTCCATAAAACAGTGACTATCATCAGTTCGTTTCCTAATTCGTACAAACAGAGCCATTGGATCGAGATAGTATATCTGCCTGTCTGATATCTCGTCGATCATATAGGTTTCTGGTCTTCCGGAACCATAATTGAGGGAATATATAGAGTACATCTGTTTGCACTCAAGTTTATACTGTACGCTCTAGTTCTACAATATCTTTCCCATCTACTCTCAATGAGACTGGCCATTGCCAAACGGTATCAGGAGAATAATATTATTGTGATGACTAGCGACTTACCCTCGCTTCGCTTGGGTGCGTCCCTAGGTACGTTTTAATTTTTTTGAGCGAAACCCTAATTCTTTTTCTAAAATAAAAGTGGCCTAAGTTACCCCTTATTCAGCTATCTGCCAGTGAAAGTCCCGTTAAAATTAGTCCAGCCGTTTCGGAGATTAACCGGAACAAACAGACAGACAGACAAACATTTTAAAAATTGTGTTTTTCTTATAAGTGCCGTATATAATTCCATATGCATTTAGTATAAAGCTGTTATATTAACATTACAAGCAGACACTTCAATTTTATTTATCTCAATTTTAACTCAATGTTATTTTATGTATAGATGATTAATAATATTGATGTGTATTCAAAACGACACTTGGTAAAAAGAACTGGAAAAAGAACCATATGTAAAACATATTTTTAATCCATTTCATAGGTCAAATTCGTGATTGGACGTTAATGCATCGATACGCTTTTCATCACATTTTCGTAGAAGACGGTATCAGCATCAGTGTTGGGGTTGTTTGTCAGCCCTGCACCGCTACAAAGTAAGTATGCAGTCAGGTCAATATTGACCCAATCAGTTAATCATTTTGTAACTATAAATTAATATTTATTCATACAATTTGAGATGCACTATTTTTACTGGCTTGAAAAAAGAGAGGTAACTCAATCCGGTTGAACTTTTTTTATGTATGTTGCTCGATATCTTTGCCAATTGCGAATCGATTTTCGATAATTCTTTTTTAATGAACAGACTAGTGACTCACCCGCGAAGCGAGTGTTTCGCTCGGGTTCGTTACAGTAGGTACGTTTTAATTTTTTTGAGCGAAACCCTAATTCTTTTTCTAAAATAAAAACAGCCTAAGTTACTCCTTATAATATCAGCTATCTGCCATTGAAAGTCTCGTTAAAATTGGTCCAGCTGTTTCGGAGATTAGCCGGTACAAACAGACAGACAGACAGACAAAAATTTTAAAAACTGTATTTTTCTTATAAGTACCGTATAAAATTCCCTATACATTTAGTATAAAGCTGTTATTTTGACATTACAAACAGACACTTCAATTTTATTTATCTGTATATATTACCTAAGGCTGATCTTAAATGAATTTAAAAAAAGTCCACCGCTTTAAATGTAATATAGTTATTGTTAAGTGATTTTTATGTCCGTGTACCTTTTATTTTTAGGTAAAAATTAATTACTAATTACTTAACTTGAAGATTAATAATTAGTTTTAACCTTTTTAATGAATTAAATTGTTGACTTTGTGTTTATTATCCGGATATTCAATGCCCTTATTAATATTATTAACGGAAAAGAATATTTTGCTCTATTTTCAATATATTTAATGGGTTGGAAAATAACATAGGCTTAGTATTTATACGAAAACATGAGTTATTCCAGTGGAATAGAGTATATTTTTTAAAAGCTAGTAAGACTAGTTAAATATAAATAAAATTCAACATTACAAAATTTCAGTATAGAGGCAGGTCTTATTGGATTACCCAACGGTGATGTTTTACCCATAAAGTGGGTAGATCTGAAGCTGTACCAACACGGCGAGGGTGGTGTGGCGCCTCGAGACTACGCTTTTAGGTTCCAAGCAGGAGATGAAGTGTATACTGTCCAGGTACACATATTTAATTATTTATTTATGTTCAAAAAAAACATATAAAATAAAAAACAGATACCTTGTGTACAAAGAATGACTTATCTCTTTAAGAGATCTCTAACAGAAACCCTCGAGCGTGAGAAAAAATAAAAATAATAATGAGGTACGGTGTAGGTACAAACTACAAACATTAATAATTTATTATATAAATACATAGAATTCATACATATTTTCAATACGTAGTACCTATTCAAAGATTTTTTTAGAAACTAACTTAAAGTCGAATAATGCACATATTCATGATCGATTTAACATTACTTTTAATAGGCAAGGCTAGAATCAAAACGCTAAATATGATGTATATTATACCCTAATTTAATTCTGACTGGCAGGCACTAAATTTAAAGCTAGAAAATCTAAAGTTTTCTCTTCATGGCAGGTTTTAGTGGAATATGAAGCAATTCATTACGTGTCCCAAGATTGGGATGCAAAGATGGTTGAACGCTTCTGCAAGTTTATAGTCAATGGGGTTCCCGGACGAGGAGTGTCCGAGTTCCACTACCGACACAAAGATGGACGGCCAGAAACTGTGGCTAAAAACGATCCGGAATGGTATAGGAAATTATGCCATAAAATATAATACCTTAAGAAATCCTAGTCAAAGTATGGCTGTTACTTGTGTTAAAATATAAGCGTAATAAATGATTAATATTATGTTTGCAATTAAAGGACTTGTTTATTATAAATAATAATGTTTTTTATTTCACGGTTTTTTACGTATCCCTTTTCACGATTTGTACAAAACGTTCTTCTTTAAAAATATATCTTGAGGTACTTTACTTGTTGGTACCTACTATCCAATTCTTCTCAGAAATATAGCAGTCATAGCAGAAAAAAAATGTCTTTAGAAACAGGCATGGGTATTGCTCGGAATTACTATTCTGTTATTCTGGATAATATTAGATTTTTTTTTACTAATGTCTAGATTAGTGATGATATTCATATGAATATGTGCTATTAATTTTTCAATATATTTTTAAACTAGCGACTCACTCGCTTCACTCGGGCTCGTCCCTAGGTACATTTTAATTTTTTTGAGCGAAACTCTAATTCTTTTTCTAAAATAAAAGTAACCTAAGTTACTCCTTATAATATCAGCTATCTGCCAGTGAAAGTCCCGTTAAAATTGGTCCAGCAGTTTCGAAGATTAGCCGGAACAAACAAGACAGACAGACAAAAATTTTAAAATCATAACTTAAATTTTAACCATAAATAATTCCATATACACTTAGTATAAAGCTGTTATTTTGACATTACAAACAGACACTTTATTTATCTCTATAGAAGACAAAAAGAGGACGAAAGCTTAGAAATTGAATATGATACGTCTAATGATGTTATGTCTTTTATAACCTCATTGGATACGTCATAATTATTGTTAGAAATAATTTCATTGGGATTTGCTGTAATATTTGTTACAAACAAATTTGTATATTCTATTAAGTACATATACTGGTAGCTTTTGAATGTGTTTACAAATAATCTAAACCGACCATGACAGAGCCTTGGACAACCTTTTATATATATCAACTATCCTGTTTTACATCAAATCCACCGGTGGTTCCTCTGAAAACCCTATCATTTTTGCTATAGCCAGTCTTCAATGGATTTTGCTCATTGTTTCATCCAGTCCGACCTTGATTGGTCAGGCTGGCCTTTCGCTGCTTCAATTATACACTAATCGAATTGACTGACTGCGCTCTACGAATGAGATAATTGCACACGCGCATCCCATAATGTATATTGGGTGATGTAAATACACTACTTCTCATGTTTCAGATATTAACATTGTTTTAACTTTGTACAAATATCATATTTATAGCCTAAATAATCGGGAAAATCATCATCAAATTCATTTATATAAACTAAAATCAGCTAAATTTGTATGTGGTAGAAAAAGATGATACATGTGTAAGTCATAAACCACAAAACTATTATATATACTAATATTATAAATGTGAAAGTTTGTGAGTATGGATGTATGGATGTATGTTTGTTACTCTTTCACGCCAGAACGGCTGGACGGATCTGGATGAAATTTGGCACAGAGATAGATTATAGTCTGGAATAACACATAGGCTTTTTATCCCGAATAAATGTACGGTTCCCGTGGAATAGGTTTGTTTTTGTTTTCCTAGAGGCGAACCCGAACGAAGCGAGTTTGAGCCGCTAATAAATGATAAAATTCTTTTATTCCAGAAATATACGTTACATATTAAGATATTATAGCTTAACAACAGATTTGAAATGGCGACCTTATGACTAACAGCGATTTCTTACAGACAACTGAGAATATAGTACTCTAATGGGTGTTAAACATAAGAAAGGTGCATTTATTATTTTATAACTGTAATTCTGTAAGTTCCCAACTGTTTTGTAATTTAGCTTCATATGGAAGAACTAAATACCAGAATCTCACTCTACGTTACAAGTTTTTTTATACCAAAAAGATAGAGTTAAGCAAGCATATTGCCTGCGTGACGATAACCAGTAACCTAGGCTATGTAAGCTCCCTTCTCACCCTCTCATCATCTCTGATAACAAAGTGGATCGTGGGAGCAACTCCATAGTTGTCTTGGTCTGCTTCGGCAGCCCATCTGCCGGAGCGTCGTGATAGAGTGCATAAGTGATATTGTGATGATTAAGACGGGGATGGTTCCGTTGGGTTATTCTGGGTAGTATTAACTTTGGTAAGCGGTGATTCGAACCCCACATGACTACCTATATACACGCAGGTGGTATGTGTAAATATATTTTCCATTGTTATAAATGCTTTGTATGCTCGTCATACTAGGCGCACTGGTGCATTGCAACTTGAAGGATGATGTAGAAGGAGAAAGAAGAAGAGAAGATGGGTGATCAGTGTGGCAGTTTCACTCTCCATACAAATCACAAAAGTACAGTTCGCCTACCGTTACTACCAATCCAATTGTACATCTCAATTACACATTTAACTTTAGGTACACATAATACTAAAATAATACAATTTCCAAAACATAAAAATTCCGAAAAATAATAGTTTTGAATCCCACTGTACACGAAAGCGGTAGCGCTTAGGGTCCGAGTATAGTACTCTACTTATTCGTACACGGTGACAGTCGCCCGGCCCATGCTCGGCGATGAGGACTGCTTGTAACCCTAAATCATTAGCTTCGACTGTTCACTCTAATCACTAGGTAAGTCTCTTAGTTCTAAATGATCATTCTACGTCGGTGGAATTGATGGCCTGTATTTCTAGCCCATTGTTCTTATAAAAACTAAGCTCATACTCCTGTAAATATTCCTAATTAGTAATTTGTCTAAATATTAATGTTTGCATAAGATGTACTTTTAAAACTAAAATTGCCGTAATGTTTTTAGTAAAATTATATTTATAATAATCACATTATAAGTAGCTAATTGTAATCTACGATCACTTATTGGGTAATATTTTATCCTATCCTTAGACGAACAGAATCGCAGACTGTGGCGGACTTTCGATTTGATTCATCAACAGTTTTGGACAATTTGAAATATGGATTTCGATGCGATACTAGAGGACGTCGGTACATTTGGGCGCTATCAGAAATTGGTGATTTATTTCATCTTGCTGCCGGCAGTCATCCCTTGCGGGTTTCATGCGTATGCACAGCTCTTCATGGCAGCGGATGTCAAACATTGGTGCAGGGTGCCTGAGTTAGAGCATCTAGAGAATGTAGAACTTATAAAAAACTTAAGGTATAGCTGTAAATCTATTTGTGCTGAAATATAATGGTATATTAACTAATAATAAAAATACCGATATGGTAACCTGTAGGGTGAATACGATTTGCAATTGCGACCTCTAGGAGCATGGTCTCCTTGTCCTAATCAGGTGCAAATATGTGTCTTATCTAAACGTGAAACTATATCTGATTGGAACATCAGGAGGTGGAAGATATAATAAATAATAAAAAAAGCATTTAAATAAAAAAAAACTAAATAAGTTTTGTAACCCTTTTTAATATATGATAATATAATTTCAGTATCCCACTGGAGCTCAAAAATGGTGAACTCGAATATTCCCAATGTAGCATGTACAATTTAAATTATAGTGAAATATTGAAAAGCTACCCAGATATAGAAATAGGTGATTTCGCAGAAATAACTCCTTGTACTGATGGATGGATGTATGATAAGAATATATACAAGAATACAGTTGTAACGGAGGTAAGTCATTAGATATTAGTTCGCATCAAATCAGGGCAATTCGTGCCACAAAAAAATTTCACTTCATCTGAACTTAACCAAAGTCTCATAAAAGAAATATTTTGCGATCTATTTGACTAGTAAAAACCGAAAGTAGAACTATATAGATAATTCTAATAAATTTTATATTGCAGTGGGATTTGGTATGCAACAAGGATTTCTTTCCTACACTTGGCTTGGTGCTGCTGGCAGTCGGTGGTATAATTGGAAACTATATTTTCGGATACCTTCAAGACACTTTTGGAAGAAAGCCTTCCTTCTTTATTTATTTGGCAATAGAATGTGTCTTCGGTGTAGCAACGGCGTTTGCGCAGAATTACTATATATGGGTAATTTACAGATTTGGTGTCGGTTTTACTGTACCTGCCATCATGGCGACTCCTTACGTTTTGGGTTTGTATTTTTCGAAACCTGTTACAGTTTGTCAAATGTCTTTATCAAGGAAATGACCAATCTATTTTTTTTTATTATTTCCTCTAATTACAGCAATAGAACTTGTAGGACCTAATAGCCGGACACTATGTACTATTCTATCAAATATTGCCTATTCGATGGGATTAATTTTGCTATCTGGTGTAGTCTACTTGGTTCGAGAGTGGCGTCATTTAGCATTAGCAAGTACACTTCCATTTATCTGCTTTTTTATTTATCTATGGCCGATGCCGGAAAGTCCCAGATGGCTATTAGCAAGGGGGCAATTTGAAAAGGCAGAAGTTATCTTAAAGAATATGGCCAGGTTGGTATACTCCTATATTACTTAATGTTGTCAATGTATAGATAAATATAAGTATTATAATGTACGTATAAATAAATTAGTTTTTTAAGCTTTTCATGTTGCTTTTTATTTTTCGTTTAGGATGAATGGTAAATCTTTACCGGCAAACTACATGGTACATTTACGAAGAAAATACGAATCGGATAAACTTAAGGCGGATTTAGAAAAGGAGAAATCGCGAAAATACGGTATCTTAGACCTTTTCAGAACACCAAATTTGAGGAAAAAAACAATCATCATCACGTTTATTTGGTTTACAAACACAAGTGTGTATGTTGGTCTCTCGTACTATGCACCAGTGCTTGGAGGGGATGAGTTTCTAAATTTTTTCTTAGCTGGTGTAGTTGAGCTACCTACGTATATGTTTTTATGGCCCTCTATGGAGAGATTGGGAAGACGTTGGACATTGTGCATGAGTATGGTGGTCGGCGGTGTTGCCTGTTTGACAACATTTTTGGTACAGCATGGTAAGCTTCTGTATACATTCACTACAGTTAACATCTTTGACAATAAGTAATTTGATTTCCTTAATGAAGTTTACATTGATTCATTTCTTTACATATTTTTTTTTCTAGAAACAAACGTGACTCTTGCTCTCTACTGCGTGGGTAAAATGGGAATATCGTCGGCTTTTGTGGTATTGCCTTTAATGGCTTCTGAATTATATCCAACCGTTGTTAGAGGCCTCGGCATGAGTTTAAGCTCAGTACTAGGAATGCTTGGGCCGATATTTATTCCACTAGTAAACTATTTGGTAAATATGATTATCATTTTGAATTAAATAATCAATATACTTCACAAAATGTTTTATTTTTTACTGGTTTATAAGCGCCCTATTATTTTTTTAAGGTGTTGAATACGTCATAAAAATTAAGCAAAGTATAATATATTGTAATTTTAATATTTTTTCTTACAGGGCTCTGACATTATGGTTCTACCGTTAATCATAATGGGTGCATTATTAGTGGCTGGTGGTATTGCGAGTTTGCTTCTCCCAGAAACATTAAATCAGCATTTGCCACAAACATTAGAAGATGGCGAGCGAATGGGCTTAGATACAGAATTCTGTTGCAATCCACCTGTACAAGAAACAAAACAATCTTCAGACCAAGAAGATCACGAAAAACGTCAAATAAACTGTAAAGACTGCAACGCACTATGTTCTTGCCAAATGGTTAATGTTTCTTTACAAGAAGATGTAGCTGCAATTATAGATAAAAATAATGAAAAAGTTGAATTTGTAGTAATAAAATAAAAGTTAAACATAGTTTCCTTTTTTTATGAAAAGAAACCTTTAATAGAATTAAATGATTTACGATAATTTATTTCCCCAAATTTAATTAAGATCATCTTTGAGGTGCATCTGCTATAAATCTATCTATACATATAATAAAATTGTAACTAAACCGAATCTGTACATTTTTTTTTGGAAAATCTTATTAAAATAGACATTATTATCGATACAGAGACCGAATAGTTTTTTAGAATTTTTATCTGTCTGTCTGTTACCGCATCACAGAAAAACCACTGGAGGGATTTTGATGAAATTTGTTATGGTGATAGCTGGTTATACGGGTCAACATATAGGATATTTTTTACTGCAGGAAAATATCTCTGAGAAAACTATACTAAACGCTTAAACATAAGTAGGGACGAATCCGAGCGGAGCGAGCGTATATACATAGACGTATACGCATATACACAAAGATAAAACATACTCATAAATTCGATGGCATTGATGATTTACTTATCTATAAAAAAATGTGTATCGCTGTATATATAGAATGTATATTTATGCTAGGAATTTCTTCCCTTTCATGAGAATGAAAAAAATATTTACGCTGTTTTATCAATTTTTATATGGTATCACAAACTTTTTCATTATCTGTACTAGAAACTTGTGATTTAAATAATCTATGCAACAAAAAAAAAGGCAACTGTCAAATGTCAATATCAGATGTTCTTCAGCTTTCAGAATCGGCTAAAATTCTTATATATACTATGAAATAATTATTAAAAAGAATACAACTCCCAACATGGCTTCTATATTTTTGCGCAGTAATGTATTAACCCGAAATTTAAAACGGCCATATTATCAAAACAAACGTAATTCGGGATATGTTGTACTGTAAGTGTATTCTGATTTTTATTTTCAAAGACGCCTTATACTGTCCTTTTTAAAGATGTTTATATAATTTCTGAGACTAAAATCGTTCCTTTACTTTATAGTATTAAATCTAATTCGATTTATAGAATAATATTTTTTTTAATATAATTATGGTGCAATGTTCATATTCATGCACTTAAATACACTTAAAAACCTGTTTTTAGATTGTTATAAAATGCTTATTTTATTATATATTGTTTTCGTTGTATTATTGCTTATTTCTTTTAATGGAATAATTAGTAAAATATTATACTTTTCAGGATTCCAGAAATAGGCGAAGATGGAGATAAAAACACTTTATTGTCAGAGAATGGCTTGCCAGAATTTAACCACATTACGATTGAGAAGTGTATTGCTACTATCAGTAAGCAAAGCATGGAATATGAGAATGGAGTAAGACAGGTGGAAGAGTCCAGCTTAAATTGCAAAAATGCATTTACAGAAATCTTTCAACCACTAGAGAAGCTTGACAGTCAGCTAGAGCTAACATGGGGAATGGCAAAAACTTTGTACTTAGGAAATAGTTCACTAATGCCTACAAAGTCATACATTCAAATTCATGAAAGAGCACACAAAGCGAGATCATCAAAATTTAACAGCATACCTATCTTTCATGCTGCAGTCAATGAAAAAAATAAATTAAAAAAATTAACGGATGAAGAACAAAGACTCTTAGACAAATATATCCTAGAAGGGAAACTTAACGGATTGGATGTCAAAGGCGCAAAGCGGGAAAGGCTTAATAATGTTTTAAATGATATACGAAAAGAAAAAGGCCTTATCAGAGATAAAGTTAATGTTGCCACCAAAAATTTTAGTTGTATTATAAGTAATGAACAATTTGCTGGAGAATTTCCTGAAAGCTTAGCTAAATCTATGTCTGTTAATAATGATGCAAGCAAAGGTCCGTGGAAAATTACTCTACAGCCTCATATTTACGAGCCATTTATGCAATACTGTCCTGACAGAAACTTACGATGGAATACCTGGCAAGCGCTAGTACAACGTTGTTCAGGATATGGCAATAAGGACTTAGAAACAAGTACCAATATAGAAAGTTTGCGAAGCTTACGCATGGAGCAAGCAAAAATATTGGGTTATGACTCATTCGCAGATATGAGTATGGAAACTAAAATGGCTGGATCAGTTGAAAATATTTTCAACATATTCGATGGTCTGTTAGAAATTGCACGACCCATTCAAGACTTAGAAATTGATTCATTACAAAACTTTGCAGTAGACAGAGGATTTGACAAAAAATTAGAACTGTGGGATATTCCATACTGGCAGAGAAAACAAAAATGGTCACTATACAATTTTGATGAGAATAAAATAAGAGAATATTTCCCACTTCCTAAAGTAATAAACAGCCTTTTCAACTTATGCAGCGCACTTTTTAAAATACAAATAGTTGAAAGATCAGACATTTACACTTGGCATAAGGATGTTAAGTTTTACGATATTTACGACGATTCCAGTAATAGACCCATTGCCGGATTTTATTTAGATCCATATGCTAGAGAGGATGAAAAGATTCGAGTGTACGACGATGCAGGATGGCACGTGTCAATTCGAAATAAGAGCTCCGTTGCGGATACCCAACCATTATCTGCTCTAATTTTCAATTTCCAAGCACCAGTCGATGGTCAGCAATCACTACTTACGTTCAAGGAAGTCAATGTCCTCTTTAAACGTTTTGGGCACTCGCTCCGGCATTTACTAACAAAAGCAAACTATTCTGAAGTTGCTGGACTTTCTAATGTTGAATGGGACGCGGCAGAAGTTTGTGGTGAAGTAATGAAACACTGGCTGTATGACCCACACACTATACAGGCTATCAGCGGGCACTATAAAACAGAAGAACCATTGCCAGAAGAGATTATTACAAACTTGCAAAACATCAGGAGACACATGTCTGGATATGATTTATGCAACGAATTGTATTTATCTCGACTCGACTTAGAATTACATTCAAAAAAGACATTCTGGCGAGATCTCGTGAAGGAGCTATGGCCGAAGTATAGCGCATTGCCTTTCGACAAATTCGATTCACATCCGCTTTCATTCACAAAAATATTTTCTGAAGAATGGGGCGCTGCATATTACTGCCATTTGTGGTCGAAAATGATCGCGGCTGATATTTATAGCGCATTTGATGAGGCTAGAAAGGGAGATCAAGATGTAATGACTATTGGAAAGAGGTATAAAGACACTTTCCTCGCGATAGGTGGAAGCTGCCACCCTAGTGAAGTGTTTAGAAGATTTCGCGGCAGAGATCCTTCGCCTCACGCCCTACTTAATAATCTTGGTCTCACCAAAAAGGTTATAGAGGAATAAAAACAAAACATCCATCTTAGTTGTTGTATTTCAATTATAATATTTGTAATACAATTATTATTTCATTTTTGCCTCTTATAACTTAATATAAGGTTTTTTAGACGAAACAGATCGATACATTAACATTGTTGCGGAATATAATTTATTGTTTAAATATAATAATACGTTTATAATACTATCTTTTAATCAGAATCTGGATTTTGCTCCCAGGCCCTTTCCATGTCGTAAATGTCATGCTTAATATTATCGTCTTCTGGAAGCAATTTCGAGGCCGCTTTCATTTCGTCTATAGCTTTGTTCAAGTATCCTAAGCGTGCGAGAGAAGCTGCTCTGCGGGCGATGCATTTTCCACGGCTTTGTCTGTTTCCCTCACATGCTGGCTTCATGAGATCAAGAGCAGTAGAACAATCGTTGGCCTAGAAAATAAAGTAAGTAAAATTTTGGAAATACCTGAATAAAAGTAAATTAATAGTTTTCTAAGAAATTGTCCTTAATTTACATCTTACAACAAAAGTAGGTAAAAATTAAATTTAAAATAGGTAAACAATAAGGGATGCAAATTTTAAATTTGCTTTTGTATTAAGCTCGAAATTATTTACGCATTTATTAAAATTTCCCAAAGCAAAATGCGCGGCAGCCCTATTGGAGAACAAACTGGGCAGCTTGTCCGAAAGAGAAATTCCATGTGTGTATGCGCTGATGGCACCCAAAAAGTTGCCATTACGAAAGAATTCGTCGCCTTTCTCCTTACACCACTGAGGGTCTTGCTCTTCGGGACGCAAGTCTTCCGAAACAAAACCTGAAAAAAGAATATCTTTCGTGAATATTTTATATTGAAATATTTTCTTCAATCAAATAACCAGTTTTCCAAAATAAAAGTATGAAGTATCTCTATAGGACCAACTTATAGCTTGTCATTTCACTCTTTCTACTTAGTCCACAGTCATGAAACATGTCATCCTTGATCTTAGCTCCATACAGGAGCGTCTAAAACTTAGACGTAGAAATACACTTCTTAAAACTATTAAATGAATCACGTTGAAATTGACGTATCAAAATAAGAGCAACATTAGCTATACTAGTAAAAATTACCGCACGCCCGTCTGGCCAGTGTAATATTTTTGATCCATGCTTCCTCTTCTGCCGCAGTAGATTCTCTAGTAGGGGTAGGAAAAGATCGTGGCGTATGTGTTATCTCTAATTGGGCCATTTTTCTAAGTTGTGGTAAAACTCTTTTAGCAGTCTCATCCTTTTTTTTATCTATATACTCTGATTTAATTACATTCTTAACTTTTTTCTTTATATTTTGTGATTGGTTGCTTGGTTTTGCATATGTAGGATCCTCTTCATCAGAAGATGGTAATTCCGTTATTGTGACCCCAGATTTATATGATACACTTAAATTTAGTTTGCCCTCTTCGTTTTTATTTTTTCGCCATTCTTCCAAATCCTGCATTGCTTTTTCACAATGCTCATTTTTTTTAGAATCCATTATAGCATGTTGCCTACTATCAATATCCATTGCTTGTTGAACAGTAAATCTATTTAATTGACTTATTCTAATCGCTTTTTCTTCAGCATCTTTGGTAGCTTTGTTTTGAGATTCTTTTAATACATTTTCCCTAATGATCTTTTTTTCTTCTTTAGATAATTGCTTCTCTAATTCACTCCACTCACAGTCATCTTTTTTGACTAAATCTAGTTGAATCATATCATTATTTATTATGCATTTACTTTTATTAATATCTACATCGTGCAATAAAAATAATTCAAATAAAAATGGTTTGAAATTTGCCTTTATATAACAATCGCTAGTAAATAAATCTACCTTTTCTTTATAAACTGGCTCAATAGGGACTCTTACGTGAATATTAGTGGAACTTTGAATCCATGTATAATCTTTAACTAAAATTGGCATTTTTAGTGAATAATTTATTTAGCCTTTATTAAAATAAATATAAAAATCTGTTATTTCTTATTTCGTGGAGAAGTTATTTGTAACCATGGTGATAAAATTGCCATTATACTCGTAAAGTATGCTTGTTAATAAATCACGGTATTGAAAAAAATTGCTTTCTTCAGATTGCATGGTATTTATGCTTAGTTTTTCTTTATTCCCATCAAATAAAGTCATAATATCCTATAACGTAAAAAAAGTAACGGTGCTATGAATTATTCTTTAAAAAATGTATAAACGTTTCGTTTCTCTGACATCTTATAGTTATATTATTAGTAGAGTACCAGTTACAACCATGAATGACAAATAAATGATATAAGTGAACTAATATTAAAGATACGAGTGTATGTGTGTGTGTGTGTGTGTGCGTGTGGTATGTGCGCGTGCGCGTGTGCACGTGTGGTTTTGTAAAATTTTTGATTTGTGCTTATTTCGTAATGTTATCGAATCTTTGATTTGGGAGTAATGTACTTTTTATTGAAGTACGTCAAGCTCCAGTTTTAAAGGAAAGGCTTTAATTAAAATTATATGCGGTACTTAAAGGTAAAACACAATTTTTTTTAAAAAATTGTCTGTCGGTCTGTCTGTTTATTCCGGTTAATCTCCGAAACAGCTGGACTGAATTTGACGGGACTTTCACTGGCAGATAGCTGATGTTATTAGGAGTAACTTAGGCTACTTTTATTTTAGAAAAAGTATTAGGGTTCCGCTCAAAAAATTAAAACGTACATAGGAACGTACCCAAGCGAAGCGGGGGTAAATCGCTTACTTTTAATAAATCTGGATTTAATTTAATTATATAGACATCTGAAGCCATGGGCAGTAACTAGTTTACAAATTATGACATTTAACAGATACCTCTATATACCTACCTGCTAGTGTACATACGAGTTGTTGTTTGATATGATAAGGTTATTATCATACACAATTTCTACGTAATAACGTTCATTACTTGTGTATTAACTGAGTTAAATATATACAATAAGAAATTATGCCTAACAAAGTACAGACTGGTAAGTGAAATTTAATTAATTATTACTAAATTAATAGAGGAGACATACCTATTTTCTTTCCTTTGGAATAGGTTTAACACAAATTTTGCGTATTAAAATTATATCAATAATATACTTACTTATGGTCTTGTTAGGTACCTATTCCTAATATTTGAATTATAATGCACAGCTTCACGACGTCTGAAGAACATATTTCCTTAGAAATATAACAAATAAACCTCAAATCTAACATAACCTTAAAAATATGTAAAAGGGATTAACTAGTACGTATATCGTTAAATAGGTCTGTCTCGGACCTCAAGGACGCACGCCTTTGCCAAGCTATTAATAAACACACTTAGAATTAGGCTTGTGTAGTTCGCGAACGAACTAGTTCGAAAGAACGTTCCCACAGATGAACTATGCGAACTAGTTCTCAGATCCCTCGCTTTTTAGTTCGTTAGTTCATTTTCGATTCTAAGGATCTATGGATGTTATATATTAGTAATGTGTGTTACGGATGTTTTTTTAGAATCCAGTAGGTATTTTTTATAATATGTACTTTATTGTTAATGTGGATAAAGTTGTTCAATTTGTAATAACCGGAAAAATAAATATGTGTTTCGTTGTAAGGAATAGTAAGTACTAACATAGTACTAACATAAAAGATAAGGTATTTATAATAAGTAGCTGTTGTTGATGAAATGTAGTGGGATTGCTTTTTTTTTTTTTTTTTATTTTTTTTTTTTGCTCGTCAGCTTGAATCACAATAAAAGCGTGGCAGTATATGTATATGTTTGCAAATTACGAGTATAATAGGGACTTAGGGCATTCAGTGTAGGTAGCAGGTCTGTAATGAAGTACTACAAGGGTTAAAGTAGCAAAGTCGAGAAACGAACTAACGAACTAAAAGACCGACCTAGTTCGTTAAGGAGCTGCGAACTATATTGACCGCTCCCAGTCGCGAACTATTATGCCCAACTCTACTTAGAATGTTTTTTTTTTATCAATATAGGCAGTGAGCATGTACAGATACCGGCAAGTCTAAACTTAGCTGTTTATTTAATCTGTATAAAATGTATAAAAGTATAAATTGAAGTACCCACATTTAAGTAGGTAATTATTACTGATACCAATTGCGAATTAAATGAAATATGAACTGCTTTCGTTAGTTGCGAAAACGACCACTAAGGAAGTATAATTACCGCTAATACTTAAGTCGCATCTTATTTAATTCCTTGTTATAAGGACAGAGATGTCTTCAAAGGGTTGTTGGTTCAAGTTATGCTGAATAAAAGTTACCTATACATATAATAAAACTGTAGATGTCAAATGTCTGTACATAGAAAAAAAAATGTTAAAAACCGAGTCAGGGGGATGTAAGAAGAAAAATAGAACAAGTTCAGTTTTTTTTTTATTTTTTTTTTCTCTGTCTGTTTGTCTGTTTGTACGGGGTAATCTCCGAAACTATTGGACCGATTTAAATAAAATTTTGCATGGTGGTACCTTAAATTACCCGGTCAATATTTTAGATACATTTCATCCCAGAAAATTAAACAATTCCCGTGGTATAGTTAAAAAGCTATAGTACCTTATACAGCTTAGTACACAAAAACTACTAATTGGATTTTAATGAAACTTTACAATAGTACAGTCAATACATCAGAATAACAAATTATCCTGGAAAAATGTACGGTTCCCGTTGGATAGATTTGTTTTTGTTTGTCTAGAGGCGAACCCCAGCGAAGCGAGGGTGAGGCCGGTAGTATAATAATAGGGCTTCTTCATAATATAATAGTTCATGAAATGCAGGCGACGATTGCAGATAATTACCATTCCCACACCCTTAGCATATAATATCCTCTGCGACATATTCATAGAAACATATAAAACTAAAAAATTTACAAAGAAATAAATAAATTGTAAAAACTTTGGTTATTAATACCAGCCGGAATTCTGAGCTTTGGTTGTAGTTTTTCGACTAAGAATTTACTTAAATATCGATCTTTCCTTTCAGTATTGGGAGATGTCGATCCAAAATTACTCGGAAGAACACTCACCCATGAACACATGGCTATGGAATTCTCACATTTTTATCGAGAACCACCAACAACAGTCTCGGAACATGTTGGATCACTAATTAATTTAGAAAATGTCGGATATATAAGACAGTACCCTTACAGTAACCAATACAATTTAAATTTGAATGATAAAGGCGCTAAAGATGCTGTTGAAAAGGATGTGCTTAGATACAAAAAATGTGGTGGAGGTATGAGTCATATGAGTAATGATTTTGATGAAATTTGGTATGATGATAGCTGGTTATCCAGGTCAACATGTAGGATACTTTTAACTGCGAGAAAATATCTCATTTCTGAGAAATCAAACACAGACAGACAGAACATAAAAATCTTACATTTTTAGATTATAATAAGAACCATTTTGTTATCACAGGAACCATAGTAGAAAATTCTACGGAGGGCTTACAGAGAGATATTGGCTTTTATAAAGAAGTTTCAAGCAGAACTGGTGTTCATATTGTAGCTGGTACAGGATTTTATATAGCTGATGTACAGACTGGAGATGTAGTTCATCACTCACAGGAAGATATGTATAATCATATGTCGAAAGAGCTTCTAGAAGGTTGCGAGAGCTTTAACGTAAAAGCTGGTTTTATCGGGGAAGTTGCAAGTGTTTGGCCTATACGAGGTAAGCGCATTAGATAGGTAATACCTATTTATCTAGATCACGTAATATATAAGCTATATAATATAATATTGTTTTATTTTATGTAGAATTAATGACCGACTTCAAAAAAAAAGGTAGGTAAGTAGGTAAGAGGTAGGTAAAAACCTATCAATAAACAATATTCTATATGTAGGAATCGAGAAATAATGCCATCTCTGAATGTTTGAAGTCGATGCAGGTACCTTATGATTTAAATTAAAGAAATTCATCAATGGAAAATTAATATACATAATTTAAATTTAAAAAATGAAAGTCTATAGATAAAAATTTAGAAAAAATAATAAAAATATAAATATTTTAGATTTTGAACGTAAGGCAATCATTGCGGCCGGGCAAGTACAAGAGCAGATCGGGTGTGGCGTTAGCTTTCATCCACATCGCAATCCTGATGCACCTTTTGAAATTATACGCCTTTATTTGGAAGCTGGTGGCAGAGCTGAAAAGGCTGTAATGTCTCATTTGGACAGTGAGTTATTTCATCCTTTCATTATATGTAAACAGGGGATCATAAACGTTTTTTTACTTTCTAGTGCAAAGAATACACCACGTGAATTATTTCGTCCTTAGATATTTTCTGAACAACGAACTTTTGTTACATAAGACAAGGCAATTAATTTGCCTTATCCCAAATACAAACTGAATTCTGCCACAAAAGTTAGTGCCTGCAACTAATGGCGTCATAACATTGTATTTGTATGACATTTAGAAATTGATGTAAAATGAACGCTGTTTTAAAAATAGCGTGTTTTTTTATAATACACTCTAAATATTTTTGAAGTTATACTACTTTTGGCACGTTTGGAAAATTTTTACAATGCGCGCGCACACCAACAGCCAAAAAGCGACATGATGAAGTTAGCAGCATTCCTTTTACAGAGTTGTGACATACGGGATGAAATCTTTAGCTATTTTTGTTCTGTTACGCCAAAAAACTATGACTTCGTACATGCGTACATAAGTATACACACAGGTTTTTTTTTTTCAATTTCATTGCTTTCAGGAACTTTGCTGGACCCTGAGAAACTTCTAGAATTTGCCAAACTCGGAACATACTGCCAGTTTGATTTATTCGGTGTCGAGGTTTCTTTCTACCAATTAAATGAAATGACCGATATGCCATCAGATGCCCAAAGGATTCAAATGATAAAGCAGTTAGTGGATAACGGTTATGAAGATAGAATTCTTATGTCTCATGATATCCACACTAAACATAGATTGGTACGTCATCAGTTATTTATTCTATCCTCTCTTCTTGTTCCGGATACAAATACATATGTACATGTTCTATAATAGCTGAGTGAATGTATGTCTCTTATTATATAATACTATGTTCCTTCGTCAACTTTTTTTCATTATTTTAGTTAGCTCTTTACGCAGTCGGTTTTTTATTTTATTTTTGTAAATAATTTTTTCATTTGTTGTTGTTTAGTAGTTTTTCATGCCAAATTACATTTAAATATATAAGTTGTATGTATTTTTGTAAGCCATTTATAAAACTCTTTATTTTGATATACCACTCGATTAGGTTTTGAGGAAAAAAAATTTGAAGACAATATGGCGCCAAAAATCGGCCATTTTAATTATTATAATTTTGATATACACAATGTCACTCTCACTATTAAGATGAATCTAACGACACTTCTCAATCTAAAGTCCATCAAGTCGTTTAGGCCACAGAGCGTGCCAAAGAAATATACATAATATAATATACATTTGAAAAACATAACCCTCCTTCTGGCGCAATCGGGTAAATTTTTTTTTAAACTTAATATTTACGCAAAAATCGGCATTTCATTACTACGTAAAAGAACAATCGCCATTGTCTAATTATTTTTTTGTTTAGATAGAAAGATAAAAACTTTATTTATTTAAGAATCGCCGCCCAAAAGGCTCTCAATGTACATAATACATATTATGTCATTTACATTTGTTACAGACCTCGTATGGTGGCCATGGATACGATCACATAATTACCAACGTGTTACCTAAAATGAAAATCAAAGGATTTTCGCAAACCGCCATAGATAAAATAACCATAGATAACCCAGCAACATGGCTGACTATTTCCGCATAAGATATTTAGAATTTTTTGCCAAGATATTTTTTTCTTTTTCTGCATTTATAAAATGGAGCAATTATTGTAAATTACTGAGATAATATATTTTTTAATTAAGCAAAGTATATCATTTAATTATTAAGCATTATGTATATTAATATTAACAAATAAATAAAAAAGAACACAAACACTGTTTTATTTCTGTGAGCAATAAAACCCTAGAACAAGCAGGTTGTCATGCAAAAATGAAATATATTTTCGATTTCTTTAGCACGTTTTTTTTTTTAAATTAAATGTCAAAACCAAAATTGGACGAAAACAGATTATATTTAATAATAAACATTTATTCACTAAACTAATCTTCCAGGTCTAAATTCTGCAGTTCTTCATCCAGGTCTTCGTCAAGGAAAAGGTTTTCATTAATAGGGACTGCGTTTTCTGGACTTTCCTTTGACTCTTTTTCTTCTCCATTCTCTAACCCTTTACCCAGCTGTTCTAATCTGTCCTCTGTTGCTTTGGTGCCAGAACCATCCACCTGAGAACAACAAATGTACATGATATTAAATATTTAATCACTACTACACTAATTCTAATAGATAACTCTCATTGAGACTATTCTTATGAGTCCAAACGCGCTATATCTGCTGTAAGTTTCTGAGGAATTGAGCATCCCGCAGACTGGTTGATGCTACAGCATCAGCTCAAGGTTAGCATGTCTTGGAAATACCACCGAAGTAGCAGTACAAAAAATTCAAATCAATCGGATCTGTGAAAGTTAGTATAATGTCCTCCTGACCGTTTCCGGCCACGGCGGCCGATCTCATTGAGACTAGCCAACTGCGTAGGAGATATTATAGTGCACAAATGTACGCGCAGACACAAGTGCACTCTCTATTCCTGTCACTCTCATACTCCGGTGGGACGAGTACTCGACACGACCGGTGAGAGTTAAGGCGCAGGACCGACGGCTTTCCGTGCTCTCCGAGGCACGGGGGTGAAACACCGCCAACTTCCCAACTCCGGGCTGTTACTGAGACTTACTATACAGAAAGACTCAATAACTAAACTTGGCCCGACCCGGGACTCGAACCCAGGACCTCAGGATGTGCAGCCGTACATGCTAGCCACTACACCACCGAAGCAGTTAAGTTAGTAAGACCCTTTTGTCAAGTAGGAAATGAGCTGATGACCATCAAACGCCTAAACAGATCTTCATAAATTATAGCTAAGAACCATCTAGATCATGTCAGCTTTGAAACAAAAAAACCGCATCAAAATCGATCCATTCGTTTAAGAGCTACGATGCCATAGAAAAACACACAGATACACATAAGACACGTCAAATTTATAACACCCCTCTTTATGCGACGTAGGTTAAAAATGTTTATCCTCTACTTCCCATAAAAGCGGGGGTAATATATAAAAACACATAATAAAAATCCAACTATACCTCTGACGCTTCCATACCAATGAGGTCCAGCTCAATATTCCTATACTCTATTATGTCCTGCTCCTCCTCTTCATTATCATAACGACGAAGGTCGAAGGTCTCATCATCATCGTCGTCATCCTCAGCTGCGAGGGCAGGGTCGAAGGAGAACATCTCACGACCAGACAAACCAACAGCTCTGCCCGCTTTAAAGTCATTACGTTTCTGCTCCTCTGCCTGAGTGTAGGCTTCCTGAAAGGAAAAAAGAATATAACATAAAATAAAATGAAGTTATTTTAAGCATTTATTTAAATTAAAAAAAAATACAATATCATTAAAATGATAATTACAGCTTCGCCAAACTAAAGCATAAGATAATACTTTCTTAGATTTACGCAAATATTTAACATTTTAAATAAAACTATCTTTTCGGATTATTTCGCGGATTTATTTAGATTTTTGGTTCCCGACGTTTCGAATGCTTTACAGCAATCATAATCACGGGAGAGACTTCAGGTTTTAGACGTCTCAAAGATCATTATATACTTGTTACAAAGTTGTAAATGATAAGAATTAGATTATCTAAATCTGTCATCTGTGTGATAAAATCTATTACAATTATTATAATTTTTGGGCCTAATAAAAGACTGGAGATATTTAAATGATGTTAGATTTTACAGATATCCTTTAATTGGAATCAAAAAAAAAGTGTAATAATGATGAAGTTGTTCATTATTCAACTGAACTCATACATAATAATTATTAATGCTTTAAAAGCTCTAAATAGATATTGAGATAATAGAGATAATAGGTCTCATCATCCTACCATCAATGATATATAATATACTAGCAGAACCCGCGGCTTTGCTCGCGCTAAAACTCATCCCCTATTTAACCCTCTTATGGGATGAATTTCAGCATTATTACCAAGTTTCAAATAATTCTGATCATAAATAATTTTTTGGGTTGTATTATAACGTGTTTTGTCATGGGTATGAGATAACTCCCGTAGCAAAAAGTAGCCTATGTCACTCTCCAGCCCTCCAACTACCTATCTAAAAAAATAATTAATATTACATACTTGTTTCTCTTTGATCTTCTTTTTCTTCCAAGCTAGGAAAGTTTCCAGGGTGATTTTCGTTTGATTTGGTCCTAACGCAGCACGCTCCCTTTCTATCAAGTCAACAAGAGATATCTCATTCTTTTTCTCTTCCAACTTCTTCTTATCCCTTTTAAGAACAAAGCCGGCAGGCAGAGCGTGTCTGTATATACATTTCGTACCCGAGGGACACTCCCAAAACCAACCATATTTGGATTTCTCAACAGCTTCTAGGAAATGTTTACAAATCTGGAATTTCCATTATAATTTAGTGTGGTTTTTATTCATTTTCCTAATTAATTATAGATAAAATAAATTTTTTATCATGGATAAAAATGAAAATGTTTGCTTATAAAAATCTACAAAACTATGAAATTTTTCACCCATTGATTTTATATTTTGACAAATCTAAGTATATGAAAAGGGTTCTTAAGACATTTATTTTGCAGTAGCACACCACTATATGCCACGAATATTTAAGTGTTGAGGATATTTACATGTCATTTCATTGTGAGCAAAGCAATGTATCCAATGTTGTAAATAAAAACATTTGAAAAAAAATGGAATTTTAAAATATGGCAACTCACAATTTCAGTTGTTGGCCTTTGCTTATTGCCTTCACCGTGTTTCTTCTCAACTACTTCTTTTAGTTTGTCTTCATCCCAATTATCCATATTATCCTCATCATCATCCCGCATGTCCACATATAACGACCGTTTCTCTGCCTGCAAATTTAAACAAATACTTTTTAATGGAATATTGTTCATATTCATATGTTAGACACCATCCTCTCTGATTATATATTATCATACTGTATCGAATTTTCCTTACTAATGTTACTTTTAAAGTAAAATAATTTAATATAATAAAATTATAACTAAGCCGAATCTGTACATAAAATATTTTTTGGAAAATCTTATTGAAATAGACTTTATTATCGATACAGAGGCCGGATGGTAAATTTTCTAGAATTTTTGTCTGTGTGTGTTACCGCATCACGGGAAAAACACTGGATAGATTTTGATGAAGTTTGGTATGATAATAGCTGGTTATCCGGGCCAACATATAGGATACTTTTTATTGCGAGAAAATATCTCATCTCTTGAGAAATCTATACTAAATGTTAACACATAACTAAGGGGGAACCCGAGCGAAGCGAGGGTGAGTCGCTAGTGTAGTAATATAGTTATATAATAATAGTAATACATAACTACTCGCAGCTCACACTTGCTTCGCTCGAGTTCATTTGTAGGTACGTTTGAAATAGATATCAATACCTAGCGTTAGCCATGTATATTTAGAAAAAAAATATCGTGAATTTTTCCAATGTTTTAATATTTATTCTACTATTTGGGGAGGAGACAAAACTAACAAATGGAAGATCATAAAAATCAGTCCAGCCGTTCTCGAGTCATAAGTGTTGTAAAAACCTGACTTTGTTTTATATATATAGATATTTTGATGCTTGGTATGTTATAGATAGTTATGATGAGTTTTATATCTCTCACTTGAGAAATGATTGATTCCACTTACAAATTTCAACCCCTCCTTTTCGCCCCCTTAAAAGATGATTGCCAGAATAAAAACTATCCTATATCTTTACCAAGGTCTCAAATTATCTCCATACCAAATTTCATCTAAATCATGAAAAGATACCAGATAGACAGACAGAGTTACTTTCACATTTATATTATTAGTATGGATAATTATGATTTGTAATACTCAAAATCTTGTTATGTTTTTTCACTACGGATTACTTCTTACTACTCGTAAATTTGTTTTATGAATAAGATGATATATGGTTATCACAAAATATACTTTCACTCAATGAAAATTTATTTCAATACATATTACATATTATTATTACATTATGCACTTCATGGTAAATGGAAAATGACATTAACACAGCTCATCTTAATTTTGCTTTTTTAATTATGCTAAAAAAATAAACTTTTTGAATAAAAATAAAAAAAATCTTTTACACACCTTTCTTTCAATTGTTAAATCATGAGAAAATTTGCATTTATCACCTTTTGTACATTGTCCCTGTTTGAAGAATGCACAAATAACTGACTTGGGATCAATACCTGCAACATTATGAGATGAGAAATGCAGAAACTTAAAGAAAGCTTGAAGTTGACTTTTTATACAATTTTTATTTAACAACCTTAAGAAGTTGTACTAATCATAAGATCGTTTACTATATACATATTATGTATATTATGTAGAGAATTTATTCTTTTAAAGGTTATGGACAGACTTATAAGAATACTACTCCATTTCTATTCTGTTTTTAATCATTCACAGCCACTTGCAAAAATATTGTTATTTTTTAAATTTTAAATATCATATAACTTATTTAAAATATGGACAGACTGGGTATGAAAATGACTTGACTGAAGAAATGCTTCTTTAACTATTATTATCTAAACGAAATCTAAAATCTAAAAATAAATAATGTTAATACCTTTTTCAACCTTCTGAGTTTGTACTGGTTTAAAAAGCATAGCCAGTTCCTTTTGTTCTTTCAATTTCTGTTCTTTATCTTTCTTTTTATCCTCCACGGGCTTAGCTGGGTGAATTCCACCACTTTTGACTTGTTTTTCTACTTGTTGGATGAATTTTTGTTGTTTAGCTCCTTTTTTATTTTTTAACCCAAATGTTTTATCCTAAAAATATTAATAATGAATTTGATATAATATTATCTTATAATCTTCATCGCCACACCGCTACTTTGTGCATATTGATATCGTGAATCTCTAACCAGTATCGAAAATCACCTAATTTTAATGTTGCTAAGAATATAAAATATTCGATTAACTTACTTCTATAACTTTCTCCTTCTTCTTTGCTTCTGTCTTCTTGCTGGCTGAATTTCCAGCTTTTTTCGGCGGCATGGTTAGGTTTACACTAAACTTTTTATTGATATAATAAAATTACAATTAATAGAATTGCAAAACTTTATTTTTAGAGAAGAAAATTTGATCTCGCAGGAAAACTGCGATTTCAAAGAATTAAACCATTCGGGGGATATAAAAAATAAATTAAATCCTCTGTGAAAATCGTCGTGGAAGACAAATTATTTTGACATTGACATAAAACGCTAATCACAATCAAAAAAAAATTACCACAGACTTTACAACTTAGATACTCATGAAAATATAGATTTTCAATACCTAATACTTTAAAATAATTTGTTTCATCTATCATCAATAATAGTAATAATATCATAATAATAGACGGCAAAAATAATAACTTATATAAATTTACATTTATACTGAAATAATTTATTATTGAAGGAAAATTATTGTAATCGATTTTTTAACACGTCAACTAAAAATTAAAATGTATTTTTAATTTCCTTAGTAATTTTATCGTGGATTACATTAAATTAATTTATTTTGTTTAAATGATTAGCATATTATTCAAATTTATAAATACATATAGTCACAACTCACAATTCATAAATGGTCAGTTATAATCGGTAAGAATCGGTATTCGGTTGTTACTTCACGTCACAATCGCTACGATTCTCACAAAGTCACAAACGCTCAATCTTGATTTTTATCCCGTGTAGAAATAAACAGTAGCGGAAAGTAGGCCATGGCGAATGATAGTCTATTTTATTCGCATATATTTAGTGCACCGTCGAATAACTCGTGTTTATCTTGTCAGTAATATAAAAATATGGAAATAGTGGACGTTGAAGATGGTCAAGCCGATCCTTCGGCAGTAACGAGAAAGAAAAGTTTGTGGGCTAAAATAAATAACAGGACGACATACAGTTATTTATTTAATATTGTTATTTCAATATTATTACTAACGTGCTTAGTTTTAGTGTTATATTTTTTCAAAGAGTATCTAAAGACTATTTTATTTTGGGTGGACGCGCAAGATCCGAAAATAATATTTTTATTATTTATGGGATTATTTTTGATCGTAAGTTTTCCAGTGACTATTGGATACCTAGTTTTGATAATAACCAGTGGTTATTTGTTTGGTATCTTGAAGGGATTGGGGACAGTGGTTGTGAGTGCGAATTTTGGTGTAGCTGTAGCACATTTCACGTTGAAAATGCTAAGGGGATACTTGCCTCTCGACCGGCTTCTTAAAAATGATACAGCGAGAGCACTTCTCAAAGTGATCTCAGGACCACAAGCGTTCAAGATTGTGTTTTTTGCAAGATTAACGCCAATTCCATTTGGACTTCAGAATACGATATTCGCCGTAAGTTGATTTTTCAAATATTAGCCTATATGTTTTTTCTTCAAAATATAAAAAAAAGAAACCAAAAGTAATAATATTTATAGGGTCAAAAACAAGTCAATAGTAATAAAAGTACAATTAATGAGTAATAGATAGTTCTTCTATAAAAATCAGTTAATTAATGAGTAAAATACATTCATTATTTTCAAGTGTTTTTAAGTGCTTTCATATTTAATTTTCCAAAGTTTTATGTCAAAAAGTGTTATTAACATGCTAGCAAGTAGGGATCAGTAATAGTCATATCTCAAAAAAGAATTTAATGTTTTTACACACTTCAATGGCTCATTATACAATGGTAAAAAAATATTTCTATCTATTTATAGAATAATTTTGTTTATAAAAATTAAAAAAATAAGAAGATATAATCTGGTGGTATTTGTATTTTTATGTGATAATTTATCATTGCTTGCCTGTTAAATTATATAAAAATATATTTAAAATATAAAACCCACCCAGCTGATTTAGATAAATTAAGTAATAATATATCTCTTATCAAGTGTGCGTACTATAACAATAATGATATAAAATTGTTGTATAATATATCTGTTCTTTACGAATACTTTGTGATAACCTTTTTGTACTTAACACAATTAAAATGTTAGCTTTTTAATCATTCGAAATGGAAGGAAAAGGGGAAAAACAGTTGACATACTAAATAATACTTACCTACCTCATTTTATACTTTACAAACCTAACTTTTTTTTTATGCTAATATTACCTACTTAACGTTTTGAAATATATTACAGGAAAAAAATATTTAGCCATAAAAACTCAAACTCATTACATATTCCATGAAACAAGCAATCCCTTATGTTACTAGAAGGTCAGTGAAAACACAATGTTAAGCTTTCTTAATAATTTACACATACTTCAAGGTTAGTAGTTAGTACTATTTAATTATTCACTAAGGACCAGCAAAAAGGGTGTAATCAACATAAAAGGCTAGGCTGTAAAATAATTTTTAATGTTTGTTGTTAAAATATTGTATTTTATCCTTTATATTATTATTTGTGTATATTATAATATTAAAATGAGATTAATAAGTAAAGATTGAGATTGAGTCTTGGGGTTTTATGCAGATGCAGTAAGTCTAATAAATTTTAAAAATTTTAGCCATATGTATGTCTGTATGAAAGTAGCCAGTCAACATTTGTCTTGGCCTGGTAAAGAAATGTTGCTTTAAATTTATTCCCAGTATGCATAGTTTACAATCATAATGGGGCTAACAGGCTGTATAAAATTATACATTTTAGTATATTCTCTTCATCTATACTAATATTATAAATGTGAAAGTTTGTAACGATGCCTGGATGTCTGTATGTATAGATGTATTGATGTTTGTTACTTTTTCACACAAAAACTACTTAATGGATTTTAATGAAACCTTACAATAATTATAGCTCATACATCAGAATAACACATAGGCTTTCTTAGATTTACGCGAATATTTGACATTTTAAATAAAACTATCTTTTCGGATTATTTCGCGGATTTATTTTGATTTTTGGTTCCCGACGTTTCGAATGCTTTACAGCAATCATGGTCACGGGAGAGACTAAGGTCTTAGACATCTCAAAAGCGTTATATACTTGTTACAGACAGTGCCTACCCACAAATTTAAAAATGATTTTGAAAATTCAAAAATGGCACCAGAGTACCTTACAATATTTGTTGATTTAATTCTAAACATATTAAAAATATTAAAAAGTTTAATAAGTATTATAATTAAATATTATTTGTTTAATTTTAGCTGTTATTATTATAAATATTACAATATTTTAAAAAAACTTTAAGAATTAATAATGTAATATTATTTAGTGTTGCTATTACTATAATATGTCTAACCACAAAGAAAATCAAAATATTAATTATTTATTAAATACTAATTATTTATTAAAGTATTATTATTGTTTTATATGTAATTTAGAAAATTAAATTTTATAATTTAGATTTCTAATGTAATTTTAAGATATAATATTAAGCAACACTATCTTCACAGATAAAATATATATTAATCCGAATCATTGTTATAGCGATCCACACAGTATGAACTAACTACATCTACAGGTCTGTTATCTTTGTTTTTGCTGTTAGATTTTATTATGTTTATTACAGGATCCCACGATGATGGTAGTACCCATCGTCGAAACGTCGGGAACCAAAAATCAAAATAAATCCGCGAAATAATCCGAAAAGATAGTTTTATTTAAAACACATAGGCTATTTTTTATCCTGGAAAAAGGTACGGTTCCTGTAGGATATATTTGTTATTGTATTTCTAGAGGCAAACCCGAGCGAAGCCAGAGTGAGCCGCTAGTATTATATAAAGCTTTTCGATACTTGATATATAATAGTCATGTAAGATAATAAAAATATTGCATGGCTTATTAAAATTATAACTATATGTATTATTTATTGTTATCATAAACTATTAAAAACTTCATTACTACTATATTAGAAGTTTTTTTAATGTATCTACAATGACGTTATACGAGCTTATCTTTTTGCAAGCAAGCAAATATATCATTTTTTGCAAAAAATGCTAAAAGTTAGGTAAAAGTTTGATTTTTTATTGAAAAAGATTAATTTGGCAAGAACTCAACATCAAATCTCAATCACTTTTTAAATGCAACGATGTTTGTAGCCACAGAAGCCATTGCACGAATTAAAACGGTAGTTTAATTTTAAAACTATGTTCAAATATGAAACTGCCGTTTTAGCGACAAGTTTTATAAATTTCTAGTTAGTCAATTCGAGGAAAATCTTTTTAATATGCGTACGACGACGAGGGACGAGGAATATAAAGGTCATTCATATTAAGTTTTTTATCGCGCATCACTAGAATGCCTAGACGAATTTTAAAGTTTTCCTCAAATAGCATTAGTCTGAAATGGAAACAGTTATAAAGTTAATTTTATTTTAATCAGTCAAAAAATTGTATAATATTTGATCCTCCTATTTGCAAGTCGAGTTGATGTTGTAAACTAAGTAAAATTACAAACACGAGAGAAATCGCATGCATTAATTAATTTACGATTAGGGCCTATGTACACGAAGATTTTTAACGCACGTTCGATGCTCATGTAACGCGACAAAAGCGATGCAAACGCTAGTAGTGAGTGGATTTATGTAACGCAATTTGCAGTTTAAATTGGACACGCGAGAATAAGACGACACGCGTTTGTGACACGCACGTCATCCGCGCGTTTAAAAACATGATGTGGATAGGCCCTAAAAATATAATTTAATAAGTAATATTTACTGCTGTGTATTATAAATAGGCACAGGCATTAGTAGCCCAGGGGTAACACGCTCCTTAGGGAATCCGAGTGAAGTCGGTTTAATACCGGGTCTCGCATCTCTGATATTTTCAAGTGCGAATCATTTCCAACATGATTACCACTTGTCTTACATTGAAGAAAAACATCATGAGGAAATCTGCATGTCTGAGAGAACGTAGCAAGTTTTCGAAAGACATGTCAAGTCCCCACGTTGGCTAACGTGGATCCCCCCCGCGATAAAAAGAGTACTGTGCCCAGCAGTGGGACGTTAAAAAGGGCTGATACATTATAAATATGAAAATTTGTTGTTGGTTTTACGTTCATTAAAGTATTAACGCAGATCGACTTTACTTTCTGAACTGTTTTTTACATAAGTTTACAAAGCAGAACCGTAAAGAATCGTATCCATCAAAAAGCCTCTAAATAAATGAATACTTGAATAGATTACCTATTACGTATAAGTATAATTTCTACAGACACAATAATATAGGGTATCTCAATTATATAAAAAAAGGTAATTTTTCATAGCGAAGAAGTTCTTGGTATAAAAATAAACGTTACTCTTAGATCAAAATAGTTACGTAAGAAACTATTAAGCATAGAAACGACGCAATGAATGCAATTTGACGCTAACATGCTTCATTGTTTTATGACCACTTAGGAGATAACGTTCATGTTTAATTAGGAGAGGTCAAATTCCATCTATTTGATGGCCAGAATTATTAGCCTGATGATGATTTGATCAGATCAACAAAAGAAATTTTACGTCCCATTTTGGGATTCTCCACAGTAGTCATATCAATAACTAACTCTGGTAGGTCGACTCGAAATACCGTGAAGGTGCTAATTTAGGATCTATGAATATAGGTATGTAGAATCTAAAGGACATGAAGAAAGAAATCTCGTACCTGCTTCTTTATTTTTTATCCTTAGAGAAAAAAGACAAATTCACTAACAATTCACTAAGTATTACAAATGGATGTATCTAGCTTCTACTCAATAGGGATAGATATTCTGGACAGGCTATGGCAGATGGTGGGCCGAACTATTTAGAGTAGTCCGAAGTAGTATTTATAAGACCAAAAACAATAACTGTCGTACCTATCTCTTAACGTTTCATTTTCTTTAGTGAAACGTTTAAGTTATATCATTATATCCATTGACATTTGACTTACATTTGAATGCGAAAGAATGTCCTTAATACTAAAGTTAGCCCTAGCTAAGTTTACTTTCTAAGACTAATAAAAAATTATATGATAACAATGGAAATGTCACTTTCTAGTATATTTTTTTATGTGAGTATATGTATTTTGGGGTGTTTTCAACTGCCTCTGCGGTAATTATGGCTAGTATGAACAGCTGCAAATCCAAAAGTCCTGGATTCAAGCCCCGGGTCAATTACTAAACTTGACCCTAAGTTTTGTTATTGAGGCTTTCTGTTTAAATAATCTGAGTAACAGTCCGGAGTAGGTAATTGACGGTGTTTCATCGCCGTGCCTCAGGGAGGACGTAAAGCCGTCAGTCCTGTGCCTTTTACTGGTCGTGTCGAATTGTCGTCCCACCGGAGTATGAGATTGACAGCAATAGAGAGTAATTGTTAATTGTGTCTGTATATACACTAGTGCACTCATAATATCTCCGGCGCGGATTGCTAATTCTAGTGAGATTGCCGCCGAGGCCAAAATCGGTCAGAAAGAAATCTTTTTATTTTTCTATTAGCCCTCAGATTAAAAGAACAAGGTTGACAGCGTGTGCGTATTTTCGAATTCCCGTGTTCTCAGCAAAACCAGTTTAGGGATCAACTATTTTTATTCCACGATCTGTTTAAATTAGAAAATGTGTGGGTGAAAAGTGAAATTTCTTCTTTTTGCCATCATGCGTCGTTAGTTTCTTTACTGAACCTTGATTTAATAATAACCCAATAGAGATATATAAGTATTCGATTACTTTAATATAAAACTAGCGACTTACTCTTGCTTTGCTTAGAGGTGCGTTCCTTTTTATTATTTATATAGAAGAAGCATTGATCAAAAAGTACTAGATGCAGAATGTTTTTGAATAGCAAAAGTTCTCTTAAAACTGTCACCAATTGTGTTTAGGTAATTATAATATGTATGTATGTATTTAAAGTTATATATGTGTAATCTATCAACTATCTAGTATCCATAACATAAGCCTCGTAGCTTACCATGGAACTAGATGGTGCGGTGTATTAATATCCCAACATATTTATTTATTATATTTATATAAATATTCCAGTGGAAATATATATACAACGACGTAAATTGAACCTTAAACGCAACGTTTAAAGTTGTTTTCACCAAAAAAAAAAATTGAAAGCGCGCTCAAATGTTTAAATGAGCGCTCATTCAGTGAGGACATTTTCTGTCGCTGATTGTGTATCTACAACTTTTTTGATCGGTGAGAAGATAATAATAATGTAATGTCACAAACAAATAAAAAGTACCTATTTATGTAAATGCTATTGTAAAATGTCATTGTAATTCCAGTCACTTATCCAAGTATGCGTTTTACCTTAATATTATATTATTCTGTAAAAACATTAAAATAATAATTAAAACCCACGCTCATTGTCCACGTATCACTTATAATACAAAAAGCCAGCACGTGGACAATACGATTTGAGGTTGCTCTTAAACTGATTACAGTAATATGAGCATTGAGCAGTGAGAGCAGAGTTGTTTAAACATAATGCCAAAGATCCAAACATTATGCTGCGAGCAAGTTTTACTTTAAAAATAGCTATTCGTGGATATAATGAATAAACCTGGTAAAACTGTTCTCGCTTTATAAGTCGTCAAAAACGGTTCAACGCTCGTGAGATCGCAGGATATTATGTTGTTACATGTTTGGTACCGGTTGGTGGTGTTTATGTTTTCTGCTATCGTCTGTAACAGGGCTATAATTAACATAAAATATATCTATTTATAAATCGAAATGTTAAGTAGTCTATTGTTTCATTAGACCCTGTATTTAGTTAATGGTATGCCAATCTACCATTTTTCCTAATGACCTTGAAAAGTTTCGAACACGTCAAGCTTTTACGTCCTAATTATAAAATAAAATCTTTTCAAAGCATTCCTTGCGAGTTACAACGCAATTAGCTAAGTTGTATTGTTGTATTTCAGAGTTTCTCAATGTGTGGGATATGTGTGGAACTTCTAGGGGTTGGTCAGTAAATTATATATGAAAACATGCAAATACTTGGCAATTTGTAATAAGGGTTTTCTTTTGTAACATTTATTTATCGTTCAAAATGCATCTATCTAAAAGTAAACCACCATAATCGTAGGATTTTTTTTAAGAAAAAAGGAGTTTATCACTACTGGGAAAATAAGGGCTAGGTAGGGACAGTGCGTTTGAGTAATCCTGGTATAACTGACAATGAGTCGAATCTGTACATATTTTTTTTTTTGGAAAATCTTATTGAAATAGTTATTATTATAGATACAGAGGTCGAATCTATAGTTTTTAGAATTTTTGCCTGTCTGTCTGGCAACGCATCAAGAGAAAACCGTTGGACAGATTTTGATGAAATTTGGTGTGATGTTAGCTGGTTATCCAGGTCCACATATGGAATACTTTTTACTGCGAGAAAATATCTTGTCTCTGAGAAATCTATACTAACGGTTAAAACGTATCTAAGTACGAACCCGTGTGGAGCGAGGGTGTGTCGCTAGTTGAGTAGTATAAAAACGTGCGGTGTATTACCGTGTGAGTCTTAGGTTTATAATATTATATCACGTGTACGGCAGTACTTGACGCATTTCAGCGGCTAGTTATTTTCCGATATGTGACGTTTTTATTATCGTTCGTGTGTGGTACAAATTGTTTTATTAATATGTGGAGTTGCACATGTGGATTTAGCGGACATTTTTAAATTATTATATATTTTTTTTTAATTTGTGACGTTTTTAACTATATAATATACTAGAGACTCACCCTCGCTTCGCTTCGGGTTCGTCTCTAGACAAAAATAACTCTATCCCACGGGAACCGTACATTTTTTCGGGATGATATATAGCCTATAGCCTTCCTCGATAAATGAACTATCCAACACAAAAAGAATTTTTCAATTCCATCCAGTAGTTCCTGATATTAGCGCGTTCAACCAAACAAACAAACAATCAAACAAACTCTTCACCTTTATAATATTAGTATAGATAAGTTCTTAGTATATAATTGATAATCATATATCCTGTAAAACCTCATGATGTTTTGAAATCAAAATTGATATTTTTCTTCCAGTTAGCCAAGAATAAAGAATTGTTGTTTTTCTATGATGGTTCTCCATAAATAATCTAGTTTAGTTCTAAAAGTTCATAGTTTTCGTAGCGGGCATGGTTGGATGAATATATGTAGTTCATCGCTTTCCGCCTGTATCGGGAAATTGCATGTAACATATAATTAGGTATGTAAACATAATTAGTTGGTAACACTTAGGCTCAAACAAGGAAAACTGTTGTCTACAAGTGTAGGTTAACTTCAAAGTGATATTTATAATCTATGGATTAGTAGAATCCATGAAAATCAAGGATGCAATCTTAGTGTCCAATTCTAGCAGCAGCTCGAAAGCAAAGATTATTTCCAGTGGTTGTGGACTAAATAAAAATCCAAACTTGGGCGGAGTTGTAGGTTTGAACTAGTTTAAATCAGAACATTACAGATTGTCGTGTCATGATAATAGGATCGGAGATACATCAGATAACGAGCAAGGAAGGCCTGATAGTGATTTTCGGTCGACAATATAAACAAGCTGAAACAACAAACTTCACTTTCCATATTTCTATACTAGCGATTCACCCTTGCTTCGCTCGGTTCGACCCTAGGTTGTTTCCCAAAACAAACTTTTTTTTATTTTTTTGACCCATTTTTTTTTTCTAAAATAAAAGTAGCCTAAGTTACTCCTTATTATATCAGCTATCTGCCAGTGAAAGTCCCGTCAAAATCAATCCAGCCGTTTCAGAGATTAGCCGGAACAAACAGACCGACAGACAAAAATTGTAAAAAATATTGTTTTGGTATATGTAGGTACCGTGTATACATCCATATGCATTTAGTAAAAAGCGGTTATTTTAATATTACAAACAGACACTCCAATTTTATTTATTTGTATAGATTGAGGAATTTCATATAAAGTTTAATTCTATATTCAACCCTCTAAGGGTTTGAATTTTCAATAAATAATCGTTCCGTAATCCTTGCGTTTGATACATAAGGGACGAAGTGAGGTGGTGAGTCAGTGAATGTACTTATATAAGATTTTTATTAACTAGATGATGTCGATTGTCGGCTACAATATATAATACCATGTTGCATACCATTTTATACTTTATTTCAACTAACTAACGTCCTATATTGAATCCACTTAAATCACATCAGGGGATTCGACAAGGACGTTTGTTATGCGTGAGAGCTAAACGACAGAATCAATATACAGATATCTAAATCTATACTAATATTATAAAGCTGAAGAGTTTGTTTGTTTGTTTGTTTGGTTGAACGCGCTAATCTTTGGAACTACTAATCCGATTTGAAAAATTCTTCTTACATTAGATAGTGCGTTAACTGAGGAAGGCTATAGGCTATATATCATCCCGGAAAAATGTATGGTTCCCGTGGGATAGATTTGTTTTTGTCGAGGGACGAACCCGAAGCGAAGCGAGGGTGAGTCGCTAGTAAAGAATAATGCTACATTAAATACTACAAGATTGCATAATTTTTTATTCCAAAATTAGTTCTTTACTGTATATACAAGGGATTAAACGAAAAGAAAGATAACAATCTTCTAATAAAACTATCTTTTCGGATTATTATTCGGATTTATTTAATTAGTCTCTCCCGTGACCATGATTGCTGTAGGTAAAGCATTTGAAACGTCGGAAACCAAAAAGTAAAATAAATCCGCGAAATAATCGCGAGAAAAGATAGTTTTATTTAAAATGTCAAATATTCGCGTAAATTTAAGAAAATATTATATAAATCTTCATTAAATCTTTGGTTTTGGCAATACTTAGCGTTTCTCTACTTCCTAATTTTTGCTTGTTTTTGCTATAGGTACGATAACTGAAACGGCGAGTATTTATAATTTTTAAATAAAAATTATCGTAAATATAAAATAAAATAAAGTAGGTATCTAGTTGTAGCATGATGAAATGGCCGCGAATTCGATCTCTGACCGTATATGTAGATAATATATTATTATTATCTATCATCTAGACTTTAGTAACCCACGCTATTTGAAATTATATTTTAGTATCCTTTGATAAATTTTTTTTAACTACGGTTAAAAATGACCTGTGCTTAGCCTTCCCACATGTAAGCTATGTTATCTATAATAATATTATAAAGAGGCAGAGTTTGTTTGTTTGAACCGATTTGAAAAATTCTTTTTGCATTAGATAGCCCGTTTATTGAGGAAGGTTACAGGCTATATATCACCATGCTACTATCTAAAGGAGCGGTGCAGTAATCATAAATGTCAACAAATCGGGCGGACTTACATACATTATTGTAAAACTGATGTTTATAATATTATGTTTAAGTGTCTCAGAAACTTTGGTCAAATACTCATCATGTAGAGGATAGGATCAAATTTAACGTTGGGTAAAACCGCGGGGCACAGCTAGTTAAATGTATAAAATCATATCGCTTCTTTGCCAAAAACAAGACTCGAGTAAGACAAAAGTCGTTACACATTCGTATTCATAAAATTAGAGCAAGGATAATATGTGTTGACACACAAATAAAAACAAAGCGATTTATTATGGTATAATAAGAGGATTGGATATACAATTTAATGTTTGCAGTGAACAGGAAAAAATTAACTAACGTCATTGATATTTTTTACTTAGTTGTTTTTGCAATTTCTAAGTACCTATTTAATGTTTATAATTTACATAATATACTCAAGTTATCTATACAGATAAATAAAATTGGAGTGTCTGTTTGTATTATTCAAATAACCGCTTTATACTAAATGCATATTAATGTATATTGTATACACGATACATATACCAAAACAACATTTTTTACAATTTTTGTCTGTCTGTCTGTCTGTTTGTTCCGGCTAATCTCTGAAAGGGCTGGACCGATTTTGATGGGACTTTCACTGGCAGATAGCTGACGTAATAAGGAGTAACTTAGGCTACTTTTATTTTAGAAAAAAAAAATAGGGTCCCACGAAAAAAAATAAATAAAACCAAATTAATTAATTAATTTTGTTTTGAGAAGTCGCTAGTTATAATATAAGATGATATAATTAGTTCTTTTTGCTCTGACGATTTTCTACATAGATAAGTATCGCATTTTAGGCATTTTAGTAAAAACCTGCCGAGTAGGTACGTGTAAAATCCCCAACCGGGGTTTGCACCCTTAAATAGTGATTGAGACCGACTCAGAAGGAACTCTTTCTGTTTTATAGGATTAACCAAAAATTTCCTTGGTGCTCTAAAAAAGGGGATTCCCACTTTTTTATACTTTTTATATTTAATTGTAATGTACCTACATTTTAAATAATATGTTTGTAAGAACTCACTGGCTTCGTTTTTAAAATATTCAAAGCTATTATTGGTGTTAGAGGCGGACGGATGAACAGACAGATAATGCATTTAGTTTTTGTCCGACCCGAACATTTGTTTGGGGAGCTATTATTAAAGGAAAATGAAAGTATTGATTCAGTGGAAACTATTTAAAAATGATTAGACGACTTAATTAAAATTGTGTTACATGCACTGTCCACTACACTTATTGTTCATGTTCAGTACGCAATTACTCTGTATAAATTACCACTTCAATTTAAAAGTACCAGTGGTGATTAAAAACCTATTAAGTAATCTATATAAATGAATGAATAAAATTGAAGTATCCATTTGTAATGTTAAAATGACAGGTTTTTACTAAATTCATATGAAATTATAGGTATACGGTACTTATAAGATAAACAATTATTGAAATTTTTGTCTGTCTGTCTGTTTGTTCCGGCTAATCTCCGAAGCGGCTGGTTTTA
This sequence comes from Fabriciana adippe, assembly GCA_905404265.1. NCBI lineage: Eukaryota > Metazoa > Arthropoda > Insecta > Lepidoptera > Nymphalidae > Fabriciana > Fabriciana adippe. The sequence goes on along the minus strand of FR989997.1, from coordinate 2,295,549 downwards.
TTTTGACGGGACTTTCACTGGCAGGCAGCTGATGTTATAAGGAGTAACTTAGGCTATTTTTATTACAGAAAAAATTAGGGTTCCGCTCAAAAAAATTAAAACGTACCTGAGCGACTTATAAAAAAATATAATAATGTGACAAAATATTTTATGTTTTTTTTTTTTATTATTTTAAGAGAAACATTTTGAGTAAGTGACCGTCCTATTTAATCAAACCATGCTGTGTTTAATTCGATGGTGTTTAACAAACATGGCTAATCTACCGGTTAAATAATTAATAAGTAGTTAAAAGATTCAAACTTAAAACATATTTCATGATTCATCAATAACCTACTTGTATCGACACAATTTGCTTTCCCACATGAGATAATACATTTATAACATATATTGTTTTTGTTATTATCAATAACTATTTCGGGATGCTGATATATTTTTAGCTCGTTACAAACGTGCAATAAAAGATCAGTCTAACGGATCTATTTGTGGAGTATCGATTGCATGAGTGGGGCGTAAGGTAAGCTGATTTCTTTGATTTATCTATAATCCAGTTTATGAAAATGAACTGTTAAATATAACTAGCGACTCAACCTCGCTTCGCTCGGGTTCGTCCCTAGCTTGTATATAGTAAAATGTACATAGTATGTTATCCTTAAGAGATAGACATATGCGATCGCAGTCTTTTGTAGATCTTTTTAGTGTGTACAATACTGTAGTACATTATTTTGATATATCTCCTAGGGATCAGCCAGCGTTTGCAATGTAAGCGCAAAAATGTGTTTATTTACTACATCACATTGGAAACCTCTAAAATTTTCAGTGTTTCTCTACTATATTGTGCATGTATTATACATATAAACCCTCCTCTTGAATCACTCCTATCTATTAAAAAAACCGCATCAAAATCCGTTGCGTAGTTTTAAGCATCTAAGCATATATAGGGACAGAGAGCGGGAAGCGACTTTGTTTTATACTATATAGTGATATCCTGAATAAGACTAATATATCTCATCTAAAAATGTGAATTGAAAAACATTAGGCGTATAGTATTCAGCCTTTTGTAACGTCCCACTGCTGGGCACGCAAGGGAATCTTCCCTTAATTGCGAAGGTGATCAGGCGATAGTTGTCTAAGTCAAGTGCGCTTTGATGGATTTCACATGCCTTTCGAACACTAGTGAGCCTCTGCCTCACATGCAGGTTTCCTCACAGTTGTTTTTTGTTGGGACATTAACACACACAGCACCATCTAGTTCCATTGTACATAAGTTACGAGGCTTGTGTTATGGAAACCAGATAGTTGATACATATATAATTTTAAATACATACAAATTACAAATTATAAATATAAACACTCATGACTGGAGTACAAATATTCGTGCTCACACAACGACAACAACAGCGGAACTCGTACTGGCACAGCAAGTAGGGTCACTACAAACTGAGTCAAACGTGTCGTCAAACAGCGTTTTCCTTTATGATAAGTGGTGATAATGGCGTTTATTAAACGTTTAGTAAATCTAACTTTTGAAAATACCTGTGTTTTAAAGAGACCAATTATTAAAAATATTGTTTTAAAAACAAGCAATTTTGTTCATAAATACTTAAAAATAATTCTTTTGTAATTACGTAGGTACTTGTTTTTGCTCTCAGCTTTCGTCGTAAAATCGATAAAAACAGCTTTTACTGCTCTGAAATGAAGCTTTTCCAAGTAAAAGAAATGTTTCTCTACATTAGTATAGAGTTATAGAGCCACATGTACTCGTAATATGTGTTGAAATTCACATACATACGTATGTTATAAAAATGTTTTGCTATGGAATTCTAATCATGTTGTTTTTGAAACGACTGAACGGTCACATCACTGGCGACGCATTTTATTTTCGTACATTGACAGATTTCATTTAGATAAACATGGAACTATGGCGCCAGACGTTCTGTCTCCTGATTATCCCATTTCCACAGTGGAAATTCCACCAAAGCTTTTCATATTATATATTTGTTTATAAAAGATGTGCAATTTCCATACAGTTTACCATTTTAACTATAACTAGCGGCTCACCCTTGCCTCGCTCGGGTTCGCCTCTAGACAAACAAAAGCAAATCTATCCCACGGGAACTGTACATTTTTCCAGGGTGAAAAGTATCTAAAATGTTGACCGGGGTATAAGGTACAACCATGCAAAATTTCATTTAAATCGGTCCAACAGTTTCGGAGATTAACCCCTACAAGCAGACAGACAAACAAAATCTGGATTTGTTCTATTTCCCTTCTTATATCCCCCTGACTCGGTTTTTAGCATTTTTTTTCTATATACAGACATTCGATATCTACAGTTTTATTATATGTATAGATATTAACTTTGGTTATATACCTAACCCAATGATCGGAAATCGACCGTTTTTATTGATTGAACGTTAAAGCTACTAACAAAAAAAATAAAATAAAAAGTAGAAACTGGTTGAAAAAACAGAGGAGAAAAAAGGCACTGAACTATTTTGTCCTTACATATCTAGTATCTACGTTTATAAAAATAAACTTGACAACATTAAAGCTCTTAAATAAACAAAAGAATATATGTATATGCGTGTGTGTGTCAAATGCATGGTAGTGTGTGTAATGTTTTTTTTTTTATTGATTTAATGTATTTTTTATGCATATTTTTTTAAAAAAAATAGCATTCTGCACTCCTTCTCTATATATAAACTATAAGTGTGGGAAATTTCGTACTCCTCCGTCCGCGCAATTTTCGTAAAAAGGGGTACAAAGTTTTTACTTCACGTATTAATATATAGATTATGATTATTTATTACTAGGATCGTTAAGTTATTAATTATTGTCTATGGTCTCGTGTATTGTATCTACCAGTAACATACTATTTTTATTTTGTACACATTTAGGGCATAGTAACTCTGGTATGACATTTATTAGTAGGATCGTTATGTAATTTACTATGGGAAATTGGAGCAGATTCGTAAACACAAGGAAATTTTATTTATATAATCTATACAGATGAATAAAATTGGAGTGTCTGTTTGTAATATTAAAATAACCGCTTTTTACTAAATGAATATGGATGTATACACGGTACATACATATATCAATACAACATTTTTTAAAATTTTTGTCTGTCTGTCTGTTTGTTCCGGCTAATCTCTGAAATGACTGGACCGATTTTGACGGGACTTTCACTGGCAGATAACTGATGTTATAAGGAGTAACTTAGGCTACTTTTATTTTAGAAAAAGAAATAGGGTCCCACGAAAAAAAAACCCAAATTAATTAATTAATTTTGTTTTGGGAAGCAACCTAGGGACTGAGTCGCTAGTATATAGAACATACTCCTCAAATTCTTTGTTTAAAACGGCTTCAAAGTTTATTTTTTTTTAAATGTCAAATTAGGAATATTTTGATTGTTTTGACCTTACGCAATGAGACGCATTACTCTAGATTGGTGATAGCCAAGAACAATGTGATCGTAGTCTACAGCGCATATATATGTGCGCAGAGATAATCAGCTCACTTGGCAAGTACGTACGACATTAACCTTCTTTAGTCCATCGATTCTTATTTCTTACAAAGTTCTATCTGCAGTTTTGCGTTAACTGTTCCGTTTTATTTGAAACTTACACTCTTGGGTTGTAGTATAATAATTTAAATCAATATACCTGCTACTTTGTTTGTCTGTATGTAAATGTATGTTTATTTACTTCATATCCACTAAACCCCTACATGACTTAGTACCTCTTTTAGGTTGTAAAGATAAAGTGATAAATCACAGGTTTGGTTCAGTTTATAGTGACCCTACTTGCTGTACCAGCAGTCGCGGGTTCGAGTCCCGCTGGGGGTACTCATTAGTGTGGTGAATACGAATGTTTGTACTCCAGTCATGGGTGTTTATATTTATAATATGTATGTATTTATAGTTATATATATCTAGTGTATCAACTATCTGGTATCCATAACACAGGTCTCGTAGCTAGATGGTGCTGTGTATTAATGTCTCAACATATTTATTTATTTATACCTACTTATATTTGGTTCTACTACATCGATTTTTACTACAACTTTAAGCTTACTACGCTTTATTAGCTTACTGATGTATACTTTTCCCATGGCTCTGATCTTGTAATAAACAACGTATGGCACACTCGCCAAAACGTCTATGCGTCTACAAAAGTCCAGTTAAAATCGGCTCAGCCGTTTCGGAGAATAGGAAATACATAAAGATAAACAAATAATTTAATTGCCGTTTCGGCTTTAAGAGATATGAGGTTAATATTATTTATAAATATAATTTTAAACCATTGTAAAACTACCCACGTATTATATCAGTTAGGCGAATAATTTATTATACGTATAGATTAAATTATGATTCACGAAATGTTTCGCGTGCATAACATAACGGCTTAGGCCAAATTATGCATATGCTGATAAGATAGAAGTGTTTTTATCTGTAATCAATATTATATTAGTGTTGTAATTTTTTGGTAATCACTTGGAATAAATGTCTGACTAATCGGAAGTGAAGACAAGTGTAATCTTTTATTCTTTGACGAGTTGTTTTTGTTTTTTTTTTTTTTTTTGGGGATTTTCCGTTTTTATAAAACATTCCATTCTATAGTGGAATAATTACTGTTCAGATGTTTTAAAATTGACAGATTTTTTAACGGTTAGTATTGAATAAAGAAACTATATATTATATGTATGAAGCCTATAGCCTTCCTCAATAAACGGGTTATCTAATGGAAAAAGAATATTTCAAATTGAATTAGTAGTTCCTGAGATTAGCGCGTACAAACAAACAAACAAATAAACAAACAAACTCTTTCCCTTTATAATATTAGTATTGACTATAGACACAGTGTACTAAAAAATAACAGTGGGCTATCGCCTTTGATGTTTGAAGAAAAGCCGACACCGCGTAGCGTACTTCGCATTACGCAGGGTTGTTACAGTTTTTTTTTGTAATTTAATTAAAATATAATATTATTATTTAGTTATTTATCGAAGGAAGGCAAATTCAAATAGAGTTTTACAAAATTTCATATAATAATAATAATAAGCCTTTTATTTCTTTAATAAAAAATATAATATACAATTGGTTTAACAATTATTTGATTTGATTAAATGGATATTTCTATAGTCCATTTTTTCTTACGTGTCCTAATTGGTAAACAAACACTACCATGAACGAAAATCACTTGTTTTCGGACAATCATACATTTTAGATTTGGTTTTATCGTTTATAACTATTTCAGAAACACACACGCTACGAATTACACTAATAAAAGCTGTTAATTATTGATTTAAACACATTATTTTTGCTAAAATTTAAATATTGACAGAACCAACTTCCACAGAAAAAATATGAACACAACATTTTGACGTTTCGATACGCTACTTTGTCTTTGAATTATAGAGATGTACATTTAGAATGAATTATCGAGAGTGAAAACTGAACTTATTAAAAATAACAATATCTTTAAATTACAAAGTGCGATATTTTGTTCAAATTGTTATTAGGCTTAAAAATAGTAATGTCTTCTGTAGAATATAGAAGATTTTTAATTGCTTTTAATGAATTTATACTTATTATTTATTTGTTATTGTAATTATTATTATTTCGTATCTTATTGCACAGTTTATTAAAACGGAGTGAGGGACTTCCGACCGCTATTTGCTTTTTTAGGTTAAAGTTTTAAAAATGAGTTTATATTAAGGCCAAAAAAATCTTAAAAAAACTTTCACGTCATTGATTTTAAAATAGACAAGTGACATTTTGACAACTTTTATTAAAATTTAATAAAGACAATTATAATAAAAAAGTTATTGATGAAATGGCCGCCCATGAAAATATAATTGTTCTGCGCCTTCCGCCGTATCATTGTGAATTAAATCCAATAGAATTAATATGGGCACAATTAAAATCACATGTAGGAAAAAATAATAAAAGTTTTAAAATGGCTGAAGTCAAGGAGCTAGTCAGAGAAGGATTAAGAAAAATTGGTACGGCGTCTTGGATAAATTGTATTGAACATGTGAAAAAAGAAGAAGACAAAATGTTGCAGCTTGACGGCTTAATAGATGCTGCAACAGATACACCGACCCCTAATTTTATAATACATATATCAAAAGAGTCGAGTAATTTATCGTCGGAATCAGACTAATAAAATTATTAAAATAACTTGTCGTATTATTTCTACCCAATACTTTACGTTCACTGCATAAAAATTAAAAACCATTAAGTTTAGTCATTCATTCGTCATGCACATCTCTATGAATTATCTCTGGTCACCTATACGCCATATTTGTTTACTATTTAAGACACGTAAGAAAAAATAGACTATATGTGACATTATAATTAATTTAATGAATAACTAGATAATTAGAATGAAATAAATTAAGTTAAAATAAAAATAAATTAAGTCTAGCAAATTATATTACATAAGTCAAATTGAATTTAGTTATATATAAATTTATCATTATTTTCAATTTTTTAGCAAAGTTAGTTTTATATGATATAATGTAATTAATAGATTTCCAAATCACCTATCATAAATGGGCAACGGACAAATATTTTCGGTTTCTAGATTTACTGGATTTGAAATTTCTGTTATTAAACTTAATTATGAAAAAATCCTCATCCTAATAAATAATTTTAGCAAAAAATATATAATATAGCACAGGTAGTATGAACCATTTTAATTGCTTACAAATTAAAATAAACGCGCGATAGTCCTTAAAGTCGTGTCCCGAGCTGCTTACTAATTCGGGCGGCAGAAATGTATGCAGCTCGGGCTCGCCTACCCGCGTCTCACCTCTCACACCCCGCACGATTGCCCTGTCTAGACGGCTTCGTTCTTAGAGTAATAACAAGCATAGAGGACTCGTATTAAACTGAACCAATAAACTTATAATTTGCACTGCTTTATCTTACTAAAAGATGACGTAAGTTAGAGAGAGACGTAATAATAAAGAAACTATCGTCTTCAATGGTGTGAAGCCACTTTTTACTTGTCAAAGTGACCAGCTGGTGACTTACAGTGCTTTTGATATTTGTGATTATTTTAATGATAAAAGAGTAATTGGATGTAACAAACTTAGTTTTAAGGAAACTTAAAAACACTTTGTTTCGATGGCTTGTGTGGCTTACGGCTGTAATCGCCATAGTTCAAAGAAAAGTGAAGTTAATCAAAATGTAACATTTCACCGGTAAGTGTTTTTTGGATTTTTCTGTTAAAATACTTAACATTTTTATGAAATATTCAAATATGTTTAAATTGATTGTTTTAAGACTCTTACGATATCAGAATAGTGTGTAATCGATCTCTAAATTCTTGTCAATTTGAGAAAGTAATTTTGTTTTTTAATCATAGTGATGTGGCATGACGTACCTTCATTATTACTTTGCCGATTCGTTTTTAGAATACATGTTGATAAAATTTCTTAAAATATATGAGTATGTTATAAATCAGAGGTTTAACCATAATCCCCGCGCTAGGCTAACTTATTTTTTTCTGTTATATTTTTGAATAATGAATAATCAAGGTTAGACTATGAATGAGTTTCATTTATTTCTGTTATTTATTTATTTATCAAAAAGTACACTAACAACACACATATTAAAACATTTATACACATTTAGAAGACAATATTAATAATTAATCGGATATGTATGTCTTTACAAGTGTACACAACATTCGCTATAATTACATAATCAAAAGTATACATTAAATTATATTAAATCCCTTCTATATAATTAATAAATACAATTTAAATACAATAAAAATGATTCATAATAAGTCAACACCTGTTAGCCAAAATAATTAATTTAAATAATGTTAAAAAATTGTTATAACCTTAAAATCTAATTAGTTAAGATTAAACATAATTAATTTTCACCTAAGGTGAAGTATTGTTTCGTGTAATAGTTTTTCATAATTACTATAAATATTACAAAGAAACGGTATTTTTGATTTATAAACCGTCAAACTTTAGCACATCACTATAATAGTCAATATATAAATATAGTAATTCTATAGCATACTTGGCTTCATTGCGATTTTAAGAAAGGGCAAATTGTGTATTTCTGTCTCTGTCCCTCTCGTAAAGAAGTGTATAAGAAGGACACAATCAAATATATTGTAAATGTTCAATTAAATACAGCTCCTCCATGCTTGTTATTACTCTAAGGCTTCGTTAGATGACTGTATTGTTTAATAGACTGTGCTATAGATTAAAATCAAACTTGGTTAAATTTATAAAATTGAAAGGATTTGTTTTTAATTCGCTGAAATCGCCATTTTAATGTGGTTTCAAATCAACTTTTAACTAACTCATTATCTCGACCATATCTTATTTAAGATAAACAAATATACTTTCCACCAAAATTTCGTTAGCACAATCCCTCCTCTTACCAATTCTTGATTATGCTGATATCAGTTACCTTGATATTAAAGAGGAACACTTAAATAAACTTGAGCGGCTTCAAAATCTCTGTATTCGGTTTATATTTGGCTTACGTAAATATGACCATGTTTCTCTTTTTCGCAAGAAGCTCAAGTGGCTCCCTATCCGTCTTCGCAGGGATACTCACATTCTTCATCTTCTGTACTGTATTCTGTTCGATCCCTGTACCCCACCTTACCTAAAGGAGCGTTTTGAATTTCTTGGTGATTCACATTCTCGCTGTCTTCGCTCTGATCTTAACCCTATCCTTAAAATCCCTTCTCACTCCTCTTCCTTCTATAGTAATTCTTTCTCTATAACAGCCCCACGTCTTTGGAACTCTCTTCCCCTAAATATCCGACGTGCGAAGTCACTACTAATATTTAAAAAACTCTTAAAGGAACACTTTCTTAGTTCTTAATTTTTAACTTTACATGTATTGTTACTATTATTATTATTTTTGACTTATTCTCTTTGTAAGCTGTCTTGCTTCTTGTTTCGTTTTATTGTACAAGTATATATTGTATATATGTATGTATATGTGTATGTGTGTAAGTATATGTATATGTATCTATTAGTTTAAACATATATCTTTATGTAGTAATATTTGTAGTCTACTTTTTATATATTATGATATTATATTTAACTCAATTATTTGCACCCCTTCCCTCTCAAAGTTTACTATTTCCTACACCTAAAGGTTGCCTGGAAGAGATCGCTGTTTTAGCGATAAGGCCGCCTCTTGTACATTATCCAAGTGTATTTATTTATTTTCTTTGTTCTTGGTGTACAATAAAGAGTTTATTATTATTATTATTATTATACTAATAAAGTTGTTTACGATTTAGGGTTCTGTGACTAAAAGGCAAATGTTGAACCCTTAGGTATAATTTGTCAATACCGTCAGTCCGTATGTCATAATCCAATCGAAAGTTGATGCAAGTGTTACTTTTATCAATGTATAATGTTATGCTATAGATCACCTTTATGCTTTAACAACAAACCCAACTTTATTTCTTTAATGAATAACCTTACAAGGTAAAATATTAAACGTGTTTTGTCAACATCGGCTTTGCGAAATCGGACACATTGATGGAGAGCACTTTGATAGTATTATTGTCTACTATTTATATATACTATCTTTTTATATATCTGTAGCGGTCATTAAACACAATACCTCACATAATGAGAGTCGGTAAAAATACCGTTACACAGCCGACGCTGCACTCGGGCGCGCATCGCGCTTCATCGTGCGAGATCGTTTTTTTCCCGTCCGCTAGTCGCTTACCGAGTACTACGCCGGGAGGTCGCGCACGCGCTCGCTTAAGTTTATGCCTTGTCACGTTTTATCGTTTCCGTATTTCGTATTCTGTTCATATTTCGTTTCTTAATCTATCTCTGTACTTCTGTTATTCCTTCTCTGTGTAATTTCTACTGTGTGACAATATAAGTGTGTTAATGTGTAAATTCGTGTCTAATTTATCTCTGCGTAACTTTTCCTATACTTCTTCTTAATATAAATCTAAAACACCTTCCCATAACTGGTGACCTTGACGAACATTCCGAGATAAAGAACATTCGTGTACGTTATAAAAACTTTTATTTTGAAAATGGCTAACTCTGACGGAAAGGAAGAGGTGTGTCGTGTTGGCGTTAAGGTGCCGCCATTTTGGCCAAACGAACCGGCGTTATGGTTCGTTCAATTGGAAGGTCAGTTCGTTTTAGCTAATATAACGATTGATGCGACAAAATTCTACCATGCAATCGCCAATTTGGACTACAAATACGTGTGCGAAGTTAAAGACGTAATAACGAATCCGCCGGTTGAAAATAAATATGAAAAAATAAAAACAGAATTAATTTCGCGCTTGTCAGCATCACAAGAGCAGCGTGTAAGGCAATTACTCACTCACGAAGAGTTAGGAGATCGAAAACCATCCCAGTTTCTTCGACATTTGCGGAGCCTAGCTGGAGCTGATGTACCGGACGAATTTATAAGTTCACTGTGGACGAGCCGTTTGCCTAACCATATCCAGGCGATTATTGCAGCCCAAGTCGATCTCCCTTTAGACACAGTGGCGCAAATAGTGGACAAGATTCACGAGGTATCTCTACAACCTCAGGTAGCAGCAGCGTCGACATCAACTCCAACATCAACGGGAAATCCGATGACACTCATAGAAAAGCTTGTTAAGCGAGTCGATGACCTATCACGACAAGTTGCGGAGCTACCCATCAGGCCCCGCTCGCGTTCGAGAAGTCGAGCGCGTTCTCCTCACTGGCGTCAACGGTCCCGGAGCCGCTCTAATGCTGGCCCGGGGCATTGCTGGTATCATCGACGTTTCGGCAACCAGTCAACGAAGTGCCGCTCCCCGTGTTCGTTTCATTCGGGACCAACGCGTGACTGTGATAGTGTAAGTGGTGGCCGCGTTTTTGTTACAGACAGTAAGAGTAAAGTGCAATATTTAGTAGATACCGGTTCAGACCTTTGCGTGTATCCACATAAGTATATTCGAGATAGGAAGTGTATAGAGACAGACTATAAGTTGTTTGCCGCCAATGGGTCCACAATAAATACTTTCGGTTGGGTGAACCTTTCTTTAGACTTTGGACTCAGGCGGGCTTTTACGTGGCGTTTTGTTATAGCTGACGTCACTAAACCTATTATAGGCATAGACTTTTTATCACACTATAATTTACTTGTGGATACTAGACACCATCGCTTAATAGACAATGTTACGTCATTAAGTACTTTTGCTAAGCCAGCATCAAATGTTTTGTGCCAAATAAAATCTATTTCAGGTACCTTACCATACCATGACCTGCTGTCACAGTTTACGGATCTCACTCGACCAGCTGGAGACCTGTCTTCACGGGTGATAAAGCACAACACCCTTCACTACATACGCACGACTTCAGGACCCCCTGTGCATAGTCGTCCTCGTCGGTTAGCACCGGATCGACTTCGCATCGCCGTCAGGGAATTTGAGGATATGGTAAGAACAGGTATTGCTAGAAGGTCCGATAGCCCGTGGTCATCCCCGTTACATCTCGTACCTAAGAAAAACAATGAGTGGCGGCCATGCGGCGACTACCGTGCGCTCAACGCACGCACTATACCTGACCGATACCCGGTTCGTCATATTGCTGATTTTGCTCATAATTTATCTGGCTGTACAATTTTTAGTAAAATAGATTTAATACGGGCTTATAATCAAATCCCTGTAAATCCAGCTGATGTACCCAAGACTGCCATTACGACTCCGTTCGGAATGTTTGAGTTTCCATTCATGAGCTTCGGTCTACGCAACGCAGCTCAAACATTCCAGCGCTTCATGGACGAAATACTTAGAGATTTAGAATTCTGCTATCCTTATATTGATGATATCCTTGTGGCTTCCCAGGACGAGACGCAACACCGAATTCACCTGGGACAAATTTTCCAGCGCCTACAGGACCACGGTATCGTCATCAATGCCTCGAAGTGCGTATTCGGAGAGCCACAAGTGGAATTCCTGGGTTACATCGTATCAGCAGCAGGTACCAGGCCACTTCCACAAAAGGTTGAAACTATACAGAACTTTCCTCAGCCGAAAACCATCAGGGAACTTCGAAGGTTCCTAGGTATAACAAATTTTTATCGTCGTTTTGTCAAAAGCGCAGCAAAAATCCAGGCTCCATTGCATCAACTCTTAGCTGGTAAAGCTGTCAAATCTAGTACACCTATCACTTGGTCGACCGAGCTTCAGAAGGCTTTCGACGCGTGCAAGGCAAGTCTAGCTCAAGCTACTCTCTTAGCACATCCGCATCCGACAGCTGAGTTAACGCTGTGGACGGACGCTTCAGACAACGCGATTGGTGCTGTATTACAACAGATGATAGACTCCGAGTGGCAGCCTCTTGCGTTCTTCTCTAAAAAGCTTAATACCGCACAACAAAAATATAGTCCGTTTGACAGAGAGCTATTAGCAATTTACGAAGGTGTGAAACATTTCCGTCATATGGTTGAAGGTAAGGATTTCACCATATATACCGACCACAAGCCTATTGTTTCGGCCTTTAGAAAGGCTTCAGAAAATTGTTCACCACGTCAATTTAGATACTTCGATTTCGTGTCTCAGTTCACGACTAATATTAAGCACATCGCAGGTGAGAACAATGTAGTCGCTGACGCTCTCTCACGTACCTATGAAATTTCTACCGCCATAGACTTAGACGCACTATCCTTATCGCAGTTGACAGACGACGAGCTACAGAAAATATTACAGAACAATAATTCTTCGCTGGACCTCCAGAAGATAGACCTCTCTGGCTCTGGTAAGAAGCTGTATTGTGATTTTTCCTGCTCAACGCCGAGACTTTACCTGACTCCAGAGTTCCGTCGACAAGCGTTCGACTGTATTCACGGCTTGAGTCACCCCGGTATCAAGGCAACAATCAGATTGGTTACACAAAAGTACGTGTGGCCTAATATAAAGAAGGATTGCGCTGTGTGGACTCGCACCTGTATTTCATGCCAGCGCTCGAAAGTTTCAAGACATACTCGATCCCCTGTACATACTTTTGTTCCTCCATCGAACAGATTCAGTCATGTGCACATAGACCTCATCGGACCTTTGCCCGTGTCACAAGACTATAAATATTGTCTCACAGCCGTGGACAGATTTACACGTTGGCCAGAGGTAATACCGCTCCATGACATCAAAGCTGACACAGTGGCGAACGCTTTTGTAACTGGCTGGATATCACGTTTTGGCTGTCCGGAGAAGATCACAACAGATCGAGGTAAACAGTTCGAGGCATTTTTATTTAAGGAACTTTCACGAATAATAGGTGTAAACCACTTAAAAACAACAGCGTACCACCCGGCTGCAAATGGAATGGTTGAGAGATTCCACCGCCAACTCAAGGCAGCGATCATGTGCCACGCCAAGGACGATTGGGTCGAAGTGCTACCATTAGTACTTCTCGGAATACGTTCGGCTTGGAAAGAAGATATAAACTCATCATCAGCCGAGCTCGTCTACGGAGAAACCCTACGTTTACCTGGTGCATTTTTCGATCTCGATAGCTCTCCCGTAGAAGTAACAGACTACACCGATTTTCTTTCCCGGTTAAGGCATAACATACGAAAGCTGAAGCCCACGCAAGTAGTTCACCATGGAAAAGCACCCGTGTTCATCAGCAAGGATCTAAAATCTGCGCCACAGGTCTTCTTACGGCAAGATTTTATTCGAAAGCCTTTGCAAGCACCATACGCTGGACCTTTTATCGTCATCGAACGTGGAGACAAGTTCTTTAAGATAGATATTCGAGGGAAACCTACCACCGTTTCAATTGACAGGTTGAAACCAGCGTATCTACTTAGCGACCTAGCTCCGCCTGAGGATGAAGCCCGGAAAGTACCCGAGACATGCTCGCATAAGAATATCGAGGATCGTCGAACTCGATCAGGAAGACGAGTACGATTCACAGATTTTTTTCGACCTTAACGGTCTCCGGGGGGGCTGATGTAGCGGTCATTAAACACAATACCTCACATAATGAGAGTCGGTAAAAATACCGTTACACAGCCGACGCTGCACTCGGGCGCGCATCGCGCTTCATCGTGCGAGATCGTTTTTTTCCCGTCCGCTAGTCGCTTACCGAGTACTACGCCGGGAGGTCGCGCACGCGCTCGCTTAAGTTTATGCCTTGTCACGTTTTATCGTTTCCGTATTTCGTATTCTGTTCATATTTCGTTTCTTAATCTATCTCTGTACTTCTGTTATTCCTTCTCTGTGTAATTTCTACTGTGTGACAATATAAGTGTGTTAATGTGTAAATTCGTGTCTAATTTATCTCTGCGTAACTTTTCCTATACTTCTTCTTAATATAAATCTAAAACACCTTCCCATATATCTATATTCTATATATTTATTTAAATGTGTCGATTTTGTCAGTCTCTAGCTTGTACGGCTGCTGAATATGAGGTCTAGGGTTCGAGTCCCAGGCAGATGACTAGTCTAACTACCTAGACCCCGAGAACCGAGATAAAGTAATAATATTATTCCCGCTGAGTTTTTTTCTTCTCACGTGTGAAACTTCTTCTTTCCTAACTGTTAGAAGACTCATGACGTTCTGTAAAAAATTGTAATAATTTAATGCTGAATAAAATATTTTGAATTATTACCGAAAATCCTTTGAAACCATTCTTAACGTAAAAATTAAAACGTTTAAAACAAGCGAAAATAATGATTAAAATCAAAGTTTTCATAAGTTATTTTCCTTTAAGTCTATATTTAAAGTGCCGATTAAATATCAAAAAATTATTAAAAGATGACTGTACCGTGAAAATTTTTAGCAAACACGCGTTCGAAACATCCGCTAAAAATATTTTCAGCTTCGTCTCAGTTTACTAACAACATGTTTATACGACGTCGAATGGTTTACATTACTGCAATATTTTATGTTCAAAATATTTTATTTTTACTAGAAATTTTTAGATTTTGTTTTATATGGTCTCTTTCATGACCATGATTGCTGTAAAGCATTCGAAACGTCGGGAACTAAAGATCAAAATAAATCCGCGAAAAAATCCGAAAAGTTAGTTTTATTTATATAACTAACATAATACTGTTATACCTATAATACGTTATGTAATGATAGAGATAATACATTTACAGACAAAATTTCCTTCTTAGAAGATTTTCTACCAGCTACTTACAGAAACGACTTCGACCGAAAAAGTCAATACTCTGTTAAATATATACATATATACTAATATTATAAAGGGACTGTTTGTTTGTTTGATCGCGCTAATATCAGGAACTAATCCGACGTTATTTTTTTTTGCATTAGATAACTCGTTTATTGAGGAAGTTTATAGGCTAGGCTAGGATATAACATCATGCACTACCCAAGGGAGCGGAGCAGTAATAGCTATTTTAATATTTATTTAAAATTTTTGTATGCGTAAACTGTTCTTGGTTACTTAACAGCCACTAGAAAACTAATCAACACTAATAGGTACTGACATTAAAACAGCGATAAAACTACTTTTTTTTTTGATTCGTGGGGAAACCCCTTTACGGGTGCCCGAGCACGGGTGGCACGCGGGGTATGTGGGACTCCTGCTGCGAGAAGCGCGACAGACTACCCACTAAAACAACCACGGTGATCCCTAATGCAAAAGACATGGCCACGGGGTCGCTTGCGCATTCGACCGCAACAGCGATAAAACTACCTACCTATGTTTCATTTAAAGTAAATATATTAAGTGTTAGGAGAAGATATATTATGTATATTTTTTTTGTTAGTCATTTAATCTTTTCGTGTATACGCAGATTGCATATAATAAACATCTAACTCTGACGAGCGCGCAGGGCTGACACTTGAATGGAGAAATACTTGACCGATTAAAATGACACGGTCTTGTTAAAATATGAATTTAATTCAAAAAAATCCAGTAAAAATGTTCAGCAATAATATTGTTTTTTTTTTTACTGAATGTGATGAGTTTGCGGGACTTATATTTTGTACTAGCGACTCACTCTCGCTTCGCTCGGGTTCGTCCCTAGGTTGCTTCTCAAAACAAAACCAATTAATTTATTTGATTTTAATTTTTTTTCGTGGGACCTTATTTTTTTTTCTAAAATAAATGTAGCCTACTCCTTATTACATCAGCTATCTGCCAGTCCAAGTCCTATCAAAATCTGCCCAGCTATTTCAGAGATAAGCCGGAACAAACACAGACAGACAGACAAAAATTGTAAAAAATGTTGTTTTGGTATATGTATCGTGTATACATCCATATGCATTTAGTAAAAAGCGGCTATTTTAATATTACAAACAGACACTCCAATTTTATTTATCTGTATAGATATAGGTATATTTTTTTACTGTGAGCGAGTTTGTTTCGAGCAGATACAGGGGCGTAGAGTATATTAGATAAACAACTCCGAAGATTAAATATGAAGCAACACTCTATTGCTGACTCCGAAACAAATATTATTTGAAATTATACACCGTATACTATTTCATGGTTTTTAAACTGTATTTTAACAAATTGTATTTCACACTTTAAATCGAAATTATTCGCTTGATGCATTAGGTATATTGTTTGCATTTGAACAAAAACAACTATACGATAATGTCTCAAGGTCTACGATATTTTTCAACATTTTGAATTCAATCTTCGTTTCTACGTCAATCAAATCAAACAGCTAGCGTTGGTTTTCTGTAGACTTTGGATTTTAACAAAGTTTTATGGTTTTTTGTTTCACTAATTGTAATATGAATATAATATTCACATACTTCCTCCTTTTTTTTCTCGCTCTTTTGTAACGAGTACAATCTTCAACCGAAACTATTTTAAAAATATATTTATAATTTTTTTTAAAAAAAAACTATAAATCATGTTTTCAGCCGACTATTGTTTGGAACTTATCATAACTTCGTAGATTTTTCTAGTAGGCATTGAAAAATTTCACTATAAGAGAACGAACTAGGAGTTAGATAATCACACCCCCCCCCCCCCCCCCCTTAATATATGCCCAACCGGGATGCCTATAGCCTTCCTCAGTTAACGGGCTATCTAATGCAAAAAGAATTTTTCAAATTGGATTAGTAGTTCCTGAGACTAGCGCGTTCAACCAAACAAACAAACTCTTCAGCTTTATAATATTAGTACAGATTAACCAAGGAGGTATTATTTCTGTAGGTATATATATTTGCCACAGTTAGGGTGCACCGTGTAATTTAATTGATTTTAACGGAATGTGAGTCGTAAAATTTGTTTCTATAAATATACCGTCTTAAAAGTGTTCGGATTACTGGAGCTTGAAATATTTTATATTTGATTCGATAGTGGTAGCCCAATGATAACGCTTATTTGTAAAACCAAGTGAAGCGGGTTCAAACCCGGGTCTCACACCTCGATTGATTACCCGAGTGGTAATCAATCTATCCTTACAGTGCAGGAAAAGAACATAAAGAAACGTGCATGTCCAGTAATAAGCCCAACTAGTTTTTGAAAGACATTTGAAGTACGCCAACCTGCACCTGGTCAGCCATATGGACTCTTACCTGATCGTCCTCACATTGACGGCAGAACTATACCCAGCAGTGGGGCGTTAAAAGGGCTGAATACATTTAGTCAGATTAGTTAGAGTAGATTTTTTTTTAATTTTGTCCATAATTCGCACCACCTTTTTAGGAACGACATTAGGGACCCTATAAAAACCCAGATATAGAGATGCGCTATGTCAATAATTTTAAATCTGAGCGAGTAACAAACCCGCTACTACCTTTATACATCATGCTTTATGTTTATTAATCACTGTACCAGAAGTTCTTTAAAATGTTTACTTCAAATATACGAGAGTATATATTGAAGTATGACGTAAATAAAATTTAATTGTCTTACACAAATTGGATATGTCCAGAGTAGCGTGAAGCGTCATACAATTTACTTAACGGTGGCGCAGTTTAAAAATCTATGCAGTAGGCCCATTGATATTAAGTATTAACGGAGATGGTGGTAAAGTGCGAGGGTTGTCAAAAATTACCAATTTTCATGAGGAGTGGTTTCGAAGTTCAAGCTCTATAGTGCCCTCTCGTGGCAAGTTAAGTAACTATACTCTTTAACCTATTGATATACTAAAACTCAAGATAGTTACGCAAATAGCATCCCAAAAGTGCCTCAAAAAGATGTACACAATCCGAAATTAAATTGCCTTTTTTACAAATCTCTTTTTTCCTTTGCTTTTCGGGTGACAAAATTAAAACGCATGTTGTTTCGTTTAAAAAAGTACTTTATGTGGTGTGCGTAAGTTCGAATTTGTGTTTATAGTTACAACTTTCGATTTTTCAATTTTATTCTTTGGTTTGATTTAACGTCACATGTTGTCGCTACTTTTTCAAGAGGTTTCTTTTAGAAAATGTGTATCTATGTTTTTATATAGCGTATCCCAATCGTCATATAAAACTAAGTGTGACAGTTGGGTGCGCTTCATCCAAGTCTTGCTCCCCCACGTCCCTCACGATTGCCCTGTCTAGAGGCTTTCTTTAGACGACTGTATGGTATAGTAAACTGTGGTGGTGGCAAGTGAAGTAATTGCCCCCACTTTCCTATGTTAGATTATTGTAGAAATGTTTATGAGTTTTCCGTGTTTAACCACTATTTTCAACCTTTCTTCTACTTACTGTTATATGTAAAATGCAAATTCTTCGCGTGATGTTTTATAGCGACGATTATTTTAATTATGAACCAGTTAGCAGCATGTGGCGTTATAATTGAAGGTTATATTTTTTGAGTGATGGTGTAAAGTTAGAAACAATTTTTTTTTATATATATGTTTGGGGAATATTTATTATATGTTAATATTTTATCTATGTTTTGGCTATATGTCTAATAGAAGGTTAATTTAATTTTAATTTTGTATTAATAATGCGAACAAGCAATGGCAATTAAAACTCAAGGAGCTCCAAAGTCCTTGCCTACGAAAAAGATATAGGTATAAACGTATTTTAAATTTAATCCAAATCGGTCCAGCCGTTTCAGTTTGAAGGAGTAACAAACATACACATACAAACTTTCACAATTATTTATTTATTTACGTACCATAAAATATATGTTTACATACAAAATACAAGTAACTAAATGTCGAAAAAGGATATAACTTATCTCTTTAAGATATTTCCAGAAACCCTTCAGAAGTGAGAAAATAAGTTAATTTATTACGGTGTAGGTATAGGACAGCAATAAATGGTATAAACTTAATATTAAAATATATCAACTAAATATTATAATACACATATATTTATACACACATACATACATATAAACGTATATACCTACTTGTATATCTACATATACCTACATACTTATATACTACAAGTTATCTGAATAGCGACTTACCCTCGCTTCGCTCGGGTGCGTCCCTAGGTAGGTTTTAATTTTTTTGAGCGAAACCCTAATCCTTTTTCTAAAATAAAAGTAGCCTAAGTTACTCCTTATAATATCAGCTATCTGCCAGTTAAAGTCCCGTTAAAATTGGTCCAGCTGTTTCGGAGATTAGCCGGAACAAACAGACAGAGAGACAGACAAAAAATTTAAAAATTGTTTTTCTTATAAGTACATATAAGTATATATAAGTACTGTATATAATTCCATATGCATTTCGTATAAAGCTGTTACTTTGACATTACAAACAGACACTTCAATTTTATTTATCTGTATAGATTTGATAAATAGTGCTGTTAATTCTAAATTTAAATGTTGTGAGTGAGGGATCATCATTATAATAGTAATCAGATTACAAATTAAATGTTTTTCCAGGTGAGCGACGTGCGGGGGTGCGGGTATCATTTGGCGACGTTGCTGGGTTTGTTGCCCGCTCAAGTGATCAACGTGTACCTCGGATCCACGCTGCGATCAATGCACGACGTGTTGCACGAGCCGCACTTGACCGGATACATTGTGTTCGCTTTTCAGGTGACATATTCTTTCTCTGTACTTATTTTGATGTGATTTTTTGTATTTCATTTAGAATATATACTTAACTATTTGTGAAAAATAAGGATTTTGTTGCTGACCATTTGTAGGTTGTTTTTTTTTTTGATAAATAAATATGTTGGGACATGAATACCTACAGCACAATCTAGTTCCATAATTAGCTACGAGGCTTGTTTTATGGATACCAGATAGTTGATACACTACACGTATATAACTTTAAATACATACATATTACTTATATAAATACCTACATATTACTTATATAAATACCCATGACTGGAGTACAAACATTCGTGCTCATCACACACATGAATGACCCCAGCGGGACTAGAACCCGCGACCGCTAGCACAGCAAGTAGGGTCAGTACAAACTGAGCCAAACGTGTCGTTCAAATACATAGTTTCATGTGTTAAGTTTCAGGATAATTTAAGTAAATAATTATGTCATACGGGACATATCTATACATATTATAAAATTGTAACTAAGCCGAATCTGTACATTAAATATTTTTTGGAAAATCTTATTGAAATAGACATTATTATCGATACAGAGACCGAATCTATAGGTTTTAGAATTTTTATCTATCTGTCTGTTACCGCATCACGAGAAAACTACTGGATAGATTTTGATGAAATTTGGTATGATGATACATGGTTATCCGGGTCAACATATAGGATACTTTTTACTGTGAGAAAATATCTCATCTCTGAGCTAAACGTTAAAATATAACTAGGGACGAACCCGAACGGAGCGAGGGTGGGTTGCTAGTGTGAAATAAATGACTTAATTATATTACAGTTCCTCTGAGTATTGAACACACTAAGTTAAAGTTAATTAAGTACGTTTAAATTCATTTAATCGACCGGTGTGATTGAAATAAGCATAGTTATCTGGTTTAGCGCTTATTCTTTTTTACGATATTCTGGTATCTAACAGGAACTATTTTGATGTACGGAATAAAAAGTATTTACGCCATGATTATAATCATCGATCTATAAACTGTCTATTTTTGAACTCAAGTAATCTCTTGTTACGTTGTATAGAATGTTGGAGAAAGATTAACACAAACAAGCTCACGCACTTATAATAAATAGTGATCGCCGCGTGGTTGAAAATCAACCATAATTCATTAAGTTATACATTTATTGTCTTACGTATATTACAATATTAATCTATTCTCAACTTGACCACAGACTTTAACAATAAACAAAAGAGTATATTATATGCGTGTGTGTGTCAAATACATGGTAGTGTAATGTTTTTTTTTATTGATTTAATGTATTTTTTATGCATAATTTAAAAAAATATTAGCATTCTGCACTCCTCATATAAGCTATAAGTGTGGAAAATTTCATATTCCTCCGTCCTCGCAATTTTCGTAAAAAGGGGTACAAAGTTTTCGCTTCACGTATTAATATATTATATGTAGGTACATATCTATCATCATAAATTACATTATCTCCCACGTCCGTGAGTTGACGGAAAGAAATCTCTTATACTGATAACGTATAAGTCAACCTTTACCTAATTTTATAAGTAATATCTGTATGAAGATTTACATATATTTACATATTCTTATTAACGTTTAGTATATATTTCTCAGAGATGAGATATTTTCCCGCAGTAAAAAGTATAGTATATGTTGACCCGGATAACCAGCTATCATCATACCAAGTTTCATCAAAATCTGTCCAGTGGTTTTCTCGTGATACGTTCCCAGACAGACAGACAAATAATCTATAAACTATAGATTCGGCCTCTGTATCAATAATAATGACTATTTCAGTAAGATTTTCCAAAAAAAAAAAATTACGAATTCGAGTCAATTATAATTTTATTATATATAGATATATCAATATTTAATTTTAAGATTAATATATGCTTTATAGGCAAATGTAGGCAGTGTCAGAAGTATAGACAGTGAGACGCAGTAGTTCTAGGGGGATATTGTCGCCACGCTTGTTAATTTTCAAACCTCCTAAGGATATTGAACCCCCCTTCACATTGTCAGTAGTGTAGGTCACAGAGCTAGGCCGAGAGGGAACGACCGTAAAAATAAGCCTTGTTTACATTAAGTGATAACAGTTTCAAGAGCAATTTTCATATATACAATTATTATGAAGCATGCTCTTTCATTAAAAAATATTAATTAAATGTTAGTGACAGCAGTCAGTCCGTATAGTGCACAAATATGCGAAAATATAAGAATTCATTATTCATAGGTACTTATGTTATATCTATACATATAATAAAACCGTAGAGTCGAATGTCTGTACATAGAAAAAAAATGCTAAAAACCGAGTCAGGGGGATGTAAGAAGAGAAATAGAACAAATCCAGTTTTTGTTTTTGAATTTTTTTTGTTTCTCTGTCCGTTTGTTTGTTTGAACGAGCTAATCTCCGAAGCTGTTGGACCGATTTAAATGAAATTTTGCATGGTGGTACCTTATATTCCCGGTCAACATCTTAAATACTTTCATCTCGGAAAATTAAAGAGTTCCCGTGGGATAGTTAAAAAACAATAGTAACTTATGCAGCTTAGTACCTACACAAAATCTACTGATTGGATTTTAATGAAACTGTACAATAATATAGTTCATACATAATAATAACAAATAGGCTACTTTTTATCCCGGAAAAATGTATTATTCCCGTGGGATAGATTTGTTTTGTTCGTATAGAGGCGAACCCGAGCGAAGCGAGGGTGAGCTGCTAGTACTTATATTATAAATGTCAAAGTGTATTTGTTTGTTTGTTTGTCCTTCTTTCACGTGATTTTTTGTGTGGAGATAGTTGGAGGGCTGGAGAGTGACATAGGCTTTTTTCTTATTTATACTTTTTACCGCGGGAGATTATCTCATTTCCACGGGAAAACACGATACAATCCAAAAAAAATATTTATGATCGGAATTACTTAAAACTTGGTATTAATGCTTTTCAATACAATTAAATAAATAGGTGTTTAGCATTTTTTGAAATTCATCACATAAGAGGGGTAAAACAGGGGATGAAAGTTTGTATGAAACCTAGCTTTTTAGAGTTTTTTTGTAGTTTAAGCGCGAGCAAAGCCGCGGATTCTGCTAGTAAATTATAATTTATTTGATTGGGCAAGTAGTAACGGCCACAAGGGACGGAACTCGATTTGTAAAAATTATACAGTGTGCAAATAACTCGTTTTGCTTATTGTATTAAATGTTTTTATTTAAAGCGATTTCATTGTTCATGAGGTCGATATACTGTGAACTGGAAACGGATTCTCACGAAACAAAGGATAATTTAGTAATTGCATGGATCAAATGTTTGAAATATTATACTAACAGTCGTACAACGTTTTAGTGGAAAGGCTATAGCTATTTAACTGGTGTTGCCTTTTGTATCAGATGTTGCCAGTTCAATTCTCGCGTGAAATATTTATTGTCAATTATATTATCCGCCACAAAGACCATTATTTTGATCCTCATGAAAACAGAAGTCATCTTAAGGTGTCATTATTTTGTTCTCTAGATTTTATCAGTAAAACTGTAATATATATTGTATTTGTAAATGATCGGACACTTGCAGTATAACTTCAATACATACGTTATTAAAGACAAACAAACAAACAAACAAATAAACAACTCGTGTCCCTTTAAAATATACTACTACTTACACATTATAAACAAGTTGTATTCAGCCCTTTTTAACGTCCCACTGCTGGGCACGGGACTCCCTTCAATACGATGGGAATCAGGCCATAGTCCACAGAATCTGGCCAAGTGCGGATTAGCGGACTTCACATGTCTTTCGAAAACTTGCTAGGTTTTCTCAGACATGCAGGTTTCCTCACAATGTTTTCCTTCGCCGTAAGGCAAGTGGTAATCATGTTAGAAAAGATTTGCACATGAAAATATCAGAGGTGCAAGACGCGGGATTTGACCCCGCTTCACTCGGTTTCCCAAGCGAGCGCATTACCACTGGGCTACCACTGCCTATATTATAAACAATACATCATAATATTCTAGATCTAACAACTTCGCTTCAAGTGGCAGCACCACTTAAGCAATGAATTTATGATTTCAAAGTTAACATGAAAAGGCTTTTCATTAAAACGCGATTATATCGTTCTATTTTTAGCGAACAACCTTTTATCCGTGATCTTAAGAAAATGTCAGACTTGGTCACGTTTCCATACACACCGCGGTGTGAGCTTTGCTTTCATTCAAAGTGAAGAGGGAAACTTTGAGACGTGTTTTTTAAATATTTTTCCAGCGTATGTGTATTTTCTGCGGCCTTTTTATGTCTATTAATATTTAACTATATTTTTTTAAATCCAACGGGAGAATTGATTTGACTTATGAAAAGTAGTGTATGTACCGCTGGATTTACACTAGGGACACTCGGGGCTAGTGCCCAGGGCGGTAAATTTTTAGGCGCGGCAAAATTCGGAGGGTGAGAAAAAAATTTTTCTTCGTGTTATCGAAAACGTTTTTTTTTATTTTCCAAAAAATGATTAATTTAAAAAATTTACCAACACATTTTTCGAAAAAATGAAACCATTTATGAATACTTGCATTTTTCAAAAAATTAATAATAAAATTTTTTTTAACTTTTAACATTTTATTCAAAATTTTAATAATAGGGCGGCATTTTTGCTATGCCCAGGGGCGGCGCTAAGGTTAAATCCGGCACTGAGTGCATGGTGCAGTGGCTGCAGACCTGGCGGGTGCTATTACTCTTCTAGCTTTTACTATGTGTTTGATTCTTTTTTGTGATATTTGTTTATTATGCAGACATTTTATATGATTGAGATTTTTATTTACTCTGACTGAAATACGATGTTTTAAAGCGACGAAAGTTTTGAAGCGAGAGCGAAAGGACACGTTTGGCTCAGTTTGTAGTGATCCTACTAGCTGTGCCAGTGTTCGAGTCCCGCTGGGAGCATTTATTTATGTGATGAACACGAATCTTTGTACTCCAGTCATGGGTGTTTATATTTATAATATGTATGTATTTAAAGTTATATATGTATAGTGTATCAACTATCTGGTATCCATAACACAGGCCTCGTAGCTTACCATGGAACTAGATGGTGCTGTGCGTTAATGTCCCAACATATAAATATAAAAAACAACATATAAATATAAAAAAGCGAGAGAGTTTAACAGATCATGTTTCATTAAATTCCAACACATACCGACATCTAACTGTACTGTTGTTAACTTTAATTTTCTTTATGGATTTAAAAAAAGCTCCATTAAAATTCCATGATATTTTTATCTATACGATATGTAAAGAAAATACTGTACTCAAACTCGACCTCGTTACATACTATAATGGACACAGAAATAGATTTTTAGGGCATGATGTTTATTTTATGGTAAGTAATGTATATCTTCTATACTATATTAATATTATAAAGCTGAAGAGTTTGTTTGTTTGTTTGGTTGAACGCGCTAATCTCAGGAACTACTAATCCGATTTGTAAAATTCTTTTTGCATTAGATAGCCCGTTAGCTGAGGAAGGCTATAGGCTATATATCATCTCGGAAAAATGTACGGTTCCTGTGGGACAGATTTTTTTTGTTTAGGGATGAACCCGAAGCGAAGTGAGGGTGAGTCGCTAGTTGTATAATAAATGTATGGTCTTTAAATAGTAAAAATAATTCTGTTATCTTACTAATATTTTAGATTAAAAGTTCGATTAAACTAGCAATCAAATCGATTTTTTTAAAAGGGCTGAATTTATATTCATTTTGCTGTGCTTTTATTTGATTCACTCGTAACTATTGCAATTAAATATTTACAAATCGATTTTAATGTAAGTACCTACTACTAATTGTCATATTATATCGATTTAAAATTACTTGTTACTAGGTATGTGCAGATCGGATTATAATAGGTACTATAATTTGTCAGATGGTGGATAATAAATTCTACAATGGCTTTTAGTAAAACCTTTGAATTTGGGTTCATTTGGTTTAATTAGATGACTCCCATACATTACAGTTCGTCAAAACTCAAAAGTATTTTTTTTCATACTAAAATCTCGAATTCAGAGCTTATTGAATTGGACTATAATCAATTCAAAAACTGATAAGAACTAGCTTTCTTAAATGTAACTATAATGTTCCAAGGTTAATAAACTGACGACACGTTTGTCTCAGTTTGTAGAGTACAGTTTGTACCTGCTGTGCCAGCGATCGCGGGTTCAAGTCCCGCTGGGGGCATTCATTTGTGTGATGAGCACGAATGTTCTTACTCTAGTCATGGGTGTTTATATTTATAATTTGTATGTATTTAAAGTTATATAACTTTAAATACATACATACATATGTAAGGTGTAGTGTATCAACTATCTGGTATCCATAACACAAGCCTCGTAGCTTACCATGGAACTAGATGGTGCTGTGTGTTAATGTCCCAACATATTTACAACAAAATACGTTAAAAACGTAAATTTTTACTTTATATAAATAAAATAGTTGGAAAAGTTGATCCAAATAACAAGTTTTTTTCTATGACTGTATATATAGAATATAGATATTATAATATAGGTACATGTGCCATCTACGTATAGGTAATTTACTTACGGTATATCGAATAGGTACTCTCATACTGATTTATTGGGTTAAAGAAGGAGAGCTCAATGTACGTATAACCGGTCGCCATTTGACATTTCAATTTACAAATTGACGACGCCGTCATGTGAATATGAGGCAGGTCGTCTGAATAATGGTCCATCAAGAAAAATTATATATGAAGTATTTTATTTAAGGACTTTTGTCCTTTCGAGACATCGTATCTTGACCACGTCCATCAAAATTTTATTAACATCTTATTACTGATAAATAAAATTGAAGTGTCTGTTTGTAATGTCAAAATAACAGCTTTTTACTAAATGCGTATACGGCACTAATAAGAAGAAAAACAGTTTTTAAAATATTTGTCTGTCTGTCTGTTTGTTCCGGTTAATCTTCGACACGGCTGGGCCGATTTTGATGATTTTCACTAGCAGATACCTGATGTTATAAGGAGCAACTTAGGCTACTTTTATTTTAGAAAAAGGATCAGGATTCCGCGCAAAAAAGTTAAAACCCATGAAATTGTAAACAAAATCCGCGTAACTAGGGACGCAGCCATAGACTTAGCCAGCGAGCGAAGCGAGAGTAAGTCGCTAGTCAATAATAATATTAATGAATGTCCATTATACTTAAATAATGACCCAATATCGTAACTACATATTAAGTTCTAATAGTGATAACTATTAAGTTCCCTTGCAGGCTTGCATTATGAAATCCGTTTGATGTTTAACACACATGGATGTTTTGAACGTCTACCATATTATAGGGGAGACCGGGGCTGGTGGACCAAGTTTCAGCTTAAAGGTTTCTATTTCTATTTCTTTAGAGTATATTAATTTAAAAACGGGTTCAGTTCATAGATTAACTATTAAGCTTTGCAAAAAAGTTGCAAAAAGCACGTTATTCATTATGATTTAGAGTACAGGCCAGTTTTTGTAGAATAGGAAAAACTGGTCAACCTACCCCATGCTTGGGGTAGGTTGACTATTCACCTGGGGTAAGTTGACCTATGAAGTTGTAAGGGCAAAATCTACGAGGAAATAGGATAAAAGACACAAAAATGTATTACTCATTTTTTTTATTGAAACCAAGGCGATCTTCCGCCATATCAATTAAACACAATAAAATTCAAATTATAAGAATAAACAATCAGACATTTAAACATTAGGCAATTTGAGTACCTAAAAATAAACAAAGTTTTTTCACAAAACACAAAATACTTTCTCATTAAGTATTTAAAACAAAATGAAATAATTTCTTGCAAACTTTAACCATTTGGTAACAAATTATCATATCTATCTAATATATATTCTAATATATATATAAATATATATATATTTGTGTATATGTTATAGGTATATTATTTTATTAATAAAATAAATTATTTTGAGATCATACTATCCAATTAGTCTTCTAAATCGGAGGTGCAATTTTTGCATTCATAGAACAATATGTTCCCGTTTACAAATTTTGTGTATGCTCGCGACTTGCACACAGTGCACTGAACCCATTCTTCTCCAAAAATACTGGAGCGAT
The DNA here is from genome assembly GCA_905404265.1 of Fabriciana adippe. NCBI lineage: Eukaryota > Metazoa > Arthropoda > Insecta > Lepidoptera > Nymphalidae > Fabriciana > Fabriciana adippe. Next base: position 2,267,508 of record FR989997.1, on the reverse strand, counting down.
AAGATTCAGTGCACTCCATACAAAATGTTTCATCCACATCACTTTTCTATTACATCTTTGGATGTACTCCCTCTATTAGTCTTTCTTTTGTATGTTCGCATGGTCCTGAAACAATATCCATAATATCATGTTGCTGGTTGACCAGGTGGTCAACCAACCCCCTTATACATTAGTCTACTAGCCCCGAACCACTTTTTAACTTTTAACCACATTCCATAACCTCAAAACTGCGACGAAATCAAATAAAATAATACATAAAAGAAAGAACATGAATCAAACATTCGTTATAAACTCTTTGACAATCAATAACCATGAATAAATAGGCGTTATTACAAATAATATTACGACAAAAAAAATTACTTACGTGTGTTGTTTTTCAATATTACGTTCCTTCTCTCAAACGACGTGCGTGCGCGACGCCGCGTTCCCGGTGGGGAAGCGGGGGGAGGTGACGGTCTTTCGTGTCTCACTGGTTAGCTGAAGGCTATTGCCTCGGACGAGTTTTTGATAGTTAGTCAACCTACCCCTATAGTCAACTAGCCCCGGTCTCCCCTACCCACGATCGGACACGATACGTACCGATTTTCATATTTATTTTTGTATATATTCGGGAACCGGCATATGACTGTAATTGCCGTGAAATAGCACTACATTGCTTTAATTTGGAAACCGTTAATTATAAAAATTGGTAGTATTTGATAACCCTTGAATTTAACGAACGAGGAAATAAACGTACGATCGGTAGGTAATGGTATGGATTTTTATACTGCGTTATGCTGTGACACTAGAAAAAGTCCACATGAGTAAAGAAAAGGAATTCTTTATAATATATTGTTATATGAAAACTTGGAAAGCTTGGAAGTGCTCTGGTTTTTTTTTTCAACTTTATTTTTCGTATTGTTACTATTGTTGTTATACCGTAGCGGAGTTTTTATAATGTAACATTTCCCATGGAATGATTTTTTTGTACTGATATATGATCAGCGATATCATCTATAAAAGTTAGGGCAAAAAAGTGCTAATACTCCATACCAAATAAGTGTATTGGACTGTTAAAGCTCGGGCTATTCCTTGGACTCCTTATGTATTTTCTTAATATTTTCAAGGTATAATGTATTTGCATACAAATGTACCTAATGCCTATGTACATATATATATATATATATATATATATATATATATATATATATATATAGTAAATCTAAGAAAGTAACAGTGACATTTTGTTAAATTTTCCAGTAAAGATGTTAAGTATTCAGAGGAAAACATGGTCGATGTATTAAATAAATATTATTATAGCCAGTATGTCGTTATAGGAAAATTCCTTTATAATAATAATAGATTCTAATCGATTCACGTAAAATCAACGACGTCATGTCGACGAGCCATCATAGTTTTCTTTGTTTTGCTTAGCTTGCGAATCTTTTTATTTCTAAAATTTTTTTTTAAATATGTTTAGAAATTAAAATCAACAAATATTGTAAGGTACTCTGGTGCCATTTTTTAAAATTTTCAAAACTATTTTTGTAAATTGTGGGTAGGCACTGTCTGTAACAAGTATATAGTAAGTATGCCTTTGAGATGTCTAACACCTAAGTCTCTCCCGGGACCATGACTGCTGCAAAGCATTCGAAACATCGGGAACCAAAAATCAAAATAAATCCGCGAAATAATCCGAAAAGATACTTTCATTTAAAATGTCAAATATTCGCGTAAACCTAAGAAAGTATTATTTCTAAGTTATTTAAAGTGTATAATGCAAGTGGAGAATAAGAAAAGCTTATAAAATCTATGAACATCTATTAGGTGTCCTATATAATGAAAGAAGGACGTAGCTGTGACGCGATAAAAGAATTATGACTGTCGTTATAGCGAAATAAATACCCATACGATCGTAACGATTGGTGTTTCGCATCTTTCACAGTCTCGCAACGGATATATCGTTAAAATAATACGTAATACGGTAGATTTATGTATGTATGTATGGTGGTATAACCTTTACAATGCATACGGAGTGTACCATTCAAATGACTTCTTCATAAGGTTTCAGAGCTTCATTGTGCTTTAGGTTTCACGTATTTTTATTAATTATAGAATATAAGTTTATTTCGTATTGTACACAAAAACGAAATACTGAAATTAATGTACAGAAAAACTTATGTTAGCAGGGGTGGATTACTCTCTAGCGGGACAAACATGATGCAACAAATATGTTATATACAAATCAAATCTATACTTATACTTATAATATTATAAAGCTGAAGAGTTTTGTTTGTTTGTTTGGTTGAACGCGCTAATCTCACGAACTACTAATCTGATTTGAAAAATTCTTTTTGCATTAGATAGCCCGTTAACAGAGGAAGGCTATAGGCTATATATCATCCCGGAAAAGTGTACGGTTCCCGTGGGATAGATTTGTTATTGTCTAGTAATATATAAAAATTAAAAATCTCGTGTCGCGGTGTTTGTCGTCGCACTTCTCCGGAACGGCTCGACTCGTAGGTATGAGAATAGGTAGTAAAGTATTTTTCACCCTCCTGATATAAATACATAGAACTGGAGCGAAGCGAGGGTGAATCGCTGTATAACATAAAGCCAGAGATTTTTTTAGATTGAATGCGGGCGGCGGCGCCGCGGGTTCTGCTAGTGTATATATATATATATATATATATATATATATATATATATTTACAAAACCTTATAAAAAAATTAAAAAATATTACATATCGAGTGTGCATTGTGACGTCACTTACGACCTAGATTGAAAAAAGCATAATTAATTATACAGCTTTCATGTGTGTCATATACATTTTCTGTTAGCCTTTTTATATCGAAGTCACCATTTTAATGGCACACTGTAACAGTGCCTAGCGACTATAATATTCTATCAGCGCTCGTTACCTCGGTCGAGTGTCGCCTCGTATTGAGTGCTCAATCGAGACATTGACACCGATTTCGTTTTATTGTTCTACGTGCTCTTTTGTCTAGCACTTTTAAAAATGTTAATATATTATAGTGTATGTTGGTGAATAAACAACACTGAAGTATATTGTATACTTCAGTTTGGTTTATTCACCAAAATACAGCCTCTGTCCCTTATGTTTATCTATACCTACTTAATATTATAAAGAGGCAGAGTTTGTTTGTTTGTTTGAACGCGCTAATCTCAGGAACAACTAATCCGATTTGTAAAATTCTTTTTGCATTTAGATAGCCCGTTTATTGAGGAAGGCTATAAGCTGTATACGAGTAGCGTCATGTTACTACCCAAGGAAGCGGAACAGTATTAATGTGGGTGAAACCGCGGGGCACGGCTTGTGTAATAATGTATCAGTTTCTTTTTTCAATATTTCAATATACATATTACATAGGTACATATGGAACAATAAAAACAAATTGTATGTATATGTAAGTCCTATAACTATTTATAATTTTAAAAGCTAAACATTACATCGCTTGACTCTTATATCTTCCAATATTGTGTGAAAGGCTACGAATAAATAGTATTATTTATTCGTAGGTGAAAGGTAAAAAAAAAAATTAAAAATTTTTTCGCATTATTATTATTTATTAATTTTTCTTAAACATTAACATTGCTTTTTTTGAAATCTAAGGAACACTTTATTTATCTATATCTATACACATATCTATAATAAAATTCTAACTGAGTTGAATTTTTACATTAAATATTTTTTGGAATATCTTATTGAAATAGTCATTATTATCGACATCATACAGGATCTATAGTTTTTAGAATTTTTGTCTGTCTGTCTGTGACCGCATCACGGAAAAACCACTGGACAGATTTTGATGAAATGTGGCATGATCCAAATTTCATCTAAATCTGTGAAATTTGGGTATCTGGGTCAACATATAGGATACATTTTACTGCGGGAAAATATCTCATCTCTGAAAACTCTATACTAAACGTTAAAAACATAATTAGGGACGAACCCGAGCGGAGTGCCGGGCGAGTCGCTAGTATTAGTATAAAATATTATAAAGGGTTATACGTCACGATAGTGATATAAATAATAACCAAGTTATTTTCGAGTTCCATTATTGAGGAAAACATTACTTTTCAAGAAATATATGTACTTAGTATAAATCTACTGTGTAGAATGTAGACTGTAGTTTAAAACCATTGTACTACACTATATGGATTAAACAAAAGGAAAAAAAATCTTAGGCATTCCATAGATAAGAATTTTCGTTCAAATACCTATTTAAGCTAAGGATTCATCATCTCAATCATCATTCATCATTCATACAAAGCGTACCTAAGTATCCTTTGCTATACTTTAAAATATTTTTATCCAGTTCCTTTGGGAAGATTCACTCTATCATCTATATCAAAGTATGTGCGCATATTGAACGATTTTGACGGGACTTTGACGGGGATGTTATAAGGAGTAACTTAAGCTACTTTTATTTTAGAAAAAGAATCAGGATTCTGCGCAATAAAAACTTAAAAAAAAATAATAAAAACCGACTTCAAAAAAAAAAATACCGGTGCCAGCCGATACAAATCAAAGCACACCGACTTCGAAAATAATATCTGATTAGGTATCTATAGTAAATGAAAACTACCAATCGCTCTTTTTTACTTTTTAGTGTTTTTTTTTGTTGAAGTTTATTTTTCTTTTTAGTTTTTGTGAACTAAAACTTTTTACGTGTAACTGAGGGATAAGTCAATACATTGGAAAAATGAGTGTCGCTGAAGTAAGCGTCAAATTTATTATTAATAATTAAAAAAAAGTTTTACTTCAACCGCACATAAAGGTTTTTACATGTTTTTTTTTTTTTTGATTGGGCCCTTATCGTACTATCAGTTTTTTATTTCTTAGGTACTAGTGTGGGCAAATTCAAATCAAACTAAAATTAATCCAAACACAGGCTAAGCCTTTGGTTTATACTACAGCAATTTTACAGTCGTACGTTGTACACGCGAAAAAATAATAAAAAAATCATAAACGTGGTTACTGTTTACGTTTTGCACGGAGGGCTTTAATAAATTTGTTCATTATCTTCGTCTGAGCATTAACCGATAAGAAAAAGTTAATGCGTTTTATCAATGCATAGCATATATATACTAACATGTATAAATAATAGGTTTTTTTTGTAAAAAATCAATTAGTTATAAAGTTCGTTTTTAGAAATATATATAGATACATAAAATATATATAAATAACTTCACATATCTTAGCGGTCAGCGTCCTTTGTCCTCTTTTAAATTTAAAGCTCGCATTTTTTTTAATCATTTCGATAAAAGTACATAAATGTAATAATTTATTTGAAGTCCCTACTAGTTGCATCATAGATATGTACAACGCGTATTTAGTATTTCAATCCATGAGCTTGAAAAAGTGTCGGAATTTTGGCTTTATTTAAATGAATAATGAAAATTTGCGAAAAGCGAGGCCGCTATAAACTATATTAATAATTATTCTCCACCATATACAATAAGTCAAAATTGTCGAAGAGTTTCAGTTTCTCTGAATAAGAACGTCAAAAATGGGCATTAAATTGAAAAATCACAGTCAAAATGTAATAGGCCTCTTAACACTGCACATGATTTTGCGGTAAATATTTACCCGCAAAATTATTTTGGTTGTATTACTGAACATACTTATTAGGTAGATACACATAGTACCTTATAATGTATTGACATTTCTATGGAAGATTTCATTTTCATGCTAATTATCATTCAAATCTAATACGGCATTATGGCATGTGTATAGTATAAAGATAATAATCACTACATATTATAAAATGAAGTCCCCCGCCGCGTCTGTCTGCATCTGAACGCGATAAACTCAAAAACTACCGAACGGATTTTCATACACTTTTCACCGATAGATAGAGTGATTCGTGAAGAACGTTTAGGTGTGAAATTCGTTAAGGTTTTGTGTAATTTGACTGAAATATGATAATGATTGTTGAAGATGTCGGAAAAAATCATGTGGATGGGGAGTTTTATTGGTGTGTGCCGCGTAATCTAATAAAGTTATAGGAAAACAATGTATACTACAGAATTATTCATCTTAAAAAGTCTTAAAATTCTTCCCATTAAATTGTAGCAACGTACTTAGGGACGCTCCCGAGCGAAGCGAGGATAACTCACAAGTTAATTATAATCTTAAGTTATGTCTTTTTTATTAAATCCGTCAGTTTTCTTTCTCAACTATGAACGTGGTAAGAAATAATAACACAATTTCCAATTATTCTTATCAGATTAAAGATGATAAATAGACAAATAAAGCAATAAACGTCATTTGAAGGATATACACACATATGTTTCCATGATTTATACCACCTCATATATAATTCAAAGATTTATATTACTATATATTTCTATATTTATATACTAACGACTTAACCTCGCTTCGCTCGGGTGCGTCCCTAGACACGTTTCAATTTTTTTGAGCGGAATCCTAATTCTTTTTCTAAAATAAAAGTAACTTAAGTTACTCCTTATATAATCAGCTACCTGTCAGTGAAAGTCGCGTTAAAATCAGTCCAGCCGTTTCGGAGATTAGCCGGAACAAACAGACAGACACACAGACAATTTTTTTTTTTTAATTTTTTTTTCTTATAAATACCGTATATAATTTCATATGCATTTAGTAAAAAGCTGTTATTTTGATGTTATAAACAGACGCTTCAATTTTATTTATCTGTATAGATCTGTAAAACATGTGCGAATGTATCGTACATACTACGTACATACATATATTCTTTCGTAAAGTCGATGCACGATGATTTTTGGAGCATGTAAATTATCTCACAGCCATGTTATTTTACCAGCTTTAATATGAACTTTATTTTCTGCAGTTTCGCTTGCGTTTATTTCTCAATTTAAATTGTAACCACTAAAATAAATCGGTAGTATAAATCAGTTTCGCAATAAATGTCTTATTGGATATAGCGTCGGATTGTTTAGGTCTTATTTTGTTATTCTATAGACCTTAGGCTAAGGTTCTCTATAGGTATAACTAACAAAAAAGACGCATTAAAATGTGCTCAGCCCCAAAAAAGCTAACATGTCAGATAACCTATTAATGCTTCAATCTTGTATTTTTTTTTGTTTTGGGTATAATAATTATCATATCACTATTATAAAAGGGAAAAATTGTATGTGTGTTTGTTATCCCTTAACGCTGAAACGTTTGGGTTAGGATAAAATTTAGTGCACAGATACACCTGGAGTAACATATAAGCTATGTTAGGCATTTAGGAAAATACTAGCGGTATTCAACATTTTGTTCTAGAGTTGATCTATGTAGTAGTATTCAGCACTTTTTAACGTCCCACTGGTGGGCACGGGCCTCCCTTTAATACGAGGGGGATCAGGCCATAGTCCACCACGCTGGCCAAGTACGGGTTGGCGGACTGCACATGTCTTTCGAAAACTTGCTAGGTTCTCTCAGACATGCAGGTTTCCTCACGATGTTTTCCTTCACCGTAAGGCAAGTGGTAATCATGTTAGAAACGATTCGCACAAGAAAATATCAGAGGTGCGAGACCCGGGATTTGAACCCGCTTCACTCGGTTTTCCAAGCGAGCGCGTTACCACTGGGCTACCACTGCCTTGATCTATGTAGTATTGTTTTTTTTTTAAATAGGAAAATCGAAGGCACAATTTTAAACGTGGCGTGTTAATCTAATCACGCGACGCGAACGGATATAATTACAGTTTCATTTGTCCTCTACGATTGCCCTCAGTTTGCTATCTGCGTTTAGATACTGTTATTTACTATTCACTTCATCATATTTTATTAACGTTATAATATACTAGCGACTAATAGCTTCGCTTCGGGTTCGTCCGTAGACATAAACAGATCTATCCCACGGGAACCATGCATTTTTCCGGGATAATATATAGCCTTTAGCCTTCCTCAGTTAACGGACTATGTAATGCAAAAAAAATTCGAATCGGATTAGTAGTTCCTGATTAACGCGTTCAACCAATCAAACAAACAAACTCTTCAGCTTTATAATATTAGTATAGATGTGACTTTAACAGATTTTTTTACGTACATATGTATGGACAATACACATCATTTTGAATATTTTAAATACATACATACATTTATTTAAAAAAAATCGATTTTGTGTAGAGCACTGGCCGTTATATGTACAATGACTTCAAAAATAATTATTCGACCTTTAGGAGTTGGTTTTCCTTGAAAATTCTATAGGATCTTTAAGGTCATAGAAACCACGTATTTAGAAAAAAAAATATGAAATCGATTTTCAATTGCTGCATGCAATAGAACTAGAGAATATATTCCCGAGCATGTTTTTCAATCTCGGGACTGTCCCGAGATTACACATCAAAAATCTGTGGTTTCTAATTGGGCTCAAATAAAAAAAACTTGAGTAATTTCTTAAAAAACGTTTTTAATATCTTTACACAACACAAATCACATTTTAGTAAGAAAAGAAAATAGACAAAACAAAAAAAAATTAGGCTTTTGCAAGAAAACAAAATGACAACACAAAAAACTATTTAGAATTTTGAAAATACAATCGCAGAAATATCAACGCATCCAATGTTTGACTTCCAAGCCTGCTTCGTAGTTTGTTGCCAACTTATGCAGCAGCTGAAAACGCTCGCTCAGGTTTTACGCTGGTTGGAGGAATAGACAATAGATACTTATATGCTGTTTTAAAGTGATTATTCCGAGCGGGGAAGTCCCTTTTAAGTTCTACGACAAACATATTATTAGGGCTGTACATGTGTGGTACGTATCTTGCGGCGTATCTAAGGGTTGTTTTTGTCGTTATGTAATAAATGCTATTAATATAATCTAGGCAAGGTTATTGTCAAGGCGCAACGCAACAAATTTTTACCAAAAAGTATATATATATATATATATATATATATATATATATATATATATATATATATATATGTGTGTGTGTGTGTGTGTGTACAATGTAAATATCTTTTGTTATCAACATAGCAACAACCTTAAGGAATTTTATCTTTAAATAATGATAGCACATCTCATAAAACCTCAAAGAGAATATATTTTTGTATGATGTAAGGTTTTTTTTTCTTATTGTATTACTTATTTATACTACAATTTGAACGTGATATTTAATAGTGTTGTTACTAAATATGCTTCTACTTCATTAGTTGGTAACACTAAACACAGGCAAATAATTTTCAATTTAAACTTCCAGATACTCATCGGTATAACTCTAATGGTGTGGGTGGTGCAGAAAGCACGCAAGGAGTTAACTATCGCGATAATGGCGGCGGAGTTAGGCCGCGACACACTATCGACCAGCAGTTCTTCGAGCTAGCCCACAGCACGCACGTCGGAGGTCGACAGCGGTAGTGACAGCTAGGGAATGCCCTCCGGGTGTTGCACTCGACAGTGTGAGACATACGTGTGAAGATTACACAGGAGTTTGCCTAATTCATACACCGGATAATGGCTAATAATGTTGTAAATAAAATAATATAATTAATTAAATTCTGGTGTATTGAATCCTGGCAACCCTGCTAATCGGTTTTGGAAAGCGAGTGCGGGCTCGGATTTTGCTAGTGCTGTTGACTCGGATGTGAATTTTTTGTGAAAAGACCTTTTATGTTTAAGGTAAGTTCGATAAGATTCACAATTGTACTCGATAAATGACGCATCTTAATAAAAGCTGCAAACTATGGCCGCTAGTGTTGCCTTAATTAAAAGATATTCATTTAAACTCAAAACTTCCTTGAATATTTTCAAGATAATTAAATCGAATTATTTACGGAAATCAAGAAATCTGGCAACACTAAGGGTGAAGCACTGACGTGCTGGCCAATGTGAGACCTAACTGAAGAGATATAAGGTCCACAATCCTGTGATATTAACGTTACGTTTGTAGAACATATAGACGGATGGAATAGGTACCTACTCTAAAGATTTTATTTTATAAGTAGAGCTATAAAATCGGTCAGAACGATGAGTTGTATGGAGATAAAATTTATTTATTCTATACGTATATGTAATGTAATGGTATTAATTTTTTTAATAATAATTTGGTTAAAATATATTTTATTTTGAGCACTAAAACTAATTGACAGCTTATTTCTAAAAACTTTCTAACAGATAAAAATTGGTGCTTATGAAAGTGTTATAAAAATCAAGTAGATACAACATTGGATTTGCATAAATTATTTCAAATAGGTATATTATGTTATCGTTGCCGACAGATTTGTATTAATAAATTCCTGATAACGTGTTGTGACGATGAACTAAAAGAGATGAACAAAAAATACCCACATTGGTATATTTTTTTAAATTTTAATAAATTCTATGAATCTACAAAAAAAATAATATTCAAAACAAGTTTAAATAATAATATAATAATTAATATTGGAGAGTCAATAAATTTTATTTTATTAGTCTTGGCGTGTTTAGTTCTGGTTTTTTATAAGTTATAATTACAAATTGATGATTAGAAACTTTTAGATCAGATCTACTGGGTACATTTGGGGCTTAATCAATTGACATTTATTATCTACTAGCGATTCACCCTCGCTTCGCTTCGGGTTCGCCCCTAGACAAAAACAAATTTATCCCACGGAAATCGTACATTTTTCCGGGATGATATATAGCCTATAGCCTTCTTCAGTTAACGGGCTATCTTAATGCAAAAAGAATGTTTCAAATCGGATTAGTAGTTCCTGAGATTAGCGCGTTCAACCAAACAAACAAACTCTTCAGCTTTATAATACTAGTATAGATAGACTAGCGACTCACTCTCGCTTCGCTTCGGGTTCGTTCCCTAGACAAAAACAAATCTATCCCACAGGAACCGTACATTTTTCCGGGATGATATATAGCCTATAGCCTTCCTCAGTTAACGGGCTATCTAATGCAAAAAGAATTTTTCAAATCGGATTAGTAGTTCCTGAGATTAGTGCGTTCAACCAAACAAACAAACAAACAAAAAAACTCTTCAGCTTTATAATATTAGTATAGATTAGCTCGTTCAAACAAACAAACAACTTATTTGCAATACTAGTATAGATAATAATTATCAAACATTTTTTTTTATAAATAAGTACGTAAATTCCAATTTCTTTTATAATTCAATGCTAATGAAAAATAATAATAATATTTTGTTTCATTTTACTACAAATTTGAGCGGTTTCCTATGATTTCAATCACATCTTGTCACGCAAATTCTGGTACATTGTTATCGGGGACTATGTTTCATGCGGCATGAATTTTAGCTTTGTTCAGAGCGACCTTTAAATATCTTGGATCTTGATATAACGTCCTGTGCTACTTGAACGATCAAACTGTACACGTACACGCAACCTACTGAGTACTTGATTGTTATAATTAACGAGAGTCGTCATATAAAAGCTGTTATATTTTTATTTAGAGCTTTGTGGTTAAGCTTCGTATGTGCGGTAATAATACTTTAGTGATATATGTAATCAAAATCAAGATTTCAACATGAAAGGATTTTTGGAAAAAGTAAATTTTTTGAATTTATACTTCTTTTGGCACGTTTGGAAAAAATTATGACAGTAAAATTTTTACGATGCGCGCGCACACCGACAGCCAAAAAGCGACATGATGAAGTTAGCTGAAAGCGCCATGATTACGTTAGCTGCATGCCTTTTACAAACAGAGAGTTATGACATACGGGATGAAATCTTTAGCTATTTTTGTTCTGTTACGCCAAAGAAGTATAACTTCTTACGTGCGTACATACCCCATTTAAAAACTCCAATAGGATCTCATCAAAAGCGTCCAAAGCCACATAGAAACCAATAAATATTTATTTTATTGGAGTTTTTCAACAGGGTAAGTACACACACACTTTTTTTTATTATTAGTATCCTTCCTCCACCCATAAAATATAACAAGTTTGGAAATAAAGACATTAGATGAAATTTGCCACAGTCAAGTTCTAATTATAAATATGTATATAGACTAAACACTTTCGTGATCGCAATCTCTTAATAATGTTATCTGTAAGATTCTTGTTTTACCAAACGTCCGACTTAAAATGATAACGTGACTGGATCCTGTGACATTAAACTTTCGACGCTAAATAAACATGCGTCGTAACTTTCAAGGTGAATATTTCGTTTGACTTTATTGGAGTTAGTCCAAAATATTTCTTTGTTGTTCATTAAATCGAAATTATCGTAAAACGCGTTTTCGTAGCTTAATAAAAACGCTATTTTAATACACGCATTACGCATGCCTTTCCATCGTCTGTGCCCGATATAAAGCGATATTGGTCTATATATTTTTGTAGCGTGTTCTGTTCATTGGAATCGTTTTTGCCCGCTTCATTATTCATGCCTTTAAAGCATGTAGTAGATATTTATTTTAGGTTGATTGGCTTTATTTTTATACTAGCGACTCACCCTCGCTTCGCTCGGGTTCGTCCTTAGGTTGCTTCCCAAAACAAACTTTTTTTTTATTTTTTTTTGGTTTTAATTTTTTTTGGTGGGACCCTATTTTTTTCTAAAATAAAAGTTACTCCTTATTACATCAGCTATCTGTCAGCGAAACTCCCGTCAAAATCGGTCCAGCCGTGTCAGATATATATATATATATACACGTACAATCCATAAAGCCAATCAACCTAAAATAAATATCTACTACACGCCTATAGATAGTTTACCATTAACTATACCCAAGTTTCTTATCTAAAGTATCAATTGTCAATCAACATCAATCTATATTTGTTATGAAACATGAATTACGTTTTTATTTAAACGTATCACACACGTTATCAGCCGTCGCAGATAGTTGCTAGATAAGCAACGATATAGTAGGAAGGTCAGTCGGTAATTTGAGTATATTATACTGATAGTATATGCCAATATTGTCTTTACAGCTGTCATAGATACACGTTAAGTGTTTCCTGCTCGTATGATTGTAACGTTTCTATTATCTTTTCAACTATAAGTTAAATAGTAAATGACACATTGATATATAAAAACTTAAGGTACACAATTAGCGCCTCAGGTTTCCTCAAAAGACTGCACAATTCGAAATTAATTGCGCTCTTTTCAAAACTCTTTTATTTTTTGATTTTCGGATGACAAAATTAAAACGCACCTTGTTTTGTTTAAAAAAAGTACTTTACGTGGTGTGCGTAAGTTCAAAGTGTTTAGACAGTTAGGATTTTCTATTTTTGAATTATATTCTTTGGTTTTACTTAACGTCACACGTCGACGCCACTTTTTGAAGAGATATTTGTTAGGAATTGTGTATCTATATTTTTATATATCAATAAAATTACGGTCATTTATTTTAATGCATATTTATATGTGTATTGTATAATTATATGAATTTATAAACATTACAATTTATGTCTAAAGTGTCATCATTGTTGGTAATTGACATTTCCGTGTTTATTATTTTTAAGTTACCTATTATTTTTCAATTCAATTCAATTCTTTAGTCACGAAGGCTTTTAGGAGTGCCGTTATTATTTTTAATGGTATAATCATTAAGAGATGTCATTCTGCTTTGTATTACTTGAAAGGTATTTGTTTTGAGCGAAACACCTGCAACAAAGCATCTTTCTAGTATCGTACATTCAAATGTAGATATTTTAGAATATGTATGTATTTATCATTGTCCTTCGATCATATATGTAGATTTGTAAACATATTGTGTACGTTGATGTGTTTATAATAAATAAATATTTTTCAAAAATATATCCACAAATAATAAATATATTACTTTTCGGAAATTGTATGTAGTTCTTGTAGTATTAAAATTGTTGCCAAAATGTGTCGTGGTCATGGTCAATAGAGCTGACTAAAGACTGTAAATTCTTTGAAATTCGCGTGTTTGCCATTTTTTACGCATCTATATTATAGAAAGATTAAATCCATGTCACTTTTAATTAAAAAAAAGAAAACAATCTGTAAAACTGGGACCATACGATAATTTTGTTCGATCCAAAACATTTTTGTTTCTCTATTATTAATATAAAAAAATAATAGTGGCCACATAATTAGGTGAATTAGGATTATTATTGTTATTTTATAAAATCTCGGTAGGAATATTTTTTTAATTGCGAAATAAAAACATCATTTCGTAACTCTTTTGACCGTGACTGTACTGTAACGTCAATACAGTGGAATTATTTATGTAAAATATAAGGTAGTGTATGTATGTATGTTTAGCATTTGACATTTATTGTTAGCAATTAGAGTGTATGGGATAATTTATTTATTTAAATATTTTTCTAAAATGGATACATAAAAAATATTAATTTTTGAAGTCAATGTAAAATGTATATGAATAAATATGCAAAAAATACTCGGAAAGCTTAGAAGAAAATCCTAAATACTTTTTTAATTTAAAAATTCTAAAATTACTAATTAGTAATAATAATAATTTTTTTTGCAAACTATTTAAATGTGAGATTTGTGTAACCTAAATGTATGTAATAAATATTAATTATTATCAATACAGATATAAACATGTGTTCTAGTAGTAAAAAAAATATCACTTAAAAGTGAATATTTGTCGCTTATTGTTAAATAGAACCAATAATTTCAAGTGTTACCCGTGTTAAAATATTCTTATTTTTAATGTTTTTTTTATCAATTTAAGTCAAAGTTTGATGTTCTCAGGATTTAGCCAAATTAACATTCAACAATCACAAGAAAACTTCAAAGTACTTAGAATGACATTATTTTCAAAGCTTTACATAGCCGAAGATGGCATTCTTATATTATATTACTTTATATACAATGAGGATTGTAGAAACTTAAATTGGCTAAACGGCTGAATGGGAAACAAATGACAGGTCCCTATAACGAATGTCATGTAAAAAAGTATACTTTGCTTTTTTTGACGATAGTGCTGTAACTTATGTGGTGTTCGATCTCGAAATAATCCTTTTGTCGTACCTAACGTTACTTTGTTTTTTTTTTTAATTATTATTTTATTTAAATCTAATTTGTTCTTCCTTTAGACATCTCGAAGACTGATTTTCTATAACATTTTAAAATTTAAAAGTATATTGGTTATCTTTACTTTATCAATCTATTTTTGAAGTAGTCAAAATTAACATTGTATTCAAAGTTATATTAAAATGGACTTATATGTAGTGCAATGTCGAAATCTTCAAGTTTTTCAATACCTTTAAGTGTAAAATAACATGGTATTTTGTTATATTGTGCATTATTATAAAAAATGTCCTTGTATGATCTAAAAGTACCGTCGAGATATGTCCAAATAGTTTTTAAATTTAGTAATCAAATATTTCAATTTTAATATTCAATTCTAATATAGTACCTAATTTTTATGTCTAAGTCATGCTCTTAGCACAATACATATAAACGAATCAGTGCCAAATAATTTCTCTTCTCCACTATTCTTTATTGCCATCTTTAAAAATGTATAAAATAATGCTTAATAACAAAGTTATTTGAAAATTATTTCTTATGAATTTAGGCATTATACTGCATACTGATATTATTGTAATATGTAATTGAATTTATATATAATTAAGATGTTATTTTGTAGTATATTTTTGTAAATTCATTGATTCACAGTAACTGTCGAGGTTATTAAAAAGAAGTGTAGTGTGGCAGATAAATCCAATCGGTGAAAACAGACAAATATTATTTATTTAATTAATTATTGATAATTAAATTAGAAATATTCTAAAATAACGGCAACTATTAACATGACTGAATTTTACTCTTAATATTATCAAATTATTTGGATTAATGAGTCAATGTCTGTGGCTTAACTTATTCCGCTATTTAAAAACTACAAGTCATGTATTCATTGTGTAATGTTATCCATGTCTTGTCTTTTCTCCTTAATTTGAAATTATGTAAGGATTTTTTCTTATTTTTTCGTAATTTCATGTGCATTTGAGTAGATGTAATATTACCTAATCCGTTGCTGTGAAAATATATTATTTGATATTACAATACAAATGTTATTTTACTGTCTTTTATAAATGTCATAAAACTTTAACAAAAATTACTAAATTATTACAATAATTTTGTTATTAATGTGTGATGCTTTAAAAGCTAAAATTATGCTCAGACTCCTAATGTACCTATTAAACTATTTTTATATTAACCTAGTGTCTATTATAATTGTGCATTTATTGGAAACGAATTTATTTTGTGTTGTTTTAAATACATATATCCTATTGTTATATTTATGACTTCACATTCTGTCGGTTATGAAAAATAAACAAGCCTTATGAAACATTTACTCTTTGGTTTTATTTCTTCTTTGTATTTTTGAATAATTATACATCCTTTTTTTTACAACGTCCAAAATTGTACCATTCCACAATAGAAAAAATAACACATGTATTGAACATGTTATACAGATGAATATTACTGACATTCCAACTTCAACAACACAATCACTCAATTCATCTCCCGCTATTGCCGAATCTTTACTTAAGAATCACGTTAAAGAATGTAATTTGGTATTTAAATTTAAACTTGTATACCCCAAAGATATCATCGCAGCCTTCAAAAGTTTGGATGTCAAGAAAACCGCTGACCTATGGGGTATATCTGTAAAAGTTATTAGTTCGGTAATTGATGTTGTTGCACCTCATCTAGCTACTGTATTTAATAGCAGTATAGAGCATGGTGCGTTTCCTGATCTAATGAAACACAGTAAAATCATTCCTATTTTTAAATCAGGTAGTACCTTAGATCCTAATAATTTTAGACCAATTTCGGTACTGCCAACGTTTAGTAAAATTTTTGAAAAAATCATACTCGCGCAAATGTTAACGCATTTTAATGCACACAATCTACTTCATAAAAAACAGTTTGGATTTACGAAAGGCCGCTCCACGGCAGATGCTAGTGTTGAGTTAGTAAAACATATTTTTGAGGCTTGGGAAAGGTCACAAGATGCACTTGGGATATTCTGTGACTCATCCAAGGCCTTTGATTGTGTGCATCATGAGACGCTGATCAGGAAACTGCACCATTATGGTATTAGAAATAAGGCACTCGACCTTTTGAATTCGTATTTAAATAATAGAATACAGAGGGTTGATGTTAATGGTAAGAGATCTCCTGGAGCTCCATTAGATATGGGGGTTCCACAAGGGATTCTATTCTCGGCCCCTTTCTTTTTCTAATTTATATTAATGATTTGCCATTTTTTGTACAGGACAAACATGAGATAGTATTGTCCGCTGATGACACTTCACTTATTTTTAAAGTGAAGCGAAATTTGCTAATGTACGACGATGTAAACGATGCTCTCTCAAAGGTTGTCTATTGGTTTGATTCAAATAATTTATTATTAAATAATAAAAAGACAAAATTAATAAAATTCTCAACACCCAATGTTAAACTTATTGTTAATGGTGTAATATTAAATGGAGAAGTGTTGAAACCGGTAGAGTCAACTAAATTCCTAGGTATTATCATAGATTCCAAACTGCAGTGGGGCCCCCATATTGAGGGACTAGCGAGTAGACTCAGCTCTGCAGCGTTCGCGGTAAAAAAAATAAGACTTCTTACTGACGTAGATACAGCTCGCATAGTATATTTCAGTTATTTTCATAGTATTATGTCCTACGGTATCTTATTATGGGGAAATGCAGCAACTATTAATACGGTCTTTGTCCTGCAGAAAAGAGCTATTCGTGCAATTTATAGTTTAGGTCCTAGAGTGTCATTAAGAGATAAGTTCAAAGAAATAAAAATAGTGACTGTTGCTTCTCAGTACGTGTACGAAAATGTTATGTATGTTCGTAAAAATATACACGAATTTCCCAAGAATTGTGACATGGATAACATTAATACTAGGAGCAAACACAAACTTGTAATGCCTGTGACTCGTCTACAGAGAGTCAGTAATTCTTTTTATGGACAATGTATACGCTTGTACAACAGGATCCCAGAAAATGTTCAAAAAGCTTCCATCGCTAAATTCAAAAAAATTGTTAAAGAACGTTTGTGTGCTAAGGGATATTATACAATAAATGATTTTATAGAAGATAGCACGCCTTGGGAATGAAGTGATCGCCTCCAGGCTACTTCAACTTTATAGTAATATTGTAAATTATAATTTATTAAAAAATATTAGTCCCGCTGAGTTTCTTTCGCCAGTTCTTCTCAGGTCTGAGGCTTCTTCTTTCCGAACTGGTAGTAGACTCATGACTTTCAGTAAAAAATTGTAATAATTTAATGCTGAATAAAATATTTTGAATTTGAATTTGAATTAAATTTAATGGTAAATAGATAAATATAAAAAAAAAACCTTTATTGAATACTGTTAATTATCAGGGAGTGAGAAAGTGTGTCTAAAGTACATGATATATACCTAACTATTAAATTGTAATACCACAGATGACATAATGTAGGAAACTGAGAGTCTGCTAATTATATCACGATAGTGTCGAGACAAGCTCTAGTCTCTATTAAATATTTGCATATAAAAATATACACTTAGGATAAATAAAAAAAAACAGTCATGAGGACTGCCGACAGAAGTGACAACTTAAAAGTAGAAACAAACAGTTGTTATTTTTGGGTATTTAAATTAATTTTTTGATGATAAAATAAAACTGTTTACATTTATCTGGTTTTGACATCTATCGGCACTCTGAGTGTTAGCGTTAACACGTCACGTGACCATGTCGATGACTACTTTCATGAATTTACTCCCCATCCAAACCTGCCTTCAAAAAACAATATGTTTAATAAATTTTTAAATTACTTGGATCAGTCATCAGTATTAAAAATGAGGTCCTATAGCGCATATATACATATGCGCAGATACAAAGGGCACTCTGCGTCCAATGAGATGCCAATTCGACACGACAGGTTGGAGATCAGACGCATGATTGGCCACTTTAGGTGCTTTCCGAAATATGGTACGCACACTGTTGCCCAACCAACTAGAGATGTTCAAGGTAACTTTAGAACGTTACTGTGAATTTCTTAACAGAAAAACGTTAATTATACTTGGCTTGACCTGGGACTCGAACCTAAGACCTCAAGATCTGCTGCCGTACGTCATAGCCACTAGGCATACCGCATAAGGCAATCAATAACTGGTGGCTTGCGTTATAATTCTTATTTTTATTAATACTCGTAAATGTTGTACCTTTTAAGATACCAGAGTCAGATTACAGTTCGATTGGCCATTAAGAAAGATACATAATCTGAACTCACAATATGCGCTTTTAAATTTTTAATTATAATGCACATTTTTATTTATAAGATTAGAGAATTTAGGAATTAGGCTATAAGTTTTTTTTTGTAATTATTAATATATTAGTCTATACACGTCACATAAAAAAATGTGTATAAACAAAACAATTAGTTGAATTTATGTTTAAACATATATAAATAATATTATAGCAATAAATTATTGCGTAATGTTTTAATATTATGTAGCGCATTATTGCCATACTGCTTAATGCTTTATTTCATAACATAATATTTTGATACTCGATTCTCGAACGCATTTACAAACTGTCATTTTCATTATCATGGCGGAGGACGAAGACGGTGTTTCGGATAAAAAATCACCTCAAAATTTAAATAATGCTGGAAATTCGCAAGAAAACCAACAAAGTACGAACAAGCCTGACTTAGGAATTGAAGAAGCTAAATATGATATTAAAGAAAATGGAGAAACCGAGTCTGAAGAGCCAATAAGCTCGTCGTCCAGTGAGTGTTTTGCGAAGTTGTTTTTTGTTCCCTAAATTAGAGACATTTCCTTATGTTTTATTTCTACTTTTTACAGAATCAACTGGTGCAATGCGGAAGGAAGAAAACCCTTTCTCATTTCGGCACTTTTTGAAGCGAGATTTGTCTCTACCAGGCAATTCAACATACGAAAACACCGGAGCTAGACCAAAAGTTTATGCGAATACTGTGCAGCATTCTCCTACGAAATTAGATATCCACCCTGATTCGAGACGGGACAAAAATCGCCCAAGTGATATTCAAGCCAAAGAAAAACAAAGTGATGGCGTTAGCCTCCGTAACTGTGACGATACATCTTCAAGTAGTTCAGTAGAGATTCCTTTTAGTGTAGTGGATAATTCTGACTCTAAGCATAACCTGTATGCAGATAGTTCTGAAGGGCCTTTCTTCCACAGACCAAATTTAGCATCTGAACCTTTAGGAATGCCATCATTGCCTGACTTTGTTCAGGATCATATATTAGTGGAACAAGCTTATTTAAATTCAAATGGGCCAATATCAGTTGATTTAGACAATCTGCCCGATTTTACATTTAATACAAATTATAATGCTGCTTCATCTTCTTTGGGGAGAAGGAATCAAAGTGGCTATGGAAATAATAGAGGATACAATTATGAATCTTATATGGGGGCAGCATCCACATCGAATTCAGGTCCATCAAGTCGAAGTATTCCTTTAGATTTACCGACTGGTGCAGAAGCAGCTGGACCAGTTCCTCTTGATCTTCCAGTTCATCTCAGCTTGGATCTCACTGAATCAGTAAACTCCGCTGATCGCAGAAATGTATCTCCTAGAAATAACTTCCCTTTAGATCTTCCTCCTAATGCTGGTAAGATTATTATCTCTAATATTATCTCAATTACATTAATTTTGGTTGACAATTTCATTAAAATAATAGCAGTAACATAATAAGCCTTATACTGATATTAAAACTTTCAAATACAATATTGTCCCAAATTAGTTAATACTGACTCATCATGATGGTATGTAATAAAGGTCCATAGCACTTTATTGTTTGTTTGTCACTCACACACTCAATAGACAGTTAAAGTTAAAGATCACAATATGAATTAATATAAGTACTATTTATTACTATTTATTTACCAGGCTATTTACGACTTTTTAATTATTTTTATGACAATAGAATGAGATCTTTTGCTTATAAAGAAATATTTTAATTAATCATTTCTTTTAGGATTGTGTAAATATAACATGCTAATATATATTATACCTAGTTCTATTATACCTAGTTGTATTTTCTAGTTCAGATTATTTCATAAATGGTATATTAGTAATTAAAACAAAGAATTTTAAATTACAGTATGTATACATTTTAAGTATATACATATCTGTGAAAACATTAAATTATAAAGAACTAAAAACAATGAATTTTAAAAGTTACATTGCATCTTTTACATCCCAAACATACTTTAAACAATTTTATCTCAAGAATACACAACATATATTACTGTATTGATTAATAATTAAATGCACTATTTACAAAATAATGACTGCTACATATTTAGATATATATGATAGCAGTACAAAGTAAAAGCCACGGCCATATCAATATTTTATTGTATTGTATACAAAGTAAACAAAAGTGATTTATCTATACTAATATTATAAAGCTGAAGAGTTTGTTTGTTTGTTTTTTGGTGTTATTCTACTGAAAGTGTAATAAGTATGTGTATTTCCACAGTTTGTTTGGTTGAACGCGCTAATCTCAGGAGCTACTAATCCGATTTGAAAAATTCTTTTTGCATTAGATAACCCGTTAACTGAGGAAGGCTATAGGCTATATATCATCCCGGAAAAATGTACGGTTCCTGTGGAATAGATTAGTTTTCGTCTAGGGACGAACCCGAAGCAAAGCGAGGGTGAGTCGCTAGTAATTTATAATTTTGTGGTCAAGCAGTTGTTGTTTATTTAATTGAGGGATACAAGAAATAATAAAAAAGGTTACAAATAGATTTATAATAGATTATGTACCCTATACTGATGTATTTAAGGTGCAGAATCAATGCGGCTACCAGATTTTCTACCAGTACATCCAGGTCGAACTTCACCGGAACCTGAGCATCAAGATGAACAGCTACAGCAAATCATATCTGAGCTAGAACGAACCAGGTAACCAATTAAATAACTAATAACTAACAATAAGTATTGCTTGCAACTTTGCATACTTTCATTCTTATATCACTCTACCCAAAACAAATTATACATCATTGGCAATCAGATTAAGATCGTATAATATAATTTTAATGATTATTTAAAATAAATCTATTCTATATTATGGTAGCCACAAACATTCTATTTTAACAAAAATAGATATTAGGTACTTGGTAATTTTGATTGTTTTAGGTCAAATTAACTGGTTTATTTTGAAATTATAATATATCTTTTTAAATGTACATAAATGTAGTACAAATGAATATAAATAATTCCAGAGCGGAACTGTTCGCGGAGCGTAACCGGCGCTCGCGGGCCGAGGAGGAGGCGAGTGCGGCGCGCGACGCGGCGGCGTTACTGCGCGCGGAGCTGAACGCGACGCGCGCCCGGCTGCACGCGCGGCGTGACGCCGACTGCGGGACTGATGCTGCGGTAATTTTAGACTACTTTTTTTTTTTAATTTAGTGTTTTTGGCAATGGTCTCTTTCATAGGATGCCACTAAGCTCTTGAGCTTTATGCATACAAGTAATTCAGACTACTTTTTTTTTAATTTAGTGTTTTGAGCAAAGGTCTCTTCCATAGTGTCACTAAGGCTTTTAGGCTTTATTCAAATTATTTAGACAACTCTCTTTTTAGTTTAGTGTTATGGGCAATGGTCTCTTCTAATGGATGCCACTAAGCTCTTGGGCATGCATTTAAATAATTTCGATTTTTATTTAGTTTTTTAGAATCTCTTCCATAATGTGACACGAAGCTTTTGTGCTTTACATATTCAAGTAATTTAGACTGTCTATCAGCGGGCTGTATCTCATGAACTGTAATAGGTAGAGAGTTATTTTTACGGAGTGTGTATTTATATTATTGCTGTAACAACTAATAATAAAATACCAAGATGGCGAATTTCAAAATGGCCGCCATGTAAATTAAAAAAAATTATCTATGATGGACTCACTCTTGGCTGACTTTTTTAGTTTTCTGTGTTAGGTAAAGGTCCCTTCTACAGCACCACAGGACTCAAACTCTGGGTTTATGCATCCAATTTAATTACTATCAATCAGAAGGACACACACTACATAGTTATTTGTAATAGATATATATTCTTTATTGTACACCAGTGTAAGTCATTTAATCAGAATAAGTATACAATCGCCTAGATTGGTTTTTTTTTGACAATAGACTGTATAGAAATCAAAATTATCAAAAATAAATGCTATTTACTTAGTACTTTTTTTTTTATAGAAAAGCCCAATTGTTTTTTTGATATTTTGAGTTGAATGCAGTTTTATTTAACTTGGCCAAATAGATCCAAACATTTAAAGACACAAGTGATGTGGCAGACGATTAACAAAAGAAAATTAAGTTTTAAAATAACTTGGTTTAACTTATTTGAATGTATTATTTTATTTTATTATTGACTAAAACATAGAATGTTTGAACTACATATTATGTCATATTTCTTTTTCAGGCGCGGTCTTCAGAACCTGACATGTCTGTAGCTAAATTAAAGAGTGAAATTAAAAGATTAAAGGTATGTTAGAAAAAAAGTTAAATATATATTATAGATGCTAATTGTTAAGATTAATTTGACAGTAATTATTAAACTGATTGTAGTAGGTTCGATTTATGTATGAGAATTTTTAGAAATAAAATTAAAAATATATGAACATTTTGAGGATGTGTATTTGCTACTCTTTCACGGAAAAACAACTGAACGAATTTTGATGAAACTACAGTACAGCTATACTATATATACATTAGAGAAACACATAGGCTATAATTCATATATTAATACGGACGGCGCTGCGAGAAAATATTAGTAAAGTGTATATTTTTGATATTTATGTATCAACGTAGTTGATGTTATATTGCCGTGAGTGATGGTATTTGTTATATTGATGATGAATTTCCATACATTACAGCTATTTAACCTTTTTTTTTATTTTATAAAATTATAAAAATATAATAATAAAGGCAGTGATAGCCTAGTGATAACGCGCTCGCTTGGGGAACCAAGTGATGGGGACAGTGCCCTGTTCACTTAGTGGTAGGGAAAACTCACTAACTACCCTATAGAGATAAATGAAGAATGGACTGTATTATATTGGTTTATTGCTAAACGAACAGAATTAACCCGACAATATTGTAATATGCGGCGATACGTGTCGTTCTGCCGGTCGTCCAGCGATCCGCTTCTTTTATGTCGCCGTCCCGCACCCCCCGTTCCTAAGCGCAGGTTGTTCACGCATATCAGGCGCAACCTTGTCTTTACCACCAAGTGAAAAGGGTTCAAATACCGGGTCTCGCCTATATTTCCTTTGACATTATCATATCTGAATCGTTTCCAACATGATTGCCACTTGTTTTATAGTAAAGGAAAACATCGTAAGTAAATCTTCATGTCCGAGAGAACCTAACAAGTTTTCTAAAGACATGTTCAGTCCGCTCGCACTTGGCCACGTGTTGAACTATGGCCTGATCCCCCTCGCATTGAAGGAGGTAGTCCATGCCCAGCAGTGGGAGATTAAAAAAGGGCTAAATATTTAATAAACATTATTTTAATAATTGCTTATTAATGATTATTTTTATTAGTGATTGGTGTTGTATTGATTGTGTGTGCGTGGTGGTGCGGTTGTGCAGGAGGAGCTGTGCGCGGCGCAGGAGGAGGCGCGCGCGCTGCGCGCCGGCCGCGGCGCCGCCGCCGCCGACCTGCGCCGCGCCACCGCGCTCGCCGACACCTCGCTGCGGTACGTGCACACACACACACACACACAATACACGCCCGTATACATATACGCCGCACACACGTGTATTTAGCACCCGCACACATACACCATTTAGTGCATACACATCACTACGTATTATGTGTCTCCAAAAACACACAGCATTGAGATGAAGAAGCAGCTTTGTGATCTGTCAAAACTATCGAGAATACAGATTAAAAACATACCTGAATCCAGTAAAGTTTGATAATTAGGTTACCAGAGGGCGCAGGCATCAGCTTGCCGCCTTTTCAGCTGTCAAGTGTCATAGCGTTTTGTGATTTGAAAAAGTTTACATCGAAAAGTTACGAAATCGATGTAAATTAAGTTTTTAGGTGAAGTTTTAGTGAATTTTATGTGTAAAAAGGAGATTGGTAAGCATTGTTAATATTTTTAAAACATGGAACCTATGCGTTACAACGACGTGAAGGTCGGTCGGAAGTCAGTTGCTCCGGAGGGAGAACGTGTCTCGGCCTCGATCTCTGCAGCTTCGGGGAGCGGCTTCTCTTCTTCCTCGAAGGTGGAGGAGGGCTTGCTTTACCCATGCAGAATAGACGTCGTAGAACGCATAAGTGAAATTTAGATCCTAGGGTTTATACCTACTTTAATCTCAGATGTATTATATATTTAAATATTTAACGCAGTTACCAGCTTACATGTATTTGTATATACAAGACAGGGTAGTAGCGTTAATTCTGAGCAATTTCTTATAATTCTAATCGACTGTCAACAAGTGTATTACTTGAAACATTAATATTAATTCTTGATAATTTAGGTACTGACTTTGTTATAAAAAGCATTGTTCAACCTATTGGTAGATATTGTTTTTCTTAATTAAATAAACTACAGTAGTTTTATTCCCTAGCTTGAAAGGCTATTAGATATAAGAAACTATGGCAGGATAGTCTAGCTTTTACTGAGTTTATAGTTTTTAAAGTTGATGATGAGCTAAGGGTCATTTTAATAAATAAAAAATTATTTAGCTTCTACAGAACTCAATAGCTGCGCTATTTACTGGGGAAGCAAAGACAATTATTAAGAACGGTTTTACAATCAATACTTGACTGGGCGGTAGTCAATCCAAAGGTTTTAAATTTAAATTCATTACATGAGAATATTTCAAGAACCTGGCCCAGGTTGTGCAAGTCATATAAATTTAGAAATAACTATGCAAATAATAGGTGCCAAGCATTCAGAGTTTTTTGAAATTAAGCATGATACCTTAAAGCAACTTTATAGAATGTTCCTCATAGGTCAGAGTATTTATTTAGTCTAGAGGCCCTAGGGCCAATTATAGTTTCTTGGAGGTTCTAAGATTTTATTTGAGGAATAAAAAAGTATTAAATCATACAAAACATGCTGATTTATCTTTTATTAAAATATATAGAAAAAGGGTAAAAGTCAAAAGTTCTAAAAAGAAATGTAGACATACTGTTAAGAGGGATCAGTCCTTCTGTCAATGTGAGTCCAATAGCAGAGCCTCCAGCTCCAATAATAAGCAAGCATTAAAATCAATAGAACTTCAAAGGGTGGTACCTAAGATTTGTTCACAGACAAATGGACTCGGAGGGGTGCCTATCAGTTTGTTTTAAACTGCATAGCCAACTGCCTTTACCCTTTAGAATGAAACCTCCTCTGAAGTTTCCATTCAAGCTGATTTAGTACATAAGCAACCCGAGTTATTCAGACGTAGCTTGAATAATTTAAGAACAACTAAAAAATATGTTTTCAGTGAGGACAACAGATGGTGAGCTGTGTCCCCTCTTTGACCTCAGAGCCTTAAAATACTCATATAGTAATAACTCAGCATAGTAATAAAGCGTTTTATTTGATGTCTCAGAGAGATGTAATAAACTTTCTTTAGATAGGATAGTATAAGCTTTCTTTCAGCCCAGTAATTGGATGGTGAAAACAATTATTCACCAGGCCCATATTAATTTATGGCCTATATTCATTTATGTATGACAAAGGCACACAGACGGTTCCTCTGTGCCATTTACGAGGAAGAGATCCTCCAGTTGACAGCCTTATCATTTAGCCTGTCTATTGCCCCCCGTACTTTTGAAGCGGTATCGAACTGGGTTGCGGAAACCTTGCGAAACCGAGGTACTTTTGCAGCGGTATCGAACTGGGTTGCGGAAACCTGACGAAATCGAGGTTAATCGTTTGCTATATCTGGGCGATTACCTGCTGTATGCCAGGACAGATTCAAGTAATTTGCGCAGGTTGCGGAAACACTCGCAATCTTGGAATCTCTGGGTTGGCTCGTAAATTACAAAAAATCGGTTATAGTTTTCACACACGAGCTACAATAGTTCAGTTTAGCTTGGAATACCCAAAGTTTAACGTTAGCCCTGCCAACCCAGAACGTCCTCAGAATAAAAAGAACTTTGTTAAAGTTGTTAAAAGGAGACAACTGCTCTCTAGGGGAACTTTGAACTGTGGTAGGCTTGTTAAACGTTGCCAACCATGCAGTTCTTCAAGGTTAGCTACACTGTTGCAGGGCATAACTTTTCCTAAAGAGGTTCACCCAGAGGGGTTGGAAAAAGAAATTATGCCCCAGTAAGTGACAGGCGCTAAGTTGTGTGTGGTGGTTGGATGCTATAGGCTGCAGTCCAACTCCACAGAGAGGAAGTAACGTACTTCTTGACCACAGACGCAGCAGATGCGGGCTGGGGAGCACACTTAGGCAACCAATACCTAAAGACCTTGACACTCTAATCCAAATAAAAAGACCTTGGCATCCCAATCTAGAGGAGATCTCTAGTATGCAGTCTTTGCTGTGATCAAGTCACAGGTATCTTTTTTAAGGAATGGGCACATGCTTGAGCATTCCGACAATAGGACCTGAGTCGCCTAGATTCGGAATCAGGGGGACTCAGTCCATGAACCTGTCTGTTAGAGATATGAACCTTCTGATAGAGGTCTATTGAATTAGAACTTAGGGGTAACCAATTCCCTCAATATAACAATGGCAGCTTTTTACCTACCAGGTAGGTTAAACGGTATCGCAGATAGCCTATCAGGGGGAAAGCAAGTACCCGAATGGCATCTGGACTCGCCAGTCACGGAGGCTATTTTTGAAAAGTGGGGAATACCAGACGTAGACCTGTTCGCGTTGTATCGCTTGACTCAAATGAGGGATCATTTCTTTTTTGTGACGCCAGGCGCGTCTAATAGCCGTGATTGAGTATTTCAGGTCGTGTGGGTGTTTCCACTTTCCAGCCTAATTCCCAATCTTAGCACTCCTCAAAAGGGGCAAGGGGAACGTACTTTCTAAGTGCCTCAGTGGTACAATGTTTTTGGTATCCAGACCTTCAAGCGAGAGTTCTGGCCCGTCCTGTTCTCATAGAGAACCTGCGGAAGGTTCTTGTTGATGAGATGACAATGTCAAACCCACCACGATTAGAGTTAATGTTTTAAGTTTAATAAATTGGGGATAGGCAAACCAAATAACAGAGTGGAGTAAGGACGAGAAGCAACTATTTCAATGGAGTTGGTGTCCAGCCACATTGACTACTTACAGTACTCCATTAGAAAGACAGTTATTATGGTGCCAGGATAACAATGTCATTAGTAAAAGTCCAGGAAGGAAAGAGGTAGCCAGATTGTTAGTTAAGTTTTATTTAAAGAATAAATTAGCATACAGGACGGTTTTGTAACATAAATTAGCCATGTCTACTTAGTGTGCAGCCACAGTAGAGGATCTACCAAAAAACTTATTAAATCATCAGGTTTTAAAAGAAATTTAATTTTCTAAACCATAAAAAGCTAAACTGCCCATATGGGATGTTAATATGTTATTTAACTGGTTGAAGTTAGCATCATGTTCTGATTCGTTGCTTCATAAGAGCAGAAAGACAGCCTTAATAATGTTACTAGCTTTAGGCTGTAGGTGGCATGATCTAACCTTCTGGAACTTTCTAATGATAGAGTTAGGGAGGCAGAAAATACCATAGCATCTTGGTCCGGGTTTGGTTCTAACACTGACTCAGTAACTTACAATCTGGTTAGCTCCTTACATCCCTGCTCACAGATAGGCTCGCAGATGGCCTCGGAGGTCAGATGCAGGATGAAAAAGGGATTTGCAATGTCTTTTTATCACAGTCAAAAGACAAGTGAAATCAACAGGAGCTGTCATTTCTGGGTGGCTGCATTCAGTATTTAAGCAGGCCAAGATAGATGAGTCCCCAGGTAACATCAAGTCTACTGTAGCATCTCGGAGATGGCTAGAAAGTAGACCAACAGAGGAGATTTTAAGAGCTAGAGAGATGTTTAGAAACGTTTAAGAAATTTTACTATAGAGAAGTAAATAAATCCTTCACTTCTAACAGTGATTGTACTGAATTATTATATAATAATTTTAAGACTGTTTAATATTATAAAGTAATAATTGATTTCAGGTTTTGGCTTTTGTTGGTTATAATTTGAAAATTTAATTATTTATGTGTTTATTGCACAGGGTGTAATTATGATCTTTTTAAAGAAATTTATGCTTATGGTTATCTAAAATATCTAATTAAAATTATTTTGATGGAGATTTGATTTTTATGGAACTAAGGGTAAAAATAGTATAAAGGGATTACACAGAATTATCTGTTGAGATACTTAAAATGTTTAAGTTTGTTGATTATGTTGTTTTAATAAGTAATCACCTAAGTTTAATTACTGATATTTTGATTACATGAAAGAAGTTACATATTACATAAAATATATAAACAATTAAAGAGGTCCTTTGCTGATCATTATATAATTAATTGTTTATTCATTCACATAGCGTTTTGTGCAGATAATTTTGGTCACCAGCAGATATCAAACAGGTCTTCATCTCAATGCTGTGTGTTTTTGGAGACACATAATATGACTGTTTTGCATTACAACAAAACAGGTATTATGTGTAGGAGAAAACACACAGCATTGATTCAAGGTGCTTGCTGGCGATGAAGACGCTATGACACTTGACAGCTGAAAAGGCGGCAAGCTGATGCCTGCGCCCTCTGGTAACCTAATTATCAAACTTTACTGGATTCAGGTATGTTTTTAATCTGTATTCTCGATAGTTTTGACAGATCACAAAGCTGCTTCTTCATCTCAATGCTGTGTGTTTTCTCCTACACATAATACCTGTTTTGTTGTAATGCAAAACAGTCATATTATGAAACAAAAGTCCTCCGCCGCGTCTGTCTGTCTATTCGCGATAAACTCAAAAACTACTTCACCGACTTTCATGCTTTTTTCATCAATGGATAGAGTGGTCCTCGAAGAAAGTTTTAGTATATAATTTGTTAAGTTTTTGTATACATTGGTTAAAATATAAAGATATTTGTTGTTGGTATCGGAAAAAATAAACCGTCTGGGAGCTTTCAACGAAAACGCAGCCTAAACCCTTTGAGATATAACAAAATAATGTATAGTGGAATTGTGTATCTTACATTACTTGATCTACAGAAAAGTCCGCGATGACATATGTTTACCTCTTAAGGACAGTATACTATATCTATATTAAACGTTAAAACGTAACTAGGGACGAACCCGAGCAGAGCGAGGATGAGTCTATACACACATATACCACACTAGCACATCATAATTACCCGCACGCATGTACGTATGCCTACACATATGATAATTGGTATAAATGATTGTTAGTCAGAGTCAGAACAAAAATATTTTGTTTCTTATTGAAAAATTGTCAGCAACGTCAAGTGTTGAGAAGATAATTTCTGACGTCATTCTTTAATTAGATCTCTGTTCGATCGTGTCGCATTCTTCCAGTGAAAAGAACGTGCGTGTGCTTTTGAAAAAAAAAATATGTGTCTACATTTATTTTAAAGAAATCAGTAAACTCATATATGTAGTACAACACAAATCGTTCACTTTTAATCAATTAATCCATGACATATGCTAATTATACTGCATTGTTTTTGTGAAATGACTATGAAACATAAACAAATTACGAAGGCATAATGAGGTAGAGGTGTAATACATCTATTAATATTTTATTAAAAAAAAAACTAATTAGTTTATGGATTATACTTAACCCCATTATACTGTAATTATCCGTGTTAATATTATAAATGTGAAAGTTTGTGACAATGTATGGATGTTTGTTACTCTTTCACGCTAGAACGGCTGAACGGATCTGGATGAAATTTGGCACAGAGATAGATTATAGTCTGGAATAGCACACAGGCTACTTTTTATTCCGGAAATATACGGTTCCCGAGGGATAGATTTGTTTTTGCTTTTCTAGAGGCGAACCCAAGCGAAGTGAGGGTGAGCCGCTAGTAATATATACGATAGTTACGATACGATTAAATAATTCTGCTTTAAGTTTTTAATGTCATTTGCAAAAAAATCTTTATCGTACAATCCATAATGTAACTTTTCAGTTTGTTCCATTTTTTTTTTTTTCATATTTTTTTTAAATATATATTTTAAATCGGTTCAAGATTAAATATAGTAAAATATAATTAAAATTACATTTTATATTGTTTTATTTTTTATACATATGTTGAAAAAAATAATGAATATTCCATTTAACTAAATAAATAGGTTAATTTCTCTCTCTCTCTCTCTCTCTTTCTCTTTCTTTCTCTTAAGGTATTTTATAGGATTTTTTTCTTTCTCCAGAGAGCTCCTGGCGGGTCTAGACCGGTTAAGGTCGCTGAGCTCGACCCTCGACCCGACCTGAGGCCGTCCTGCACTCACTCCATATAACAGCTATTTATAAGATTATTTATTAAATATCTTCATTAAATACGCTTTTATTTAATTATTCATTCGGCTGTAAAATAAATCATTCACGAATCTCCCATTTTTTTTGTGTGTGCAGCTATCGTGGTTTTTTTTCTTTGTGTGCATAATCTTTTAGTTATTAATAGCAGTACAATTTTTTTCGGTTAATAAATATAAATAGTTACCTATTTTACGATCGCGCGGGATAACTTTGACCCAATTGTAAATTAGGATTTTATTAGGAAAATTAGGGTTGTATTTATGACTGTTTTTTTTTAAATCATGTCTTCTTTTTTATTCTTTTTGGGATAAGGTTACATTCTATGTTTGAAGTTATCCCGAATGATGATTGAAGTTAATCGATGTATAATGTATATATTCGATGTATCGATTTTTTTCATTTCTCGATACGTTATATGTTTGAAACTAAATTGCGATATTTATGACCACATATTGTTATTTATTAACGAAGGCTTAGGAAAGTATGTGTTTTGAGTTTTAACTACAAATTAGTCCCGATGGTGTAAAATTGTCTGAGGATATTTTATATTGTGAGGTACGATTAAAAGCCACAAAACAGACTTGAATTGAATCTATAATGTGGTAAAAATTTTGAGAACTATCTCAAAATTATTAAATTAAAAAAAAAAAAACACTTATTTCGTAGTTCACTTTGTTTTTACATTACATATCCACTTTATGTTATCTTCGATATTAACATATTTTCATATATTTTGTAGTTCTTACACATTTTCTTCAGCGTTTTATTTAGTCATCATATCGTCGCAATTTTTATTATAAACGTTTTTATAACAGCTCGTATCTAGAATCACGGTGACTGGTGATCCTGTCCTTATTGGATATTACATGTTTGCCTTCCTTTGGATGGGGCGAAATGCAGTGTGAAAGTTATAAAAATAATAATATAAAAAACAGGCCAAGTGCGAGTCGGACCGTACACGAGTTAAGGGAATGTACTAATCATTTTTTTTTATGGCGGCCATTAGAAATTTGCCATCTTGGTTTTTTTATTATTTGTTGTAATAGCGGCAATAGAAATACACTAAAATTTCAACTCTCTATCTATTATGGTTCATGAGATATGAGAGCTCGTTGACCGACAGACGGACGGACAGCGGTGACTTAGTGATAGGGTCCCGTTGGCATCCTTCCGGTATGAAACCCTAAAAAGTAAATGGCTTAAAGAACTGTCTTAACGATCGATATTAGATTTCATACTCCTATATTACTAGAGCGTGCAAGTAAGAGTAAGTGAGACAGCATACGACTATTTCTATCTCTTTTTGATGTGACACATCTATTGGTGCGGCTTGACAGTAAAACCGACTCGTATGCCGTGACGGCAAACGGTGTGACGCTGTCATGCCATCATGCCACTTCTACGCCACCGCTATAGACTCCACTGTGAGTGCTCACTCATATACTATACAATTTGTTGCTTCTCTGTGTGAACTTGCATAATGTTTCTTTATTTTACTCCATATTTCATTATAGGTTTTAATAACTATGAATTCTAATATTAACTTAGATGTATCACATCTGCGGAGCGTCCCGTGATGGCCAACTTTTTTTTTACTACTATTATTTAGTGCGCATTCGTATCGACTTAAGTAGAGAAATTGGCATGGGTTTTATATCTAGGAAAAAGTGTACAAATTGGTGTTATGGCGATGTTAATTTAAATGTTTATTTTTTATATAAATGACATGTATCTCATTTTAAAATGTAATTTTGGTGTTTGTTTGTTTTCGGAAATTCTGCAATGTATGGGGTGTGTAATCTTTAATATGTATATTTTTAATCGAGTTTTTTTTATAAATCGATAGTAATCGGCGGATATAGTTGATATTTCTTTATTGGAAATATTACTGTTTATTCGATTGAAAGTGAAGCGCTATAGACAAATAAAGATTAAATTAATCGCTCTTTATTTTATTGGATCAAATTATTATTTTTTACTCTTAAATCTAGTTGTAATCTTGATTTTTCCTAAACATAATTATTTTTTTTTAATCTTCGATGTCCATTAAAAGGGTTCAAAAATTTTTTCACGGCCTTTTTTCTTATTTTTTTATTCATACATTTGTATGAATGATATTTAGTCAATCAACAGTTACTAATTTAGTTTGAGCTTAACCTAACATTAAGAGGTATCCGGTGGGTTAAAGCATAAACTATACATTATAAGTAATATAAAAATCAATTGCACTTTCCTGTCATAAGGGTTTTTACAATTATTATTACTCATGCTGTTATTTTCATGTTTTCATAGAAATTACTCTGGTAATATTGATATTTCTTTTTTTTAATTTTAAATCAACGAGTAGGTACGGATTCAATAACGTACTGAGACTAAAAAATCATGTAGTCCGCCAAAATAAATGTCAAAATCGAAAATATTAGTGTTATTTAATGTTCATGCTACTATTCTCGATATTTCCATACAGATTGTTTTTTTTTTTGCTAAAGAATTTGGAGAATTTTAATCGTTAATTAACAAATATTGGGAAGAAAATATGAATAAATAAAAATACTATATTTTTTTGTATTATTTCAAGCATTGGTTCTCTTCCCCTTGAAAGGCAAATAGTATAAAATTAACTTATTTTACTCTTTATTATAATAAAATCCATTGGCTATTTACATTTATTAACATTTATTTACTTGTCACAGTAATGAGTGTTCTAATGAAAATTGTATACTGTTTTAAAACATTATGGTTTGGCTTCATATTTAGTTCTATGACACTCTCTACATGATTCCTTAGTCTAAG
Source organism: Fabriciana adippe (assembly GCA_905404265.1). Classification (NCBI taxonomy): domain Eukaryota; kingdom Metazoa; phylum Arthropoda; class Insecta; order Lepidoptera; family Nymphalidae; genus Fabriciana; species Fabriciana adippe. Next base: position 2,233,336 of record FR989997.1, on the reverse strand, counting down.
CTTACTCCATATATTTTCACTGTTATATTTCGTCTTATGCTAAATCAGAGTTTTTTCTTTGGTAACTCATAAGTTGCTGTTAAAATAATCAAGGCCTTACAGGGACCGCCCGTAAAATATAAAATACAGAAAAAAAAATTGTATATTTTGTTCGTTCAAAAAAAAAATTGATTTTTTAAAAAAGTATTTTTTTTCTGTTTTTTTTTTAATAAGACATATTTGAGTGTTAATAATTTTCACAAAAAAAAAATTGCCATTGAACTCATTTTTCAAAAATATCGAAAATTACTTCAATCAATATAATGTTGATATTTTATGAGCAGTCCCCACTTCCTCATGAAATTGTAATGTTTGTATAGAAGTGTAGAATTGTACAGATTATTTATTTTGTATGAGAGTGGATTCTGCGGATTGGATTGATACAAATATATTGTATAATAAAATGTACCATGTTGGCTATTTTTTTGTAACATAAATGTACTAAATATGATAATGTTAGCTCTGTGGGAACTCTAAAAAAAATTAATGGGATTTTGTGTACTGGCAAGTTGTCAGGCGGTGACTCTCGATTCGGACTCGGCTTGTAATTGTTGCCATCACTTAATAATAAATATTATACTAGTTTTTACTATTTTTCGCTTGCTTGGTATATCAAGATGATTAAGCGCGTACGCTTATGGGTACATGACACCAATCATAGTAACAAATAGAGAAAGTTACCTTCACATTATAGATCGGCTAATCCTAATTTAATTAATTTTTTTATAAATATACTTTTTTTGGTTATTTTATAATATTTTTGGCATAGTTATATATGGCATTGTTATAGGCGCCTTTTTAAAACTACAGAGTAAATTGCACTCTAATATAGTAAATTATCTTTGTTCTGACCACTATTTCCGTGAATACCGCATTATATTTATCGGATCATTAGAATTACTGGAAAACAATATGTTTGTATTTTACAAAACATGCACTATACATATTTTGTAAGTAAATTCCACTTAAGCAAATGTGCAACTGGTACCGAAATTCGGTCAGTAATACAGTGTAATATATCCTTCGTAGATAGTTTCAGTGAGACGGGATGCCGTGACCGTAGTCGGTTAGGAGGATATTACTAGAAGAATATAGACCAGTTCGATACCGTATCGAGAGTGAACCGTACATATGTATTTTAACAGATAATATCTTTTGTTAAGAAAAACGGTATGTGAATATATCATAGGCGTAAGGAATGTGTCTGAAAATAGAAGAATATTTTTGCATTTAAGAAGTATATGAGTGTAATTCAATGTTGTATTGTTAAGATGATACGTGATTGATTAAATATGCCTGAGGAAATAACTGATTTTTCGACAAACTAAATTTCATGTTTTTGTCCTTTGTTTTTGTTCTGCCTAACAAATAATACTTTCTTAATTTTACGCGAATATTTGTCATTTTAAATGGTTTTATCTTTTCGGATTTTTTCCGACATTTAATTTATTTATATTTTTAACCGATTTCAAAAAAAGGAGGTTAAAATTCGACTATATATATTTTTTGTAATCATCGTATAATTTTCTGGTTTGGCACTGTCTGTAACAACTGTATGATCTTTGAGCCGTTTAAAATCTTAGTCTCTCTCGTGACCATGATTGCTGTAAATTCGAAACGTCGGGAACCTAAAATCAAAATAAATCCTTGAAAAAATCCGAAAAGATTTATTTAAAATATCTACCTAAAAAGTTTTGTATTAAAGTTGAACCTTTTAAAATGTATTTATTTATTTACAATAAAAATATTTGTGTATTGAGATTATTTTATTAGATTTATTGAAAAAAATATAATTTGTATTGGACAATTGATAAAGTGGCAACACTGATGAGTCAAGATATGTCGCTGTCGATGTGTTCTGTGCAAGCGAAATGAAAATAAATATTTTTCAGTAACGTCACTACCATACTCGATGACTTCAAGAACATGATCGAATTATATCCTGTATTTTTTATATATTATATTTTTCCTCCAACAATGTACGAGACTAGACAGAGGAATCAATATTTTTTGTTGATATAAAGAGTAAAGTCGAGTAGTTCCTGATAATTTTTAATGATACCATATATTATGCTGTTTTATATTTAACTTGTGATGGAATTAATGGAGACAAGGATTGTCGTGCGCGCGTTCACTTTGTGTATGATATTTTAAAACAAAACACAGGCCTTACTTACATCGTATTTGTTTAAGAACCCTTATTTTATAAATTCTTTTCTTTTATTTTAATATTATCTTCAATAATTGATTGATTTATTAAAAAAAATTATAATGTAAATAAAATGTAAAAGATAATTTTCTATTATTTTTTCAGACGACGCTATCGCTTATATTGGAATATTTGGTCGAATGTTTTGTTTGTATAATTTAAAATAAATGTGAATCTGATGAATAAAGTTCATTTAAAATGATAATATTTTTTTTTCCACAAACACTTGTTTACAAAAAATAAAAATAAAACTAACAAAAAATATTAAAAGCAAATAGTAATGTAACAGTATTTATTAAGCTTATCAATTTTGTAGTAATTTCGCACTAGCTTGAAGATTTGGATATTCAGTTTTAAAATATTGAAGACTAGCAACTCAGTTCGTCCTTAGTGAAAAACAAATCAATCCCACGGGAACTACATTTAAAAAGTAACGTACGTACTATTTCCAGACTATAATCTATCTCTGTGCCAAATTTCATCTAGATCCGTTCAGTAGTTCTGATGTGAAAGAGTAACAAACATCCATACATCCAAACTCACAAACTTTCACATTTATAATATTAGTAGGATACTAGGTAGTAGGTAATGGGTACTAGCGACTTGCCCTCGCTTCGTTCAGATGCGTCTCTGGGTATAGTTTATATAGAAAAAAATTATTATTGCAAAAGATTTTTCTGTAATTAAAAGGTATCCTAAATGTTGACCTGAGTTATAATTTATCACTACAAAAACTTGTTAAATCGCTTCAGTACTTTTTGAGTGAAAACTAAACATATATACAAACAGACAAACATTTTAATAGCTATTATTTGAGATCTATACTATGTACACGAAACGCAATATATTTTTTTTAATATTTTATGTATAAATTTCACTTTGCTATTTTTTTATATTTTTAATATATAGATCATTGTACAAATCCTTAAGAGTACTGTGTACTTTAACGTATAATAATATTTTATAGGTATTTGGTAATAAAACTAAAAAAAATAAAAATAATTTATTTAAACTATCACATCACACACAGTGAATAACAAAATGATTGAAAATTAAAAAAAAAAAAAAAACAAAAAATATGTATTCTTATATGTAAGCTGTGGAATGCAAATATCATAATTAATAACACAAAATATCACTATTTATTTATTATTGCTAAAGAAAATATTTTACAATACTATTTAATATCACAATGGGTACCGTGCGGGAAATGTAGAAGGCTGCATTATAGTCCCCATAGTGTTTTATTCCTGAAGATAGTGGGATCAAAATATTCATTTGTTAATAATAAATAAATATGTTGGGACATTATCACACAGCACCATCTAATTCCATAGTAAGCTACGAGGCTTGTGTTATGGATACCAGGTACTTGATACACTACACATATACAACTTTAAATACATACATATTATAAATATAAACACCCATGACTGGAGTGCAAACATTCGTGCTCATCACACAAATGAATGCCTCAGCGGGACTCGAACCCGCGACCGCTGGCACAGAAAGTAGGGTTACTGCAAACTGAGCCAAACGTGCCGTCAAACGTGTGTAAACACAGAATATTTATAAAAATGGAAGAAATAATAAAATATGGATACCAACCACTTATCAATAATATTGTACATGGTCAGAATAGTGAGAAAGCTAAAAAATTGAATCAAGTCCAACCATGTTTATGGTGTAGTAGAAAAAAGTAATAAAAGTGAAACTGTCTTAACCGCAAAAGTTGTACCACAGACGTATGTGAAATGTTTATAATGTAAAATTTATAATATGTATAAAAAATATTTACAATTAGTGTAATAAAAATAAAAAACAACCATTTTTTCCTTGACGTTGACATTATTGAATAAGGATCCCAATAGATTCAGGTGTTTGCCGCTAGTTGGCATAAGTCTAGACTCTAGATGCACGGTCCCTATATAATATTATTAGATTTTTTTATATTTCATAAATCATAATTATTTACAATTTGGTACTTTATTCATTTTATAAACTAAAAATAAAAAAATAAAACAAATATCACTCAATAACGTTGAATAAATAATTATGCATTATATTATTATAGATTTTTTCTTATAGTCAAATCATCGGAGTGTAACATTTTATAATATTAAATGAGCAATTCTTGTATACGAACATTTCGTGTTTTTGTTTTTAGAAAACGGCTCTTAACGATTTGGATGAAATTTTGTATTTACATAACGTATTGCTTTTTAAGTTATCTAAATGGGTGTCTTTTCTTAAAAAAAAAAAAAAAAAAAAACAATTTTTAAATCTTTTCCGTTGTTTCTTATAAAATGTATCAATGACAGTTGGAAAATTATATTGTATAATTATTTAAAATAACGATAACGGGATGTACTCTAACTAAATATATACAATATCTTTTAATTTATTATTCAATGACGCGTGTTAGAACTTAGAACCTAAACGTTTCGAGCACATTCTATTTATATCTATATCCATCCATCCAACGTATCGCTCATATTTTAGTTTCAATTAGGCTACAACATTAGGAATTTTATTTACTGAGAATCGATCCCGCAACTCTCCGGCGACTCTATCTCATATACATTTAAATAATATTTATTGCACACTCGGACTAAGGAATAATATTGACAGAGGGTCACAGAACTAAACATGAAGCCATACAATAAGTCTAAGATCCCGATCTATGTCGTGGACCCCTCATTCTTTTTCCATACGAAATATGTTTTTTCAACCATAAAACATTAACAAACACGACCCAGGGGCTTGTCATTAAAAATTTACTCCAGACATATTTTTTTCTAAAAAACCTGTAGTCTGGAGATGTTTTGGTATGACAACCCTATATAATTAAATTAGTTATAAAATTATCTACATTTTGATACTTGGTTCGTTCCGGAGAACGATACGAGCAATTAAATATTTCAATTAACCTGTTTATACCTGGATGTCAGGTAATGTGTTCGATAAAGGCTACCATAATACGTTTGGCATATGTCAAAGGAAAGGAGTTGTTGTAGTTAAAAAAAAAAAATAATTAAAAATAGCCTGAAGCAAATTTTTGGTGACAATCCCTTTGCGTCGTGTTTATTAATATGTTTTATGGTTTTAAAAAAAAATCATCTGGAAAATGAGTGAGGGGTCCAACACATAGATCGGGATATTAGACTATATTAAAGTATACAAATGACAATTTGTATGCTGAGTGATATAGTGGCATAATATTGTAGCGATTCAAAATATTATGGTTGGTTTTTAGGTGTAATTGTGAATTATTACTATTTTATTTATTGTTTCATTTGTATTTAAATCTATTATTTTTAGAATTCGCATAAACAAAATAGAGGAGTAGAGTATAATTCGAAACAGTTAAGAGTATATTTGGGTACAATGAGGTATTTTTCAATACAATATCATTTATATTAATATTATAAATGTGAAAGTTTGTAAGGATGTCTGGATGTTTGTTATTCTTTTATACAATAACTACTGAATAGATTTTAATGGAATTTTACAATAATATAGCTCATACATCAGAATTACGTATAGGCTACTTTTTATTCCGAAAAAGTATACGGTTCCCGTGGGATAGATTTATTTTTGTTTTTCTAGAGCGAAGCGAGGGTGAGCCGCTAGTGGTATATAAGTTTAGTATCTTCAGTTAAGTCAGTCTAGTCACGTACAGAAGATTTGAAATGTAATATAGTTTGAATACATTAGTATTGGTATTTGATAAGTGTTAACTGGCATTTGGTAGAAATCTTTGTACCATTACAATATGTATTGATATTATGCATTAAAAAAAAAAAAAAGAATGCGTGTATCAATATGTACACATGTCTTTATGATTTAGAGGTTTATTATTATTTAATTATAATTTTTTTTTGTTATTATAAATTTAGTTTATAATTATGTAAGAGTTTTCATATCTTGTGAATATTAAGTAACTTTGTAAGGGTATATGGATAAAATTATTATTATTACTAGTGGCTTACACTCGCTTCGCTCGGGTTCGTCCCTAGGTACGTTTTGATGGCTAGTGTGGAATAGACAAATTATATATCATATATGTATGGTATGATGAGGTGTTTTGGGTTGTATTATAACATATTTTCTCGTGGGAATGAGATAATATACGGTAAAAAGTATCCTAAGTCTCCCTCTAACCCTCCAACTATCCACACAAAAATCACACCAATCCGTCTCTATTTTGACGTGAAAGAATGATAAACAAACACACTTTCACATTTACAACATTAAAATATGGATTATTATTAAAAAAAAAACAAAACCGGTTTAAAACTGTAACGTATCCTATTGCCTGTGTGCCCCGGTTCTACGTCATCATAAGCCGAACGTGCCCCAGTGCGTGCGTGCCCCGGGGGCCGGTCACGCGTCGTCGGGCCCGCGCGCGGCCGCGCACAGCGGGTCCCAGTGCGCGGGGCACTGCAGGAAGTACTTGTCGGCGGCGGCGCGGAAGCGGCGGCGGTACTGCTCGGGCGACACCACGGTGGGCTGCCCCGACCCCAGGTTCTTCTTCACCAGGTGCTCCAGCTTCTTGTCCCACGTGAACGTGCGGATGTAGTCTGCCGACAAACGGTTCGTGCTTCGTGTTCATTGTTCATTTCTCAGAATATGTTAACTCGGATAACCAGCAATTATACTAAAAATTTGATCAAAATCTTTTCTGTGGTTTTCTTATGATGCCTTCCCAAACAGACAGACAAAAATTCTAAAAACGATAGATTCGGCTTCTGTATATAATAATGACTATTTCAATAAGATTTCCCAAAAAATATTTAATGTATAGGTTCGATTTGATTAAAATTTTATTATATGTATTGTACCAGTTCTTGTTAATTAATACACTATTAGAGTGATAGAATGAAAAACGTTTGGAATTAATACTTGATACTATTTACTGTCTGTAGACTTATTAATAAAATGATAATGAAAATGTTATGGACTTGTGAGCATGCGCAGCTTACTTGCTAGCGGTACGCGAACTAACATGATTTTTATGAATTAAAATAATAATGAATTACGCGTTTCGAGTAAAATTCTGAATTGTAATTATCATGTACGGTTGTACCGTACATGTGCAGATATATTAAAAAAAAAACAATAATTTCGAAATTAAGGAAAAATGTACTGTAAAGTACACCAAGTAATTAATACTCGTTTGAACCAATAAGCCCCGAGGCGACGGTGTGTGCGTGCGCGTGTGTGTCAGGCTCACCGATGATGCCGAAGACGAGCGTGTCGCGGTGCACGCCCAGCAGCAGCGAGTAGTCCATGACGCCGTTGTCGGCCAGGAAGCGCGTGTCGCGCGCCACGCCCGCGCGCAGCGCCGCGCCGCCCGCGCCGCGCACCGCCAGCTGCCGCTCCCACCGCGCTGCGACACACATATACACATACATACACACACACCGTCTATCATTATGTCATCTAATCTTCTAACTATCACACTCACTGTCACTCACTGTGTAAACTTATTTCAAAAATCGATTTCATAATACTTTTTTTAGATATGTATTCAACGTTTTTTAACGTCCCATTGCTGGGTACGAGCGGGGTTCAATGCGAGGGGAATCGGGGCATAATCCACCATGCTGGCCTCTAAATCGATTTAAATTTAGTCCTATAGTTATATTTCCAAATATTGTACAAATATTCCAAGTCCAATTGATTATATAATTTTGTATGCAGACACTGTTTTGTAATAATTATAGTTTTTGAAACGTCACTAATCTTAGTCTTTCAATCGACGATGTGTTCGAAACGCCAGTAAACAAAAAGTAAAATGAAACATTAGCCAGATAGTTGATACATTACACATGTATAACTTTAAATACATACATATTATAAATATAAACACTCAAGACTGGAGTACAAGCATCCGTGCTCATCACACAAATGAACGCCAGCGGGAGTCGAACCCGCGACCGCACAGCAAGTAAAGTAACTACAAACTGTGTGTATACTAACACTTGAGCATGTGGTCGTCGAGCAGCACGGCGTCGGGGTGGTGGCCCGGCGCGGCGGCGGGCGCGCGCCGGCCCAGCCCCTTGAGGTCGTAGCGCAGCGCGCCGCCCGCCGGCGCGCCGTACCACACGTGCTCCGTCACCAGCACGCCGCTGCCCGCGCCGCCCACGCTGAACACGCCCAGGATGCGCGCTGGGGGCACACCTCACTCTTATGCCGCCGTCATAAGAAAGAAAACCGCAACTTCCTCAAAGATCTTTTCGAGATATTTGAAGCTTTGTCTTACTACTATGTCAAAATTACTACCACTTTTGACATTACAATGTAAATGGTTATGGTATCTCCGGATTCATAAGACTCAGAGCTTTTTAAGTAAGACTATCGAGTAGCATTTTCTTTGATGATTCCAAATCTGCATTTAAATCATTTTTGACCAAATTGTTATTTAGGGCTTCTTTATTATGACAGCAGTATGTGTATCCCTTTTTAACATCCCACAACTGAACACAAACCTTCCTTCAATGCGAAAGGGATCAGGCTATAGTCCACCACGCTGGCCAAATGCAGACGAACTAAACATTTCCTTCAAAATCTTGGTAGGTTCTCTCAGACATGCAAGATTTCTCACGATGTTTTCCGTCATCGCAGGACAAGTGGTAACCACGTTGGAAATGATTCGCACATGAAAATATCAGAGGTGCGAGACCCGGGATTTGAACCCGCATCACTCAGCTGCCACTGGGCTACCACAGCCTTTTCTACTCCTGACCTTCACTGTCAATCGTATGCACGTCACTAAGTATGTACTTATAGTGCCTACATCATTGACATAGACACGTGTTACATTTTTCAAATATCATCGAACTTTTATTTTAAACGCGTAGTTTGTATATATACCTATACAGATGTAGCTATTTGTGTAACGGCTAAACAAATTTGGATGAATACACTTATAGACTATAACGTTGACACATAAGCTATATAAAACAGCTAAAAACGCTCTAGACCCAAATGAGAGTAAATGTCTATTTTATTTAAAAAATAAGAATAAACTTCATTCAATACCATACCTGCCACAAAATCCGTTTTACTTTGTATAATAATTGACAGACATTTAAATAGAATATTATAAAATTAAATAATATTACCGAGCAAACTCGGCAGCTTCCTCTGGCGGCAGTTGGTGACGTAGTTGAAGTAGTGCGGCGCGAACTCCAGGAACTGCTGCCACTCCGGCTTCGTCATCTCCTTCAGCACGTACCTATCGTCTGCACAGTATACAGAAAAATAATATTTTTAGGGTTCCGTACTCAAAAGGTAAAACGAGACCCTATTACTAAGACTCCGCTGTCCGTTCGTCTATCTGTCTATCCGTCGGTCACCAGGCTGTATCTCATGTACCGTGATAGTGAGACAGTTGAATTTTTTAGAGATGATGTATTTCTGTTGCCGCTATAACGACAAATACAAAAAAATTGAATAAAATAAATATTTAATAGAGCTCCCATACAACAAAGTGATTCTTTTGTTCGTTATTGCTCGATATTGATTACGGCAACAAGTAGACGCTTGAAATATTCACAGAATTCTCGCACTTGGCCGGTTTTTTTTAATTTTCGCGTTCCATAATTACATAATAATTACACTACGACAATTAAACGCGTGTATTCGTTAGTGGCTATACACCTTATTCCCAACGCAAATATTCGAGCTGTTGAATGTTTGATGTAATTTTGAAAAGTTATATTGCGAACCGATACGGGCCGGAGTTTTAACTAAATTATTAAGGCACAACCAAAAATATTATTCTTTCTCTACAACCTTTTGAAAAAAAAAGAAATACTATCACCACAATCTTTATACAAACATAGATAATATATTTAACGATTTCTTATAGCAAGTATATCCAATATAAAGGAGTAAAACCAAGAAATACCCTTAGTCTTGCAGAAGGTGCTCCCGGACTTGCCGCCGCGCGCCGCCCACGGCACGCAGTGCGCCAGCGACCTGATGAAGCCCTCCTCCACCTCGCACAGGGCTTTGCCTGCTGTTGTACCATGTTTTGTTATTAAATTATACATTCACTTCAATATTAATAAGAAATATGCGTGATTTAAAAAAAATACAATAGCTAACATCGTTATATAATTGTGAAAAAAAATATCCAGCTCCAAAAAACTAAAATATTTCCTTAGATTTACGCGAATATTTGACATTTTAAATAAAACTATCTTTTCCGATTGTTTCGCGGATTTATTTAGATTTTTGATTCCCGACGTTTCGAATGATCCCCTTTCCCTTGTTCAGTCTTTCTTGATTGTTATAAAGCATTAAATGTAGTACCTAAAATGCTCGTAAACCGAAGAAAACATTTATCTTTAGTGCTATTATAAAGATGAAAAAAAGTTTTTTTTTTGTATGCTTGTTTGCTTGTAATGGGTAAACTAAGAATCCGTTGAACCGATTTAAATGAAATTGGGTACGAATAAGTTTGAGACCCTGGGAAGAACATAGAGTAGTTTTTATTAATAAAAGTCGCTAGTATCTATACTAATATAAAAAAGAGGCAGAGTTTGTTTGAATGCGCGAATCTCAGGAGCTACTTATCCGATTTGAAAAATTCTTTTTGCATTAGATAGCCCGTTAACTGAGGAAGGCTATAGGCTATAATATCAACTCGGAAAAATGTACGGTTCCCGTGGGATAGATATGTTTTTGTCTAGGGACGAACCCGAAGCGAAGCGAGGGTGAGTCGCTAGTCATTAATAAAAGTAAGAGAGTGTCAGTGTGCACGCACCGTCCTTGTCCCTGGCGTCGTCGCCGCGCTCGAGCGGCGCCAGCAGCATGCGGCGCAGGCGGTGGAACTGCGCCGCGTAGTACACGCGGCACACCAGCCCGTCCTGGACACACCGCGTTTGAGGGATTTATTTTTTTATTAGGACCACAAACACACTTACAACGATATTTATTACAAATGTATATTTTAACTTAACGGATATTATCGTACACCCAACATCGATGGTCATGATTTACATGATTAAAAATGAGAACTTAATTGACGTGTACAAATTTTGTTACATTTGTAAGCTCGTTGAATTTCATTTCAGTTGAATTCAACAAGTAAAAATCGGGAATAAAGGACCATAAACCCACCCCCTATTTCTCGCGCATCACTTCTAGCACTAGGTAACAATAAAACCAAAGGCTGCCAGACGAACACCTTCATTTTGGATTAACAAATATGAAAAATTATTCTCCTTCTATATAATTTAAAATAACCAAGCGATAGCATGATTTAATTAACTACAGGTGCCATTTATTACCATAGAACAACACAACTTTCAAATTATATATTACATTCCATAAATATTAAAATAAAAACCAACTTGATAATTGATAATGAACAAAGCTATATAATTAGATTTACATACATATGTAAATATATTCATTCGTGAAGCAAAAACTTTGTACCCCTTTTTACGAAAATTGCGCGGACGGAGGAGTATGATATTTCCCACACTTATAGTTTATATAGAGAAGGAGTGCAGAATGCCAATTTTTTTTTATTATGAATAAAAAATACATTAAATCAATAAAAAAAAACATTACACACACTACCATGTATTTGACACACACACACATATATACTCTTTTGTTTATTGTTAAAGTTTGTGGTCAAATTGAGAATAGATTTACATCTCGCACATCTAGTCACTTTCGTTTAACGACTGTGTGAATAGTACATTGTGTTTGTGTGTTTGTTTGGTTGCTACCGTAGCCAAAAACAGATACAAAAAAATGGATACATTATAATTGTCTGTCTGTCTGATTGACCTCAAAGACTATTGGTACTACATAGCTCAAATTTAGTAGGTATATATTTTGAGAAAGCTGCTAATAGATTAAATAGATTTTTCTAGATTTAGATAAAACAATATACCTTCAATAAAACTTCGATATGATCATTGCTCTTCGCCTTCGCCTTGTCACCTTCAGTTTTGTCTTTGACAGAGTTACTGTTGTCACCATCGTCAAACTCAACTTGGCTTCTGAAATATGTGATTAAATAATTAATTTATGACACCAATTCAATCCAATCCTCTTGTTAATAGCTTCAAAGCGTGATAGATGGATAGATAATTTATTGTACACCACAAATAAATATACAAAAAGAAGATATCAACAATAGATGATGCGCAGGAGGCGGCTTTATCGCTATAGAGCGATTTCTTCCAGGCAACCTTAAGCATGCTAATTGAGCACAGATTACTTCTCCAATGTTACGTATATAAGAATGACCTATATTATAAAGCTATGTGTGTTACTTATGTACGTTTAACAGGTTTGAGTGATATTTGAGATGAAAAATGTTAAGTTAAAATAGTTTTAAGCTATTATATTTTCTTTCCAAATAAAATAAGCATTCGTCGTTTGAATAAATAAGCACAAAGGCAACGACTTTTTAACCTTAACTGTCCGTTAAAACTTTTATAACTAAAAACTCTGATCAAGGAATCAATAAAATCTAACATAGTGTGGTGAAACCTCAAAGTTTTAAGGTCGAATGGTCCCTTTTGTACGTACACTATCTGGACTTCATATGATGTCCCCATGAACGCTCATCTTAGTAAATCAGTAATATTTATACTTGGAAATTAAGAATTAAAGTTAGTTGTTATCGTTCTTTGGATAAAGAACGTTGTTTCAATACAAGCCTTTGTCCCGACTAAGTAACTCTCGCATTCAGCACACAGTTACAGAGGCCGATCTATACGAGTATATAGGCTTTTTGGGACTGTAGCCCAAGGGCCCTAAGATATAAGCGGCCCCTGTTGAAGATAATGGATAATATTGTGAATTTATAAATAAAAAAAATATCTAAAATAAAAAAATAAGGCCATAAAAGGTTGGCCTAATAACTCTGAGATCAATTAAGGATCAACAATAGCGTTTTCTTAATTTTGTTTAGTACTATCTATCATTACATATTTTATAAAGACAAAATGGCAATTAATTTAGGCCCCCAAGAAGTTTTAGCCCTCGGCCCCCCAAATTCAGGGTCTACCCCTGCACACATAGTTTATTATTGAAGTAAATTTTCTTTAGGCACTTTTGACTTGGGGGGTAAGCTGGAGAATGCATTACGAAAAAATGTACGTACGTTTGTTGCCATGGTAACCGTTGTTATTGTCCGACAAATGATATTGTATATAATATTATAAGTGTACGAGGTGAACGATTGTTGCCATGGTAACTGTTGCTATTGTCTGACAAATGATATATAATATTATATTATTTCCTTAAATGATATTCTATAAGTATATGATTGTAATATGCCTAATATGCGTTATTTTTAGTATCTGACCTACCTTAATTATTTAAAACATAAATTGAATTTCATAAAGAGTGCCGATACCCTACACAAGTTTACTTCTTGCCCGTGTACACATTCATACACGCACTCTTTAAATTTTTTTATTATATATAATAGGCAACAAAGGCGGCGGTACTCACGCCACGCGCAGCTGCAGCGTGCGCGCGTAGGTGACGGAGGCCAGCGCGGCCGCGATCACGGACCCGATCTCGCCCGCCTTCACCACCACCGGCACCAGCCCGCTCGTTATTATCATGCCCTCCTGCCCATGTACATACAATACAACAATACTCTATTACGTTTACGCAAATATTTCACATTTTAAATAAAACTGTCTATGAAACTATATATGAAAAGATAGTATTATTTAAAATACACATACACTAGCGACTCACCCTAGTTTCGCTCGAGCTCGTCCCAAGGTTGATTCCCCATACAAATTTTAATCAACATTTCACCCATGATTTTCCAATCCATAATTTTCGGGATAAAAACTATCCTATGTCCTTCCCAGGGTCTCAAACTATCTTCTTATCAAATTTCATCTAAATCGGTTCAGTAGTTTCGGAGTTTATTCGGCACAAACAAACAAAAAAATCTTTTCTCTGTAAATATGTATAGATTATTGTTTCAAAACAAACCTGATTTGAGGGTTGATTGTTAGAAAGCAGTTGCGATAAGATTTGTTTCACCGTTTTTTTATCACCTTTTTCCTCGTCCTCTTCGGTTCCTGAAAATGTTTTGGCATACATTGTTAGTTCACTTTTCAGATTATGTAAATCGACGTCATCACTACATTATTATAAAACAAAGTTCCCCCGCTACCTCTGTCTGTCTAAACGCGACAAACTCAAAAACTACCGATGGGATTTTGATACGGTTTTCACCAATGGAGTGATTCAAGGGGAAGGTTTAAATGTACAATTCATTAAGGTTTTGTATTCAGTAAGGTTTTTTAAAATATGACGATGATTGTTGAAGATGTCAAAAAAAAACATGCCGAATACACAATCAGTGACAAAAAATGTCCTCACCGAATGAGCGCTCATTTGAACATTTGAGTGCGCTTTTAAATTTTTTTTTTGTGAAAACAACTTTAAGCATTGCATTTAAGGTTCAATTTACATTGTTGTATATTTATTTCAACTAGAATAATTACCTAAACACAATTGGTGACAGTTTTAAGAGAACTTTTGCATGAGATTGTATATCCAGTACTTTTTTGAACGAAGTTTTAAATAGATAAATAATAAGATCTAGCGTCAATAAGATTTTCCGCCATTAATACAATAAAATAATAAGAGGACTAACTTATTGCACTTTTGCTTTATTTATACTGTGGAATTAAATCTACATTTGAAAATTTTCAAAAACTTACCCGCGTGTTCTTTTTCGGTCTCCTTTAAAAGATTTTCTGAAAAGCAGTAATTAAAAATAATTAATATTCTAAACACAATTGGTTCCTTTAAGAAATTTACGGAGAGTTCGATTTTATATTCACCTCCAGCATCATTGTTCGTAACATCAGCCACTTCTTCGGCGTCAGCCTTCTCGTCCAAAGCTGCAAAGTAGAAAGATATGTTCTTATTTATTTACTTAGATACTTTGAAAGTATTTTTAATGTATAACTATTCTTATAATGTGAGCGAGAAATTAGTAGAATCGACCAATAGTTATAAATATCTTCTATCCAATATCATACATCGTTTTGTTTTAGGTATTCAGCCCTTTATAACGTCCCACTGCTGGGCACGGACCTCCCTACAATACGAGGGGGATCAGGCCATAGTCCACCACGCTGGCCAAGTGCGGGCGGACTGAGTATGTCTTTCGAAAACTTGCTAGGTTCTCTCAGACATGCAGGTTTCCTCACGATGTTTTCCTTCACCGTAAGGCAAGTGGTAATCATGTTAAAAATGATTCGCACATGAAAATATCAGAGGTAGCGAGACCCGGGATTTGAACCCACTTCACTTCACTCGATTACCCAAGCGAGCGTGTCACCACTGGGCTATACCACTGCTTCACTGTTTTGTGTTAGCTAAACTTAAAAATAAAAGTACCAGGACAACATGAGTTTATAGGTGGTATGAGGCATCTCAGCAGTTCCGGAGATATTAACGTGTGAGGTAATAAAAAGTACAAGGGCTGCATGAGGTTACAGGAGGTGTGGGGTGCCTCAGCAGCCCCGGGGATGGGAAGTTAGATGCTACAACGTCATTATACCTATTGTGACGTAATCAAAAGTACCAGAACTGCATGAGGTTACAACAGGTGATCAGCAGCGGCTTTAGGCAAGTATATCCCCCTCGTATCGAAGGGAGGCCCGTGCCCAGCAGTGGGACGTTAAAAAGGGCTGAACACAGATACTAAGGCAGTATAAACGTACAGGTGGTATCAGGCGCAGGGCGGTGGCGGTGCGCCTCGGAACTGTCGCGGAGCATCTTCTCCCCGTTGATGATGGCGTCGTGCACACTCCACAGTTTCCTTACACGCTCTTTAAAAAAATAGAATTATTAATGAAGTTGGTGTTATTACATTGTGATTTGTGATCTTACGAATTGCTAATTTAACTTGATATAAAGTTTTTAGTATAAATCAAAATGTATCCGATTTAAACGAAACGTTTGGCCCTGGTTGTAGTGATCCTACTTGCTGTACCAGCGGTCACGGGTTTGAGTCCCACTGGGGGCATTCATTTATGTGATGAGCACGAACGTTTGTACTCCAGTCATAGATGTTTATATTTATAACATGTATGTATTTAAAGTTATATATTATACATATGTAGTGCATGAACTATCTGGTATCCATAACACAAGTCTCGTATCTTACCATGGAACTCGATAGTGCCGTGTGTCAATGTCCCAACATATTTATTATGAATAAAATGATTTTTGCAAATGCATACATACGTAAGTAACGTACGTACGCAAATACTAAACTTTTTTGACTGTATATAAATCGGCTCTTTAGTAGAAAAAAATGACACATGTTTATATTTCAAAACTCCGCTTTAAACTAGGACCAGGTCGCTAATATTTAAATATATTCAATAAGAACATGAGTGAACGAGAACCGATTTAAAATTCCATTCAATTAGAATGACTTACGAGCGAATGAGTCGTTATCATGCGTGGTGAGGGCCAGGTGTATTTGCTCCATGTGTTGCTTGAAGGCGGCGTATGCCTTTTCGCCTTCGGGTTCCGTCGCATTGCTAAATGCCTCGTGACCTGGTTGTAAAAACAGATTAAAAACTTTTTTTTACCGTATGTATTATTACGCTATTTCTTCGCCATTTTAAGAACCAACGTTGTGATTTTCTTTTAAAAAAAAAATTAGTTAAGGTAGAGAGAGAGAAAGAGGTTAATGGAAGTAATTGAAGTGTAATTTCTCAATTTTGGTTGTCATCATCCTTGGAACTCAAATTGTTGAATTATCTCAACAGCTAACTTTTTAAAAGGCAAGGCAAGTTGGCTTTATAAATGTGTAAAGTAAGTCATTTTGCTAGTTCTTGACGCTCTAACCCCTAAACGGATTTGGTGAGAATTTGAAATGTAGATTATTCTAGAAATTTATATTCAACGACACGTTTGGTTTAGTTTGTAGTGTGTAGGTACTGTGTCAGCGCACGAATGTTTGTACTCCAATCATGGGTGTTTATATTTATAATATAATATATGTATTTAAAAGTTATATATGTGTAGTGTATCAACTATCTGGTGTCCATAACACAAGCTTCGTAGTACGAACCATGGCACTAGATGGTGCTGTGTGCTAATTTCCTAACATATTTACATATTTATTTATTGTATTAATTCACACTCGAATAAATTATAACAAAAGATAAGATATGAAAGTATAAAGAGGCTCACCCCTCAGCATGAGATCGTTGAGGTGCGCGATGAGGGTCTCGCGCATCTGCTTGGTGTCGTAGTCGATGGCGATGACGTCGGGCGGCAGCTGCACCGAGTACGTCGTCAGCTTGTTGTATCTGTTGTTCGAGTGACATGTTTATACTGTGTATGCATATAACTTGTGCATATAAAAAATGATTTTAAATATGGCGATGATTATATTCATGTTATTTAAAAACTATTGCCGTCTATACTCAGACTCGGAGGTATAATGAAAAAATAAAGGTTGTTTTTATAAAAATATTATTAATTTTATACTTCGCACATAAAACCCAATCGCAGAATTCGATTCAGGTTAATAGATATTTTGTTAGGTACTTTTCAAACCTTGTCATTAACTTCTCAGTTATTTTTTTCCTAACCAAACTAGAAACTTCAGGAACCAAAAATCAAAATTCGTACAAGAGTCCAAAAGGATAGTTTTTATAAAAAAATGTAAAACATTAGCGTATATTTAAAGCACCAACTTGAAGCAGGCGGTGGTGAGGCGGGAGACGAAGGCGTGCGCGTGCGCGTGCAGCGCGTGCGCGCACTGCGGCCGCGCGTACCGCGGCGCGGCGGCGCGCGCGCGCACGTACTGCGCCAGCGACAGCGACAGCGCGCCGCGCGACAGCCGCGCGCCGCGCGACGTCGCGCCGCAGCGCTCGCAGCGCGACCAGAACATCACCTGCCGCCATACAGAACATCACCAAGTTTCCACAACAACTTCGCTCACACAGTGAAAAGTTGCTTGAAACACCTTTATCTCATACCAAATCCTATAGCGAATCTTTCACTACTAAAACTGTGAAACTCTGGAATGAGCTCTCAATGGAAATAAGAAAATAATAAGTGCAATATGCATTGTATGTTTAAGCATTTTTAAAAAACAACTCATAAGATATTATTTATCACACATCAGAATATCTTTATATTAGTCATTATATATGTTTTTTATATATACATATATATATATATATATATATATATATATATATATATATATATATAACGACGTTAGAACTGTGGGGTTGGTTGTCTGTGTGTTGTCGAGTTGGCGTGTTTTTATGCGAGAAATTGATTAAAAGTCTATGTACAATTCACAGTCTTTATTACACTATTTTACACCCATAAAAAAATAGAAGAAGAAAAAGCAAAGCGGATAGAAAGTTCATATAGCTTACGCGGCAGAAAGAACGAAAGCACAAAGATAGTAGAAGTGAAATACATTAAATTACGAAGCTTATAACGATTAGGTACGTAAGCTAGGAATGGCGAGTAAGCGAGTGGTACGGGTCTCTCGTCTAGCGTGCGGATTGCGACTGCCTGGAGTTATAACTTTTAACTAGAAAAGATTATCAGCTGATGCGCGCGCGCCGCTAACGGTAAACACTGAGGTGCGGTGCGCGGGAGGAAAGATCGGTATTACATCACCTCGACCATCTGTCCGTTAGGCTCAATTCAAAGCATAATAGATGTCTATGCATATTTTGTTTATTTTTTATTTAATATTATTTATTTACTATTAGGTAGGTGTATATGTGTAAGGTGTGTGAATTTATTTATATATATTTTGTGTAAAAATTGTTATGTATAGTTTATGTATTTATTTTAAATATTTAATGTTTTATTAATGTAAGTCAGCCACAGAACCATAGTGGTCCACGTCACATTTTCATCTTAAGCACTTGGATCAGTGTGGCATGACAAATATATTATGTTTGTTTGGGATGTTAATGACAAAAAGTTCCTTTTGACAAAAATGTCGCTTGGATCACTATGGTTGGTTGATACTTCACAGAATTCGTTCCTTATAAGCGACACTATCGAATGGTTTAATGATACAGTGTGCGTTTTTTTTTTCAAAATCAACAGGTTCGATTCCTGGCTAGGAAAATTGATTTTTCAAAAACCCAATGATGCAGTTTTAGTTTTCATGAAAATCGGGCCCGAGACTCCTTTAATATATATAATTTTGTAATGCGCAATATAGAATATATAACATTTAACTATTTCTACATAGACAACATAATATTGTATACCTGTTTGCTCTGTTCTTCCTTGACCTTGTCCACACTACTGTGCCCGATCGTGTTGCACGTTATAGTGATGCATACGTCTTCATGAATGAACCTGTTCAAGATAAACATTTCATTAGTAAATAACTTATGATTTGATCGATGGAGTGCCTATAATTATCCATAAATTCAATAAATAAATAAATAAAAACTATATCTAACTTTAAGACATCTAAAACCTTAGTATCTCCCATGACCATGATTGCTGTAAAGCATTCGAAACGTCGTGAACCAAAAACCAAAATAAATCCGCGAAAAAAAACCCGGAACGATAGTTCTATTTAAAATATCAATTTATAATTATATTGTGTATTTAACTAATAATATATTTAAAAACTAAATGCAAGTAAAGTACACCCACTTCCTCTCATGCTGGTTCATGGGTATGTGGCAGGTGGCGGAGGGACACTTGTGGTCGCCGTTGAAGCAGTACTTCTCCAGGAACGCGCCGAGGGAGATGTCGTTGCGCCCGTACATTTCCATTGTCACAACCCTATGAACAACGAAAAGAAAATCACAAATAAAACCAAAGCTAATAAAAAGGCACAGTCCATAGATCTAAATAGTACTAGATAAACAATCAGCGACAAAAAATGTCCTCACCAAAGAGCGCTCATTTGAACATTTGAGCGCGCTTTTAATTTAATTTTTATTGAAGTTATACGTTTTTATTTGGCACGCTTGGAAAAAAATATGAGAGTAAAATAAAATTTTTACGATGCGCGCGCACACCGACAGCCAAAAAGCGACATTATGAAGTTAGTTGATAACTGTTTGTTGCCATGGTAACCGTTGTTATTGTCTAACAAATGATATATAATATTATATTCTTTCTTTAAATGATATTTTATAAATATAAGATTGTAATGTATGTGTATTCTATAAAAATATGATTGTAAATGCCTAATATGCGTTATTTTATTAATTCATCATTCCTTTTACAAAGAGTTGTGACATACGGGATGAAATCTTTGGGTATTTATGTTCTGTTACGCCAAAGAAGTATAACTTCTTACATGCATAAGTACAGACACACGTTTTATTTTTTTTAAAAACAACTTTAATCATTGCATTTAAGGTTCAATTTACATTGTTGTATATTTATTTAAACTAGAATAATTATCTAAACATAATTGGAGACAGTTTTAAGAGAACCTTCGCTTGGGATTGTGTATCTAGTACTTTCTTGATCGATGGCACGACCAAACGTCGGGAACCAAAAATTAAAATAAACCCGCGACAAAATCCGAAAAGATAGTTTTATTTAATATGTCAAATATTCGCACAAATCTAAGAAAGTATTAGTTTTACTTATTGTGCTTAGTTAGTATACACATAATCGAACTTACCAAGGATTCACACAGAAATCAGGTACATTTGGTGATTTACTGCTATAGCTGTATATTAATAGACTGAGTCGTTGATGGTTTTCCGGAGACAAAGGGTCTAGTGGCTCTGCTTCGGGCGGCTTGCTCGCCTCTTCTGATTCCACTTCTTTCACTATTGACGGGTTGTATCTTGGACATTCAGCTGGAATATTTTTTTTATTATAAATACTTTTTTTTAAAAAGGATGGAGATAAAAAAAACAAAAATAGAAAAAGAAAAAATATATATTTTGACGTCAGTTTTAAACAGACTTAAAGTGCTGAATTTGTATATTTATTAAGATTTAAAATATATTGTTTAAATATTATATTGGGTTTTTGTTTGGGATGAGGTAAACATTAAAATTTGTTTGCTAAAAAAGCCCAAGATGGCAGCAAGGATAGTGTAAAAAACGATCACTATCCAACACAAATAAAACACTCACTAGTGCTGTAACGCTAACCACTATATTAATCTCTTCTAAAAACAAACTTAAAAAATAATATTAAATATTCTATTGGACTCGGGTCATAGTATCGACGTGCGTCTTAAATAGAGCGATTTAACTTACCCGTAACGCCACCTATTGACAAACTATAATATATAGGTGATATTTTCGCCAATTGTTCATATTTTATAATTCCTTTTCAACAGCAAGGAAATCTGTATGTTCGATAGAAACCAACTAGTTTTTGAAACCAACATATGGCCTGCTCTCCCTCACATGGGACTTTAAAATACGATTACGTTTTATTGTTACTATACATCTATCTATGTATGTACCGCTGCATATCCGGGGGTTCTGTGTTCGAGTCCCGGGTAAGATCAAATTTAGATATTGAGTCTTTCTATTAAAAAAAAAAACCGGTAACAACCCAGTAAGAGCCCGGAATTGGGAAAATGATAAAGTTACACCCACGTACGAGACACCATGTAAAGCTAACAATCCTGCGCCTGATCATCACCGGTCGTGTCTCGTATCGTCCCACCGGAGTAAGAGAGAGGCAAGAATAGAGAGTGCACTTGTGTCTCCTATAATATCTATTGTACAGATGGCTAGACAGGCTAGTCTCAGTGTGAGTGGCTGGCGAGGTCGACATCGGGAGGACATCATATTTATGTATAATGTATACTAACGTTTATGTTTCCCGGCGACGGAGCAGCCGGCGGCGCGGAAGTGCGCGAGCGCGGCGCGCATCGCCGGCTCCTCCGCGCCCGCCGTGATCGGACGCTCTATGAACGGGTGGAGCTTCTAGAGGCAAAAAAAAAAAACATTTAAAAATGCCTTATATGTGTTATTTTTTAATTTAATTTGCACCAGCTTATAGATATAACTAGAGGGTTATTATTTAATAAAAATAGAATTTTGCTTATAAATCATAATTACTTAATTATTGCGACTAAGAATATTTAGAATATTTTACGATTTGCATCTTCGTTGAATAGATATAATACACTACAATACGTTGAAGTTTTTGTATTATATAATATAGTTCCAGTTAGGGCAGCAGTAGGTAGGATAAACACTAAGTCTGTATAAAGTTTGTGAGTATGGATTTGTTACTCGTTCACACCAGAATGGCTAAACGGATTTTAATGAAATTTGGCACAGAGGTAGATTATAGTCTGGAATAACACATAGGCTACTTTTTATCCCGGGAAAATATACGATTCCCGAGGGATAAATTTGTTTTTGTTTTTCGAGAGGCGAACCCGAGTGAAGCGACACTGAGCCGCTAGTATGTATAATATAAGCTAGCTGCTCACATTACGTTTTAACGTTTAGTATGTATTTCTTAGAGGTGAGGTATTCTCCCGCAGTAAAAAGTATTCCGTATGTTGGCCTGGATAACCAACTATTATCATACCAAATTTAATCAAAATCTGTTCAGTTTCTCGCGATCCAGTCACATGCAGACAGATAGATAAAATTCTAAAAACTATAGATTTGACCTCTGTATCTATAATAACGTCTATTTCAATAAGATTTTCCAAAAAATATTTAATGTACAGATTCGACTTAGAATTGTATGGATGTACGAGGATGTGTAGCTGACCGGTGTCGGCGCGCGCGGCGCGTGCGGGCGGTCGGCGCGGCGCGCGGCGCGCGGCGTGTGCGGCGCGGGCGCGGGCGCGGGCGGCCGCGGCAGCGGCTGCGGCGGCGCCGGGATCACGATGTTGGGCGACATCGACAGCACCACGTCGTCCGTGCACCATCTGGTGCAGGGGGACGAACGGAGGTTTATTTTTTTTTTATTTAACTTTGACACTTTCGACGCAAAAGCGAAATATTGCGAGGAAAATGAATATAGAATGTACGTTTTTTTTATTTACCAATTTTTGCACAAATTGTTCTTTTTGCTATTTTATGTTACTACTAATATTTCGTTATTAAAAATTGTTATAATATATTAAAATACCATACTAATAGTTACTACTTCCCATACTAAAAAAGATTTTGAAAAATTAACTTCAGAAAATTGAATATATATAATATACATATAGTAACTATACTTTTTTTTTTGAATTTTTGTTAAAAACATTGCAATGAATTAAGCGGTTAATATAATTTTAAGACCACTTTAGAGAATAAAAATGTGTAAAATGTATAATTTATGCTTACCTTTCACTATGAGTATCTGCTTTTAGTTCAGCTTCTTCCTTAGGCAAGAAAACATCGTCGTCTATAGAAAGTCTCGACTGCAAGGGATCACTGAAGTCCTTGATGGGCACACCGCAACTCAACAGCTTATCACTGTCTGTTTTACGAGAAAATTGTCTCGATTTTTGTAATGGATCATCTATTTCCACTGTGCTATCCTTTACTTCTACTGTTTCTTCACTGACTTCTCCATTTTCACGGGTATTTGATTCATTTATAGTAGAATCAGTTTGAGATTCAACTATATCATTATTCGATGGTTTACATTCTTTAAGCGTTTGCGCATTCGCGTTACTCCCAAAAATGGCATCGTCAGCTTCAGATGTATCGTTGCTAGATTTTTCATCGTCATTATTATCAGAGGTTATGCGATTTTTTGTTACAATATTTTTGATGTCTGGTTCATTATCTATATCATCATCAACAAAAGTCCCGGGTTCAGGTAAGATTGCTTCAATGTCGGCTAAAAATGCTTTTTCTAATTTCCAATTGTAACATGCTAAGACCATGAATTTGACTAATTTTTTTACTTTGATCAACTCCTGTTGTGAACCACCTCGGAGTAAGATACAGCAACCTAGCTGTGATTCTGCACAACCTTCGAAAACCATCAGCGTTTTGCTGGGATCTGGTAAAAATAGTATTTTATTTAGAAACAGATTTTAGAGTATTTTTCTTCAAAATTAGGAATACAGTTGTATGTCAAGTGTATTATTTACTATACTGAGATTTTTTAAATTTCGGAAACATTGAGTATAAAATAAACACAAGAGTAATAAGGGTACTATGTCAAAAACGAATGAAATTAATTTATTTTAAAAATTTCAACAAAAATATTGATTGTATTAATTTAGTGAATATAAAATTTTGACAAGATATCACGAATAAGAAATTAAAACTGTTGTAATTTTGGAACTAGCTAGATTCATAATCCTAACGAGCGAGCGAGTTTCTTCGGCTATATTGAATTAAAATAATAATAAAAAATGACATCTTCATAGCTCGCTTTTTATATAGTAGTTTTATGTAGTTCTTATATCTATTACAAATAGTTTTTGTTTATAATGTTAAAATATTATCTTTTTATTAAATGCGATTATTAAATATGAAAGTAGGTATATGTGGTGTTTATAAGGGAAATTTTTTTTTCTGTTTGTTCCAGCTAATCTCCGAAACGGCTGGATCGATTTTGACAGGACTTTTACTGTTATTTTAAAAAAAGAATTAGCGGTGCTCGTAAAAAAACTTTGAAAGCCATGAAATTAAGTCGATGGTTTTTTAATATTGTTATAACAATAAGTAAGTCAAGAACAGATTAAGTCTCACTATTGCATATATAAAAGTAGTCACAGATTATATTGTAATATTGTAATAACATAAAGTAAGCTATGTAGAAACAGTATCTCACAGTTGCGCACGTAGAAGGTGTCGCAGGTGCCGAGGCGCGGCACGCCGACGGTGGCGTCGACGGCGGCCACGCGGTCGGCGGCCAGGCAGCGCGCGGCGCGGCGCAGCGCGCGCTCGCCCACGCGCAGCGCCAGCGCCACGCCGCGCGCGCGCAGCGCGTCCGCCGCCGCGCGCGCCGCGCCGCCGCGCGCCAGCACCGCGCGCGGCCGCAGCGCCAGGATGCGCGCCGCGCACCGCGACAGGTACTCGCGCTCCTGCGCACCGCGCACACATCACGTGAATAGCTACTCTACCAGATACTTAGGAGTGTCTGGTAGCATAGCTCTCCGACACACGACATGACTCTATATCCGTACGGTATATGAGTATATAGCCAGTGGCATGTTTTGAAGTGATAACTTCTTATGGGAGGGTAAACCGCTACGTTACGTAACGCGTTACGGCGCCAGTCTATCTCGCTTCCCTTTCTCTCACGCGTACGGCAGTGGCAAGCAGGCTCCTCCTCTCTCACTCTAACCCATAGCGCTAGCCGCATTTCGAACAGACACTTCCCCCTCTCTTTATTCAGTGTTTAGTGTGCGATAAAGTATAAAACGTATTTAAAATAAAATAGATTAATTTGACTTATCATTTCTGTCGGGTGTCCCGAGACGCACACGTTTTTATTTTTTATCTAGCGACTCACGCGCGCTTCGCTCGCTTTCGTCCCTAGGTACGTTTTCACGGTTAGCTATGTTTATACATAAATAGTAGCTTGCTACTCCTAAGATATTCATTTAAATTGTATAGCAATTTACCTTCGCTTTGCTCGGGTGCGTTCGCCGTACGCGGATTTTGTTCACAATTTCATGAGTTTTAATTTTTTTTCGGGGAACCCTGATTATTTTTTTAAAATAAAAGTAGCCTAAGTTACACCTTAAAACATCAGCTATCTGCCAGTGAAAGTCCCGTCAAAATCGGTCCAGCCGTTTCGGAGATTAGCCGGAACAAACAGACAGACAGACGGACAGACAGACAGACAAAAATTGTAAAAAATATTGTTTTGGTATATGTACCGTGTATACATCCATATGCATTTGGTTAAAAGCGGTTATTTTAATATTACAAACAAACACTCCAATTTTATTTATCTGTATAGATGTATAGATTTATCATGCATGCCTGACGTTCAAATTCGATTTCATAGATTTACGTTTTTTTCATTATTTATGAATGAAAAATACAGAGATTGATCAAATTTTACATTATACAACAACTAACGGCTTAGCCCCACTTCGCTCGGGTCTATAAAGACCCTATGCATAACTACATAGTCTACCTGTGTCCTAAATTACATCCAAATCCGTTCAACTATTTTAACAAAAGCGTGAAAGAATATAATTTTTGACTAAAATTTTGTTATTTAAAAAACTAAACTATTTAATATAAATACATAATATAAAATACAATCCATACCTGCATCAAGAGAGGTTCTAAAGATGTCAACTTCCCCTCGACCCGTTGATAGGCGATTGAACAGTCCAACAATAATACAGTTGGATTTTTTATATATTTCGGCATTCCCCTGAAACAGGAATGCATATTTAAAAAAGCACTTAAACACAAGACTACTTAAACATTATGTCATAATTATTATGTACTACCAACCTCGCTCCGCTCAGGTTCATTACGTTTTAACGGTTCGTATAAATTTCTCAGAGATTAGATATTTTCCCGCAGTAATTAGTATTCTATATGTTGATCGGGATAACCAGCTATCATCATACTAAATTTTATCAAAATCTGTCCGGTGGTTTTCTCATCATGCGTTCCCAGACAGACAGACCGAAAGACAGACAAACAAAAATTTTTAAAACTATAGATTCGGTCTCTGTATCAATAATAATGACTATTTCAAGAAGATTTTCCAAAAAATATAGATTTATTATTAACAAGTTGTTTTGGAAGTTTAGTGGTTTTATGAAACCGCAAACGAAAAACGCAAACACATGCAAACGGACATAAATAACGATTTTGATTTAGACTATTTAGAAATACATATTCTCAGTAACTTAGTAAATAGTTATGAGAACATACGACACTAGGTATAGATATGGATTTCCGTTGCGCAAAAAAGACTTGACAGAACAATTATTGTGATTTCCCGTGGGAATAAAAAAAAATCCTGTAGTAAAAAGTATCCGAAATGTTAATCCGAGTAATAAGTTATCACTACATATTTTAAGTTAATATCGTAACTTAAAATCGTAATATCAGTACTTTTTGCGTGAAATGCACACAGATATACAGACAAACAGACAAAAAATTCAACTACTATTGTTTGAGATCTATATTCTGTACACAACACGCAAGTTATTCTTTGTTACCATTTCATTATATGTATGATAATAAGTGAGTTACCTATGAGCGACATTCTTGGTCATGACGACGCCATTGATGAGGCAGCTGTCGCTCATACAGCCGCCCGGCACCTTCTTCACATGCACGTAGTTTCGCACGTCTATATCCATGCCCATCATGTCTGACAAACATATAAATATATAATTAGCCCTTTTTAAAGTCCCACTGCTGGACACGGGCCTCCCTTCAATACGAGGCGGATCAGGCCATAGCCCACCACGCTGGCCAAGTGCGGGTTGGCGGAATTCACATATCCTTCAAAAACTAGTTAAGTTTTTTCCGACATATAAGTTTATCAGTGAATGAATTTTCAAAATTGGATCAGTAGTTTCAGGGATCATCCTCTGGTTTTTACATACAAACTTACAAACTTTATCTATTTATAATATTAGTATAGATATAGTATCTGTATATTTATGTCAGTGGTAGTCCAGTGGTAATCAAGTGAAGTGGGATTGAATCCCGGGTGCGAGACCTCTGATATTTTCATTGTAAATTAGAAATATTATTTTTTTTCCTTTTTTGTTTTCATTAACTAACGTTATCGTATCGTATCGTGTGTGTGTGTGTGTGTGTGTGCGTGTGTATGTGCGTGCGTGCGTGCGTGCGTATGTGTGTGCGTGCGTGTGTGTGCGCGTGTGTGTGTGTGTGCGCGTGTGTGCGTGCGTGCGCGCGTGCGTGAGTGTGTGTGTGTGTGTGCGCGTAGGCGGCTCACCCAGCACGACGGCGTCGGCGGCGGCGCGCGCCAGCGGGTAGAGCACGTCGAGCCAGGCGGCGGGCAGCGCGGCGCGCGCCAGCCACTGGCGCGCCAGCAGCCGCAGGTGCGCCTCGCCCGACTGCTCGATGGCCTTGCACACCGGCTTGCTGGCGCCGCCATCGCCGCCGTCTGAACACACCCCTTATATATATATTCTATATACTTTATTTAAAAAAGAAAACACACAAAGAAAATATGCAACAGGCGGCCTTCTCGCTGGAAACTATCTTTTCCTGCTGCTATGGGTCGATTTTAATGATTTTAATTTTATTAAATAAATTATACAAGGTTTATCCCAAATAAATTCCAACAAAAGTTCAATGAGAGAATAATAATTACTTCAAAGTGATTTTGATGTTGGTGTTACCATCTTTTATAGTTACCACTCTACTTATCAAACAAAAATTACTTTTTTGAAAATTAAACTATTTTTTCGGATTTTTTTGCAGATTTATTTTTATTTTTGGCCCCCGAACGTTTCAAATGCTTTACAGCAATCGTGGTCACGGGAAATATTCCCGTAAATCTAAGAAAGTATTATACTCACTTTCATTTTGATCTAAAATTGGGTGATCCTCTTCGCTAGACGAGGTTGACTTTTTTTCTGTTGAAAAAAAAAATGTAACAGATAATAATTAAATGACGTAATAAATACAGATTGTAATGTTTTATTATATGTATACCGTTTAACACGCTGCTTGTTAACGATATTCATATATTTCTTAAGCTACAAAAAAAATCTTACATTTGACATTTTAATAAAAAAAAAAAGATTTTTTCTCGTGTTTTTTTTATTTCCAATATTTTGTTTGTTTTACAGATAAACATAGTCACGGGAGAAATAAAGACTGTATCATAATTGCAAATAGTATTCGATAAAAAAAGTTTGGTAATCATACCTAACTAAACAGACAAGTAACATAAGTAATCTACCTGACTGCCTCAGGAGGTTCTGGGTTGGAGTCCCGGGTCGGGCCAAGTCTTATTTATTATTTATAATTATATATTATTATTGTTTCTATTAAAAAATTCTCAGTCACAGCCGGAGTTGGGAAGTTGGTGGTGTTTTTCCCCCGTGCCGAGGCAGAGTAAGTAAAGCCAAATTATCGTCCCATCGGAGTATGAGAGTGACAGGAATAGAAAGTGCACTTGTGTCTCCTATAATATCTCCTGCGCAGATGGCTAGTTTCAGTGAGGTGAGGTCAGAGGAGGACATCATCATACCTGACTTTGTAGCCTTAATGAGTCTCGCCGAGCTGTTACCGAGGTTCAGGTCGAGACAGTACGAGGACACGCTTTCTGACAATCTGTTGCTACATTCTTCTTCTAAAATAGATAAAAAATTATAAGTTTAAAAATCACTTTTTTTTTAATATAGGTAACATAAATATTCTAAATTAAAAAAAGTTGTATAATCATCAGTTATTAGAGTAACAAGTTTATACTGCGTATCGATAGATGGCGCTGTTTGTGAAAACATTTTATGACATGTTTTCCCCGGTCACAGACAGTTATAAATGTTGGAAATTTTGGTTTTATATGTTATTTTACGCATTTTAGCTGACGCATATTTACAAAATAATTCTTAGCAACTTTCGTGTATATATAATAATTAAGACTATTCAAGTTATATTGGGACATTAACACACAGCACTATCTAATTCCATGGTAAGCTACGAGGCTTGTGTTATGGATACCAGATAGTTGATACACTACACATTTATACAACTTTAAATACATACATATTATAAATATAAACACCCATGACTGGAGTACAAACATTCGTGCTCATCACACAAATGAATGCCAACAGGACTCGAACCCGCGACCACTGACACAGCAAGTAGGGTCACTACAAACTGAGCCAAACGTGTCGTCAAAAATCTTGGAAATCTCAGCAAAAACTATACTAGTAACGATGTATATACATATAAGGTGACCTGGCGTCGCCTCGGTGACGTCGTCGTCGTGCGCCAGCGGCACGGGCCGGTACAGCGCGTAGTCGGCGAACTGCGGCGGCTCCGTCACGCGCTCCATGCACCCGTTGCTCAGTAGGCTCTGGCAGAGCAGTGTCGCTTGGACCCTTTAATTAAATCTATGATTTTTATCATCGAATAATATGAATGCAGGCAGTGGTAGCCCAGTGGTAACGCGCTCGCTTGGAAAACCGAGTGAAGCGGGTTCAAATCCCGGGTCTCGCACATTTGATATTTTCATGTGCGAATCATTTCCAACATGATTACCACTTGTCTTACGGTGAACGAAAACATCGTGAGAAAACCTGTATGTCTGAGAGAACCTAGTAAGTTTTCGAAAGACATGCTCAGTCCGCCCTGTATTTGGCCAGCGTGGTGGACTATGGCCTGATGCCCCTCGTATTGAAGGTAGGCCCGTGCCCAGCAGTGGGACGTTAAAAAGGGCTGAATACATACATACATACAATATGAATGCAAAAGTTTGCGTGTGTGCGTGTTTGTGTTGTGTGATTGTATGAGTGCATGTGTGTGTGAAGATAACACGAAGATGTTACCTTGTTTTATGCGACGTGTTGTCGATAAGCCATTGCATAATGTCGCATCCTCGCCATACATTGTTGTACCTCACTAGACGATACCTTTGTAAATAGTAATAAATATTAATATAGTGCAAGTTTAGTAAGTATCCAAATTATTGCATTAAAAATGTTTTTTGAAAAAAAAGAAAAAATATAACACTGATCTATAGAATAAATTTTTTTTTTCCTAGAAATCTGTAATTAAAATTTAAATTTATTGCGCTATAATACAACTCATACCTATTATAAGCATTAAAAACTTAGATTAGGACATGTTCAATGTTACCCAGAAAAAAAAGTAAAATATTCAATGTTAGTCTGAGCCAAAGCTCATCCTATACACACCTATGCTGTTGTGTAGGTAGCGCATAATAAAGCATCCTGTACACATCCTGAAGCGCCTCCTTGCTAGAGTTGCGGACTTCACACGGCTCCTGTTCACGTGCGAATATAAAGTCCCTGTTTTTATATACCTGGCTTTTGTTCTCCGGGAACTTCATCTGGTGGATGATACATTTTTACATTTATTTCCTTTTAAAACAACTCTTTTCTCTAAAACATTATAACGAGTTTCACTAGGTTACCAAAAAGGAGTTTTATCCAGCAAAAATAACTAATACTAGTAATTGAGACAAATTGCATGTAGCAAATGTTTTTTTTGTTAAAAAAATGTTCATAAATATTTAGGTTAAATATTTACATCTTTGCAGTTGTGTGTGTAACACAATACCTTTACTAATTGTGAATCATTTTTATTAACTAGACATGCATATTATAAATGTTATATTAGGGTACCCCCTTTAAATTAAGGGAATAAATGTATGTATTATTTCTTAATTCATTAAATTTTTCCTAATCTATAAAGGTAAATAAAATTGAAGTGTCTGTTTGTAATGTCAAAATAACAGCTTTTTAATAGATACATATGAAAGTATATACGGTACTTATAATAAAAAAATCATTTCAATTTTTTTTGTCTGTCTGTCTCTCTGCCTATCAATTTATTTATTCCAGCTACTCTCCAAAACGGCTGGACCGATTTTGACGGGACTTTCACTGGCAGATAGCTGATATTATAAAGAGTAGCTTAGGCTACTTTTAGTTAAGAAAAAGGATTGGGGTACCGCGCAAAAAATTAAAAGTCATGAAATTAGGAACAAAATGTGCTAATAATAAATTATAATTTGATAATCATGTTTTTATAAGTACATTTCTATAAGCATATTTATAATTACCTGTAAGCTTTCCTGAAGAGTTTTAAGATCAGGCGATATGTCTCCACTCATATCGTTCTCGCGTAAATACGTAAGAACGACTTTACAACAATACGTACACACGCGCAAGCCCCCCGCACACCCGAATATCTGACCTAGAAAGAAGAAATATCATACATAATTCTACCAATTAGTATTGAAATTATGCTTAATTGAATTATACAGATCACTCATAATAACATTATTTAAGTTATAATGTAATCTTATAGAGAGTTACAAATATTATTTTAAAAGGGCAACTGTTGAGTTTCTTACTGACTCTTCTCAGCAGAACTGACAATTCAAAAGTGCTTGAAAAAGTCTATTTGAATAAAGTATATTTTGATTTGATATAATACACATAGTAGGCAGTGGTAGCCCAGTGGTAACGCGCTCGCTTGGGAAACCGAGTGAAGCGAGTTCAAATCCCGGGTCTCGCACCTCTGATATTTTCATGTGCGAATCATTTCTAACATGATTACCACTTGCCTTACGGTGAAGGAAAACATCGTGAGGAAACCTGCATGTCTGAGAAAACCTAGCAAGTTTTCGAAAGACGTGTGAAGTCCGCCAACCCGCACTTGGCCAGCGTGGTGGACTATGGCCTGATCCCCCTCGTATTGAAGGGAGGCCCGTGCCCAGCAGTGGGACATTAAAAAAGGGCTGATACATAATACACCTTATTAAATCTTAGAATAAATGCATAAATAGAGCTTATAATATATATAAATGTTGACATGAGAGAATACATACCAGGCACACGCTGGCTACAGCAGCGTGAACAGAATATTTGTCCACACACTCTGCAGTGGTGGCGTCGTCGTAGAGCGCTAAATCGCGCCGCACATTCATAACATTCACGAGAAATATCATCTGGCATCCAATATCTGGCTAATTCTGTATCTGCATATTTTGTGCCACTCTGTGAATCATGGTTCAAATATTATACCAAATAACATTCCACTGTGTATGAATATTTCTAATATGATTAGATTTGGGGTATTACGATCAACAATGAATAGGCTGTGTATTAACTATACAAGCAAAGCCTCATTAAAAAATGTGTGTAAATGAAAAATTTTGCTTATTATTTTCTTCAATGTTTTATACCGACAATCAAAACTAAAATTTACTTATATAAATTAAATAAGTAATTAATCTTTAAAATTTTACTTTAGCATGAGCAGAGTGAGCAAAAATTAATTATCAATAAGAATGGCTGTTGTTTAGTATGTATGTAGAGAACATATCCCCTATAGGAGTAGATTATGTTTTTAAAAGATAAGGCATTTATCTTGAGGAAATGAAAGACATGGAAGTTGTGGAAGCTTGAAGGGACAACCTTTCATACATGATTTTCCACTCTTCCTATCCTTCTTATACTTTCCAATAATTAATTATCTAACATAAAATATAATACTTTAAGTAAATACAAAAATACACTATGTAAATAAGAAAAATTATAATATAAAATTATGTATTTTAGATCCCTACTTCTCCCACTTCTTCCTTTCAAGTTATGTGTATGAACTTAAAATCAACACCAGGAAATTAGCTAGGCTAGTTAGCAAAATCAACTGTGTCCAACAACCTTTAAAATAACACAGCATGATGGGTGATTCTTGTTGTTAAAATAAAAAAATAAAAAAAACTTTTAAAGAAGGCTGATATAGGAGCTGATTTTGAATTTATCATAAGCAGTAAATTATAGTATTGCAGTTACTTTAGTCCTTGACATTATTTTGTGTCCTTAAAGTATGTTTTATATATTGAGGCTCTCCATCACTTTCCCTATTCAAAAATATGTGGGCAACCCACATGAAAAAGTTGTGCCAAAAACTTTTTATGACCTTTAAATAAATCTGAAAGCATACCCCTGAACCCAACGCAACAAGGCCGCTTATTCGTTTTACAATATTGGGTAAACTCCTTCCTTCACATTCCTCAACATAGCTCACAGTTTCTAATTTATCTTCGTAACCTTTTTCTTCAGTGTGTTGTTGTATTGGTTGCTCATCCGCTTTTACGTCACTCTGAGCCTTGTTATCCTGATTATCTGCAGTTTCACTGGGCGTAAATATGGGAAACTTCCATAATTTATTGAGAAATGTAGTTACACCGCCCTGGCTCGATTCAGATTCAAAACGAGGAAATTCTGTAAGCTGGGACGTATCATACTTCTCCATAGTTAAAACGAAATTATAGTTTTTGTAAAACACATAAACAAAAACTATCGCGAAAACTGACTTAGAAATTGCATTTTTGAGTTGACATTGACATTTAATAAAACATCCCATGACACGCCAATGTCAATGTATTCAACAATCGTTCAATAACATTCGTAATGGATGTTAATTTTAAATTATATTTATTGTTTGTAATTAAGCATAGTTTACTAGCTGCAGGCATTTATTGTTTATAATTAATATTTAGTTCACTAAAGTATTATCATTGATTCTCGATAATATGCAATATTATAACTATATAGAGTGTAGATATCTATGGTTATGACCACGGGTGTAAAACTCAGTACTAAAAATTTCAACCGTATGTCTATGTTTAGCGAATGGTTTGTCTATGTGCAATAATAGAATTTGACAACTATTTCAATCCCCCCTTACTCCGCAAATCATTCAATGATCCCCTCCTCACAATGGCGCCTGTTTTATGTTTGTTATTTAAATAAAGATAAATATTTAAATAGCCGACACCAACCACCGCCAACGTTATAACCATTACTGTTTTAGTTTTAATCGAGTGAGTTCTGCGTTGATTAATTTCCGTAACATTCTCTCAAACTACAATGGTGTAATAGATATTATAAGTTTTATGTTCATGTAGTAATAAGTTTAATAGGATATAATTTCCTCACCAAAAACACTTCACTTCACCAACTAACTGAGAAGTCTACAAATTAAAAAAAATATTTATTTTTTAAGTAAAAAATTGTACGCGCGTGTTTAGCAAGACTATGGCTGCAATTTTAGCATACTCTTCTGAATTTTGTAAGTATTTACGTCATCATGACTATCTTTCTGCTTTAATGCCAATTTTATTTGGAGCTGTTTTATCTAAAACTAGCAGAAACCACGGCTCCGCCCACGCGACGTTCCAAAAAAAAACAAATACTTTGGTTTTATGTTATAACTATAAAAGGTTTAATGCAAACTTTTATACCCTATTTCTCCCCATTGAGGGTTGAATTTTGAAAAATCCTTCCTTAGTGGATGCCTTCGTCATAGGAGGAATAGGTGTGCGAAATTTCAATTTTCTAGCCTTAAGAGTTTGGCCTGTACGTTGATGATATATATTTCATCATTTAAGTATATCTCGTCATCATCCCCAATGCCATTTCCAAACCTCTCTGTTATATATTTATTTTTTATATCGTCAATACATTTTTATTTTGAAAGTATTGTGAGCCCTCAAGTAGTCTTGATATCAAAAGGACTCCAGCATATAGTGTATATACAATCCAGTTTTTTGTTTGTTTTAGCTAATTTTTCTGATGGGACTCCAGTCAGCCCTACATTAAAAAACACAGCTGAAGTAATGGAGTTCCTAGACCAGCTATTTGACTCTGTAAATGGAGCTAGTTTCGTCGGCTTGAGAAGAGGAAAGTCACTGAGAAGCGTCATGATGAAAGAGTCTGAACAATCATATATTTTGAAAGGAGGCAATTGAAAAATTAACAAAAATGAGATTTATTGATAAATTAGGAAAAGAAAAATCGGTACCTTCATTAATGAATTGGATTGTATCCTTAAATAGTTTTTTGAGATTGTGGCAGTTTTTCAGTAAAAAAATTTTTAAAATTATGCGCCCGCGCTATTTTAATACTGACGTGTTAGAAAATTACTTTGGTCAGGTATAATTATAGAGATAATAATCCAGACTGCCACACATTTAAAAACACCTTTAGATGTTTGCTAATCACAAGGTTTATAAAGTTCCACTCAAATACTTTTAATTGTGAAGAAGATTCAGGTGACCAACTGTTAAATATAGAAATGTTATTCAAAACAACAAGTCATACAAAGTCAAAGGAGTCACCCGGGTCTTCTGATTATACTCAGAGTTATCCAGGAATTATTTCTTATGACACAGCTGGTCAAGAAAGAATTAATGTACACTCACACGCCTATACTGCAGGGTGGGTCATAAGAAAAATACTGAAAAATATTAAATGTTCCACTTGTGAATCGAATTTAGTATCAAATCAAGCAAATTCGATTCACAAATGGATATCTATAAAAGAATTTAACCGCCAAATAAATTGACCTACCCTGCAGAACGAGCGGTAATATACTATTTAATTATAAAACGCAGGAGGCCATATTATAATACTTAGAACATCAACCACACAAATAAAATATACTTGAAAAATAAAGGCTACAATCAAATCCAAGTCTTCTATGGATTTCCCAAAGTGTGAGCCGTGATGTACACGAAAACCTCAAAGAATTTTTTCGGGATTATACCTTGCGATTCGCAATTTTTAATTAGTGTAATTCCATAAACAAAATTATTAAAGGTACCGATATATTGAGATTACCTAAAGAATTACCTCCTATGCAGCTTAAAGCATTAAAAAAGTTTAAAATAAAATTTAAAAAAAAAAGTAATTTAAAAAAAATAACCGACTTCAAAAAAAGGCACTAAAAAGTAGAAAATAACCAAATGGGAGTTTTCATTTTCTATATATACCTAATCGGATATTTTCGAAGTCGGTGCCAGCCGATACAAAGCAAAGTTAATCTATTTCAATACATATAAATTCATCACAAATTGATAAATAATATTTTAACTGTAATTAGAGTTCATATCTTGTCATATTTACCTATTAGATATTCATATCTTAAAGTATTGTCGGCTAGCACCGACTTTGAAAATATCTGATTAGGTAGATAACTTTGTTAATGAAAACCCCCATTCAGTTAATATTTTTTTAATTACTTTTTTATTTCGATTTTTAGTTTTAAGTAAAAATTGAAATAGTTTTTCTTACATGCACACTAAAATTTGACCAAGATTTTGAGATGTTTCCGTAGTGAGCTTCGTCAGCTTGTATCAATAAGTGAGGCTGTTACTTGTTTTAGTCCATATCATAAAAACTACTGAACCAACTTCAATGAAATCTTTAATAATTGCTTTAATATTTTTATGTATCTCACACTTAAGGAAATCATAGAATACTTGGATTTGATTGTAGCCTTTATTTTTTTAAGTATATTTTATTTGTGTGGTTGATGTTCCAAGTATTCTATGGTCTACTATGTTATGTATTTAAATAGTATTACTGCTCGTTCTGCATTTCTCCGAAACTAGTAATCGTAATAATTGTATTTTTATTTGCTTACATTATTTACATTGCGTATTCCGTAAAGTTGAAATAAATGTAAGCAAATAAAAAAAAGTATGATCCCGATCCGATGACTAGTTTCGGAGAAATGCGTGGATAAACATGCGTACATACATTTGTTTAGAAGCTCTAATAGATAATACTTGCACACGATGGCGCGCTGCGGCCATGATGTGCCTGCCTGTGAGGTGATACCAGAGGTCGTCTCAAGCGCCTTGAGGGCTAGGGACACCTGCTGCTGCTTGAGATTACGAGGACGTCCATGTCATGTCAAAAAAGGCCATCGATATTTTATTGTTGTATATTCACTTAATGTTAATTCGTTGAATTGGTGTTAATCGATAATAAAATCGAATTTGCTTAATTTTTATTTACGTTTTATTTCTGGTTCCTAAAAATATAAAAAATATCCCTAAGAATAAAAAGTATATATATATATATATATATATACCTATTAAATATTGGACTCAATAGACTAGAATCCAATTGTGCTCATATTTTAAACTCAATAGCCACGTATCTGCGCTAAAATTATTGATAGTAGTATAATCTGTGGCAATCGTAAGTGAATGGTACTCAGTAAACTGTCAGTTTCTATAATTGTAGATCATCATTCAGTCTACGGTTGGTTTTCTATGTATGGGAGATTTCCATCTGTGTAGTCTCCTTAATCTGTGGTTATGACTTTCAGTCAGTTTTGCATAGCATTTCTATTATAGTTTGTGGTTTTGGCCTTTGATGATTGATCATAAATTGACACACAGAATTGTCAATTGACAATTATGAATTAGTTACTGAAATTTATAATTTGTTAAATGTTAATTTCGTTTACGTATCTTCTACTATAAGTTAAAAAGTATATAAAAATGGGTGAAGTATCTTTAGAAACTTCAGCTTATGCAAAAATAATGCTACATGCAGCGAAATACCCACATTGTGCTGTAAATGGAGTGCTTCTTGCCGATAATGCTTCAATTAGATCAGGAGCTAAAAACCAGGAATTAGATATCCTGGATGCTGTGCCATTGTTTCATCATAGTCATTATCTATCTCCGATGGCCGAAATTGCTTTAACACAGGTATTACAATATAATTAATCCCTCATTGAATTTAACACCTATATCTATCAACATGTACCCAGACCCAGTTAATATTTTTGAATAATAATTATTATGTATAATTTTATGATACTTGTAGTTGTTAAATATATATATGTATATAAGAGTATAATTGTTTATCTAGTTTTTATTTGACATAATTACTATTTTTTAAGATTGAATATATGGCTCAAGCAGACAACAGAACTATAGCAGGCTATTATGCAGCCTGTGAGAACTTTAGAGATAATACAGTTGAAAAGTGTCCAGGTCAGAAAATTGCAGAAAAGATTGCTGAACATTTTCCTTCAGCTGTATTCATTGTGGTAAGAAAAATAGCTTATTTAAATGTTTATATTTAACATTAAAGATTTTTTGCCTGTACTTCTTAGAACTAAAGATTTTTATTAAAAGTAGTTGAGTACATCAACAAGTATTATGAGCATATTTATTAAATAAAGTTAAATTAAGAATAAAAGTCTATGAGGAGCAGTGGTAGCCCTTTGATAACACACTCATTTGGGTAACTGAGTGAAGTGGGTTCAAATCCCGAGTCTCACACCTCTGATATTTTCATGTGCAAATCATTTTCAAAATGATTACCAGTTGTCTTACGGTGAAGGAAAACATTGTGAAAAAACCTGCATGTCTGAGCTAACCTAGCTAGTATTTGATAGACATGCTCAGTCCTTTAATTCATACTTGGTCAGCGTGGTGGACTATGGCCTGATCCACCTCATATTGAAGAGTGGCCCGTGCCCAGCAGTTGGTCGTCAAAAAGGGCGGAATAAAAATATAGAATTGAATCTTTTAAATAACAATAACCTAAGAAAATCTCATTTTTAATTCTAGGTGGATAATAAAAGAGTAATGAGACACTTGGATACTCCTGCTATTAAAATACACAAATACAGTGACGGCAAATGGAAGCCAAAAGATGCCACTAAAGTGTTATTCCGTAAGTGATGATGATTACTTGATGTTTTATAATAAAGTAAAATTCAAATGAATGTTAAATATTTATAAAAGCATAGCATTATTTATGTAATAAAATATATGAATTCATTTTTCAGAAAATCCATATGTTTTAGAGACAGTGTCTCATTTACTTCAACGAGGTGTACAGAGAGATCTTGTAGATTTTGACAATTATTTGGATGATCTATCTCAGGATTGGACCAATCTTGACATTGAAAAGCTAATTGCAAGTATAAATGCATCAAACTCAATTGACTGTAAGGATAAAGACTATGACGATTAAATTGTAATGTATAGATAATATAGGTGAATAGTTATTATTAAAAAAAAAATGTAAAATGGTTATTTGGTTTATTTATGTTCTTGCTAAGAAATTTTTGAATAGTTTTGTTTGAATATTATAGTTATATCAAATAATTTATAAAATGTCTATCCAATACCCTTTTATTGTTATACTAGCAACTCACCCTAGCTTACAGTACATTCTATCTAATGCAAGAAGAATTTTTCAAATCAGGTTAGTAGTTTCTGAGACTAGTTCGTTCGAACAAACTCTGCCTCATTATTATATAATAATAGAATAGATTAATAATATAAAAATTCAACTATTGGATAACACCATCTTGTTTTAATTTTATGTATATGTATATTTTGTACATACTATAAAGTTATAACAAATTAAATATTATTCAAACATTTCACTTTGTTCATATTTTAATAAATGTTTAGCCCTGGTAATGTGTAATTAGATTATTTATCTGTATAAAGTAATCTCTTATGTAGCATTCTTTCAATGATTTTTGAAGTGAAAACTTCTATAGGCAGGTTTGGATGGGGAGTAAATTCATGTAAATCGTCATCGACATGGTCACGTGACGTAACACTCAGACTTGGAGTGCCGATAGATGTCAAAACCAGATAAACGTATACAGTTTTAATTTACAAATTTTAATCTAAGATCAAACAATTTGAATATCCAAAAAGAACAACTGTTTGTTTATAGTTTTAAGTTTTCACTTCTGTCGGCAATGCTTATGGCTGCTTTTTTTAATCTTGGTTTCTACAGATTAAATTAAAATACAAAAATTGTGTAAACATGAAATATTTTGTAACGTAGGATTTAAGTTATTTAATTCATTCCTTTAAAATATTATGTATATTGTCAATAATTAATAAAATTTTATGCACACAAGAGATAATCTTAACGTTCCGTGGCCAAACGTCAAAATATATTCGCCGCCATACTTTCCCTGCTTGCCTAACACCTGTGTAGACGAACATCACAGAGGATGCACGAAGGGCTCGATGTCTTCGACTAAACTAGCGTTACTTTTAGATACAACTTAATCAGCTTCACTTAAGATATTCTTTTCTTAATATGAAAAATTCGAGTTCACACTATGTAATTATTTGTAACTTATTATTTAGTGTTTTTTGTATGTTATTAAAACATAATAAAAAAAGGGTGTATTTATAAAAAGTTTTATTTAATTTATAGAATACATGATGTACTTTTCTATTGGTATTTCTGGCATTTATTATATTATGATATGTTATTAAAGTAATCTTCAATCAGTTTTTTGCACTTATTTATACCACTTAAGTCTCCAGCCTTTCCCTGGAACTTGCCATGTTTAAAAGCTCCCTTGCCTTTCAATATATCTGTTATTCTAAAAATAAATTGTATATTAATATAATAGTTTTATACAATAGCAACATTCCAGTATCAAATAATAATCCTATTATACAAAAATAATAATAACAATAACAAAAAACAAGAAAATGAACTGCACAAAGAGCAAACTAAAACGATGGAAAGAACATGACATAGGAACATAGTATTACACAATACACAATAACTCGCCTTTTGGACTTCAACATAGTTGAGTAAAATAATACTCACTCTTGCCCTAAAGCCTTGCAATGTTCTTCTGGTCCTTGTATGATCATTTGTCCTTCTTTTGGCTTATCCGGATCTTCGGAAGCCAAAAACATAAACAAATTCTCACTCTCCAATGCCTTACAAATATTTCTATTGAATTCTGGAGTTGCTTCTTTTTTAAACATAAATATATATTTGGGCTTTGGTTGACTATTCTTAATCCTATCTACTTCATACTGAGCCAATTCAGATAAAACATTTTGTAGATTTTTGTTTGCAATTTTTAGGTTCCTTTGTAATTTCATAACTAGCTCTTCATGTTTACTGGGTTCATTTCTGTAATAAGACAGTATGTTAGTTTTATTTATTATTAGTACTATTCATTTGTTTAACATAAAATAATGTTTCAATAATACATGAAAATGTATGTAATTTCCAATGAAATGGTAAATTAAACAATCAGTCATTTTTATAATGTTTATCCAGCAGCATTTAATTTAAAAGTATATTATAATTTCTATTATCTATAGGCCACATAAAAACAAAAAAAAAACCCTCTGTTGATATTAATATAAACTAATATTTTTTATTAATGAGATCCCATGCTTTAAATTAAATACTTTTTCACTTACTTCAATAATCCAGTAAGTGCTTTTTCCCTATCTAACATCGGCTGAAATGTTTTTATGACGCGATTTCCCACAATAAACTTGAGATTAGTCTTTCCTTTCTTCCCTGGTTCTGTACCAAGTAGTTTTATCATTTGCAATTGACTGTAAACAACAAATAACCATAATATAATTACAAGTTTAATAAGTATTCTGACATCCCTAACATTGCAACGTGAAACTGAAGAATGGTGGCCAAGAAAAGAAAGAATGGAAAATGTCAGAGGTCTTAGCCAAGAAGCACATTGTACTTAAATACTATATTACTTAAGGGATATAGTACAAATTGTATAAACCTTTAGAGAAATTAGTCTAAGAAAAAGAAAATTAATGTCTGTGATAAAAAAATAAAATTTTATATCACAATTATTCCATAATTGCCTCTCGACTTGAAACATTAATTTTAAAAACTTTACAAGGATTTAATGGGATAAAGTAAATCAGGAATTAGCAAAATATTAAAAAAATATTTAACCTTAAGTTAGACACATGAGTGCCACAGCACATGTTCTCATCTATATCTCCGATGCATATCACTCTTATAGTATCTATGCAATCTTTAGGCAAACCCCTTGTATGAGCCTAAAACCAGCAGGTGAAAACAGAATAATTAATACAATCTGGGGTGGAATAATTCTTCAAATTTAAATATAATCACCATTTAAAAGCAGAAAAAACATCTTTATAGTAAAAATTGATTAAAAATTCTGCTGGTAATCTATTATAAATTATAGATAGATTTTACAAATTTCAGTTTTATCCATTTGAAATATAAAACTAAAATTGCAACAATTTCATGACAAAAGATTTAAAAAATATGGGGGTGACATAGTCAATGTCAAAATTATGTTACCTCATCTAAATTAGGATCATTTGCTTTACAAAATTTAACATTAACAGGTATTGCAGCCGTTATCAAGTCATTGCATCGTTTTTCTACACTTCTCACTATATCTTCACTGATATTTGTAGAATTAAGTTCAACAAAACACTCATCGGCACCCAGCCACCAGCTAGTAGTTGGTAAATTATGCTCTTTTTCTAGGATAGCTGATAAAAGATGTTGACCTGCAATCATATATATATATATATATATATATATATATATATATATATATATATATATATATATATACTTCCTTATGTTTAACACTTAATTGTTAAATAGCTATATC
This sequence comes from Fabriciana adippe, assembly GCA_905404265.1. NCBI lineage: Eukaryota > Metazoa > Arthropoda > Insecta > Lepidoptera > Nymphalidae > Fabriciana > Fabriciana adippe. The sequence goes on along the minus strand of FR989997.1, from coordinate 2,190,196 downwards.
ACAAAATATTTAATCAATTATGTTTAATTAATTTTAATATTATTATACAGTTTAAAATGTACCTGAATGTTGTTGCATATGATCAAATCTTCTCCCCCAGTCAATCTTTTGCACCACACTGGTACCAACTTCCAGGGGTTCTCTGGTAAAATGAAGAGCTTCATCTCCTTTTCGCAGCACTTGAATCACTTCTGTGTTATTTAACCAACCAATATCATGAGGCTTAGAAAATAAATTCAATAATTATTTTTTAATATATTTGTTAAGCTAAAATAGTTTCTACATTTATGGATCTATTATTATATTATATTTAACAACTAGCTGTGCTGTTGGACAGCCCTCATTTTCATTATTGATAAACTCCAATAGAATCTCATCAAAAGCAACAAAAGCCAGATAGAAACTAATAAAAGAAACCATTAAATATTTATTGGTTTCTATGTGGCTTTTTTCACTTTTGATGAGATCCTATTAGAGTTTTTGGAAGGACTTTAGAAAGCCGTTTTAATAATATCTATATATTTTTGGGGTAGGGGGGGTTGGTAGGGGGTGTAAATCACCCCCCAAAAAATACAAGTTAATAGGATGCATATATTTTTTTTTATGAATTTTTAAAAATCTTATTTTGAGGTTATGTTTTGTTAAGTGTGTACTTCGATTTTGCGTGAAATTTGATCTTTCTAGTGTTCTAGTTTTATAACATTTAGAGTTTATGTGTTATGAAAACTGTTCTAACCTAACCTAACCAAAATCTGATGATAATTACCTAAGTTGTAACCTAACCTAACCACAAACTTCTTACCTAACTAGTCAAAATTAATGACTTATTAAACCAAATAAAACATTAAGAATCTTCAAATAAAAATTAAAAAGTGCGTCAACTTATTATTTACAAAATTAAAACGCATAATTAAGTTCCTAAAATGGCAACATTTCTGTCTTAAAAATCAAAACGCATAATTAAAATTCCCTAAAATAGCAACACTACTGTCAAAATTACGTCAAAAGCAATAAAATAATGCAGATTGAGGTTATATAATATATTTATCAAACTTTGATATTTTTTATTTCCGAAAGTATTTACCCTATTAAGTTGAAACTTTGTGGGTTTACTTAAAATAATAAGTACTTTGCACAAAAAAAAAATCAAGAGTCTACTAACTAAGTCTACTAAAACGGCATTCTAAAGTTGAGCCGAGTTTTTAAAGAGGGAGTGTCTTTCCAGTCTAAATTTCAACAAATTGGTAATTTTTGATCTATTAAAAATTTACATATAAGTTCTATTTAACAAAAAATTAATAGTTATATCAAAGAAATAACAATTAATACTGTTTTAATTAAATTACAACATAAATGTTGTACCTGTCCACCTCCTGCTGGAAACAGTATAGTGTTTTCCAAAGTTATTTGATAACCTTCGAACTTCGACACTTTCCCATATTCAACAATAGGATCTTTAGTCTCTTCGCATTTTAATACTTTTGATGTGAACTGTGTATAATAACATAAATAATTCAAATATAAATTGGGTAAATACTTTAATAAAACTATAATTCAAGTATCATAGTTATTGCGGTAGTGAGTATAGTAAAAACTAAAAAGCTACTTTAATATTTATTTTTAAATATTTTTAAATTATTAATTTTGAATCATATATTTATTTACAAATATGTAACCTCAAAGCCAGTTTAAATTTGTAACTTACCTCTTTCAAAAAACTATCTTCTTGGCATTTAAACACCATATTTTTATGGTGTTTATTTATCTTTTAAATAACAAATAATAAAGTTTTACGTGCACAATATGAATTATTAAAACGTCAAAATTTTATGGGTAAGGAAACTATTGTCAGGAAAGTGCTGCCAGCTTAATGTAATTAAGTAACATTATATCTGCTATTTTAATAATTTTATTTTCATTTATTCCATAATTTTAATCAATTTTTTTTATTAAAATAATTTTAGTTAAAGTTTTTTTAGTAGGTTTTTTTGAAGACAGTTCTTTTGGTGTGTTACGGAAAAACTTGAGTGATTTTTTTAGGATGCGACAGATTTAGATTACAGTATGAAGTTGGTCGTTATTAGACTATAGTATGAAGTTAGTCGTTAAATCTCGTTAGTTAGTGAAAAATATTACAAGCTTTTATTTAGTTACACTTGTCCCGGTGTTCGTCTGTAATCAAATCTTGCAAGTTGACCTACTTTGCAGTGTCCGATTGAGCTGAAATTTAGCACACGTTTGTTCTCGTGACTGCACGATTAACTACCACCATTTTTAATCTAATATGGCGGATTTATTATTTTCTTGGTGACCATTATGTGCATCAAATGAAAGGGCTTCATGAGCGAACAATAAGCAAAGTGACGTCATTGTAAATCCAATATCGGGATCCAAAGATTGCGGACTGTGGGTGACTTATATCATAATATATTTAATTTATCATATTTATATATTAAACTTTTAATTTAATAATATTTATATTTTATGTACATAATATTTAATTTACGTACCTACATACATACATACAACACGTATAGTAAATTATTTATATTTATTAATTATTACTTATTCATTTTTATTAAATCCACAAGCATAACCGCGCGAGACCCGTAGTATTGGGCAGATCGAAATTTTTTCTTCACCTACCGACTAGTTGTAATTTTTATTAAGCAGACAGTCGATGATTTGGGATCTGACGCTAATTACCTACTTGTCTTATATAATTTAATCGTTTTCGTGAGTTATTGTATGTGGACTTCTTGTGTTTGTGCTGTAACCTTTTAATTACTGTGTATCTTTCAAAACTTTCTCTTCTGTACTGTTTTTACGTGTGTGTTGACTTTTTCATTATAAATTAATTAGTGGCGTAACATAGACTTTTGTTTGTATTCATTCGTCACGTCTCTCAACAACCACCAAACGGACTATGGTGGATATCAAATGAAACGTTTGATTCTCGTGACAATGCACGATTATATTTAAATGCCTTCATTTTTAATCCAATATGACGGACGTCATCATATTATTTCCATACTGACCCTAAGGGCATCAAATTTTATTTGTCATCCGTGGCATCAAATGAAAGAGCTTGATGCAGTTTGTTTATTTAATACTTCATATATATATATATATATATATATATATATATATATATATATATATATATATATATATATATATATATATATATATATATATATATGGCGGCAGTTTAGTTTATGGGACGCGGCCCCTGGAGGAGTGGGTGGTATTTTCGGATAGGGGAGGTGACAGGGAGCCCAAATATGTAAAAATTCTTTTAAGGAAATGTAGGAGTAAAAAGTTATTGAGACTTAAAGTTGTAACATTTTCATACATATGACATTACTGTCATTTTGACACTTTGAAATGTCAAAACATTACTTTCAATTGTCAAAATAATCTTTGTTGCCCAACTGGCACTGATGGAAGCCACTAAACAAAAGAATTGAATTGAATTGAATAATCTTCAGATCTATAAGTCAGATCTATCACCAAATTTTAAATTAACATAAAGCACTTATAATAGCAGGGGTTCTGGGCTTGAAATAAAAAAAAGACCTAACGAGAAGGCTAGCGCAGGAGCGCAGCTCCCGCCTTAGCCTTCTCCAACCTAAATTATCCAAGTCGGACTGTCACCTAATCGAAAATTAAAAACCAAAAATAAATAATACACTTAGATTTTAAAAATAATCTACTCACGTTTATAAATTGCATTCTTGTAATGGTCTTTTAAATGCGTAGTTGCAAGCTTGAAGATATTCATATTTACAAAAAAGTCACAAAGAAAACTAAAACTAACACACTATCTAAGTACACTTAAAACACTATGAACACTTAAAACTATAGAAATTATATTAAAACAAAAACTAGAAAAAGTATATGAAAATTAACAAAAACTAATAACTAATGAAAAATAATAAGAGAAAAATAACTTGAAAAAAGCAAAAAATATGAAAACTGAAAACTTAAACACGCGTTGAGTACAGATTCACGGTATTTTATAACTACCCACCAAAAATGCTGAAAAGTATTCACAGAAACAAAAATTGACAGTTTGTTAAAATATAAGGTCATTTTGTTTAGAATATTGTTATATGTGAAATTATTAAAATATTAATACAATAAAGCCTTAATTGTTGTGAAAATATGGATTGTACATAAAAAAAGGATGTTTACTATTCGTTAAAGGTATGTTTATCTTTTGTAATGACTTATTTAAGTATAAAAATGTATGGAATTGTTGCAATTTTAAGTCTCAATAACTTTTTACTCCTACATTTCCTTAAAAGAATTTTTACATATTTGGGCTCCCTGTCACCTCCCCTATCCGAAAATACCACCCACTCCTCCAGGGGCCGCGTCCCATAAACTAAACATGTGCCATATATATATATATATATATATATTGTAAGATCCGTAAAATAATAATTGTTACAACTACATACTACTGTTTCTGTTGAGGTATTAAAGTTAGTAAAATAGAAATTAATTAGCTTTACAGATTGAAATCTATTCAAATCAAATATTCTTTATTTTACTTTCAATATTTTTATTTTAAAATAAATTACTTAATAAATTATTTATTTTTTGAATACGTTTTAAAAACTTGATCCAAAACTGATATAGCGTAATCAACATCCTTCTTGTTGATGCACATAGGCGGCTTAATTCTTAGCACCTGGTAACAAAACAAAGCATATGATTATCAAAAATTAAATATATTATTACAAAAAAATATCATATATAACATAAAAATGTTTTTTTTTTAGAAAATGCCAAACTTACATTATACCATCTTCCACCACGACCTATTAATACTCCAAGGTCTTTGATGGTCTCCATAATATTAGACACTTCACTGACACTAAGTGGTTTCTTTGTGCCGGGTTCTACCAATTCTATAGCCAACATCAGCCCTTTACCGCGTACATCGCCAATTACTGGATGTAAATTTTGCAATTGCATGAGCTGTTCAATGAAATATTTGCCGGTCACTAAGCAGTTCTCTTGGAGATTTTCTTCTTCAATTACCTATGGATGTTAAAAATATGTTATTTTAGAAATGATTTGGTCCTAGCTCGAGATTGCGTTAATCTCGTGAATTGGACGCTATTAAATTTCAAAAATACTGCTCACATTCTGGAAATTCGTAATATGTCATATGATTTTTTTATATTAAAGAACGCGAGGCTTTGACTTCTGTAATTGGCTTGAGCAATTAAATAAAACTATCTTTTCGGATTTTTTCGCGTATCGCGGAGAGGTCTCTCCCGTGACCATAATTGCTGTAAAGCAGCGGTCGGCAACCTTTTAGCAGGCAGGGGCCACAAGGTGGCTATCTATACCTAGTAAAGGCGGGCCGCACTTGTGAGAGCAAAAAAAAAAAGCATTTAGGTACCACAAAATATATCCACTACAACATTCAATGTGACAATTCCTAAAATGACTCTTACATGCTTATCTATGAGACGAGGAACATTTTCTTTTTTTCGGTAATTACAAATTCAAAATACTTAAAAAACATAAAGACTTTTCTTTATAAAACAGTCACGGGCCGCGGGCCGCATGGACGCACCTCGCGGGCCGCGGGTTGCCGACCGCTGCTGTAAAGCAACCGAAACGTCGGGAACCAGAAATCAAAATAAATCCGCGAAAAAATCCGAAAAGATAGTTTTATTTAAATGTCTAATATTCGCGTACATCTAAGAAAGTATTATGGCTTGACCAAATTAATAATTTTACCTCTAACACTGCTTTTCCTACTGCAGCAGCCATAGGGTTGCCACCAAAAGTATTAAAATAAGCCGCTTCAGTATGAGCATTTGCTATCTCTTTCGTAGTGACGACCGCTGCCAGAGGGAAGCCATTGCCAATTCCTTTGGCCAAAGTTACAATATCTGGTATAACTCCATGGTTTTGGAATCCCCAGTACGCGTCCCCTGTTCTACCGAAACCTGTTTGTACCTGGAGAATGTAGAATTATATTATCATTCTTTCCATCTTAATTCAATGGTATTTGATTTTTACGGTACAAAGGTGGCAAATAATTAGTAACACCAGGGGGAGCATTTACCTACGCAGTGGTGGCATATGGTTGATACCATGGGAGGGATACGAAGAAAAAGAGTGGGGGAGGAGAGGGGTTGATTTTAAGGCATAGATAACACATATAACATGATTAAGGGTATATAAAGTAAAGAAATAAAAGAGGGTCTCACTCATAGAATGAATTACAACGGTATGGGTATATTACGTCTATATTGCTTGAGAGCGTAATATTTATCGCCTTTTTAGAGAGGTATAAACAGTAGCTAAGCTCTTTTACTCTAAACTCAATGTTACAATACAATATTATTACTTTAAAATGCTTTAATAAATAATATTTTACCTCATCAGCAACGTATAGTCCACCATATTCTCTGATCAATTGGGTGGCTTTCCTAAGGTATCCTTTCGGAAACTGTACAGTGCCGTTAACTCCCTGGATGGATTCGGCGAAGAGTGCTGCCACGCGGCCCGCTGGCACGGAATTCTCTAGAAGCTATAAGAATTGGTACTTGCATGTTATTGAACTATATAAATATATTATAAAAATAAAAAACTATACAGATAAATAAAATTGGAATGTTTTTTTTCTAAAATAAAAGTGGCCTAAGTTACTCCCCTTATAACATCAGCGAAAGTCCCGTCTGTCAGTGTAGTATGTCTGTCAGTGAAAGTCCCGTCAAAATCAGTCCAGCCGTTTCGGAGATTAGCCGGAACAAACAAACAGACAGACAGACATTTTTTTTTTAAATTGTGTTTTTCTAAAAGTACCGTATATAATTTTAATACGCATTTAGTAAAAAGCTTCAATTTTTTTATCTGTATAGATACGTAGATAAACTATGACCTGGAGTTACGTCACACATAGCTAGGCTACTAATATATATTATATTTCGTGCAAGTTCGGGATAATTTATATTGTACAACTAGCGACTCACCCTCTCTTCGCTCGGGTTCGTCCCTAAGTTTATTTTTTTTTGGTTTTATTTTTTTTTCGTAAGATCCTATATTTTTTTCTAAAATAACAGTAGCCAAAGTTACTCCTTATTACATCAGCTATCTGCCAGTGATAGTCCCGTCAAAATCGGTCCAACCGTTTCAGAGATTAGCCGGAACAAACAGACAGACAGTCAAAAATTGTAAAAAATGTTGCTTTGGTATATATACCGTGTATACAATATACATCCATATGCATTTAGTAAAAAGCGGGTATTATAATATTACAAACAGACACTCCAATTTTATTTATCTGTATAGATGTATAGATTTAATCTCTCGTTTATAAATAATATACCGTAAAGTTATTACTATATTACCTCGCGTAGCTGGTGAACATATTTGTCAGAAGAGGAACAGTCCCCTGGGCAGGCGCAAGCGTCACGCACTTGTGAGAGCGAGTCCCGACACCCGCCCCAGATACCCCGGTATGGGTCCGGTAGCATTGCCTAAACAAAATTATTTTTTGAAGAAGGACTTCAATATCTTTTTTTATTTCATCACAATAATCAGCGTATAATAGTGCACTTCTAGGTATAACACAATATTATATTTTTATTAAACTAATAAACTAATATGCAAACACAAAATAATTGTTTACAATTTGAATACTAAAATGGCATTACAATTAATATATTTTGAAAGTGTATTTATTACATAGGACATTTATTTAAATAAATAAATAATAAATATGTTGGGACATTAACACAAAGCACCATCTACTATTTCCATGGTAAGCTACGAGGCTCGTGTTATGGATACCAGATAATTGATACATTACACATATATGACTTTAAATACATATATATTATAAATATAAACACCCATGACTAGAGTACAAACATTCGTGCTTATTACACCAATGAATGCCCCCAGCAGGATCAGAACCCGCGACCGTTTGCACAGCAAGTAGTGTTACTACAAACTGAGCCAAGCGTGTCGTCAGGTTTTTGTTAGAGTTTATTAATATATATAAATAAATCGTTTCAGATATATTTCAATATTGTGTAATATTTATTTTCTTTTTCATGTATAAAATTATATAAATAGTCCTTACATGATGGAATCCAGGGGGAACAGGTATGGGCATACGATATGACTGCGTAGCTGTTAGCCCCATGATAGTGGAGGAGTAGCCGTGATAGCTACACTGCAGCGATATGACGTCATTGTTCCCGGTATAAGCCTTAGCTAATAACATTGCTAAATCATTAGCTTCCGTTCCACTGTTTACTAGATACACTACCTAAAATAAAGGAAAAATAGTTTTTCTTTTCGGGTCTCCTGATATTTTGATTTTTTTTATGGGCAACAAAAGTAATAATACCTATAAGCACAGATCATATAATACTATAATAGTACTATAAGTAAACTTTATGAGAATAAGTATGAAGTGAGTTTATATTATATATTTTATGCTTACGAATATATTTATGGATATAAATATATATTTTAAGTATTATTAATATTTTTATTCCACCGTACTACATATTATTATTTTACCTTCAGGTTTCCCGGGAACTTAGCAGTAAGCTTTTCAACATATTCGTATATTTTCGGATGTCTATATATATTAGTCGTATGCCAAAGAGTGTCTATTTGTTCATGAAGCGCCGCAGACACTTTACTAAAAAAATATTATATTTAAATTAGTATACCGTTAAAAAATTCAATACAAGCGGAAGGTCAGGAAAAGGTTTACTACCAAGCAAAATATAGAGCAGTAGCAAATAAGAAAAAAAAAAGAAAAACCGTTAAAAATATTGAAAAATCAATAAAATGTTTATATTAATTACTAGCGACTCACACTCGCTTTGCTCGCGTTCGTCCCTGGATACGTTTTAATTTTTTTGAGCAAAACCCTAATTCTTTTTCTATAATAAAAGTAGCCTAAGTCCCATTAAAATTGGTCCAGCTGTTTCAGAGATTAGCCGGAACAAACAGACAGACAGACAGACAGACAAAAATTTAAAAAATAGTGTTTTTCTTATAAGTACCGTATATAGTATATATGCATTTAGTATAAAGCTGTTATTTTGACATTACAAACAGACACTTCAATTTTATTTATCTGTATGGATTATTGATTTTTTTTATTAACATTGAAATACTTACGGATGGCAATGACCGACAGAAACGGTGACGATTCCCCCAAAGAGATCGAGATATCGTCTACCTTCGTGGTCATAGAGCCACTGCATATGACCCTGGTGTAAAACTAATGGGCGTTTGTAAATATTGAATAAAGCTGGTGGTATGTTTTCGGATTTTATTTCATCAGTTCTTTGAAATGAGGGTCCCTGAAATAAAATTTGACAAAATTACTTCATAATTAGCTACAATATTATCTACTTCATATGTAGGCAACATATGTAAAATATTGTGTTATGTTTTAAAATGTTTTGTTTGTAATAAATGCAGATTATGTCAATTTGTAAGTAAATATTCCCTATAAAGTTCAAATACCAAAGCGATTTGGGTCAATGGTACATATGTAAATTAAAAGTGCGCATACGTGCAGGCCATTGTACACGAGTGTTGATATATATGTTACAGTCAAAACTTTTTTTAGTCAAAACTAATTTTGACTAAAGAGGTTGGTCAAATGTAATTTTGACTGCAGGCTTCGGCCAGTAGCAGCTTTGCCTGGCATATCGGTCAAAGCTCTTAAAAAGTTAAGGAGGTAAGTAGGTTGAAGGTTACTCGGAAGAACCCTTTTTTCTTTCTAGGTTAGGTTAGGTTAAAATAGTGACCACAGCCATAATTTTAAGAGTTTTGACCGATATGGCAGTAAAAACTGCTATTGACCAAGGCCTGCAGTCAAAACTACTTTTAAATGTTTTTGTCAGTCAAAAGTAGTTATGACCACGAAAGAGTTCTGACTGTAACATATATATCAATATTTTTATTATTATGTGTATAAATATTGTTTTCTTAGTTCATATATACCTATGTGGTTAAATATTAAAGGCTATACTATAATATTTTTTATATAATTCTTGTCTTAAAACTTTTGTTTTAGTTCAGATCATATAATATATACATATATAGTACTAGCCACTCACCCTCGCTCCTTTCGGGTTTGTCCCTTGATTAGCTTTTAACAGTTAGTAAATATTTCTCACATATGTGATACTTTCCCCCAGTAAAAATTATCCCAAAATCTGTCCAGTGGTTTTCTCGTGATGCGTTCCCAGACAGACAGAAAGACAAAAATTCTAAAAACTATAGATTCGGTGTCTGTATCGATAATAGTTACTATTTCAATTTTCCAAAATATATCTATACATTTATACAGATAAATAAAATTGAAGTGTCTGTTTGTAATATTAAAATAACCACTTTTTACTAAATGCATATGGATGTGTACACGGTACATATACCAGAAAAACGTTTTTTTACAATTTTTCTCTTTCTCTCTGTCTGTTTGTTCCGGCTAATCTCTGAAATTACTGAAACGATTTTGATGGGACTTTCACTGGCAGATAGCTGATGTAATAAGGGGTAACTTAGGCTACTTTTATTTTAGAAAAAAATAGGGTCCCACGAAAAAAATTAAAACCAAATTAATTAATTAATTTTACCTATGTACATATGTATATAATAATATATAGGTAGTTTATCTATTCCATATTAACCGATAAAACCTAGGGACGAACCCAAACGAAGCAAGGGTGAGTCGCTAGTAATGTAATAAATATTTAATCTACAGATTCGTCTCAGTTAGAATTTTAATATATGTGTAGATGTCTATGTAACAAAAATCCAAATACTTCCTGTCGTTTCAGCGCAAAGAAGTACAAACTTACACACACACACACACACACATATTCACACTAAACTTTCGAACTTATAAAAGTAGTAGTAGCTTGAAATCCGATTCTGTGTGAAGAAGTGGAAAAATATTTTATACTTACGGTATAATCTTTTGGAGTAAACTCGCATTTTGGTAGTGCTGCAGTAGCGTAGTGTCTTTTAAGTGTATGGAAGCAATACCTCGTTACTATAAGAGGAAAGAATATGATATAATATGTATTTCTCCTTAGGTATAAAAATTAAGTTAATATTGTTAGACCTAATAATTTCTTAGATTTACGCGAATATTTGACATTTTAAATAAAACTATCTTTTTGGATTGATTGAACCCGACGTTTCGAATTTTTTTCCAGCAATCGTGGTTGCTGTAAAGCTTTCGTAACGTCGGGAACCAAAATTCAAAATAAATCCGCGAAAAAATCCGAAAAGATAGTTTTATTTGTAAGACCTACTTAAAATAGATTTATATTTTATTTAATTATATAAAATATTATATCGATACCTGGGTTTGCCATTACTGATTTTGTTATCAACGATACAACGAAACTAAAGAAACACAACGAAGGAACTGAATATTATGAATTATGAATCGTGACCATTGAACTCAACTCAAGTGAATTAATAATGAAAATATGTATGTAAAGACGTACACACATGAATTAAGTTTTTTATTAATAAAATAAATGCCTCTATGAACTCAGAAAATATATCAAATTATCATTAAATTGATCATATATAACATACTAGCGACTCACTCTCGCGTCGCTTGGGTTCGTCCCTAGGTACGTCCTAACTGTTAGTATGGAATAGATAGACTATACATAATATATTAGTACCTATACGCAGTGAAAAGTGGGATGAAAGTTAATATGGGGGATCAATCATTTCTCAAGTAAGTATAAAACTCGTTATAGGTATAATCTTTTCACCCCTTTAAGAGATGATGTCGGGATAAAAACTATCCTATGTTCTTCTCAGAATCTCAAGCTGTCTTCATAAAAAAATTCATCTAAATCTGTTCAGCGGATTTTAAGTTTATCCATTACAAACAATTTCACAAACTTACAAAATTTACCTCTTTATAATATTAGTGTAGATAGTGATTAAGTATAAATAAATCTAATAGAGATCACAATATTATTATAAAATATAAATGTTGGCTCAAATTAAACCAAGTTCAAGTTACATATTATGGGTGCCAAAACTAAACTATTATTAAATAAATGTTGTGAACATAACTTTAATTTAATCAGAAAAAATGATGTTTAATTTTTATTTCAAAGTGCCATGATAAGATAGTAATAGCAAAACAAAATAAAATGTATGAAATATCTATATAAAAAAAAGTTAATGTCTAAACTCTAAACGTGTTGCCAAGCGGAAAATTTGAGAACGGCTGGATTAATTCAGCTGATTTTTTTTTTCAAATATTCGTTAAAGTCCGAGGAACGTTCTTATGAAGAGAAAATTTCCAAAATTTCACGTAAAAACGTAAAAATCACATTTTTCTTTTTCCTAAATTAATATAAAATTATCTTTTCGAATTTTTTCGCGGATTTATTTTGATTTTTGGCTCTCGAGTGACTCGAGAGTCTCGACGTTTCGAATGCTTTACACCAATCATGGTCACGGAAGAGGCTGACAACATATTTAATAGACTTGCAACGAATATTCGGCTACTATTCGGTATTCGGCCTATTCGGCTACTTTTTTGCTATTCGGCCGAATACCGAATATCTAGACACTATTTGGCCGAATACCGAATACTTCAGTAATATGTTTTGCTGTAATCAAATAATAATAGGGAAAATGCGTGTGATTAAAAGAAAGGTAAAATATTTTTTTTTATAATCTTAATTGCTTTTTATTTAAGCTAATCTTAATATTTTTAATGTAATTTCTTTTTCATTAAGAAAATAATTATTAAAAAGTCCAAAAACAGGTGGGAAATTCAAAGCAGATGAAACGCAACGCCATTGGTCAGACCGAATATGCCGTCAAAATAATATCATAACAGAGCGATTAACGATTTTGTCGCTTACAAATTGAGTCGTCATTTCTATGTATATCATACTGTGACGTCACGCCAAGTGCGCGAAATGGCGAGCGTTTAAAGTATCCCTAACGATATGAAAATTAAAAAAAAGTATATACAAAATTTTAGTTTTTTGGAGCTGGATATATTGTTTTTTTACAATTATATATGTTAGCTATCATATAAAAAAAAATCATGCATATTCCCTATTGGTAAAATGAAAATATTGATTTATTTTAAGATAATACTAGCGACTCACCCTCGCTTCGCTCGGGTTTGTCCCTAGCTTGGATATAATAAAATGAATATAGTATGTTATCCTTAAGATATAAATATATGTCATCGCGGACCTTTTTAGGGTGTACAATATTGTAGTACATATACTGTATACATAGATCTAAGCATATATAAGGACAGACAGCGGGAAGCGACTTTGTTTTATACTATGTAGTGATATTTTTCTTAATATAATCATTAAAGTAGTCATAGGTACATAATCTTACATCATCTTTATTACAAAAAATAACAAAAAAATATCAAATAAATGTCTATGCACTTGCATTATCATAATTAAAATTTAGAAGTGAAAGGTTAAAATGCAAAAAGACCAATTTTTCTGCATTTTCAGGCAGTGTTTTACTTCTAGACAATCCTAGATTCAGACAAAAGACGCTCTAAATAAATACTACTTCCTGGCGCCAAACAAGAAACAAACATCTAGATACAAGTTTTCTCACTCCGTGTTGGCCGAATACTTTTGCCGATTATACGGCTATTCGGCCAGAAAACCCACCGAATATTCGGTATTCGGCGTATGGCCGAATATACTATTCGTTGCTAGTCTAATATTTAAGTGTTTTTACCATAGAGTTATAAGAATAGAGTGCCCGACGTATCTAAAATAGCGTTAACGCATTAGAGAGATAACGCTGATTCCAAACCACCTTTCTTTCTCTCTCTAGTCGAGTCGCGATTGGTTATACCTCCGTCTAACCCGCACAACTAGTGTTGCCAACTCAGTGGATTTTCCACTAGATCTGGTGGTTTAGACTTCCCCTTTAGCGGGTAAATATTGGTTTTATTGGCTAGTGGATTTTCTAGTGGCTTAGATTGCGTCAGTTAGTGGTAAGGTACGATATTCAACCACAAATAATAAAATAAATCGTACGATTTATACGAATACTCTAGTTAGGAAAGAACAGTGTATATTTTTTTTGTTGTGTAGACAACACAGGGGAATAACTAATGACAGTTCGGTTAGAGTGAAATAGAACGATGGCTTAGAATGCGTTTTCTTTCTAATCCGCTTACGCTGCCACTTGTAAGAAAGCATAGCAGTTGCCCACTCTATTCTTATAACTCTATGGTTTTTACTTAGGTTATATAACAAAATGAAAATTTTATCAGTCTGACCTACTGAGCATATCGAAAGACATGTTTGATGTTTATAAACATATTTTGTATACAATCCGCTTTTTACAAAATTAAGATCCATATTTTTATTTATTGGTATAGTTCCATACTAGCACACGATATATTTTAATATTTAGGTATATTTATGTAACTTTATGTCTTGTTATTGCAGAATGTCCGAAACTTGAAAATGTGTCATGGATGATGGAGTACATACATACATACATACGTAAGATAAGCAAATCTTAGCTTCCATTACATTCTTTTACTACTCTCGCGGTTGTGCGCATACGTAGCACTCTATAAGTGAAATTGGCATGTGGTCCCATTAAGACGGAGGAGGTTTAGTTGGGTTTTAGTGGGTAATACTGGCTTTTTTAGTCGGAGAGTCCCACATAATCACCTGTATGTATACCTACAGATGTTATGCGTATATGCATGCAAAATATCTTTAAACCGAAACCGAAATGCATTTCCCAACATAAAAAAAAGTGTTCGATGTCATTCATGTCTTAATTGTGTAAAATTTTGTTTTTCATACAATAAAAACTTTGCCCATTTTCATTTCTGTAAGGATAAAAATAAAATCCTTTCTTAGGAGCCAGTTCATAAATCAAGATAGGTACTTATTCAAATAGGTTTAAATAGTCAATTTTTACATTTAATAAATCGTCAATAAAAAAAGATAACGAGCGAGCCTTACAGTAGTTCCATATGATGTGTAACATCTGTCACCTCACCTTATTATGCTTATTTTACTCTAATAAGACTGTATGTATTCAGTCCTTTTTAACGTGCCACTGCTGGGCACGGGCCTCCCTTCAATACGAGGGGGATCAGGCCATAGTCCACCACGCTGGCCAAGTGCGAGTTGGCGGACTTCACATGTCTTTCGAAAACTTGTTAGGTTCTCTCAGACATGCAGGTTTCCTCACGATGTTTTTCTTAACCGTAAGGCAAGTGGTAATCATGTTAGAAATGATTCTTCACTCGGTTTCCCAAGCGAGCGCGTTACCACTGGACTATCCCTGCCTTAATTAGACAATTTAACTGAAATTTGCTGTTGGATTTCCTATTGTAATCTAATTAGACTGACTAAAGTATTAGTTTGAAGAGAATTTTTAAATGTTCTTAGAATTTTTGTATAATTATGTAAGTTAAAAAGGAGAATTTTTGTTTGTAGAGATATTTCAATAATAAGTCGTAAAGATAGGTGTTAGGTCTAGAACTAATATTGCAATTGGAATTATGAAAATCGGATAACCCGTTCAGTAAATATGAGTAAAATATAAAAGAAATATGAAAAGCTATATTATTTAAAGTTTATGATCTAGGAACTTTTTAGTTATTGAAGTTATATAAAATAATTTTGTTGTTTTATATACGACACAAAATACGTAAGGGAATACCTGTGATAAAAATAATGAGGTTTAGGGGTGCAATTACTGCAATTGTATCAGTTGGACTCCAGCTCTCGACAGAGCAACAACAAGTAAGAAAAATCAAGAATAAATAGAAGAAATCTGGAATAACTGTATTCTTTCAACCCCACATCATACAGTCCGCCATAGATATTATTCGTGTAATTAAATATTCTATTGTTTTTTTATCAAAATTAAAAATAACAATTGGACAGTATAGCGATAGAAAACAACTGCAAAATTTAAAAAAAAATATTTAATCACAGAAATGGGGAAGATTTCTCGAGAGGAGGGCGCCACACGTATCGCCTATTTACATTTAGTCTGAGGTTAATTAAGCGATTTATCGTGATATCGAAATGCTATTGAAACTTGGATTTATTTTTATGGTCATACGAACTCGTACGAAAATTGAATTTGCGACTTTAGCGAACGTGTTGTTCTACAGGCTCACAGCCATTGCGACAAATGTTTATTATAGTCAAAATAAAAATAGAATTTATGATTCCGCGATATAAATCATTCCTGAGTTTTGTAAAAAGTGTCTCTTTTAAATATCTAAAATATTATAATTAATACAAAGTGCAATTAATTATCAAATTAGGTGATTTGTTTATGTTTAAATATTAATAATATAATGAGCTTAACTAGAATAATTACTCATTAAGTATAATTACGGTTTTTATAGGAACCGGTAATTTACTATGCATTGAAGTTCGTTACTAGTGACAAGTATGCCTTCCACGTCAATCGAGTTGGAAATAAAATTGGCATTGGCGAGATCGAGTGTACACGGTGGTAGCCGTATTGTGTCGAGTGAATGGCTCTAAGTCACCTCTAAATATCTCATTTTATTTAAATACGTCTTAAACAAAACACAAAAATGAAATTAATATACCTGACGTTGTTAGTTCTACCTGCGGCATTGCTCTGCTTCCAAAGCGGTAAGTTTTTTTTATAGAAAGTATCGGTGCAAGTACGTGGCATAGTATTTCATTTATTTTTGAAAGAAAATTTCTATAAATACGTCAATATTTGATATTATTAGATCACTATTTGATCAAATTTAGTTTTATCCCAAAAGGCCATGCCCATCTGTAAATTAATTGCTTATTAAAGTTATCTTTCTGTTGAGTTTATCTCTCAGCTTTCTGAGTTAGGACCTTATTTGTTCATTGATTATAATAAAAAAAGTATTCCAAAAGTATAATAATGATGTTAAACAAAATTTTACAATGACCCCCTTTCACCAATGACTAGCTGAAATACATACTTATGTATGTAGATTTTAACTCTTACATAAATAACATAGTTGTAAACTTATATATTTAGGTATAACTTAAATACAATTTACCATACACCATCTGTTACCATTTACTGCTAGTTCAATCTTTAAATTTTTATTATATATTTTAGTATATATCTATACTTTTTAGTCTGTTATTTTATACAAGATACTTTATATAAGGACTTTTTAAATGATATAAGAGTACTTTTTAGTAAAAGTGTTTCTTGAAGTATATTTATATTATTTACTAAAATGTTTAGTAGGGATGTGAGTTAATTTTTTTAGACCATATTGTATTAAAAATTACTTTAGCCATTATCTTATTTGAATCCTATATTCTCCTTAATTTGATAACAACATAACTTTCTAATCACTTACAATGATGGAAATTAACCCCCATAATATTAAATCAACTATATTTTTTCTTGTAAAATTTTCTAGCAAACACAATCTTGGCTCGTGCAGAAGAAGATGAACTTGATGATGTAGTGGACATTGAAGGTGAAGATAATCAAGTTGTGGGTGAAGATGCTCTTGATGAGGATGAATCAGTTGTAAAATCATCACAAGATGTAGACACTACCATTCTGTTCACTAAACCTGTACCAAGTTATGGTGATGCCACATTCGGTAAGTAAATTAAAATTTTAAGTATTATTATATGTAATTTGAAGTATGACCTGATACCCCTTGTATGGAAGGGAGGGTCGTGCTTAGCAGTGGGATATTAAAAAAGTCTTAATACATATATATATATATAACTTGTAAATTGTAAGGGTGTAATTTCTTATTGTTAGATAAACATCTTCATCTATACTAATATTATAAAGAGGTAAAGTTTGGGAGTTTGTGAGGTTGTAGGGGGTAATCTCTGGATCTACTGAATCGATTTAGATGCAATTTGGTAAGAAGATACTTTGAGACCCAGGGAAGGATATAGGATACTTTTTATCCCGGAAATCATCCCCTAAGGGGGTGAAAATGGGGATGAAAGTTTGTATTGGGAAGCAAGCTAGGGACAAACCTGAGCAAAGCTAGGGTGAGTCGCTAGTTGTTAATAATGACATCATTGGTAAAAGAAAACAGGTACAGAAAGCTTGGTGTTTCTTGTAAACAACACTTTATGAAAACATTCTTCATTCATTCTAATCAGATTAGTAGTTCCTGAGATTAGCAAGTTCAAACAAAAAAACAAACCCTGCCTCTTTATAATATTAGCGCAGATTTTGCTAATTAATATATAAATTTTGCAAATATTAGTTCTTTATATATCTATTAAAGATAAAAAATAGAAATTATATTTTAGCTTTAACACATTAGTTATAGAAATGAAAATAAAATATATATAAATTGAAAACATAATAACGTTCAAAAAAATTATGGCAAACTTTTTTATACCAATTGGTTTTTTTCCACAGATTTACAAGCTGGATATCCTGTTGAATTCCTTGTTGGTTTCATTAACAAAGGCTCAGAGGACTATATTGTAGAGACTATGGAAGCTTCCTTCAGATACCCAATGGACTATACCTATTATATTCAAAATTTCACCGCATTACCTTATTATAAGGAAGTCAAACCCAAAGAAGAGGCAACCTTCGCCTACTCTTTTATTCCCAATGAGGCATTCGCTGGTCGGCCATTTGGATTGAACATTCAACTCAATTACAGAGATGCCAGTGGAAACTTCTACCAAGTGAGTTTGATATTTGATTTTTTTACTGTATTGAAAATTATGTGTTCTACTTATATTTTTTTATATACTTCTTGTTTTCTTCTTTCTACCTGGGTGATGTAGTGGCTAGTATGTATGGCTGTACATCTTGAGGTCCTGGGTCGGGCCAAGTTTAGTTATTGAATCTTTCTGTATAGTAAGCCTCAGTAACAGCCCGAAGTTGGAAAGTTGGCGGTGTTTCACCCCCATGCCTTGGAGAACAAGTTAAGCCGTCGGTCCTGCGCCTTAACTCTCTCTCTCTGATTGTGTTGTGTAGTCAGTCCACCGGAGTGTGGGAGTGACAGGACTAGAGAGTGCACTTGTGTCTGCGTGCATACTTGTGCGCTATAATATCTCCTACGCAGATGGCTAGTCTCAATGAAATTGGCTGCCGTGGCCGAAATCGGTCGGGAAGAGTTCATTATCATCATCATACCTTCTAACAATATTTCCATTCCACAGGAAGCCGTATACAACCAAACACTCAACATTGTAGAAGTATCCGAAGGCTTAGATGGAGAGACCTTCTTCCTATACATCTTCTTAGGTGCAGCATGTGTATTAGCGCTAGTCTTGGGACAACAAGCATTATCATCACTCGCACGTCGCCGGTCACCAAGATCGGCCCCCAAACCTTTGGAAACTGGTACCGCTAATGATGTAGACTACGAATGGCTACCTAAAGAAGTTGTCAACCAGCTGAGTAAGTATATTACTGCTACAAATTTTAATTTTTATGTTGATTTTTTTTTAATATGATGTTAGTATAATATTTCCTATGGGGATATGTACCAGAGATAGATAATATATAATTATTAGATATAACACTTTCATCCTCTAATCTTATTCAGATTATATTTTATAATTATTGAGTGGAAATATAAACAAAAAATATTAAAAATAAGAAAAAAGTACAGATATACCATGCTACGGCGAAATTACAATTTTTTGTTCAGTCAGATAGTGAGTTATTGTATTAATTGTTCTTGAAGTTATACTTTTCTCTCGTTAGGGAAAAATGATGAGAGTGAATTTTTACGATGCGACAGGATTAGACTACAGTATGAAGTTAGTCGTTAAATCTCCCTTTAGTATAGTGTGACGTCTATACTCAAGATATTTTTGTTTATACTTAATATTTTGTGAATAAAACTCATAATTTATGTATCTTGTTACAGAAAAATCACCCAAAACTCCTAAACAGTCGCCACGTTTGAGAAAGGCGAAAAGATCAGCTGGTGATGATTAATTTCATCATTATATCACTACTTTAGGAACACCAAACTCTGCCTGTATAGGCATAGAAATGTGTGTTGAAACAACTGAAATAGAATTAGGCTGAATAAATCTCATCATCATCAAAAAAAAAAAAAAAAAACATTTTATTCATTTAATTTACTAGTGTTGTCCATTTTCAGCCTATTTCTATGTTTTGTTGTCTAAGTGAAGAGACTGTGTGCTTTAGTTATTAAAAGTGTTGAGAGTAAATTATGGAACAAATAGTGTGGACAGCTTTGTAATAATGTTTGCGATTACGAGAAGACATTATTTAATAAAATGTTAATTTTTTATCTGTTCTTTTTTTATATTATACCTTTTTGTGAATACACAAACCAAAAGATAATAACAAAGAGAAAGAGAGAGACATAAGCAAACGAGTTTATGCGTGTAAAAGGCATACCTTACAGTATAAAAATTCTGATTGCGATAAAATTATGGAGCTGTAATCATTGATATCAATGGTTGCAAATTGTAATACACTTGCTTGAGAACATTCTATTAATAGATGATAGGTGGTGCGCGAGTTTTTTTGAGAAGAATTTTAATTTGGTAGTGTAAAAATATATATCCATAATAAATGAATGAGTGAAACCTAGGGAATTTGATAATTTTCTATTAACTTTTTCTTTTTTTTTAAGTTTTATGAAATTTACTAACTTGACTGTGGTAGCCCAGTGGTAGAGCGCTTCCTTGGAAAACCAAGAGGAACGAGTTCAAATCTGAGGTCTCGCAAATCTGATATTTACATGTGCGAATCATTTTCAACATGATTAATACTTATCTTACGGTGAAGGAAAACGTTGTAAGGAAATTTGCATGCCTAAGAGAGTCTAGCAACTTTTCAAAGACATGTCCACCTGCGTGTCTATGGCCTTATTCCCCTCATATTAAAGGGAGTCAACTGAGGAGAATTGCGACGATAAATAAGAGGTCTAAACTCTGAATACATTATGAAATTAGTTCGTCTCGCTTTGCTCGGGTGCGTAGCCTGTGTGTAACTTCAGGTCATATCTAGTCCATGTGCACTCATCTAAATCCAGACAAGTCACAAATATGCACACAACTTACACATTTATAATAACAGTCCGATTGAAACCAAAGGACACAAAAAGTTAAAAAATAATGTTGATGTCTGTGTTGGATATTTTTAACTAATAAGGATTCATTTCTTTAAAGTAATAAAACATTACTATAATTTTATTTAGTTCTATATTTTCCATGATTTATTCCAGGATTTCGCCAATAAATAGATTACTATAATTAGACCTATTAATTTATAACTAAAGAATAACATAGGCCGTTATAGTCGTATACTTTAGATTAATTTATAAAATAAATTCAATGCATATTTTTAAATCAGTAAAAATCGTTATTTCATTTTTTATGATGACAACACTAAACCGATAAAACTATTGTAATATTATTTTATCTGTCATCTTTCCTTTTCGTATACGCTCGTTGCACTGCACGTGTATATTTTTCACTTCGCTCGATATCTAGACCAAAATGGATAAACCAAACGTTCTCGCCCGTGTTATCAAGGTTCTGGGCCGCACTGGATCCCAGGGACAATGTACTCAAGTGAAGGTTGAGTTCCTCGGAGAAACCAGCCGTCAAATCATCAGAAACGTGAAGGGACCCGTGCGTGATGGAGACATTCTTACTCTCCTTGAGTCTGAACGTGAAGCTAGAAGACTAAGATAAAGTGGTAATTTTGATATTGTTTAACAGTTTATTATTACTTTCTTGGAAATATCGACTTCTAATGGTTATAGCACATTACTTCGAGATTGTTCGTTATGGACGACACCTTTTGTCTTGATTGTCTAAATCTGAATATTA
Organism: Fabriciana adippe; assembly: GCA_905404265.1. Taxonomy (NCBI): domain Eukaryota; kingdom Metazoa; phylum Arthropoda; class Insecta; order Lepidoptera; family Nymphalidae; genus Fabriciana; species Fabriciana adippe. The sequence continues at coordinate 2,168,324 of FR989997.1, read as the reverse complement.
ACTTACAAGTTCTTATTTTTTGTTTATTTATTCTATATTTCCTAAAATATTGCTTTTTTATAACTTTTCTATGCAACTCTATTAGATAATATGGAAAGGGCATTCTGCCAATATAGTTTAATTTCCAAGTATGGTTGTGTACTGTATACATTATAATTTTTTAAATGTATTAATTTGTGTATATAATTTATTCATAATGAGTATAATTTTAACATTTTCTCTTTTGTTTCAGGGTCAGCACGATTTTCATTAGGTTAAATTTATAAATGTAACCGTTTTACTATTATTACTATTAAATTATAATGTGAACATCAAAACCGTCAAAGATTACCATCATATTATATCCAGCTTAATACATACTTAAAACACCAACCCTGCGTTTTATTATAACATCCCCTTTAGTGACCATTATAAATTTGTTTTACTGAAATAATATCTGTATATTTTAAGTTAAATTGACAATTTCTATATCAAAGAGTAATCTATATTTAGTATCCCAGATTTAAAATTTTTAGTACTTATAGGCCTTGTTTATGTAAAAGACCTGTTTGTAAGTAGGATTATAACATATGAGAATAATTATTATTACTATGAATTAGATTTAAGTGTATATAGAAAACATATAAACTATTGAGAATAAAATTTGAGATATATATAAATTTAATTTTAACACCTGGTTAATTTTTAAGAAATTAATTGTTAACTGGACCACCGGCGGATCGGTGGTCATTGACAGGTTAAAGAATCTTATGTGACTAAATTAAGTTATATAATGAGTTTCATTTTAAAGTAAACTAAGTTATGAATAATAATGATTTGGATATGAATGATTAAATATTAAGTTTTCTAAATTGGCAAGGCAGTTTATGCTAAGAGGTGGCATCTAATATTATATGTCAAACTTAGATAATATCAAACTTATGGTCAAAAGGTTACTCATCTATATTACTTACTAATATTATAAATGTGAAAGTAATTGTTTATTTTTTACCTTTTCCCAACTAAATGGCTAAACTGATGTAAATGAAAATTAGTATGGAGATAGTTTGAGACCCTGGGCAGGTCATAGGATAGGCTATCAGGATGTAATAATAATTATTATTAGACAAGTGTGATAGAATAATATACTACATAATAATAATTACCTGATTCATTGATTCTCAGGTTCTTTTATTTGATATAACTTATGAAATTAATTTTTAATTTCAAATTTAAAAATTGGTGAGCTTTAGTATGTTAATTGCAAAGTATGTTAATGTTAAATATGTAAACCACAATCTCGAATAACAACAATATTAGATAAAGTTCAAAGGTCTGTAATGTAGATATAAGATATTATCAGTTAGTCTAGTTTATAGCTTCATAGATATCAAATATGATAAATTTTATTAAAAATAAAATATAAATGAAAGTTTGGATTTAAAAAGTTTATTCACAATATTACCATAACATTTATAATTAACAATAACTATACATTAATTATTATGATCACATATTTTATTAAAAATAACAATTAAAATAAATACATAAGTACACATCAGCAGCCATGGGTTGACATTCCCATGGGCTTATACACCACACTTGGTAAATAAAAAAAAAACAATTTATTTACAAAAATATAGATAGGTACTTAAATAGTATCGTTTTGTTTGGGTTGCGAGAAGTGGCAGTGACCAGAATGAATCCTTAGTCGTGCATTTCCTCACAAGTTCGATGACAGGAACACTAGGTTGCACTTTGAGCACGTCGTACATTTAGAGACGCTACTAAGTGTCATATTTTTCACCTTCGCATTGACTCGCCCAAAACAGACAATTTCCGATGCCGCTATAACAGATTAATATGACGGCGGCCAAGAATACTACACTGCACACTATACATGGTTTTCTTTCTAAGAAGAATCCAATAAGATATAGCACCATAAACATGACGTGCGTATTCATTAACGCCGGGTTGACGGGCTTTGGTATCAGAAGTACGGGGATCAGCCATTGTAAACAATACATTTCGATGTTGGCACGGAATTTGTTATTGACTAATCTGTACGGTGACTATAAAATTTACTATTATTGTAATAATCGACATGTTTTAGATGCTATCATATTTATTCCGGCTTAATAATGTCAAGGTATAAATTATCAAATTTTATTCTGAATGTCTAATAACTATTCTGTGGTCTATCTATTTTGACAGTGACAGTTATGTTTTTTTATCTAATGGTCCAAACCATAGATAAAATACGTAAAGTTCCAAACCATAGTGATTAAAGCTGTGTCTGTGGTCTGCTTTGAGAAAAAAAATTCAATAGATAGTTATTTAGTAGTATTTTGTAGAAATATTTAGGTAGTCATTTAGTCTGCGTATAATATTTCTAAAAAACATAGTATTTTTAAGGTTGAAACAGACGATTCGGTTTAATTCTACGTAAGTTCAGATTTTTCATTGACCAAACTGTGGTTTTCTAGTCTCTACACACTTCAGGGTCGGAAGCATTATTTATAAGGGTTTATTGTGTACTTACATTTACATGCATTTATGCTCCATCTGGTGAATTGTGGCAAAATAATGAATCATGATGATTACACATCACTGCCAATAGAAATCTAAAATAAGATAGGCCGTAATTAATATAATTTTAACCATTATCTAAAACGTTAAACTTAATTTTTTGAGTGTTTGTTTTCAGAACCATGTATTGTAGTTTCTAGTACCTACTTGCTTCACCATAACAGTTCTAATTATATAATGTCTAATATTACGCGTTTTCAAGAAACCCTAAATTAATTTACGTTGTTAGATGTAATAAAAACTAACGACTCACGCTCGCTTCGCTCGCGTTCGTCCCTAGGTACGTTTTCACGGCTAGCTATGTTTATACATAAATAGTAGCTTGATACTCCTAAGATATTCATTTAAATTATATAGCGATTTACCCTCGCTTTGCTCAGGTGCGTACGCCCTACGCGGATTTTGTTCACAATTTTATGGATTTTAATTTTTTTTCGCGAAACCCCGATTCTTTTTCTAAAATAAAAGTTGCCTAAGTAGTAGCTTGGGTACCTTATAACATCAGCTATCTGCCAGTGAAAGTTCCATCAAAATCGGTCCAACCGTTTCGGAGATTAGCCGTAATAAACAGACAGACAGACAGACAAAAACTGTAAATAATGTTGTTTTGGTGTATGTATCGTGTATACATCCATATGCATTTAGTAAAAAGCGGTTATTTTAATATTACAAACAGACACTTCAATTTTATTTATCTGTATAGATGTACAGACTAGAGTAGAGGGAGAGAGAGACTCTTATTTACTAAACATACATGGTTTTCCCTACAGAATTATTAATTTGACAGTAATGTCAATACTATCCATATTTTAATATTATAAATGTGAAAGTTTGTGAGTATGGATGTTTCTTACTCTTTTACGCCAGAACGGCTGAACGGATCTGAATGAATTTTGGCAAAGAGATAAATGGTAGTCTGGAATAGAACATAGGATACTTTTTATCCCGGAAAAATGTACAGTTTCCGTGGGATAGATTTGTTTGTGTCTAGGGATGAACCCGAAGCGAAGCGAGGGTGAGTAGCTAGTATTCTATATGATTAGCAAACATCCGCAAATTGTATAAATATATTTAAGATATTAAAGTTAAATATCCTTAAATTAATCTTAAGCCAATTATACAGATTAAGTGTTATTTCACTATAAGATTTACTTCAAGTTTTTATGTCGGATTCTTTTATTCAAAAGGTAATTTCTTTTGAAGGCGGACACAAATTGCCTTCTCAAGAGCAAGTCGTGCAGAACAAAGAGATTAAATTTTGCTGTATTTAGGGCTTACTACGCTTGATGCCAAACCAACATTTATTGGTTTTTGTAAAGTAAATGATATTTTATTTAATAATAGCAGCGAAAAACAAAAACAAATCTATCCCTCGGGAACCGTATATTTTTTCGGGATAAAAAGTAGCCTATGTGTTATTCCAGATTATAATCTATCTTTGTGCCAAATTTCATTCAGATCCGTTCAGCCGTTCTGGCGTGAAAGTGTAACAAACTTTCACATTTATAATATTAAATACGGACGGATAATATTTTAAATGCACATACTCGTTATAATTTCGAGGAAATAATGGGACTATTTTATTTATGATTTTAAAAGTAATAGAACAAAATGTAATCGTCATTTGTATTTATTAAGATATAGTGAATATTTTGAAATATATTTTAATTTAGTTATAACTTAAGCAAAAATCTGACCATTTTTATTCCACTCTTAATAGTTCATATTACCTTATGCATTTTTTTAATTGCTCTTCCCTCGAACATATCTATTTAGCTTATTTAGTAAAAAAACGTATACACATACAAAATATGAATAAAATAAAGAAGTAAATGTATTATAAAACATTAAAGGAGTGACCCTGTTGCTAATTTCACCCTTGTTATTTACCAAGCTTTAAGCCAAATTCACAAGTTCTGTTGACTTAGGAACTGTTAGGACCAGAGACAAGGAACCAAGACCAAATAACTGAGAAATATATGCAAAATGGTCCTCTTATACGTAGTAGGTACGTACGTATGTACACGTCTTTAAATTTTAGCATTATTAAAATAAAATTTGTTTACGTTTTATGATGTAAAATGTACATTCATTTGACGACACGTTTGGCTCAGTTTGTAGGGACTCTACTTGCTGTGCCAGCTGTCGCGGGTTCGAGTCCCGCTGGTTGCTTTATATGGGCTTAGGCTTCATGGGTGTTTATATTTATAATAATATGTATGTATTTATAGTTATGTATGTGTAGTGTATCAACTAGCCTCGTAGCTTAAAATAGAACTAGATGGTCCTGTATGTTAATGTCCCAACATATTTACTTATTATTTATATATTTATTCCTTAAAAACCATTCCAAATGGGGTAGAGAGAAATTTGCTGTCGTAGTCCTGTCTCCACTTTTTATCTACTTTAAAACATTATGAAGTGGGTGGCAGTATACATAATTTAAAATAATGGCACCGAATATTTTCTTAGATTTTGGTATGCGAATATTTGACAATTTAAATAAAACATCTTTTCGGATTATTTCGCGGATTTATTTTCATTTTTTTGATTTCGTTTTTGTTGCTTTTGAGTTCGTCGGGAACAAACAATCCAAACAAATCCGCGAAATAATCCGAAAAGATAGTTTTAATTATAATGGCACCGACTTCGAAAATATCCGATTAAGTATCTATAGTAAATGAAAACCCCCGTACAGTTATTTTTTACTTTTTAGTATTGTTTTGAAGTTAGTTTAATTTTTTTTAATTTATTTAGTTTTTTTTAATACTTAAGTAAAAATAAAGTACCTAGTTTAATCTATACATATTATAAAATTGTAACTAAGCCGAATCTGTACATTAAATATTTTTTGGAAAATCTTATTGAAATAGGCTTTATTATCGATACAGAAGCCAAATCTATAGTTTTTAGAATTTTTGTCTGTCTGTCTGTCTGTCTGTCTGTCTGTCTGTCTGTCTGTCTGTTACCGCATCACGGGAAAACCACTGGACAGATTTTGATGAAATTTGGTATGATGATAGCTGGTTATCCGGGTCAACATATAGGATACTTTTTATTGCGGGAAAATATCTCATCTTTGAGCTAAACGTTAAAACGTAACTAGGGACGAACCCGAGCGTAGTGAGGGTGAGTTGCTAGTATTTAAATAAATGTATCGCATTTACTATTAAAATTTAAAAAGCCACAAAGAAAACATAATTAAAAATTTAAAAATCATGACATGAAAAAAACTTCAAATAAAAAAAATCAAAAACTCACGATATTCCGTCGTGTGGTTTTTTACAGCATTCAACATATTCCGCCAACATTTTTTTTAACGTTGGGAAATGCATTTACGCATACTACTTGCGTACATACATACTACATAAAAGGCAAGTTCAAAATCGATTGTGGAATTCTATTATACCTTGCCTCATAAACGATCTATTCACTTTTTGAATGCGAAAACTACGCGTTACCAGTTTATCCTTATTTCTAGTGTTTATTTCGTGTCTGTCACTGTGTCTTATACAGGGTCATTTTTAATTTACTGAAAACCTTTTGGGAATATACTATTTAGATCATAATAACAACATATTCTGTAGCAAAAAAAAATATTTCTTAAATTTTTATTTTCATAAAAAAATTAAAATATTTTTATTGAACCTTCTAAACGGTTATAGTCCTAGCATCTGGTCAAGTTTAAGGCCGGCCGCACATGTACGGAATTCCGATTCGGAATTCCGGAAGACTAGCGTAGACGTTAGGTTTTTTGTATTAGGAATTTTACTACTAGCAGTAGGTAGAGTAGTGATGTTGGCAGTGAAATAAAATATCGATATATCGACGTATATATATTTATTAAAATATCAATATCGACCTCGATATCACGAGGAAAAAATAACACTATATCGGTCAAATTTTCCTAGATTTTCGGTTTCAAAATAATAATGTATTTAGTTCAATCTAGCTCAATAAAAGCTATATATATATATATATATATATTTCGATCCGATACATCGATATATCGATTCATCGATATTCATCGATCGACAAATTATTCAATATCGAAAACCGTATCAAAAACGTTTTTTTTTAATTTATTATCGGAATATTTAACAGAATTTATAAAGCCGTAAAAGATAGGAACGAACGGAAAAAAAATTACTGTATTGTCTATGACTACTATGTTTTTTATAATCTAGTAAACTAATACTTAAAAATAACTTCGTTTTTATTAAAATTCTCATGCAATAAAATAATGTGCATTTTATATAAAAAATAGTATTATCTTTCATTGAGCCAGACTGAACTAAGTACATTATTTTAATTTTAGACGTTTCAAAGCCGTTAAATACTTGTTACAAACAGTGCCTACCCTACCCATTACTATTATCAAATATTCGCGTAAATCTAAGAAAGTATTAAATACATTATTATTTTAAAACTAAAAATCTATGAAAATTTGGTCGATATATAGATATTTTTTCCTTGGGATATCGAGGTCAATATTGATATTTTAATAAATATCAATACATCGATATATTGATATTTTTTTTCACTGCCTACATCCCTATTCTGAAGGAAAATTTCCGTGCGTGTGCGGCGGATCAGCAAAAATTAATGCGAGCGCTGCATTCGGGATGACGTCATTCGGCTTTTTCCGTTCTGAATAACCGAACGCACGGTTTGTTTCCGAAACGAACGTCAGGTTTTTTTTCCGAACGGAAAATGTACGAACGTATGCGCCTAGTCGAACAATTTGTATGTAAGGCATGCATTCGGGTCTCCGAATCTGAATTACGAATCAGGAATTCCGAATCGGAATTCCGTACATGTGCGGCCGGCCTAAATGAGTAGCGCCGCCTCTTGCACCCCTCCACCCCTCCCACTCCACCCCTCCCACTCTACCGGCCACACTTTCTTTTGCTAGTGCCGGACTATTACCGTTTAGAAGGTGCAATAAAAATATTTTTATTTTTTGTAAAATTTAAGAAATATTATTATTTTTTCTTACAGATGTTGTTGTTATGATGTAAATAGAATATTCCCAAAAGGTCTTCAGTAAATTAAAAATGACCCTGTATAAATAACAATTAATGTTTGTCGAACAAACATAATATTATCTACATACAGGTGGTTATGTGAATAATCACAACTCTCCCAAGACCTGGTTGCCATTCCTAAAATGTGTTTCCAAAAATATTTTCACAGAGAGCTCTTATATTAAACAAACAATTACCTGATCAAATTTAATTACCTTGTTTCAGTAGTTTTTGAGACTTCGTGATAAATCTGTAAGTCTGCCTGACTTACTCTACTACTGTTTGGCTTTACTCTTTTTGGTCTACGTCAATAAGGAGGTACTCAATTGTGTAAATGATTTTTTTTTAATTAAAAGATATGAAAAATAATTAAAATAAATTGAAATGTTTCATTTTGTTTCAATCAGCATAATATTTAGAGCAGGTCTCTGTAGACCGCTTACTTGTAGCGTCCGAGGGTCTATTCTCAAGAGTACTTTTACAAGCCAGTTTTATATATACCAATTTTCTCAAATATACAGTAAATAAAATAAACGTAAGGGACACATTCATGCATAAACTTTCAATTTACCTATCCTTATTTTTTAGTACTCCTAGTAGTAGTTTATAGTTTCGTCACGGACAGACGGTCCGTATATCACAGGCATTTTCACATAATAACAAATTACATAAGTAAATATTAGTATTTTGTTGAATGGAACGCTTCGTGTGGGAGTCAAATTCGCACTTTGACCGTTCTTAATTGTATAACAATAAAAATATTTTTGTTGGTTTTTTTCCGTAATAACAGACCTTGTTACGAACTTAAAGTTATACTTGTTTTAATACTTTCTTAGATTCACGAGAATATTTGACATTTTAAATAAAATTATGTTGTCGGATTTTTTCGCGGATTTATTTTGATTTTTGGTTCCCGACGAACTCAAAAACAAGAGAGACTGACGGGTGTCTTCCGTGACCATGATTGCTGTAATACATTCGAAACGTCAGAAACCAAAAATCAAAATAAATCCGCGAAAAAATCCGAAAAGATAGTTTTATTTAGAACTTCATTTTTGCTTCATTGCGTAGTGATAGTTGATGGGCTGGATAGCGATTAGGTATTTTATCTAGATAGGTACATGTAGTGTTCCACATGGAGTAATAATATGTTGGCTAAACGAATAAAAATAGCTATTAGCTTTTATTTACAAACTATAACTAACCTTTGAACTAAATTTCATATAAATCCGTCCAGCCGTTTCGGCGTGAAGGTATAATAAACGTACACACACTTTTTATTTTATTTGAGGTTTACTAGTTTTCCAGAATATTTCGATGAAATCTCTATGTCTTGTCCAAGATGTAAGCCAATTTGGATTTCAGTCAAATACGTTGGCGGCAGTTACAAAAACTAATAAGTTTTAATACCTATTATAAGAAAACTAGCTTTTTAACGGTTAGTATAGATTTAAAAGAGTAAAAGTATCCTATATGTTGACTCGGATAACCAGCTATCATCATACCAAACATCAAAATCTGTCCTGTGGTTTTCTCGGGATACGGCCACACACAGACAGACAAAAATTCTAAAAACTATACATTCGGCCTCTGTATCGATAATAATGACTATTTCAATAAGATTTTACAAAAAATATTTAATGTACAGATTCGACTGTGAAGTTTATTATATGTATAGGTAATATTAGAGTATTTTGTATTTGCCTCATCTACAAAAACTCTTTACTGGTGTCTCAGACATATTATATCGTAAAACTTAAAATATATAAATTTACTGAATATATAAAAGCTTAATCGTAAAAGTTATGGTTAAACTTATAATTAAATGTCGCAGCTTTTAAGACTACTTACAAGATAATATACAACGTCTGCTATAAAAATTGGGCAATTCATTTCTCTTTCAAGATTTATCGCTCTCATTTTTTTATTGACAAAAAATAAAAAGTGTTGACTTAAACGACCTCGTCACGACGAAACTCTTTGTAATTACTTTCAATAACTTTGGTATTGTATGAAAATAACGCTTACAAGCAAAAGAGTTTTATTAACAGTGATTTTACTTATCTTTTTAATTGGGATAAAACAAAGCGAAATAAAACAACAAAACCAAAGTAAATTACTTAATTACTCTATATAATCTAGAAGCGGAATAACTCTGAAATCAGATATCAGTCATCCGAACCATATTGTGTGGGGAACAGCTAGAAGCATATGAGATTGAAGATTAATGGTCAAAGCTACAAAAACCCATTTGGTAAAGCTCATGTACGCATGCGCCTCACGCGACGCGATCAGCCTCCCTCATCCCTCAGTGCTTTCCCGCCAGTCGCGTTCAACACTCACGTCAACCCTATCGCCTGATTGCGACCCCAAAAACCTTTCATAATCATCAACCTGTGAACTCTTGACAGCGAAGTGAACATAAATCGGTTAACTATTTCAAACATGGCCCAATTTCTGTGTCAATCGATAATAGAACAGTTGCAGTATATAATTAAACCAATATTAATCATCTCCAATTTATTGTTCTCCATTATGTGCCACGACGACGAGAACGAATCCTTTTAGACAATAAGTCAATTTGGCAATTAGGGTTTAAAATTGATATTTTAAAATTGGATAACAAAATTAATTAAAAATGGCGAATACAGCACATTTAGTGAGACGTCAAAGCTCTCGTGATTTATATGCACAGCGTTCGTTAGACAGAATGGAAATGAAAGAGTTGAGGGGTCGGTTGGTAACACTGGAAAATGGTCATTCGGTTCATCGTACCCATGTCATGTATGGAGCAACTAATAAGGCGTTTGAAGACACGAGCCCTAACCGACGTTCGTCAGAAACACCTACAAGTAAAGCTAGTTCTGCTGATGAAAGAGCAGGGTTAAAGCCTGAGGGCGTAGCAGTTGAACGAGAATCTTGGGATAGCAAGTTAACTTTTCTCCTAGCAACAGTTGGGTACGCGGTCGGTTTGGGCAACGTGTGGAGATTTCCATATTTAGCTCAAAAAAATGGGGGTGGTGCCTTTTTAATCCCTTACTTCGTGATGTTGGCGATTGAGGGTATACCGATATTTTATTTAGAGCTAGCTATTGGTCAGCGATTGAGGAAGGGTGCTATAGGTGTGTGGCACCAGGTGTCTCCGTACTTGGGTGGTATCGGGATCAGTTCTGCAGTGGTGTCTTTCAATGTGGCTCTGTATTACAACTCTATTATTGCATGGTGTTTGTTCTACTTCGCACAAAGTTTCCAGGCGGAGCTGCCCTGGTCTGAGTGCCCTAAGAAGTACTTCAGCAATGGATCCTATACAACGGAGCCCGAATGTGCTGTAAGTATACTAAAAAGTTATACAATGAAAATTTCTAGTTTACGGTTCTTTTATTCGCTATAGATGGTGATTAATTAGCCTTATAATCATTGGAAAAAATATATACTTACATAATCTAATTATGTACGTGTATAATGTATATTTTTTTCCATTTTTATATTTTTATATTTTTTTAAACATACAAAAATACAATAGACGATATTCGTATGCACTTTTAATTAAAAAAATCGGATTACTGTATAACTAAAATTGGTTATGTTCAGGAATAGCTACGCAATTTCTCAATTATACGTATGTATGTATGTCTTTTGGTATGGTGTACACAGTAAAACATTAACCAATTTTAACCACTGTGGTAAATACTGCCAGATTCCCTTTGATTTTAGGTGTGACATCGCGTAAACTATTTTAAGATGGCGCCTGCTAATAAAAAATACTTTGCTAGTAATTATAAGGCCATAAGCCAATCCATAAAATATATATGTATAACACTTTTTTACTACTGTTTTAAGAATTGAAGGTGAGTTTTCTTGGCGCTAATCTATCTTTATAAGGGCTAGGACGTTTAAATAATCAATTATTCCCTGTGCATCTGTGCGATGCACAAATGTTTTTTTATTATTTTTTAATTATTATTTCTTCTGTGCGCACATTATCAGAAATTACCAGAACTCAGATTGATTTACTTTCTATTTATAACATGTTTTTTTTTTCATTAATGGGTATCTAAAGAGCATAAATGTTTCAAAGATAAGAAATTAGGCTGTGTGACCGACAGACGGAGGTAGGCAGACAGAAGGAAAAGAAAAATTTCGTTTGTTCATGACGTGTAAGGAATCGTAATTTATTTAGAATTGTCCGGAATTGGGATGGAAGAGTTGGGAGGAAAATGGAGAATGGATTAATGTTATAATTAATATATGTGATGAAATTTGGTATGATTATAGCTGGTTATCCGGGTTAACATATAGGATACTTTTTACTTCAGGAAATTATCTCATCTCTGAAAAATCTATGCTAACCATCGAAATGTACTTAGAGACGAACCCGAGTGAAGCAAGGGTAAGTCGCTAGTCTCATACAAAACTAGTCATTTTTTTTTGTTTACTACATAACCTTGTCAAGAAATATTAAGCGATAGCCGACGTGTGATGTGATATGGTTGTAAACAAAATCTGGTTATATAATAACTAGCGGCTCACCCTTGCTTCGCTCGGGTTCATCGCTAGGTACGTTTTACATAGATATTTAAAATAGTTATTTGCCAGAGTTACCCATATAATATATAATATATTTTTAATTTTTCTGATGTTTTAATACTTATTATATTCCGGACTAAGAGAAATCCAAAAAATAAAATGTCATAAAAATTGGTCCAGCCGTTCTTGAGTTATAAATGGTGTAACTAACACGACTTTGTTTTATATATAGATTTAGGAAAAATGAACAAAGAGAGAAATTAATGAGAACGGCACCAGCAAAAACATTTATGTAGTTTGCTCGTCTCTTAATTAGAACTCGCAGAATGAAGTGGGGTTTTTAGTTCTCTTGTCCATTATAGTCGTTGAGAGTAGATTATATTAGTAATTGAGATGTGTAACTTTAGTGCTTAATGGCGTAAAGTTTATTTAGTGATTAATTAGATTAATTTAAATAGATTTATAATTAAACAGAAATAGTTAAGTGCGAGTCGAATTCGTGTCGAATGAGCTCATACATTTTTAGTAGGTATTTAAAAAGAATGAAAACTTATGATTTTTGATATATTTTGTTATGTTAGTCTTTTATTTTAATGTTAATAATCTAGTAAACATTTATCTTACTTAAAATAAACATACTCTTGATATTTTAAATAAAAGTATATTTTCTTTTATTTAAAATGTCAAATATTTGCGTAAATCTAAGAAAGTATTACATACGCTTTATATATTTTTTACTTTCCAATTAAACTACAAAATATATTATATGTTTATCTCTCTCTATATACATATAACATACATATGTATTTATGCAAGAAGGCAGTGGTAGCCCAGTGGTAACACGCTCGCTTGGGAAATCGAGTGTAGCGGGTTCAAATCCCGGGTCTCGCACCTCTGATATTTTCATGTGCGAATCATTTCTAACATCCACTTGTCTTACGGTGAAAATATCTCATCTCTGAGGAATCTATACTAAACGTTAAAACGTAATTAGAAACGAACCCGAGCGTAGCGCTCGAGGGTGAGTCGCTTGTCTATTACAATTTACGTTATAGGTACCTCAAATTATAAATTTTTTTTTTATTAAAAATAGAATCCGCTAAAACCTTTAGTCAACACAAATCTGTAGACATTTGTTTACTTTACGAGATTGGTTCGTTGTTTATATCTGGCGCTAAACAGAGCAGTGGAACAATACACTGATAGATAGAATAATTTTCAATTTTGAAAGAATAGAGTCATTTTAATTTGAAAATTACTAAAAACGATAAAACGATTAGAATCTAAAAAACAACTACTATTGTAAATGCGAATGTTTGTTTGTAGGTTTGTGTGTAGGTATATGTTTGTATGTCCCTCACGCTAAAACAGCTGGACGAATTTGTATGAAATTTATTGCTAGTATATATATACAAATGACCTTTTTTAAACGCTGGCAAACATATATATATATATATATATATATATATATATATATATATATATATAATACTTTTAGATGCTATACTGGACCCCAGCTTAGATTTATCCTCCTTTTCTGTTATGTGACAAGATTTAATTTAACTTTAGAAATATAAGTAGAAGTAGTAAATACAGTATGAAGTTATCATCTCAATGCCTACAAAAACTGAATAGCTTATTTGAAACCGAAAATACTCAAACGCTTTCTAAGAGATTATGTCACATGATAGAAAATTGAACTCTAGTAAAGAGACGCAATATAGAAATCGTAGCAACTCCCGTTTATTACATACTAGCGACTCACCCTCGCTTCACTCGGGTTCGTCCCTAGGTACGTTTTGATTTTTTTGAGCGAAATCCTAATCCTTTTTCTAAAATAAAAGTAGCCTAAGTTACTCCTTATAATATCAGCTATTTGCCAGTGAAAGTGCCGTTAAAATTAGTCCAGCCGTTTCGGAGATTAGCCGGAACAAACAGACAGACAGACAAAAATTTTAAAAATTGTGTTTTTCTTATAAGTACCATATATAATTCCATATGCATTTAGTATAAAGCTGTTATTTTAACATTACAAACACTTCAATTTTACTTATCTGTATAGATTAGTTTATGGTTTCTGGCTTGATTTGCAAATTTTATATTTATAACTAGCTTTTGTACATGGGTTTGCTCTACTTGGCATATTAAGTAACATGGGGGTCTTCAAGAGCCGTGTGTCCAGGTCCCTTAAAGGCCGGCAACGTATTCGCAACTCCTCTTGCGTTGCAGATGTCTATGAGCGGCGATAGCCACTTACCGTCAGGTGGATCGTTTACTCGTTTGCCCCTTTCTTCTATATATATAAAAAAGTCGATAAAAGCTGTCCTATTCACTCTTGTCCCAATACTCTAAGTTATTTAAGTGAAGGTGCCATTAAGATTCATTTAGTTGTTTGGAAGATAAGCGCGGATAAACAGATAGAATTGTAGTATTTATGTTATAGTTAACCTCAATTAGTTAGAGCAATCAAATAAGTAGGTACCTCTCGATGATAAGTTAATTAAGTATCCTTATGGGGAAATTAATTGTTCAGAGTTCTCAAAGCAATTAGTTAAGCTCTTCGCTATATGTATTATATGCAAATATACACGTGCATGAATCTACACACATACTCGTAATATATGTTGCTTAACTTCAAACGAGGATAAATCCACCCTAAGAAATGATTGGTATTTCTGCGTAGCGTAAATGCTTCTAAATATAAAATCCTTTACATATACTAGCAAATAACGAATCTATACGAATATTATAAAGCTGAAGAGTTTGTTTATTTGTTTGTTTGTTTGTTTGGTTGGTTGAACGCGCTAATCTCAGGAACTACTATTCCAATTTGAAAAATTCTTTTTGCATTAGATATCTCGTTAACTGAGGAAGGCTATAGGCTATATATCGTCCCGGAAAATGTACGGTTCCCGTGGGATAGATTTGTTTTTTTCTAGGGACGACCCCGAAGAGAAGCAAGGGTGTGTCGCTACTATTCCTATAAAAACAGTTACATTTGGCTTAGAGATACATAAAAGACACACGTACAAAAAAATATAATTTTTTGGCCAAGAACCTTCGCGTGGGTACGCAGATGAACTCTACAAAGTTTTGTCCATAATTTCTAGATTTTCTGGATTTTTTAATAGATATCTAGATAATTTCTATTAGTGAAAACCGTATGAATATTCGTACAGCTTTTCTGAGGTTAGCCTGAAAATACATAAACTCAACAGCACGCCGCGCCGAGGTACGTTACAATGAACGCAGTTTGGAAGAATTTTGTTCAGCATATTTTTTTTTTTCATTTAACTCGGAATCATACATAATTGGTAGGAAACAGGGTTTAATGCAAGTTCAAGTTCAAGTGCAGTTTAAGCAAGATTGACCCTCTTTACAGCCTACACGGCTTGATTGACTTTTTAAATAAAATATATCGTGAGATTGATTTAATTCTTTCCATTATTGTATTATTATTATTAAAGTTATTTATGCAGTAGGTTTCTTTAATAATTTTACATATTTTTTTAGTTTTTTTTTCGCACCGCGAACCTTTTTCAGATCAATATCCACCTTGTCAATCAAAACAAATATTAAAAAAAAAGCAGTCGTGAGGACTGCCGACAGAAGTGATAACTTAAAACTATAAATAAACAGTTGTTTCTGGATATTCAAATTAATTGTTTGATCTTAAATCAAATTTTATAAATTAAATCTGTTTACATTTATCTGGTTTTGACATCTATCGGCACTCTGAGTGTTAGCGTTAACACCTCACGTGACCATGTCGATGACGACTTACATGAATTTACTCCCCATCATAACCTGCCTATAGAAGTTTTCACATAAAAAAAAGATTAGTTAGTTATAATGTACTGTAATATCGCGCTAATGAAGCAAAGTGTAGTTTTAATGGTGCCGGTGTTCGGTAAGACACGATGAACGAAGTTTGGAAGGATGGATGTACGAACGTAGCGACATCGCGACGGCGTTTTCGACGTTACATTATGTAACGTAATCAAAGAAATTCTCTTCATCATTTTTTCACATTATTTCAGCTCTAGATAGCCATGTGATTTTGATATGGGGAGCGTTGCTCCTTTGCGTAAAGTACGTAATTAAAGAATATTGGTTTGCACTACTTTGGTTTGATTAAGTAACAAAATATACCAAAAGTTGTAAGTTCTTTTTGAGTATGAGACACACCACAGTCTTTTTGCCCGTTCCCTTTTTAGATCATTTTTTATTTATTGTAATTTTCTTTTAAACTTTGCAAGTTTAAGTCTCAAATAAATCATATTCCTCTATCCATTTATCGCTTACAGCGACCAATTTAACTGTGAAAATCGAGAGCATATAAGACATTGACTTTAAAAGCTTGATCCGGGAATCGAACTCAAAACCTTTGGATCTGCAGCTATACATGCCAGCTATTAGACTAAAAAGGCATATATGTATTTATATAAAAAAATAATAATAAAAGGAATCATCACAACACAGCTGTTTTGAGATTGTGCATTGATGCTAGCGTTTTCAGTCGAAAACATTTAGCGAGTACAGTGGTTAGGAATGATATCATTCAATCGTTGAAGAATAAACACCTACGAAATTGACAAATGTTGATCCCCTTTTAAAACGATTTTTATCATTTTAACATAGTTTAAAAAAAAATCAACACCTATGATTGTAGAATAAAATCTTGTCTTAGCGCCACATTCTGGTTGTGTGTGGAGTTTGTGTAGTAGCTAGAATAAGAGTTTATTTCGTTCAGTAGCTTACATAGTGCATTAAGATACTGCGACCTCCCAGTAAGCGTAATACATACCTGCCTAAGATGTGTTCGCTGATCGCTCTTCTATATTCAACAGTGATTTCACATTATTGATATAGGTATATAACATATATTATAAGTCTTTCAGTAGGAGGGTATCTGTCGTCTCAAAAAGGAAACTCAAAGTCATTTAAAATGGAATGAACTTGTCACTTTACCATGTCGTCAAACCTTCTCTGAACTTTGCTGAAACTGTTATTTAAAGATTTTCAACAGAGTCATTTATACTAATATAATAAAAAGGAAAGGTTTGATTGTTTGTTTGTTTGTTTGCACCGAATAGGCTCCGAAACTACTGAACTGATTAAGATGAAATTTGGTAAGAAGATAGATTGAGACCCTGGGAAGGATATAGGATAGTTTTTATCACGGAAATCATCTCCTAAGGGGCTGAAAATCGGGATGAAAGTTTGAATGGGGAATCAACCTAGGGACGAAACCCAGCGAAGCGAGGGCGAGTCGCTACTACTATATAAATGCAAAAGTTTGGATGGATGGATGTTTGTTACTTAATCATGCCAGAACGGCTGAACGGATCTGGATGAAATTTTGTTTTACTTTATATACCGGAAAAATGTACGGTTCCCGTGAGATAGATTTGTTTTTATTTTTCACTAGCGACGAACCCGAGCGAACCGAAGGTGAGCCGCTAGTATAAAATATTATGAACCCAAAACAAAGTGCCATAATCTTCAAAGTATTTTATGATAAAGTTTCGACGAAGTTTCCTGACCGTTCGCGAGCTGTGAAGTGTTCTCGTTCGAGTGTAAAGAATCGATTTAGAGGAAGATGCTGCGGTTAGAGATTTCAATGTTGCTCTTCAATTTGAAATTCTGATAAATCTCTCAGCGGATATTTTAAAATTATATGATGTCACTGCTATTTTGCACGTGTCTGTTTATTGATAGGTATAGTCAACAAACAGTATTAAAAAAATCACATTAAGAATATTACTGGTGCGAATTGTTTATGAGTTATGTTTTTTTTGCAATAATTGTTAACATACTTGATTAAGATTTAGAAAGTAGCTTAGACAATACTAGATTGACATGAAGTTTAGTTTATATCGACGTCCTTTCGATGTAAGTGCGGTCTCGGACAAAAATCGGCATGTAAGAAATCTATAAAATGGTCATTTAAAAAAGATGGCGCAAAAACATTAATAATTTACGTTTTATTTTAATTAGGTTCTTGTAAATGTGTATAAATAATCTATCTTCTATCTTCTTCTGCATCAGGTATAGCTGACTAGATTAGATTTCATAGTCTTAAATAATGTGCTAAGGATAGAGAACAGTATTAAGCATTTTCATGCCACTGTATAAACTGCTCAGCAAATAAAAGCGCAACTTTGTAGCTTCCGAATGATACTATTTTTTGCCAAAAACCATATTTTCTCGATATTTTTCTAGATAAAATCGATTTTTTCATCAATTTGTAATCCAGAAATTGCTATCAGCTAATAAATGTAACATCTGAGAAAAAGCGGACGATAAAAGAGTTTTTAACATTTGTTACGTTGAAATTTATGAGTAACCCGAAAAACTGAAGTAACTCGAAGAACTTAGGTAAGAAATGCTAAAGTTTTTTCATTACTTCTTTAAACTCATGTTGCAGAATCTAATAAAATTTGATGCTGGGAAATTTATTTAATCACTTAACCAAGATCAAAAAATTACGTTTAGGAATTAAACAGTATGAAATAACTTAACATGCTTTTTCATTAATAATTTAGTCTAATCAGATATTTTTGGGAGTTGTTAGGTACTAAAATGAATAATCGATTTACATATGAATAAAACGCATTAAATCTATTTATAGTTAAAATAAATCGATTTGTGATGTATTTACACGTATATATAATACGAAATGTAGTATTCAGCCCTTTTTAACGTCCCACGGCTGGGCACGGGCCTCCTTTTAATACGAAGGGGATCAGGCCATAGTCCACCACGCTGGCCAAGTGCGGGTTGGCGGACTGCACTTGCCTTTCGAAAACTTGCTACGTTCTCTCAGTCATGCAGGTTTCCTCACGATGTTTTCCTTCACCGTAAGGCAAGTGGTAATCATGTTAGAAATCATTCGCATATGAAAATATCAGAGGTGCGAGACCCGGGATGTGAACTCGTTTCACTCGGTTTCCCAAGCGAGCGCATTACCACTGGGCTACCACTGCCTTATATTGAAATATACAAAATAATTTTAGAGTAATTATAGTGAAGAATGAGAATATACATTTTTTTTATTTAGCTTCAAAAAGACACACCGCACCATATTGGACTCTTGTTTCGATCAACCTTATCTTGAACGTCCAGTTGAACAAACGTTTTAAAACTATTATTTCTCTTATAGCTGTATAGGTTACGCAATCACTAGTGGGTGTAAAGCTAACTTCTATATAATAAAGGCTTAAAAAAGCTTCTTTGTTCATATATTTTTTAATACTTATTACAAAAAGGGAGAATAATAATTATAAATATATCCCGTAGTGCCCTCGTTGGTCTTCTAGCTGGCATGTACAGCTGCAGTCCGGAGGTACTGAATTCAAATCCCGTTGAGTCTAATATTGGGTTTTTCTACCAAGAAATATTCAGAAACAGCTCAGAATTGGACAGTTGGCGAAATTATGACAGTTAATTCTTTTATGATTTTAACTGACACAAATGATTCGGCTATGGTCATACGGGATAAAAATTTTATGAGCTTTCTAATAGGAATTAAGCAAGAACAGATTGCAGGCATTCTATATAACAATAATGCCAAAACAATTTCTGCGCTTGTCTCAAAACACGAGGATCACTCTATTATTCCAAAAGCTGTATGCAGATAGCATTCGGAGCTTTCAATGCAATTTAAACTTATAGAAGTTAAATTCCAGTACTTTCATTTATTTTAAAAGTGTGTTTTAGCTTGAAATTTTAAAGTTAATAACGGAAATGAAACTTAATTTATTTGTACTAATGAAACTGAATTTAATTTGTTTAATGTATTAACTGTTTTTATATTAACTTAATTTTATTTTAATAGAGTGAAAATAAAAATATATAGCAAAGCACTATGTAATAAATATTTTTTGTTTTGATTCCGTGTTCAAAGGAAGGACGGTGATTAGTTTTCGTTTCGTTTCGTATTAGGGTTTCGACCTTATTAACGACTAGCGACTCACCCTCGCGTCGCTCGGGTTCGTCCCTAGCTTGCTTCCCAATACAAAACTTTATCCCCTTTTTCACCCCCTTAAGGGATGATTTCCGGGATAAAAAGTATCCTTTGTCCTTCCTAGGGTCTTAAACTATCTTCTTAACACATCTAAACCGGTTAAGTACATCCAGAGATTACCCCTACAACCTAACAAACTTACAAACTCACAAACTTTACCTTTTTATAATATTAGTATAGATGTTCGTCCATTTTCTTTTGTAGGGCTCACGTGAGATAAGTAGGCTATTTTCTCAATGGAACATGCAAGCTAAGTCGTGGGACTTTATCAGTAAAGCGGCAGGCGGCAGGATATGTTTTTATTTTTTACTTTATAATATAACTATTACCGACTTACCCTCGCTATGCAAGGGCGCGTCCCTAGGTACCTTTTAAATAGATAAAAATAGCAATTGCGAGTCTATCTTAGATAGACGTATGCTATTACGGACTTTTATGTAGGTCTTTTGAAGACATACAATTTTCTAGCACATTGGTTTGATGCACCTCTTCAGGCGTAGCCAGTGTTACCCATATTTTCTAAGGACGATTCGATGTAACCAGTTCAAGCGGGGATGAAGTTTTTCCTGAAGTCAAAACAACGAAAGAGAAAAACAACGTCAAATGTTGATTCGAATAATAAGTTTTACTACTACAGAAAATTTAATTATCGGTACAGATATTGGTTCAGTACTTTTAACGTGAAATGCATACAGATATAAAGACAACCAGACACACAAAAAAAAAGACAAAAAAATCAATCTTTATTGTTTTAGGGTTTATATTCTGTACATAATATGTAACAGTCATTGTTTTCTTAATATATTCTATCTGCAGATTACCTTAGTTGCTATTTTATTATACGTACCTACTAACGAGGTACGTTTTAATTTTTTTTAGCGAAACCCTAATTCTTTTTCTAAAATAAAAGTAGCCTAAGTTACTCCTTATAACATCAGCTATCTGCCAGTGAAAATCCCGTTAAAATTGGTTCAGCCGTTTCGAAGATTAGCCGGAGCGAGCAGACAGACAGACAGACAGACAAAAATTTTAAAAAATCTGTTTTTCTTATAAGTACCGTATATAATTCCATATGCATTTAGTATAAAACTGTTATTTTGACATTACAAACAGACATATCAATTTTATTTATCTCTACAGATTGATGCTGTACCTGTATATATACGTATAAAATTATATAACTATGGTATTTACAGATCTATATTTGTGTATATTTATATAAAAAAATACGTTGATTCAAAATGCGAATTTACGTTGTCGCAAGATCTCGAGAAGATTCGACCCTTATAATCCAAGCACTACAAGAGCTTTTTTGTTTTGTTTTTATAGTATCATCCGTTGCGAACATAAAATAAGCTTTTGTTTTTCAACTATATTAAGCGAAAGTGGGTTAATGAAGTTCTATTAGCATCTCTAGTATTTCTCACTCTTACTTCACTAAAATTATTTGTGTCTATTTTTATTTTGAGACTAGCGACTCACCCGCGCTCCTCTCGGGTTCGTCCCTACCTACGTTTTAATGTTTAGCATAGATTTCTCAAAGATGAGATATTTTACCGCAGTAAAAAGTATCCTATATGTAGACCCGGATAACCAGCTATCATCATATCAAATTTCGTTAAAATCCCTTCGGTGGTTTTTCTGTTATACGGTCACAGACAGACAAATATTCTAAAAACTATAGATTCGGCCTCTGCATCGATAATAATGTCTATTTTAATAAGATTTTCCAAAAAATATTTAATGTAGAGATTCGGCTTAGTTATAATTTTATTATATGTAGGTATAGATTTTAAGATTATGATATACCTTAATGTATAAAATTCCCATGTCACAATGTTGGTCCGCGATGAACTTCGTATTTTTTTTAAATGTTTGATTTGTTACAATCTAAAAGATAGGATAGTTTTTATCCCAATTATTTCCTTTTTTATTACAAAACTAGCGGCTCACGCTCGCTTCGCTCGGGTTTGCCTCTAGACGATCAAAAACAAATCTATCCCACGGGAACCGTACATTTTTCCGGGATAAAAAGTAGCCTATTTGTTATTCTGATGTATGAACTATATATTGTACAGTTTTATTAAAATCCAATCGTAGTTTTTGTGTACTAAGCTGTATAAGTTACTATAGTTTTTTAACTAAAAAGTATCTAAGATGTTGATCGGGAATATAAGGTACCACCACGTAAAATTTCGTCCAACAGCTTCGGAGATTAGCCCGTATAAACAAACAAATAGACAAACAGACAGAGAAAAAAAAATAGAAAAAAGATTGGATTTCTTCTATTTCTCTTCTTACATCCCCTTGACTCGGTTTTCAGTATATTTTTTTTCTATGAACAGACATTCGACCTCTACAGTTTTATTATATGTATAGATTAAAGATTTACATATCCGGAGAGGGATCCCGGAGAGAGAACCTGAGAAACAGCTACACAAGCTACAAATTCTTCTCCCAAGCTAAAGAAAAAAAGTTTTATAAGTGTAGGTACCTACTGTATATATATAATTGGGCATTTCTAAATCTTTACTGGATGGAACCAAGTAATTTTGGAAAGAAAAAATTTTCAATTCAAGTAATATTTTCAAATAGGGAAAATGTCTCTGAAATTATTGAGGCGTACATTTTAAATTAAATTCTTATTTGTATCTTTGATAATTTACAGGACAAAAAGGAAGAAAATGTAAAGTCGTAAATTTTTTTCAAATCAAGCAATATCTGTAACAAGTATATAATGCCTTTGAGATGTCTAAAACCGTAATCTCTCCCGTGACCATGATTGCTGTAAAGCATTCAAAACGTCAGGAACCAAAAATCAAAATAAATCCGCGAAATAATCCGAAAAGATAGTTTTATTTAAAATTTCTTTAAATTTTTATGTACGGAAACCTTTTTTATGCAAGTCCGACTAGTACCTACATATTTTTATTTACTACACTTAAGTATATCTTTATCGATAACTACACAAAGTTTGACGCTTCTCGTTTTGTTTTTACCTTTATACAATGCAATGAAGTAAACTTGAAAATGCCTTTTTGATATGCTCTTCGCCTTTGCATTTTATGAGCTTAGTACAAAGGTTAAGGCAGAAAAAAATAAGAATAATCACGGTATTTTCTTTTACGAAATGTTTCAAGTAATTAAAAGAAAATGATTTAATTAGTCAGTGTAATATATGTACATACAAACGGTTAAACTAGCTAATATACAGGGTGGATTTTTGAGATTTTTATGATAAAGTTTCGACGAAGTTTCCTGACCGTTCGCGAGCTGTGAAGTGTGCTCGTTCGAGTGTAAAGAATCGATTTAGAGGAAGATGCTGCGGTTAGAGATTTCAATGTTGCTCTTCAATTTGAAATTCTGATAAATCTCTCAGCGGATATTTTAAAATTATATGATGTCACTGCTATTTTGCACGTGTCTGCTTATTGATAGGTATAGTCAAAAAACAGTACCTATTAAAAAAATCACACTAAAAATATTTATTAATGGTGCAAATGTTTGTGAGTTATGTTTTTTTTGCTATAATAGTTAACATACTTGATAGATAGATTGATATGAAGCTTAGTTTTTATCGACGTCTTTTCGATGTAAGTGCGGCCTCAGACAAAAACTGGTATGTAAAAAATCTATAAAATGTACATTTAAAAAAGATGGCGCAAAACATTAATAATTTTCGTTTTATTTTATTTAGGTTCTTGTAAATGTGTATAGATAATATCATCTTCTTCTGCATCAGGTATAGCTGATTAGATTAGATCTCATAGTCTTAAAAAATGCTAAGGAAAAGAGAAGACCGGGACATAAAACTTTCAGAATTAAGCATTTTCATGCGACTGTATAAACTGCTTAGCAAATAAAAGCGCAACTTTTTAGCTTCCAAATGATACAATTTTTTGCCGAAAACCGTATTTTCTCGATATTTTTCTAGATAAAATTGATTCTTTCATCAATTTGTAATTCAGAAATCGCTATCAACTAATAAATGTAACATCTGAGAATAAGCGGACGATAAAAGAGTTTTTAACATTTGTTACGATGAAATTTATGAGTAACCCGAAAAACTGAAGTACCTCGAAGAACTTAGGTAAGAAATGCTAAAGTTTTTTCAATACTTCTTTAAACTCATGTTGCAGAATCCACAGAATAGATGAAAGATTTCCTATACCTTACCTTTTTCACCTATTCCGTGGCAGAATCTAATGAAATTTGATGCTGGGAAATTTATTTAATCAAGTGATTATATTATGGTTGATGATGACATGGGTGATTACATTGGTTAAGTAACCAAGATTAAAAAAATGACGTCTACGAATTAAACAGTATGAAATAACTTAATGTGCTTTTTTATTAATAATTTAGTCTAATCAGATATTTTTGGGAGTCGTTAGGTACAAAAATGATAAATCGATATATAAACAAACGATTTACATATGAATAAAACGCATTAACTCTATTTATAGTTAAAATAAATCTATTTGTGATATATTAACACGTTTATATCGACATGTACAAAATAATTTTATTTTAGAGTAATTATCGTGAAGAATGATAATATACATAATATTTTTTTTTTATTTAGCTTCAAACAGACGCACTGCACATATTGGACTCTTGGTTCGATCAACCTTATCTTGAACGTCCAGCTGAACAAACGTTTTAAACTATTATTTCTCTTATAGCTGTATAGGTTACGTAATCACTAGTGGGTGTAAAGCTAACTTCTATATAATAAAGGCTTAAAAAAGCTTCTTTGTTCATATATTTTTTAATACTTATTACAAAAAGGGAGAATAATAATTATAAATAGGGTAAAACCCGGATACTCGCCGCAGTTGGATACTTGCCCCGATTTTCAATACGCTATATTAGAGATGTCCTTGACGTTAGCGCTCTTCTGTAATTTGAAGTGCATCATCCACAGACCTTAGCTGGATGCCAGTAGTAGGACTAGGTACACGTGTTTTGTATGTGTGAGTGAAAATCTACCGCGGCAGGACGTTGACAAGCGTTGAACTAATATTCGTGAGTATTTACTATTGAATATTTTTTGTTACGGTTGTCGGTTCAGTCAACTTTTCGCTACTATGCATGCAGTGAAATTTAAATTATACTACCTATTACCTTATACTGTTAAATATCTCTTATTTTTTTTTCAAAATATAAGGGCAAGTATCCATACCGAAAAGGATAGTCGCCCCATATAATTTTGCGGATAGTCGCCCTAAGGTCAATTAGAGTTGCAAGTAGGCGAAATGCCTCGCAAATATGAGCAAGACTTTAGCATGTCTAAAAGGGGTAAACAATCTGCAGAAGTTTTAAATTCCAACGAAAAAATCGTCCAAGAAAAATAAAGAACAAGAAACAAACATTACTAAAGAATTAGAATGGAGACAAAGAAATAAAAAGATTATATAAGACGATAGAAAATAAATCAGCTGATAACGAGATGAAAATTATGAAGAGGTCGAAACGAAAGTAAAAGATCAAAAAATATATCGATTTCTCTAGCAGTGTAACAAAATGTGAAAACATATATTTAATTAAACTGAATGAAGAAAGAGCTAAAGGATGACAAATAACAATCTATAGTTCCGAGAGTGAAAGTAAAAAAAGCATTATAAATACAAAAATAGCCGAAGAAAAAGCTACTAAAGGAGTACAAAAAAAGGAGTAAGAAATTAAAGACGATAAGAGACACTGAAAAGACAACAAGAGAGTTATAAACATTTATACAACAATAGAAAATGCGAATAAGAAAAATTCAGTTGATGATTATTGTAAATGTTTTGAAAATTACAATAATACTAAATCCAAATCAGACTGGATTGTGCTTCCAGGAAACTTGTTCATCATTCAAAGAATATTGTGTGAGATGTGAAAAATTGTAAGTTCTGGCTACTTAATTGATTTTAAATATTTTCTTGGTGATATCCGCCTACCCACTAATTTTAATATTTGTGCCAAAGTTGATTGCCATATTACTTTTATCTTTAAAATTAATTATTATTTCTAACTTAAATTTCGATTATACCCACTTAATAAATTGATGGTAATAATTAATAATGGTTGATTACATAAATTTGTTTTAATCCAAAAAAAAATCGAAGTAATTTCATAATGAGTCTTCTATCCCCGCATAAGGCAAGTATCCCCGAAAGCATTTTTAACATGTGACAACTATCCGCCACAGAGGGCAACTATCCGTTTTTGTAGAGGTCAAATAAAACAGGATTTACTGAAAAACAATATTGATTGTGTTTAAAAAAATAGGTCACAATGAAAGATTAAAGACCAATGTTTTATTATACACGGAGCATGTTGTAAGTAGATACTTAATTTTTATGTAATTGAAGATTTTCAAAAGGTAGGGCAACTATCTTTTACCCTATATCCCGTAGTGCCCTCGTTGGTCTTGTGACTAGTATGTAGGTACAGCTGCAATCCGGAGGTCCTGAATTCAAATCCCGTTGAGTCTAATATTGGGTTTTTCTACCAAGAAATATTCAGAAACAGCTCAGAATTGGATAGATGTGAAATTATGACAGTTAATTCTGTTACGATTTTAACTGACACAGATGATTCGGCTATGGTCATACGGGATAAAATTTTTATGAGCTTTCTAATAGGAATTAAGCAAGAACAGATTGCATGCATTCTATATAACAATAATGCCAAAACAATTTCTGCGCTTGTCTCAAAACACGAGGATCACTCCATTATTCCAAAAGCTGTATGCAGATAGCATTCGGAGCTTTCAATGCAATTTAAACTTATAGAAGGTAAATTCCAGTACTTTCATTTATTTTAAAAGTGTGTTTTAGCTTGAAGTTTTAATTTGTTAAGGTTAATGAAGTTCTATTAGCATCTCTAGTATTTTTCACTCTTACTCCACTAAAATTATTTGTGTCTATTTTTATTTTAAGACTAGCGACTCACCCGCGCTCCGTTCGGGTTCGTCCCTACTTACGTTGTAACGTTTAGTATAGATTACTCAGAGATGAGATATTTTACCGCAGTAAAAAGTATCTTATATGTAGACCCGGATAACCAGCTATCATCATATCAAATTACGTTAAAATCCCTTCAGTGGTTTTTCTGTTATACGGTCACAGACAGACAAATATTCTAAAAACTATAGATTCGGCCTCTGCATCGATAATAATGTCTATTTTAATAAGATTATCCAAAAAATATTTAATGTACAGATTCGGCTTAGTTATAATTTTATTATATGTAGGTATAGATTTTAAGATTATGATATACCTTAATGTATAAAATTCCCATGTCACAATGTTGGTCCGCGATGAACTCCGTATTTTTTTTAAATGTTTGATTTTTTACAATCTAAAAGATAGGATAGTTTTTATCCCAATTATTTCCTTTTTTATTACAAAACTAGCGGCTCACGCTCGCTTCGCTCGGGTTTGCCTCTAGACGATCAAAAACAAATCTATCCCACGGGAACCGTACATTTTTCCGGGATAAAAAGTAGCCTATTTGTTATTCTGATGTATGAACTATATATTGTAAAGTTTTATTAAAATCCAATCGTAGTTTTTGTGTACTAAGCTGTATAAGTTACTATAGTTTTTTTACTAAAAAGTATCTAAGATGTTGACCGGGAATATAAGGTACCACCACGTAAAATTTCGTCCAACAGCTTCGGAGATTAGCCCGTATAAACAAACAAATAGACAAACAGACAGAGAAAAAAAAATAGAAAAAAAGATTGGATTTCTTCTATTTCTCTTCTTACATCCCCTTGACTCGGTTTTCAGTATTTTTTTTTCTATGAACAGACATTCGACCTCTACAGTTTTATTATATGTATAGATTAAAGATTTACATATCCGGAGAGGGATCCCGGAGAGAGAACCTGAGAAACGGCTACACAAGCTACAAATTCTTCTCCCAAGCTAAAGAAAAAAAGTTTTATAAGTGTACTGTATATATATAATCGGGCATTTCTAAATCTTTACTGGATGGAACCAAGTAATTTTGGAAAGTAAAATTATTCTCAAATAGGGAAAATGTCTCTGAAATTATTGAGGCGTACATTTTAAATTAAATTCTTATTTGTATCTTTGATAATTTACAGGACAAAAAGGAAGAAAATGTAAAGTCGTAAATTTTTTTCAAATCAAGCAATATCTGTAACAAGTATATAACGCCTTTGAGATGTCTAAAACCGTAATCTCTCCCGTGACCATGATTGCTGTAAAGCATTCAAAACGTCAGGAACCAAAAATCAAAATAAATCCGCGAAATAATCCGAAAAGATAGTTTTATTTAAAATTTCTTTAAATTTTTATGTACGGAAACCTTTTTTATGCAAGTCCGACTAGTACCTACATATTTTTATTTACTACACTTAAGTATATCTTTATCGATAACTAGCAGAACCCGCGGCTTCGCCCGCGATCAAACTACGAAAAAAATAAACTTTTTCGCAATACATACTTTATTACTTGTAAAAATAAATTTGTGTAAGTTTTATTATTTGTTAAAGTATATACTCGTATTATGGAAACAAATTTAATTTTAGCGATCGTAACTCAAAATATCCCGTATTTTAAAAGATGTTAAGCGTATATTTTGTAATTAAATTTACACTTTAGGTATTTAGCAAGCTGCACTACCTGTATTTTTTGTACATTTTTCTACTTCATCTTTCCAAAGTTAGAGGAAGAGAGTACAATGATACAATCGCATACAATGTTTACGACTTTAGAATCAAGTAACATGGCTAATATGGGTTTTTTTAACTAACATACTAACAGGCTAACATCTACGTTGTTTTTAAAGACTCAATGCTATGTACATACTGAAGCTTACAGTCTCCCTCCTTCTGCTTCTTTTTTAAGTTACGTATATGAAGTGCCATTCTTATTTTGTTGTAGCTTTTTGCCTGCGACTACGCTCGCGTGGACTAAAAAATTTGCTCAGTTTTAATTTCCATTGAATTTATATGTTGTCATATCGAATTTTAATATTATGTTTAGAGTAAAACTCTTGATTCACTTAAATTAGTCTTCACTAAAAAAACCAACCACAAATATAGGTTAGGCTCTCTCTCTCGCGCTCTAGGTCTGTTATAGTTGTCGCTGCTGTGATTAGCATGGATTAAGTTACACAAAATTTTCCTTTGAATTCGGAATAATTTCCGTTCTCTGCTTTATATCTCACACAGTTAATGTGCACTTACAGAGAACTTGAGCCATGTTACTCTATTTAAATATATTTAACAACTCAAACTTCACCGGCCAGTTTTACCCACTTAGAGGCTGAATAAAAAAAAATCTACAATACATGTTTATTTAATTGTATTGAAGAGCATTAATACCAAGTTTCAAGTATTTCTGATCATAAACAAATTTTTCCTCATATAAACAGCACAACCCCCTTTTACCCTTTTAAGGGATAAATTTCGAAAAAAAAAATGATATCTGTATTGTTTTAGTTTTCATTTTAAAGGTAAATACCGTTTTCTGTGCATCAATTACAGAGTTTCATACAAACTTTCATCCCCTATTTGACAGCCTTATGGGATAAATTTCAAAAAATGCTAAAATGCATATGTATTTAATTGTATTGAAGAGCATTAATACCAAGTTTCAAGTAATTCTAACCATAAATAATTATTTGCCCATATAAACTTTATAACCCCCTTTTACCCTTTTAAGGGATGAATTTCGAAAAAAATTTAATACATATATTTCTTGTTTTTCATCTTAAAGCTAAATACCACTTACCGTGTATTTCGCGTTAAGAATAACAGAGTTTCATACAATCTTTTATCCCCTATTTTACCCCCTTAGGGGATGAATTTAGAAAAATCCTTTCTTAGCGGATGCCTACACTGTATAAGGAATATGTCCTCTAAATTTCACGTTTCTACGACCAGCGGTTTAGGCTGTGCGTTGATCGATCAGTCAGTCAGGACAAAGCATTTTATGTATATAATAATATAGACTACACAAAGTTTGACGCTTCTCGTTTTGTTTTTACCTTTATACAATGCAATGAAGTAAACTTGAAAATGCCTTTTTGATATGCTCTTCGCCTTTGCATTTTATGAGCTTAGTACAAAGGTTAAGGCAGAAAAAAATAAGAATAATCACGGTATTTTCTTTTACGAAATGTTTCAAGTAATTAAAAGAAAATGATTTAATTAGTCAGTGTAATATATGTACATACAAACGGTTAAACTAGCTAATATACAGGGTGGATTTTTGAGACGGGACAGTAAGGGCAGGTACCTTAAATACTATAGTTACAGGAAAACGTTCCTAGGAGACCATCCATAACTTTTTGAGATATTCTGAACTGCGTTCACAGATTTTAGAAAAAATGTACAGTCAGCGAGAAAAATGCTAAAATAGGAAAAAAATTTTTTTTATGTCAATCGATCCTATTTCATGTAGGGATCAAAAGACTCTATGGGACCATTTAAGGTTTGAGTACTAGAAATGACAGAAATCGCCTAAATCTTTTCCCATACATTTTGTACGGAAAAACGTTTAATCAACTCGAAATATTTTTTCTTGCCAAACGGTCCTATTTTTAATGTGATCAAAAGACTCTTTGAGGCCAACTGAAGTTTGAGTACAGAAACTACGGTAAGTCACAAGACCGGGTTTACACGCAAGCATTTTATGCAGCGGGCATAAGATATTTTTTTTAGTGTTTCTGTAATCAAACTTCAGTTAGGTTCAAAGAGTCTTTTGATCACATTAAAAAATAGAACCGTTTGGCAACAAAAAATATTTCGAGTTGATTAAACGTTTTTCCGTACAAAATGTATGGGAAAAGATTTTGGCGATTTCTGTCATTTCTAGTACTCAAACCTTAAATGGTCACATAGAGTGTTTTGATCCCTACATAAAATAGGATCGATTGACATAAAAAAAATTTTTCATCAGTATCAGTATATTTTTTCCAAAATCTGTGAATGCAGTTCAGAATATCTCAAAAAGTTATGAATGGTCTCCTAGGAACGTTTTCCTGTAACTATAGTATTTAAGGTACCTGCCCTTACTGTCCCGTCTCAAAAATCCATCCTGTATAGCACAAGCTGACTGTGTGACGACACCCTAGCAAAGATTAATTACAGAGATATCTCTCTTTATACAGTTTCAGAACCTACTTTTTCTCCTCCACTAAACTGATATTGAATTTATTGACTCAATATTATAACAAAGGGACAGATGGTGACTTATTTATAACTTTATTATATAACTAGCGACCCACCCACGCTTTTTTCTTTATCGCTTTCAAGGTTCATAAATAAAATCGATTGAAATAAAACAAATACTAAATGTTAAGTGAAGCTTACGATAACACATTAGTCAAAAGCGCATCCAAATCGGTTAAGTCGTTTTTGAGATTAGCGCGCACAAACGCACAGATAAAAATTCTAAAAATCATTATTTTAGGTTCTATTGCGTTAATAAAGACCCCAAATAATAGTTTTTCTCAAATATCTTCTATGTACAGACGGCGATCAGTTACACTTTTATTATATGTACATATATAGATATATAGATAATTATTAATATTTATGGAATTGCTTATTAATGAGTTAAATCAGTGAAGTGTAAATTCATATTAGGGTTTTGGATGGTCACTTGTCATAGACACGGGCAGTGACTTATGTATCGGTCAGTCATCATAATCGATCGGTCCTCGCAACCGGAGCGATTAGACGCAAGTTCGACGTCTTTATAGTCTTTCGAGAATACAGACTGTAATTAAAAAATTCTCAAGAGAAAAACTTAAAACAATTTTAATCTGAACGATCCGGGGCTTGAAGCCAACATGATCTGCAGTTGTATACTGCCGTCATAAGAAAGAAGGCCGTAACTTCATCAAAGTTGATTTCGAGATATTTGAATTTTTGTCTTACTACTACGTCAAAATTACTTCTAGTTTTGACATAGTTACGATTAAAACGCTTATGGTATCTCCGAATTCATAAGTCTTAGAGGTTTATGAGTAAGACTATCAAGTAGCATTTTTTTGCTGATTCCGAATCTGTATATAAGTCATTTATGACCAAATTGTTAGTTACGGCTTTATTTCTTATGACATCAGTATAGGCCCGCAGACCTACGAGACGATATAACAATATATTGATCATCAAGATATTATATTGAAAGGTTTTGTTCGAGCCGTTTCAGAGGATCGCGGAAGTACCACAAGGGATTCTACCACAGATATAGCAATATTACGTATGTAAGTGTAAGTTTGTGGGTTCCACAGACGTGCGAGAATATATTATTACGAACAAGGGTTTAAGGTGCGGAAATTAAAGCACGTCCTTTGCACTATAGATGTTTAAGTACTTTAATGACAGGCACTTTATATAGTTCACGTACACTTGCAAGCTCTTCTGTATATAGGTACAGCTTAATTTGGTGCCTGAGCACTATTTGGCCACCACTAACCACTTTATTTCACTTTTCCAATTCATTTATGGAAAATGTTTTGTGTCTCTCTCACTTTATCATTAATTTTATTTCATTTACTAATATTATCGATGATTGCCATAAGTTGACAACTGTCATGGCATCTATTCTTAAGCTTAGTTAGGAGCAGACATATTATTTTGGTGTAAAGTCTATCTATTGTGTAACAATATAAAGCAGAAGAATTCTTTTATAAGATTTCGTAGCCGTCGTGTCCGTCTGTCACATTCCTTTTACTTGGAAACTATATTGGAAATTTAAATTGTATATGTCTGCTAGACACAGTTGTAGTTAAATTATGAAAAATAATAAAATAAGGATGCCCTTCCATGTTAAGGGTAAAAAACTGAAGCACATAAGCTTATGGGGTATTTTTGGATAGACCTCCAAAAATTATACAGATGCGAACCATTAAAAAATCGCTGAACATTCATGAGGGTTAACTCGATAGGTATTAGCCATCGACCCCCTTGGCGTCTTTTGATACATCACTCATGTTACAGTGTCCTATATGGGACCTTAAAAATAATTATAAAAATCTATTTGTAATTAACGAAGGTATCACGTAAAGCAGAAAAAAATATACCACATTTTTATTAAAGCCAATAATTGCTGAGATATATATGGAATCATATGCTTCCAAAGTCGAACTATTGTGTGTTTTGTTTTAGTCGATTAAGTAAAACCAACGTACATCCAGATATTCATTATATTTTCTTTTGTTCTATAGGGCTAATCATGACCCAATTAGTCGTTATCGACTTAACAGAATATGGCGTCCTTGGATGGCCTAAATAAAAGTTTGCCATAGCTATTCGTTGACGTTTTGCTACTCATTGTAAATATTTGTTTCTAATTAGTAGTTCGATTATAAGCACAATCAATCTTAAAGAGTCAAACAACGTCAAAAGAAAGTTATCTCTCAATAAAAAGTTTATACAAGAAACTTATAACTCCAAGTTGTTCCGAAGCAAACTGAAGCAAGCAAGCAAACTGAGCAAAGAATAATAATAATAATAAGATGTCTATTCGAAAGGCAGTGGTAGCCCAGTGGTAACGCGCTCGCTTGGGTAACCGAGTGAAGCGGGTTCAAATCCCGGGTCTCGCACCTCTGATATTTTCATGTGCGAATCATTTCTAACATGATTACCACTTGCCTTACGGTGAAGGAAAACATCGTGAGGAAACCTGCATGTCTGAGAAAACCTAGCAAGTTTTCGAAAGACATGTGAAGTCCGCCAACCCGCACTTGGCCAGCGTGGTGGACTATGGCTTGATTCCCCTCCTATTGAAGCGAGGCCCGTGCCCAGCAGTGGGATGTTAAAAAAGGGCTGAATACATATTCGAAATATTTGCAAAATTATATGTTCTATGAAGTAAATAATATACATGGTGAAACAAAATTGGGACAAGAAAGAAAAAAAATTAAATATTGAAGAAATCAAGTTTCACTCAAAGTAAACATTCTTTTGTTTAAAAAATAATTAAAACGGCATTTAAATATTTAAAAAAAGCTTACCAGGTAAAAATACAAAAAAGTACCTGCAACCTCACTATTTTATAAACCTTGTATACAAGTTTATAGCTCATCTTGTCTTCTATTCCGTATCTATAGCTTTAATTAGTAGCTATAGATAACTATAATAATAATATATAATAATAGTTATGTAAGTTTTTAATGTCGTATTTAATTTAACCGAAGATGGCCCTTGCTTTAAGTGACTATTCATATTAAGAATCTTGAGCTCAAGTGTCTCGAGGCGGTTTACTAGATCGGTTCATATTACATTTGGTCAATATATTGTTTTCAAAAAAAAAAACCTTAATAATAAAAAAGGTCACGTTCATCCATTCATACAGATGTATGTAATGACGCGCACAAATGTAAAAAATATTGTGTTTTTTTGAAGTCATACTTCTTTTGACACGTTTGGAAAAAAATATGTGAGTAAAATTTTTACGATACGCGCGCACACCGACAGCCAAAAAGCGACATGATGAAGCTGATAACTGTCATTTATTTTTATTAATTTATCATTCCTTTTACAAACAGAGAGTTGTGACATACAAAGGCACGGAAAAGGAAAAGGGGAAAGTTTGTTCTCTTTATCTATTCCGTCGGGGGAATATTATGCAGCTATAAATATAGTATACATGTATGTATGTACATATATATGTGTATACGTACATATAACATTATAATGGGGTCAAAGTGGAAACTATGTTTTGTTAGTGTAATCGCACGCGTGGCATGTACTCCTATAACATACCTATTTGTTTATCCATGATATAAGTTATCTCCATTCTGAACTTCACTCAATCAGTTCAGGCATTTCAGCGTCACGAAATAACTTAAAACATTCACTCTCTTTAATCGAAACTAGAGAACTTTATAGTTTTATCTATATTGATTCTGTCCGTTTCGACTTTATTTACTCAGCATAATTGCATTTCAAGTGGTGTATGGTGGATTTTTTACCGTGATTGACTACACTAACATCAATTTACCCGTAGATACCTAAAAGCCAACGTTTTAAAAGTTTATTTTATAAGCTATACTAAAAACTATTTTTTTATAACCATTTGACCCTGTGTCATTAACAGCGTGGAAAGTTAGGCTTAGGAAAGATATTTTTGTTTGTTTGTCTGTTTGTCTGTCTGTTTGTTTGTTTATTTGTTTGCTTGTTTGTTTGTTTGTACCGAATAAACTCCGAAACTATTGGACCGATTTAGATGAAATTTTTGGTAAGAAGATAGTTTGAGATCTTGGGAAGAACAGAGGATAGTTTTTATTAAAAATGTTCTACGACATATAAATATTATACTAAAAAATTGTGAAAGTTATAAAAAAATAAAAGTGAGCATTTTTATTAATATAGGTTTAAAGAACAACAGCATTTGAGATAATGCACATTCGTGCATTGTGCGAAAATTACGAAGGGATTTCTTCCAAAAGCTTTAATTAAATGTTACAAATTAAAAGTATTCAGAAAATTTTACTTCCAGATTTTCATTGATGTATTTCTGACCTATTTATATTATGATACAGATTCAAAGAAAATATTTCAAATGGCAATGGTAGCCCAGTGGTAACGCGCTCGCTCGGGAAACCGAGAGAAGCGGGTTTGAATCCCGGGTCTCGCATCTCTGATATTTTCATGTGCGAATCATTTCCAACATGATTATCACTTTTCTTACGGTGAACGAAAACATCGTGAGGAAACCTGCATGTCTGAGAGAACCTAGCAAGTTTTCGAAAGATATATGAAGTCCACCAACCTGCACTTGGCCAGCGTAGTGGACTATGGTCGGATCCTCCTCGTATTGAAAGGAGGCCTATGCCCAGCAGTGGGACGTTAAAAGGGGCGGAATACAATAGTCATTTTGGAAGGATTTTGCTGTAAGATAGTGTACATAATAATCATTCCAATTTTAACATGGTGTCTGATAGCTACGTTAACTAAACCCTATATATTACTACATAGTATAAAACAAAGTCGCTTCCCGCTGTCTGTCCCTATATATGCTTAGATCTTTAAAACTACGCAACGGATTTTGATGCGGTTTTTTTAATAGATAAAGTGATTCAAGAGGAAGGTTTATATGTATAATACATGCATAATATAGCAGAGAAACACTGATAATTTTAGAGGTTTCTAATGTGATGTCGTAAATAAACACATTTTTTGCGCTTACATTGAATACGCTGGCTGAACCCTACGAGATAGATCAAAATAATGTACTACAGTATTGTACACCTTAAAAAGGTCTACAAAAAAACCCGCGATGGCATATGTCTATCTCTTAAGGATAACATACTATATCCATTTTACTATATCCAAGTTAGGGACGAACCCAAGCGAAGTGAGGGTGAGTCGCTAGTGCATAGATGAAACATCCAAAACGTAGGTATTTCAACTGCCTTAGTCCTTAGAATTTGTTCGTACGCAAACACTACCAATTTTTTGTACCTATGTACATATGTATTTCTCCATGAAATTTCGAAATTCACTTATGTAAATCTAATCTAAGCTATTGTTAGCAAACCAATTTTAACTCCACGATGTTTAATAACCGCAAGTTATGTTATGTATTGTTATGTTAACTCGGTTATGTTATCATGTTGAAGCGTGTGTCAACAATGTATGCCGCAAAACATCTTATGTATTTAAACACTAATTGTGATTAGACTCGTAGGCTATTTAAAATACTAAGTAGGTACCAATGGCGAAAGGTGAAATTTTAGCAAAGGTTATCCGTTTTAAAAAGAAACACAAAAAAACTTTGATATACATTTTTTTTTATGTATCAGTGCAAAAAAAAAAGAAAGAATGAAGGCTATTATGTCCAAAAGAATATTTTTACATTTAAAAAATTAAATTTATGTTAGATTGTAGCAAAATAAATTTTAAGCTAAGATTTCTACACAATAGTATAAATTTTATTGCTTTATGACTTTCAAGATATTCGCAATTATGTATTCTTTGTGCGTCTCAACTTCGTTTCGAGTTAGAGAAACATCTAGAACTAGGTATATTAATGAGATTTTTTTCGGAGATTTGATGAAAAAAAGTAATTTTTATGTTTTAAAGGACAGTAGGAATAATCAATACAGAAAAATAAAATTGAAGTGCTTGTTTGTAATGTCATGTGTTTTTTACTAAACGCATATGAAATTATACACGGTACTTATAAGAAAAATACTTTTTTAATTTTTTGTCTGTCTGTTTGTTCCGGCTAGTCTCTGAAACAGCTGGACTGACTTTGATGAAACTTTCACTAGCAGATAGCTAATCTTATAAGGAGTAACTTACGCTACTTTTATTCTAAAAAAAGAATTAGGGTTCCGCTCAAAAAAAAAAAAAAAAAACGTACCCAGAGACGCACTCAGCGAAGCGAGGGTAAACTCGCTAGTGTAAAATGAACTCGGAGGAAAAGTAAAAATAAAATGAATGAGTGCGTTTTTCTACTTCACGGTATAAAAGCGTATCACATTATTTACAAAGCAATTATTTATTTCCTTTATCTTTTATTTTGAAATCTTCATTTTCAATAGGTACATGAAAGTATTTTTTCTATTCTGAATAAAAAAGATGACTGACTTTGATTGATATTGGCCCTGCCAGCGAGCGTCTGACGGAGACGAGAGTGTAATTAGAACGTCACCAGAGCCATTGTTCATTAAAATGTACAGAAAGTGTTAGAAAAAGGGAACGAAAATGAAAGTCGATAATAGAAGAGAGAAATTAACTCTTAAGGTGTCTGCCCACTACACCGTCTCATACCATGACCGTGCTATGAATGTATCAGGCACGGAAACGAGCATGGCGACGGTGGTGGCGATGGTGAAGGAACGGTCTAGTGGACAGTCACATACTTTTCAATACAAAGAATATTTTTTTGCCTGACACGCTCCTAACACGGTCATGGTATGAGACGGTGTAGTGGGCAGAGTCCTTTACGCTAAATCTATTTATCAATCAAAGATATTTATGAATTATGCAGTTTATTTTTTAATTGCCTCGTTAAATGTCACTGTGTTAAGTTCCAAAAAGAACCACTTAGAAACACTATATATTATAAATTATACTTCTTTAATACTTTCTTAGATTTATGCAAAATATTTGACATTTTAAATAAAACTATCTTTTCTGATTTTTTCGCGGATTTATTTAGATTTTTGGTTCCCGACGTTTCGAATGCTTTACAGCAATCATGGTCACGGGAGACACTGACCATGATTATGACTATGCCCAAATCCGCGAAAAATCCGACAAAATAGTTTTATCTATACTATAATAAAGCAGTAACTTAGCGAAATCTGTACATGAAATATTTTTTAAAAACAATTACTGTAACGTATTATGTATACGATATAGACCCCAAAACAATAGTTATTAATTTTTTTGTCTGTTTGTCTGTTTGTCTTTTTGTCTGTTTGTCTGTTTGTCTGTTTGTCTGTACGCGTTTCACGCAAAAAGTAATGAACCGATTTCAACGAAATTTTGTGAACTGATAACTTATTACTCGGGTCAACATTTAGGATAACTTTTACTTTTGGAAAATCTTTGTTTCCCGCGGGAAATCGCAATAACTGGTTTTATCGAGTCCTCCTTAGGAACCCCCCGCTGGCTAAACCTAAAGACATACATCAAAACAATGTACTAAAAAATTGTAGATCTTGAAAAGGCCAACAGAAATATCTACAACAGTATATGTCTATCTCTCAAGGTACACTCGCAATACCTATTCTTATCTATACCTATAGCAAAACTAACATAGTTAAATCGATGTGCGCGTTTCACGCAAAAAGTACTGAACCGATTTCAATTAAATTTTGTATAGTGATAGCTTATCACTCGAGTCAACATTTAGGATACCTTTTACTACAGGCACATTTTTCATTCCCGCGGGAAAACGCAATGACTGGTTCTATCGAGTCGTCCTTAGAAGTTTATATGGCTAACGCTGGCTGAACCTTAAGAGATAAATCAAAACAATGTACTAGAAAATTGTAGGTCTTAAAAAGTTCTACAGAAAAGTTCTCAACGGTATATGTCTATCTCCTAAAGTACACTCGCTATAACTATTTTTATTAAATGATATTACTGTTTTCTTATACGAGTACGTTATCTATACTATAATAAAGCAGTAACTTAGCGAAATCTGTACATGAAATATTTTTTAAAAACAATGACTGTAACGTATTATGTATACGATATAGACCCCAAAACAATAGTTATTAATTTTTTTGTCTGTTTGTCTGTTTGTCTGTTTGTCTGTTTGTCTGTTTGTCTGTTTGTCTGTACGCGTTTCACGCAAAAAGTAATGAACCGATTTCAACGAAATTTTGTGAACTGATAACTTATTACTCGGGTCAACATTTAGGATAACTTTTACTTTTGGAAAATCTTTGTTTCCCGCGGGAAATCGCAATAACTGGTTTTATCGAGTCCTCCTTAGGAACCCCCCGCTGGCTAAACCTAAAGACATACATCAAAACAATGTACTAAAAAATTGTAGATCTTGAAAAGGCCAACAGAAATATCTACAACAGTATATGTCTATCTCTCAAGGTACACTCGCAATACCTATTCTTATCTATACCTATAGCAAAACTAACATAGTTAAATCGATGTGCGCGTTTCACGCAAAAAGTACTGAACCGATTTCAATTAAATTTTGTATAGTGATAGCTTATCACTCGAGTCAACATTTAGGATACCTTTTACTACAGGCACATTTTTCATTCCCGCGGGAAAACGCAATGACTGGTTCTATCGAGTCGTCCTTAGAAGTTTATATGGCTAACGCTGGCTGAACCTTAAGAGATAAATCAAAACAATGTACTAGAAAATTGTAGGTCTTAAAAAGTTCTACAGAAAAGTTCTCAACGGTATATGTCTATCTCCTAAAGTACACTCGCTATAACTATTTTTATTAAATGATATTACTGTTTTCTTATACGAGTACGTTATCTATACTATAATAAAGCAGTAACTTAGCGAAATCTGTACATGAAATATTTTTTAAAAACAATGACTGTAACGTATTATGTATACGATATAGACCCCAAAACAATAGTTATTAATTTTTTTGTCTGTTTGTCTTTTTGTCTGTTTGTCTGTTTGTCTGTTTGTCTGTTTGTCTGTTTGTCTGTACGCGTTTCACGCAAAAAGTAATGAACCGATTTCAACGAAATTTTGTGAACTGATAACTTATTACTCGGGTCAACATTTAGGATAACTTTTACTTTTGGAAAATCTTTGTTTCCCGCGGGAAATCGCAATAACTGGTTTTATCGAGTCCTCCTTAGGAACCCCCCGCTGGCTAAACCTAAAGACATACATCAAAACAATGTACTAAAAAATTGTAGATCTTGAAAAGGCCAACAGAAATATCTACAACAGTATATGTCTATCTCTCAAGGTACACTCGCAATACCTATTCTTATCTATACCTATAGCAAAACTAACATAGTTAAATCGATGTGCGCGTTTCACGCAAAAAGTACTGAACCGATTTCAATTAAATTTTGTATAGTGATAGCTTATCACTCGAGTCAACATTTAGGATACCTTTTACTACAGGCACATTTTTCGTTCCCGCGGGAAAACGCAATGACTGGTTCTATCGAGTCGTCCTTAGAAGTTTATATGGCTAACGCTGGCTGAACCTTAAGAGATAAATCAAAACAATGTACTAGAAAATTGTAGGTCTTAAAAAGTTATACAGGGAAGTTCGCAATATTATATGTCTATCACCTAAGGTACACTCGCAATTACTATTTTTATTCACTACTCGCGACTCACAGGCTGACTTATTAACGTTTAGCTCAGTTCAGCAGTGAAACGTAACTAGGGACGAACCCGAGCGAAGCGAGGGTGAGTCGCTAGTTTAAAATATATTTCTGTATTTAACACTATATTTAAACAGACAAAAGTTTCAAAATTTTAAAATGGATACTTAACAAGGACCTACATGGTATGTGATACATACCGTGTAGGTGCTATGTAGATTGTAGGTACATAGCTATAGCGAATTTTAAGAAGACTTCCGTCATGTTTTTTGACTAAAAACAACTATTCCACGGGAACCGTACATTTTTCCGGGATGATATATAGCCTAAAGCCTTCCACGATAAATGGACTATCCAACACAAAAAGAATTTTTCAATTCCATCCAGTAGTTCCTAAGATTATCGCGTTCAACCAAAAAAATAAACAAACAAACAAACTCTTCAGCTTTATAATATTAGTATGGATTTTTAGACTGTATATAAAAATATTTGTGTAGATGAATAAAACTAGTAAGAGATTTGGCGTTCATCCAAAATGCAATGCACGCTTATAACGATATATTGTAACTCTGACCTTTTTGAACCCCTACTACAGCTTGTCACGCGAACTTTATCGATATTATTTTACTAGCGACTCACCAACGCTCCGCTCGGGTTTGTCCCTAGTTACGTTTTAACGTTTAGTATAGATTTCTCAGAGATGATATATTTTCCTGCAGTAAAAAGTATTATACATACATATAAAGACAAAATGAATAAAATTCTCAACACCCAATGTTAAACTTGTTGATAATGGTGTAATATTAAATGGAGAAGTGTTGAAACCGGTAGAGTCAACTAAATTCCTAGGTATTATCATAGATTCCAAACTGCAGTGGGGCCCCCATATTGAGGGACTAGCGAGTAGACTCAGCTCTGCAGCGTTCGCGGTAAAAAAATAAGACTTCTTACTGATGTAGATACAGCTCGCATAGTATATTTCAGTTATTTTCATAGTATTATGTCCTACGGTATCTTATTATGGGGAAATGCAGCAACTATTAATACGGTCTTTGTCCTGCAGAAAAGAGCTATTCGTGCAATTTATAGTTTAGGTCCTAGAGTGTCATTAAGAGATAAGTTTAAAGAAATAAAAATATTGACTGTTGCTTCTCAGTACGTGTACGAAAATGTTATGTATGTTCGTAAAAATATACACGAATTTCCCAAGAATTGTGACATGCATACATAACATTAATACTAGGAGCAAACACAAACTTGTAATGCCTGTGACTCGTCTACAGAGAGTCAGTAATTCTTTTTATGGACAATGTATACGCTTGTACAACAGGATCCCAGAAAATGTTCAAAAAGCTTTCATCGGTAAACTCAAAAAAATTGTTAAAGAACGTTTGTGTGCTAAAGGCTATTATACAATAAATGATTTTATAGAAGATGGCACGCCTTGGGAATGAAGTGATCGCCTCCAGGCTACTTCAACTTTATAGTAATATTGTAAATTATAATTTATTAAAAAAATATTAGTCCCGCTGAGTTTCTTTCGCCAGTTCTTCTCAGGTCTGAGGCTTCTTCTTTCCGAACTGGTAGTAGACTCATGACGTTCAGTAAAAAATTGTAATAATTTAATGCTGAATAAAATATTTTGAATTTGAAATTTGAATTTGAATATTATATATGTTGACCTGGATAACCAGCTATCATCATACCAAATTTCATCAAAATCTGTCCAGTGGTTTTCTCATAATGCCTTCTCAGACAGACAGACAGACAGACAGACAGACAGACAGACAAAAAATCTAAAAACTATAGATTCGGCCCCTGTATCGATAATAATGACTATTTCAATAAGATTTTCAAAAAATATATAATGTACAGATTCCACTCAGAACTTTATTACGTGAAGGTATTATTTTATCAACAAAATCTAGAGCATAGATACTAATTTTCATTATAATTTGAAATTTAATTTAATATGCATTGCTTTAAACCGCTAGGGCTTGTTTTAGTTAAAATTACTTTTTAGCGAAAAAATAAAAAAAAATTAATCTAAAATTAGACGCTACTCGATTTTTTTTTTAATTTTTAATTCTTTATGTGATCAAGTATCAAGAGTGATTCCATATACATTTCAAAACAAATCTACCCCCCCAAGGGGGAAGGAGACCTTTTTCATATTTATTTAAGTTTTTAGATTTTCTTAAAAGAAAATTGTACTTTTGCCCAAAAACTCCAAAAACTGAAGCTCGGTCGCCCAGATACTACAAAATAAGACCCCGACAAAATCTGAGAAGAAAGTTTCA
This sequence comes from Fabriciana adippe, assembly GCA_905404265.1. Classification (NCBI taxonomy): domain Eukaryota; kingdom Metazoa; phylum Arthropoda; class Insecta; order Lepidoptera; family Nymphalidae; genus Fabriciana; species Fabriciana adippe. The sequence continues at coordinate 2,125,101 of FR989997.1, read as the reverse complement.
ATTAAAATAAAGAAAATGAATTGTTTATAATACGTATTTATAATAACAAAAAGCATCGATAATAACAAATATGAAACCCTAAAAATCAAACAACGCAAGTATATAAGTAAATATATGTATATGGCAAAGCCTTTCATATGAATGTTGCTAACGTGGGCGGGTCGACTGCAAATATAACTACATCAATACAATATATCTACTTGTGTGTAGGTGGAATACTTGCAGTTTGAAATCTCAGAGAATAATATAACAATAACTTATTTCACTATCCGAATTTTCAATGTTGTAGAATGTGCTTAATTTATAAACTACATATATGTACTTTTATAAAATACATTTTGAACGATATTTTACTCGATTTTATCAAGGTTTTAGATTATATTGATAATACAGGCTAAAGTCGCGAAGCTAAGTCTTAATCGTTATAAATTATTATACATATTTTCAAAAGGATCAGTATATCTATACTAATATTATACAGAGGCAGAGTTTGTTTGTTTGTTTAGTTGAACGCGCTAATCTCAGAAATTACTAAACCGATTTGAAAATTCTTTTTTTGCATTAGGGTCTCTGCCCACTACACCGTCTCATACCACGACCGTGCTATGAACGTATCAGGCACGGAAACGAGCACGGCACGGACTACTATGCCCACTAGACCGAATCAACAGCGTATCATGCCAGTACATAACGGTTATAGTAGGGATTGCAATCCGGAAAACGGATCCGGTAATCCGGCGGATCCGGCACCATTGAACGTTTACCGGATCCGGTACCAATATACCGGATCCGGCGACCGGATCCGGTGCTAGCAATTTTTGGCAAAATAATAAAGATGTTGCATGTATAGGCCCTATGCAGAAGAGATTCGACCCTGTTAAAGGTAGACTTTCGAAGCAAGAGTCAATAACGCGGCGTTTATAGCGTTACCGACGCCGCGTAAGTTGACTGGTGTCAGTGACGCCTTGGTGACTTTGGATGGCCACGACAGACGTCCATCATCGTATCGCCTTTGCCGCGCCCACCACATCTCCACAGCTCTTTTAAAAGTATTTCCGTCAGTGACGCTGCGCTCGAATGTCGTTCCCTACATTTACATAGTGCAAGCGTCAGTGAGGTCGCGACAGGGCGGCAGATTAATGCACTATGAATATGTAGGAAACGACATTCAAGCGCAGCGTCACTGACACCGTGTCAGTGTCGCTGCGACTGTGATGTTAGACCCTAGCGTTACTGCAGCGCTCATGTTCGCAGTGTCGCCGCCGCCCACGTGTATTTTGAGGTATTTTCAATAAAAAATCATACAATGGCATCTGTTGAAGCGTTTACTGAAAATGATGAAATTTTAATTACACTGGTGTCCCGATTTCGACTTTTTGATGAAAATTGGATGAGTGGAAGGCCCTTTTTACACTGAGATATTATCGAATTAAAAGGTCATCATCTTCTTCCTCTTCTATAATCAATTCAAGATAATCCATAATGAAATACTTTTATAAGAGCTGTCGAAATGTGGTGGGTGCGGCAAAGGCGATGGAAGTCTGCCGTGGCTATCCAAAGTCACCAAGGCGTCAAAGTTGTTTTTATATATGTTTTATTTTTTATAAACTACCTATATTAAGTACAATGACACTTGATTAACTTACTAACAGTTCATTTTGAACCAAAAAGCGAAAATCATCCTGATTTAATCAATCCGGCCGGATCCGGTCGGACTGAAAATGACGCCGGATTGCAATCACTAGGTTATAGTGACCGTAGCATCCGTGTATCATCCGCGTATCATATCCGTATGGTTCCCGTTTTAGTATTACCTGTTGTTTCTAGATAAATATCACTAATATTGAAGTATTAGTTACAATGTTATAATATTGCCAGACGAATATATTAATATTACCTAATCCTGAGAAATATCGGTGCTAACCCAGCTTTAATAACGATTATCGCCCATTTCTACAAGACAAGCGGCAATACGTAACGGGCTTAGAACGGTCATCATACGCGGTTATAACGGTCATCATACCCGTATGCTCACCGGTTCAACAACGTCGCGTGTCAGGCACGGAGCGTACCGGCACCGGCAAAATATTCTCGCCGACAATTGTTGACGCTCCGTGCACGGCACGCGACGGTGCCGGTCGGTGACGGAACGGTCTAGTGGGCAGAGTCTCATACATTTCAATACAAAGAATATTTTTTTGCCTGACACGCTCCTAGCACGGTCATGGTATGAGACGGGGTAGTGGGCAGACTCCTTTAGACAGTCCGTTTATTGACGAAGGCTATCGGCTACATATTATCTCGGGAAAATGTACGTTTACCGTGGGGTAATTTGTTTTTGTCTACTGACGAACCCGAAGCGAAGCGAGGGTAAGTCGCTAATATTTCATAAGTTTTAACATAATAAAAAAGATAAAATATATTTTTCAACTCTAGTACCTACGCTCTTAGTGCCCCGCCCTTGTTAGTGGTCTTAAGCTTTCTATTTTTACCCCACATTTCAGTAAGTAGTATGAAGACTAGTTGAGTTTAAATTAAGCGGGATAGGTTCTTACTTCTTGCCTATGTGCTCATGACAGTTATCAGCCAAATTTTTGATTGTTTGTAAAAGCATAGACATTATTGGTTGAAATACGACATTATAAAATAAATGTAGGTATACTTAATTTTTCTCGATGTTTCCATGTGTTATTTTTACTGTCCCTGACAACGTTTTTTTTTGTACTAAAATTTTTTAACAAAATATAAATTAAAATAATCTCACAATGAGTTAAATATTTTAAATATCAGAAACATATGTTTCTGGAATATTATAATTTCTTTGCTGGACATATTTAAGGTCAACGTTCATAAAACATTTGTATTAAAATGCTCTTTGTAATTCTCTCGTCGTAGGCGGCTACGACCGTACATAGTGTAGGTAGCTACGTCAAGCGTAGGCGTTTCACTACGTAGCGATGCTACGACGTCCCATTAAGAACGGGGAGGTTTCGTTGGGTTTTAATGGGTTTGCTGGTGTGTCCCACATAACCATCTGTATGTACGCAGGTGGTATGCGTAAATGCATTTCCCAACGTTAAAGAAAAAAACGGCGTTTCATTACACAGGTTTTGGACTAAAACAGTATGACTGGGATTAAAACCTTAGTTTTATTTAAAATACCAATAAGTTTGTTTTATTTTAAGCACATTATTATATTGGTTTAGGAATATTACAAAAATTTTGTAATTTTTTTCGCGTTTTTATGCCATAACAGTGCTAAATAAGCATCTACTTGTAAGATGCTTTAGTCTATGAGTACTACCGGCTATTCCAGGAGAGTCAATGATGAGATCTGAAATGTAAGGGATGAAGGAAATAGGAGGTTAAATGGCTTAGTTTGATGCTCTCACCCATCGAACGAAAGGCAACAGTATTGGTATATTCTGTGAGATGGTAATACTTCCTTGACTGTAGCATCCTATTCATACTAACACCATATGACACTTAAACTTCATGTTATTCAGAGTTGTCTACAAATGTTTTTGACAAAATGTGTCTTATTAAACTTAAGCTTTAAAGATATATCGTGACATTCATCACTGCATTCCACTTAACCTACACTTTGCTGTACAACATGGCTTCTTACAAACATACTTCATGTGAGTAATGAACGACCCTTGAGTTTGTATTTCAACTTTATAAAAGCTTACAAAGCTTGCTTTGAGCAAAACATTTACGAGTATTGCACGTTTATAATATTTCCTTTAATATTAACTCAATCTATACGCATAATAAAATTGTAACTAAGCCAAATCTGTACATTAAATATTTTTTGGAAAATCTTATTGAAATAGACATTATTATCTAAACAGAGACCGAATCTATAGTTTTTAGAATTTTTGTCTGCCTGTCTGTCTGTCTGTCTGTTACCTCATCACGGGAAAACCACTGGAGGGATTTTGATTAAATTTGGTATGATGATAGCTGATTATCCGGGTCAACATATAGGATACTTTTTACTGCGGAAAAATATCTCATCTCTGAGAAATCTATACTAAACGTTAAAACGTAAGCAGGTTCGAACTCGAGCGGAGCGAGGGTGAGTCGCTAGTTAAATATATAACTAATATAATTCAAAGAATGGACGAAACGATATAGAAACAATAGAATCAAATGGCTTCTAAATAAATGGTTATGGGGGACGTAATAGTGCAAATATTGCTACAAATGCAATTTACTGGACAGTTTTACTGCATATCGAAGTAATGGAATAAAACAAATAAAATAAAACATTCTCTCCTGGTCGATCGGTGAATCTATATTAAAATAGATGATTTTAAATGCTTCGAATCTACGTTAAAATTGAATGTTATGGTGATAAAACTAAATGTTTAAATTTAAATCACTAGATGGCACTGTGGTGGTAAAGCTAATAATAATTTATATTCCGGAAAGATAACATCTGCCGAGATAGACATTCCTTTTATAAATATATATGCTGGGATATTAACACACAGTACCATCTAGTTCCATGATAAGCTACGAGGTTTGTGTTATCGATACCAGATAGTTGATACACTACACATATACAGCTTCAAATACATATATTATAAATATACACACCCATGATTGGAGTACAAACAGCGAGACTCGAACTCGCGACCGATGGCACAGCAAGCACTACAAACTGAGCCAAACGTATCGTATTTATGAATCCCTATTCTGTGTAAAAATATTACACTTTAGCCATAAAAGGGTGGCCTTGTTCCCTTAATCGATAGTTCCATATACAATGTATATCAAACGAGGCAGAATCTAGGACGACGAATACTGAGCCACGGCTTCCTGTTCCGCATTTTCATTTTACACAGATGGGGACAAATATCATAAATTTAATTTCATAATATGCTGAGAGACGTACAGCTTTTTTCATTCCGGCTTAAATTTCAAAAAAGAGCAGGAACCTAATTAGGCTGTTTTTATTGAAAAACTAATTTTTATATAGAAATGCTAAATTTTTATGTTTTTTGTAATTGTTATCCCCAATTACCTTAACATGTACAATTTATATATATTTTTGTGATGGCATCTAAAAGCTATTTATATTGATGTTGCATTCGATAGGTTTGAAAGAAAAATATTTTTGATTAGACCATGTATGTGGCTATGGGCTGGGACTCCAAAAATTAAATATATTTTTTTTTATTAATTTTTATATATCCTATGATACTCATACTATCCAGACGAATACAATGACGTATTTTTGTTGGGCATACATACATATATGTAGATCAAACACATAATCATTTTTGGCTTCACCGCAGTCGAGAAAAAATGTTGATGACCAAAAAAAAAATTATCATTTATTTGATACTTGCCCTCAGGTGGGTGCTCAAACAGTTGACTATACTAGAGTATGATAGACGCTTAATTGGACATAATGTATTTTAATTGACAGGATTTAACATATAAAATATTTATTTACAGGTAAGCAGTCCTACACAGTACTTTTGGTACAGGACAACCCTCCAGATATCCGAAGACATCAACTACCCTGAATCCTTCAATTACAAAATAGCTCTCGCGCTCATAATTGCCTGGATTCTTGTCTACTTGTGCATGATCAAGGGCATCGCATCTTCTGGGAAAGTAGTATACGTGACTGCGACGTTTCCTTACATTGTTCTAGTTATATTCTTCTTCAGAGGTATAACCTTGAAGGGAATGGGAGATGGTTTAGTCCATCTGTTTAAACCAAAATGGCACAAAATTCTAGATCCTGTAGTCTGGCTTGAAGCTGGTACCCAGATATTCTTCTCTCTAGGCTTAGCCTTTGGAGGCCTTATTGCCTTCAGTTCATATAACCCAGTCGATAACAACTGCTATCGAGATGCTATTATGGTGTCAATGACAAACTGCCTCACTTCCATGTTTGCTGGCATCGTCGTCTTTTCTATTATAGGTTTTAAAGCGACCATGGTATATGAAAAGTGTTTAGAAACTAGAAATACGACACTGCTCGAAATGTTTGGATCGGCATACAGATCGATGACGTTTCCTGAGGCGGGTCAAATCGTTACAGTGGACTTAAATGGCAATCTAACAAAATTAATAATGCCAAGTTTGCCCGAATGTGATCTACAGAAGGAACTTGATAATGTAAGTATTTAATTGAATTTGCCTTTTCGTTATGATAAAAAGTAAGGGTAGGGGTTTCGTCCTATAATCTGTACTAATATTGTAAAGCTGAAGAGTTTGTTTGGTTGAACGTGCTAATCTCAGAAACTACTGATCCGATTTGAAAAATTCTTTTTGCATTAGATAGCCCGTTAACTCAAAAAGGCTATAGGCTATATATCATCCCGAAAAAATGTACAGTTCCCGTGGGATAGATTTGTTTTTGTCTAGGGACGAACCCGAAGCGAAGCGAGTGTGAGTCGCTAAAAATAAATAATGTATAAATACTGTACTAAAGCAAAACGGTTAATTTTAAATTTTATTATAAGGGAATAGGTACAATTCTCGTGGCTCTCTCGTGACTCGAATTCAGAAAGTTTCCTTATTTTATGCTAAGACAGGCACGCCACCACTAAACCAAATGGCCAAATATTATCTACAGTAATAATATACTTTATGTCGTATTTGTCTGATAAATCATTTTAATCATTAATTATGTTGGTCCCAAATAATACAGAGTGGTTCATGTTGCTCGACGATAATTAATGTGCACCCATCAAGCGATAATTAACATAGTGCTTTGAAACATTTAGCTTAGGATGTTTTATTAAACCAACCTAATATTATATTTATATTATACTAGTGACTCACCCTCGCTCCGCTCGGGTTCGTTCCAAGGTACGTTTTAACGGTTAGTATAGATTTCTCAGAGGTCAGATATTTTACCGCAGTCATAAGTATCTTATATGTTGACTCGGATAACCAGTTATCATCATACCGAATTTCATCAAAATCTGTCTAGTGGTTTTCTCGTGATGCGGTCCTAGACAGACAGATATGTAGACAGACTGACAGACAAACAGACAAATATTCTAAAAACTATAGATTTGGCCTTTGTATCGATAATAATGACTATTTCAATAAGATTTTACAAAAAATATTTTGCTTGTAATGTTAAAATAACTTTTTACTAAATAGTTGTTAATTTAACATTACAAAGTTACACTTCAATTTTATTTACCTGTATAGATTAGTATAGATTATCCAATAATGAAAAAAAATATGTGTGTGTACACTTATGTACGCACGCACGTAAGAAGTTATACTTATTTGGCTTAAAAATAGCTAAAGATTTCATCCCATATGTCAGAACTCACTGGAATGATAAATTAATAAAATAATTAAATGAGGCATATTAGGCATATTATAATCATATATTTATAGAATATCATTTAAGGAAAAAATATAATATTATATATCATTTGTCAGACAATAACAACGGTTACCATGGCAACAAACAGTTTACTTCATCATGTCGCTTTTTGGCTGTCGACGTGCGCGCGCATCGTAAAAATTTTACTGTCATAATTTTTTCCAAACATCCCAAAAGAAGTATAACTTCAATAAATTTCAATATTTCTGTTTAAAAGCCGTAATACTAAATTTCTTAACCTATTCTTTTGTCCTTAAGTGCAATCGTCCTCTCTTTCATTATTTACTTTTAACCTGGCATGATTGATGATAAAATTTTAATCCATTTTTCAAGTACGTACTGAAATACATTATAACTGGGCATATCTATGTAACTTTAGTGAAAGTAAAAATATAATAAGTAGTTGGTATAATAATAAGGCCTTAAAAATTAATATATGTCAGTACTCCTGAAAAACACAACTAAATTATAAATAAAAGCTTGTTTTTACAAAGCCATTTTAGCTTGACTTGTAGCGTAACCAAATTACCGTAACGTAATCAAATTTTAGAAGTAGGTACATTCTACTCTACGCATCGATTTAAAAGTACTTAAAACTGCGGAAGATGATACAGTATTTTGCCTGCCCACCTAAATATAACTGTCTCAGTGGTGTAGTAACCACTAGACCACTAGCACGTACGGTCACAGTTTCAGTGGTCCTGGATTCGAGTCTCGGTCGGGCCAAGTTTAGTTATTGAGTATTTCTGTCAAGAAATCCTCAATAACAGCCCAGAGTTGGGAAGTTGGCGGTGTTTCACCTCCATGCTTCCTAGATAGCACGTTAAACTGTCGGTCCTGCGCCTTAACTCTCACCGGTCGTGTCGAGTAGTCATCCCACCGGAATATGAGAGTGACAGGAATAGAGAGTGCACTTGTGTCTCCTATAATATCACCTGCGCTGGCTAGTCTCAATGACATTGACCGCCATTGCCGAAATCGGTGGGGAGGACATTATTATTTTGACACCATCCTACTGATCAAATGATGGAACCGATACTGGATGCTTCAATTGATACTAGCAAAACTTTTTCTCAGGCCCATTTGCGTTTTATCTGTGTTTTAATATTTGAAAAACATATTTATCAAAATAAAATCCCGACTAATATAGATAATATTTTATATCTTCCAATGTAAATAAACCAAAATGTAAATATTACTATATGAAATAGGTATACTCGAACTTCATCATACGAGTACTCGTTTGAAATAGACTTTTCACATTTATTAACGTTCATCGGAAATGAAAGGGATTATTGCCCTCTCATAGCTTTCATAAAGCTTTTCTGATGATTAAAAAAGCTTAGCTCGCTCAATTTTAGCCTTCAATATTGGGTTTAAATTGTATGTTCAGTTTGTTTTGGACCTAATATGGATACTTATATGTAATGATATGCGTACTACTATACTTGTACTTTCATTTTGTAAATTTGATGTCATCACAAATATTGTGTTAGCCATTTTTGGTAATTCTCTTTAGTTATATCTCCATAAAAATACATATATTAGGTATAATGGTTAATATTTATTTTACACCAATGAAACAGCTAAGCGAGAAAACACAAAATGTATTGTACTTTATATTTTTTATTACATAAGCATTATTTTTAAATATTAAGAAGTACGAAATTCATTTTCAACACATTATAATAATTGAATGAATAAAAATCTCTTAATGTAAAAAAAAAAAACAATAAAATATAACAAATAATTGCTATACTGATTATTTTAGGACTAAATAACCCCATGTTCTTTTCCAGACTGCATCAGGTACGGGATTGGCCTTCATAATTTTCACAGAAGCTATCAACCAATTCCCAGGAGCCCAGTTCTGGTCCATCCTCTTCTTCTTAATGCTGTTCACCCTCGGTATAGATTCTCAGTTCGGAACACTAGAGGGTGTGGTGACGTCCATTGTGGATATGAAACTTTTTCCAAATCTTCGCAAAGAGTATCTAACTGGAGGTCTATGCCTACTTTGTTGCTTATTGTCTATGGGATTTGCTCATGGTGCCGGAAGCTATATATTTCTACTCTTCGACATGTACAGCGGAAACTTCCCCTTGCTGATAATTGCGTTTTGTGAATGCATTGGAATCGCTTACGTGTATGGAGTTAAGAGGTATTTTTTTAATATTTTCTTAGATTTACACTAATATTTGACATTTTAGATGTAAATATCTCTTCGGATTTTTTTCGCGGATTTATTTTGATTTTTGATTCCCGACGTTTCGAATGATTTAAAACATTCATGGTCTCTCCCGTGACCACGATTGCTGTAAAGAATCCAAAACGTCGGAACGAATTATTTAAAAGATATTTTTTTGTATATTTACCTATAAGAATATATTATATAAAATACATACTGTTTAGATTTTATTCGTTTTATATATACAAAAACACACTCGGTGTTTGTGACATCATCAACGAATTTGAGGAAAATTCGGAATGAACATAGCTTATTATATCTGAAACATTTATTATATTTTCCACGCAAAGAAGTGAAAAATTAATAACTTATGAAGCTTAAAAAACATTTAACGAGCTTCTCGGTTATTAGAGCTTTTTATGATTTAAATGTATTACTTTTTAATAATTTGAATTAATTTACAATAACTGTAGCTAAAATTAACAATAGCTGTCTTATTCAGTTAAATTACTTTCTCAATCCCGTCTTTGTTTGAGAAGCGATTAGTATTCACGATTCTAACTTTGAACGGAAGCAGGCGTGAAATGGCGTGAAATGTTGTGAAGTTTCTAATTAGGATTTTGCAAGACACTTTGTACACTAATTTATAATAAGCCCTAATATTGGGCAGTTTTAAGTTATTGGGTTTTATAAAAAGTTATTTTCGTTCCATACAAACCTGATAACTACGTTTGGCACGACTCAAGACTAGAACCCAGGACTTCGGTCTGCAGTCAAAAATTCTAGCCACTACAGTTAGATCAAGTTGTTGGCAATTCTTGTTGGTATTCTCGTAATATATAAGACCATGTTTTCTTACAATTTTTTCTTCTCTTTTGTGCCAGTACGGATTAAAACTTAGATCGTAGCTTCGAGATAAAACTCGCTACGTAGCAAAAGCTAATTTAACTTCTGTTCAAGAGCTTTCATGCCATCAACATATATTAATTTTGACACATATAAAAGAGATTTTATTTATTTGAGTGTTCATTTGTTCCTTCAGAAATATAAATGTGTACAATTTTCTTTGATGAATGAAGTAAATGCCTATACGAGTTTATTACAACGTTTTCAATTTATGTAAAATGTAAATTGGTAATTCATTTACTCGGTTGGGTTTTGCTTTTCAATTCATCGTTGAAAGTTTTCAGATAAATTGAATTTTATTGAAAATATTCAATTACATTTATTATTGGTCAAAACACAAATTTCAAATCAATAGTATTAAGGGTACTTTTAAATCCAGCTCGGTAAAGATATTAAGTATTTTTTAGATTTATATTTCACACTTTGTTAGTTTAACCAGAGGTAAATTTAACTTGTTTTTTATCATCATATCATATTTCGTGGTTTTCTCGTGATGCGTTCTCAAAAATTCTAAAAATTGTAGATTTGGCCTCTGTATCGTTAATAATGACTATTTCAATAAGATTTTCCAAAAAAATATTTAATACACAGATTTGACTCAGTTAGAATTTTTTTATATGTATAGATACATCTAATATATAAAATCCTCGTGTCACAGTGTTTGTAACAAAACTCCTCCGAAACGGCTTGACCGAATCTTATGAAATTTTGTGTGTATATTCATTGGGTCTGAGAATAGGACGTAAACTATTTTTCACACACCTAAGTGATAACGGTGGCCCGCCCTAGGGGTGAACCCGAGCGGAGCGGGGTTGAGTCGCTAGTATATGTATAGATATCATAAAATAGAAACTTATTTGCACAATCAATTAAAGAAAAATCTTAGATGAATGAATGTATTTTTTTAATATAACAAATAACTGAAGTTAAAGCAAAACATAAAAATGTTCGATGATACGGGTCCCTCGGTAAGCGACTCGCACTTGTCCAATTATTTTATTTACTTTATAAATAAATATGACACTGTCATGACGGTTTTTCAGTTAAAGTTACAATAAATAAAAGTTGACAACGCGGAGGTGTTTTTCCGACGCGGATTAAAAAGTGTATCTTTAAAAGCTGGAGTACAACAAAGCTTTTCCATGAAAGGTTTAATGTCACAAAAAAAATTCTGTATATTTCACTTGTCATATTATTCACACGTGTTCCCGAAAGCAGAGTGTATTTTAATGTAACCAACATACACTCACTTTTGTATTTATAATATAGACGAAGACTTTCATATATAATAAAGATTTATTCATAATGTCAACCTTTACTTACAGATTCGCAGATGACATAGAGTTAATGACGGGACAGCGTCCAGGTATATACTGGTTGATTTGTTGGAAATACCTGTCTCCTCTCGCCATGCTCTCGATCCTCATATCCTCGTTTGTTGAGCTGGCTATGGAAGGTTCAGGATATGATGCATGGATCAGCTCTGAAGGTGATACTGTGCGGAAACCCTGGCCTATATGGGCAATTATGTTGGTGCTTGTAATGATATTAGTTTCCGTGCTCTGGATACCTGGCTTGGCTATATGCAGGTAAATAAACTTACTAACATTTTTAAAAGATTTAAACGTTGTTTTTAGGGTGAGTAGCTTGTTTGGTTGGCATTACTATTGTGCCAGAGGTAGTAGATTCGATCTTTTCGAGGAGAATATTCGTTTTGTCCATTTAAATATTTTTCCAGTTTATTAATAGCAAGCTGAACGTTAATAGTACATATTTAACTGGAAATAATAGGTACAAAGATATGTATCCGTATATATATACCTATAAACTTCTTAATTTTTTCAGATACTTCGGTATACCTATAATAGATGATGAGGAACGTGCGTGGTTCCCAGCTGATGATCTTCGAGATTTCCACGGGATTGAACCCCGACCCGTCTCCGCAATTGAAACTGTACTATTCTGCACTCGACCAGATGGTACTGAGGGATGTTGCTGGCCGGGATGCTGCGAGACAGATGACGAGGAATAAGGAATTATTTGGTCGGATAACCATAAAATGTTTTCACTCTATAGTTACCCATAGTATTGTAAAAAATAGTTTATTTTATATTTTGATAATTACAATATAATTTATTTTTATAATTTGTACTTCCCAATATTTTTCGTATTTACTCTATTTATTAACTTAAAACTGTTAATTACAATAAGTATTGAAAATACAAAAATTAATCTGCTGTGTAACATATGTAGGTTAAAATTACCGCATATTAGTGACTTTTGTGAAGACTTTAATCAGCGACAATAACTCGAGATGAAATAATTTTTAAACAGTGATTTTTTACAATTACTTATCTTTCAAAAAAATTTTTTCTATATTATACACATACAAGACATCGTTAAGAACTGGATTATGGATTGGATTCTATCGAGGTTAGACAAACGTTAACAAAATAAAACGATTGAGAGAAAATATAATATTATCAAATATTTAAATTAGAATTTGTGCTAACTATATATTTAATATATTATTATAATACTTTAGATGACTTTGCAAAACTTTTGTAGAGATTTCCTCTGTTATACCATAATTTATATATATTTAATGAGATCATAGGAACGTTTAACTTTAGTAACTTTTAGAAAAATATAAATTTATTTATAATCAACTAAATCTTTTTTATAAGTATGGTTTTTGATATGTTGAAAAATAATGTCATGTTATTACTTCAAATTTTGATATATAAGTCTTTAAGGAGTTGACAATAATATTAAATGATAATGACAATAATGATGTTAATAGATTCAAGACTTACATATAACTAGAAAGGACAATACATATAACACGCTCAAAAGTTAGGTGAGTTTAGTAATTCAATATAAATCTTTGATGTGATATTTGTTACCCTTTTAGAGCTGTATTACTGTATAATCATATTTTTTGTAATATTTAAGTATTATACTTCTTATTTCTCTTATATAAACAAAACAGATAATTTTAAGTAGTCACAATATATATATATATATATATATATATATATATATATATATATATATATATATTAATTACAACATTATTATGTAAATTTAAAATTATTTACTTAGATATTTCCTTCAAGATACTTCCTTGTAAATCAGTTGAAAAATATAGAAACCTAGAGACGTAATAATAATTTTATTATATAATAAAATGTCACATATTAATTGTTCTGGAACAGCGACAATATAAAACCTATTACGTAATATAAGATAAAAATTAATGATAAATGTTATAAACTTAAAAATTATCTATTATTTATAAGCAAACAAATCTATTTTATTTTAAATGAAGTGATTTTCATTTTAAAAATATCAAACATACGTACATAAATGATTCCAAACAATATAAGTTTCAATAAAATTCTCTACAACAGGGTTTTAGATCAATATCATAAATTGAAACAGCGCATATCAGCGAAATATCAACAAAAATATAAAAAAAGGCAGCTAAAACTACTTATTCGGCCTATACCTAAATAAATTTATGGTATATCAAAGTACTAATAGGGTCTTTATATATTATTATACGTTGATGTTTTTGTCGATTAAGGCTCTTATGATGAATACATCACTTTCTTTTGCCTATACTTAGACACAAACAACTGAAAATTTAATTTTATAAAAAAAGTAAATACTCGTATAATAATTGTACTGCCGCGTAATATTGTTATTCGCTCAATGATGTTTGTAAAGATTAGTTTCAAAGAAGAAAAATTATAATACGAGTAATACTATGTATATTAGAATAGATATTAGAAATGTATGTACTCTAAAAAATGTTCTTTCGGCAGAATGATCTATGACTAGAATAAAAAATGTATCTTATGATAATATAAGTTAAAATAAGCTTATAGCGACTGTATACTATCGGCTACGGTTGGGCCATGTTTGCCAATATCTAGCGTCCGTATCATATAATGCAGTCTTGTTAAATAGTTATAGTTTTATCGCTGGTAGTAAAATCAAAAACAAATATCAATATTTAAAAAAAAGGCAAAGCTTTTGGTGTTATTTTTATAAAATATGTCAATTAAATCTCTTGTTATTCATATTATATATAGTCGCAGAGAGATTCTGACATTATTTGTGCAAAATTATTGCTGTATATGTATAATTTTGAACATTTATTGCCTTACTTTTTGTTATAAATTACTTACTTGTTAGGAATGCTTAATAAGCGCACATCGAATCATATTATACTATTTAGAAGTATTGTACGATAAACGAATAATAAATGTTTATTTTGTAGACGTTTAAAAAAAGCAGCACTTTGTTGAAAATATAGGATTAAAAAATATATAAAGACAATAACGTAACATGCGCGCTGGTGTTATATGTGAATTTTACGAAATCAATTTATGCAATAAAAAATATGAATAATTCACAATTTATATAAGAACTTTTGTGTATCAGCTGACAATAAATGATAGATGAATAATAAAAAATAAATTACTAGTGTGCGCTTAGCCTTACTATTTCATCGCACTTGTCACGTTTCGCACAATTTTTTAATCGCCATAGATAATTAAGAAAATGCTGAGAATGGTCTTCCGTTGAATATTTTATTTAATAATTATTATTTTTCAATAACTAATTAACTTATTATTTAATCGATAGTCTTTCTTATAAAAAAATAATTAATGTTCTAATAATTATTGAAACTATAATAAGATTTAATAAATTATTCGTTATATTTATTACTTTCATACCGACTCAATATTATTATAAATAGATTTGATATCGATATTTAAATCGATTCAAAAACATGTTAAAGTTGCTACTTTAAAGAAAAAATACTTCATAAAACCAGAAGTCGATTAAATAAAAAATATTTAAATATTTAATTTGCAAAGTATTTTCAAGTTTTAAATTAATTATATAATATTCAACCAGAGACTTCTTTCTCAGCAACCATTTTATAGTCAAGTGGACAATAATGTAGTGAACTGTTGTATAGACATAATTCAAAACATACTATTCCTAAATATAATGTTAATCTTTGGATTGCATATCTTGTTGTTTTGTGTACCTATTGTAAATTTTGTCTAACTATTGCGTGTTGATGGTAAATAAATGTTTAAAAAAATAGTTTTGTTTTATATTTGGAACGTATGGATATATTTAGATTTGTGGTTCCCGACGTTTCGAATGCTTTACAGCAATCATGGTCACGGAAGAGACAGGGCGGGTCAAATAAATCCGCGAAAAAATCCGAAAAGATAGTTTTATTTAAAATGTCAAATATTCGCGTAAATCTAAGAAATTATTATTTCGTATGGATATAAAATAGTTACGCTTATTAGTAGACTTGCAACGAATATTCGGCTACTATTCGGTATTCGGCCTATTCGGCTACATTTAAGCTATTCGGCCGAATACCGAATATCTAGATACTATTCGGGCGAATACCGAATACTTCAATAATATGTTTTGCTGTAATCAGAAAATAATAGTGAATATAGGTGTGATTAAAAGAAAGGTGAAATATTTTTTTTTTTATAATCTTTATTGCTTTTGATTTAAGCCTTTAGTAATATTGTTTAACGTAATTTCTTTTTGATTAAGAAAATAATTATTAAAAAGTGCAAAAACAGGTTAGAAATTCTAAGTAGTTGAAACGCAACGCCATCGGTCAGACCGAACATGCCGTCGAAGTATTATCATAACAGAGCAATTAGCGATTTTGTGGCTTACAAATTGAGTCATCATTTCTGTGTATATCATACTGTGACGTCACGCTACAAGCGCGAAATGGCGAATATTTAAAGTATCCGTAACGGCATGATATTAAAAAAAAAGGTAAATTTTATAATACTTTCTTAGATTTACGCGAATATTTGACATTTTAAATAAAACTATTTTTTCGGATTATTTCGCGGATTTATTTTGATTTTTGGTTCCCGACGTTTCGAATGCTTTACAGCAATCATGGTCACGGGAGAGACTAAGGTGTTAGACATCTCAAAGGCATTGCATCATTATGATGCAAAAAAAAACTGCATATTCAAGCAGTAGGTTACTCCTAGATAATCCCAGATTCAGAGAAAAGTTGCTCAGAATAAATACTACTTCCTGGCGCCAAACAAGAAACAAACACGTAGATACAAGTTTTCCCGCCACGTACTGGCCGAATACTTTTGCCTAATATTCGGCTATTCGGCCAGAGTGCCCACCGAATATTCGGTATTCGGTGTATGGCCGAATATACTATTCGTTGCAAGTCTACTTATTAGCTAAGGAGTCCTTACTACAAATACCTAATAGATTTGGTTATTAATATTATAATTCTTATTCAGCACTGATAAATATACCTCGAATTTAAATATTACTTAAATTAGTATATAGCTGTTACTTGGGCCTCCGAGTGTTTTTTGGAAAATATATAAAAAATGCGTTTTTTCACAAGATACACCTGACCAATGATAGCCCAGTGTTGGAAGTGAAGCGGGTTCGGATTTTGGGTCTTACTGCTTACACCTCTAATATTTTCATGTACAAATCATTTCCAACATAATTATCACTTGTCTTACGGTGAAGAAAAACATCGCCGCCATTCATTCTTCATGTAAAGCCTGCCAAAGCGCACTTGACCAGCGTAGTCGACTATGGCCTGATACGAGGAGCGTATTAAAGGGAGACGCACTGGGACGTCAAAACGTTAAAAAAGACCACATATAATTTATAAATATATATAATTTACATATAAGTGATAAATATTCATTTTATAATTAATATCGCATTTTACAATTTTATATCGCTGCTTGCCTATTCTAATATTATAAAGAGGAAAAATTTGTTTTTTTGTTTGTTTCGAATATGCTCCGAAAAGGCCAGACCGATTTATATGAAATTCGGTAACAAGATAGTTTGAGACCCTGGGAAGGACATAGGATAGTTTTTTATCCCAGAAATCATCCCTTAAGGGTGTGAAAGTTTATATGGGGAGCAACCTAGGGACGAACCCGAGCGATATATCTATATTATACATATAATAAAATTGTAACTAAGCCGTATCTGTACATTAAATATTTTTTGGAAAACCTTATTGAAATAGACTTTATTATTGATACAGACGCCGAATATATACTTTTTAGAATATATAGTTTTTAGAATTTTTGTCTGTCTGTTACCGCATCACGGGATAACCACTGGATAGATTTTGATGAAATTTGGTATGATGATAGCTGGCTATCCGTGCCAACATATAGGATACTTTTTACTGCGGGAAAATATCTCATTTCTGAGAAAACTATTCTAAATGTTAAAACGTAACCAGGGTCGAACCCGAGCGGAGCGAGGTTGAGTCGTTAGTAATATTATAAATTATAAAAGGCCCAAGTTGCATCCAAGCAAAGCGAGGGTAATTCGCTAGTTTAAAGTAATTTTATCGCCCTAATTCCGGTTACTATCTTAGAAAGGTAGCGCAGTTCCGAAAATCAGTCAGTGGGCATTATTAATATTATAATTTATAGAAGTGTAGATAGCAATGGAATAAAACAGCAAAATGTGAAAACAAAATAAATTTCGGTGCAAATTTTGAAACCGGATTAATTTATGTATGAAAGAGCATACTGCATACAGCGCTATCTATCAATATATATACAGCATAAGCTTAATAATGAATCTGGAATTAAGTTTGTAGTGAACCTACTTGCTGTGTCAACGGTCGCGGGTTCGAGTCCGTCATTCACGTGTGTGATGAGCATGAATGTTTGTACTCTAGTCACTAATCATGGGTGTTTATATTTATAATATTGATGTATTTAAAATTATATATGTGGTGTATAAAACTGCCTGGCATCCTTAACATAAGCCTCTTAGTTTATTATGGAACTAGATGGTGCTGTGTGTTAACACAGTCTATAAAACACAACAGTCATCCAACGAAGCCGTCTAGACAGGGCAATCGTGCGGGGTGTGAGAGGTGAGACGCGGGTAGGCGAGCCAGAGCTGCATACATTTCTGCCGCTCGAATTAGTTAGCAGCTCGGGACACGACTTTAAGGGCTGTCGCGCGTTTATTTTAATTTGTAAGCAATTATAAACAGAGGTTTTCATTTAAAATAGATACCTAATCAGATATTTTCGAAGTCGGTGTGCTTTGATTTGTATTGGCTGGCACCGACTTCGAAAATATCTGATTAGGTACCTATTTTAAATGAAAACCTCTGTTTAGTTATTTTTTACTTTTCAGTGCCAGGAAGTCGGTTTTTATTTTTTTTTTAAAGTTTTTATTTTTCCATTTTTAGTGTAGACGTAATAAGCAAGTAATTTGTAAGAAGAAAGATTTTTAATAAAAACATAATATTCGATTAAGCCATTTATTTAAAAACCGCTTGACCGATTTCAATAAAATTTATATGGGACCACCGGGGAAGAATACTCTTTGAAACAAAAAAAAAAATTTCCAAATCGGTTCAGCCGTCTTCGAGAAATCCGTGAACATATATAAAAAAAAAAAAAAAAAAGATTCCGACGAATTGAGAACCTCCTCCTTTTTGGAAGTCGGTTAAAAATGGTTCATACTACCTGTGCTATATTATATATTTTTTGTAAAAATTATTTATTTGGATGAGGATTTTTTCCTAAATAAATTTTAATAACAGAAATTTGAAATCCAGTTAATCTAGAAACCGAAAATATTTGTCCGTTGCCCGTTTATAATAGGTGATTTGGAAATTTATTAATTACATTATATCATATAAAATAATGATAAATTTATATAAACTAAATTCAATTTGACTTATGTAATATAATTTGCTAGATTTAATTTATTTTTATTATAATTTAATTTATTTCATTCTAATTATCTAGTTATTCATTAAATTAATTATAATGTTACATAGAAATATTAGTTTATACAAATCAAATAATTGTTAAACCAATTGTATATTTTATTTTTTATTAAAGAAATTAAAGAAATAAAAGGCTTATTATTATTATTATATGAAACATTGTAAAACTCTATTTGAATTTGCCTCCGCAAAATGCCTCTTTGTATTCTTTGCTATGAAGAACTTCGATAAATAGCTAAATAATAATATTATATTTTAATTAAATTACAAAAAAACAAAACTGTAACAACCCTGCGTAATGCGAAGTACGCTACGCGTTGTCAGCTTTTCCTCAAACATCAAAGGCGATAGCCCACTGTTATTTTTTAGTACACTGTGGTGTTAATGTGTCGACAAATTTATTTATTATTATACTTATAAAGAACAGGTAAATAAAAAAACGGTTAACTTTATATCTTATATTGTTGTCATTACATATCGAAACTAAAAATATTTGAACTTACCATCAAGTACACAACAAAAAAATATGTTTTTTCAGTGCACAAAAACCTTATTGAAAACAAAAAAAAAAAACTACTAGCGTTGGGGTATGTCATCATAATCATTCAAGTTATATTTTAATTTTTCCATTAAAAAGAAAAAAAAAACGATTATATTAAGAAAACTTTGTTCACAAATGAATTATACTTATCATCCAATTTATGCAAGAAATTTTATGATAATTAAATAATATCAGTGAACAGAAAGCTAGAATAAAAGCTTATATGTTTAATCCAAGTCCCAATAACTCATCTTTTCACATGTTACAGTGATTGATCTAAACAAATTTTAATGTATAATTTAAATCTACTCATAAGAATCTTAAGTTCAATATATCTGAATTCTAATCTAAAATATTTAAGGAAACCAAATATTACATATTGTATTCGATATTAATCAGTCTATGGAAAAAAGGCAGTACTCTTGTCTATGACTCAATATGTAATATGTACAGATTAAATATAGTAAAATTGTTAACAAAAATCGATTTTATGAACCATTTTAATTTAAGCTAATAATTAAAAAAATAATAATAATCTTCTTTTTTTATCCCTTTTCCCTTACTAGATAATAGAACACATACAGTAGTTTCAGTCAGTAAGTCCAGCTTATCCAAAGTAACACAAAGGATTAGAACTTTTTCTAGTTTTATTAACACTACTAGTGGTTCACCCTCGCTTCGCTTGGGTTCAACATTAGAAAAACAAAAACAAATCTATCCCTCGGGAATCGTACATTTTTCCGGGATAAAAAGTAGCCTATGTGTTATTCCAGACTATAATCTATCTCTGTGCCAAATTTCATCCAGATCTGTTCAGCCGTTCTTGCGTGAGAGTAACAAACATCTATACATTCTCACAAACTTTCACATTTATAATATTAATATGGATTAATACGGATTTTACTAATAAAACCTAATATTTTAACTAAATAAAACTAATACAAAGCTATTGTATATGTAATTGACAGATATCTGCATTTTTATCATAGTGTTGCTATTTTTTTAATAACTTTCTAATTACAAGAAAATTATGGTTAACAGTCTTATTTTATTAATTATTGCTTGCAACTATCTTATATCTCACTATATTTTAAATGACAATACCTTTGCAGAATTTTAAAATAATTTGATAACATGTCTAAAACCAATCATGATGATCTGTTTACCAAAAATATGTGCTGCAATGTTTATAATTTATTTAGGTGCCATAAAGAATATAATTATGTCAATATTTTTGTGATAAATAATATTTGCCTGAAATAAAACTATAAGAACAATTAAGTTACTCTTACATCCATTAGACAGTAAATGAAAGTATCCATTTTCTTTTTCATGTTTGATGAAGTGTGGTAAATATATGCATGTTTATAAATGAAATGTTGTATAATGGCACAAATTCTTAACACAAAAACATAGATTCACACCAAAACAAATATATTTTCAAGCAAATTTGAAACCACCATGGGCACCAGGAGGTAGGTGTAAGAGGGTGCACCCCCTTGACATGAAGGAAAATATTAGAAAAAGTTAAAGAAATAAATTTGTATTAGTAAAATTCCTGTTTAAATTTAGATATAAGTGAAAAAAGATGATACACTTATGCACTTATTAGAATAAAAATTATAAAATTTAAAGATTAAAACATTTAAAGATTAGTTGGTTGTTTAATGTAAAGAAGCACATGCACCCCCTTGGAAATAATTCTGCCACCGCCCATGGAAACCACTGTAGTTTTACTAAGGTGTATAAAAATTAACTAAGAATATTACATGTTTACAGGATAATAAAAAGGTTAAAGTTATGTTTTATGTACGCTAAAGTCAGATGACTTCTCTATCGGCATTTTGTTTATCAATCTCTGCTTTCTTTACTTTCTTGGCTTTAATATCTGCCATTGTTTGTTCTATAGATCGTAAATCTTTCTTATTTTCACTAGGAACTTCTCCGTAGCTTTTATTCATATTTGTTTTCTGAGCTGCCTCTATGGCTGCGTCTTGACCAATCAAATGTGCATACTTTTGTTTATAAAAAGTCCCACTTAATTCTACCTTGTTATGTTTACGTTTTCTAGTCTTTTCTTCTTCATTTTCTATAGCAGCTAATTTTTCCATTTCGAGACGTTTTTGTGCCATTTCTGCTGCTTTTTCTTCATCCCATATACCTCCCGCCCTACGTACTGTCAGTTCATCTTCGGACGGTCCTTTGTCTTTTAAATAAACTACACAATATCTATCAATGCCTTCCTGACCAAATGAATATACTTGAGCTCCAGCTGTAGTTGCAACATCTCGTATTACTGATCTATACATTTGGTCCATTGGATCAAATTGCAAATATGGTTTAGTTCCATCCTGTATGAAATTACTTACTTTTTCTTCAACACGAGCACAAAATCTATTAAGGATATTTTTTTCTTCTTTATGTTTCTTTTCCAATGCTTCTTTGTGTTTCTTAATTGCTTTCTTTTGGGCTTCACTTGTTGATGGTGGTTTCTGCATAGAATTCAAAATAGAGCCTAGTAGATCCATGTTTATATTTCGTTTTCAGAACAAAAGGATGTATAAGCTATTATTTCAGGTATTTTCTTCTGCCAATCTGATGAAATTTTAAAATTATCAACTATAGATTGTGTATTTAGGCCCTTGAAAGCGAGCACACTTAATGATGTTTCAATTTGTGCAGATACTTGTCCTCCAAAAGTAAGGGTATCTTCAGCAAATTGTATGATTTGTTCAAGAGGTGGCTGGAATGGAGTCCCCTTAACAAGTAATGTTTGTTGGCTAAGATCAATTTCTTTGACACTTGCCAATAAACTTTTGTGTTTACTACAGAGCTGCTCAAATACCTCGTCCACTTCAGTCCTGGAAAGTTTAATTAGTATAAAAAAATATATTAAAATTATATATATATATATATATATATATATATATATATATATATATATATATATATATATATATATATATATATATATATATGTTCTATATTTAATGAATTTAAAGGAAAAATTTACACTCTTTTCACGGGTTTAAAATATCATACTCGCCTTTGTCTTTGAATTTCTTGAACTTCTTCAGAGATTAGGTTATGTAAAGCCGATAACAACTTACTTTGCAAACCTACAAACTCTTCCAAAGGCGTTCCAGTTATCGTAGCCCTAAAAATAAAGAATGCAAATATAAAATATATTCACGTTTTGCATTAGAAATTCACAATTAAGAAAAATCTTACTCTTTTATACTTTTGCACCTACGAATCACTTTATTAATAGATATTGCGCAGTTTTGGCAGATTTTCAAACACGTTTTGGACGTATTATAGAACTCTTCGAAAAAGGAAAAGTAGTCAATTATTTGTTTTTGTACTTTCGTTTCCATTATACGAATTCAATCGCATGTTTATTACTTTTCTCACAACAGCTTAAATAAATTTTAAGTGTTGAGTTTGACTGTTGAGTGTTGACTGTTGACCTTGTATCAATGTTGCCATTCGCAACGTTCAACGACGAAATGATATTAGGAAGTATCGTACTGGCCACTGGGAATGTAATTTGCAAAAAAAGTTTTTTTTTTTTTCAATTTATTTCCCTCCTTTATGGATGGAAATAGAATAATTAAACCTTGGCTTTTATGGCAGTCGGTGTTGTTTTTTCGTATACTAGCGTTATCTTGAGGCTGAACCCACGTAGTTCAATTTTGTATTACTATAATATGTTGCCAATGTACTAGTTATATTATTGTAAAATTTCATCACAATCTGTTTAGTAGATTCGCGTGAAAGCGTAAGAAACGTACATGCATACATCCCCACAAACTTTCGTTTATAATATTCGTAGGATTTTTAATCATAGCAATATGAATAATTATTAGTGCGAGTTTTTTTTCGAACCGATGTTACGTTAATAAAAATTTATGATATGTGATGAAAATGCACAATATTATATTCGTTATGGCTAGTTTATATGATATAATTATAATTATTTAACCTTAGAGTATACATGTCTATTCAAAGTATTTATCCCTGTTAGACAATAGAAACTTTCTTTTCTTGCGGGGATCGTAAGCCGTAGAGTCACAGGACACAGACGCAGCAAGCAGTGTTGCTGCTTTTAATATTTTGTCTGTATCTATTAAATATTGACTTTAGAAAAACCGGAACGTAATATTAAGAAACTTTTTTTTATTCTAAAAGGTAAAATAAGTATTAAAAAGGCTAATTTAACTTTAACTTATTATAAATATAAATTACGTTTCTACTTTGTTTTCAGTGTGTATAATTATAAAGTTGTGAAATGCTTCATAATATTGAACCAATAAATGAGAATACCGCGCATTGAAACGGCGCTTATTTTCTTTCTGCAGTGCGCGTTTGACTTCAGTTTATATCTGTCTTTCTTAAAGAGATAGTGTAAAACTCTATCGCGTTATATTTCGATTTCATTTGCGCTATAAACTAATATAATTTAGTGTTTTTGCAAATATTTATGACTGTAGTGTAATAAAAAAATAGGTGTAAATGATGAAGCTTAAATGTATATTGTATTCTAGATAAAAATTGTGATTTTGTGAAAATGAATGGCAAAATGCATAGTGAAACGGGCACTTTCTCGCCCGATGGCATGCGTGCCGAAATATTAAACCCATTTGTCCATAAGTTGGAATTAGATAATACATATGATAAAATACGGGTAAGAATATAATTAAATAATATTTTTAAATCTTAAGTTTTTAAGAAAAAAATAATGCGTATCGTCTGCGCAAACTCTAAATTTGAGTTACATGTGCCGTAATGATTTTATATTTTATTTTTATTTTTATCAAATAGATTATCTTATCTTTGTTATTACTAGATGCAATAATATAAGTTTCTTAATTATCTATATTTGTGTTTATTGAAAACTTTCTCCGGTTTCTTTTTTAAATAAGAGTAACAACAAATTACTGTTTATGTAATCGGTGTGTTGTATTGTAATAGAAATTATTAAAAAGTATGTGGCGCTCATTATAAGAAGCAAATAAATAAATAGAATTTTCAATATTGCCGTTACTTTTCATTTTTAAATGAAATATTTGGAAAAAGGATTAATTTATTTTTGTATGCATATTTAATAAAAAGAATATTTTAATACAATATTAAAAAAAGTCATTAAATATTATATATAAGTCAACATAGCAAAACGTTAAAAAGACACAGACAAACACAGTAGGCCTTAATATTTACGACCAAATGAAAGCGCAATTCGAAGTTAACCTAAATGTGCTTAAGAGTATTATTTTTATCATACCTTTCATCTTGATACAACTAACCGGTTGGCATAATAATAGAAGAATTTGTTTTGGACCAAACCGGTAGTTTTCTTTAAATGTTTTATAATAGCCTCATTTTTTCGCGATTTGAAAAATTCTTTTTGCATTAGATAGTCCGTTAACTGAGGAAGGCT
Source organism: Fabriciana adippe (assembly GCA_905404265.1). Taxonomy (NCBI): domain Eukaryota; kingdom Metazoa; phylum Arthropoda; class Insecta; order Lepidoptera; family Nymphalidae; genus Fabriciana; species Fabriciana adippe. The sequence goes on along the minus strand of FR989997.1, from coordinate 2,099,821 downwards.
ATAGGCTACATATCATCCCGGAAAAATGTACGGTTCCCGTGGGATAGATTTCTTTTTGTCTAGGGACGAACCCGAAGCGAATCGAGGGTGAGTCGCTAGTCTTTACATATTCCAGTAAGAGTGGTTCCTTCAAAGAGCTAATCTCCTAAAGTACCAAATCCAATTTGCGAATATGTTTTTGCATTTTATAATCGTCTATTTGTTGAGGTAGGTTACTATCTATATAAAACAAGATTTAGCTCCACTCTTTAGTGGAGATTAGCGAAACAATTATATAAATAAAACGCGAGCGGAGCCTGAGTACCTGTTACCAGTAATGAAAATGTATAATAACTTTAAAAGATCAAATAATTTAATCGGAAACCCTTTCATTATATTAAATTCCAAGAAAAATGCGAAAATCTAAAATAGTAGCATGATATTCTGTTTATGCTACTATCATCAATTTTTCCATATAGGTTGTACTTTCTTCACAGAATAAGGGAAATTTTACATAGGTATTAATCGTAATTTAACAATTACTGAGAAAAAAATATATGATTAATAAAAAAATACTATAAGTACACTTTTGTATTAAAAAAATGTTCTTTCTCTCTCTCTCTCTTAGCTTTAAAAGAGAGATATCATAATATAGTATTCAGCCCTTTTTAACGTCCCACTGCTGGACACGGGCCTCCCTTCAATACGAGGATGAGCAGGCCATATTCGACCACGCTGACCATATGTCTTTCGAAAACTTGCTAGATTCTCTCAGACATGCAGGTTTTTTCACGATTTTTTCCTACACCGTAAGAGCGTAATCATGTTCGAAATGATTCGCACATGAAAATGTGAGGTGCGAGATCCAGGATTAGAACCCACTTTACTCGGTGTCTCAAGTACGATTACTTGAGACACCGAGTAAAGTGGGTCACCACTAAGGTACCACTACCTTATCATAATATTAGCTTAATTATTTTTGTCTTTATTATAATGAAATCCGCCATTTTTTGGAATTTATTAACATTTATTTAAACCATATCAAAGTAACGTATATATTCTACTAACGATCCACCCTCGCTTCGCTTCGGGTTCGTCCCTAGACAAAAACAAATCTATCCCACGGGAACCATACATTTTTCTGGGATGATATATAGCCTGTAGCCTTCCTCAGCTAACAGACTATCTAATGCAAAAATAATTTTTCAAACAAACAAACTCTTCAGCTTTATAATATTACTATAGATTAATATTTCTTTTAAAGCACTAAATACTATTTTAAAACATTTTTTGGCTTCATGTCTAGTTCTATAACACTCTGTTTATATTATTCCTTAGTCTTAGATCCTATCGCATTAGTTTTCTTAAATCACTGTGAGAAAAGTTTATTCATCACGAACATAATAAAAAAACGTGTGTGTGTACTTATGTATGCACGTAGGAAGTTATACTTCTTTGCCGTAACAGAATAAACATAACTAAAGATTTCATCTCGTATGTCACAACTCTCTGTAAAAGGAATGATAAATTAATAAAAATAAATGACAGTTATCAGCTAACTTCATCATGTCGCTTTTTGGCTGTTGGTGTGCGCGCATCGTAAAAATTTTACTCTCATAATTTTTTCCAAACGTGCCAAAAGAAGTATAATTTCAAAAAAAAAATAGTTCATGACTTTATGTTCTCTATGATATTATCTAAATTACCTAAATGTGACATTACATAGACTATAACCCGCGGGCTATCAAGACGCTTCCAGCGGTAAATACCTAATTTTTCAAATTATGAACAGATGAACATACATATATACAGACCGTTTAAAATCACAACCCTCCTTTTGCTTCGCCGTAGTCGGGTAATTATGGCATCGGCACCAATTTACTCAATAAACAGAGGTCACGGTAGTCGAAGAACGGTTATATTTTGTTTTCATATATTCCATATAGTTATTTGTTTTTGGCTTCATGCAAAGGGAAAGGAGGGCGTGGCATTTCTTCTAAACTCATCACCCTAAATTAGGTTAAAACTGTCTCTTGTACGCTCTTGCTTAAGTTTTATTATTATAACGGTCATGCTAAGTAATATAAAATGTCGTTATGTAGGCTGCTTTTTAGATTTTCTCATTACTTCAATCTGTATCATTTGGCCAATATCATCTTAAGATCTATAAAAACAGTTCTAATTTTATTTCTTATATCTTGTTTCTAAGTACTTTGATAAAAGAAAGTTGAAAATTGCTCGTTTACTTATTGATCATTGAGGGAAAGTCGACTCACCGTTACATCAACCTATACTTGAACGGATATGACCATGCCTTATGTAATGTAAATCGACATTTGATTGAGATAGCTTTACTTGCAGTTTAAAGGTATAGTGATTTCAAAGTAGTTATTCTAACGTACGTTATTTTGAAATTAATGTGGGGTATATATAGGCATATATTTAGCCCTTTTTAAAGTCCCACTGCTGGGCACAGGCCTCCCTTAAACTGGACTTAATTTCTTTCGAATATTAAGTAAGACTAGTGGTAATCATATTGGGAATGATTCGCACATGAAGATATCAGAGGTGCGAGACCCGGGATTTGAACTTGCTTCATAGTGCATTTGCAGTGGTAGTCCAGTGGGTAGTGTACCTATTCGGTAAACAAATTATTATGAAAATCAGTTCAAAAATGGCCTAAATATCGCATAACACGTACAAAAGAAGTACACCCGAATTGAAAGCCTTCTCCTTTTTGGAATCGATCAAAACTTAAAAAAAAAACCGACTTAAAAAAAAAAAACCACTAAAAAGCGAAAAATAACTGATTGGTAGTATTCATTAACTATAGATACCTAATCAGATATTTTCGAAGTCTGTGTGCTTTGATTTGTATCGGCTGACCTTTTTGAAGAAGTCGGTTGAAAAAATAATGAGCCACTTTAAAAATTACCAGCACTTTAAGAAGAAAAATACATTGTAAGGGTTCCATTTTATAATTAATTTGTACGGAACCCCAAAAAAAAGCATGCAAAAGTTATGTTTTTGATTTGGATTATTTTGACATTAAAATATATAATGAAACAAAATAAGAATCAAATACATCGATAAGTTCAACCAAACAAGTTTATTTTATGTATTCATTCATTTATAAATCTTCAAGGTCTCATCTAGTTGAATTCATTAAACTGTTTAAAATAATGTGTTAGAATTTAAAAAAAAGTATATTTTTATAAGGATTAATCGTGCTTCGGAGAGCATATAAAGCTGTCCTTCACTCCTGCATCTGATCTTCCGCCGGTTGTGTCGGATTGCTATAGGAGTCCGCTAAGGGTCCCTATAAAAATAATAATTAATCTACCCTAGAGATGTCACCTTATTTATTGGTGCACACCTAATTATTGTATTTAATCAACAGTTTGTCAGAAAGACAGTAAATAATAAATAAATAAATATGTTGGGACATTAACACACAGCACCATCTACTAGTTAGTTCCATAGTAAGCTACGAGGCTTGTGTTATGGATACCAGACAGTTGATACACTACACATATATAAGTTTAAATACTTAAATATTATTAAATAGTCGTCAAGTATAGATTATTATTCTTGCAAACTCATTAGACAGACGAAATTTCTTAAAGAAATCTATGTTGAGGATACAACAAATTTTCGTAAAATATTAGAAAGTAAAGTACCTACTTTCATTGCTAAAAAGTTAAAACGGGAAGTTATTAATCGTATATATTTTTGTAATTTAAAATATATTCTTTGAATAAATAATTTACTCAAAATAAATATTGTTGCATTAAATGACCTCTAACTTTACTGCTAGGATTTATTGAACGTTTTTTTTAATTGATATTAATATTACAAAGAATAAAACCGACGAAGATGACGAGCCTTCTGTCGTTTAAGTCTGAACTGTATGCCGACTCTTTAGGACCGATTCACACTATAGTGCTGATCACTGTCCGTTCTCTATTCGATATTAGTCTGGTAAATTATTTTTATATAAAGAACGTTGCTGGAGTGTGATACGACCGGAATTTGACTCTTACTGATAGTGTGCACTCATTGTTCCTGGTATAAAAATACTTTACCAGACCAATATCGAACCAAGAACGAACCGTGATCGGTGTTCGGCACTATAGTGTGTATAGGGCTTTAGTTTCTCGTAAACAAGGATCAAATGTCTCTTTATCCTTTTTTTTGACGACACGTTTGGCTCAGTTTATTGTAAACCTACTTGCTGTACCAGCGGTCGCGGGTTCGAGTCCCGCTGGGGGCATTCATTTGTGTGATGAGCATGAATGTTTGTACTCAAGTCATAGGGTTTTTATTTATAATATGTAGATTGTATTAAACGAAAATTTGTTGAGGTGATATAATATAGGCGTAATGAAGTAACAAACATACAAGGTTATTTCAATAACTAAAACATAGTGATATAACAATGAATATATGTATATGACTGATATTATAGCAGCAATAAATTGGAGGTCGTATGTTTGGTTTCGAGTAACCTGTTTATAAATGCATATATTTAAGCCTTGACTCAATTAATAGCTATATATTTGCGTAATTACGCATTATTATTATTGGTGTGATGCTTTTAAGAATAACTCCTATAATAATGATGGGACATGGAAGACCTTACACATTGAAGATATCAAGGTTTCACTCAAAGAAAACTTTCTTTTGTTTTTAAAAATATTAACTGCATTTTAGATTTAAATATAAAAAAAATATAACTAAGCCGGTAATCGAACCAGCTTGCAAGAAATGCAAAAAAGTACGATACTATTTTATCGAACTAATCAATATGGTATGGTATACTATGGTAAGAATAAAACCCGAACAAACGTATCTTACAATTATTATAGAAAGAAATCAACAAGAAAACAAAGTGTTATTTAATAATATTCGTTTTTTATTCATAATCGTAATTAACTTCGGTCAGAAAAAGTTAAATAACCGGTTTATACGTTTATTTTAGTATAGTATACGGCATGAGCTTAATCCTTTTCGGAGTGTGTTAGCGTTTTTTTACCCGACTGTGCCAGAAGGAGGGTTATGTTTTTCGAGTTAATGTATAGATGTACGCTCTATAGCCTAAACGGCTCGATGGATTTTAGTTTGAGAGGTGTCGTTAGATTCGTTTTAATTGTGAGTGATACTGTCTATATCAAAATTATAAAAAATAAAGTGGTTGATTTTTGGCGCCATATTATGTCTCCAATTTTTTTTTTCCTAAAAACCCTATCGAGTGGTGTATCACAATGGTTATGGTGGGTTTTAATAAATGGCTTACAAAAATATATACAGCTTATATGTTTACATATAATTTGGAATGTTCTTATTCATGGTAAAGAATAACAAATAAAAAAAATATACAAAAATCAAAAACTCGACTGCGTAAAAACCGAACTAAAAAGATAAAAACAAGTTGACGAAGGAACACAGTATTATGCTATAGGAATACATATATGTACATACACGCGTAGCTATTATAAAACATGTAGGTACATATGCATGTCTCCTTTATTTTAAACTAGCGACTCATCCTCGCTCCGCTCGGGTTCGTCTCTAGTTACGGTTTAACGTTTAGTACAGATTTCTCAGAGTTGAAATAATTTCCTGCAGTAAAAAGTATCCTATATGTTGACCCGGATAATCAGCTATCATACCAAATTTTATCAAAATCTGTCCGGTGCTTTTCTCATGATGCGGTCACAGACAGACAGACAGACGAAAATTCTAAAAAAACTATAGATTCAGCCTCTGTATCGATAATATGCCTATTTCAATAAGATTTCCCAAAAAACATTTAATGTACAGATTCGGCTTAGTTATAATTTTATTATATGTATAGATATAGTTATTAAAATATTGATCGCATGCAAATTAGACGAGTTGCTAAAGTTACCTACGTAAGAATTTTCCACCTAGTGAACTAAAATACGTGGCGATGAAGAGAAAGTATATTTAAAAGCGTTATCGTATCGATCACTTTTAAAAGATCTTTAGTCATACTTAAATTAAATTTCTTAAGATCAACGTTAATCTTATTCACTATGATTGATTTATCAATAAACAAAGTTTGACGCAAGTGTAACATAAATTATTTATTATAATATTTATGGAAACACATTTACGCACGCAATATTTTTAAAGATGATATGTATTTCTAGTAGTAGAAATATTTTTAAGTGCACATTGCACTAAAAATTACCGGTGACGTAGCCCGTCATTTTGGAGCAATTCCAAAGATTTGTTTGAACATTCTGAAATAAGAAAATATTACATAAATAAGATATTATTGAAGTTATACTTCTTTTGGGAAGTTTGGAAAAAATTATGACAGTAAAATTTTTACGACGCGCGCGCACACCGACAGCTAAAAAGCGACATGATGAAGTTAGCCGTTAACTGTTTGTTGCCATGGTAACCGTTGTTATTGTCTGACAAATGATATATAAAATAATATTACATATTATATTCTTTCCTTAAATTATATTCTATAAATATATGATTGTAATATGCCTAATATGCGTATTTAATTATTTTATTAATTTATCATTCCTTTTACAAACAGAGACTTGTAACATACTGGATGAAATCTTTAGCTATTTTTGTTCTGTTACGCCAAAGAAGTATAACTTCTTACGTGCGTACAATGTACATAAGTACACACACGTTTTTTTACTATTTGACGTTTCAATTATTTTAATGTTATAGTCTACTTACTATAGTACTGTACATACTTATTAATTAACAAAGTTTTATTTATTGTATACGTTACAGTCAAAAGTAATTTTGACTGCAGACTTTGGTCAATAGCAGTTTTGACTGGCATATCGGTCAAAACTTTAAAAGTTAAGGAGGTAAGTAGGTTGAAGTTTACTGGGAAGAACTCTTTCTTAATTTTTAGGTTAGGTTAGAACAGTGACCACAGCGCACGAGCCGAACGAGCAAAGGGAGCGCGCCGCGGTAGCGGCCGGCGAGTGCCATAATTTTAAGAGTTTTGACCGATATGCCAGTAAAAACTGCTATTGACCAAGGCCTGCAGTCAAAACTTCTTTTAACTGTTTTTGTCAGTCAAAAGTAGTTTTGACCACGAAAAAGTTCTGACTGTAACATATATAATACAATTAAAATGAGTCTTAAAGTTCCATTTCAATGTTCATTTGTTCGATCTTATTACTCTCGAATAATGTTAGTTTGCAACAGTTTTAAGTTGCATAGATTATATATTTCAAATTTCATATTTTCCCATGGAAAGGTATATTATTTTTAATTCACAAGGAAATCTCCGGTCTTCGCTTTTCACCATAATGATTTAGCTCTTTTATGCCGGATCCACATGATTGTTAAGCCTCGATAAGCCATTATAGATTCGTACATGTGGAGAGGGCGTTTGGTTTGGGTTGTATACTGTGTAGGTTTGCAAGCACTTGTGGCCGTCCCGACCATGTCGGTTTTTGTGCACAAATCGAAGGAAATTTGTGACAAGTGCTTGTGATGCATTCATCTGCTTGTGATGTACATACATACACATACACACACGCACAAACACAACCTACACACACACGCACAAACACAACCTACACACACACACGCACAAACACAACCTACACACATACACACACACAAACGCGCATCTACACGCATTCACACTTACACTCGCACATTATTTTATTTACTTGCAAATTTTACTAGGCTATTCGAACTACTCGTAATAATAAATTAATACAAAAAAATTTGGAGGTTATTGACTACAACACAGTTATTAACTAATGTAGTCTTTATCGTACAATCTATATATAATGTAACTTTTAGTGTGTTCCAATAAAGATTTTTTATCCACACGTTTGTGCGTGTGTAGAGATTTGAAATTTTTGCGGCGAATGCAAGCGTGTGACCCCGGCATTACGGTTTCACTGTTGTTGTGCATGGGTCGTCTCTTTTCTTTCGAATAGCAAGTGTTCGCTGTAGATAAATATTTACATACATTACTTAAGCGATTCTTCAATCAGTCATCCATTCCGTTTCATTTCGCAACTGAAACTCACTAAATTATAGACTTAATATGTAAATCTAATTCTAATTTTGTGTTGTTTTGTTAGCGGACCTTGTCGTAGTCCTTAACCTTCAGCCTTTGCCTAATCCATTGATGACCATCGCCATTTTATAATTTAAACAACCTTTACGGGCCGTTGGCCATTGGCTAGTCGATAAAAAGAAAAAAGTAGTAGTTTTAAGTACATATTATATAATTATGTTACATATAAAGTAAAGGCAATGGTAGCCCAGTGGTAATGTGCTCACTTGGGAAATCGAGTGGAGCGGGTTCAAATCCCGGGTCTCGCACCTCTGATATTTCCATGTGCGAATCATTTTTAACATGACTACCACTTGCCTTACGGTGAAGGAAAATATCGTGAGAAAACCTTCATGTCTGAGAGAACCTAGCAAGTTTTCGAAAGACATGTGAAGCCCGCCAATCCGCACTTGGCCAGCGTGGTGGACTATGGCCTGATCTCCCTCGTATTGAAGGGAGGCCCGTGCCCAGCTGTGGGACGTTAAAAGGGCTGAATACACACATACATACATACGTATAAAGTTATCCATCTCTACTTTTGTCTTCTTATTCTTTTAAATGGATTTCAAAGTTGCTAGCTATTAGTACATCTACATAATATTCCACATGGTTCTACATGCATCTATACTAATATTATAATTAATGTGAAAGTTTGTGAGGATGGATGGATGTTTGTTACTCTTTCACGTCAGAACGGCTGAACAGATCTGAATAAAATTTGGCACAGAGATCTGGAATAGCACATCGATAACTTTTTATCCCGGAAAAATGTACGGTTCCCGTGGGGTATAATGTTTTTGCCGCCTAGAGCTGCCTCTGCATGCAGTTCCAAAACCCACGACACCAGGGCGATGTTGCACTTTCGTTGAAAATCGGGCCTATACTGAAGCGACAAAAAAAAACATTTTCAATGTTAAAATATTCTTTTATACATTTAGGCATTCAGTTAAAAATCTGTATCTTTTTCTAGGTTAATACTTTGACTTGATATTGAAAATGTGATATTGTTTTTATTGGTCACTTGTCTTGTCTTGTCCTTCTTTCACGCTGCAATGGAGCAAGAGGTCGACGCGATTTTTTGCATTTATAGGCCGGAGAGCGGCGTAAATCTGCTTCATCCTAGTTCTTGGTTTTTGCGATATTTGCAAAGAAAACGTAGAAGCGAAGTGTTGCTAAGATGTAAGTGAAGCTGGAGCGGGACCAGTTTAATATGTATACGAATACTAGCAAGTTATCCTGGCTTCGTTCAGATGTGTCCTAAGTAGTTAGTCCCTAATTGTAATCTAAATTTCATCCAGATCCGTTCAGCCGTTACAGCGTGATTAAGTAACAAACTTACACACATACAAACATATAAACTTTCGCATATATAATCGTAGTCTGATTTGGCGTGTGTTATATTATTATTTTATTTGATTTTCAGACGGCGATATTCACGGTTATTCTGCTACCTTTTCGAGTCATCGTCATTTGCTACTTGATCGTCACTGCTTGGTTCCTCGCCTGCATTGGTCTTTATGGGCTGAGTGAAGAAGATCTTCGCAAGAAACCAATGACTGGATGGAGAAGGTAAATAATTACCAACTTTTGGTATTAACATAATTTTATTAATTATGGTGAACTTGAGGAAGAATTTTCTGATGACATTATGTATTTAGGGAATTAACATTTTTATTGATATTAGAAGAGGCTTTAAATTAAAATACCTTTATGTTTTAAAATATCTTATGCATTTACTATATGAAATAGAAGATAAGTAAATGAGGAAATTTAGTCATTCTAACAAATATAGAGTACCTACTGATGATGCCGTGAAAGGAAACCGAGACAGTAATACAGACATTGTGTCGTTACTTATTTTTACATTTATATTTACTTATAAATAAAATAAAAATTAATAAATAAAATAGACTTTATTTTCTGAAATAAATTGACATTATACATTCACACATGCATATCATTTTTTTAATATAGATAGCAGATTATTAAATAAATATATCAATCATTATATAACAAAAATTAATATCTTTGTGTATAAAATGATATAATAATATTAGCGACATCTGTCGGGGAATAGGGACTATTGTGTTTACTTACGGATGTCATATTATTTAATTAGTACCTGGGCGACCGATATTCGCTCGGAGTTCTTTTCCGTTGTATTGTATTTTTTCGATAAAAAAACTAAAGACTTGAATAAATATAAAAAAAAAACAAAGTAAAAACTTTGTATCCGACCGTGATTCGAACCCGGACGCCTGTGATTGTCAATCTTGCACCTTAGCCGCTTGACCACAATGCTTATGCCCGAGCGTAAGAAATTATCGACCATATTTTGCGTGGAATAACGCGAAAGAAAACTGCATGATAACTCGAAAACACATGTTTTCGCAGACATAAGACTAATCTAGATCGATCTTTCGCCCCCGAAAACCTCCACACACCAAATTTCAATGAAATCGTTAGAGCCGTTACTGAGATCGCCGGTATAAATAAATAAAGATATAAATATACAAGAATCGCTCGTTTAAATATATTAGATTAGATATACCATAGCCTACATTATTTATAATGTTTTTGTCATAATAACCAGCAAAAATCATTTAACAATACTGACAAAAGTCAATTGTGACAAAAGACAGGTTGTTAAAATTGAACCAAGTAACATTGAATGGAAAATAAGTGAGAGGCGGTGAGCAAGGAAAAACTGTTGTATTTAGAACAATGATGCTCTATTTTAAGATTTACCGTTTAGCATAAAAAATAATTAAACTAATTAAAAATGCAATTGTTTTTAAAAATAAGTTTTTTCCTTTTACCATTTAAACGGTAAGATTTTATTGTTATAAATGTAAATAAATTCATATAATTTAACTGTAACAGGGTCAAAGTTGTTTGGAAATTAAATCTATACAGATAAATAAAATTGAAGTGTCTGTTTGTAATGTCAAAATATCAGTTTTTTACAATAGCATATGCAATTATATACGGTACTTATAAGGATAAATCATTTTTTTATTTTTGCGTGCCTGTCTGTTTGTTCTGGCTAATCTACGAAACCGCTGGATTTTCACTGGCAGATAGCTGATGTTATAAGGAGTAATTTAGGCTACTTTTATTTTAGAAAAAGAATTAGGGTTTCGCTCTAAAAAAATATAGTTGTCTCGGATGCGTCCCTAAGTAGGACGCACCTGAGCGAAGCGATGATAAATCGCTAGTATTTTATAAAAATAAAATATACATGTAATACATATACACAGGTCGAACTCATAACCATCATTTTCGCTTAGCCGAAGTCGGGTAAAAAAAAATAAACATGAAAATTTGAAATAAAATTATTTTTTCTCCAATAAAATAATTATGTTTGGGACTAGTTTAGGATATACATACATATATAGGATCTAAATCATAACTTTTTGAATTGTAATTGAAGATCTGCATTAAGTAACATTACTGCGTTACTGAAGAGGCGGGACAGATATCATTGGGGCTTTTATTATGAGTGGTTATAACTTGAAGTAACAAGGATATTTTTTTGGATTTAAGCTATAAATTAAAGCTTGCTAAGCTAAGAATGCAGCTTGATTTCGGCTAAATACAAATATGCAGGCAGAGTCGCAGTATAGAATTTAATAAGGTAATATTTCGTCAGTACGTAGTGTATACCGCAAGTTGAATGACATTACTAATATGGGAAAGGATTATTATCAAATTGCGGTATTTGGCAACATATGTCAAAGGTTAGTAACTCACTGAATATGATTCATAACCGCAAAGCTGTACTTTTAGATACATAATTAGGTTTCCATTCTCTAGTCATTTGAAACGAAACCGCGGATTAACAGCAAATGTTGCTAAATAACTGTCGATTTACTTTCTCAGATTTACGCGAATATTTGACATTTAAATAAAAAAAAGGATTTAATGTTTTTTTTGGGAAATGCTTATAGTACCTACTGTCTATAACAACTACAATACGTGAAAATGACCCTTGAGACGTCTAAAACCTTAGTCTCTCCCGTGACCATGGTTGCTGTAAAGCATTCGAAACGTCGGGAACCAAAAATCTAAATAAATTGACGAAAAAATTATGTTGATTTATTTTTGGATTAGTTATTTAGGATTTATATCAGAAAAAGATGGTTAAGGTGGAGGTTCCCATAATTTATAGAAGTCTTAAAACTTATTAGTTTTTCTATAAAGCTGATGGGAATTTGATCCTGTATTATTTTTCTAAATTAGTAGGTATGTTTAGTAATATCCGATTTTTGTAATCATATAAAAACTCCTTAGGGGTTTTTTATCTATATAAACGAACGGTCAATTACTTTTGTAGGGTTCCGTACCCGAAGGTGCCAACGGAACCCTATTATGCCTCCACTGTCCGTCCGTCCGTGTGTCAGAAGGCTGTAATTTATGAACTGTAATAGGTAGAGAGGTGAAATTTTCACAGAGTATGTATTTCTATTGCCGCTATAACAACAAATAATAAAAATACAAGAAACATTTATTTAACGTTCGTAATCGATCATCGAAGTTAATATAACTACTACATACATGACTTTTAGTCATATTAATAAAAAGTACTTTCGTGTGCGAATTTGATTCGCACTTGACCGATTTTTATACTATTGCTTAATTTTCAAGTTACAATGTATTTATGGTAATCAACATTAAGTTTAATTTTATAGAATATATTATACTATTAGCATATTGGGTCAAGACTTCTGTTTGATTTACACTCGCCCAATAACTGGTAATCGATAATAAGATTAAAAGATTTCGAAATAAAGATCAAAGTCTTAGTTTGTTGACATTTTCAGGTTTACGATTTTTTTTACCCTACGTTAATTCAAGTATGTTGAAACATATTTGTGTGTCTAATTTTGAAAGTACTTTTTTTCTTTATGCGATTAATATATATGGATATAAGGATGTAAGGGGGCGAACCAACACCTTCTCGCCCCAAGTCAACCTCACCTGCACGCGGTACATCCTGCCGACCGACAGACGAGGCTCTGGCGACCGACCGATGGCGGTATATCCATCTAGGCGTAGCTAAATGCAACAGGCCGGTGACGGGCAGCAGCGTCACCGATGCGAGAAGCTACGCCCCCCTGCGATCGCCAACCCGCCTGCCCAGCGTGGCGATTATGGGCAATTCATCCAAATGCAGAGAAAACAAAAGCCACGGCCCCCAGTTCCCGGCGGCCCCGCTATTCCTGGTCAAGGTGGCGACCACGGTAACGGCGGGGCGGGGGGTGCCAAGAATCTCCGGGCTACGGGAGGCCACCAAAACCGACTGACCCTGGCGACGTACAACGGACGCACGCTACGGCTTGACTCGCATCTGGCGCAACTTGAGGTTGAACTTGGGAAAATTAGGTGGCATATTCTCGGGCTATGTGAAGTCCGAAGAGAGGGGGAGGACACCATAACCCTCGAGTCAGGCCACCTAATGTACTTCCGTGAGGGAGACCAACAGTCCCAAGGTGGTGTAGGGTTTCTGGTCAATAAGTCTCTCGCCGACAACGTTGTAGAAATCTCCAGTGTATCGAACAGGGTAGCGTACCTCATCATCAAGCTCACTGAGAGGTATAGCCTCAAGGTGGTGCAAGTGTACGCACCAACCTCGACACACTCGGATGACGAAGTGGAGGAAATGTTCGATGATATATCGAGAGCCCTCCACTTCACTACAAAGACCCACTACAACGTTGTTATGGGAGACTTCAACGCTAAAGTGGGAGTACAGAATTGCAACGAATCGGTAGTAGGATCCCATGGATTTGGAAGCAGGAACCTTAGGGGGCAAATGCTCGTTAACTTCCTCGAGCGGAAGGGGCTCTTCTTGATGAACTCTTTCTTTAAGAAGAAGCCCCAAAGGAAGTGGACGTGGCAAAGCCCCGACGGTAAGACCCAAAACGAGATCGACTTCGTCATAACGGACAAAAGGCACATATTCAGAGACGTCTCCGTGATCAACAGGTTTAACACCGGCAGTGATCACCGACTTGTCCGAGGCTCTCTGAATATCGACTTTAAAGCCGAACGTATCCGTTTGATGAAGGCCAGGCTCCGACCTACTCCGCTCCAAATCACGATAGGATCTGAAACGTTTCAGTCCAACCTGGAAAACCGATTCGCTGCCGTGGAAACCACAACAGACGTTAACCAGAACCTCAAAAATGTGGTTCGGATCCTCAGGGAGGAAGGCACGAGATTTTGTGAAATGCAGCGTAAGGGCAAGAAGTCGAAGCTTTCGGAAGAGACTTTAGGGCTAATGAAGAAACGACGTGAAAACCCACCCGTCACTCCGTCAGCAAAGCGCGCTCTAAACCGAGAGATCAGCAAGCACGTACGGCACGATCTCCGGTGCTCTAATACTCTTTCGATTGAAAGAGCGATCGAGCAGAACCGGGGGTCCAAGGTGTTCGTACAATCTCTTGGAAGAAGCCACCTGACAAAGCTGACTACAGAAAGTGGAGAAGTTGTTGCTTCGAAGCCGGCAGTCCTTTTGGAAGTGGAGAAATTCTATGGCCGGTTATACGCTTCGCATGCATCTCGTCCTGATCCCGAAAATGAGTATTCTAGAGCTACATTAACACGCCACTACACCGAAGACCTGCCAGAAGTCAGCATCGGCGAAATCGAGATCGCTCTTAGGCAGCTTAAAAATGGAAAAGCCCCTGGAGAGGACGGCGTTACAACAGAATTGATAAAAGCAGGAGGTAAACCCGTACTGAGGGAGCTCCAAAAGCTTTTTAACGCCGTCCTGTTTGAAGGGAGAACTCCGGAGGCGTGGAGTAAGAGTGTGGTCGTCCTGTTCTTCAAAAAGGGAGACAAGACCCAGCTGAAGAACTATCGACCCATCTCTCTTTTAAGCCACGTATATAAGCTGTTTTCAAGAGTGATCACGAACCGTCTTGCGCGAAGACTCGACGAATTTCAACCCCCGGAGCAGGCTGGGTTTAGGAGCGGATATGGCACCATAGACCACATCCACACAGTGCGGCAGATTATACAGAAGACCGAAGAGTATAATCAGCCCCTGTGTCTAGCATTTGTGGACTATGAGAAGGCCTTTGACTCGATTGAAACCTGGTCCGTTCTGGAGTCCCTGCAGCGTTGCCAAGTAGATTGGCGATACATCCAAGTGATGAGATGTCTGTACGAAGCCGCCACCATGTCCGTCCAAGTACAGAATCAGCAAACAAATCCTACACCATTGCATCGAGGAGTGAGACAAGGGGACGTTATTTCCCCGAAATTGTTCACAAATGCAATGGAGGATATGTTCAAGACGCTGAACTGGAAAGGACGTGGCATCAACATCAATGGCGAGTACATCTCGCACTTGCGATTTGCTGACGATATCGTCATAATGGCGGAAACGATGCAGGACCTGCAACAGATGCTGAACGACCTAGCTGACTCTTCTGAACGCATCGGTCTACGGATGAACTTGGACAAAACCAAGGTCATGTTCAACGAGCATGTACTACCGGAACCGATTGCAATGCACGGAAACGTACTCGAAGCTGTTCAAAAATATGTTTACCTCGGGCAGACATTGCAGCTGGGTAAAAACAACTTCGAGGGGGAGGTGATCAGAAGAATTCAGTTGGGTTGGGCAGCATTCGGGAAGCTACGTCGAGTCTTTACAGCGTCGATCCCACAGTGCCTAAAGACGAAAGTCTTCAATCAGTGCGTCCTACCCGTTATGACTTACGGAGCCGAAACGTGGACACTGACGGTACGGCTGGTCCACAAGTTCAAAGTCGCTCAGCGAGCTATGGAAAGGGCTATGCTCGGCGTTTCTCTGCGTGATCGCATCAGAAATGAGGTGATCCGGCAGAGAACCAAGGTGATCGACATAGCCCACCGGATTAGCAAGCTGAAGTGGCAGTGGGCTGGCCATATCAGTCGCAGGACCGACAACCGCTGGGGTAAACGAGTCCTGGAGTGGAGACCGCGAACTGGCAAACGGGATAGAGGGCGTCCTCAGGCACGGTGGAGTGACGATATACGCAAGACGGCTGGCAGGAGCTGGATGCGAGAAGCCGAAGATAGAACGAAGTGGCGTGCATTTGGAGAGGCCTATGTCCAGCAGTGGACGGATAAAGGCTGATGATGATTAATATATATCTATACTAATACTCGTATTATAAAGAGGTTTGTGAATTTGTGATATTGTAGGAGGTAATCTCTGGATCTACTGAACCGATTTAGATGAAAATTGGTAAGAAAATAGTTTGAGACCCTGGGAAGGACATAGGACTTTTTATCCTGGAAATCATCCCTTAAGGGGGTGAAAATGGGGATGAAAATTTGTATAGGGAATCAACCTAGGGACGAATCCGAGTGAAGCTAGAGTGAGTCGCTAGTATATTAATATACTCGTTCGTACCTGTTTAAGTTAGCAGATTTCCTTGAAATGTTTTATCTAATCTCCCAATTGAAAGAAAGAAAATAAAGACTATTTTCCTGGCCATTTTTTATTTAATTTTGTTTGCAGTCGTTACCTTTAAGCAGAATTTATATAGCTTTTGCCCGCGGCTTCGCGTGATAAGCGGGACGGGGTTCAAGAGTAGTCTATGTCCGATCTAAGGATACAATCTATGTTCTTGTAAAATTTTATAGAAATCTGTTCAGCGGTTTAAGCCTCAAAAGGTTATAGATAGAGTTACTTTCACGTCTATAATATTATGATGGATGATGTCGCTTAAGCATTTCTATTTCTTTGCCCTTCTTTTTTGGTAGTGGGTTGATTTATTTAGTTAAGTAACATACTACCTAAGTACTGAGAAGTTGCAAATAAAAAAGTTTATTTTAAGTGACAAAGACAACGACAGGCGAATTTGTCCTTAGCTAAACGGAATTATAAGGAGTATTATAATTGTCTCAAGACTTTTGATTATCATCATAGAGAAAATTATCATCATCTCCCTCCCTATTTCTCAATCACTTGGGGTCGGCGCAGTACATCTTCCGTACTGGTAATAGGATTTCGCAAAAGTTTCACGACTAGCTGCCTGACATCAACCCTCCTTGGGAATGCTATTGTTATTAGTGTTGTTCTATGGCATAGAGAAAATGCTATATCAATCAAAATTCCCTGTGTGATTTTATTTATGTGTATCTATTTTGCCCCAAAATTAGCTTAAATTACTCTATAGCCCTCAACTATCTCGGATCAATACAAAAACCCGTTAATTTGTCGCACTATTTCGGCGTGACTTCCTTTCACATTCAGGGGCCGTTCAAGTTTACATAAATAGGTTTGGGTCCAATATTTTCTTACTTTTGTTGACATTGGGAGCGGGAGGGGAGGAGGGGGGGGGGGGGGGGTATATGTATCGTGTGTTATTAAAAATCTTAAATACATATTTCACTTATATTAAATTTATGTATATAATTATACCGAAAATTAACGTAATTCTACACTTATATGTAGAACAGGCTTGAAAAAAACAATAATATTTACTATCATTTGTGGGCACTATCTATTATCTGTTTTTTTGTTTCAGGTGATGTAAAAATTATTTTATGACTTTATGGTTTATCATTTATGGGGGGAGGGGGTTTGTAATTTTCTTATTTTTGCCTATACAGGGGAGCAGGGGGTTTAAAATACTTAAAAATATGCTTATGTAAATAATATTTCAATGGCCCTTTATAATATTACGTGATTGACGTAATTACTCCTTACATCGCATCGAATTAAAATTTTGCTAATTTGGATAACAGTATGATTTTATTACTTCTACTAGCGATTCACCCTCGCTTCGCTCGGGTTTGTCTCTACTTATGTTGTAACGTTTAGTATAGATTTTTCAAAGATATTTTCACGCAGTAAAAGTATCCTAAATATTGACCCGGATAACCAGTTATCATCATACCAAATATCATCAAAATCTGTCCAGTCATTTTCTCGTGAAGTTTTCCCTGACACAGAGATAGACATAAGTTCTAAAAACTATAGATTCGACCTCTGTATCGATAATAATGTCTATTTCGATGAGATTTTACAAAAAATATTTAATGTACAGATTCGACTCAGAATTTTATTATATGAATAGATAATAAACTATTATGATGTTTATAATTTTGATGTGACACAAAAATAAAATCTAAATGTCTCCAGAGCTATAGGTATTATACGGAAGAATAATAACGTGAAATCATACTCGATATTTTTTTACATATTAGATGATCAATGTTAATATTGTCAAGACTGTCAAGACGTCACAGGTTGGCCTTCGTGCAATCGTTGAAGTGGAACCGTGAATAGGACACGCTATCCAAACCGTTTAGTGGTTCGTACACACCAAGTCTAACTTCTTGCAATTGTATTCATCATATAGCTAGCTACTACCTACGGCTTCACCTGTCAATCTGTTTAGTTCATTCTATAAATATCATAAATGCGAAAGTTTGGATGGATGTTTGTCACTCAATCAAGCAAGAACGGCTGAACTGATCTGGGTGAAATTTGGCGCAGGGATAGATTATAGTCTGGCATAGCACATAGGCTACCTTTTATATCGGTACGGATCCCGTGGGATAGATTTGTTTTTGTTTTTCATTAGAGAGAACCGTGCGAAGCGAGGATGAGTAGCTAGTAATCCATATCTACCACATATGTATGATCCCCAATACCCATACCAAGCGTTCTATAGGATCCCGAAGAACGGGGTTTTTAGGATAGATATCTGGATCTTACACTACTAACTTATATGACACTTAGCTGTATTAATTTAGAGTACTTTTTACCAGTATGAAGTCCCATTGAAATTGGTACACTTGTTTTCAAGCTGTGCACGCATTTACGGTATATTATCTTTATAATAACGGTAAAACTAGTTATTCTGCCGTTACGATGCAGTTTTTTTTCTTGAAATTTAAATATTGTCAATCTTTATTTAATATGTATGACGTGTTATCCGTATTTAGGATCATCATCTTTAGTGGTTACTAATCTTGCGGGCGTTATTAGGGCTCAAATAATAAAGTATTCAATGCTCAATACACAATTTAATCAGGGAAAATGTTATAAACTTGAAACGATAATTCTAATAATTTAGGATAGCAGCGGGTTCACAGATACCGATCATTGACTTTAAAATATAATGTCAAAACATAACTCTCCAAATGACCTTTCAAGATCAACCAACTTTACTAAACCACGTATCTCAAATTAATGTCATGATGGTGTCTCGACCCCGCTCGAGACATAGTCTCTGTTCTAAATTTAAAATCATTTTAAAAGCAATAAAGAGTAAACTAAATAACATAGTGACTTTAAACAATAATAAGGTTTTATAGCAGAAAAAGGTAACTAAATCCTCCTCCGCCATGTAAAACTTATTCGGTAAAAAAAGGAATCATGATAGTCGGTTCAAAATTGACAAAAATATTATCGTGTAACATACACACAACTAAATCTGTTAAATTTACTTTAAAAACTCGTTATTGTCTGTGCATATAATGAATTGTAACTAAACCGAATCTGTACATTGAATATTTTTTGGAAAATCTTATTGAAATAGACATTATCGATACCGAGACTGAATCTATAGTTTTTAGAAATTTTGTCTATCTGTCTGTTTGTTTGTGGCTGTGTTTGTTTGTGATTTTGATAAAATTTGATATGATGATAACTGCTTATCTGGGCCAACATACAAAGGGGATACTTTTTACTGTGGGAAAATATCTCATCTCTGAGAAATCTATACTAAACATTAAAACGTCGCTAGTTACGCCATAAAGTAAATTACTTTGATAGAGATTCAGTTGTTAATTAAAAATTGTGAAAGTCAGGTATTACACTAACGGATTTTAGAAATGTTTTGTACTTTTAATTAACATTTCTTTATACATATATCTGCATGTCTGAGAAAATCTTAGCAAGTTTTCGAAAGACATGTGAAGTCCGCTAACCCGTACTTGGCCAGCGTGGTGGACTATGGCCTGATCCCCCTCGTATAGAAGGGAGGCCCGTGCCCATTGGGACGTTAAAAAGGGCTGAATAGAAAATATATTTTGTAAAAAAGCTATGGTGATGCGTTTCGATCTTTTTTTTATGTGTACAGTGTATGTATATCTGTTTGTAGTTTGTACCCGTGAATTCAACTACAAACTTATTTTCAAGAAACTTTTATAGTTGCATTAAGGGATTAGGCTATTTATATGGGCTAGTTACTTTTATTCCAACGGAATACGGGATAGGTACATTGCATATTGTTTATGATGCTACATGGACGTGTATTGTACTGTATATGTAACTGTAAGTATTGGTTTGAAAAGAAAACTTGAAATGTCTATTTTATTTTTAAAGATCTACCTAAATAATACTCCTTACGTTTTTGTGCACATACTTTCTTCTGCCTCAATTACATAACCCCATGCATGTAGGTATGTTCACACACCACTAACCCTATGTTTTTTCGTAGTTCCACTCCAGTAGTACAGTCTAGAGGCTCACGCGAAACGCCAACTTTTTTACAGCTTCCTAAAAATGCCTGTGACATACGGACAGACGGACATTTATTTACCTTAATTTTTATACTTTATAATTATGAGATTTCCGTCTTTTTCTTTTTGGCAACGGAACCCTAAAAAATTGTAATACAGTCGGCGAAAGACCTAGTCATTTAATTTTATAGTTTCAATGGCTCGTCGTTGTACTATACAATAGAATTAGTTCTATTGTGTTCCTCTACAATAGAGACGTCAGAAAGAACTAGAAGCTATACTCGTATGTATGAAGTATTAAAGTAGTTATCGTAAGATGTGATTTTCTTCATTATATATTAGAAACTTTGTATATATACATACATATATGTAGAATATTGTTTCTTCCCAGTCACTCAACTTAATCTTGTGTGTTTTGTTTTTTTTTTTAATTTCTAAAGACATTATAATATACGATTCTTCGAAAATATTCTTATTTGATAATGAAAATAGCCAATAAAATAATTTAAATAAGTCAAATCTATATACATATAATAAAATATATACATATGTATAATAAAATTTTGAGTCGAATCTGTACATTAACTATTTTTTGGAAAATCTTATTGAAATAGACATTAGTATTGATACAGAGGCCGAATCCATATCTATTAATATTAGTAATGCTCAGTTCTTCTCCCTCACTTACGTAATGCTCGAATCTGAGGGCCTAGCCATGTGGCCTATCTACAATCGTTAACGATTTAGAAAACTAAGGAAATGAATGGGCATTACATACTTTAAACGTTATGTTATGTGGTCAAAACAATCGAATTGAAATTTCGTAGCCAAGCTTACAAGGTACGTAGTTTACAAGCGAATGCTCCCGGTGAGGGACCGCCCTTAAGTTTTACCCAGCGCTAGCTATGTAAGCGTACGAAAACAAGTTTTTTTAACAAAACACCATCATAATTCAGCCATTTTATATTAAATATATATATAAATTACAAATGATACACACAAACCTTCCTCGTTTATCGCTGTTTCTGTTATTGAAAACTCTATCAAAATCTGTTGCGTAGTACAGAAACAGACAGACGAAGACAGCGACTTTGTTTTATACTATGTATAGATTTATTGAGCAAGGTTATGTCAGATCACACTACGACCTGCGTAAGCGGAGTAATTCAACAAAATTAAATAAAGCAGACGTATCCGTGAGAAAACGTTAGTCGTCATAAAGTTTATATCCATAAAGTTTTTGTCTATAAGTGCCGGTATTAACTTTCTTGAATCGTTAACTACTTTCTATGTCATGTATAGAGAGATGATATAAATGTTTCTTGAGAGATATCTTGACATTCATTCGATTTTGGACAATCACTTATTGCGGGAAGTTCACTATCCGTATATTATTTGTATCAGACATTTTTTGTAATGATAAATGGATATTATCTTAAAGAAAGTAAAAATCGGCTAAGAGTTAAGTGAGAGTCGTTTTCACCGAAATGCTGTACTATGTACCTGTAAGTTAATATTTCTAAATATTAATAGCGTATAATAGCGGTTAAAATCCACGAAAATTTTAAATAATTTTCAGGAGCAGGAGGAAGACTAGGAAAACCTAGAAATTATATCAAAACTAGTGACTCACCCTCGCTTCGCTCGGGTTCGTTCCTATGATACGCATTGACGTTTAGTATAGATTTCTCAGAGATGAGATATTTTCCCGCAGTAAAAAGTCGGACAACCAGCTATCATCATACAAAATTTAATCAAATTCTGTCGAGTGGTTTTCTCGTGTTGCATTTCCAGACAGACAGACAGACAAAAATGGCAGAAACCATGGATTCGGTCTCTGTATCGATAATGATGACTATTTCAATAAGATGTTACAAAAAATATTTAATGTACAGATTCGACTCAGAATTTTATTGTATGTATAGAAGATAGATATCAAAATGAGACCTAAATCTAGGAATTTTAACGTACGTCCGTTCTCTTCAATTTAGTGTGTTTTACTGTTACCTATTTATACAAGCCCGGTTTGGATAACGTAGGCTGAGAATTTGGTATCAGAACATTACATTTTAAAATAACATAGCACTTATGATATTGGGGATATTGGGGGTTTTGGGTTTGAAATAAAAAAAAAAGACCTAACGAGAAGGAGGAGCATAGCGCAGCGGACCTGTCACATAATAACAAGGCTGCGCCCCATTTACTAAACTGCAGCCGAATAATACTTCAAAATCAGTTCGACCTAGGCCAAACTACAAGTTGTAGTTAAGCCTAAAGAATTTAGGCCAAAACTATGTATTGTCCTGGGCTATACTAGTATATCCTGATACACTTTGGATAAACCGGTTTGGCCAAGGATAAAACAGTTTGGCCTGAAATCTGGTATTGCCGGTAGCACATACACAAAAGTACCTTTGTAGTTCATCAATGCAAACAGTGTTGTGTTGTGCAATATAGTGTATATCAGTATGCATGTTATGGAATAGGGACGACTGCTTAAGAAGTCTCTGCATGCATTACGTGACGTGACGTGTCCTCTTTTGATTTAAATAAATTAAAGCAGGCCATTGCCTAATTCATTTATCTATCTATATATAAACAGGCAAAGACAAAACAGGTCAGTACCTCTTTCTTCTCTTTTTGTTTTCTTTTTTTTTTGTTTAATAGCTATTGACGATCTCAGTGTTATCAATAAGTGGAAACAGATTATTTTATATAGATAAACAAATTCTATTCATATACATAATATGTTTTATTCAAATTTTGAATAATGATTATGCTCGAATTTTTACCCCCTTTTTTAATGTTGGGAAATGCATTTACGTATACCACCTGTATACATACATACAGGTGGTTACGTGGGACTCACCGGCTAGAAAGACCAGTACTACCTACTAAAACCCAACGAAACCTCCCCCGTATTAATGGGGCGTCGCACAATCACTTAACTCCTTGCAGGATCACTTGACCCCGGCGCGAATATTAGTCATTATAATTTTAACCGACTTCAAAAAGGTGGAAATATTTAATTTGGTCGTATGCTTTATTGTGTACGTTACGAAAAATCTTCATCTATTATACATCGATTTTCATATGTTTTTTTAATACATTAGATTGTATATTGTATATTTTCACAATTCGGGTTTAGAATTTTCCTGTTATATGTACTTTATACTTTCTATAATTCCCATTAAGTTTGTCTAGAGGAGGTAGCAACGAAAAATTAGTTTATTTATTATAGCTCTGCTCTTATATTTGCTTTAAATGCTGGTAGATTAGAAACCATCCCGTATGCGAATCAAATCCGCGACCTTTGGCTTTATAGGCAGTTTCAGTCAGTATGGCACTGCCGCGATGGTCATGGTTCTTTGTTATTCTATAAGCGTTCATTATGAAACTTGTTGCGATAAATAATTGTGCTATGGGAGCTACTTGACATACTTCCCATGGAAGAGTAGTTTTTAAATTTGTTTTTAAGTAGTAACTAGCGATATACGAAGCGAGGGGGCTTCGCCTGGGTGCGTCTTTTCTTACATTTTTTTAGCGGAATCCTGGTTCTTTTTCCAAAATAAAAGTAGCCTAAGCTATTCCTTATAACATCAGCTATCTGCCAGTGAAAGTCCTATCAAAATCAGTTCAGCCGTTTTGGAGATTAGCTGGAACAAACAGACAGGCAGGCAATTTTTTTAAAAATTGTGTTTTTCTTTTAGGTACCGTATATAACATTAAATGCATTTAGTAAACAGCTGTTATTTAAATATTACAAACAGACACATCCATTTTATTTATCTGTATGTAGTATAGATAACTTAAGTCCATATATGGTTTTAATACTAATTAAAAATTTTGGACGATGTATATTAAAATTATTTACAGCAATCTAGAATTCTAATTTTTCTTATTATATAATATATTTATCTAAGTCAGTCTTGGAGCCTTCGGAGTCTGACGTTTTACCTTCAAGGTCACTCGAGTGGAACATTGCGTATCGAAGCGACAATGCCGAATGTGTCGAAATGAAACGAAGGAAGAATTTCAATAACTATTTAAGCATAGATAGTGTAATCCATACCTACTATGACATTATAAATGTGAAAGTGTGTTTGTTTGTTTGTCTTACTTTCACGTCGGAACAGAGTGACGTAATTTTTTGTGTGGAGATAGTTGGAGGGCTGGAGGGTGACACGGCTACTTTTTATCACGGGAGTGTAAAAGTGTAAACATTCAATCCTTAGGAGAGAAGTTTTTAATTGAATATTAGCTTTGGTAGCTTCGTAATGGATGTGCATTACATGTTTTTTAAATGTAATATTTGACATGTAATATATTAGGAAAAAGTAAGCCATTTTGAAGTCGATCAAAAAGTTGAGCTGATCACTTATAATCTAGGTGTATATAGCATAACTAAGATGTGTAATTTGTTCCTTTTGAAATTTGACCGAAATTAGTTTAGCGATTTGAGCATGACAAAAACAGATAGAGCTATTTTCGTATTAATATGGATTTTTACGATAAGTCTTGTTTTAAGCCATAATACAAACAAACTTCACGCACGCAACATCTATTACTTTGAAGTTAATTTTCATTGCAAAAATGATGATACCGTCTGTACGTTGAACGCATTATATGATTATTTCAGTGCCTGCCAGTAAGTATATCAAGTGCCTCGCGCTACTTATTATAATGAGATCTTATTTATACAATTTTCACTTTTATTACAATGCTATATAGTATAGATTAGTGTGTAAATTACGTTAAAACCGGTAAAATTGCTTTTCCGTATGCCGAAGATTTGAGGCCAAGAATCTTTGAGCGAAATACGTATATCTTCGTCATTATGAAGCTGCGATATCTATATGATAAATGAGTCAGCAACAGCTGATTGAAGTGAAAGAACTCATGCTTAATAATCAAATTTTGTATGCGGTTTCGCTCGCGGGTATTTGTATTAATGAAAACACAAGAACTTACTTTTTTTTTCAGTGTTACTTTAGTTTTTAGGGTAATCGATAAGAAGATAGTGGGTTCGAGTCTAAGTTGGAGACAAAAAGATTTATTAGGTTTCTATTTAAGAATATCCCCCGTAACTTGTAGAATACGATAAGCTTTCGGTAAAATTTATTTCCCGTCGTAAGGGATTGTCGTTCCACCGGCTATAGGAACTAAAAGAATAGAGAGTGCATTTGTGCTTGCATCCATACTTTTGTGATATATTAATATCATTTGTGCAAATTATCATCAGAGGGATCGGTCGATGTGACCGAAATTTAAATATTATGAGGGCTGTCACTGTATTTCATCTGACTGTCAAAGTTTTCAAATTGCATATTTATTGAAATATGCAATACTAGCATTTCCCGCGGCTCCGCCCGCGTTCAGATGATCAAAAACCAAATTCTTAGGTTTTACACATTAGTATACTCTTACATTATACATTACTTTCATTGCACACGACATGATTGGTAAATAATGGCAGTGATTGACAATGCCACAAAGGTTCCTCCGTTAAATTGAACTTTTTGTTTTAGCAATAACATTTATGTATGTCTATACTTCTGTTTTGTTTGTTTTTTTTAGTTTTTCACGATAAAGTCTCAAACTACGGAATTAATTTTAATCATTTTTTACTAATAGACAGCTATAGATTAATTTAATATATAGCTGATTATTTAAATTACATAATGATAACTTTTCTTAATTAGCGTTAGTTAGTAATATTTTCCAAAACGATTTTCAAAAGAAAGTGTAATAAGTAAATAATTCTAAGCGAATACATTTTTTATTTCATATGGCTCTGCTAATATCATTAAAGTCGTAAGCATTTTATTGTGTCCTTTAAGCCTTTACCTTCCAAGAAAATGTGTCAAGAAAAAGTGAAAAAGTTGAGGTATAACAGTTCCTAAAATACTTTTTCATAGTTTTTGAGATATGAAATATTTTTAGTTACCCGCTTTGGCAGTTTAACAGCCATAAACTTGTTTTCCATGAAATGTTATAAAATAATATAAATTGAACTTATTTTTACGGTGCAAAAAATGAGTAGGTATTGTGGAAACGTAAATATTATTCGTATTTATTTTAGTGTTAACCATACAAAACACGTAAGTAAGAAAAACAACATAGCATTTTGCTATACGAAACCTAAAATACGCGAGTTGGATTTGCATTTGCCCAATTTTTACATTAAAAGATTAAAAAACATTAACATTATTTACTAAACAATAAAAATTTACAAATATTCTCATTTGAAAATTGTTTCGGCTAACAAAATATTACTAATATGTTACTAATTTATAAAGCCAAAAAGTTTATAGTATTAAAAATTTAAGCACGGGCAGGGCCGCGGGTAATTTAGTAGTAATTATAGTAAAGTCATAGAAAGGTTATATCTGTACATATTTTTTTTTGGATAAAACTACGTATTTTAAAAACACATGGCGACATCTATTGTCAAATAGCTAAATAACACATAAATAAATTTTCATTAAAATAACTATTTTAATGAATAAAATAGCGCTGTTAATATTTCTTTTAAGTAAAGTTTTTTTTAATAGTTTTAACATAATGTATAAGTAAGTTATCTTGCTAAAATATTAATAGCATCCATCGTGCTTTTACTTTAACCAGTTTTTGTATTTTTTCTCAGAAATGAGATAGTTTCCTGCGGTAAAAAGAATCCTATGTGTTGACCCGGATAACCTGCTATTACCATACCAAATTTCATAAAAATCCCTCTAGTGGTTTTTCTGTGATGCGGTCACATACAGACAGACAGAAAAAATTCTGAAAACTATAGATTCGGGCTCTATATCGCTAATAATGAATATTTTAATAAGATTTTCCGAAAAAATATTGAATTTACGGGTTCGGCTTAGTTACAATTTT
The DNA here is from genome assembly GCA_905404265.1 of Fabriciana adippe. Classification (NCBI taxonomy): domain Eukaryota; kingdom Metazoa; phylum Arthropoda; class Insecta; order Lepidoptera; family Nymphalidae; genus Fabriciana; species Fabriciana adippe. The sequence goes on along the minus strand of FR989997.1, from coordinate 2,072,394 downwards.
ATTGTATGTATAGTTACTAATTTATGAAGCGAAAAAGTTTGCTTTACTGATAATTTAAACACGGACGGAGCCGCGGGTAATTTAGTAGTAATTCTAATAAAATCGAAAAAAGTTCATATCTGTACATTAATTTCTTTGGGATTAAAACTATGTATTTTAAAAACACATGGCGACATCTATTGTCGAATATCTAAATAACACATAAATAAATATTAATTAAAATAACTATTTTAATGGATAAAATAGCGCTTTTGATAATTTGATTTTCAAGATAAGCTATTTTTACAGTTTTTACCATATTTTGTAAGTTACCTTGCTAAACTGTTTACAAATAGTATCGTCGTGGTTTTGTTCCTACCAGTTTTTGTATTTTTTTTCAGAAATGAGATATTTTCTCGCGGTAAAAAGTATCCTATATGTTGACCCGGATAACCAGCTATCATCATACCAAATTTCATCAAAATCCATCCAGTGGTTTTTCTGTGATGCGGTAACAGACAGACAGACAGACAGACAGACAGACAGACAGACAAAAATTCTAAAAACTATAGATTCGGCCTCTGCATCGATAATAATGTCTATTTCAATAAGATTTTTCAAAAAATATTTAATGTACAGATTCGGCTTAGTTAGAATTTTATAATATGTATAGATCTGTCAATCAAGTTTCTAACTCAGGACCTCGCGACCCGCAGCCGTATATGCTAGCCGCTAGACCAACGAGGCTATACCTATAACATAATTACTATACATCAATCAAAAAATCATAAATCCGTTTTAATGAATGTTAAAAGTGATGATTACTTTTTATAATATCCACTAGCGACTCAGCCTCGCTTCGCCCGGGTTCGTTCCTACTTACGTTTTAACGTTTAGTATAGATTTCTCTGAGGTGAGATATTTTTTTGCAGTAAAAAGTATTCTATATGTTGACCCGGATAGCCAGCTATCATCATACATCAAAATTCAAAATCCCTCCAGTGGGTTTTCCGTGATGCGGCAACAGACAGACAGACAAAAATTCTAAAAACTGTCCTGAATTGAGCTCTGTATCGATAATAATGCCTGTTTCAATAAGATTTTCCAAAAAATATTTAATGTACAGATTTGGCTTAGTTACAATTTTATTATATGTATATAAAATTAATGTCATTTACATAGGTATTTCAATTTGCAATAACACTAACGTTAATAGTACTATTAAGATTTTAATAAGTCTCCTCTATAATTATATGTTAGTGTCATTTTATATATTTTATATTTAACTCAGTACCTATTTTATGTGGCTGGCATTGCCAAAGATCGTTACTTCGATTCCCGCTTAGTGTTTAAACTTACGAAGGTTCTATATAAATTCGTACGTTTGTTGGTTTACAAAAACATAGAAACTCCAATCGAGTATTGCTTCAATTTCAGTGTTGCATGCAACAGTTATTCCAGATATACTTAATTCTAAGATAATTTATTTATATGAGTGACTAAGTGGTAACGTGCTCGCTTGAAAAACCAAATACATCGGGTTAAAATCCCAGGTTTCTCACTTCTAATAGATGTTCATTCTCATGTGCGAAACATTTCAACACAATGACTAGTTGACTACCCCCTGCTTACGGTGAATTAGTTATCATGAGGAACCTACCCGCCCTTCTAAAGAGTAGTGGGCTATGACATAATCCTTCTCGCATTGAAGGAAAGCCCTTCCCAGAAGTGGGACGTTATAAAGGCTGTAGGTATACATGTATAGTAGGTACTGGATAGTAATGTCTGCATGGAAATTGGCGCATGAATGATTGTTTGGGTTTAATATCGTATAAATAAGCGTATAACCTCAATATGGGGTGCCATTTTGAAACCACAGAACTTTATCCTAAAACTTTGACCCTCTCGTAAAGAGAAGAAAAGATATAGCGGTAATAAATCTATATGTAGGTGAATTTCAACGTGTGTTATTGTAATGTAAAATTTCGATGAAGAAAGTGGGAAAGTCGGCTACCAAGATAGGCTCTATTGCCGCTTTCTGCAGCCATACCATGACGAATGTCTAAGTAGATACTTTTGATTTGAATTTGATTGTATTGTAATTTGTTTTTATTTTGTATTCTTCGTAGTTTTTATAAAGAGCAAGAGCATAACCATAGAGCGTAACATATCTTAAGCCACTTAAACAAGTTCATTTTCTATAAACTATTAGCAGACCCGGCTACGCCTTGCTGTGGCACACTTTTTCGAAAAAAATCTTTAGCTTATATCACGGGAGAGACTCTCCCACGGGAGTAACCATTCGAAACGTCGGGAACCAAAAATCAAGATAAATAGTTAGTTTTTCTTAGAGTATTTTAAAACCACGACTGGCCATCACTTGCTGGCATTATAATTTCAGTGTAACTTCAGTACTAATACGACTCATAGTAGCATATACATACAATTATGTGCCTTTTTTGTAGATAAATTCATACGAATTATTAACAGCTAATTGAGTTAAACATCATATCCATTTCCTGAAGTGAAATCGACCCCAGTAAACAAAGATCACTCAATAAGAAGCCTGTATAATGTGCTTCGACAAATTAAGTTAACCTTTATCGGTTTTATGTTCTAATATATTGGATTATTACCATAACTAAAATACTATAAACGTAACGTATTATCTCCTAAGTATCTCGTTAATTCGAAACGACGTATGTTTTATAGCCTGGTATGCTTAAAATAACGGTTTTTATTAAGTAATTACTCCTTTATAGCCTTTTCTTTCTTATGTAACGTTTTCATGAGAAAAGGTTGTATGGAGCAAGCTTCGGTTGATAGTCTTTAGTAGAAACGTTAGTAGGAACTAGGAAATAATACATATTGTTGTTTTTATCGTTAATACTTGAACACATAGCACTATATGTATAGTCCTTGCTTGTTAAACTAAGAGAGATTCAAGAACCTCTGAGAGTATTATGTGTCTATTTTCTACATGATAACAGCCGTATTACTTATTAGCAATAAGGTGAAAACTGCCTCGGTACTGTAGCGGCTAGCATGTACGGCTGCACCTCCGGAGGTTTTGGGTTCGAGTCCCGGGTTGGCTAGTCTCAATGAGATTGCTCTCCGTGGCCAAAATCGTACGGGAGGACATTATTTACGGTGAAAAGCATCGTCAGGAAACCTACCTGAAAGAATATATTCTGAAAACGTGTGAAATATGTCCGAATTCACTTGTCCAGCGTAGTGGACTATGGTCTGATCCCTCTCGCATTAAGGGGAACACAAACCGCTGTGACTTTAAAAGGATGAGATACTAATAAGGATGAGATAAAAATATTCTTACATTAAATTATTTCTTTTGTACTGATATATAATCTTCAGTTATTGACTACTGCAGACACAGACCGTTATGACAGCGCTATTTGTATTTTCAAGATATTAATTCATCATTTCCTTGTGCATGGTCATTCAATTTGGCATTGACCTGGACATTTTGATTTAAGTTTGTTAGGATAACGGATGATGGCAATAAATTATGCGGTTATTTGGATGTTTAAAATATTATCTAAAGTTGACAGCTTATAAATATAATGAAGTGTTAACTTCTTTGTTTAAACTCATTACCACTTATATGCTTTACTTTGATATGCCAAGTTAATAAATATTGTGGTATAATACACATTAATCTGAAGTTTGCGAGTGCGTATGTTTGTTACATATAAAGGCTCAACGGATTTTAGTGAAATTTGAAATGGACATAGCTTATATTATTGAATTTACATAGGCTACGTTTAAAACTAGTCTTAGAGTATAACTATCACAAATATTCATTTACTAATACAAGTGTATTTTCTAGCAAACTACGCTTCTCGATTCTATCTCTCATGCGGTTGGTTGTGGTGGCGGCTGGTTTCCACCGGGTGAAGGTTTTGGGTCGCCAGCACCTGCCTTCGAGTCCCAGGGATGCACCGGTAGTGGTCATCGCCCCACACTCCTCGTTCTTCGATGCCATTGCTATAGTTTGCCTCGGCGCCCCCAGTGTGGTAGCCAAAGCGGATACAGCAAGGCTACCTTTCATCGGACGTATGTTTTTCGATGTTAGCATGATCGTTGAGTAGATTAATGTTTTGCTAGAACTTCTGCATATATTTTGTTTTATGCCAGAATGGTTTTGTGCTGGAAAGCTTGTTTTTTGTTTTGGTATTCTATATATTTTAGGTTTTTATGGGTTTTTATGTAGTCTTCGAGTTCAGTTTCTATATAGAATGTAGATTATAGATTCATGAAAGTTTCAGTAAGGGTACGTCCGCACAGACAGGCGGCTTGCTTAGCGCCTAGAGCCTAGCGAGTCACCCAGCTAGTAGCTTAGTGAAACGAACGTTTTAGAATGTTCGCGACCGGCCGCACTGCGCGCTTGGCGCCTAGCTAGTCGCTTAGCAAGAAGCGCCAAGCGCGCAGTGCGGCCGGTCGCGAACATTTTAAAACGTTCGTTTCACTAAGCTACTAGCTGGGTGACTCGCTAGGCTCTAGGCGCTAAGCAAGCTGCCTGTCTGTGCGGACGTAGCCTAAGGATTTATTATAAGCTTGCATGAATATTTTGCCAAGCTTTAGTTTTTTTATAATTTTTGTATTTTATGTTTTAGGCGAATTTGCTTGCTATTTTATGAGATAAGTAAGAGATTTCTGTAAGATATTAAATAAACGTAATAATATTAGGTTTAAAATATTATGGCATATGATTTAAAAAAAGCTATTGTACAAAGTTCGGCACCTTAATATTCATGATCAAAGTATATTTAAAGGGCGAGTAAACAACTATGAAAGTAAAAAACCACTTTCTTAATTGCAATTAAACGCTCATTCATAATTCATATACTTGTATCAGCCCTTTTTAATGTCCCACTGCTGGGCACGGGCCTCCCTTCAATACGAGGGGGATCAGGCCATAGTCCACCACGCTGGCCAAGTGCGGGTTGGCGGACTTCACACGTCTTTCGAAAATTTGCTAGGTTTTCTCAGACATGCAGGTTTCCTCACGATGTTTTCCTTCACCGTAAGGCAAGTGGTAATCATGTTAGAAATGATTCGCACATGAAAATATCAGAGGTGCGAGACCCGGGATTTGAACCCGCTTCACTCGGTTTCCCAAGCGAGCGCGTTACCACTGGGCTACCACTGCCGCATAATTCATATATTATGTAAAAATTTTTAGTACCGCAATTAGTGTGTAGCCAGCCTTAGCCATCTGTACAAGAAATACAAGTAAGTGAGAAAACGCTAACGTTAAGAGTAGAGATGGGTTAATACCGATATTTCTCGGGATTAGATAATATTATTATATTCGTCTGGCAATATTATAATATTGTAACTAATACTTCAATATTAGTGATATTTATCTCAGGTTTGTCGCTCACTATCGTATTCCTGTTCAATATTACTTATATTAGGTTTGTTACTAAGTATTTAAAATTGGAACTAATCAAGGAATATCATGTAATATTCGTAATAAATTTCATTTGTCATCTATGGTAATAAATGAATGTAGGTACACTATGATCGTATTAGCAAGTAATGAGATCATTTTTTGCTTGACGTTCCCTTGACGAATCCGAGAATCCTAACTGACAATGAATCCGAACGATATTTAATATTATCCGACTTATTTTGAATAGTTATCACAGAGATTATATGTGAATATGAAATATTAGCATATCAGAATTTGTCAGATTACTAATTCACAGATCCTTCAATATTAGTAATCTCTTAGCGAATACTAATATATCAGTCACGCCACTAGTTAAGAGTGCGCCGTGTGACCGCTACGATTCGGATTCGGACAAGTTGTCTAAAGTGGGATGATGAGATAATGTTCTATTGTGAGTGAGAAGTGTAGAGGCATAGAACCACAACGTATACTATAAAGACGTAAACGTAAAAAAAACAGTCTTTAATTCACTATACATTATTTAATCAACCAATCGAAAAATGAAATTCGATAACTGAAGTGATAAGTAAGTAATATAAGTAGTTCTAGGCTTCCTGACAAAACAAAAACCCTACAAAAATAGTAAGCTGTTTCTGAGATAAATAGCAATATGTGTGCAAATATGTATTTTTCAAAAAAATATATTATCGGGAAAATTTTGACTTCGATAAATTTTGAATCGTGTTTTCAAATTTGATAATTCAAGATAAAACCCGATGTATCATTTGCCTAAATATCAAAGTGGTAACTTTCATAGATTCTGACATAAATAACCATATTATGTACATTCTTAACGGTATTATAATATCGAGTTACAAACTTAACATGCACACGTTATTTATGGTATGTACTGTGTAGTCATTTTAACTTTTATTGCGGATTAGCAACTCACCCTCGCTCCGCTCCGCTCGTCCTTAGGTACGTTTTAACGGTTAGTATAGATTTCTCAGAGATGAGGTATTTTCCCGTAGTAAAATGTATGTAAATGTTGACCCGCATAACCAGCTATCATCATACCAAATTTCATCCAAATCTGTCTCGTGGTTTTCTCGTGATGCGTTCCCAGACTGACAGACACACAGTAAAAAATTCTATAAATTATAGATTCGGCCTCTATATCGATAATAATAACTATTTCATCAGATTTTCCAAAAAAAATATTTAATGTACAGATTCGACTCTGTTAGAATTTTATTGTATCTTTTTTTGTTTCTATTTTTTATCCTAAAGCTATTTATGGCACGTCTACAGTTTCTACGACGCCACAAATTATTTGAAGGCGGATTCGCATAATAGATCTTGACGAGATATGTCAAAAAGTAAGAATAAAATTTTTCGATATCTCGCTTAGTTTCCGAGAAATCGATACTCAAAGATCGAAAAATGATTTTGTTTTTTTTTTTTTCAACTTTTTTTTTGGCTTTTATTTAACTCTCTGTTTATTTTAATTTATCAAATTTCATAATAATTTTTGTTTAAATAAAATTCGAGATCTTCGAGTATCGATATCTCGAAAGTTAATCAAGATATCGAAAAAAATTATTCCTAAATTTCGTTTTATTTTTCGAAAATATATCAAATACCGTCGAAAAAAGTCAAAAAAAGTTTTCAATTTTAGCTTTTTGAGTTTTTGAGTTCTCGGAAACTAAGCGAAATATCGAGAAATTTTTTCTCACTTTGCGGCGTATCTCTTCGAGATCTATGCGAATCAGCTATCAAATCGTGGCGCCGAAGGAACCGTAGAATCCTCCTACTTAGTTATTTTAAACCGTAAAAGTTCAAAGTTCATAGCAGAGTAATTTTTTGGTATAATTTTGATAAATAGGTCTCATATTATTTTATAAACGGTATCATTATGTTAAGTCTTAGGTCATAGACTACAGTTATTTAGACAAAATTGTTGCCAATTATATCCGAGTTTTGTGAAAGGATAGAAATGTCTATAATTGCATATTTCGAAAATTGGATATGTAGTCGTAAATTGGAAGTATTTTTTTTTAAGACAACTTTGACAGATAACTTTTACCTCACATATAGTTAAAGATAACGGTGTCGGGATAATAAATCTGTCAAATATAACAAGCACATATTATGTTTTAATTATTATTTTCTTGGCCTTAATTTTTCTATAATGAGTATTTTTTTCTGCATCATGGTATCTTAAAACATAAGAAAGCCATTAAAAGTAGGTAGGTAGGTCAAGTATTTTTCACATACATTTAATTAAAAAAGAACGTCGTAGTTAAAGGTTATATAAATGTGTGGAATGATATGGTTTGGACAATAACTGAAAGTGTAATATGAGTTAAGGCACAAATTTACTATATGGGACGCAGCTCCTGGAAGAGTCTGTGGTATTTTTTGAGGGAGTCCAAATATGTATTGATTGTACACGAAAAAGGATGTTTACTATTCGTTAAAGGTATGTTTATCTTTTGTAATGACTTATTTAGGTATAGAAATGTATGGAAATATTGTAACTTTAAGTCTCCATAAATTTTGACTCCTTCGTTTCCTCAAAATAATTTTTATGTATTTTGACTCCCTTTCATCTCCCTTATTCAAAAATACTACCCACTCCTCCTTCGGGAGCCGCGTCCCATATACTAAACTGCAGCTTGAATTAATTACACCTAATGTATGAGTGTTTATTTAGCGGTTATCAAATTAAACACTGGTCTGATGTTAGTTTGGCCAAGATGGAGACACCTAACGGTACACAGGGGCCCGTGGTTAACTGTTTTTAGAAAGAACCAATGACAATATTTACATGTTATAAAGTGATTAATCATTTACAATTAATCCACGCATAATTTGTATATATAATTTTGTTTGTTGAAGGTTTACTTCATTACTAACTAAACATTAATTTTTATTTTAAAGTTAAATTTAACAATAAATTATCTTTTCTCACGTTTTGAAACAATACATTCTATGTATATTATATGAAGGTTACATATAACATAATTAGCCTTGATATTTACTTATGCCGATATAAATATTATGAATAACTAGCGGCTCACTCCCGCTTCGCTCGGGTTCGTCCCTAAGTACATACGTTTTACGTATACTAATGCAAATTACTACTCAGATCAAGTTATTTTCCAACACATGTAAAGAAAATTACAAAAATTAATTTGTAATTTTACAAATCTTATGTATAAACTATATACGTGTTGTAATTTTACAAAACAGTGTTTCGCTTGCCCATCGGAAAGTTCTTTATTTACAAGCGTTGTTTGCGATTATATTTATTAGAATTTTAACTAAAATCAAAAATTAATATTGTAATTCATATAATATTGTATTCATATAATATTTAAAGTAATATTGTACAGTAATAACTAAGTGTACATTTGTTTTGTTTTGTATATATAATTAAGTGTATTTGTAATTTCTTTTATTGTAAATAATTCATATTACAATGGATTTATTTAAAGTTTGATGTTTCGTAAAATTACAACAACTGATTTATTAAATTACAAAACTGTTTTAAAAATAGGTATACTTCCATCACATTTTTTGTAAAATTATCATAGAAATTTTTAACAGTGTAGTGTTAATAACATACAGTAATTATGTTAATTGATTACATTATATTCAAATCTATGTCTATACTAATATTATTAAGAGGTAAAGTATGTGAGTTTGTGAGGTTGTAAGGGGTAATCTCCGGATCTACTGAACCGATTGAGATGAAAATTGTTAAGAAGATAGTTTGCGACCCTGAGAAGGACATAGGATAGTTTTTATCCCGGAAATCATCCCTCAAGGAGGCTCAAGGAGGGAGAGGAGATACTTTTTATCCCAGAAATCATCCCTTAAGTGGGTGAGAATGGGGATGAAAGTTTGTATTGGGAAGCAAGCTAGGGACGAACCCGAGCGAAGCGAGAGTGAGCCGCTAGTACATACATATAGACATCGTGTCACAGTACTAAACGTATAGCCAAAGAATAACGTTAAACAATAATATATAATGTTTTAAAACAGAATATAAAATATATTCATTTAATAAATGTTAAGAGACAAAAATGGCTAACGTATTTTATTATAATAAAGAAGAAAAATATTTTGGGATTCTTAGAAAATACTAAAGAATATATATTATTTTTTATATTTACTAGCGACTTACCCTCGCTTCGCTCGGGTGCGTCCCTAGACAAGTTTCAATTTTTTTGAGCGGAATTCTAATTCTTTTTCAAAATAAAGGTAGCCTAAGTTACTCCTTATAACATCAGCTATCTGTCAGTGAAAGTCCCGTTAAAAGCAGTCCAGCCGTTTCGGAGATTAGCCGGAACAAACAGACAGACAAAAAAAAAAAGTGTTTTTCTTATAAGTACCGTATATAATATCATATGCATTTAGTAAAAAGCTGTTATTTTGACATTACGAACAGACGCTTCAATTTTATTTATCTGTGTAGATGATTATTCAAAAATTGAAAATTATCGACTAATACCTATGAATTTAAATTTTCCCTTATTGAAGAAAGTAAACGATATGTATAGCAAAATCGTAGTAGCATAAACAGCAAATAACGCTACTATTTTTGACATTGACATTGACAGTTTTTTTGGCGGAATCCGTTTATATAATACTTAATCTGAGGTAATAATACATATTGTTTACTATTTTTTATGCGAAAGAGTTTTTTATCAGTACGTACAGTTAATGACCGATTATAAAAAGGAAGTATTCAATTTGATTGTACGTTTCTTTTATTCTTTGTACGAAACACGAGGTTTGAGAATCGAGTTATCGAGTTAATTTCTTTCAAAACATTTACTTTTTCATATTTTTTATCAAAGAGGTTTCAATTAATTACATCCCCAAAGGTGTTTTTTTTAATTCGTTTTGAAATTGGTATAACGTTTTAGTTAAAAAGTAATCATCATAAGGCGCTTTCTTTAAATGACGAAAACAAGTAGTATGATTCTAGTAAAAACTTAATTATGAAATTTTCTTCATCTCAAATGCAATTTACAATATCTCAGAAATCGTTAACACATTTGCCAGAACTGCAAGAACTTAAAGCTATATAATTATGGGAAGAGTTCGTTTTAACTTATTACTTATTTGAATGAGTCATTAAATTTACTTGTAAAATTGTGTATACATTAAACAATGATTATTATAGGCATTAAAATATTTCAAAGAGCTTTTACTTTATAACCAGAACCCCTTTGAGAAAATAAGTAATTAACATAGCAAAAGTTTGTGATGTTATGTAGCTTTCAAATTATTTTGATACTTATTATAAAAATTAAATTAATATGTTGGGACATTAACACACAGCACCATCTAGTTCCATGGTAAGCTAGGCTTGTGTTATGGATACCAGATAGTTGATACACTACACATATATAACTTTAAATACATACATATTATAAATATAAAAACCCATGACTGGAGTACTAACATTCGTGCTCATCACACAAATGAATGCCCCCAGCGGGATTCAAACCCACGACTGCTGGCACAGCAAGTAGGGTCACTACAAACTGAGCCAAACGTGCCGTCAATTTAATTTAATAAAAATTAATTATTATATAATGAATAGGTAAAGGATCAAGTGTGTTATTTTATAAATTTAAAAAAGCCACCCCTGGATTAATATATAAATATCTCGTGTCACGGTGTTTGCGGTCGCACCCCGCCGAAACGGCTCGACCGATTTTAATGATTTTTCTGTTTATTGGTAGGTATGAGAATAGGTCGTAAAGTATTTAACACCCTTCTACCCCCACCCCTCATTTTTTAATTGCGATTTTAGTATTTTTGTATGAACAATATTATATGAAGTGTGTGTTATATAAGTAAGATAACAATGAGTTTTCTTATAAATGTTGTGAGAAAATATACTTAAAGTATGATGTTGTTTAAATCAAATAAAATTTCTCATTAAAATACAACACGATATAAGTACTCCGTATTTGTTAGCTTCCTCTATACAGACGGTAAAAAGTTTAATTACGTACAAAGTAGATAAAAAATAATAATTTTATAAGCAACTAGCGACTCACCCTTGCTCCACACGGGATCGTCCGTAGATGTTATTTTCCCGTAGTAAAAAGTATCCTATATGTTGACCCGGATAACCAGCTATCATCATACAAAATTTCATCAAAACCTGTCCAGTGGTTTTCTCGTGATATGCTCCCAGACAAATAGACAAACAAAAATTCCAAAAACTATAGATTCGGTCCATGTATCGATAATAATGACTATTTCAATAAGATTTTCCAAAAAGGCCAAGAATATAATATAGAATAATCATATAATAGAATATCAAAAAAGCCAAGAAGAAGAAGAACCAGAATATTAAATCAGTATGTTTAAGTACATTTTTAAATATATATTTTTATAGTCATATTATAAATGTGACAGCTTGTATATACGTGTGTATACATATGTTTGGTACTCCTCCTACACGCTAAAATCCCTGGATAGATTCGGATGATTTTTTTATATAGGCCATCTAGTAATACATAGGCTATTATTATGTAGCGTGAGATACCCATTGACACACTCCAGCGAAGCGTGTATATAAGAAAAAATAGTTATAACATTAAATTTTATACTTTATATAATGTATAATAGTTACCTCAGATCAGTGAATCTATACTAATATTATAAAGAGGCAGAGTTTGTTTGTTTGTTTGAACGCGCTAATCTCAGGAACTGATCCTTTGATTTCCCCCATAAAATTAAAGTGTCACTGTTTTTTCTTTTAGCAGTTCTTTTAGGATACATATTTTTGAGCCAAAGTTAAGCTACCACTACTTCGAAAACAAGTATAAGTAAAACAATGTTGAACAAAACGCTACTTAGCAAAAGATGTGAAATGCGTTGTTTTACAAAAGAAAGGTTGGTTGATGATAAATGTAGAGGGAAAATGTGAATAGGCTGAGTGCTGAGGACTGAGGTATGTCCTTGAATCAGAAGTACGTGAAAGCGTTGCACATTCAAAGCAAATGTATGGAAACGTACATTAGGTAACAGATGTTTTTTTTTTACTTTAACTATTGTTCTGACAAAGTTACGTGTGGGTAACAATAATATCGATAATAGTTAATTTAATGAACATTATTCATGTTAATCTATACTTAATAATACTATAAAGCTGAAGAGTTTGTTTATTTGGTTCAACGTGCTAATCTCGAAAACTACTAATTCGATTTGAAAAATTCTTTTTGCATTAGATAGCCCATTTACTGAGGAAGGCTATAGGCTATATATCATCCCGGAAAAATGTACGGTTCCCGTGGGATAGGTTTGGTTTTCTCTAGGGACGAACCCGAAGCGAAGCGAGAGTGAGTCGCTAGTTTTATTATAATTGCGAAAGTATGTCCATCTGACTGTTTGTTTCTTACTTTGTTATAGCTAAATCGGCAAACCAACCTTACTTTTTATATAATTTGGCGATGTATGCTATGTAGACTTTTCAAATTCTGTTGTTACTTTTATTATTTTTTTTGATTTTCTCATATTATATGTCGGAAAAAAAAAGATTTATTTGCGTTAGAAGATGGAAACCATCAAAAAAATGTATAATTATGGTAATATATGTATATATGGTAATATTAAAAAAATTAGCACATTGTGGTAGAATTCATGAAATTCAAATATTTCAATACAATAGATTTAATATGTTAATCATTCATCATTATTTTATTGACTATAAGGCAGTTCTTTTTGTTTGTTTAAAAAATCCTCTTTAAATTACACCTAGTAATGATGATTTTTTTTAATATTTTATACAATAGTACATCATTATATATTTGGAAAAAAATATACCAAAAACTAAAATTTTGTGTAATTTTTTTTTTTAAATATTATACAGATACAGTTACTTTAAAAACCTATTATGGCGCGCTTGACGTGACGTCATAGTCTATGACAACATTGCAATCAACCAATATCATTATTTTCAATGAATTGATTATTAGTACCAATCGCAAACATCAAATGACAGCACTCTGTTATTATAGACTTTTTACACACACATTCGGTCTGATCAATGGCGTTGCTTTTCAACTACTTTGAATTTACCACCTGTTATTGCACAGAAAATATTATAATATACACAAAAAATATTTAACCTTTATTTAAATCACACGCATATACAATATTCTTAAACTTTAAACCAAGACTCGTCTATAAATAATAAATAAATTTGTTGGGACGTTAACACACAGCACCATCTAGTTCCATGGTAAGCTACGAGGCTTGTGTTATGGATACCAGATAGTTGATACACTACACATATATAACTTTAAATACATACATATTATAAATATAAACACTCATGACTGGAGTACAAATATTCATCCTCATCACACAAATGAATGCCCTCAGCGGGACTCGAACCCGCGACCGCTGGCACAGCAAGTAGGGTCACTACAAACTGAGCCGAACGTGTCGTCAAATGATTAAACCAATTAGGAAGCATCCAGAAGGTATTCATTGTTTTCTATAATTCTATAGTAGAATGGAAAAAGGCTCGTAAAGTATATTTTCATATCAATGTGTTGGCGTAATACTGTAATTAGTACCTACTTGTAACTTTCGCTTAAATGTATAGCACCCAACACCAGGTGCAGAGAAAGCGTGTGGTGTGCGCGTTCATGAGACGTTTCCTTTATGGGGTATCATTAATGTTATGCATTCGTTACTTATAATATGTATATAAAATTATACTACTACTATTACTGCCTCGGTGGTGTAGTGGCTAGCATGTACGGCTGCACATCCTGAGGTCCTGGGTTCGAGTCCCGGGTCGGGCCAAGTTTAGTTATTGAGTCTTTCTGTATAGTAAGCCTCAGTAACAGCCCGGAGTTGGGAAGTTGGCGGTGTTTCACCCCCGTGCCTCGGAGAGCACGTAAAGCCGTCGGTCCTGCGCCTTAACTCTCACCGGTCGTGTCGAGTAGTCGTCCCACCGGAGTATGAGAGTGACAGGAATAGAGAGTGCACTTGTGTCTGCGCGTACATTTGTGCACTATAATATCTCCTGCGCAGTTGGCTAGTCTCAATGAGATTGGCCGCCGTGACCGGAATCGGTCAGGAGGACATTATAAAATTATACCTTAATATACCTTAATAAATACCTTATTTACTTATAATATGTATATAAAACAATATTTATAATATGTATGTATTTAAAGTTATATATGTGTAGTTTATCAACTATCTGGTATCCATAACACAAGCCTTGTAGCTTACCATGGAACTAGATGGTGCTGTGTGCTAAAGTTCTAATATATTTTTTTATTATTTAAAACCAGTCACTTCAATATTTTTGAAGTGAAATTTCTTTAGAATCGTTGTGATTTGAAAGTCGATGAAACGAAAATGCGACACTAAAAAGAGACAAACATATAAATATATGGGATTAAGCCGGCGAGAGAATGAGATAGAATACATTGCCATGTTGCCATGGTAACCGTTGTAATTGTCTGACAAATATAATATTATATTTTTTCCGTATATGATATTCTATAAATATATGATTGTAATATGCCTAATATATCTTATTTAATTATTGATTTGTTTTAATTTAATTGCGATATTTGCCAAAGAAGTTTACTTCAACCGTAAAGGTAACACGCACCCATTTTTTTGTCTTTATACATATGTATATTTTGCGGTTTATGGGCAAGTTTATGGTAACAATAAAAAAAATATTGTATTTGAAGAACGTTACGTAATTTTTTGAAATATTTTATTTTACATATCTTCTCTATTTAACTTCTAGTAAAGTGTCAAATGCTGACTTTTGATCTGCTTCAATGTGCAAAATAAAGTTGCCTCGACCAATCTCTTTCGTATCTTCTTCATTCTATGTGACATTGGCGAAATAATTTGTACTAAATGACACGCTTTGATATCCAATAAAATTGAATTGAATAAAATTACTTACAAAAGTCCTTCGAGGTTTCCTCTACTTGGCCTCCCGTTCACTCTTTCGATGTATGTCTTTTTGACAATCATTTCGTCATTATAACTTATTTAGTCACTTATTATATACATGAAATTAACATATTTTTTATAATTTTAAATGTGACGAAAATTTATGTAACTCAACGGCTGAATTTGTGAATATATTTCATACAACGTACTCGAATTTATTTGAGGAGGTCAGTTTGTTAAACGAACTAAAAGTTTAAAGTATAGAATAATTTAAAATCTTCGTTGGGGCTAAGACGTCATAAGCATTGCATTCTGCAGTCATTATCAAAAAAAAAAAAGGAAAAAACCTTGTACAAAATTATTCATTGAACGTCAATGAGTACTCTGCTAGTAGGTAGACCTTTTGAGATTTTATGTAAAAAAAAAACCCTTTAAAGTCATTTTCACTGAAGTTGTATATGAAGGTACATAAATAATTATAACGTGTCAACTACTTCGCATTTCCTAATAATAAAACTAGAAATCCTTATTAAATTTTATTTTCCATTATTCATTATAGGTCATTGAAACCGCTCATATGTTTCATTGGGAAGATGTCATATCTTGCTGGCGGGATGGCGATATCGATACGCGGTCGACAAGCCAGCCGGAAGGAAGCACCTATACTAGTTGTGGCACCACATTCCTCCTTCTTGGATAGCTGTATTGTCTATGCGACTAGAATGTCATCTGTTATCGTGAGGAAAGAAAGCATGGACAATTATGTTGGAAGTAGGTGGATTTTTTGTGATTTGGTGGTGGTGTTATGGTGTTGGGTTATTAATTATTTTCAAAGTAGGTTAAACATCTGAATTAATCGCAATTATACTTGAAATAGTTTCTTAATTGTTAGGAAAGTAACTAATTTAGTGTGGTTACCAAAAATTATTATGAAAATTAATTTAAACATATGTACATTCAAACACGGTTATTCGCTCATAATAGTTGTTTTCACACTATTTTATTTAAGTTGCAACATTGGAATGGAAGTTGATTTTTTTTCATACCAAATAATTTTTGACATACATAATTTCAAAATATATTACAGTATATGTTTTTTTTGGTTAAACTTATATGAAAAGTATTCTTTATAGCTTCCAAACCGCAGAAACTTTCACAGATAATTATCTCTGTTTGTGCTAGTACATATATTTTCAACTTGTGACGTTTTAATTGAGGATCACGTGGTTAAGTTTGAAAACTTGAAGTGAGCGCTTAATGACTTAGCTTTTACAGTTTAAAAGCTTTTATTTCTCCCGTCGAGAGTGTTTCTGCTATCGATCCTTGAAGTTCACTTTACGTAATGAAAGTTTTTAGTCCAGCCCCTTAGTCTGATTGAAAATTGTAAGATCGATTGAACTATCGCTGTTTCATCTGAATCTAGTTGCGCATGTCATAGTAAAATAAGCTATCTAATAAGTATATTTTTTTGATGTGGTTTGTGGTTAAAGAAATGAATATATTTACTTTATATATAGTTATTTAGAACTGCCGCAAGTATCAATTAACGTTTTTTTTGATCACTTTTCCTTTCTTAACAATATTGGTAAAATTGAGATTCCATAAAATTAATGATTGGATCTTAACTGTACGGTTAACCCGTGAAAATTAAAATTAACTGAGAGTGTAGTGTATGAATCTAACTTAAATTATTTAGAACGAAGATCCATTCAAATTATAGTCGATAACAGAATTTTTCATGTACAAATTATTTTGGCATACCACTTAAATTAGGCAAAAAAAATTTGGAAGTGGTAGCCCAGTGATTACCAATTGCCTTACGGTGAAGGAAACATCGTGAGGAAACCTGCATGTCTGAGAGAACCTAACGAGTTTTCGAAAGACATCTGAAGTCCGCTAACCCGCACTTGGCCAGCGTGGTGGGCCTGACCCCCTTCGTATTGAAGGGAGGCTCGTGCCCAGCAGTGGGACGTTAAAAAGGGCTGAATACTACTTAAATTGGATTAACAAAAAAGTATAATGTTCTATCCATATATAATTTCCCTTTTACAACAAAAGGCTTACACTTGATTTCAAAATTAATAGTTTGATAGCAATTTATATCAATCACCTTTAACCTCTCATTTGTGTTGCCCACTTATGAAGCTTTATGTCAAAAATGCAGCTTCGTGTAGGGTGGTTTTAAACAACCCCTAAAACTTTCTCGCGGGTGTTTAAAATGACGACATCTGTAAAGTTTTGTATGGGAGCTATAGTAACTTATATCGTTGGAATCGTTATGAAATAACCTAACACATTTAAAAAACCACAATAAAAACTGCCTTACAATGTATTAGTAAATAGACCTGGAAGTCAGGGAACCCGATGTTACCCAAAAATCTACCTAAAAACCTTTATAACTTAAAAATAAAACCATTATTTCAAATTTTTGTTTTTTTTTTATTTCATAAGAACTGTATTATCTCACATTAATAAACAAAAAGAATACACCTCTCCATATATTTTTTTCACCACACAAGCTTTAGAAAATTTCACCCTTTTTTTTCACCCGCGCGAGTGAAATAAAATAATAAAATCCTTTACTTTTCAATATCGAAAACACTGTAGGTCAAGTGGCTTAGGGTAATAACTTTTTATGTAATACGATCCACATACTTGTTACAGACAGAGTTTCAAGTGTTTGAAGTGTTTAGTTTACAATAAATCAAACTACAAGCCAAGCACTTGAAATTAAAAACAAAAAAAAAGGTCTCTCAAATGTTCGCAATAATTGAAAAATTCTTTGCATTTATTTTAAACACTAATTGACCTCCTAAAATATGATTATAATGACAATGTTTTAAGCACAACGATAATATTATACGCTTCCATATTGAAATATTTCTAAAGTAAACAAATAGAATACCCCATCTGTGTAGACATCTTTTAAAATATGGTATTTTTTTATTACAATAATACGAATTATTTTTACATTTGTTTTTAAATTAAATGTTTCGTAAAGATCATAAAAATAATAGACTACGTGTATAATATGTTATATATAACGTATATAATACACAATGTTTATAATAAAGTTAACAAAAAATATTGACGAGAATGACGCCATTTTGCCGCGAATAATAGCGGCGATGTTTGTTAAAACCACTATTTCTATACAAAATCTTATTCAATTGTCCTAATCATGTAATTAATATTGATCTTTACTTACTTAGTCATAATGTAAATCCATGTTACGATCACTTTCACTCCACACACAATAGATATTATCACAAAAAGAACACGCGAACAATGCACACGGCTCGCGCGTTTCGACGAAACCGAGGGGCGACTTTGTATAGATTATATCTCAATAATAGTGTATTTTATAAACTTTGTCTTCAGTCTTATGCTATGCTTATTTATTTGAGTATACTGTGTGAAAATTAGAGCGATACAAATAAGATTTGAAAAATGTTATTCACTTACATAGAGGATGCGGAATTTGAATGATAAGCGTGCTTAATATGCACGAACTTTTGACGTTTATTTTGACACACTGCTTCAGAAGCACAGTCTAACACATGAGAGGTTAAGCTTAAATTTTGCTTAATTTTTTATGAGACCATCCATGATATATAATAAATATAAACTATTCATTAATAAAAGAATCCAGAAAATCGGTTTACAATAGGCACAGATATTGTAATATACATACATAAAAATATCCTACATCGGAATGTATTTCTCGTTCTACTTTTGGATTTAGTTCATGCATAGGCCAAATAGAGGTTGGTAATTTTGACAGTAATTTCTTATTCTGACATATTTCTCAATTTTAGGTTTTTTTTTAATTCTACTCGTAAAATGGAATAAAAAAGGTGGCTCATATAGCAAAAAAATTATACTGTTATTTATTGGAACTAATATGTACCTATTACAATGAACTAAATTCTGGTATTTATGAGGAGGGTTAAAATAAAAAAAAACAAAGTCGGGGTGGGGTGCTAGTTTTTGACATATAAGCATATCTATACTAATATTATAAAGCTAAAGAGTTTGTTTATTTGTTTGTTTGTTTGGTTGAGGAAGAATGATGGATGAAAGAAAAATGTACGGTTCCCGTGGGATAGATTTGTTTTTGTCTAGAGACGAACCCGAAGCGAAGCGAGAATGACTCGCTAGTACATATATGAAAATAAAAAAAAACAAAAGTAGAAGCTGCGGCATATTGCTAGTATAGAATTGTATATATGAGCTTTATATACAATACAGTATTCCACATAGCAAACAATATATAAGGATATAATCATCTCGCTCGTACAGTTTGCAAACTGCATCTCCCTTCCTTGTCGAGAGCCTGCAATATTGATTTCTTGCATAAGCCTCATGTACTGGGGATATTCCAGAACGTTTGTAAGGCTAGTTTCTCATTTTTGTGCTTAATAATAAATTTTTATATTGAATTTAGAGGATCACAAGCAAATTCAATTTTAGCAAAGATTAAAAATTAGGCTTTTAAACTCTATTTGAAAATGTATGGTTGATGCTGTAATTTATAAAAGTTATTTGTAGGCCAACTTTACTTTTAGGATTTATAAATGTTGAGTATAGAGTATGCGTTCTGATTTTAAGTCTGATATTTGAACGATGCACTTTGAATGTCGATTTTTAACCCCCGACGCAAAAGAGGGGTGTTATAAATTTAACGTGTATCTGTGTCTGTCTGTGGCATCGTAGCGTCCAAACGGATGAACCAATTTTAGTTTTTTTTTGTTTGAAAGGTGACTTAATCGAGTGTGTTCTTAGCTATAAATCAAGAAAATCCGTTGAGCCGTTTGCAGGCTATCAGCTCTTTTCTAAACGATAAAAAGATATGAGCTACTTCCACAGATCTAATCCATTCGAAACTTGGAATCCCGTTACTTTAATGGCATTACAATGATATAGTAACCTTGGCCTGATGCTGAAGCCTCACCTGGTATCTGAAAGATACTCAACTCTTTACTAAAATACTGCAAAGATATCGTGTTTAGGCTCATTGAAATGATCGGTATAGGTTATTATGTTGTTTTTTTTTTTAATTTTTAATTTAAGAGTTATTAGTTCTGTCTCTTAATCAACCTATGATGTGCTACCGATACTTGTCATAGGAGTTGTGTGTGATGGTTCATATAATATATTTTCCATTTTTTGGTGTTCTCGATATTTCTGATAGTGCTGAAATATGGCCAACTCGAAAGAAAAGAGATAATGGATGTGTAGGATATTAGGCAAAACTATATTGTCTTGGCGATAGTTAAGCAAATGTGCACTCAGTTTTATGTATGCGGAGGATGGTGTGAGGGATATTCGTCCCATACCTCCCTCTAACTCCCTACTGCGTCGGGCAAAGTGCAGCCAGTTCACACCGCGACTTCGTCACGCTCTGAGCTCTCTAAGGTACCCGGATGACTTACCGGTCCAGGCTAGAAAGATGACATTAAAACGTGAGTATATTTGTATTATATACTATATATAGTGTATTTTTCCCATGACTTTCTATGGAAGTTCTTGGGATTTTCTATGGATTGTTTTTTTGTTATGTTTTATGAGATGCGCACGTCTGTCTACATTTGACCTTCATCAGAAGTGCATTCGGTATTGATTTTTTGAACTGATGTACTCATTGTTGTTCCGATTCATTTGATAAGGATTTTATAATGATTAAACAAGCGATTTGCAATTGCTTTTCTTTCATTTCGATTTATTGAGTAAGAGATATGAATTTAAAAGTTTCTATTTTTTATTTATGATATTTATTAATATACAAAGTAAAGTTAATGAAAGCAATATGCGTCTGTAAAACTTTACCCGTTATTGACATCTTCGGCTTATTTTCATGTACTGGATTTTTGCGCTAGTGGTTTTTGCAATGTAAAAAAAAATATTTTTTATATTATCTAAATAGTTAGATGCAAAATTAATATACTTAAATTATTTGCTTTTCTTGACCCTGCGAATCACATAGGATACTTTTTATCCCGGAAATCATCCCTTAACGGGGTGAAAATGGGGACGAAATTTTGTATTGGGAAGCAAGCTAGGGGCGAACCCAAGCGAAGCGAGGGTGAGCCGGTAGTAATTTATATGTTTTTATGCAATCCCCGGGAGAGCTTTATCGATTGCCTGCGCGAGTACATTACGGTTGCATAACAGCGCACCTGTAGAGTCTACTGCGTCATCCTTTCTTTTGAGTGCATTGCGTTTTGTTTGCATTCTATTTAGTATTCTATACATACATACATATATATATATATATAATATATATATATATATATATATATATATATATATATATATATAATTATTGATATAAATTAATATAAATTTTGATTAATTTCAAGTTGAGACGAAATTTTAAAACATGAAAATGGATAATTTGGTTTTCAAGTAATGTGATATTACAATGTTATTTAGACGATTGTTTTTTAATTTACTTTTATATTTTATCAAAATATGAAAAAAAAAAACACAGTTTTGCAAAATTAGAATGCAAAATAATATCCATGATTTATACTTTGCTCTATAAAATATAGTTTTATATAAACTTTATACTATTGTACTTTTGAATATATAATATTTTTATGCAATCCCCGGGAGAGCTATATTGATTGCCTGCGCGAGTACGTAACGGTTGCACAACGACGCACCTGTAGAATCGACTGCGTCATCCTTCCTTCTGGGGATGCACTCTATTTAGTACTTCCCTGTATATTTAAAAAGCTTCTTTATTTGTATATGGGATCTGGATGACAATGCGATAATCTGCTATCATCGAGCAGATTTATTGATGGAGCCTTAGTTTTTCATTATCAAATATCAATATATGTAAATGAATTAACAGAAGAGTATAAAGTAATTAAATAAATAAAATAAAAAATCTTTTAAGCGTACTTTATGTATAGATTTCAACCACCTAATATGACGGGTGAGTTCTCAAGGTCATCCCCGGGAGAGCATTATCGATTTGCGCAAGTGCATACAGGCTGCATAAAGACCCCCCCCCCCCGCCGCTCCCCCACCTATCCCTTCCTAG
Source organism: Fabriciana adippe (assembly GCA_905404265.1). Classification (NCBI taxonomy): domain Eukaryota; kingdom Metazoa; phylum Arthropoda; class Insecta; order Lepidoptera; family Nymphalidae; genus Fabriciana; species Fabriciana adippe. The sequence goes on along the minus strand of FR989997.1, from coordinate 2,049,976 downwards.
TCTGATGAGCATAATGGATTTTTTAAATTTTAAACGTTAATAATTTCAAAGTTTTATCTTATAAGTAACCCAGTTATAAATTTTGTATCATTTTAAGTCGAGGCGAAATTCTTATATGTCTAGACGTAGAAGGTACTCATAAATATTTTTTAATCTAAATAGTACGAAAGCTTAATTGATTCTGTGCAAGTTGGTACATAACGGTTGTTTATATTGATAGAGATATGCTATACCTGTCCGGCCTTCCCGGCCAGCGGAACTCGAACCTGCGACCGCTGGCATAGCAAGTAGGGTCACTACAAACCGAACCAAACGTGTAACTTTTTAGTTAAAAATAAATATTGAATTTCTACAGCTATTACATATAATATTACGCGTTCTTGCAAGATTGTAGGCGAATCTAATTATATTGTTGGACACAAGTTTTCTCTGTTTTGTTTGCTTGAATGTCTATCTATTTCATACTAACTTTTAAAACGTACCTAGAGACAAGTCTGAGCGAAGCGAGGGTGAATCGCTAGTGCTGTTATAAATTGATAAATATATGCATACGTATGTATATACATGTTGATATATTATGTACATAGAGCCATTTACATCTTAGCCCCCAGGAGAGCTGTATCGATCCGCGCAGGTGCATATGTTGCATAACGCGTAGTCTTTTTTAGGGTTCCGGATCCAAAGGGTACAACGGGACCCTGTTACTAAGACTCCGCTGTCCGTCTGTCTGTCCGTCTGTCACCGTGATAGTTAGACGGTTGAAATTTTCACAGATGATGTATTTCTGTTTCCGCTATAGCAACAAATACTAAAAAAACAGAATAAAAGAATATTTAGGTGGGGCTCCCATACAACAGACATAATTTTTTTGCCGTTTTTATAGATAATGGTACGGAACCCATCGTGCGCGAGTCCGACTCGAACTTAGCCGGTTTTTATTTGTCTTCCTTTTCAGGGGCGCATCTCATACTATATGAAGATATAGGTGTATGTTATTATCGATGTTTATAACAATGTAATATATAGCACACCAGGTACAATAAATTAAATAAAACTTTTTCGATGAATATTTTTTAGATTTCAATATAAATTTGAAAACTTCATAATTATTGTTTTTATACAATAATTATGTTTTACTATAAAACAATATTAATAAATGAAACATAAAAATATTTATTATTATTTTTTTAATAAAATTAATGATAAATAAATAACAATCATTAATTACAAAAATAATATCAATTAAAAGTATTTCTTCAATTTATAAATTTTATTTCTATTGTATTATTGAGCGTACGGTTTTATTTCGTTTGTCTGTCCTTCTGCGTAGATGTATACGGCAAATACGTTAATAAGACCTTTTTACTAATTATGTATTTTTACAAGTATCTTTTGTATGGTACTGTCTTTTTGTAACAATTTATTACTTTCAATGTCCCACTGCTGAGCACGAGCCTCTCTTGAACGAGTGGGATAGTAGGTCATAGTCCACCAAGTCTTTCGAGAACTAGCTCGGTTCTTTCAGACACGTAGGCTTAACATGTTTCCCTTTACCATGATAAAAGTGGTAATCATATCGAAAATTATTCGCATATGAAAATTTTAGAGGTCCGGGATACGGGATTGAAGCCGCTATATTGCGTTGCCTAAACAAAGGCTTCACCATTAAGCTTCCACTGTTTCTCGCTCGTACCCAGTATTTATATATTTATTTATTTATTACTATAATATATATATATATATATATATATATATATATATATATATTTATTTATAGTTTGACGATTACGGCCTTAGTAATTTACAACAAACAATGCCGTAAGATAAGTAAATAGAAGTATGTGTGTATGTATGTATGTACTTATTGAGAAATTTCACGCGTTTCAAATCTTTTATTTGTACTGTCGTTTGTAGCAATGAGAGAGATCGATTGTTCTACTTATACGTTCATGTGGATCTCGTTTGAAGGCTTTTAACGGCTCATTTAAATAAGTTTTTTTTTATTTTCAGTTCTTTCTTCTTTACTTTAACGATTTGTATAGCTTTTGTGCTATTGACATTTGAATTAGCTTGACGGATGTAGGCTGACACAACATTGATGATGGTTTGTAAAAGTTAGTGGTATAAAAGAAGTTAACTGTGTCGTTGATATAGTGTACTAGCGGCTCACCCTCGCTTCGCTCGGGTTCGTCCCTAGTTACGTTTTAACGTTTAGTATAGATTTCTCAGAGATAAGATATTTTTCCGCAATAAAAAGTATCCTATATGTTGGCCCAGATAACCGGCTATCATCATACGAAATTTCATCAAAATCTGTCAGGTAGTTTTCTCCTGATGCGCTCACAGACAGACAGACAGACAAATTCTAAAAACTATAGATTCGGCCTCTGTAAGGATAATAATGATTATTTCAATAAGATTTTTCAAAAAATAATAATAAAAATAATAATAAATATGTTGGGACATTAACACACAGCACCATCTGACTTCATGATTAGCTACTAGGCTTGTTTTATGGATTCCAGATAGTTGATACACTACACGTATATAACTTTACATACATACATATTATTAATATAAACACCCATGACTGGAGTACAAACATTCGTGTTCATCACATAAATGAATGTCCCCAGCGAGACTCCAACCCGCGACTGCTGGCACAGCAAGTACCTACTACAAACTACAAACTGAGCCAAACGTGTCGTGAAATTCAAGTCTATATTTTATGTAGATTTGACTTGGTTAGAATTTCATTATATGTATAGATAGATAAGGTCGTGGGGTTTAGTTCCGGGATATGTGAAGATTTTGGTAGTAGCGGGCGGATTGAAGAATTTGCAAAGTAACTTGTAAAATGGAAGAAATTTATTATTTGACTAGACAGTCAAAGAAAATCGAGTATTAAGGCTGCGACTACCCATTAGCTTAAAATTTTTTAGGCAAAATTACGACATTAGCTTAATTATAAAAAATCTTGGAGCAAAATTTTGGTATGATCGATAGTACCAATTTATTATTTGTATTATTTAAGCAAAGTAAAAATTTTCAACATCGGACTACTATTATTATAAACTAGAGATTCACCCTCGCTTCGCACGGGTTTGTCCCTAGCTTGCTTCTCTATACAAACTTTCTTCCCCATTCTCACCTCCTTAAGGGATGATTTCCTGAATAAAAACTATTTTACTCACTCACTTTTCATATCATGAGATATAAAAAACGATTATTTTAGTACATTTTTTTTCTTTTAATTTTCTTCTATACAAAACTTGTTCTGACAATATCAAACAAAAAAAATATACAATTTGGTGCAGTCGATCGGAAGTTATGCGCGTACATATATTTCGGTGATTCATTTTTATTTATATAGATGTTATGCGAAATTTTGTATGTTTGTTAGTTTGTTGTTGTTGCCTAAGAGTAGCCTATATGTCACTCCATGTCATACCTGGTCATACCTTTGAGGCATCCAGCGAAATACCCGAGCAAAGCAAGGATAAGCCGTTAGTTAAATTATATATTCAAATCGCTTGAGAATGAGTGGGTTCAATTCAGTAAGTGTACGAAATATATTAAGATACTTCATACTGATTAGTTTTTTCTAGCACTCTATAAGTACCTTTTATGAGATCATTTACAATTACATTTCGTTTTATTGATCTTATTTTGTTCCTAACAAATGACGATACACATTTTATTCATTACATTGTATCGAGTAATGCAATTCATTCGTTTAGATCGTGTTAAAATTAGCTTTAGCTTTTGTCTCTATGTATGCTATATATTTTGTATATATAAAGACCGTTATTATATCTCACGTACACCGTCTATTAGATCAGATATTATGGGTTCGATTTCCGCTGAGAACATTTTTAATTACATTATAGATATCTTTCCCGGAAAAATTGTCACTCTTTGTAGATTTTTATACTCTCTCTTTATCTGTTATATCTGACGTCTTACGCCTATCTATATATTTTTTAGTATCTCAATTTCAGACTTCATTATGTCATGAAATCCTAAAAAAATTATCAGTTTAGACTGTCTTATACCTTTTAATGATTACTTAACGTTTGGCTCAGTTTATAGTGACCCTACTTGCTGTGCCAGTGGTCACGGGTTCGAGTCCAGGGGGATTCATTTGTGTGATGAGCACGAATGTTTGTACTCCAGTCATGGGTGTTTATATTTATAATATATGTGTATTTAAAGTTATATGTGTGTAGTGTATCAACTATCTGGTATCCCTAACACAAGCCTCGTAGCTTACCATGGAACTAGATGGTGCTGTGTTAATGTCTCAACATATTTATTATTTATTATTATTAGTACACAAAAACTACTGATTGGATTTAATTGAATCTTTACAATAATATAGTTCATACATCAGAATAACAAATAGGCAACTTTTTATCCCGGAAAAATGTACGGTTCTCGTGGGATAGATTTGTTTTTGTTTGTCTAGAGTCGAACCTGAGCGAAGTGAGGGTGAGCCGCTAGTGTTAAAAATAAATATTCATTCCCCTAATTACGTGTATTATGTGATCTGTGTTATTTACACACATTAACCATATTAACTTTGTTTTATTTAGGTATTAGCTAGAAGTTGATTTCTTATGGAAAGTTTTTATAATAGTAATGGAAGCTGTTCACTACATTATTATAGCTGTAACTGTACTTGATATTGTCTAGAAAGTACCATTAAACGTTGTTTTATAGGATAAGTAGGTATTTTCAATTCATTTTTAATTTTTGTTCCCACGCAATGTTAAAAACTAAATATTTTAAACGAGCAGAAACCGCGGCTTCGCTCGCGATCAAACTACAAAAAATACGAAATTTCATGCAAATATGTCCAAGGAATAAAAAGTTTCATACAAACTTTTATGCCCTATTTCACTCCCTTGGGGGTTGAATTTTGAAAAATCCTTCCTTAGTAGATGCCTACGTTATATGAGGAACACGTGTGCGAAATTTCAATTTTCTAGCGTTAAGGGTTTGGCCTGTGCGTTGATACATCAGTCAATAACTTTTGCCTTTTATATAATAAGAAGATTAATCTATAATATCCCGGTTCATTAGTCGCTCAAGTAAAACTGCTAAATTTTCATAATTTTATTCTATTTTATTTGGGTCTAAAACCTAATTTCTTTGGCGATATCGTTAAAATATTTATTTAGTGACCTCAAAAGGAGAGGTTTTGTGCATGTTACATGTTTTGCTTTTGAAAGTAATAATGTCCTCCTGACCGTTTCCGGCCACGGCGGCCAATCTCATTGAGACTAGCCAACTGCGCAGGAGATATTATAGTGCACAAATGTACGCGCAGACACAAGTGCACTCTCTATTCCTGTCACTCTCATACTCCGGTGGGACGACTACTCGACACGACCGGTGAGAGTTAAGGCGCAGGACCGACGGCTTTACGTGCTCTCCGAGGCACGGAGGTGAAACACCGCCAACTTCCCAACTCCGGGCTGTTACTGAGGCTTACTATACAGAAAGACTCAATAACTAAACTTGGCCCGACCCGGGACTCGAACCCAGGACCTCAGGATGTGCAGCCGTACATGCTAGCCACTACACCACCGAGGCAGTTTTGAAAGTACATTTGCTTTCATTCGTATTTAATTTATAATATTTATATAACTGACTAGCGACTCACCCTCGCTTCGCTTCGTGTTCGTCTTTACAAAAACAAATATATCCCACGGGAACCGTACATTTTTCCGGGATGATATATAGCCTATAGCCTTCCTCAGTTAACGGGCTATCTAATGCAAAAAGAATTTTTCAAATCGGACTAGTAGTTCCTGAGATTATCGCGTTCAACCAAACAAACAAACAAACAAACTCTTCAGCTTTATAATATTAAGTATAGATAGCGACTTGCCTTGGCTTTGCTTGAACTTATTAATAATTAAATGAAGATTTGTCCAATGTGTAAGAGAAATCAAGAAGTGTAAGAGAACGAATATCAAGTAGAATCTACATAGAATCATCATATAGCCAGTGGTTATCTTTTTTTAAAAGTTTAATTAAAAAGTTGTAGTCGCTTACATCATAATAACTTAGAAATAAAATTTCTGGCCGTAGGGATGATTTTTTTTTAAATAATTATATTGAGCCACTCTTAATAAACTTTATACGTCATTATAATCCCCAATCTATACATATAATAAAATTCTAACTGAGTCGAATCTGTACATTAAATATTTTTTGTAAAATCTTATTGAAATAGTCATTTTAATCGATATAGAGGCCGAATCTATAGTTTTTTAAATTTTTGTCTGTCTGTCTGTGACCGCATCACAAGAAAACCACTGGGCAGATTTTGATGGGTATGATGATAGCTAGTTATCCGGGTTAACATATAGGATACTTTTTACTGCGAGAAAATATCTCATCTCTGAGCTTAACGTTAAAACAAATAATAATAAATAATAGCTGAAACAATCACGTAAGATTATTTATAATATACACATAATATTTCAGTATCTCGTTCTTTTCAAATCGGTTAATAAAAAATAGCATTTGTCACATTTTATTCCATTAGAATCCCATTTAATACTTTCTTAGGTTTACGCGAATATCTGTTATTTAAAAAAAATCTCGTTTTTTCTTGGATTTATCGTGATTTTTAGTTCCCAATCCTTCGAACGCTTTACTTTACAACAAATATGGTTACGGAAGACAATGTTTACCGTAAAAATTATTCAAATTTGTCGAGTCTGTTTAGTTAACGCATTTAAAATAGTATTATAATAGTAATATGTGGACGTAAATACGATATCAAAATACTACTGTTATTATTACACGTAATATAGTACACGTGTAATGTGCAGTATTTTTAGTTCCACACGTTTCATGCAACATTATACTTGGCGTTAGTTCGCGAGGTAAATGTCAGGGTAATGTGAAGTACCGCTAATATGAGATCTTAATAAAACCATAGAGTCGCATTTACTACTACGAATGTAGTATTTCAAAAAAAAAAATACTTTTGACGTTAAAAGTCAATGTCATTTGTACAAACTTCCTCGTTTCCTTCAAAAATGACGAACTTCCTTTTAGCACGAATTTTTGAAATTTTTTCTTTATTGCTCACTAGCGACTTACCCTCGCTTCGCTCGGGTGCGTCCCTAGGTATGCTTTAATTTTTTTGAGCGAAACCCTATTTCTTTTTCTCAATTAAAATAGTCTAAGTTACTCCTTATAATATCAGCTATCTGCCAGTGAAAGTCCCGTGAAAATTTGTCAAGTTGTTTCGGAGATTAGCCGGAACAAACAGACAGACAGACAGAAGGACAAAAATTAAAAAAAAAATGTGTTTTTCTTATAAGTACTCTATATAATTCCATATGCATTTAGTATAAAGCTGTTATTTTGACATCACAAACAGCCACTTCAATTTTATTTATCTGTATATATTTTTGCTGTATTTGAAATTATTGTTTAATTCTCATGTTTCTAATTTTTTTAAAGCATTTCCTGTCAGTGGGTCAGTGAATAAATATAAGTTTTTTATTACATAGATAAAACGGCTTGGCCTGGCTTTGACCAGCTGACGTACATGTAGTAACATATTATAATTACTAGCATTTCCCGCGGCTCCGCCCGCGTTCAGATGATCAAAAACCAAATTCTTAGGTTTTACACATTAGTATACTCTTACATTATACATTACTTTCATTGCACACGACATGATTGGTAAATAATGGCAGTGATTGACAATGCCACAAAGGTTCCTCCGTTAAATTGAACTTTTTGTTTTAGCAATAACATTTATGTATGTCTATACTTCTGTTTTGTTTGTTTTTTTTAGTTTTTCACGATAAAGTCTCAAACTACGGAATTAATTTTAATCATTTTTTACTAATAGACAGCTATAGATTAATTTAATATATAGCTGATTATTTAAATTACATAATGATAACTTTTCTTAATTAGCGTTAGTTAGTAATATTTTCCAAAACGATTTTCAAAAGAAAGTGTAATAAGTAAATAATTCTAAGCGAATACATTTTTTATTTCATATGGCTCTGCTAATATCATTAAAGTCGTAAGCATTTTATTGTGTCCTTTAAGCCTTTACCTTCCAAGAAAATGTGTCAAGAAAAAGTGAAAAAGTTGAGGTATAACAGTTCCTAAAATACTTTTTCATAGTTTTTGAGATATGAAATATTTTTAGTTACCCGCTTTGGCAGTTTAACAGCCATAAACTTGTTTTCCATGAAATGTTATAAAATAATATAAATTGAACTTATTTTTACGGTGCAAAAAATGAGTAGGTATTGTGGAAACGTAAATATTATTCGTATTTATTTTAGTGTTAACCATACAAAACACGTAAGTAAGAAAAACAACATAGCATTTTGCTATACGAAACCTAAAATACGCGAGTTGGATTTGCATTTGCCCAATTTTTACATTAAAAGATTAAAAAACATTAACATTATTTACTAAACAATAAAAATTTACAAATATTCTCATTTGAAAATTGTTTCGGCTAACAAAATATTACTAATATGTTACTAATTTATAAAGCCAAAAAGTTTATAGTATTAAAAATTTAAGCACGGGCAGGGCCGCGGGTAATTTAGTAGTAATTATAGTAAAGTCATAGAAAGGTTATATCTGTACATATTTTTTTTTGGATAAAACTACGTATTTTAAAAACACATGGCGACATCTATTGTCAAATAGCTAAATAACACATAAATAAATTTTCATTAAAATAACTATTTTAATGAATAAAATAGCGCTGTTAATATTTCTTTTAAGTAAAGTTTTTTTTAATAGTTTTAACATAATGTATAAGTAAGTTATCTTGCTAAAATATTAATAGCATCCATCGTGCTTTTACTTTAACCAGTTTTTGTATTTTTTCTCAGAAATGAGATAGTTTCCTGCGGTAAAAAGAATCCTATGTGTTGACCCGGATAACCTGCTATTACCATACCAAATTTCATAAAAATCCCTCTAGTGGTTTTTCTGTGATGCGGTCACATACAGACAGACAGAAAAAATTCTAAAAACTATAGATTCGGGCTCTATATCGCTAATAATGAATATTTTAATAAGATTTTCCGAAAAAATATTGAATTTACGGGTTCGGCTTAGTTACAATTTTATTGTATGTATAGTTACTAATTTATGAAGCGAAAAAGTTTGCTTTACTGATAATTTAAACACGGACGGAGCCGCGGGTAATTTAGTAGTAATTCTAATAAAATCGAAAAAAGTTCATATCTGTACATTAATTTCTTTGGGATTAAAACTATGTATTTTAAAAACACATGGCGACATCTATTGTCGAATATCTAAATAACACATAAATAAATATTAATTAAAATAACTATTTTAATGGATAAAATAGCGCTTTTGATAATTTGATTTTCAAGATAAGCTATTTTTACAGTTTTTACCATATTTTGTAAGTTACCTTGCTAAACTGTTTACAAATAGTATCGTCGTGGTTTTGTTCCTACCAGTTTTTGTATTTTTTTTCAGAAATGAGATATTTTCTCGCGGTAAAAAGTATCCTATATGTTGACCCGGATAACCAGCTATCATCATACCAAATTTCATCAAAATCCATCCAGTGGTTTTTCTGTGATGCGGTAACAGACAGACAGACAGACAGACAGACAGACAGACAGACAAAAATTCTAAAAACTATAGATTCGGCCTCTGCATCGATAATAATGTCTATTTCAATAAGATTTTTCAAAAAATATTTAATGTACAGATTCGGCTTAGTTAGAATTTTATAATATGTATAGATATAGATAATAGTGCATGTTAGTACATATTTTGTCTATAAGTAATTTCGAAATCTTTCTCAGAAGAAAAAATATACGTTCGAAATAAATTTATAATTTGAAGGAAATTTTATTGGTATATTTGGGCAATCGTGTTGGCAAATCAGTGAATAGGAAACTTTATTCAAGACTAGCGAACGTTTTAACGGTTAGAATAGATTTCTCAGAGATGAGATATTTTCCCGCAGTAAAAAGTATCCTATATGTTGACCCGCATAACCAGCTATCATTATACCAAATTTCATCCAAATCTGTATAGTGGTTTTCTCGCGATGTGTTCCCAGATAGATAGAAATAAATTCTAAAAACTATAGATTCGGCTTCTGTATTCATAAAAATGACTATGTCAATGAGATTTTCCAGAAAATATTTAATGTACAGATTCGGCTCAGTTAGAATTTTATTAGGTATATGCATAGAAAAACCTCAGGTTTATAATGATATCTAGGCTATTGGAATCCGCCGATAGTGACTTTTTTATTGTATTTATAATAAAAAAAGGAAAGGTGAGTCAGTACTTATTATCACAATAATATTATAATGCGAAAGTTTCTGAATGAGTCTCTTCGTTGTATCTTCTCAATAGATAGATTTGAGTAAAATTCAGAATGGATACAGCTTACGTATTGTATTATGACATAGGCTATATACTTAAGGCGGTAGTAACCTAGTGGTAACGCGCTTAAATTAGTTAGTGGGCTAACTAGCTAGCGCTAGCAGGTTCGAATTTCGGGTCTCGCACCGCTGATATTCCTATGTGCGAATCATTTTTCAATATGATTTTTACTTGTTTCCTAGCAAGGTCTCGAAAGACATGTGAAGTCCGCCAACCCACATTTGGCCAGCGTGGTGGAATATGGCCTGATTCCCCTAATATTGAAGGAAGGTTTGTACCCAGCATCGGGACGTTAAAAAGGGCTGAATACTATATACTTATTTTCTATAAATATATTCATTATACATGATATTTTTTATCCTGTTATATCAAGTGGTTTCGTGAGACATTAAATTGTTGAAAAAAGTAAAAAAGTTACTTTGGCACGCGTCTAAGTGGGGAAAGAACGTGTCTAGTTACAATACAAAGTCATATACGATTCCCCTATGGAGCCTTTAAGGTTTCACGTAATGAAATCACGTAATAGTGCGTCGATACCTTTTTTATACATATAAACCTATCTTCATTTATATATAAATATTTGAGACTGTTCAAGAGTTTCTTGGAAGGTCAATTCATTAAATAATATTATTGTGCTTTCCGAGCTTGAGAGCTACCTTAGCAACTGCACTCACTCTTTAAATAAGTTGACAATCCAAAAGTACTTGTTACGGATGAGATATTTAATATTAATTTTTCCCTATATGCATATGTAGTTATGTATGTCAACTCACGCTCGCTTCGCTCGAGTTCGTCCTTAGTGACAAACAAATCAAATCTATCCTAGGGGAACCATCAATTTTTCCTAGATAAAAAGTAACCTATGTGCTATTTCAGATTACAACCTATCTCTGTACCAAATTTCATCCAGCTTCATTCTGACGTGATTGAGTAACAAACATCCATCCAAACTTTCTCATTTATAATATTTATGAGATTAATGGGATAATGGGATGATATATTATGTACCAGAGTTAATGTATTACTTTCTTAGTAAAATTACAGTTACGGCCAAGGTTATTTCTAGCAACCTTTTAACCTTTTCACGTTAGCTTTTATGTAATAATTACTTTTACAATATAAAAAAAGTATTTTATACGAATATATTTCTAATAAAAAAAAAACTAGGTACTTTAGGTAGAGAATGAATAATTATATTTAATTTTTATTATAAATGGGTAATTGCGTGTATCATATCTGGCTATTATAAAAACAAATCTCATAACGTTATATGAGCAATAATGTTATATATAATATGTACGTTTATAGATTTATAGATTTGGATTAAAATTTTGTATTTAGATAAGGTTTTGGTGCTTTTTAAGATTATTTATATAAATACATACATACAGGTGTATTTCATTAAAAAAAAAGCGCACTTTGTATATCTTTTCCGAAAAACGCCGACCGAAGCTCGCTCGCTTAGATACTTATCTATAGATATAATAAAATTCTAAGCAAGTCGAATCTGTACATTAAATATTTTTTGGAATATCTTATTGAAATAATTATTATTATCGATAAAGAGACCGAATCTATAGTTTTTACAATTTCTGACTGTCTGTCTGGGAACGCATCGCGTAAAAACCACTAGACAGATTTTGATTAAATTTGGTATGATCATATGATGATAGCTGGTTATCCGGGTCAACGTATAGGATAATTTTACAGTGGGAAAATATCTCATCTCTGAAAAATCTATGCTAACCGTTAAAACGTATCTTGGGACAAACCCGAGCGGTCTCACTTCGTTATGAGTTAATTATATGAGCAATAGGTATAATCAAATAAATATGAATTTCGTGACTGAACTTTCTTATAATAATATAATCTAATTGATATGAAACCTGACCTTCTTTATATTACTTTAAATTACTGAGTATACAACTATAAAGTATGATGTATTATCGTTGAATGCACTTTTATTGGCTTTCTTTATTGCTTCGCTGGTGTTGAAATTTTAGTTATTAAAAGCATTTATAACTTGTTTTATTGCAAATTTTGCTTCAAATTATTTATGGTTATTGGTCAAACTTAGCAGGTTAGTGGTATTAATAATGTCAAAAGTGATTGGAGATATGTTTGTACATAGTGATTTAGATTTTTGTGAAAGTTTTTAAATTGATAGGTACTGTTTCATCTAATATTAGTAAAATTTATATTATATGTTTATTATGAGTGTTTTTTTTAATATTTTGCCAGTCGAAATTAATTTTGGCTAGGAACCAGTTGTTTTGTATTAGTATCGTTTGGCTGTTACATACTTGAGTTCTTTGCTGAGATGATCAATAGTCATTTAGTGGCGTCAGACTGGTTTTATCTAAACAAGTATTGAAACTTCAATACATCGGTGAAATCTTGAATACATCGGTATTCAAGTTTTTAACCAACTTCAAAAATTAAAAGTTCTCAATTTCTTTCTCTATGTTAAAATTATTAATAAAGTAAAGTTTAGTGATAGCCCAGTGGTAAAGTGCTCGTTTGCAAAATCGAATGAAGCGGGTTGAAATTCTGGGTCTCTCAAATCTGATATTTTTATGTGCGAATCATTTACAACATAATTACCACTTGTCTTACGGTGAAGGAAAACATCGAGTTGAAACCTGCATGTCTGAAAGAACCTAGCAAGTTTTCTAAAGATATGTGAAGTCCGCCGACGCGCACTTGGTTTACGTGGTGGACTATGGCCTGATCCCCCTCGATTTGAAGGGAGACCCGTGCCTAGCAGTGGGACGTTAAAGAAGGGCTGCATTAAAACAAGTAAAGTTTGAGTAATCTTTATATGTTTCAGAACTTATCAACTACACCCAACCTGTGTACGTATGGCGGGATGACCCCAACTCCAGGCAGAACACTATCAAGGAGATCATTGAGCGAGCCACCTCCAAGGAAGATTGGCCACAGGTTTAAACTAAAAATGTTAATTATTTAATTTATTTAAAAAAATATAAAAATATATATATATAAAAAATATTAAAAAAGTATAAAAGGATTCAATACCTACTGAAACTACGTTTTCGTCTTAAGGCAATTATATATATAATTGCATAGATAGACAATATATTAGTTAAGTATATGCCAATTAATACGATTTTCCCTTTGTCACACCATTACGTAAAAACTACTGAACGGTATGGGGCTTTGATCGATGTTCGCGGCATCGTCTGTAGATGGTTTTAGGCTTTATTTTTTGAATTCCATATATTCTTCATTATTTTATTTACTTTTTTAAATATATTTTCCCGCCAATAAAAACAAAAGACGTTACACTTTTTTAATCATTTGTTTTTTTTTATTTAACCTAAATATTTAAGTTATAAGCGAAAAAACTAAATATACATTAAGGTCTCTGAAGACCAAAAGAAACATTTACGTACACCCAACAAAGCAGGCGGGTGACGGATAGTTAAATAATAAATATAAAATACATGCAATTGTACAATTTGACAAACCCTCTATCACCTATATTATAAAACGAAAATAGCTCGAAGGATAGCCCGAATTAAGGATGCCCAATTTCTTTGTATGGGATAGGACTATACTGGTTTAAATCTAGATATTTAAGAACTTAAAATGTCATTCAGGTGCTGATCTTCCCGGAAGGCACGTGCACCAATCGATCATGCCTGATAACGTTCAAGCCCGGCGGGTTCTACCCCGGTGTGCCCGTACAACCCGTCACCATCCGTTATCCCAACGCCAAGGACACCGTTACGTGGACCTGGGAAGGACCTGGCGCGTAAGTAATCAAATATTATGAATGCGAAGTTGTGTATGTGTGTATGTTTGTTAATCCGTTACGCAAAAACAGCTAAACGGTATTGGATATATCTAAATTTTATCATCATTTTAATTTTTTATATTATATAAAAGCTTAAATGCTTTTTTGTTAGGATCAGAGGCAGTGGTAGCCCAGTGGTAACGCGGTCGCTCCGGGAACCGATAAGCACGATATTTAAACAAAATGAATTATTTCTTCCAGACTGAAGTTGCTATGGCTGACACTAACCCAAGTGCACAGTTCGTGTGAGATTGAGTTCCTCCCAGTGTACTATCCCAGCGAAGAGGAAAGACGCGATCCTAAACTGTACGCTAGGAACGTTAGAGATGTCATGGCAAAGTAAGTATATGAATGTTTTGAAGTTATTTTCTCTATGCTAGTGACCTTTTGACAGTAGACCACAAAATATTATCTAAAAAATTAATAAATTGTATTTATGCCATAAACAATTATTTAATTTTTAATTATACTAAAGTTTATTCATGGATACCAGTGATTTTCAAATGACGTAACTCAGTGGAAAACAGTATAATATAGAGATAATACACATAGAGTAGGCAAGCCGATCAAAAATGTGATGTCGCGATAGAACGAGACAAAGAATAACCAGACCCCTTTTTATCTCTTTTTATTTTATACGCTTAAAACATAGAATTGGAATGTAGGTACTTTAAGAAATTTACCATTTTTAGCGGGCAATAAGAATTGTGAGTTATGCGCCATAAAGTCTACTAATGCGAATGCGCCATGAAACAAAGATAGTAACTAGGCAGATATTTTCTATATTTTTTTTTCCACGTCTCACTGCCACTTACAGTGCTGTATGGCAGATACCTAATCTATGTGTATTATCTCTATGGTAATATATCTTTATGCTTTCTCCCTCCATCTTAGAACAATAAAAAGGGATATGGCGATAAATACTCAACTATGGTTTTTAGACCTCAGAAAAAAAAAGAAGCCAAAATAGTGTAAAGAAGAAAAACTAGTAATAAAATTATTAATAATCATCTGTTATTTGAAATTCAATATTATGTATGATTTTACAGGGCGTTAGGCGTCCCAGTACTGGACTATACATACGACGACTGCCGACTCATCGCTCGAGCCAAGCAGATCGGGATACCCTGCGCAGTATCATGCAGGGAGATCTGCGAACTGAGGGCACATCTAGGGTGAGATGAGATTTTTATTTAGTTTTAACGTTTTGTATAGATTTCCCAGAGATGAGATATTTTCCCACAATAAAAAAAGTATCCTATATATTGACCCGGATAACTAGCTATCACTTTACCAAATTTCATGAAAATCCCTCCAGTGGTTTTTCGTGATGCGGTCACAAACAGACAGACAGAAAAAAATCTAAAAACTAGATTCGGCCTCTGTATCGATAACAATGATTATTTCAATAAGATTTTCCAAAAAAAAAAAAAATTAATGTACAGATTCGACTCAGAATTTTATTATATGTATAGATAATTCCATTTAGGGCTGCCAAAAAAATTATTATAAATTAATTAATTTTTAAATTAAATATTAATTAATTTTATTTAAAATATGACCAATAAATAAACATCTGCAGCTTGGATCGATCGCACCTAGAGGTGCACCTGGCCGGCCAGGGCGTCGGCGGGCGCGCGCGCTGGCTGTCCCGCGAGGAGTTCGCGCGGCGGCTGGGCGTGCCGCTGGACCTGCACGCGCAGCGGCTGTTCGATCTGTTCGCACAGGTCTGATTTTGTTATCTATTTCATTGATTTGGTGTATTTTAAATAAAACTATCCTTTCGGATTTTTTCGTGGATTTATTTTGATTTTTGGTTCTCGACGTTTCGAATGCTTTATAGCAATCATGGTCACCTGAGAGACTGATAGCCATGATTGCTGTAAAGCATTCGAAACGTCGAGAACCAAAAATCAAAATAAATCCACGAAAAAATCCGAAAAGATAGTTTTATTTAAAATGTCAAATATTCGCGTAAATCTAAGAAAGTATTATGATTTGGTGTATTTATTTTTAAACCCCGACGCAAAAAAGGTATAAATTTAATGTGTATCTGTGGCATCGTAGCGCCCAAACGGATGAATAATTTTAATTTAGTTTCTTTTGTTTGGTGACTTGATCAAGAGTGTTTTTAGCTTATTCAAGGAAATCCATTCAGCCGTTTTTAGGCTATCAGCTCTTTCTTGATGGTAAAAGTATATGAGTAACTTCCACACATTCGACGACACGTTTGGCTCAGTTTGTATTGACGCTACTTTCTGTGCCAGCGGTCGCGATTTCGAGTCTCGCTAGGGGTATTAATTTAGAAATGGGCTTACTTTTGACGTTCATCTTAGCTCAAAGCAAAGCGAGTTTGCCCAAGACAAGCCTGTTAACACGCACCTTAAAGAATTTCAGGTTATACACACTCGGAAAAACAGACGCAGGCAGGGCATTCCACTTCTTGGTTATACGCATTATATGAGCACAGCCAAGAAGCGGAACCGTGTGATGAGCACGAATGTTTGTACACCTGTCATGGATGTTTATATTTATAATATATATATGTATTTAGTTGTAGTGTATCAACTATCTGGTATCCATAACACAAGCCTCGTAGCTTACCATGGAACTAGATGCTGTTGTGTGTTAATGCCCCAACATATTTATTTATTATTGAATTATAATGATTGTATCCAGAGGCCGACGGGCATGGTGTACTTCCCCGACTACCTTCTGTGTGCCGCGTTCCTGTCGCTGCTGCACGCGCCGCTCACGCAGCTGCTGTCTGTCGCTTTCAAGGTAAATTTTATAAGGATTGAATCAAATTCCGGGCATCGAACCTCTGATATTTTCATGTGCGAATCATTTCCAACATGATTACCACTTGTCTTACGACGAAGGAAAATATCGTGAGGAAACCTGCATGTCTGAGAGAACCTAGAAAGTTTTCGAAAGATATGTGAAGTCTGCCCGCATTTAGCCAGCGTGGTGGACTATGGCCTGATCCCCCTCGTATTGAAGGGAGACACGTGTTCAGCAGTGGGATGCTAAAAAGTGGTATTCGTGTTAGAAATGATTCACACATGAAAATATCCGGGTGAAAACCGGAATTTGAACCCGCTCCATCCCCAAGCGAGCGCGTTACTACTGGGCTACTACTACCTTTACAATGTATGGATTACACTGTGGTATTAACATTTAGGGCCGTTCCACACTATAGTGTCGATCACACTTCGCTCTCGGTTAGATATCGGTTTGATAAAGTATTTTTATACAAGAAGCAATGAGAGCATTTACACTATCAGTAAGAGTTCACGTTCCGGTCACGTGTCTTGTATAAAAAAATTAAAGAGTGCGTGTATGAATGTGTACACGCGCAAGAAGTAAAACTTCTGTAGGTTATCGGTACTCTTTATGAAATTCAATTTATGTTTTAAATAATTAGGATAGGTGACATACTAAAAATAACGCATATTAGGTATATTACAATCATATATTTATAGAATATCATTTAAGTAAAGAATATAATATTATATATCGTTTGTCAGACAATAACAACGGCTACTATGGCAACAGACGTACGTACATGTTTTCGTAACGCATTCACCAGCTTACTCCCTAAGTCAAGCGTGCGTAAAGAAGTTTTACTTCAAAAACCAGACCGAAATCGGACTGAGAACGGACTATATTCGGCACTGTGGTGTGTTTCGGAACTTATTGATATACTATTTTGTTGGGGTGTGCGTATAATTCGAACTCACGGATTATTCGTTCCGAATCGAATATTAATATTCGATTTGAAACTCGAATCGACTTTCTTTCGAATATTCTTATATTACTTGAAAATTTTCGAGTATTTTGAATTCAGAGTTTGTTGTGTTCAATATTGAAATATAAAATTCACAATTAATACTTATGAGGTCAATATTAGGCTTGCAACGATTATTTGGCTATTATTCGGTATTCGGCCTATTCGGCTACTTTTTTTCTATTTGGCTGAATAACGAATGTATAGCTACCACTCAACTGAATACCGAATACTTAACTAATATGTTTTGTTAGTATCAGATAATTGATAAAATGAAAATATTTATTTATTTTATAATATATATTTTTTTTAAATCATTAAAGAAGTCATAGGTACATAATCAAGTCCTATTCGATTTTTTTTCGAGTTATCCGTCGAATTTCGAATAGTTGAAAATTCGAATTATTCGATTCTAATTTTGAATCGAATATTAATATTCGATTCGATTCGAACGATATTCGCACACCCTACTAATTCGTCCTCAGCTGTACGACCCAGCGGGCAGCGGGCGCATCAAGAGCAGCACGTTCGAGGAGATCGCGGGCAAGTGCCTCGGGCTGTGCGCGGAGGAGGCGCAGCACGCCTTCGCGCAGGCAGACGAGGACGAGAAGGGATACATCACCTATGGTATGATTTGCATTACTATATATAACTAGCGATTCGTCCACGTTCCGTTTGAGTTCGTTTCTACTTACTTTTTCACGTTTAGTATAGATTTCTCAGAGATGAGATATTTTCATTTTATGTACAAATTTTATGTACAAAAAAAAAATGATTTAATGTACAAATTCGACTCAGAATTTTATTATAATATGTTTAGATCTAGATACATATAAATAATCGATCTCTTGCTCTGAAAAAACCAAAAACAAGTCTATCTAAACAAAAATAGCCCGAATTAACGCTGTCCAATATCTTTGTATGAGATGTGGCATGTGCTAGTTATTTACTACACTATTAGATCATCTACACTACTATTATACAACAATATTATAAAGAGGAAAGATTTGTATTTTTGTATGTTTGTAACGAATAAACTCAAAAACTACTAGACCGATTTAGATGAAATTTGATAGTTAGAAAGATTGAGGATATTTTTTATTCCGGAAATCATCCCTTAAGGGGATGAAAATGGGGATGAAAATTTGTATGGGGAATCGTGAAAGTCTATTATACAACTAAAACGACCTTATATTTATTTATTTATTTCCAGACGAATTCATAGCCTTCGCTCAAAAGAAGAATGAATTCTCTTTCATCTTTGTGAGCGACACTTCCCATAAACCGAAACTTAAGAGTCAGTGAGATTTACACATACCGACGGTAAGTAGTCGGGTACCTTAGATTATAGATGGGGGTGCTGGAGATAGGGGTTTTTAGGGGTCTTGATTGGAAATAGGAAGGAGGAGAGAGGGGGGGGGGGTTAAGGTTTGTAGAGTAGTGTTGGTGGGTAAGAGGGGTGAATATAGAAGGGGGGAGGGTGGGAGGGGTTTTGGGTGTTGCTGGCAGATTTTTATAAACGCAAGCCGTTTCTGGTTTAAAATCATGAATTTGGAATTTGTTAGTTATTTTGTTATTATTTAAACAATTTATTGTACCGCATCGTATACTATCGCTACTTGTACCTCACTCCGTATTAAGGCGAAAATGTTACACACTTTTGGCTATAGGTTAATTTAGTATTTTATTTTTTTGTAACAATTTCATCTATAAATCAAGACCTTATAAAACCTCTATCTCTATGTACCTCCATAAAGATACGTGACAGATTCGAACCTTGTTAATTCGACTGCTTGTGCGTTAAAAAAAAAATTAAAAAGAAGAAAAAAAAACAACATCAACTCATGTCCCGTAATTCCATTCCCGCCAACAACCGCCATTCTTCATTCGTCACAAACTTCACAATTTCTAAAACCCAAAGGTATATTTTTTATGCACAGGCATTTTGATTTACCGTAATAGGTTCGAAATGTCGTGTATCTATTTATTTTTATAATTTTTATAGAAAAATTGCAAGATTATAATTAACATGTATTTTCTTCTTTACGACTACACATTTATATTCCATAGTGTAAGTTTAGATCTAAGTGCAATTAGCGTCTTATCGATCAGTCGATATTTAGCCGATTCTTTTGATGATTAGAAATTTGTACGTTTTTAGATTAATCGATTTGAAATGTACATATTTCCCTACAATTGTCATAACGATCGGCTCTTTATTGTATCGAACGATTGAATAATACGCACCATAATTTGAGATTTAATTTCTTTACAGTACAATATGTAAATAACTGGCAGTGACTATAAAATAAGTTTAAATTTTATTATTTCAAATTTCCCCATTGTAAATATAATTTTAAGGTCTAATAATTTCCATTTAATTTAACGAATGATAACCCTTCGAAAGCGTCAAATGAATGGAACGAATGAATGATCGGAAAGTCATTTAATACATTCACATTCACACGAAAGTTTTTAGGGGTTGTGATGTCAATAAACAATCAACTTTTGGCGATTTCAAAACTTCCCACGGAGAGTAAATAAGGAGTAAAAATTATATTTTTAGTCTTTTTTTACTGTATTACTTGTATATAATGTCGTGGGTAGTTATTAGATCGATCTAAAGATGATTTTTATTTATTGCAATTGCCACTTTAGGGCCTAGTGGTGTTTGCACTATAACATTTAATCCCTATAACTTTTGAATTGATTTTCAATGTATTAAATTAGGTTTTGCTTATGTTTGACGTTTTTGAAGCTGAAAACGGAGACACGCCATTAAAGAATGTGATAGAATTGTATTTATAGCATGGATGCTTGATGAGAGGGTAAAGGATAAATAGTAATGTCGGTATATGAGCAAAGATATAATAATAGCAAAAATCATCACACATCGCATCTTGGAAGTAATTTATATATAAATCAATGAGTAACTTAGGAAATATGCCATTTACACCAGTGAACTAAATTTTACCAAAAATCTGTACATAAATATCCAGCGTTTAGTAAAGGACTGCGTTCTTCCACTCAAATTTTGACAAAAACTTGAGCTAAAATTTTTCTACTCGCCTTTTCAAAGAAATGTCAAACTTTCCCGCCAATTTTACTGTCATCATTGACGAAGGAGGTTTCATACTAAAATCGAAATATACCAACGATTTATTTCAATTATTTTAATGGATGGCATTTTCGCTGGATTTATGTTTATTTAAAATGATATTTTTGAATTAAGATTATGTAAAAGATGTATGAGAAAACTTGACATTTGATTAAAAATATTTTTTTTTTATGTTTTTTTTCTTTTTATTTAAAAGTAAAAAAAAATCGTGCTATACCGAATGAAGAGAAAATTTAGATAGTTGCAAATCTAACTGAGCCGTCCGTTGTCACCTTTGAGCAATAATTGCGAATTCTTAGGTTTTCTCTTCATTTTGGGAACCTAACTGCTTCCATCAAATGTAATATTGGCTGTATTATTAATTTAAGAAACGTTAAAACAAATTATTTTATATTTTATTGACATTCTTACTTTAATTTAAGTGCATTTTAAAATCGAGTTACTTTTATTTGTAAATATTTCATTGTAAAATAAGGTATCTACCAAATAACACATTTGATAATTTTCGTTTACTATTTATTTTATAATCGATATTGTATATTTTAGTACTTAATCGTTTTACAATCGAGTTATTTAAGTAAAGTAATATATAAACCTCCAAGTCAATACTCATATTGTAATTTATAAATTATGAAAACCCGTACAAATACTTTGAAATAACACAAACGAAATCACTGGCTAATCCAAAACTCGCCCTGAAAAATAATCTTAGAATCTTCCACTATAGAATAGTTAATTACCATTAAATATTTAATAGCTATAGCCAAAAAGGAAAACATGTGACAAACAGACGACATTATCTATATGTAGAAATAAAATCGATCGTAGTCATTCGCTATTGTTAAGCTTAGTATATCTTGCCGGGGATTTCTAATGATTTTCTTGCCTTATAATATGAGTTCATCTTTAAAAATCGAGATGGCTCTGTTTACGATGGAAGAATCTCGTTGTTTTCCCCGTCAAGTTTTTTTTCTATATAATAATAATAATAATAATAATAATAATGATCTCCCGACCATGGCGGCCAGTCTCATTGAGACTAGCCATCATCTGCTCAGGATATTATAGTGCACAAGTGTACGCACACACAAGTGCACTCTCTATTCCTGTAACTCTCACACTACGGTGGGACGACACGAGACAGTGTCGTAGTGTGAGAGTTAAGGTTTTTTTTCTATATAACGAGGTAATGTACGTTTGTACTGTTTCGCCTTTTTGTTGGCATAGCTAATAGATATTTAATTATAAGCTTTTTAAAATATCGTAATTTTAGACCGTACATGTTTGTTTTACATGGAATAAAGTTCTAATTGTCAGTTGTCGACTATTGAGATTTGGAAAAAATTACGAAGTTCATATACGGCTTATTCAGGCTGAATAGATTTGAGTCTTAAGTTTTTTTCTTTTTAAAGTTAATATTTATTTAAAAATATTAAGGTGTTATGATTTGAACTGTTAATATTCTTTTAGAGATTACTATATAAAGTATTTTAAATGTTTATTTTTTACAAAATGTTATTGTTCTTATTTAATTTTTTTTATTGCTTATTTTTATTTTTTAAATTTTTGTTAAGCTAGGACAAGGTATATTGTTGAAGGACGAGTGTCAAATACAACTTTATTCTGTGAACTCGTTATTTTGATATTATATTCGTTTTTGAATTTATTTATGTGTTAACTGAATGAATAGTATTAAATTGAGATTGTGTTACGTATTATGATTAGCATTCCTTTGTTGTTGTTTTTAATTTTAAAATATGAAATGTACGGCGAATATTTATTAATAATAAATAATTAAAAAAATATTCAGTGTATTTTATTTTACTCACAAATAGAAGTTACTTCTTGACCGACTTCAAATAATAATTCTTTTTTCTTAATTGTTACTCAGAATTTCCAAAGAAAAACCCTTTAAGTGTACTTGTCCCGACTCGGGATTCGAACCCAGGACCTTACGATCTGCAGCCACTACTAGTTACTAATAGTAACAGTATCCTAAGTATATAATAGTAACAGTGTCCTATTTTCAATAAATATAATTGAATGTGTATATAATATTTCGTACCTGTACTGTTAACCGCTGAGGAGTTCCTTCGTTTGGAGCCAATCCCAGATGGAGAATCGGGTCATAATAATTATCAAAAAATTCATGGTCACCGGAACTAAGGACTTTAGGATAAGATGAAGTGGTTCTTATTCAGCTTGCAAGATTTGACCCATACAAACATATTTGCTAATAAATATTGCAAGTTAAATGAAAACTTGTAGTAATTTGAAAAAGCAACATTGAAATACCGCAAGAAATAATAGCATTAATTTAGATTTTTTTTGTATTACAAAATACCATAAAATATATCATTAAAATAAAGTCATAAAAAGTTTACTAGATAGGTAGGTACTATTAATGCAAAAGTGTGGATACATGGTTTATTCTCATATGTAGCAGGAACGAAGCTGAGATGATGAGAGATTGAAACTGGATATTCTTTATGAGCAGAAGACACCTTTGGCTCAGTTTGTAGTGATCCTACTTGCCAGCTAGCCAGTGCCAGGGTTCGAGTCTCGCTTGGGGCATTCATTTGTGTGATGACCACAAATATTTGTACTTCAATCATGGGTGTTTATATTTATAATATGTATGTAATTTTAAAGTAATATATGTGTAGTGTATCAACTATCTGGTATCCATAACACAAGCCTCGTAGCTTACCATGGAACTAGATGGTGCTGTGTGTTAATATCCCAATATATTTATTTATTATTTATAGAGTATTGCAGAGTTTTTTTGTTTTTCGTTATTAGTTCCTTGAATTGAAATTTACATTTATAAAAACTTAATGTTTCATAAAAATAAAAACATGCAATAGATACAAAAGTATTTAGAAATAACCCATCACTAATGATTTATTCTATTTATAGTTTTTAGTTAATATCTAGCCAATAAATTTAGGTGGTCCAGATTCTCCGTCGTCGCTCTCCTCCCCCTCTCCCTCTCCCAACGCCTTCCTATACATATCCGCCATACCAAATATTCTTTTAACCATATCCGTTACATCCATATTTATCGCAACACACCGTTCATAAACAACAAGAAAGTAGAGAAACCTATAATGCATTGGGAATTTCATCAACGTAGCATATATGTTGTCTACTTTGATCCTTATTTGCATCAAGGCTCCGTACATTATAGCAATATTGTATGGCAGGTCCTTAGAATACTGTATCCTAAGCTCCCTCGTCTCTTGGAGTTTGTATCTGGTTCCATAAATCGACTGTTTCATTAAGTCTAAAGTCTTGTTGTAGAAAAATGGCACGGGATTTAAAGCTTCGTTTTTACGTCTCTGAATTGTTTTATTTATATATGCTTCTGTCTCTTCGTTTTTTGCTTTGGCTATACTTAGAATATGATTTTGGGTGTCCATATCAAGGAAACTTAAATCTATGTTATCATTTGTTTCGTCTGCAGTTGAATTTGAATCGCCATAGAAGAAATCTAGAGTAATATTTTCGTTGTATTGCGTTACGTTGCCTGGTTTTGATGCTACGATGTTGTTTATAGCGTTTATGTCTTGCTGAAAGATGTTTGGTTCTTGTAAAGAATAAATTGAATTTAGATCTGAAAATAATCAAGAAATATTATTTTAATCTATACATATAACAAAATTGTAACTGAATCGAATCTGTACATTAAATATTTTTTGGATAATCTTATTGAAATAGTTACCTACCTATTATTATCGATACAGAGGCAGAATCCATAGTTTTTAGAATTCCGTCTGTTTGTCTGTGACCGCATCACGGGAAAACCACTGGAGGGATTTTGATATGATGATAGGATACTTTTTAATGCGGGAAAATATCTCATCTCTGAGAAATCTATACTAAACGTTAAAACGTAAGTAGGGACGAACCCGAGCGGAGCGAGGGTGAGTCGCTGGGGTTCGCTGGGGGCATTAAAGGCTTGTTTAAAGCTAACCTAACCTATACCTATTAATATTTAAATAAACATATAAATTATATTAATATAACCTTACAAATATTTAGATTACATAATAATATTACTGTAAGTGAATATTGTAGGTATATACAATTTAAATACGTAGGTATATAATATACATATACTTATCACCGAATAAAATTTTTGATAAGTACTCACACATAATGGCTAGTCCAAGTGTTTTTAGCATTTTTGCAAATGGCGAGGTGTAATCTCATTTTCCGCAACATTAATAAACTGAATTAAACGATAGGTGACATTCATAATACCATGATAGTTTTTACTAAGACACACAGACATCACAATAGCATGGAGTTTGTTAGAAGATATACTGGGTTCAGCTCTTTTAAGCATCCCACTGCTGGGCACGGGCCTCTCTTCAATGCGAGGGGGATCAGGCCATAGTCCACCACGCTGACCAAGTGCGGACTGAGCATGTCTTTCGAAAACTTGTTACATTTCTCTCGGATATGCAGGTTTTCTCACGATGTTTTCTTCACCGTAAGATAAGTGGTTATCATATTGGAAATGATTCACACATGATATTCGGGCGAGAACCGGGATTTGAACCCGCGTTACTTTGTCTCAAGCGAGCTCGTTACCACTGGGCTACCACTCCCTGTATATATGTATACATGATACACTGCAGATCAAAAATATTTTTTGAAAAACCATTAATGGTTACACCATGTATCCGGGCTAATTTATGTAAGGCTGAACTGATTTTACAGAGAATTTCGCCAGTAAATCGTAACAAAGTGAGCGAATTTCCTCAAGTATGTTCGCAGACACTTGTGCTGTATTTATTACAGTATATATTAATTTCACTGTTATATATAAATAGTCTTAGCAAATAATACTCTAAATTTAAATGACTCGAAGCAGCTGCATCATTACCTAATCTATTCGTTGGCTGGCCGAAGTTCACTTAAATTTGAAAATGTCTCTCTTCTAAAATGAACAACAAAAACAATACAAAAAAGAAAACTGTTTTGTAATTTATTTTATTACGTAGATAAAAGCAACATCAATTTTTACTTAAATTTGGCGGCGTTGATATAAATATTCCATGTCGATAATCATATCTCTCATGCAACTTCACTAGCACCCACCAAAGATAGACGAAGTCAACATGAGACTTCACCGCCTTGTGATGTAAGATTAAAAACGGGTTAACTGTCATGAACACTCCACCTGCACTAAAAACAATGATTTTTATTAAAATCTAGGATTTTGTGTAACCCCTTTTGTTTGCCTTGCGGATCCCAACAAAACGAAAGAGTTAGGGAGTATATATTATATACTAGACTCACCCTCAAAAACAAATCTATCCCACGGGAACCGTAACATTTTCCGGGATAAAAAGTAACCTATGTTCTATTTCAGACTCTAATAATATAACTCTGTGCTAAATTTTATCCAGATCCGTTCGTGATAAAGTAACAAGTATCCATCCATTCGTCCATCGTCTCAACTTTCACATTTATAATATTAGTATGGACGTATTATAATGTGTCAGATGGCTAGTCTTAGCCTTGAGCGAAAATCGACCAGGTTTATATTATTTACCTACTATACATATATTACATCTATTACATAGTTAATTAGATGCAGTGAGATAAGTCGTCGTGACCAATATCTGTCTACAAAATAATAAATAAATAATAATAAATATGTTGGGACATTAACACACAGCATCATCTAGTTCCATTGTAAGCTACGAGGCTTGTGTTATGGATATCAGATAGTTGATACACTACACATATATAACTTTAAATAAATACATATTATAAATATAAACACCCATGACTGGAGTACAAACATTCGTGCTCATCACACAAATTAATGCCTCCAGTGGAACTAAAACCCGCGACCGTTGGCACAGCAAGTAAGGTCACTAACAGCGCACACAGCAACTAAGTAAGGCAACATGTCGTGAAGACGTGATTATGTTTTCTGTGCTGATATTAATTTGTTTTAATAAAGGCAGTGGTACCCCAGTGATAACGGGCTCGCTTGGGAAACCGAGTGAAGCGGGTTCAAATCCCGGGTCTCGCACCTCTGATATTTCCATGTGCGAATCATTTCTAACATTATTACCACTTGTATTACGGTGAAGAAAAACATCGTGAGGGAACCTGCATGTCTAAAAGAACCTAGCAAGTTTTCGAAAGACATGTGAAGTCCATCAATCCGCACTTGGCCAGCGTGGTGGACTATGGCCTGATCCCCCTTATTATTTTATTGAAGGGAGGCCTGTGCCCAGCAGTGGGACGTTAAAAAAAGGGCTGAATACATTACAATACAAAGGCAGAATAAGATATAGGTAGAAAAGACCAAAAAAATCTGAACTTAGTCTTAATTCTGACAAAACTGTTACTTTTTACATTAACTTCCACAATTAACCTTCTGTTACGTTTCATAACATATTGTTTATTTTAGAAAAAAAAATAGTTTCAACTTATGTAGTTTAAAGTACATACTCTTCTTTTTTGATCATCGTCGTATATATATCTAGCATTTTCTTCCATATACGTCTTAAGCGTCGGTAGAGAAAAGCTATCCGGTATGATGTGTCCGCTGGATTGTAGTAAGCCTCGTTCTCTACTTGTTTTATTTTATGCCGCGCCATGTTTATAAGTTGGAGCATTAAGTCATATAATTTGTTTTGTACTAGAAGTTTAGAGGCTTGCTTCCACTGGGACCTGGAGCCTATCCACGCCAATCTCCTCGTATCTTTTACATCATCCTCAGCTGTAATATTGAAGCTAAATCCTTTAATTTTCGATACAATTGTGGAATAGTTTAATTTTTCCAAGTTTATAGAAATGTTTTTTATTATGATATTTGGGGGTTTCTGAATATTATCAAATTGATTTGTTTTTGATAGAGTTCTAAATAGTTCTTCAATTTTAACTTGATTTGTGGCATATATTGGTGTTAGAATACCTGAAAAATAATGGTATGGTTTCATTCTATCTCATGTTTTTGTATAGGTAATACCTGAATTGATGTCGTTTAGCATCTATTATTGGGTTACCATGCCCCATTAAAATTGTTATTATATTATGACGGTTTGTACTTTTAAAATTTCAGATGTATTCTAATATCATCAACAGTAGGTATATATAGGTACCCGACCGGGGAGGTATATAATACAGTATTCTTTCGAGCAGGAATTTATTATATGCGGGTAAAAATACAATTATTTTCGGGTAAAAATAATTATTGTCCATCAATATACACATTTACATAAAGAGAAATAAACTCATGATCCACAACGTTATAGTTAAAACTACATACACTTCTACTGAGCCAAGACACTTTTAGCAAAATTTAAACAAACAATTACCTGCTAAATTTATTGAATTACTTACTTGCTATAATAAATATAGTTAGCATAGCTTGCGTTTTATTTTTAAGTTTTCCATAAAGGGAGAGTTTCTTATTCTCACGGTAATTTCATTCTAACACACTAATGTGATTAAAAATTTTATAGCGTGAGGAGTAAACGAGTAGACTCATGAAACTTTTATACTTACAATTAATCATTAACTATTTTATTGTTATACTAATGACTTACCCTTGTTCCGCTCGGGTTCGTCCCTAGTTATGTTTTAACGTTTAGTATAGATTTCTCAAAGATAAAAAATCCTATATGTTGACTCGGATAACTAGCTATCATCATACCAAATTTCATCACAATCTGTCCAGTGGTTTTGTCGTGATGCTTTCCCAGACAGACAGATAAACAAACAAAAATTCTAAAAATTATAGATTCAGTGTTTGTATCGATAATAATAACTATTTCAATAAGATTTCCAAAAAACTATTTAATATAGTATAGAAAATGGTAGTTAGAATTATCTTTCTCCACTTTGGCTACTAGGACTAGCAAACTATAAGGAGATAGAATCGGTTAATCGAATAAATATTTACTTTTCAGCTATTTTCTCTCCAGAGTTGGCTGGGAAAACGCCGTTCTTTGTATTTATAATTTCTACGGATTTCTTGGTTGATGCATGTTGGTTTGAGGTTTTTCACACCATCCTCTCTTCCTCCGGTGGTAGCTTCCTCATAAACTGACTACACTAATGTTCTTTCACTTGTAATAAGTCTAATTGATTTTTTTTTCAATCTGCTTTTTTCCCATCTTTCTTTTTTTAATTATATAAAAAAAGGACCCATATAAATTTCAAGAATATCTTCCACTTCTAAGAGCGGAATGAAGATACCTCATATTTTTATTTAAAAATAGTTATTACCTTTCTACTAATTTTTTTAATAATTCAATATTCAACATGGTACAAGTAGGCATATTATAGTATAATTTTTACCTAATTGCCCAAAAAAGGCTAAAATTTCGAGTGTATTTAAGCATTGTGTTCCATATACATATGTACATATATATTTACATACTGATTTTCACCCGCGGTTCTACTCGCTTGGAAGGTTCGTAAATAAAAATTGCCTTAGCCTATGTACTAATCTAACATATAACCTTTAGAAAATTCTAAAAAATAAAACAGCAAAAATTTTGGTAAGCAAATACAACTTCTGCTTGGTCGATTATATTATCTTTAATTTAAAAAAAATCCCTTTTAATGAAAACAATATTCATCGCACTGCTGGTCTTGTTATACCTGGCATCTGTATATTTTGAGGTGGTTCTTTGTCTATTTCTTGTATCCACTTGATAGTGTCTCCGATATCGACGTCAAATCTTACCATCTTCTCATACAGTGTTAGAAGCGAGGTCAGTTCACGAAATTTAGATTTTTCCTGTTCAACCGCGTAACTTACTAATTTTTGTTGCTCATACTTTATTCTCCTTAATCTATTGCTTAAATAACCTATTTTGTACCGTTTGTCCATTCGTATCACATCTTTTATATTTAACGTTTTTTTAATTTGATATCTTGCATGGACCAAAAATTGTATGTTAAAGCTTACTAACTTTTCTTTCTTTTCAGGCTCGTGACCTATTTGCCAGAACCACCACCACGAAGAGTCCTCGGGGTCATTAAAACCGTAGTATTTGCCATTGTACCTTCTTGTGGCGTTATTCAGTAGTCTTGTTATTTCATTAAACTCGTCTACATCATGAAATTTTTTATTCACATTTAAATATTCGAAATGCCAATCAAAGGTTTTTGTTGTTTTTTCGGGGATTTCTTCTGATTCGCTTGATATATTTTCATCTAATGGTGGTAAAAACATATCATTCATATTGGTCAAGTCACCGAACAAAAGACGTTCTACTCCAAAGCTTCTATCATTTATTACTATAAATGGGGTTGCATTTTCTGAGCACGAACCTATGGTTACATTCATATATTACTAATAAATTAATACTAAAAAATCATTTTTTAAAAACAAGCTGTTATATCATATAATAAATGAGTTTGATTTTATTTAAAGTTTATTTTTTATTTTTTAGGTATTTAATCATATTATTCTCAACAAACCCTTACATTTGATATCCATATCATGGGGGTGCATAAAAAAAACATAGTCTGCCATCGTTGGGAGTCGGCACGTTCACAGTTTCATGGGTTTTCATTTTTTGCGCGGAACCCTGATTCTTTTTCTAAAATAAAAATAGCCTAAGGATACTCCTTATATCATCAGCTATCTATCTGCCAGTGAAAGTTCCGTCAAAATCGGTCCAACCGTTTCAGAGATTAGCTAGAACAAACAGACAGACATACAGATAAAATTAAAAAATCTTACTTTAATTTTTCTTATTAGTACCTACCGTAATTATACATATACTAGCGACTCACCCTCGCTTCGCTCGGGTTCGTCCCTAGCTTGCATTAAATCACGATTGATCAGTTTTCGACCGGAGAGGAAAAATGATTAAATTACTAAGATGGCTATTAAAAAATAAGGGTTGATCGTAGAAGGGTGAAAATTGAGGATTGTATGTATTTTTGTATGTTGTATCATAAAAAAATAGAAATTAAAAATTTTGTCTAAAAAATAAAAAATAAAAATTTAGGGGTGGACTACCCCTAACATTTAGGGGGATAAAAAATAGATGGTGGCCGATTCTCATAGATACCGGATAAGCACAAAAAAAATCATCAAAATCGGTCAAGCCGTTTCGGAGGAGTATGGCAACGAAAACTGTGACACGAGAATTTTATATATTAGACTAGCGACTCACCCTCGCTTCGCTCGGGTTCGTCCCTAGCTTGCATTAAATCACGATTGATCAGTTTTCGACCGGAGAGGAAAAATGATTAAATTACTAAAATGGCTATTAAAAAATAAGGGTTGATCGTAGAAGGGTGAAAATTGAGGATTGTATGTATTTTTGTTTGTTGTATCATAAAAAAATAGAAATTAAAAATTTTGTCTAAAAAATAAAAAAAAAATTAGGGGTGGACTACCCCTAGCATTTAGGGGGATGAAAAATAGATGTTGGCCGATTCTCATAGATACCGGATAAGCACAAAAAATTTCATCAAAATCGGTTAAGCCGTTTCGGAGGAGTATGGCAATGAAAACTGTGACACGAGAATTTTATATATTAGATTATACATATATATGCAATTATTAAAAAGCTGTTATTCTGTAATTACAAACAGACACTTCAGTTCTATTTATCTGTATAGATAAAAAAAAATGAATTTAATGAGTAGGAGGTACTCTACTTTCAGAGATTGTCATATGTGGGGGACATATAAACTTACAAACTTTATCTCTTCATACTATGAATAAATACATATATGTAAAATTGTATATCTAAGATAATCTTAATTTTCATCCCCTTAACGGATGATTTCCGGAATAAAAACTATCCTATGTCCTTCCCAGGGTCTCAAACTATCTTCTTACCAAATTTCATCTAAATCGATTCAGTAATTTCGAAGCTATTCGGTACAAACAAACAAACAAACAAAAAAATCTTTTCTCTTTATAATATTAGTATAGAATATAGATTATAGATATGGTATATATGTATGTATATGGATAGTAATAGTTTTAAAGTTAATAAAAACACTTACAAAGATAGCTCAAAAACGGGATAAATATTAATAAATTTTTCATTTTCAAATTTCATTACCCATAAAGTACCAATTAATCAGGATTCAATATTTTTAAAACACTTTATCGCATATATAATATTTTATGATGCACTAAATTTGTTTTTAATAAGGCTATTATTTTTTATTATGCTGTAGTTTTAACGATTTCTGAAATAAAAGGCTCTACCTGTTTAAGTATTATAATATTAATTTTAATTCTTATTCATTCAGAGAAGGAATGCCAGCACAATTCCACGTGGACATGCACAGTAATAGTAATTAATTATATTAACATATTTAAGTGTACACTTGTTTTGTATATATAATTAAGATTTTTTGTAATTTGAATGTATGTACTTTCTTTTCTTGTAAATAAATGTTTTTTGTAATTTAAAGAAACTATAATTATTTACACTTGCCTGAAGAGTCGAAAGATGTGTCACTATGTTCTTATATGTAAGTATTTTGCAAAAGATATACTAAGGAAGTGAAGAAAAAATGGAATTTTTGCTTTACATTTTTATTCAACATTTTGTTATGAAAATAGGTTAGATTTTGTTTAAAAAATTAAGTTGAGAGGCTTTTATTAAGTAAGTTATATTTAAAGGATTTACGGAGACAGTTTCTTTATTACAAAGATACGATTACCGAAAAAAAATTATATAAAAATTTAGCAATATACGTAGGCATACTGTACCGATGATACAACTACTACTTTAAATGCTAAAATCCATATTCTTTGTAGTTTTCCGCCTCGAAATTACGAAAATTGTTCCGTAATGAGTCTTACTTTTCAACCCTCATAAACTGATACAAAAAATAATTAATGTCAATTTCCTTTACTATTTCGCTATAATAGTTTAATAATTAATATTAGTAGGAAGTATTTAAAATCAATGGTCAAATTAAGAAAAACATTAATCAACAAATTTCCAAGCATGCTTCCTATTGGTCATGACTTGGTTCAACATCCTCTTGCAGTTCTCATGATTTATCACAATCAGATCAACTAAAAGATCTACATCAAACCATAGATCTAACAACCTCTCATTTGCCTCCAAAAGATCAATCAATTCATAGCTCTTTACAGCACCCTGTTTTGCCAACGAACATGCTTTGTAGGATTTAAAAGCAAATCCAGCAAATGTCTTGCAAGCAGTGTCAGTTTTGCTCATCAAGAATCCCATTTTGTATAGCGATATTTTGTTATACTTTGCCCTTAATATTTGCATCATGACCATTTTGTTCCTAGATTGGTAAATCGCTTGCTTCATTAGCTCTAACAACCTACGTCTGAGGCTGAATGGATCGAATTTGTTAGAAGTGATATCGCCTGGCGGCTTCCATCTTCTTCCATCTCTCTCAAGAAGTACTTTAGGCTCACCATCACGTACATTTAACTTCAAAAGTTCATCAGTTTCATCAGTTAAATTAAGAATTTTATTAAACTCATCTCTAAATGTCTTGTTGAGACCATTCAATTTATTGCTCTCCTCGATTTTCCTCCACACGTACGTTGGTTTAAATTTTTGAATGTACTCCTTGAAAGTCTGGTTAGTTATTTGGTTGGTTGCTTCCATATTATTGTTGGAGTCTTGTGCATTGGTGCAAATGATTACGACCAACGTTCCAAGGAAAATAATTTCTACGGCAAAAATCATATGAACTTTCATTATTATATATAAAACTATACTCAACCGTTCAATACTATTTATATTAGTTGAACAATTGTAAAAATGATTTCTTTTATTATAGATATAGTGATAGTGTAGTGATACATTACCTACAAAATTAAAATAAAAACAATACAGTTATAAAAAAACAATTTAATTATATAAAAAAGTGATTTCTTAGTATGTAATATACCTAGTATGTGTATTTATTCAACTATATCCATGCAAAAATACCCATTTTTACTCATTTTTTACTTTAAAAATGATAAACTAAAAAAACATGCCTAGCATCTACAATATTAGTAAATGATAAAAGAGAAAGGCTACTTTAAGCACTCACTGTATAATCGACCGATCATTTCCTGCAGAACTCATAAACGTAACAATTTTCTTCAATTATGTGCCATTATAGCCTCGTTATAACTAAGCTATATTCTTTACGTGCATATAAAAATGATTGGCGTTTTGTAAATACCTACTTGTTTGGAGCTACAATCCTTATTATATAATTAGACTAGCGACTCACCCTCGCTCCGCTCGGTTTCGCCTCTAGATACCTTTTAACGGGTAGTATAGATTTCTCAGAGATGATATATTTTCCCGTAGCTATCATCTCAAAATCTGTCCAGTGGTTTTCTCATGATGCGTTCCCAGATAGACAGACAGACAAAAATTCTGAAAACTATAGATTCGGCCTCTGTATCGATAATAATGACTATTTCAATAAGATTTTCCAAAAAATATTTAATGTACAGTATATGTATTGATTGATTTCACCTACTTTTGTAGTGGTATAAGTATATAAATTATACCCATTCGGTACATACGTATATATGTACTTAGGATTGGTAAAAATTTTATAGATTTTTTCTTAGAATACGAGTTACAAGATATTAAAAAAAATAAAGAATTAAAAAAAACACAATAACCTATATTCATTGAGGCCATTTCAATGATTAAATTTCAATGAACCCATATGTATGCAGTGTTTTAGTAAAGAGTTGAGTATCTTGCAGATTCCAGGTGACGCTGCAGCATCAGGCCAAGGTTACCGTATCGTTTCAATGTCATTGAAGTAGCGGGATACCAAGGTTTGAATGGATTAGCTCTATGAAAGTTGCTTATAACCATTTATCGCAGTGCCGGATTTAACCTTAGCACAGCCCTTGGGCATAGTAAAAATTGTCGCCCAATTGTCAAAAGTTTGCATGAAATGGGTAAAAATTAAATTATTATTTTTTATTTTTATTAAATTATTTTTTTTTGAAAAATGCAAAAAAATAATTTATACCTAAATGATTTCAATTTTTCATAAAATATACTAGTATTTTTTTTTTAATAATAAATTTTTTGGAAAATAAAAAAAGCATTTTCGATAACGCGATGAAATTTTTTTTCCAACCCTCCGAATTTCGCTGCCTCTAAAAATATGCCACCCTGGGCATTAGCCCCGAGTGCCCCTAGTGTAAATCCAGCGCTGATTTATCGTCTAGAAAAGAGCTGAAGGCCTACAAACGGCTCAACGGATTTTCTTGATTTATAGCTAAGAACATTTCTAATTAAGTCACCTTTCAAACAAAAAAAATAATTAAAATTGCTATAACATCCCTATTTGTGTGTCAGGGGGTTAAAATGGGAAAATGATTGTTCTTAGAATTGCCGTGTCTGCATTACATAAAAATCGTTAACCATATTCCACAGATTTTTTTTTGCATATCCGTATGTATTATTAATATTATAAGTATGAAAGTTTGTGAGAATGTATGAATGTTTGTTACTCTTTCACGCCAGAACGGCTGAACTGAAATAACACATAAGCTACTTTTTATCTAGGAAAAACGTACAGTTCCCGTGGGATATGGTTGTTTTTGTGTACCTAGAGGTGAACCCGAGCGAAACGAGGGTGAGCCGCTGCTAGTACTTACATAATTTTATGATTTAAGGTAATAATTGGAGATACATAGTTAAAAAACAATTGTTTACAAGAAGTTATGATTTCTGTATGACAATATATTCCAACCGTTCTTTTTACCCTAAATGTGTTGTAGATACTGATTTTTTTATCTATTATTTACGTTAGTCGCTTACGTGAGAGTTTACGTAAAATACGAGCACTATACTGCAGGTGTGTACAGTATTTGTGTAAACACACGAACACTTTCTATTCCCTTCGTCTTATAGACCATTTTGACGGTAATTCGAAGAACTGGAGATAGATCATGTACGATTTAAGGGTTTACGCACTCTTTGAGCAAGAAGTACAAATCCGACTTCGTAATTTAGAGTTACTACTAGAATTTTCACTATACGCAAGAATCGAACCCAGCTACTCACGATCTGTAGCCATTTAAGTTAAAGCAGGACTAAAAAGATTATAATATCAATATATATTCATATTACATAAACAGATAATATGAGCATTTAATTTTACATTAGAATGCCCTACTATGACTTGTAGTGTTTGTACAAAGTTCTACGTAATGAGAGTCTCGGACTAAAACTAACTTAACGAGATTTCTTTGTAAATAAAGAAAAAAAAATATGTTAAACAATTTTACTGTAAAAAAAAAACAAAAATTTAAAAAATATATATAGGAGATGATGTTGAGAACATGTTGCAGCCTTGTTGCGAGTTTTACTACGAGTATTTTTTTATTTATTTATTTATTTATTTTATTTATGTATGTCTCCGACTGCATAATACCAGTTTCCTTCATTAACTTGTTTCCATCTTTTTACTTACATATAATAAAATTCTGAGTCGAATCTGTACATTAAATATTTTTTGGAAAATCTGACTGAAATAGTCATTATTATCGATACAAAGGTCGAATCTATAGTTTTTAGAATTTTTGTTTGTCTGGGAACGCAACACGAGAAAAGTACAAGACAGATTTTGATGAAATTTGGTGTGATGATAGTGGGTTATCTGGGTCATATAGGATACTTTTTACTGCGGAAAAATATCTCATCTCTGAGAAATCCATACTAACTGTTATAACGCATCTACGAATGAACCCGAGCGGAGCGAGAGTGAGTCGTTGTAGCCTATAACAATCCTGCTTTCAAGAAGACTTTAATGACGTATGCATCAATAAAATAAATAAAAACCACTTAATATTTACATACACACATACAGGTCAAACACATAACCGTCCTTTGGGCTTCACCGTAGTCGGGTAAAAAGGATATTTATACGTCCTCTCGATAACGTAAAGTATGCAGAGTTTATGCTGAAAACACGTTTTACCCTAAAATAAGTACTTTGATAATTCCAGAAAGTTTAAATTTACAATAAATATTAATAATAATAATAATAAAGCCCTTTTATTTCCGATCTACAAATTATTATTACATGCATTTTATATATATTAAATATTAAAGTTTTCAATTATACATATATAATGATATTGACTCTAATATAACATGTAATGAAGTAAAACTGAATAAAAAAAAATGTGTAAAATTATTTGCTTTAAGCGATATTGTTGCTGTTATCCTTATAATTAATCGGAACCCCTTCTCGGGTATAGGCCTCCTCCAGCTTTTTCCAAACCTCTCTGTCCATCGCTTTCTTTCTCCATTAATGTAACATAAATATTCATCATTTTTAATTGTAACTCTTTTTTACTAAAAGTTGTCATGTAATTTCCTCACTACTTGATTGATATGTATCGAACTGTCACTTTTGCTAAATAACGAAATTCAATGTTATTGAAAGGCAGTGGAAGCCCAGTGGTGACGCGCTCGCTTGGGAAACCGAGTGAAGCGAGTTCAAATCCCGGGTCTCGCACCTCTGATATTTTCACGTGCAAATCATTTCCAACATGATTACCACTTGCCTTACGATGAAGGAAAATATCGTGAGGAAACCTGCATGTCTTAGAAAAACCTAGCAAGTTTTCGAAAAACATGTAAAGTCCGCCAACCCGCACTTGGCCAGCGTGGTGGACTATGGCCTGATTCCCCTCGTATTGAAAGGAGACCCGTGCCCAGCAGAGGGACGTTAAGAAAGGCTGAATACATACACAATGTTATTGAAGTATCGCGTCGGTGCAATTTCATAACCAAAAACTGCACATATCCAATGGAGGAATTATTAGCTTAAGTAAATAAAGAGCGTGCAACACTCGAAAATTCATGATGATAATATG
The DNA here is from genome assembly GCA_905404265.1 of Fabriciana adippe. NCBI lineage: Eukaryota > Metazoa > Arthropoda > Insecta > Lepidoptera > Nymphalidae > Fabriciana > Fabriciana adippe. Next base: position 2,011,944 of record FR989997.1, on the reverse strand, counting down.
GTACCACTTAGAATAGGCGTTCATTTTTAACTTATTTATTGACTCTGATTGGTATTCGATACATATTTTCGCAGACTTCAAAAAATGAGAAACTAAAATCTGTGCACTTTTTACACGAGGATTTCGACATTCCATGATTGTTTTATGTGTTCCGTACCCAAAGGGTAAAACGGAACCCTATTACTAAGACTCCGCTGTCCGTCCGTCTGTCTGTCTGTCCGTCTGTCACCAGGCTGTATCTCATGAACCGTGATAGTTAGACTATTGAAATTTTTACAGATGATGTATTTTTGTTGCTGCTATAACAACAAATACTAAAAGTAGAATAAAATAAATATTTAAGGGGGCTCCCATAAAACAAACCTGATTTTTTTGCTCGTTTTTGTCAAATATTGATAACGGCAACAAGTAGACGCTTGAAATATTCACAAAATATTTAGTTATATGTTCACTTTAAAAATAAAGATTTAAATTAAAATAAAACAAATATTTTGGGCTTCCTTACGACAGACATGATTTTTTTGCCGTTTTCATAGATAATGATACGGAACCCTTCCTTCGCGAGTCTGACTCGCACTTGGCCGGTTTTTTAATTTCATCCTAAATGGTAAATAGTGGTGAACCCATCAGACATTCCACAATATTTGCAAAACTCACGATATTTATTTAAAAATCTTATATAATAAGATTTACATTTCGATCAATTTCCCTAGAAATCAGTCATAGAAAATGCTTTTATTAGTTCAACGACTGTTAAACGAAAACGTTACCTCTATATCGTCATAATTTCAACCAATATTGCTCGCCAATTCAAAGTTAGGTAATACCTGAATTATTACACTTGCATCGACTAAAGCTTCTGCGAACTCATATTTTATTTCAGCTGAAAGAAAGGTTGGTCAAATACTGTGTACATTCGTCAATACATCTGTCTCTTTCTCGTCAACGACATTACATATTCTCTATCCTGTTCTTGCTTTCAGCCAAATATACCAAAGATTATTAGATTTTTAGATTGTTATTTTTAATTGGGTTCTTTTCGTATATTTTACGCTGCTATCAATTTTTAAATAAAGTGTTGATATAATATGGTTCTTATTTAAATACAATGCAAGAAGTTCGCTCATTAAATTGAACTGTCATATTTTTATATTATTATAATTAAAATAGAGCTTTTAAATGTAACTATTAAAAGTAAAACATAATTAATCATATTTTATAAAAATCAATTTCTAACGTTACCTAGAAAATGAAATACTTTGTATATTGCCTAACATCAGTTCTACGTTTTATTCTATGATCTCGTAGTATCGAAATAGGGGTTTCCTACCCCTCAGTTTCAGTGTAAAAAGGTGCGTTCAGCCGTCAACACGTGTCTAAAATCGCGAAAATAATAAAAATACGAAAAAAATGTAGTTGAAATTTTACGAAGCACGCGAGACACGCGATGTTTTAAAATATAACAATACTAAATATTATTTAACGCTGCCATCTTTGAAAGTTTGGGTTCTTTTTGGTGTCGTGATTTGTGTTTTGAGAATAGAGTTTCAGTTGGGCGTGCTGTAAAAGTATAATTACAGGTGAGTTTCCAATTATTTTTTTTAATTCAAGCCTCTTAATTTTACTTTTTTGTTCCGTGTCCGTGTATTTTTTATCTGTAAACTTTAATTGCGATCGTGGATTAGCTGTGGATTAAAAGAACCTTTCTTTGTTTTAGTTTTTGGCGGATTTTTAACTGTAAAAGGGTTTTTTTTCTTTTCCGAAATTATGGTTGGTTAAGTTACAGATAAATAAGTTAATTTAAGAGTTAGCGTCAAAAACTTCATCCCATACGAGATAAGTATAAAGACTTTCAAATATATAGTTTAGGAAGGAAGAACATACATAATAATTATTATATAGGAATATTATATTATAGTATTATGAAGTTTGTTTAAACAGTTTTCATTATTTTTAGTAAATACCGTATGAGATCTAAAACAGAGTGTGGTCTGCCTGAATATGCTCGTAAAATTTTACTATAACAGCCCCCAGCGGCATCATTTAAGCCGCAAATGACAATAAACGTAATATACGTAATACACAAATAATAAATATAATAATATTTTTTCATAGCAGCTTTATATCAATGTTTATTGTTTTGTTTTTTACATAATTCGCTTGTTTAACTCTCTGGAACTATTAGAGATATTTTTTATATACTTTATTCTTTTTGCATTTTTGCTATCTAACATCGCACTATGAGTTTTATGACTATAGGTAATTAACTATACATATACTATATATAGTATATGTATAGTTAATTATATATAGGTATACTAAAAAACTATGCCAGTAAAAGCTACAATCATCTCATTAACATTATAAATATGAAAGTTTTGATGGATGTTTGTTACTCTTTCACGTCAGAACGTCTAAACGGATCTGGATGAAAGGCTCAGATATAGATTATAGTCTGAAATAGCACATAGGTTACATTTTATCCCGGAAAAATGTACGGTTCCCGTGGGATATATATATGTTTTTGTTTGTCACTAGTGACGAACCCATGCGAAGCGAGGGTGAGTTGCTAGTATTAATTAATTATTAAAAACGTTCTCTTACTGTATGTTAAGTATAGGGTAAAGTGGGGGAATTGGGAACACTTAACTTCTAACGCTAAAAAATAACACAAAGTCAAAGACATAATCAACTTTTATTGCAACATAAACTTTGCTTACGTCGTGCTTACTTTTTTTTAAAAAAAAAACAACGTTTCATAAGAAATCTGTACGAAAACCTACAGCATACACAAAACCTTTTTTCTTATAAGTTTAATAGTTTTAATAGTTCATAGATATAGGTACTTAATTATTGTATGTATGTAAGACACGTTTGTCTCAGTTTGTAGTGACCCTACTTTCTGTGCCAGCGGTCGCGGGTTCGAGTCCCGCTAGGCGCATTCATTTGTGTGATGAGCACGAATGTTTGTATTCAAGTCATGGGTGTTTATATTTATAATATGTATGTATTTAAAGTTATATATGTGTAGTGTATCAACTATCTGGTATCCATAATACAAGCGTCGTAGCTTAACATGGAACTAGATAGTGCTGTGTGTTAATGTCTTGACATATGTATTTATTATTATTATTATTATGTGTGTATATATACGTATGAAACAAATGTACACTTAATTTTTACTGTACAATTCATGTCATAAATTAACTCTACCAGTTTAGGTTAATGTAAGTTATTATGGCAAATAATAATTGACATCCCTGATCGAAGTCACTGCTTTTGATTTGTAGCTTCAAAATACACCATGTTGACTTTAAATATAAATTTTATTTATCAACTAGCGACTACGTTTTATCGTTTAGTATAGATTTTTCAGAGATTAGATATTTTCCCACAGTAAAAAGTATCCTATATGTTTACCCGGATAACCAGCTATCATCATACCAAATTACATCAAAATCTGTTTAGTGGTTTTCTCGTGATGCATTACCAGACAAGACAGACAGACAAAAAATCTAAAAACCATAGATTCGGCCTCTGTCGATAATAATGACTATTTCAATAAGATTTTCCAAAAAATATTTAATATACACATTCGACTCAGAATTTCATTATACGAGAATGTATAGATTATCTCTTTAAGCGTAATTTACTATTTATTAGCAAACATGAAGCAGATATAAGCTATAAGCTACGTGCTCAATGCTCATTCTGTAGTAGTATTATATATTTTGTATACAGTTTGCTTCAACAAAGGCGAGACCTCGATCTCTGGCCTACATGTATGTATGTATGTTAGTGTATAAAAGAAAGGATACACTGCATTGTGGTCGACCCCATGATATTTCATACCACAAAGTTATATTTTTATGACATTTACCCTTTGACCTTTGTTTATGAAAACACAATATTTTTTATATCTACACACAGTTTACTCGCGGGGTTGGACCGTTTCTCGACGGCATCGAGTAACTGAGGCACACCTAAAACTGTGGAGTTATTATCGAACTAGCAACTCACCCTCGCTCCGCTCAGATTCGTCCCTAGTTACGTTTTAACGTTTATCTCAGACATGAGATATTTTACCGCAGTAAGAAGTATCCTATATGTTGACCCCGATAACCAGCTATCATTATACCCATCAAGATCTGTCAAGTGATTATCCTGTGATGCGGTAACAGACAGACAGACAGACAGACAAAAATTTAGATTTGGCTTCTGTACCGATAATAAAGTCTATTTCAATAACATTTTCCAAAAAATATTTAATGTATAGATTCGGCTTAGTTACAATTTTATTATATGTGTGTATAGATTTTGTTTTTATGTGTAATGTCATTATTACAAACTAATGATACAAGATTTCTGTAAAACAATATGGTCTACGAGTATCTTACTTTTGAATAGTGTGGCTTTCCAATGGTAAAAGAATTATTAAAATCGGTTTAGTATTTCAGAATCATTACTAACAAACAAATATTTTTTTCCACTAATAAAACAAAAGCGTATTTATTAGTCATATCCGTATCACGTATGTATTATTCATATTATAAATGTGTAAGTTTATAAGAATGTATGAATGCTTGTTACTCTTTCACGCCAGAACGGCTGAACGGATCTGGATGTTTGGTGCAGAGATAGACTATAGTTTGAAATAATACATAGTACTTTACTTTTTATCTCGGAAAAATGTACAGTTCCCGTGGGATAGGGTTGTTTTTAAAATTAAAAGTAAATAAAATAAAAGCGTATTTATTAGTTGCTCATTATTTTACGTATTAAAGTGATAACAACTCAACGTGATTTTGATGTAGAAATACATATGTTTTTGAAGGGTCTAAGAGTGATGTAGGCTACTTATAATCACAATCCTCCCTTCAATACAAGGGGCATCTGGCTATAGTTCACCACGCTGGCCAAGTGTGGGTTGCGGACTCGATCTTTCGAAAACTTGTTTGGTTCTTTCAGACATGCAGATTTCCTATCGATGTTTCCCTTCACCATAAGACAAGTGGTATAATGTTGGAAATGATTCGCACATGAAAATATCAGAGGTACAAGACCCGGGATTTGAACCCGCTCACTCTGTTTTCCAAGCGAGCGCGTTACCACTGGGATACCACTGCCTGATATTAAATTCACTTGTAGCTGTTATAATCAAATCTTAGTGGTTAATTTTAACAAACTCCTAATCGTCGTATCGATTTAAAACTAAAGTATGTGAGATTTGGAGAACCGTAGCCTAATTTCTCCTTCAATTTAATTAAATACAATAATATTTATTATATATTAATATAATAAATATTATTGTATTTAATATAGGCAGTGGTAGCCCAGTGGTAACGCGCTCGCGTGGCAAACCGAGTGAAGCGGGTTCAAACCCCGGGTCTCGCACCTCTGATATTTTCATGTGCGAATCATTTCTAACATGATTACCACTTGCCTTGCGGTGAAGGAAAACATCGTGAGTAAACCTGCATGTCTGAGAAAACCTAGCAAATTTTCGAAAGACATGTGAAGTCCGCCAACCCGCACTTGGCCAGCGTGGTGGACTATGGCCTGATCCCCCTCGTTTTGAAGGGAGTCTCGTGCCCAGAAGCGGGACGTTAAAAAGGGTTGAATACATACATTAATATAATAATTTAATTAATTGATATAATATATTGTATGTTTGTATAAATATTGTAAACAGTTGTTGTGTATTATATATATTATAATAAATAAATATGAAAAAGTATATGCGATATTTATATATAATAAATATTATTGTATTTAATTAAATTGAATAAGTTAGGCCACAGAACAATACACTAATTTGAGATTATCGAGCAGATCAAGTAATGGGGCTAAGAGATGGCTAGACGTATTGTTGAATGGCTTCTGGCTATTTGATTTAGGCTTTTTGATATGTTATTTGATACATTAACGTGTATTAACGTTTTTATTTATATATGGTGACGTTTTCACGAGTTATTAATATATAGCAAAAATGGTGGGTAGACGTATGTATATAACTATTCATACCTCCAAAATTACTTGCGTTGGAGCTTTTTAAATTTTATCTATGTACCTTTATGTTTAATTACAACGTGATATTAAATAATATATATCTTTTATTATTAAATCAGAGTACATGCGAAAGTTTTTATGTGTATGTATGTTTGTTACTTCTTCGCGCTAAAACGACTGAGCAATTTTGGATGAAAGATCAAATCGAATGTTCTCTTATTGCACACAAAATTTACATGACACACACACACACACACACACACACACACACACACACACACACACATATAATACATATATAAATAAAAGGAATAGCACAACAGGCGGCCTTATCGCTAAGTGAGAGATCTCTTCCAGGCAACCTTTGGGAAGAGAGAAAGAAGAAGATCGAGAAGGGGTGCAATCTGAAGCTTTGCAGAATATTTATATACAAATAATACACAAGTACATACATACATACATAAATTAATTTAAATACATAAATGAAATTTCGTGCTCAAATCGATTATGACCTGGAGTACCTACATAGGCATTAATAAGCACAAGGACGTACCTAAACCAAGTCAGGAGAAAGACGTTAGTAGGTTATAAAATGTTAATGTATAAAAATTATAATAAATAGAAATAGTAATTCCAGACATAAACTTTTTAGATTTATAAATCTTTTCATAAAATAAAGTTCTAACTGATTTGAATCTGTATATTAAAAATTTTTCGAAAAACTCAGTGAAATATACAGAGTCCGAATCTATAGTTTTTCGAATTTTTGTCTGTATGTCTGTCTGGGAACGCATCACGAGAAAACCACTGGACAGATTTTGATGAAATTTGATATGATGATAGCTGGTTATCCGGGTCAACATACAGGATACTTTTTACTGCGGGAAAATATCTCATCTCTGAGAAATCTATACTAACCATTAAAACGTTCCTAGGGACGAACCCGAGCGAAGCGAGGGTGAGTCGCTAGTTATAGATATACTGAGTTTCTTCTAAAGTTCTTTCTGAAGTTTTCACTAACGTTACACGTTTTCTTTAAAACTGTTAGTGAGTTAACTTTCAGTGAGTGTAATACTTTTATGCTAAGTAAAAAAAATGACTTTGAATAAATTTGTTTCTTGTTTTTGTATTGGGCACAAGATTTTAACACTTCATTTCTTTTTAAATAGATTGAAAAAAGCTTTTGCTATAAAAAGCTTTCCGTTGCCATTGTTTTAGTTGATAGATTTAACTCAGTAGATTGTACAAATTATATGCTGAATTTAATTTTGTTTTCTTTATTTAACTAAAACGCTCTATTAGGATAAACGACTGGTATTAAAGCGAATGTTTGCATGTCTGTATGTGCGTGTATGTGGATAAGTACTTTATGGTGGCATGAATTTGGATCATTTAGTACTCAGACTATGACCTGAAGGAACATAGGCTACTTTAGGAACCTAATTCAGGTCTCAAGAGAAGCGAGATTAGGCCGCTAGTTTTTATTATAAAGGACTTACGTTTAAAATATTCAAAAAGTCACTTTTATGCATTGGTTAATTATTTAACCATTTCATCCTACAATATTAAATAGTTAAAACGGTAATTGCATTAAATATAAGAGGATTTACGGTCACTAATTAGCCTACGTTTGTGGGTTTGTATAATTGTACTTGTTCCATTGAATATTTCTGGTTGATAGTAATCAACCAATGTGGTTTAGAGATATTAGACTTACTGACATTATAGTTTTTCTTTGTCTTTTTGTTCATACAATACTTGTATTATTTATTCCCTCTAATAATAATAATAGTAAAAACTCTTTATTGCACACACAAAAGAGGAAGAAATAAGAAAATAGTAATACATTAGTAGGAAAATGCACAAGAGGCGGCCTTATCGCTAAAACAGCGATCTCTTCCAGGCAACCTTTAGGTGTAGGAAATAGCAAAGTGTGAAGTGGAAGGGTGTGAACAAATAACAGAGTTAGGAAGAATAAAAATGATACATACATATGGTATTTTATATACGTATATAAATATATAAATTAGGTATACCTAAATAATGTAAATAATATGACAACAAAATTATATAAAATAAAATAATAATATCAGTTTGTACCCTCTAATGTTTATGTAGTGTTTATAATAAATATTTGTATTTATGTATTTATGCTTGTATATTATATATGGAAATAGAGTGTATGTATATAATTATATATATATATATATATATATATATGTATAGAGATAAGTTCACCTTTCTCCACGTTATTTTCTATGTATTTTTTTTATAACTTGTTTAGTGCAATAAAGAATATAATATACTTTATTTATAAGTATAAATAGTATTATAAGTATAATTGAAATGCTGATATATACAAGCATGAGATGGACCAATTTCGCATTTTTTTTTTGTAATATTCAATTCGAATAATGTTTAAAGGTGTTAAATTAAAACGATGCACAACTCCAATTATTACTTTTATTATATAGTTTTAAGCTTTTCTCACAATATTTTAATGTTTTTAACAATTTATACTTTTGCATTTTTTCTATTGCCACGATGACGTTTTTCTATTTCTATCATACAGATTATAAAACAATATTTTTTAAGATACAACTACAGATTATAAAAAACGAACTACTTGTGCTGCCAGCAATACGATACAAAATCATTATTTCAACAAAAGGAAAAAAAGGGTAATTTAGGAAAAATTAAAATTGCTTTACTCTTTAGGATTTTGGTAAAAACTATCTAAATAAAATTTTTATTGGACTATGACAACGTGTATCAGGTCAGCTAGTTTGAAATGAAAAAAAATCGGGTGTGGCTCTCGGGGAATACCGCCGTTGATTTAACGTGAAATGTCTATTTCAGTCGCTTTTAGTGTTATAGATTGGAATGAAAACAAAATTGACTTCGTTCTAATTGTTTTAATACTGAATAGTTAGTGTATATCCTATCGAATAATATTATATATATATATATATATATATATATATATATATATATATATACACACTAAAAAGTAAAAAATAACTGGTAGTTACTATAGATATCTAATCAAATATTTTTGAATTCGGTGTGCTTTGATTTGTATCGGCTGGCACTGACTGTAAATTAAAAAAATGTCCAAATCGGTTAATAAATGACGTAGATCTGAGGTAACAAACATAAAAAAAAACATACAGCCGAATTGAAAACCTCCTCTTTTTTGAATAAGTCGGTTGAAAATTGGTCTGTGATATGAGAAACAAGAAACATAAGGCGTTGTTTACTAAGCGTGCCTTGGCAGCTTTAAAACTCTCTCAGCAACGCCTCGCTCGCTCAGCGACAGACATTGGGGTGTCTATGCGTATCCCATAACCCCCTCTTTCCGATGACATCCGTAATTTATATTTCCGGCTGACTACAGCACGAGTTGAGGCCGATATATTGATTTTTTATATTTTTTTATAAACTTGCTTCCTTTTATCCTTTTATACACAATTTGGTTATTACACCGAATAGAAAGGAACGAGAACAGCGATAATAGTTATAAGTATTTTGCATATAAACTAAATATTTATCCCACCCATTATCTTATCCCATTATATTATCCTACATATTTTCTAGAACAATATATTGTAAAATTCTTGCGCATAACATGTTAGATCTACAAAAAACATCTAAATTATGTATCACATTTTCTTTTGAAGTCGGTCAAAACCCTGTATGATTATGTATACAGATAAATAAAATAAATAGATTGAAGTGTCTGTTTGTAATGTCAAAATAACAGCTTTATACTAAATGCATATGGAATTATATAAGGTACCTACTTATAAGAAAAACACAATTTTTAAATATTTTGTCTGTCTATCTGTCTGTCTGTCTGTTTGTTCCGGCTAATCTCCGAAACGACTAGACCAATTTTAACGGGACTTTCACTGGCAGCTGATATTATAAGGAGTTACTTTTATTTTTGAAAAAGAATTAGGATTTCGCTCAAAAAAATTAAAACGTACTTAGGGACGACCCGAGCGAAGCGAGAGTGAGTCGCTAGTTATCTAAAAAGTAAAATGATTTTTTTTAAATGTAATGATGCAATTTAAGCATTTATAAGAAGTTGAAGCCTTTATCAAAAATTCGGTTTGGTTAATCTTTATCCACTAAAAACTTGTAGGTTTACATAATATTAATATGTATGTCATTTTTACATGGCTGCATGTCTGAGAGAATCTAGCAAATTCTCTTTCGCATATACCTATCGATGCATATCAGATTATTTTAAAATGCAATCGTTTAGTGATTTTTGCAGCGGATGCCAGACGCATTTAGACTGGAGCTGATTGCTGGCAATCTTCATTATTGAATTTTCATTAGAGCTCACGAGGTCGGGCGTGAAATTCTTATAGATGCGAATTTTATTATCACGCTTAAAATGAAGCAACGTGAAAATTTTCAGGAAACACTCTACATAATATTCTTTGAGTAAATTACTGTGTTTGTTTTAACAATGTTTAATATATTACGTGGAAATTTTATTATTTTCGATATAAAATTACACTTTATTATTTTAAATGTGAAATTTTGTTACTAAATGTGTGTTTATTTGTTAGTCCTTTCCATTGTAACGACTGGACGAATTTGGATGGATTTTAATACATAAAAAGAGTATGATCTGATTTAAAACGCAGGTTACTGTTAGTAATAAAAATTGCTATAAAGTAATGGTGTCGGTATATAATGTTATAAATACAAAGGCCACCGAGGGACGCACTCGATCGAGCGAGCGAGGGTAAGCTTAGTATTGTATATTGCATTCTTTTGCTTTGAAAGTAACAGGTTTAGGTTATATATACCATATATCATTATTTTATATAACCACTAAATACAACCTAACCACTGGGCTACCACTAAGGCTGTGGTAGACCAGTGGTCACGCACTCGCTTGGGAAACCGAGTGAAGTGGGTTCAAATCCCGGGTCTCGCACCTCTGATATTTTCATGTGCGAATCATTTCTAACATGTTAACCACTTGCCGTACGGCGAAGGAAAACATCGTGAGGAAACCTGTATGTCTGAGAGAACCTAGCAAGTTTTCAAAAGACATGTGAAGTCCACCTACCCGCAATTGGCCAGCGTGGTGGACTGTGGCCTGATCCCCCTTTTATTGAAGGGAGGCCCGTGCCCAGCAGTAAGACGTTAAAAAGGGCTAAATACATACATCCATATAATCACTAAATGAGCCGTATTTTCATGCTGTAAGTCTCATAGTACTTATTCAGCTCAATTCAAACAAAATCAAGGGCTTAAACTGGTAAAAAATATGCATAAAGTCAAATATCATTATTTTACGCCTAGGAAACTTTTGTGATTATTAAAACTGGGCATTTAAGTAAGAATTTGAAACAACGTCAAACTTTTACATAACTTTAAGGCATCGCCTGTAGCGACACCGCACATCGCCTGCGTGAGCCTTTAATCAATTTTAATTAAAATAAGCCAATTTGGTAAACTGATTTTCTGGAAAGTATATATTCTTTGAAGAGTATAAAAAAGATAAATATTTTATCAAAAAATTCTTAGAACAAGTCTGTTACAGATCTAATCTATAGACAAAATAATGGTAATATATCTAATATATTTAAACGAGCAATTCTTGTATATTTATATCTTTATACTTATCTCGGAAACGGCTCTAACGATTTCGCTGAAATTTGGTATGTGGGGGCTTTCGGGGGCGAAAAATTAATCTAGATTAGTCTCATGTCTGGGAAAACGTGTGTTCTCGAGTTTTCATGTGGTTTTCTTTTGCATTATTCTACGCAGAATATGCTCGATAATTTCTTACACTCGAATATAAACATCATGATCTAACGGTCAATTCGCAAGTTACAACACATATACCCAGGATCGAGTCCCGGTCTGTATTCATAGTTTATAATTTTGATTTTTTTTTATTTATTCAAGTTTTTAGTTTTTTTTTTATCTAAAAAATACGGTATAACGAAAAAGAACACCGAGCGAAGCTCGGTCGCCCAGGTACTATCTATATATATAAAAGGCAAAAGTGATTGACTGATGTATCAACGCACAGGCCAAACCCTTAAGACTAGAAAATTGAAATTTCGCACACGTATTCCTCATATGACGAAGGCATCCACTAAGAAAGAATTTTTCAAAATTCAACCCCCAAGGGGGTGAAATAGGGGATAAAAGTTTCTATGAATTTTTTTATTCCGTGGACATATTTTCATGAAATTTCGTATTTTTCGTAGTTTAATCGTGAGTGAAGCCACGAGTTCTGCTGGTATAAAATATTTATTTCACACACGTAATTTTTACTAAAACTTAATGGAATTGAGGAATATTCGTTAACTGTTGTTAAAATTACTATTATCATGATTAATCAAACAAATTGCTCTAACTGTATTAAATTTACACTAACTCTAGGTATATAATTAAGTGTAAATTATACGATATCCTTAGCAATTTTGAACCTGTGACTTTCATCGTTCTTTTTTAATGGTATGGTAAAAACAACATACGAGGCTATGACGCATGTGTATGGCAAATATCGAAATATCAACCACTAGACACTATAGGCCCAACTTTTGCAATATATTCTCATACATCTTAATACTATATAAATGCAAATATAATATGTGAAAATTTGAATGGATGGATGTTTGTTACTCAATCACGCCAGAACGGCTTAACGGATCTGAATGAAATTTGGTATGATGAGAGATAGATTATAATCTGTAATAGCACACAGACTACTTTTTATCTCGAAAAAATCTACAGTTCCCGTGGAATAGATTTGTTTATTTTTTTCACTATCAAAGAACGCGAGCGAAGCGAGGGTAAGCCACTAGTACTACATATATCAATATATAAAAGCTGTCTGGAACAAAAAAGCCATCCCTAATGAATCAGTCGATCAACCCCTCTGATTAATCGACTTGACATACGCGTGTTAGGAGGTTCACCGTTAGACATTTTTTATGTCAAATGAAATATTTTATACCATGAATACTTTATCGCTCGCAAAATGCTCATAAACGTATGACATATTTATAGTACTTGAATCGTATGCTGATGTATGTATGCATATTCTAATTATATAGTGCAATTATAATTTAAGTATCGTATAAACTGTTGTAGTGACATTTTTCTATTGTTCGTATTACTTCTTTTTAAGGTAATATATATATATATATATATATATATATATATATATATATATATATATATATATATATGGTCCAGTGGTATCGCCCTTGTTTAGAAGAACGAGTGAAGCGGGTTCCAATCCCAAGCCTTGCACCTTTGATATTTTCATGTGTGAATTCTTTCCAACATGATTACGTCTTGTCTCTCGGTAAAGGAAAACATCATGAGGAAATCTACATATCTAAAAAAATCTAGCAAATTTTCGAAAGACGTGGACTATGGCCTGATCCACCTCGCATTGAAGGGAGGCCTGTGCCCAGTAGTGGGACGTTAAAAAGGGCTGAATACTAGAAAGACCTAAACGATACCTGAAAAATATTACTGTTTCCATCTTACTTTTTTAAAACATCGCAGATGAAGTACAGCATCTTTTGAGTACATACGTTTGCATAAATTCTTGATAACATTGTTTATTTTTATGTTAAAATGTTAACAGTTAACTTTGGCAACATACAGTTTATTAATATCGTTACATAATATTTTACTTTGTAAGTCCCGGGAGAGCCACTGAGTGTATTCTGGACACTAGCCAATGGGGTAAAGCGAGCATTCAACTGATATTGCTCACGTCTTCTCATCACGATTGCATAGCTGAAACGAACTAAAATATATTTTTGTTTATTTTACTAATGTTTCAAGGAAAATAACAAATTTAATGGTTTTCACTTCACTATAAATGTAAAATTTTATTAAAGTTTAGTTTTTATAATAAAAATTTTGCACAATTATTATAACAATTATTTCGTAATACTTCTTCTATTTACACATCTATTTATCATTACTATAATTTAAGTATATGACTGCGGCACACCCTCTCTTCGTTCGGGTTCGCCTCTAGAAACAAATACAAATCTATCCCACGGGAACCGTACATTTTTCCGGGATAAGAAGTAGCCTATTTATTATTCTGATGTATGAACTATGTTATTGTAAAGTTTCATTAAAAACCAAACAGTAGTTTTTGTGTACTATGCTGTATAAATCACTACTGTTTTTTAACTATCCCAAGGGAACTATTTAATTTTCTGGGATGAAAAGTATTTAACATGTTGACCGGGGATATAAGATACGATCGTGCCAAATTTCATTTAAATCGGTCCTACAGTGTCGGAGATTAGCCCGTACAAACAGACAAACAGGCAAAGAAACAAAAAAATTGAATAAAGTCTGGATTTGTTCTATTTCTCTTCTTACATCCCCCTGACTCGATTTTTAGCATTTTTTTTTCTATGTACAGACATTCGACCTTTACAGTTTTATTATATGTATAGATAAAATCGATTTCGAGTTCAATAGCGTCTTGAGTATCGATTCACTACGTGATGCTTGTACGAAATGTTCTAAATGAAGGCTTACGTAAATCCAAACCAATAATGCCCTCAGTAATACAATATTTGCTGGAAATGTTGCTACCTTGAAAACCTTGACTTTGATAAAACTATGATGAAGTTATTTAATCTAAACTTCAATGAGAAGATGCCTAAATGAGGTAGAGGAATATGTTCAAAAAATAGTTTAAAAGATATGTTAACTGCCTCGGTGGTGTAGTGGCTAGCATGTACGGCTGCATATCCGGAGGTCCTGGGTTCGATGCCCTGACCAAGTTTAGTTATTGAGTCTTTCAGTTTAGTAAGCCTCAGTAACAGCTCGGAGTTGGGAAGTTGGCGGTGTTTCACCCCCGTGCCTCGGAGAGCACGTAAAGCCGTCGATCTTGCGCCTTACTCATCGGTCGTGTCTCGTGTCATCCCACTGGAGTATGAGAGTGACAGGAATAGAGAGTGCACTTGTGTCTGCGCGTACACGCGCTGCACTATAATGTCTCCTGCGCAGTTGGCTAGTCTCAATGAGATTGGTCGCCGTGGCCTAAAACTAGGCCGACTTTGATGTAAATTAAATTATAACATTTTGTAAATACTCTATTTTTTTAGCCGGAAATCGAATCTGTTCACTCAAAAATACTGCCTTAATAGAGAACCCAGTCCTTTTTCAGGAATTTTTCAAGTTTCAGTGATTTTCCGTTTATAGTTAAAGTGATAGTTGTTGTAGGGTAGTATTCAAACTATAAATTTTAGAAGTAAAACTTCTTTAGGCGTGACTGAGGGGTAAGTCAATACATTGGAAAAGTGCGTGTAGCGGAAGTGTGTCGCGGAAGTGAGTCCAATTATTAATAATTAAAAAAAAAATTATATTCATATTTTTATAATAATTGCAAATTATTTATTATTATTATTATATTTATATTATATATATTTATTTATTATATTATTTATATTATATATATTTATTAATTAAATTATAAATTAAAGCTATTATGACTTATTGCTGCCATGGTGATCGTTATTATTTTCTGACAATTAATAAATATATAATACTATCGACTCACACTCGCTTCGCTCGGGTTCGCCTCTAGCTTGCTTCCCCATACAAACTGTCATCCCCATTCTCACTCCCTTAAGGGATGACTTCCGGGATAAAAACTATTTCACTCACTCACTTTTCATATCATGAGATTTAAAAAAAAATCGTATTTTATTTTTTTTAATGTTCTTATATACAAGCAATTATCCTGATAATAACAAACAAAAAAAAAAAAAAGAATTATCCAATTTGGTGAAGTCGATCGGAAGTCATGCGCGTACTTATATTTCGGTGATTCATATCAAACTCCCTTCAACTTTTACGAAGTTTCACGCGAGTTAGTTTAAAAAAGTATTTCTCATGTACGATTTTCCATTTATTTTGTTAGGGAGAAAACGGAAGATTACATCTGAAGTCCCAACAAGAGTATAATTTAGATTTTATCGTCAAGAACATAATTATGCTTTAATCCCTAGACGTTAGGCTATTTTAGACATAGAATAAAATGTGGCCAGTGTTTTAGCTAGTATTTAAACTATTTTTAACTTCAAAACTTGACTTTGCTTATCTTCGACTACACCCTGCCATAACAAATAATGTAATTTCTATATATCTCACGTGATATTCTCTCCCATAGAAATAAAATAGTTTCTGTTCCTTTATATATCTATGTATATCCTATCCGTCTATATATCATGCATATTCTATATCCACTTATCCTACATATTATCCGCTACTAGCGACTCACCAACGCTTCGCTAGGGTTCGTCCCTAGCTTGATTCCCCATACAAACTTTCATCCCCATTTTCACCCCCTTAAGGGATGATTTCCGGGATAAAAACTCCTCACCCTATGCCCTTCCCAGGGTTTCAAACTATCTTCTTACCAAATTTCATCTAAATCGGTTCAGTAGTTTCGGAGCCTCTTCGGTATAAACAAACAAACAAAAAAATCAAATCTTTCCTTTTATTTATTTAATATTAGTATAGTTCCTTTCCTTTTATTTATTTAGTATTAGTATATTAATCAAATCTTTCCTTTTATTTATTTAATATTTATTTAATATTAGTATAGATTCAATAATAAAAGTATTATAAAAATCGTTTAAGCCATTCTACATAAATAAAGGACCTTTTTGGTTGTTTTAATGTTTATTGCTGTTTCATTTTAGTCTACGTAAAACAAATCATGTGTAAACCTTGTGACAGTACGAATTGTATGTATATATTACCATCATCATATAAAGTCTTTAAAGGAATATTTATAATTTCGTCTTGTCCGTCTGTCCGTACACAGTCATTTTAGTCGGCAAATTGATGTTATGTGTATATATTAGCTGTGATTTAGATTCCAGTCTTATATGAACCAACACACGATCTTATAGTAAAGAAAAATAAAAAACAGGAGTGATGATCCATACACGTTACTCGATGCAAAAAAATACTTTTGAGGGTAGACACATATTCTTGTGGTGCTTCTCTTATTTGCTGCTGAGTTGATGCTTCTAAAGTCGTAAACTTTATGCCCATTCATATCTTACTTTTAAAGTATGGGGTAAAAGTCCTGAAAAAAAATAACAAAAATACTCTCAACCAAAATTATTTTGAAGAAGATACGATGAGTAGTTTTAATAATATGGAATCTATACTAATATTATAAAGCTGAAGAGTTTGTTTGGTTGTTTGTTTGTTTGTTTGTTTGGTTGATCGCGCTAATCTTAGGAACTACTGGATGGAATTGAAAAATTCTTTTTGTTTTGGATAGTCCATTTATCGAGGAAGGCTTTAGGCTATATATCATCCGGAAAAATGTACGGTTTCCGTGGGATAGAGTTGTTTTTGTCTAGAGACGAATCCGAAGCGAAGCGAGGGTGAGTCGCTAGTTATTAGATATACGCTTTGTCAGTTCAGCGATCGCGTAATCAACTTTGTTTTTCATAACATCTTTGAGAAATACTGTGAAATACTAATATCTTTGCGAACCCATAAACTTAGTATTGCTTGAATTGTGCTTATGTTTATATTTTTAGTAAATTAACAAATTAACTAAGTAAAAACGACACGTCTATACTAATATTATAAATGTGAAAGTTTGTGAGTATGGATGTTTGTTACTCTTTCACGTCAGAACGACTGAACCGATCTGGATGAAATTTGGCACAGAGATAGATTATAGTCTGGAATAACATATAGGCTTCTTTTCATCCCGGAAAAAGTACTGTTCCCGTGGGATAGATTTGTTTTTGTTTTTCTAGAGGTGAATTCGAGCGAAGCGAGGGTGAGCCGCTAGTAATTTATATTATTATTAATAGGCCCTAAATACGCGAATAATATTCGCATTCGTTCGAATTTTATACCTCGTCTTATATTTTTCTCATTGGATTTATTTATTTAGATGAATCTTAAAAATAAGTCTTATGTCTGAAAATTCTACTAATATTATAAATGTGAGAGTTTGTGAGGATGTATGGGTGTCTGGATGTATTGATGTATGGATGATTGTTGCTCTTCCATGAGAAAACTACTGAATGGATTTTAACAAAACTTTACAATAGTATAGCTCATACGTCAGAATAACACATAGGCTACTTTTTATCCCTATTATTTATTATTTGACGACACGTTTGGCTCAGTTTGTAGTGACCCTAGTTGCTGTGCCAGCGGTTGCGGGTTCGAGTCCCGCTGGGGACATTCATTTGTGTGATGAACACGAATGTTTGTACTCCAGTCATGGGTGTTTACATTTATAATATGTATGTATTTAAAGTTATATATATATGTGTAGTGTATCAACTATCTGGTATCCATAACACAAGCCTCGTAGATTACCATGAAACTAGATGATGCTGTGTGTTAATGTCTCAACATACTTATTTTATATCCCGGAAAAGTGTACGGTTCCCGTGGGATAGATTTGTTTTTGGTTTATAATTAAAAAAAATGCCTCGATTTCTATTCCATAAGAAATATGTTCAAATAACATTTAATGTACACTATCGACCATGTTATAATGCTAAGTCTTTATTATACGTATAGACGTCCAATAGTCTAAATGATTATAGCTTTAGTTCACATTAATAATAGTAAAAAATTGTTACTAATCGTTCATCGATGGCGGCCGGCCATTAGAACTGACCGTTTTACTTCTACGTGTTTTTCCAATAGTTAAATTATTCAACACTCTGTTGAGTTGTGAAATTGGAAATTTATATATATTTTTTTCTGATTCATTATTTATATACAATTAAAATTATACAATTTTATATTTCAGCATTGTGATATAGATATTTCTTCTGATAGCCTAAATTTACTTAAAAAGAAACTGTATTTAAATATTTATATTAGATTTTTTCTTTTTTGTTTGTTGTACAACTTAAATGGCTCCTTATATACTCGTAACTACATAAAATTTCAATAAAATAGGTACTTCTATGAAAAGCTGTGCATACTTTTAGATTAAATATATAATATGTAATATATTTAAACGAGCAATTCTTGTATATTTATATCTTTATATATTTATATTTTATACCGGCGATCTCGGAAACGGCTCTAACGATTTCGCTAAAATTTGGTATCTACGTAGGGGCTTTCGGGGACGAAAAATCGATCTAGGTTAGTCTCATGTTTGGGAAAACGCATGTTTTCGAGTTTTCATGCGGTTTTCTTTTGCATTATTCTACGTAGAATATGGCCGATAATGTCTTACAGTCACAGATAAGCATCCTGGTCAAGTGATCAAGGTGCATGATTATCAATCAATAGGAGTGCCCGATTTCTAATCTCGATCGAATACAAAGTTTTACTTTTTTTTTGTATTTATTCAAGTTTTTAGTTTTTTTATCTAAAAAATACAATATGGCAAAAAAGAACTCCGAGCGAAGCTCGGTCGCCAGATACTTAAATTTATATAAAAATAGCCAAATAAACACAATAAATGTTAAATTAATGTTTTATGTAAATTTAGTTAGTAAGCCTTCATAAAAAATAAATAAATAAATAAATTTTATTTCATTATATTATATATAGCTTTATTTCATTTGTAATGTTTTTTTTTAAACTATTGAAACCTTAGAGGTATGGCTTGTTTGATTTGTGCTGACGAGTCATTTACAAAATAATTGGTTAAGTGTGTCTTTTAGTGTTTTTAAAATGATAATTATTTTAAGAAAAATTGTTACCTGCATTTAATTCTTTTTAACCGACTTCCAAAAAGGAGGAGGTTCTCAATTCGTCGGAATCTTTTTTTTTTTTTTTATGTATGTTCACGGATTTCTCGAAGACGGCTGAACCGATTTGGAAAATTTTTTTTTGTTTCAAAGAGTATTCTTCCCCGGTGGTCCCATATAAATTTTATCGAAATCGGTCAAGCGGTTTTTAAATAAATGGCTTAATCGAATATTATGTTTTTATTAAAAATCTTTCTTCTTACAAATTACTTGCTTATTACGTCTACACTAAAAATGGAAAAATAAAAACTTTTTAAAAAAAAAAAAAAACCGACTTCCTGGCACTGAAAAGTAAAAAATAACTAAACAGAGGTTTTCATTTAAAATAGATACCTAATCAGATATTTTCGAAGTCGGTGCCAGCCAATACAAATCAAAGCACACCGACTTCGAAAATATCTGATTAGGTATCTATTTTAAATGAAAACCTCTGTTTAGTTATTTTTTACTTTTCAGTGCCAGGAAGTCGGTTTTTATTTTTTTTTTAATACTTATCTGCCGTTGTAAAGTTTATTTATATAAATAATAAAAATCTGTGAAGTGCGAGTCGGATTCGCACACGAAGGGTTCCGTACCATCGTACATGTACTTTTTAATTAATATGACTTTTACTCTATGTATGTATGTAGTATATTAACTTTGATGATCGATTAAAAAACGACTAACATTAAAAAAAATGTTTGTTGTATTGTTGTTTTTTAATTTTTTTTTTAATTTTTATTATTTGTCGTTATTATCTAAATTTGAAAAAAAATTGTCGTTATTATATAAAATTTCAACTCTCTGCTTATTACGGTTTATGACAGCCTTCTGACAGACGCACAGACGAACGGACGGACGGACAGCGGAGGTATAGTAATAGGATTCCGTTGGCACCCTTCGGGTACGGAACGCTAACAATAAAATAATCACTTTGAAAAAAGCTATGACAATTTTTTCAAATGTTCGTAATGAGCGAATAGGATTTGTAAGGGGAAAAATGTGAAAAGTTTCCAGCAAATTGGATAAGTAGGAAAATTGGGAAAAACTAAAAGTACTTTTTCAATAAGAATTATTGTGGACAGGAAACGCCTATCGAGTCGTCAGCTAGTCTATAGGTACATATAATAAAATCCTAATTAAGTCGAATCTGTACATTAAATATTTTTTGAAAAACCTTATTGAAATAGTCATTATTATCGATACAGAGACCGAATCTATAGTTTTTAAAATTTTTGCCTATCTGTCTGGGAACGCATCACAAGAAAACCACTGGACAAATTTTGATGAAATTTGGTATGATGATAGCTGGTTATCCGGGTGAACGTACAAGGTACATTTTACTGATGGAAAATATCTCATCTCTGAAAAATCTATACTAAACGTTAAAACATAACTTAATGCTAGGGGCGAACCCGAGCGGAGCGAGGGTGAATCGCTAGTTTAACATAAAATAAACGATTTTTCTAAAACTAAAATATTTTATTCTCCTATAAATGATGTTTACTTGATTTGAATTCCTAAGCTCTTGTGATCAACTTCTGTACTTTATTAGTTGAAATTTTATAAGTCCATACAATATTTCAAACACTCGACGTCGGCAAGTGGCCTTCGTCCTCCCTCAAAACTTTGATAGCTTTTAAGCCTTTAGTCGAAAATATTTGTTTATACGACGAAGTTTATCTGGATTATATTGAACGAATATTATTATACTGTACTAGTGATTTATCCTCGCTTTGCTTGCTTATGCTTCTAGGTAACCTAACCTAGGCCTCACAGTGACCTATGTGTTATTTTAGTTTATATCCTCTATAGGTATCAATGAGTAACAAATATGACACAAATTATATGAGACCACCTCGAGGCCTAACTTAAAGTACATACATACGAACAAGTTCTAACGAAAGTTCTACCTCCGCCTATTTTGAAGTTGGTTAAGGACTGAAATGGAATTGCTATTGTCGTGCAGTTTGAACTGTTGGCTAGTAACTAATCAATTAGAGTTGACTGTACTCCACTGGGCTAAAAACGAAGTTTGAACTATAATTAGAGGTTAATCGATTAAGCATCGGTGGAAAATGACATTCATTTGTTAAATCTATACTAATATTATAAAGAGAAAAGATTTGTTTGTTTGTATCGAATAGGCTCCGAAACTACTGAACCGATTTTGATGAAATTTGGTAAGAAGATAGTTTGAGACCCTGGGAATGACATTGGATAGGTTTTTATTTCGAAAATCATTTCTTACGGGGGTGAAAATGGGGATGAAAGTTTGTATGGGGAAGCAACCTAGGGACGAATCCGAGTGAAGCGGGGGTGAGTCGCTAATAATTAAATTTTCATTGAGTAGTATACTTGTATAAGTCTCAGTACTAGCTACTCGGTACCGAAAGACTCGTATCAGGAATAGGAATATAGAAAATTTTCAAAACGAAGGCTGATATTGTAAAATCGATGCAGTGGTAGCCTAGTGGTACTCGCTTCACTCGCTTGGGAAACCGAGTGAAGCGGGCTAAAATCCCGAGTCTTGCACCTCTGATATTTTCATGTGCGAATCATTTCCAACATGATTACCACTTGTTTTACAATGAAGGAAAACATCGTGAGGAAACCTGCATGTCTGAGATAACCTAGCAAATTTTTTGAAAGACATGTGAAGTCCGTTAACCCGCACTTGGCCAGAGTGGTGGACTATGGCCTGATCCACCCTCGTATTGAAGGAAGGCCCGTGCCCAGCAGTGGGACGTCAAAAAGGGCTGAATACATTATAAAATCACATTACTATTATAAATGTGAAAGCTTGTATACGTATATTATGTTTGCCCAAAAAAGCTGAAAGGATAATATACCTAAGAGTTAATCTATACGGATAAATAAAATTTAAATGTCTGTAATGTCAAAATAATAGACTTTTACTAAATGCATATGACAGTACATATGGTACTTATAAGGAAACCCAATTTTTAAAGTTTTTATCTGTCTGTCTGTCCATTCATCCGTTTATCTGTCTGTCTGTTTGTTCCGGCTAATCCCCGAATCAGCTGGACTGATTTGGACTGAGCTTTTAATTTTAGAAAAAGAATTATAATTCTGCTGAAGAAAATAAAAAAAATAGGAACTTAGGTTATTGTTAAGCATCTATGTACGCACTTAAGCGAATCGAGGATAAATCGCTAGTATTACCATATACCTTTAGGTCCAACTACATATACATACACATAACAACATGCTATATATATCGTACTGTAAAAAGCTGATGCAACCGGTAATCGAACTTACAAACTTATTTTATTAAAAGTGGATGTAAAAAATATGGATGTATTACAGATTTTTTAATAAAAAAACCCATTCATTATGATTAAGGTACCATACATAATATACATACATGCAAAGATGGGCACGTATCGATCTGCGCTCATTACTTAGCGAGTTGGACCTGATGAATGATTAAAGTGGAGTGAGCTAGTATTTGCACTTGGCTTCACTTATAAAATATATTTAAATATTATTATATTATTATATGTGATGAAATATTATAATGGTGATGTCTGTGATGATTATGAAAGATGTTTGGATATTACTTAGCTTTTTTTAAGCCGTTTATCATGTTTTGGAGTAATAATTAAGCCTCTTTTTATCTCCATAATGATTTCTTATACAATAGTTGTTGATAATTGTGTTTTTTTTAATATTAAAAAGACGAAGAAGAACAAATTTATTGAACGTATCGATAGATGGCGCTGTCCTAACATAGCAACAAAAAGAAAGATTTTTACGTGAGTCGAATAATATCGAATTGTAGAAACAAGTTCCTTATAATATTTATAAAATACTGTTTGTTTTTTTTAGATTATTATGATATTTGTTGACATTGTTTCCAATGCTTTACAGCAAAGTGGTCACGGGAGAGACAAATAGGAACCGGGAAATTCAAGAAAGTAGATACTAATCTATACTTAATATTATAAAGCCGAAGAGTTTGTTTGTTTGTTTGTTTGGTTGAACGCGCTAATCTCAGGAACTACTAATCCGATTTAAAAAATATTTTTGCATTAGATAGTCCGTTAACCGAGGAAGGCTATAGGCTATATATCATCCCGGCAAAATGTACGGTTCCCGTGGGATAGATTTGTTTTTGTCTAGGGACGAACCTGAAGCGAAGCGAGGGTGAGTCGCTAGTCTATAATACATAGACTAAAATAAATTTAAATAATTTTAAGGTTCTATGGCATGCTAAAATAATTTAGGATTTTTATAACTTTGCCAACTACCTACCATGAAATTACATCAAGACAGTGTGCCTGACAAATACTTATACAAAACCTAGAATCAGAAGCGGCCTTGGCTGCATGTGCTCATCAGTGATCCCTCCACTAACGCGATAAGTGGTTATTGACAGTAATATATAATTAAGTAAAGTTAATTATGTAAGGAATAGACAGCATCAAAACAATTAGTGTTCGGGAGATTACCTAATTATTTCTTTTTAAATAGCAACGTGTGGGACCTAGGTTTATCTGGGTTCAAAGTATTTCCACATAAAATTTTATCCACCTATTTGTACGGTTAGGATGTTGGCCTACTTGTTAATTAAATATATCTAGATTTCGAGTTTCGTACTTTGTTGTGCCGTTGTAGGGTCAAGCACTAACAAACATATTTAATTGTCTGACTGTCTGTCTGTCTGTGAACGCATCACAAGAAAACCACTGGACAGATTATGGTGAAATTTGGTGTAGGATAATAAGATACTTTTTACTGCGGAAAATATGTCATATCAGTGAAATCTTATATAACTATAGAATAGATAGATTAAAAAATAAAAACTAGAGAAATTTCATACGACCTATTCATAAATAAGTAGGTACATGTAAAAAATAGAAAATTCAGCACACAAAAGATCGTATTTCACCGACCTTGGACGCTTTCTAAGCTGCAATGAAATCGATGTCATTCCTCAACATTTTTTAACCCCTTTTTATTTGTAGATCTCAGTAAAAATAAAACCTGATTGAAACTGAGATTTCATTTTAAGATCGAATTAAATAAAAGTTTCTTTTGAGGGCTCTGAAATATGGAGACGATTAGTCAAGTGCTTCATACAATGCTTTGATTTTATTTTGTCAATACTTATATGTTTTATTATATGTACATGACAGATTTTTATATCTTTTACTACCGACGACTCGTCGCAGGTTCGTTTTACATAGATATTTAAAATAGTTATTTGCCAGCGTTAGCCATATAATTTTTTTTTTTAATTTTTCTGATGTTTTAATACTTATTATCCTATTCCAGACTAAAAGAAATTCGAAAAATGAAATATCATAAAAATTGGTCCAGCCGTTCTTGAGTTATGAATGGTGTAACTAACACGACTTTGTTTTGTATACATATAGATATTATGTTTTTTATATTCGCTACCCACAACATAAAATGACAGCAGCGTCAAATAATAGCTTAATTAACATATATTTAGTACTAGCATTTCCCGCGGCTCCGCCCGCGTTCAGATGATCAAAAACCAAATTCTTAGGTTTTACACATTAGTATACTCTTACATTATACATTACTTTCATTGCGCACCGCATGATTAGTAAATAATGGCGGTGATTGACAATGCCACAAAGGTTCCTCTGTTAAATTGAACTTTTTGTTTTAGCAATAACATTTATGTATGTCTATACTTCTGTTTTGTTTGTTTTTTTAGTTTTTCACGATAAACTCTCAAACTACGGAATTAATTTTAATCATTTTTTACTAATAGACAGCTATAGATTAATTTAATATATAGCTGATTATTTAAATTACATAATGATAACTTTTCTTAATTAGCGCTAGTTAGTAATATTTTCCAAAACGATTTTCAAAAGAAAGTGTAATAAGTAAATAATTCTAAGCGAATACATTTTTTTATTTCATATGGCTCTGCTAATATGATTAAAGTCGTAAGCATTTTATTGTGTCCTTTAAGCCTTTACCTTCCAAGAAAAGGTATCAAGAAAAAGTGAAAAAGTTGAGGTATAACAGTTCCTAAAATAGTTTTTCATAGTTTTTGAGATATGAAATATTTTTAGTTACCCGCTTTGGCAGTTTAACAACCATAAACTTGTTTTCCATAAAATGTTATAAAATAATATAAATTGAACTTATTTTTACGGTGCAAAAAATGAGTAGGTATTGTGGAAACGTAAATATTATTCGTATTTATTTTAGTGTTAACCTAACAGAACACGTAAGTAAGAAAAACAACATAGCATTTTGCTATACGAAACCTAAAATGCGCGAGTTGGATTTACATTTGCCCAATTTTTACATTAAAAGATTAAAAAACATTAACATTATTTACTAAACAATAAAAATTTACAAATATTCTCATTTCAAATGAGAATTGTTTCGGCCAACAAAATATTACTAATATGTTACTAATTTATAAAGCCAAAAAGTTTGTTTTATTAAAAAATTAAGCACGGGCAGGGCCGCGGGTATTTTAGTAGTAATTATAGTAAAGTCATAGAAAGGTTATATCTGTACATTTTTTTTTTTGGATAAAACTACGTATTTTAAAAACACATGGCGACATCTATTGTCAAATAGCTAAATAACACATAAATAAATTTTCATTAAAATAACTATTTAATGAATAAAATAGCGCTGTTAATATTTCTTTTAAGATAAGTTTTTTTTAATAGTTTTAACATAATATATAAGTAAGTTACCTTGCTAAAATATTAATAGCATCATCGTGCTTTTACTTTACCAGTTTTTGTACTTTTTCTCAGAAATGAGATATTTTCCTGCGGTAAAAAGAATCCTATGTGGTGACCCGGATAACCTGCTATTACCATACCAAATTTCATAAAAATCCCTCTAGTGGTTTTTCTGTGATGCGGTCACATACAGACAGACAGAAAAAATTCTAAAAACTATAGATTCGGGCTCTATATCGCTAATAATGAATATTTCAATAAGATTATCCGAAAAAATATTGAATTTACGGGTTCGGCTTAGTTACAATTTTATTGTATGTATAGTTACTAATTTATGAAGTGAAAAAGTTTGCTTTACTGATAATTTAAACACGGGCGGAGTCGCAGGTGATTTAGTAGTGATTCTAATTAAATCGAAAAAAGGTCATATCTGTACATTAATTTTTTTGGGATTAAAACTATGTATTTTAAAAACACATGGCGACATCTATTGTCGAATATCTAAATAACACATAAATAAATATTAATTAAAATAACTATTTTAATGAATAAAATAGCGCTTTTGATAATTTGATTTTCAAGATGAGCTATTTTTATAGTTTTTACCATATTGTGTAAGTTACCTTGCTAAACTGTTTACAAATAGTATCGTCGTGGTTTTGTTCCTACCAGTTTTTGTATTTTTTTTCAGAAATGAGATATTTTCTCGCGGTAAAAAGTATCCTATATGTTGACCCGGATAACCAGCTATCATCATACCAAATTTCATCAAAATCTGTCCAGTGGTTTTCCCGTGATGCGGTAACAGACAGACAGACAGACAGACAGACAGACAGACAGACAGACAGACAAAAATTCTAAAAACTATAGATTTGGCTTCTGTATCGATAATAAAGTCTATTTCAATAAGATTTTCCAAAAAATATTTAATGTACAGATTCGGCTTAGTTACAATTTTATAATATGTATAGATAAACAATTCACCATTTCACTGCAAATATGAAAGTTCCAGCCAAAGCTTTTTACATGATGAATGAGCTTTCCACCATATTGTTATATTAATGTATACACAAAATAAGGGAAAAATGTCAACTCCGAATCACGCTGTATCATCATACCCAAATACAGGGTGTTCTGAAAGGCATCCATTAACTTTTTATGGACGCCATTAAGTCCGTGAATGCTTTCCGCGTTGGATAATTATTCTACTTATATTCTTTATTATGCTAATGTATTTTTATGTTCTGAAATTATCATTAATTTTATTTTTATTATGTTTAGGTGGCAGTGACGGCTAGTGAACGGTATTTAACGTCTACGTCACAGCGGGTCTAATGTACTGCTTTCTATTGTATAGTATTGTAGTTTTTATATAACTAGTGTTTATTCGTACTTTAATAGGAGAAATAATAAATAAAGAAGGCTGTAGATAAATAAAAAATATACTATTCGTCCGACTATTGTCGGTTTGTATGAATATTTAGTCACCAATTTTTTTTTAATTTTTTCATTAAGAATAAGTGATTTTTAGGCGCAGGAGTTTCTATATGCAAAAAAAAAGCTGAAAACTTATTCTTTTAAATCGCAACGATTTTTAAGTTCAAGAGTTTTCAAGGTTTAAAAATGATTTTTAGGTGCAGGAGTTTGAATATGCAAAAAAAACCTTAACCTAACGAGCTGAGCCGAGGTACTTATTCTACTTACTTATTTATTAGTCTATTCGTCCTTTCTTATAATTTGTATATTTTATAAGTAATTACTAGTTACTAGATGGTTGTAATTCAAACCACTTTTATTAAAAATTTGAAGTTTTCCTCAAATATTGAACAGTATAAAAAAAACCGTTTCCAATTTTTTTTATTGATAGCGTTAAAACTCGTCAATAGCTAACTAAACTAAAAAAACCGTTTGAAAAACAGAAAATAGGTACTAAACTGTACCTACTGATAGAACCTGGACTAAAATATAGGCTGTTTTGTTAGGCACGAGGGACATACCCAAGCAAAGACAGGGTAAGTCGCTAGTAAGTATCATAATTTACAAGTTAATAGCAAGTTTAATAAAAACAGTTATTAATAAACTAATTTCTAACACTGCTACATGAAATTATAACACGGAGCAAGGTGGCGTACTAATCTCGTAAACTCCACTGTATGAATAATAGACAGCTTTCACCAACTTCCAAGCTTATGTAGGCTTTATGCACTAATTACGTATACAAGTGTCGTAGAGTGAAATGTTCGTATAACTATAGTTTAGGTATGTATATCTATACTAAATATACTAATATCAAATATGTAAGGTTAAAGTGTTTGTTTATTTGTTTATTTGAACACTGCTAATGCTAATCTCTGAAACTATCTTTTTGTAAAATACAAATTGCATAATAGTAGGTACTAGCGACTTCTCTAGGTACATTTTATGTTTATAATGATATTATTTGACGCATAGTATGAAATAAAAAGATTATATTTACATAGGTATGATGAGTTTTATATCTCTTACTTCCACCCCCCTTTTTAGCCCTTAAGAGATGGTTTTCGGCATAAAAACTATCCTATATCCTTTCCAGGGCCTCAAACCATCTCCATACTAAAATTCATCTAAATCGATTCAGCGGATTAAGCGTGAAAAGGTAACAGACAGACAGACAGACAGACAGACATGCAAACAGACAGAGTTACTTTCGCATTTATAATATTAGTATGGGTAAACAGTTAGCGCTATCTTTTGGTAAATTCATTACCAACTGTAGCCTATGCACTACTCTAGGTCATCAAAGTCTATCCGTGCCCTAAATTTTATTCAAATCCATCCAATTGTTTCGGCGTGAAGGAGTCAAAAACACACCATTATATCGTCATGCACATTTGTATCATGGGAACGGATAAAGGCTATCTTTCGTCTCCAGTCTCCACCCTGTTTATAATTCAAGCATAGACGTGGAAAAAACTAGTTATATGTGAGATTTAAAAAAATAATTACTGAAAGGGATCAAATAATATATATATATATATATATATATATATATATATATATATATATATATATATATATATATATATATATATATATATAATAGCTTCTGTTTGTTTATATTACCATTGAGGAATTCTATCGAGCACACAGCTTTTTTCATAATAAAATATTTAATAGCGTATAGTAAACATCTATCTCTATAATATAATTATAGAGATAGAAATACATAAACATATTATTGCCGTTTATGTTTGGACATTAACACACAGCGCTATCTAGTTCCATGGTAAGTTACGAAGCTTGTGTTATGGATACCAGATAGTTGATACACTACACATATATAACTTTAAATATATACATATTATAAATATAAACATCCATGACTGGAGTACAAGTGTTCGTGCTCACCACACAAATGAATGCCTCCAGAGGGACTCGAACCCGCGACCGCTGGCATAGCAAGTAGGATCACTACAAACTAAGCCAAACGTGTCGATTGTTAAAACTAGCTCATAAGATATTGCATGTTAAGGTCTGAATAAAAGGCTTATTATTATTATTACTAAATCACCTTTTTTGTGCCTTATAATTATGTAAAATACTATTTTTATTTAATTATGATTGATTATACTGTGTATGGTTAAAATGAATACATAGTTGTTAACGGGGTTAACCCATCGGTTCATTACAAGATGATAAATTATCACGACTCAGTAATATATTACCGAGCTGCAATATATTATTACTGGAAAAGGGAACTGTCACCGACTCTTCCATACATCAATTTTACAAATGACCCCCCCTTTCAATAAAATTTATTATCACATAGTGTCTGGAAATGAATACCTGTATAGTAAGTTGATAATAATGACATTTATTTTCTTCTTTTTTACATATATTTTCATTAGGTACGTTTTTTTAAGGGAACCTTAAGTCTTTTTTTTTAAATAAAAATACCTTAAGTTACTGTATATTTTAAAAATAATCTAAGTTCTAAGTCCAATACAAAATATCCAACACTTACTTAATCGTGACTCACACAATTAGAAAATTGGCAATATTATAGATAAGGATATAATAAAACGGCGATTAGTTATCATCTATTCATGGTGTTATATGCATGAAAGGAAAATTTCCATGGGAAGGATAATATGGTGTAGGTACTTGCTTTAAAATTTAATTATAATTTCACTCTCCATACCAAAAAATGGTTTCAATCCCACGCTTCTTTGCTACGTTAAAGAGGAACACATAAAAATTCACGCTTAGTAATAAATAAAATCCTATACAATTTATTTTTAATTTTCATACATTTTTAAATACTTCTTCTCGTCGAGAAAATAAAGAGAATTTTTTACAATATCATAAATTTTATAGCTGTGTCATACAGTGGTAGCCCAGTGGAAACACGGTCGCTTGGGAAACCGAGTGAAGTGGGTTCAAATCCTGGGTCTCCTTTGATATTTTCATGAGCGAATCATTCCCAACATGATTACCACTTGTCTTGCGGTGAAGGAAAACATCGTGAGGAAACCTGCATGTCCGAGAGAATCTAGCAAGTTTTCGAAAGACATGAAGTCTGCCAACCCGCACTTAACCAGCGTGGTGGACTATGGTCTGGTCTCGTATCGAAGGGAGGCCCGTTCCCAGCAATGATACGTAAAAACTGAATACGAAATTATAGTTGATAAATATTTTCCTTTATAATCTTTCCCAGAGGCATAATAGATTAGAAAAAAATATATAAATAGTGTTATGAAAAAAATATTTCATAAACAAGCGAAAAAATCTATTATTATAGTTACTACTGTTATAGTTGAGTTATTGCGTATTGAAAATATTTTCAAAGATTAAAGCCTTTGGAAAGAGCTCAGGTTATTTATAGCCGTGTGACATTTTTCACGATCTATGCTCAGCCATTGTTGAAATATAGCTGGTGGCAACATCGATCATTCTTGCCCGATTGGGGAAAATAGTACGAATTGAAACACTTTTGATATATTACTTTGATAAGATTGTTGGTGTATTTTGAAATGGTAACACTGAAAGAATATATGCGTTAGACCTCGCGGGATGCTTGTCTTTATTTGATGTAGTTTTTTCTTTAATTTAGCAAGACTAATTACAGCGTTGGGAAAGCTTTTATACCAAATACTAACGACTAACCCTTGCTTCGCTCGGGTTCGTCCCAATATATATAGGTATATGTCCCATTTGTTGACATTTATGATTACTGCTCTGCTCCCTTGTGTAGTAGTATGATGATATATAGCCTATAGCCTTCCTCAATAAACGAGTTATCTAATGCAAAAAGAATTTTTCAAATCGTATTAGTAGTTCCTGAGATTAACGCGTACAAACAAACAAACTCTGCATCTTTATAATATTAATAATATAGATTAATATATATAATAGTACAGATTAATTTGGTAAAATTAATTACAACGTAGGGAAAACATTTATATGAAATTTACGATAGTTCAAGGTTTTTATTATTTATTGATCAACATTTTTTTGAAAGGTCGTCTAGAAGTCAAACGGTTAATTGATTATTCAAAATAACTTATTGTTATATCTTTAGAACAGATTATTTTGTGTCCTTTGGAAGTTTATAGCTTAAGATTGAAGTAAGGTCAAGGTCATCATTTATTGTTTTGGGATCTATATTCTGTACACAATTGAAACAGACATTGTTTTTAAAAAAATATTTCATATAAAGATTTCACTTTGTTAATATTTTATTATAATACTAGCGATTCACCCTCGCTTCGCTTGGCTTCGTCTCCAGGTATGTTTTAATTTTTTTGAGCGAAACCCTAATTCTTTTTCTAAAATAAAAGAAGCCTAAGTTATTCCTTATAATATCAGCTATCTGCCAGTGAAAGTCCCGTTAAAATTGGTCCAACCGTTTCGGAGATTAGCCGGAACAAACAAACAGACAGACAGACAAAAAATTTAAAATTGCGTTTTTCTTATAAGTACCGTATATAATTCCATATGCATTTAGTATAAAACTGTTACTTTGACATTACAAACAGACACTTCAATTTTGTTTATCTGTATAGATGTATAGGAGATTATAATAACATTACAGATATGTTGCCTGATAAAATGTATATTAGTATGAATAAATAAAATGGCCAACGCTATCTCTAATTAAAAATATTTTCTGCGCCAACGTTTTCCTATGTATATGCAGAGTTTAAATGGCTTGCAAATATTTGTATCTCCTAGATTTTCGTGTATGATTGCAGAAAATACATATTATGTTTTTCTTTTTAATACTTTCTTGTAGTTTATCGACTTCGATGGTTACATTACACTAGCAACTCACTCTCGCTTAGCTCGGTTTCGTCCCTAGCTTGATTCGCCATACAAACTTTCATCCCCATTTTTACCTCTTTAAGGGATGATATCCGAGATAAAAAGTATTCTATGTCCTTCCCAGGGTCTTAAGCTATATTCTTACCAAATTTCATCTAAATCGGTTCGGTAGATTCAGAGATTACCCCCTACAACCTCACAAACTCACAAACTCATAAAATTTACCTCTTTATAATATTAGTATAGATTATATACATTAAATGCAAAACTACAGAACTGACTGTATTAAGAACTCTCTTAACTCTTGGGCTTAATAAAATCTGCTCCTATAAAATATTTTCATGAACATCCGATAGGATTATAAAAATGAGAACAACAAAAATGAGTGCAAAACGAAGGTAAAGTTAGTTGTTAGTATGGATGTAGTTTTGATTACCATATAAAAAAGTTTTTAATTTTTTTTTAAGTTAATTTACCTGGAAAAGTGTAGCGTTGGTAAAAAATAAGTATCATATACTTCTATGCTGAGAGGCGCAGGATCGATTTTAACTTGAAGCAGATATTTGATACATTCATGTATTTGGTATACTGTAATAATATTAGACAGTAACATTAATATTTCAATAGCTTAGAAGTGAACTTCTAATCATCCCTATGGTGGAAAAAAATACATTATAATCTAAGAAAATATGCTATTTGATGTACCTACTTAAAATATAGATATTAGCCCTACTGAGCTCTTATTTCAATCAAAAGTATATCCATGTATTTAATTTAAAACTACATTTAAATCCCCCATTTATTTAGTGCCTAGCCATTTATACAGGAGCAGATCGAGGCTCCTGGATTGGAGTATCGGTTCGGACTAATATTATTATACAAGTTTCCTATCAAGAAATTCAGTTTTTTGTTATGAAATTTCCAGTCTGGTATTTCTCAATGCCTCACAAATTGTATAAAGCTTACTTCGCTTGATTTCTCAACGGTTGTATCAGTTTACTACTCCATTGGATTGGAGTAAAGAAAGTGCACTTGTGCACTATAATTCTTGCTTTTCATATGGTGATCAGTGAAATTGGATGTGACCGTAGTTCTGCCTGGAAGACTTTAATAATAATAATAATGTCCTTCCGACTGACTTCGGCCACGGCGGCCAGTCTCATTGAGACTAGCCATCTGCGCAGGATATTATAGTGCACAAGTGTACGCGCAGACACAAGTGCACTCTATATTCCTGCCGCTCTCATACTCCGGTGGGACGACATGAGACGCGACCGGTGAGAGTTAAGGCGCAGGACCGCGGTTTTACGTACTTTTCGAGGCATGGGGAGTGAAACACTGCCAACTTCCCAACTCCGGGCTGTTACTGAGACTTACTAAACAGAAAAACTCAATAACTAAACTTGGCCCGACCAGGGACTCGAACCCAGGACCTCTCGGTGTGCAGCCATACGATAGCCATTACACCACAGAAGCAGTTAACATATCTTTTGAACATATTCCTCTACCTCATTTAGGCAGCCACTACACCACAAAGGCAGTCAGACTTTATATGTGTTGTAGTTGAGGCATTTTTACATAATAATATGACAAAATTAAATATGATACCACTAAAGATTAAAGGCCTATATAAAGGTCACACACTGATAAAGGGCAAAAAATGTCATTTGAATAACACGCAGCCATTTTATCGCGGAACAGCGAGTAGAATATCGTTGACTTATGAAAGTTCAGTTATATCCCATTGGTTTGTATTGATACTATGAATTGTGTTCTGCCCTTTTTAACATCCCACTGCTCGACACAGGCCTCTCTTCAATGCGAGGCGGATCAGGCCATTGTCCACCACGCTGGCCAAGTGCGGGTTGGCGGACTTTACGTGTCTTTGGTAAACATGCTAGGTTCTTTTAAACATGCAGGTATTTTTCACGACGTATTCCTTCGCCGTAAGATAATTGGTAATCATTTGGGAAATGATTCGCACATGTAAATATCAGATGGGAAACCCGGGATTGGAATCTGCTTCACTTGGTTATCCAAGCAAGCACTATACCACTTGGCTACCACTGCCCTTAATACATGAATACAAACATAATTCTATATATATATATAAACAGTCTTATTTTAAAGTAAAATATTTAAACTGTCTTATTCATGAATACATACTACATGTAATAGAGAAAATCAATAATGTTAACTTTTGATATTCGATGGCGAATGAATAAAATGTTTAATTGGTCTTTAGTCTTGTTTTAAAATCAAGCTACCAATTAAAATTAAACATTTTTACGCTACAATTACATGTGGTATTATTATAGAAATAAGTTCTGAACGCAAAGTTTCAGTAAAAAGTCGGAATTTTCAGTCGAAGTTTTTCGTTCAAAGCTTATTAATTATTGCATTATTATGAAAGAACCTCTGGTACCGTTAAGTCAACCAGACGGACAAAGGTCTGTGGTGGTATATTAATTTTACCATGGAAAAGATTACTTCATTGATTTTCAACACATGGTACATGTGTTGAAAATCAATAAGTAATTATTATTTCAAAATTAAGAATAAATGATGTTAAATTTTTCGTCTTGTTAAGAAAGCCAGGTTAAACTATAAAATAGTATCAAGATGCTTCAAATTATCTATACATATAATACAATTGTAACGAAGCCAAATCTGTACATTAAATATTTTTACGAAAATCTTATTGACATAGATATTATCGATACAGAATCCGAATCTATAGTTTTTAGAATTTTTGTCTGTCTGTCTGTCTGTCTATTACCGCATCACGAAGAAACCACTTTGATTGACAACCATTTTGATGAAATTTGGTATGACGATAGCTGTTTATCCGGGTCACATTATAGGATACTTTTTACTGCGGGAAAATATCTCATCTCTGAGAAATCTATACTAAATGTTAAAATGTAAGTAGAAAAGAACCCGAGCGGAGCGACGGTGAGTCGCTAGTTTAAGAATAAAAATTCAGTCTTTCAGCTAAAATTATAATACAAAAGATACACAATTTTATATCTTCGTAATTTAAAAGATTAGTAAAGTCGACAGACTTTTTTAACATAATTTAATAATAGCTCTACAATTTTCTTTTCAAATATTTTTTCTAATATTCTCATTTTTATAACATATTTTCGTGCCTTTTAGCCTCCCCTCATCGTAACGAAAACGATGTCATTGTTAAAGGTAATTACAAAATACTTTAACTAGCTTAAGTCAAAGTGAGGCGTCTAATGGTGGCTCCACACGTACGTTGATGTTCAATGAGCAAGTTTCATCAAATATCGCTGAGCTCGATGTTGTGTCTACACACATTCTGTCGCGTGACGTCTCGAGCCATGGACGACAATACATTGCTGTGTTTGGCAGGAATCGCCTGCTACATCTACCTAAAGTACGGAAAACCTCAATTACCTAGGCGGTAAAAGCGATGGAATAAGCCGTTTTTAAAAGGAGAGAGAATTTAATTCATTTAGCAATGATTAATAATTTGGAGCCACAGGATGAAGCTTCAATGAAGCTAACAATAAAATCACGTAAATATTTACGTAAATAACGTCACGTCACGTGGATACACGCTGAAACAAGTTCGAAGGCGCCCGTCGAGCAAGAATTAGGCCGCGTGAATTGCTCTTCGAACATTTCGGTTCGATTTCGATTTATAAGCCCTAAATTATAACGGTCTATACATTCTATCTTGCTCGAATGAAAGCAAAAACGTCGAGCATGTACGCACGTGGGGACATAGCATAATGTTTTGATATAAACAAATTATTAAAACCGATAAGGCTGTTACAATAAGGGGTCAAATTTATGTGGATTGTATATAAGATTAAAGGGTGCGGTTTGCGGGTGCAAATAGCGGGAATAGAAGCACGTCTACCTTGCTGAAGCTATGCATCAGTACCTCAGCTTCAGCGCCGATGATGATGACAGCAGCAGTAAGGTGGTGATGACAGTGATGGTACACATCACAAGGTACTCAAATGCCCCATGGAAACTATAGTAGGCGCGTGCCGGTGTACGTCTCAAGACTGAAGCGGTTAATTACGAATTGTTCATTAGCGTAAATGAAAATTGCAGGCGTACATAAAAGGAAAAAACCGGCTAGGAAATAAAATTATAAAGATACATTATTGGCGGAAACACAAAGAAGCAGTATAATTTCATATTAAAATTTCAATTTCAGCTTTTTTATATTGATTTATCATGTGAATAAGAAAAATTACAGTTTTTAAAGCTTTACAAAGTTATTTTATAAGAGGTAGTAAATGGATTTATATAAAAAATAGTCCTGAAATAAACACAAAAACCTTTCTCCTATTCAAACTATAATAAAATTGCTACTAAATAATTTTGCTAGTTACAAACTTTTTTAATTTACATTTATAAATATAACAAACTAAATAAATTTTCTGTGAACAAAGTCTCAAGTGAGATAGAAACTTTAAAAAAAGGATTTTTCATTTCGTGCATGTCTTTGTCAATATTATTAGATATACAGACGTCGATGTCTAGACGATATTGCATCGAATTTACAAGATATATTGTATTAGGCAATCCATCTGTTACATATCTATACTAATATTATAAAGAGGTAAAGTTTGTGAGTTTGTGAGGTTGTAGGGGGTAATCTCTGGATCTACTGAACCGATTTGGATGAAATTTGGTAAGAAAATAGTTTGAGAACCTGGAAAAGACATAGAATACTTATTATCTCGGAAATCATCCCTTAAGGAGGCGAAAACGGGGATAAAAGTTTGTATGGGGAATCTACCTAGGGACGGAAAGCGAGGGTGAGTCGCTAGTTTTCTTTTTCTTTTAGGACTTTTTCGAGGATTTATTTTGACTAGTTTTAGCTCCAAACGTTACAAATGCTTTACACCAATTATGATCACGGAAGACACACTTTGTATAAATCAATGTTTAATATAAAATATTTTTCATTTTGTGAAGCAGATGGGCAAAAGATGGGCCTAACTTAGACTATCACTATTGCATTCTTTAATATCATTATAGATGGTGTGGCAATTAAGTTCCGGGAATTTGATCATAACTCGAGATCTGGCAACACTGCCTCATTCGTCATCATCCATCTATGAAAGGGATATTATATTAAACTAGCGACTCAACCTTGCTTCGCTCGGGTTTGTCCCTACTTAGGTTTTAACGTTTAGTATCGATTTCTCAGGGATGAGATATTTTCCCGCAGTAAAAAGTATCCTATACGTTAACCCGGATAACCAGCTATTATTATATTAAATTTCATCAAAATCCTTCCAGCGGTTTATTCGTGATGCGGCAATAGACAGACAGACAAAAATACTAAAAACTATAGATTCGGCCTATGTATTGATAATAATGTCTATTTCAATAAGATTTTCCAAAAAATATTTAATGTACAGATTCGGCTTAGTTAAAATTTTATTATATGTATAGATACAATGAGTGTCCTGTGTAGATAATGATTCGATTTAGTGTGTACAACTTTATATTAAACTAGCAGAACCCGCGGCTTCACCCGCGATCAAATTTTATTACTTACAAAAATAAGGAAAAGAAATTACATTTTAGCGATCGTAACTTTAAATATCCAGTATCTTAAAATATGTTACGCGTATATTCTGTAAATAAATTTACAGTTTAGGTATTTAGCAAGCTCTACTACCTGTATTTTTTTTCAAAAAAAAAAGAAGATATTTTTATTGTTTTAGTTGTCATTTTAAAGGTAAATATCTTTTCCATGCATCAATTACAGAGTTTCATACAAATTTTCATCCCCTACTTGACAGCCTTATAAGTTGAATTTCAAAAAATGCTGAAATACGTATTCATTTAATTGTATTCAAGAGCATTAATACCAAGTTTCAAGTAATTCTGATCATAAATCATTGTTTGCTCATATAAACTTTATCACCCCCTTTCACTCTTTTAAGGGATGAATTTAGAAAAAAATCTAATACAGATATTTCTAATTTTTCATTTTAAAGCTAAATACCACTTTCTGTGCATTTCGCGTAAAGAATGACAGAGTTTCATACAATCTTATATGACCTATTTTACCCCCTTAGGGGATGAATTTCAAAAAATCCTTTCTTAGCGGATGCCTACATTGTATAAAGAATATGTCTTCCAGATTTCACGTTTCTACAATCAGCGGTTTAGGCTGTGCGTTGATCGATCAGTCAGTCAGTCAGGACAAAGCATTTTATGTATATATATAGATAGCAGTATCGCTCGCGTTCAAACTTTCGATACTAAATTTCATAATACCACCCGCTGGGCTAATCTGAAGATTGCCTGAAAATTTCATTAAAATCGATTTAATTATATATATATATATATATATATATATATATATATATATATATATATATATATATATATGTATGTATGTATATAAACCTTAGGAATGATAAAATTACCAAATACTTTTCTTTTTAATCAGATGGCTAATTTCAAGAATTTTCCACTACGCTGTCTTTGAAGGCCGATTTTAGCTAAAATAGTCCCTTAATTAAGTACTACCTTTTTTTAATGATTATAAAAGATCAGAGTCTGGCGCATTTTTCAGTCTACTTAAGAACTATGTTGAAGTCATTTGTTTAGATTTTTTATTTAAAGTTGAAAATTTAAGTCATAATTGACGGAACGTAAATTTTTCACTTAAAACCAACATTTTCATAACTTTCATCACAGTTACGACGTTGATTATTTTATTCATAAAACTAGCGACTCACCCTCGCTTCGCTCGGGTTCGTCTCTAGGTTGATTCCCCATACAAACCTGCATCCCCATTTTCACCCCCTTAAGGGTTGATTTCTGGAATAAAAACTATCCTATCTCCTTTCCAGAGTCTCAAACTGTATTCTTACCAAATTTCATCTAAATCGGTCCAGTAATTTCGGAGCTTATTCGGTACAAACAAACAAACAAAAACATCTTTCCTCTTTATAATATTAGTATAGATTATTATAAATACAATAAGCACCTAGCGACGCACCAAAGTAAAGCGAGGGTTGTTAATTAGATTTCTAACTTTAAAATCATTATACCAGCCTTAGAAGTGAAATGTTTATTTAAACATCTACTTAATACATATTATATTATGTACGACTCACCCTCGCTTCGCTCGGGTTCGTCCCTAGTTACGTTTTACTGCTGAACTGAGCTAAACGTTGATAAGTCAGTCTGTGAGTCGCGAGTAGTGAATAAAAATAGTAATTGCGAATGTACCTTAGGTAATAGACGTATAATATTGCGAACTTCCCTGTATAACTTTTTAAGACCTACAATTTTCTAGTACATTGTTTTGATGTATCTCTTAAGGTTCAGCCACCGTTAGCCATAGAAATTTCTAAGGACGACTCGATAGAACCAGTCATTGCGTTTTCCCGCGGGAACGAAAAATGTGCCTGTAGTAAAAGGTATCCTAAATGTTGACTCGAGTGATAAGCTATCACTATACAAAATTTAATTGAAATCGGTTCAGTACTTTTTGCGTGAAACGCGCACATCGATTTAACTAAGTTAGTTTTGTTATAGGTATAGATAAGAATAGGTATTGCGAGTGTACCTTAAGAGATAGACATATACTGTTGTAGATATTTCTGTTGGCCTTTTCAAGATCTACAATTTTTAAGTAAATTGTTTTGATGTATGTCTTTAGGTTTAGCCAG
Source organism: Fabriciana adippe (assembly GCA_905404265.1). Classification (NCBI taxonomy): domain Eukaryota; kingdom Metazoa; phylum Arthropoda; class Insecta; order Lepidoptera; family Nymphalidae; genus Fabriciana; species Fabriciana adippe. The sequence goes on along the minus strand of FR989997.1, from coordinate 1,971,459 downwards.
CGGAGGGTTCCTAAGGAGGACTCGATAAAACCAGTTATTGCGATTTCCCGCGGGAAACAAAGATTTTTCTAAAGTAAAAGGTATCCTAAATGTTGACCCGAGTAATAAGTTATCAGTTCACAAAATTTCGTTGAAATCGGTTCATTACTTTTTGCGTGAAACGCGTACAGACAAACAGACAAACAGACAAACAGACAAAAAAATTTATAACTATTGTTTTGGGGTCTATATCGTATACATAATACGTTACAGTCATTGTTTTTAAAAAATATTTCATGTACAGATTTCGCTAAGTTACTGCTTTATTATAGTATAGATAACGTACTCGTATAAGAAAACAGTAATATCATTTAATAAAAATAGTTATAGCGAGTGTACTTTAGGAGATAGACATATACTGTTGAGAACTTTTCTGTAGAACTTTTTAAGACCTACAATTTTCTAGTACATTGTTTTGATGTATCTCTTAAGGTTCAGCCACCGTTAGCCATAGAAATTTCTAAGGACGACTCGATAGAACCAGTCATTGCGTTTTCCCGCGGGAACGAAAAATGTGCCTGTAGTAAAAGGTATCCTAAATGTTGACTCGAGTGATAAGCTATCACTATACAAAATTTAATTGAAATCGGTTCAGTACTTTTTGCGTGAAACGCGCACATCGATTTAACTAAGTTAGTTTTGTTATAGGTATAGATAAGAATAGGTATTGCGAGTGTACCTTAAGAGATAGACATATACTGTTGTAGATATTTCTGTTGGCCTTTTCAAGATCTACAATTTTTAAGTAAATTGTTTTGATGTATGTCTTTAGGTTTAGCCAGCGGAGGGTTCCTAAGGAGGACTCGATAAAACCAGTTATTGCGATTTCCCGCGGGAAACAAAGATTTTTCTAAAGTAAAAGGTATCCTAAATGTTGACCCGAGTAATAAGTTATCAGTTCACAAAATTTCGTTGAAATCGGTTCATTACTTTTTGCGTGAAACGCGTACAGACAAACAGACAAACAGACAAACAGACAAAAAAATTTATAACTATTGTTTTGGGGTCTATATCGTATACATAATACGTTACAGTCATTGTTTTTTAAAAATATTTCATGTACAGATTTCGCTAAGTTACTGCTTTATTATATGTAGTATAGATAACGTACTCGTATAAGAAAACAGTAATATCATTTAATAAAAATAGTTATAGCGAGTGTACTTTAGGAGATAGACATATACTGTTGAGAACTTTTCTGTAGAACTTTTTAAGACCTACAATTTTCTAGTACATTGTTTTGATGTATCTCTTAAGGTTCAGCCACCGTTAGCCATAGAAATTTCTAAGGACGACTCGATAGAACCAGTCATTGCGTTTTCCCGCGGGAACGAAAAATGTGCCTGTAGTAAAAGGTATCCTAAATGTTGACTCGAGTGATAAGCTATCACTATACAAAATTTAATTGAAATCGGTTCAGTACTTTTTGCGTGAAACGCGCACATCGATTTAACTAAGTTAGTTTTGTTATAGGTATAGATAAGAATAGGTATTGCGAGTGTACCTTAAGAGATAGACATATACTGTTGTAGATATTTCTGTTGGCCTTTTCAAGATCTACAATTTTTAAGTAAATTGTTTTGATGTATGTCTTTAGGTTTAGCCAGCGGAGGGTTCCTAAGGAGGACTCGATAAAACCAGTTATTGCGATTTCCCGCGGGAAACAAAGATTTTTCTAAAGTAAAAGGTATCCTAAATGTTGACCCGAGTAATAAGTTATCAGTTCACAAAATTTCGTTGAAATCGGTTCATTACTTTTTGCGTGAAACGCGTACAGACAAACAGACAAACAGACAAAAAGACAAACAGACAAACAGACAAACAGACAAACAGACAAACAGACAAAAAAATTTATAACTATTGTTTTGGGGTCTATATCGTATACATAATACGTTACAGTCATTGTTTTTTAAAAATATTTCATGTACAGATTTCGCTAAGTTACTGCTTTATTATAGTATAGATTACTACTTATAAAGATTCAACTGCAAAAAACAAATCTAGACAAAGTCTTTTATTTTTTTTAGATTTTTTTTTAAGTTGGTCAGGTCGAAAATTCTCAAAAATTCAGAAAAAAATTCATAACTCCTAAACTATGAAAAGTCGCGTAACATACATGGGGGTGATTCGGATACCCTACGATACGAGGGACCTAAATTTTATTTTTGGACGTCAACGTTCCTACTACCCTGTATATAAGAAGAAAAAAAAAATAACGAACGAAAGAGAAAGAATTACAAAAGTTTTATCTGTTAAATACATTTTGTTCTAATATCGTAGAGAATTTTGATATTTTGAAGTTATTTCACTGTCATGTCGTTAATAAAGCGAGGCTTTCTAATTTTCTATACAAAATTCTAAATTGAGATAAAATTTAACTTACATTGTTTTTATCAAATTCTTAAAATAAAAACAACTTTTATTTAAAGCTTTATAATACTTTCTTTGCCAAAGCATTTTATTTGGTCAATTTATACGTCCAATGTGGCAGAGGAGACGTGTGCGTTTGACATTCAGCATTTATTTATTGTGTTTACTCGTAAGTCGTAAAAGGCTGTAATCTATGCATATAATAAAACTGTAACTATGTTGAATCTGTACATTAAATATTTTTTGGAAAATCTTATTGAAATAGACATTATACAGAGGCCAAATCTATAGTTTGTAGAATTTTTGTCAGACTGTCTGTTTGTCTATCTGACTGTCTGTCTGTGACCGCATGACGGAAAAACTACTAGAGGGATTTTGATGAAATTTGGTATGATGATAGCTGGTTATTCGGGCTAACATATAGGATACTCTTTGCTGCGGGAAAATATCTTATCTCTGAGAAATCTATACTAAACCTTAAAACGTAAGTAGGGACGAACCCGAGCGGAGCGAGGATGAGTCGCTAGTATAAGAAATGGTTAACTGAAACTAGTAATGCTAAAGAATACTCTTTATAAAAAAAATATATTTTATATAAGTATGTTCAGAAATTCAGTTAACATTGCCTATTACGCATGCTATTGTTTTTTTCATAAATTTTCGAACACTGCAGACTTTTTTCCATGCCTGTTTTGGAGTTTTGGTTTTTTTAATGTCGTGATATTTTTTTTTTGTTTTAAAAACTGTGTGGTTATATATTCTCGCATTTCGAAATAATTTAGGCTAGATGCGCCATGACATTTTTGGAGCATTGAGAGCAGTCGTACTGCAAATTGATGATGCGCTTTCAGATCTTCTTTTGGTGGAATGCTGGCTTTTTTGGTGTTTGACTCCCGATTATTTTAACATTTTTCGTGTTAGTATTTTTTTATCCTTTATAGCCAATTGTTATAATTTTAGATGTAGCATTTAGCACTTATTAACAAATAAAATTTACCTCTTAAAAAAATAGATTGACCCGTTTTATTTTATACTAGCGACTCACCCCGGCTTCGTTCGGGTTCGTCTCTAGCTTGCTTCCCAATATAAAATTTCATCCCTATTTTCACCTCCTTAAGGGATGATTTCCTAGATAAAAAGTATCCTATGTCCTTCCCAGGGTCTCAAACTATATTTTTACCAATTTCATCTAAATCGGTTCAGTAGATCTAGACAACAACCTCACAAACTCACAAACTCTACCTCTTTATAATATTAGTATAGATTAAAAAATAAAGAATAAAGTAAAAAACACTTTCCCAAAATAATATTAGTAATTAATTACGTAGTAGACTCAATTAATATCCTCGGTTTTGATGCTTGTATTGATGAGTTTTGGGATTACTAAATCGGAAATTGAGATTGACGTCTAAGTTACGGGACGTAGAAGATCAGAAAATGAAAATTATTTTTTTAATAAGAACTTGATATATACATAAAGATTATATTGTGTCTAAAACGTTTAAGTGCTAAAGTTAGTAAATTTTAGAAATATTAGAGAACATTATCATGTGAGGCAGTAATGAGATAATGATAATTCTCCTTATGAGACCGTTTCATAGAACTCAAGATGTGACTTTGCAACTATTATTTGACATTTTATTCACCTTAATTCAGATTAAAACTTTTTATATATAATATTATGTCTCTGAACTCCTTGGATATAGTAAAATTTTTTAACAACACCACGATTTATCAGGGCCAGGTTTCGTTGATTTTTTTGTGAGAATGATAGCTCATTCTCACAATCTCTATACAGATAAATAAAATTGGAGTGTCTGTTTGTAATATTAAAATAACCGCTTTTTACTAAATACATATGAATGTATACACGGTACACATACCAAAACAACATTTTTTACAATTTTTGTCTGTCTGTCTGTCTATATGTCTGTCTGTCTGTTTGTCTGTCTCTTTGTTCCGGCTAATCTCCAAAACGGCTGAACCGATTTTGACGGGACTTTCACTGGCAGATAGATGATGTTATAAAGAGTAATTTAGGCTACTTTTATTTTAGAAAAAGAATCAGGGTTCCGCGAAAAAAACTTAAAACCCATGAAATTGTGATCAAAATCCGCATACGGCGTACGCACCCGAGCGAAGCGAGGGTAAATCGCTATATAATTGAAATGAATATCTTAGGAGTAGCAAGCTAATATTTATGTATAAGCATAGCTAACCGTGAATACGTACCTAGAGACGAACGCGAGCAAAGCGAGCGTGGGTCGCTAGTTTGGCTAATAAATATGAAGTTCGGCTACACTGCAGGGCTACCTCTTATATGCAGTACCACTAACATAATAAATCAAATACATTGTGTGACCTGAATTGGAGATTTAAAGACCTTAGGGATACACTAACAGAGTATTTTAATGATATCATTATTATGTAATAAAAAACGACTAACTCGCTTCGCTCGAGTGCGCCCCTAGGTATGTTTTAAGTTTTTTGAGTGGAACACATTTTTTTTTCCAGTGCAGCCGTATCGGAAATTAGCCGAAACAAACAGACAGACAGATATACAAAAAAAATAAAAATTGTATTTTTTTTCATAAGTACCGTATAAAACTTCATATGAATTTATTAAAAACAGACATTTCAATTTTATGTACCTATCTATAATATAAGTATCTGTATAACATTATACCGTATAACAATTTGTAAGATATAATGTTTATGAAAAATGTACGTCCATTGCCCCCATTGGCCTTGATAGCATAAAAAATGGTTGTGGGAACAGAAGGCTTAGCCGTGGAATAATGGGGAGCATGAACTCGTAATCGGCGTAGGTATTGCGACGTAAGTACGCCAACTGTGAGGCTCGCCACGGCTTTCGTGTCGGAAGGGGATAGGGCTTTATTTTAAACCTGTCTGGTTTATTATCGAAAAATTTTATTACGAATTAAGTGGGAAAATTAGTGAAATTCACAAATGTTCATATTTTTTTAACACAAAGACGAGATTATTATAGGTGGATGATGGGATGATGCTTATTAGCACTAACGCTAAGCCTTTTCGGGTGGATGAATTGTGGATGGAGACATTTTTTATTTTCATAATTTTTTTACTGAGAGTAAAAAAATAGCCAAGTTGGAGAGCGAGAAAGGTCTTGTCGGAGTAGGACTGAATGTGACTGCTTAAAGTTATGTTAAACTAACACCCTAAATAACCTATCCTAGTGACCGACCAGAAAGAATGCGCCGCCTTTATAAGCATCCTCTAATATAAAAGTGGAGTGCTCTTTCCGTAATTTATCTGGATTAAGAGTTCTCTCTTTATCTGGAATACCCTAAGGTGAAAGAAGCTTGCTTTGGGTAAAGGAGATTAGGTGGAACAGATAGGTTATAGAGCGAGAAAAATATAGGTTTGTTAATTTAACAGATGCTATTTTTTTTTTATTTATCTTATTTCTAAAATCTTAATCGCATATCACTTCAACGGTAGAATTTTTTGGAGAATACTTCTAAAGTGCAATTACAATTGTTCGTAAACATGACGGAGTTATTAAGGCTTCTTCTTATTTGCTCCCATACAAACTTAGGCTGTTACAAACTAAATAAAAATAAGTTCCAGGCAACACCACAGTCAACATTTAGTGAAGATACAAAAGTGTTCAGAAATAGAGGCAGAAGGTTTCAGAACAATTGGCACTGGAGGTGTGAAGTTGTAATGATCGTCTCTACAAAGGCGAGAGCTATTTACACGACGAGTGGCACATTTTAATACTTTTCAATGGTTTCGTCTTTTGTAGTATATTTTTAGATTCCGAATCCCACTTTTGAAATAGATTAAGGTGAAACTACGTATGATAGGTACAGTTTTTGAAAAAATGTTTTTGATCATCGTTATGTATTAAGACCTATACTTTGAAGGATGACGGAATTGGTTAAGTGATTCTGACATTCTTTTTCCTGTACAGTTTATATATTCTTTATTGCACAAATAAGTTATAAAAAAAAACAAAATACATAGAGAATGCTGTGGGCAACGGCGGACATATCCCCTGTAAGATCTCTTCCAGTCAACCCATGTATGTGGGAAATAGTGTTAATGTGTATGAGAGAACTCATATTTATAGTTAATCTGCTAAACAATAACTTGACCTGTTATCAATACTTTTGTTTATCTTTCTTAAAACCCTCGTAAATTTTAATTCCATTTCCTTGATAATATTACAATTTTATCCAATAATATTATAGGAAATTGGATTTGCTTTTTGTTTCTTAAGAGCTCTCTTAACGCTTCAGCACCTCCAGTGATTTTGAAGTTTGGCAAACAAATAGGTTTTGTATGAATAAGGTATAATACGAGTATTTAGTAAAGTTTTCTTAGTATTTTAGTACATTTCAAAAGCAAGATGTCAGTTTGCTTTACTTTGACGCCTCAACGCTTCAATCAACTTTGGTTAGCAATTAGTCAGTAGTCAAATAGAAACCAGCTAAATCCTGGTTTAACCAAAATATTGATTAGGGTCACCGGTTAGATGAAATTTTAAATTATACTCTATTAAAATTTTAGATGCTTTTAGATAAAATAGTACTTCTTACAACTAAATTGTTTTATTCAGACATCTGTCTTTTAAAATGTCAGTCCCATTTCCGTGACTATATAAAGAGACGAGGGTAACGGTGAAGGTTGGAAACTTGTTTGTTTATATAATGAGATATTTTTGTTATTTTATCTCATATCTATTATATCAAAATGCATCTGACTTATATAACGGGTCTACGTTGGCACGGTTTGAACGACATGATCTATTTAATTAACTTACGTTTAAAGTAACGTTTAAGGTTAAATTAGGCCTATCTTCAAAGTATATATAAAATTATACTACTCAAGTCACCAAAATATTTATTTATTTATTTTATTTATTTATTTATTTATCATTCGGAAACATATAGCGTATAATTAATAAAATTAGTTAAACACTTCTAAAAAAAATCTTAAGCCAATAAAGTTTCCACTAAAAACATAAAAGTACTTAATTAAGTGAACTTAAAATTAGCAACAATAAATCGAACAAAAAGAAACAATATAGAATAACATGCTGAGTAAAGTTGAAAGTTAGATATTGAAATATATATTGAAATATATAATTAATCATTAAGAAAGGATTATTTAAAAGGAAATACAACCTTTATAACACCGGCATTTCCGTCGCTTTTTTTATTTTTATTTTTATATGGCTATGTCGCCGATATTTTTTGTTTGTTTATGTGTCCCCTGGTACACATACTGGTATTACATACACATTAACTTTTTCGAGTGTTTCGAAAAAAAATGTGTGTGAATGATGAAAAATTTTCAAATATTTTTAACCTTCACTGAGCATATCATTTTTTATTATTTAATAACTAGCGGCTCACTCTCGCTTCGCTTGGGTTGCTACTAGAAAAACAAAAATAAATTATCCCACGGGAACCGTGCATTTTTCCGGAATAAAGAGTAGCTTATGTGTTATTCAGATGTATGAGCTATATTATTGTAAGGTTTCTTAGAAATCCATTTAGTAGTTTTTGCGTGAAAGAGTAACAAACATCCATACATCTATACATCCCGACATCCATTCATCATCACAAACTTTCGTAATTATAGTATTAGTAGGATAGAATTTTTTTTTTGGAAAAAAATCTCGAGATACTTGAAGATTTTAATAAACAGTCTCAAAATGCGGACAAACCACGAAATTGTCTAATGTAATAAAAAGCTAATTTATAACGTATTTCTTTTATAAATAAAACATTTATATGAATGGAGAATCACATATTCTAATGAATATTAAAATAATAACTGTCGGTATTTCTATACTGTATAGGCTCCATGAGATATTCTATACAAATGAAAATGTATTCATGAATCAGTAATACCCGCTCGTAATCGATCTGCAATTGAAAGTAGAAACTCGTTATTTTGCCTTTGTTTTATCAAATATAATGGTTCGCCATTATAATCATTTACGTTATAATTTTCTTTTGGATATTTTTTTTCATATTTACCTCCTCTGCTGGTTTCGCTTGCGGCTTTCTACACAATTACCAAAATTCTGACGAAATATTTCAAAGCATTCATTATATGTATAATGTACAATCTATACGTACGTATAATAAAATTCTAACTGAGTCAGAATCAGTACATTAAATATTTTTTAGAAAATCTTATTGTAATAATCATTAATATCGATATAAATAAGTCCGAATCTATAGTTTTTAGGATTTTTATCTGTCTGTCTGTCTGACTGGGAACGCACCACGAGAAAGTCACTGGACAGATTTTGATGTTTGGTGTGATGATAGGTGGTTATCCACGTCAACATATAGGATACTTTTAGCTGCGGGAAAATATCTCATCTCTGAGAAATCTATGCTAACCGTTAAAACCTTTCAAGGGACGGACCCGAGCATGTGAGTTGCTAGTTATACCTACATATGTTTTAAGTTAGAATGTTGTACAATTTTCTTAAACAAATAAGTTACGTTTCCTACCGAATATCTAGTATCATATTTACATTTTTTTATAAAAAAAATATACATATATTTGGGGCTTAGGTAAGATGTCATTCTACAATCGTTGAATAAAAATTAAAAAAAAATGTATTTAACCGTTGAATGAATATGGAAAATAATTCGCACATGAAAATATCAGTGTTGCGAGACCCGGTATTTGAACCCGCGTCACTCGGTTTCCCAAGCGAGCGAGTTACCGCTGGGCTACCACTGCCTTTTAAAAAATGTATTGCAATTAATTATTATGTCATTCACTTAAACATTATAACAATTCATTAAAATGTATGGAATTGCAAGTAAGCTCGCATTACATGTTTGTAAAACAAACTTTCTTAGAACTTTCTTGAACATTCTGAGCTTTAAAGTTGAGTTTTTATTATTTTTAAGCAATCGCAGTAATATGATAAAAAAACCGGACAAGTGCGAATCGGACCCACCGAGGGTTCCGTACAAAGTAGGAAATCTGTTTAATTTTAATTTTCAACTTTTTAATGTTTTTGGAATTTCTCCTTTATTTGTGCTGTAAGACTTTGCTTTTGGCCAAATTTCGTGAATCTAGGTCAACCAAAATCTGTAGGGTACTTCCGGTTGACCTAGAATTGTCAATATAGAATTGTCAATTTTGGTTAAAAGCAAGTTTTTACAGCACAAGTAAAGGGAAAATTCCGGAAAATAAAAAAGTTGAAAATTAAGGTAAATGGGTCGTTCTTCTTTTCTAGCGACAATGATCTGTCCCTCACCTCATTTTGTGTCATATTAGAGTATAGATTATTATGTGTTCATTGTTCGAATTTACATCCTCATCGCTTTATACCTTTTAATACTAAATAATCTTTAACTTTCTGTAGCCAATAGTTTTTTTGCATGTGTTAATTTTTCATTAAATACCGTGACAGAGTAATAATTTATAATGATGTTCTACCGAAAAAGAACCACTCTGTCACAGTGTTTTCTCGAAAATCGCCGCAAAACAAACAACATTACGGGCATGAAAATAAAGATTAAATGATCCAAATGAAAATTAAATGCATTTGCAAAAAATATCTAAGACTGAAATCAAAATATTGCTACTTGAAAAACTCGAAAAACTGAGAAACACCAATTCATTGTCGCAAGAAAAGAAGAACGACCCAAATATTGGCACTTACAAGTTTTCGCGAAAATCTAAATTTGCTCATACCTTTTATCGTGTTGACTCAAGGCCTAGATTTTTATACAGCTAATAGGGACTGTAGACTTTAGTATCTGGTATAAATTTCAACTTGCTAGGTCCACCCGTTCCTGAGGAAATCTGTGGTGACAAACGGACAGACAGACGGACTGACGGACAAGAGAGTGATCTTATAAGGAAGGGTTCCTTTTTTACTTTATGAGGTACGGAATCCTAAAAACTAATGTTTATGAGTCAGTGAGCAATTATATCCGTCACTCTTTTACACTGTAACGAGTTAGAGTGAATTTAGCAATTTAGGTAGTTTATACCTCGTATTGTATAACTAGTGGTCATGAGCGGAAACGTAAATTACCGGACGTCAGATAAAATCATCTTTTGTAGATAGAACTAGACCTACTATTACATAACTAGTGTTGTATACATGAATGTATGTACATACATGTATTCAGCCCTTTTTAATGTCCCACTGCTGGCCACGGACCTCGCTTCAATACGAGGGGAATCAGGCCGTAGTCCACCACGCTGGACAAGCGCGGATTGGCGGATTTCACATGTCTTTCGAAAACTTGCTAGGTTTTTCTAAGACATGCAGGTTTCCTTACGATGTTTTCCTTCACCGTAAGGCAAGTGGTAATCATGTTAGAAACGATTCGCACATGAAAATATCAGAGGTGCAAGACCCGGGATTTGAACCCGCTTCACTCGGTTTCCCAAGCGAGCGCATTACCACTGGGCTACCAGTGCCTTTTTTTTCCAAGTTCATAAATTTGTTGCGGACCAATTTTCACAATTTCTACGAACTTTCACGAAATTATGAGAAAGTATTGATTAATTTCTATTTTAAATCATTAAAAAGTTAAGAAACTTGCTGAAATTCATGGATTTTTCATTGGAGAAATTGGCCGCTGAAATTCATGGATTCATTAATTTATTTGCAAACTCTCGCATTCATAACGATTACAATTTTTTTTAATGAAATATATACCAATATATGTATATGAAATCTATATATATATACATATCTATACTAATATTATAAAGCTGAAGAGTTTGTTTGATTGTTTGTTTGTTTGTTTGTTTGGTTGAACGCGCTAATATCAGGAACTACTGGTTGGAATTGAAAAATTCTTTTTGTGTTGGATAGTCCATTTATCGATGAAGGCTTTAGGCTATATAACATCAAGCTACAACCAATAGGAGCGGAGCATAAATGAAAAATGTTGCAAAAACGGGAAAAAATGATTCCTTTTGAGAGCTTCCGCTGCGTGCGCTGCGTAAACGGTTAAAGTTACGCAAAAATAATGTATGACGGAATTGTTTCCCTTTAAAAGTTCTAAAAAAAAGTCCGCGACAGCATATGTCTATCTTTTAAGGTTGACTCAATATAACCCTTTTTATAGTAATCAACTTTGTTCTAAAATAATACATTACTTCCCAAGGTGTTTTTATAAACATGATATTAATCCTTATCAAAATAAATATGTTATTCATCACAAGTATTTATTATGAACAAAATTGCCCTCGACATCATTTGATTTCAATGAATATCTTAGGAGATATCATAGTTTTAAAATATACATATTTAACTTTACGCGGACTATGGGTGAGCGCGCTCTCAGCTCGATGCAAGGCGAGGGCGGGGCGGTCGTGAGGGAGGAGGGCGCTGGCTCTCTATTAGTAAAAAATGATTAAAATTAATTCCGTAGTTTGAGAGTTTATTGCCCAAAATTAAATAAACATACAAAACAGTAGTATAGACTTACATAAATGTTATTGCTAAAACAAAAAGTGCAATATTACTAAATTAAATAATATGAGATTAATGGAGGAACCTTTGTGGCATTGCCAATCTCTGCCATTATTTACCAATCATGCGGTGCGCAATGAAAGTTGTATATGTAAAAGTATACTAATGTGTAAAACCTAAGAATTTGGTTTTTGAGCAACTGAACGCGGGCGGAGCCGCGGGAAATGCTAGTATATAATAAAATTATGACTAAGCCGAATCTGTACATTAAATATTTTTTGGAGAATCTTATTGAAATAGACATTATTATCGATACAGAGTTCGAATCTATAGTTCGTAGAATTTTTGTCTGTCTGTCCACATCACGGAAAAACCACAGGAGGGATTTTAATGAAATATGGTATGATGATAGCTGGTTATCCAGGTCAACTATTATAGGATACTTTTTATTGCGGCAAAATATCTCATCTCTGAGAAATCTATACTAAACGTTAAAACGTAAGTAAGGACGAACCCGAGCGGAACGAGGGTGAGTCACTAGTATTACATGTGGTATAAGTGGCTCGTTTATTTGTACCAATAAGCATGTCACACATCGTTTCAAAATATAAAATATTTTCATAAAATATTCCCCATGAACCATGGCTATCTCTCTGTTATGGGGTAATTATTAAAACCATCTTATGTTGAGTGGAAACAGTAGTCATGGCGTTAACGATCAATTAGAGGGACCGTTATGTTTAATGTTGTTTTGCCAAAGAGACTACGTGTTTATGGAGAGTCGTTCTTTTTCCCCTTTTTTTAACTAGCGACTTATCCTTGCTTCACTCGGCGTCCCTATAGCTTTTGTATTTGTAATATTATATACCTTTTCAGATTATATTACTAAAAGCTGACTATATATTAACGTATAGACATACAAACTTTCCCATATATGATGATGATAATGATGCCGCTCTGAGCAGTGTTGGCGATATCGGCTAATTTCACTGAGACTAGCTATTTGGCGCAGTTGCGCATGAGATATTACTTTCTTTATCTCTCTCTCTCTCTCTCTCTCTCTCTCTCTCTCTCTCTCTCTCTCTCTCTCTCTCTCCCTGTCTCTCACACATTCTCTACTCTTTTTACTCAAAGTCTGATGTTATGACACTTCGACACGACCGATGAGAGTTAAGGCGACGGCCGACAGCAACTTCTCAACTCCGGGCTTGTAAAAACTCAGTTATTAAACTTGGCCCGACTCAGGCTTGAACCGAGGACCTCCGGTTTCACAGCCATACATACTAGCCACTAGACCACCGACGCAGTTATGAAATTACACATATATAAGTAATCCGATACGCAAGCGAAACCGCAGCAATAACTAATATTATATAACATTATAAAAATTTTTCAAATAACATCGTACTGGTATTTAATTAAGCCACAATATTAAAACTTAAATAACTATTCGGCGGCCATGAGCGTAAAATGAAACGCATTGGCAATTCAGATTTTCAATTTCAGCTTTAAGCATGGCTTCGATCGCGTTCAAATAAACCCTAGTTAAGCCAGCACATCCTTTGTGCGATAAACAGCTCGACATGATTAAGTAAGATTGACATTTTGATTTGAATCATGAATTCTATCTCAAATAGCATCACAAACTTGTTATTTCTCTCTGCTCTTTCGCTTGGTTCTTTGAAATTATGCAATAAATTTTGTTGCGGTTTTATTATGATTTATAAGATGTCTTATTTAAAAAAAGTATGTATGTTTGGTTAGAATTACATAATAAGTATATTTAGTTTATATTAAAATATTATTATTATATATGTTACAGTCAAAACTATTTTTTAGTCAAAACTACTTTTGACTAAAGAGGTTGGTCAAAAGTAATATTGACTGCAGGCTTCGGTCAATAGCAGTTTTGACTGGCATATCGGTCAAAATTCTTAAAAAGTTAAGGAGGTAAGTAGATTGAAGGTTGCTCGGAAGAAACCTTTCTTTTCTTTCTAGGTTAGGTTAGGTTAGAACAGTGACCACAGTGCACGAGCCAAGCGAGCGAAGCAAGCGTGCCGCGGCAGCGGCCGGCGAGTGACATAATTTTAAGAGTTTTGACCGATATGCCAGTAAAAACTGATGTTGATCAAGGCCTGCAGTCAAAACTACTTTTAACTGTTTTTGTCAGTCAAAAGAAGTTTTGACCACGAAAGAGTTCTGACTGTAACATATATATGTACAGTTCCCGAAACACATCTTATTATATAAATGTGGAAGTTTGGATGGATGGATGTTTGTTACTCAATCACGCTAGAACAGCTAAACGAATCTAGATGACATTTGTGAAATTGAATGAATGAATGAATTTGTGAAATTGAAATTTCTGGATGAAAGACACAGTGTTTGATTATAATCTGGAATAGCACATAGGCTACATTTTATCCCGGAAAAATGTACAGTTCCCGTGGGATAGATTTCTTTTTGTTTTTTACTAGGGACTGAGCAGCTAGTCGTATATTATCTAGGAGTTTTCAAACATTTTAATGTAACATGTAACCTATATAGTGAAATAAGCTTATTTTTATATATCAAAATATTTTTGTGATACGAGTAGTAAATTGTACCATTTTTGACGTAACTAAATATCGCGTGGGACACGTGTAGTGACGGCATAAGTTTGACGGTAAACTTGTTATTAACGCGATTCCATTAGTTTCAATGTAACTAACAAACTTCCTATGAAATCAACTCTTGGAAGTCGATTTTAACCTTCTAATTATCGATTTGAAACTATGAAAGTCTGTGTTATTCGAATATTAAGACAATAATTTAATTGATTTCATTTTTTACACCCCTCACTTACAAGTATTGTGTACTAACTCCTTGATTTTTACTTTTTGTTCGTTTTCCTTGATTTTTGATTTTTTAGTGCTATCTAGTGGTTTAATTTCAAATGCGGCTAAATTTCAAATGAATGATAGTTGAAATTGGGAAGGTTTCGATAGTTTTATTATAAAATGGCAATAACAACAGCCAGATGGACATACTGAAGGGCCTTGTTTTTATGTATAGCACCCTAAATATAATTTAATCAAACGTTATTTATTAGTGTAATATTCAGATACAGATATCGTCAAAGTAAGACGTGCGCCGGATTTTTTGCCTTCTTTGCGACGCGCAATCATTATGGCGATCTTTTATCAATCTTGAATCTGGTGATAGAATTTAGATTTATAAACAGCATGATTTAAAACAGAACTAAATAAAAAGTTAAGGATATTAAAGAAAGTTTACGGTGAAGGAAAAAATCGTGAGGAAACCTGCATGTCTGAGAAAACTTAGCAAGTTTTCGAAAGACATGTGAAGTCCGCCAATCCGCACTTTGGCCAGCGTGGTGGACTATGGCCTGATCCCCCTCGTATTGAAGGGAGGCCCGTGCCCAGCAGTGGGACTTTAAAAAGGGCTGAATACATTAAAGAAAGTTATTAATAAAAATTTAATATTATGCAAATTATTATTAAGGATTAATTACATGTTAAATTAAAACAAATTTTCTTAATTTCTCACATAAAACTGTAAAGTACGGTCAAATTAGATAAATAGGGGTAGCTTTACATATTTTACGCTATGTCCTCTGATCTCTTGTGTTGCGGAGTCGAAATTATACGACATTTCAGAGCCCACATATACAATCTTAAAACAGACAAACAAATATAACAACGTTTTGTCAGTTTACAATTTTTGCCCGCGGCTTCGCTCGTGTGGTAAGGGATCAGGGATCGGGACAGGGATAAAGCGTGACCTATATCCGTTCCTGGGATGATATCTGTCCTGGCCAAGTTTTATCAAAATCTGTTCAACTGTTTAGACGGGAAAGTGTCTGTTAGACAGTTATTTTAACATTTATAATATTAGTATATGGATTGTATTTCATTCTGAGATCAACTCCCTCTTTGACTACACTAATATATTTGAAATTAAAAATATGCGTAACAAATTTAAATTAAAAAAATCTTCTTGAACTAGAAACGTAGGTGTCAAAAGATGATTAGAATACTTTCTATGTTGATCCTATGAATCATGATGCCGATACTTAGAGAAAGCCGAGCCAACCCTCTTGTCACCAGTTGAAGTGGCTTTTTATTAGCTTAATTAATATCTTCAAAGACCTGTTAAACAGTGATAATAAAAATTAAGAGATCTAGAGGTCGTTTATTTGAAATTAAATTTTTTAATTCCGTTTAGTGTAGGTTTCTCAGAGATGACATATTTTGATGCTTTCCCAGACAGACAAAAATTCTAAAAACTATAGATTCATCTTCTGTATCGATAATAATGACTATTTCAATAAGATTTTCCAAAAAATATTTAATGTATGATTCGTCTAAGTTACAATTTTATTATATGTATAGATTATAAATATAGATTATAAATTAAATAATTATCATTGTTCAGTATAAATGTTATAAATTTTGTTTAGATTTACATGAATTTAGAATCTATTAATGAGCAAAGTTCAAATTTACGACTTATTTATGAGTTTAAAATTAAAATAATCGCCAAAATATTGACAACGTACTTTTGAAGTGTGTACCTTAGTATTGATTAAATATTATATTATAACTTCCATCTGTCTATATGCTTGCATGTACATACATATACGGCTGTAAGTCTTAGTTTCGAGTTCAGAGTAGGATTAAGTATACTTATCCGGTTATTCTGTCGAGAAATTCTCATAACCAGCCCGAAGTTGGGGCGTCCCTCGTGCTTTTGAGAGCACCTCCGGATTCTTACTTGGACTTTTTGAAGAAAGATTTTTATTAAAAAAAAACTTTATTTTATAAACTTGATCCGACCTAGAAGTCGATCTCGACTCCGGATGTGCAGTCGTACATGTCAGCCACTACACCACCGAGGCAATCAATAGAGTCTCGCTCGCTAACCCATCCCTGTTTCGCGACAAATTAACATTAAGAAAAGTTATTATATTATTATAATCAACTAAATATAAATTAATCAATAGCTGTCTATAGTAAATAAATGATTAAAATTAATTCTGTAGTTTAAGAGTTTATCGCCCAAAACTAAATAAACAAAACAGAAGTATAGACATACTATAATGTTATTATTAAAACAAAAAGTGCGATATTACTAAATCATATATGAAATTAACGGAGGGACCTTTGTGGTATTGTCAATCACTGCCATTATTTACCAATCATGTGGTGCGCAATGAAATTATTATATGTAAGAGTATACTAATATGTAAAACCTAAGAATTTGGTTTTTGGTCTGAACGTGGACGGAGCCGCGGGCAATGCTAGTAGATTATAAATGCGAAAGTTTGGATAAATGTTTGTTACTCAATCTCGCCAGGAAGACTCAAGGGATCTGGATTAAATTTGGCACAGAAATAGATTATGGTCTGAAATAGCACATAAGTTACTTTTTATCCCGGAAAAACGTATGGTTCCCGTGGGATAGTTTCTTTTTTGCTTTTGCGAGGGTGAGTTGTTATTTTTATATATATGTAAGTGCTTTAATTAACCATTTCATCTGCATGTCTAATACAAGCACTACCAAGTAAATTATTATTTAGAGTTTTAGCTAGAGTTAGAGTCAGTACTAATTAAACACAGGAGTGAGTCACAAAAATCTTATGTCCAGGAATAAGATAAAGCTATTAAAAAGCGAACCTGTTAAAGTAATTAACTCGGATAGTTGAAATATTCATATAATCCGGAGCAATTAAGATGGTACAACGTTTTTGTCAAAGCTCTGGTACAGAACGTGGACCTGTTTAGTTAAGGCGAGATTTATTGCAAAAAATGCACCATTTAAAGAGCTATGAAAGAGGAAAGATATCAAGAAGATTCTTATATAACGATGACGTAATCTTTAGCTTACCTACTTTTTAGTTAATACCTATCTATATCGCTACTAGAAAATTTAACAACATAGAAAATCAACCTGCTCGTTTGGAAAACCAAGTAAAATGTATTGAAAAGTTTCAGTAATATGCGTTAGGAACAAGAATGCCATGGCCAAGCCATGCCAAGAACCATGTATGTAAAAAAATATTCTATGTTGTTTTTTGTACTATTCTTTTAAGGAAACTTAATAACATACAGATTTGCAGAATCGCTCAAATTATTCATTTGACGACACATTTGGCTCAGTTTGTAATGACTCTATTTGCTGTGTCAGCGGTCGCGCGTATCTATTTAAAGTTATATATGTGTAGTGTGTCAACTTTCTGGTATCCATAACACAAGCCTCGTAGCTTACCATGGAACTAGATGGTGCTGTGTGTTAATGTCCCAACATATTTATTTATATTTCGATTGTTAAAATCTGGGCCCTTAAAGTTAACTATTTTTTCAAGCTAATCTATAAGCATCTAGTAATAATACTTTCTTAGAATTATTATCTTTATTATCTTTATTATCTTCTATACATATAATAAAATTCTAACGGAGTCAAATCTGTACATTAAATATATTTTGGAAAATCTTATTGAAATAGTCATTATTATCATATAGACGCTGAATCTATAGTTTTTAGTATTTGCGTTTGTCTGTCTGTAACTCTGAGGACGCATCATTTGAAAACCACAGGACGGATTTTAATGAAATTTGGTATAATGATGGCTGGTTATCCGGGTCAACATATAGAATACTTTTTATTGCGGGAAAATATCTCATCTCTGAGAATTCTATACTAAACCTTAAAACGTAACTAGGGACGAACTCGAGCGGAGCAAGAGTGAGTCGCTAGTTTTAAATAAAACTATTTTTGCGGTTTTTTTTGCGGATTTATTTGGATCTCTCTCGCTCTTTCGTGACCATGATTGCTGAAAAGCGTCCGAAACGTCGGGAACCAAAATCAAAATAAATCCACAAAAAAAAACCGAAAAGATATTTTTTTACCTAGTAATATTTAAAGCTCAAGAGATTTTTCTTGTCTGAATGTCTGAAAGTATCAAACTGCTTTGGCAAATTGAAATTTTTGCATTTAATAGCCTATTTATTTAAGAAGGTATTTGTATTATTAATATGACGCTTAGGAGTGGGGCTATTGCAACAATACATTACACAAATAGAGACACAAGCAAAATTTAGTATTTGTTATATATATATATATATATATATATATATATATATATATATATATACACATATATATATGTTTTTCCTAGAAAAAAAAAAAATCAAACTTTCAAATTGTTTAGAAGCTTAAACGCTTTAGTATACTTTCTTTTGGTCCCTGGAAAGAATAAGTTTTTCCACTTTACATTTATGAATGGTAAAATGCTTTAACTTCACGTCCCTTGTTAACTCTTGGCTCATCTTGTGCATATTCAACACAAACTCATTTAAGTTAGACACTCGGCTAAGTTCAGAATAGTATGAGAATCGATAGTACGTGTTGTTATATCATTTGTTACCGAATTAACTTGATACACTGTATTGCTACTCAAAAATTATCATTTTTTCATTACTTTATAAAATTTACGCGAGTATTTGACGTATTTTCTAAACATATAACAAAATTCTAATTGAGTCGAATCTGTACATTAAATATTTTCGGAAAATCTTATTGAAATATTATGGATTATTATCAATACAGACGCGGAATCTAGAGTTTTTAGAATTCTTGTCTGTCTGTCTGGGAACGCATCACGAGGAAACCACTGGAGAGATTTTAATGAAATTTGGTATGATGATAGCTTGTTATCCGGGTCAACATATAGGGTACATTTTACTGCGGGAAAATATCTCAACTCTGAGAAATCTATACTAACCTTAAAAGATAGGGACGATCCCGGACAGAGCGAGGGTGAGTCGCTAGTTAAATACAAAGCAAAAAGCGCCGTGAACAAAAAAGATCAGAATGATTTTCATGTAAATATTGGTAATTTCAATCAGAAATAAACATAGAGAATATACATTTGAACAATTTAAATGCAATCTATACTTACGCTAGAAACTTCGTAGCACCAACGATTTCTAAGAAACTATAGGCTGTCGTGCTGCGAGCCCATAAAGCGATGCACATGCAAACTAGTCGTTTGAATCAAAGTCTCCGCAATAATATTATACATAATTTCAACTGAACTTAACAAAATTATTTGAGCATTCAGTGTAACATAAAAACTTTGGATTTAACTGCGCTAATAACTCTTTTCTTATTGATCCAAATATTTTTTTATTGCTTCAAAAACACATTAAAAGTATTATATTCTACCTAAAAAAGTGGATTTTTCGTCAATGTTTACGGAAGCATTCTGTTATACAATCTTTACCTGTTATATCCAAAATAGATATTTAGGAGATCAAAAGGGAAAAAAACTGAATTCTTAATGTACACGTATTCATCATTATTTAGATTTGAATCAAAAGGCTTAGTCAAGTTCAATTTTTTACAATCATTATTTGCTAATATTCAAAATAAAAGTGATAAATCACGTGATAAAAAATATATCTTGTTCATATTTATTACCTACATTATATTTTATAATTAACCCCCGACGCAAAAGAGGGGTGTTATAAGTTTATCGCTTGTATCTGTGTGTTCATCTGTGGCTTTGTAGCACCCAAACGGATGTACTAATTGTAATTTAGTTTGTTTTGTTTGAAAGGCGACTTGATCGAGAGTTTTTTAACTATAAATTAAGAAAATCCGTTCAGATTTTAGCAGGCTATCAGCTTTTTTTAAACGATAAAAGGATATGAGAAACTACCACAGATCTAATCGGTCTGAAACTTGGTATCCCGTTACTTCAATGACATTGCGATGATATAGTAACCTTGGCCTGATGCTGCAGCGTCATCTGGAATCTGCAAGATACTTTACTCTTTACTAAAATACTGTAGAGATCGTGTTTAGGATCATTTAAATGGCCTCATTGGATAGGTTATTGTGTTGAGAGTGTTTTTTATATTTTTAATTTAATTTCTAATGTTAAATGTTGATGATTATAGAATGTTATCGCCAGGTATTATTAAAAATAACAGGTACAGGATATTTTGCAAGGAAATTGTTTTTCGAAAAGATAACTGTTTAATTATTGTCAAAATTGGCTTCGGAGATTTTAATTTGATCCTTTTTACGATTACATTTAAGTGCTCATACGTGCTATGCTCCGTATAATTAATTGCTCCACTCATAGGGGCCGTAGCGTTATATTAGATAATAAATAATCGATAATCTTCCACAACTAGTTAGCTATTCTCTATATAGATATCATCCAAATTGAACTTTCTATATACCTACAATATTATACAATATCTGTTTCAAATATTTTTATCTATACATATAATAAAATTGTAACCAAGCCAAATCTGTACATTAAATATTTTTTGGAAAATCTTATTGAAATAGTCATTATTATCGATTTAGAATTTTTGTCTATCTGTCGGTCTGTCTGGGAACGCATCACGAGAAAACTACTGAACAGAACTTGATGAAATTTAGTATGATGATAGCTGGTTATCCGGGTCAACATATACATATAGTTTTTACTGCGGAAAACTATCTCATTTCTGAGAAATCTATATTAACCGTTAAAACGTACCTAGGGGCGAAACCGAGTGGAGGGAGGGTGAGTCGCTAGTTATCTATATACATATACTTAAATAGAAAAAACAAAACAGTTCCTTTTTCTCACCTGTTTGTCAACCGTTTTTTTTTTGTTTTTGTATATTACTCGTAGTTATTGATGAGTGTTGTCATTTTTTTTTTTTGGAAACAGATATTTTTTTTATGTATAATTTAATCATTATACAAAAAATACTGTTTATATTTTATCAGGTAAATAGATATCGGACTGAGAACGAACAAACCGTTGGCACTATTGTGGGCATCGGTCTTAATGGGGCAGGATCACTAATGCACTACTTGAAAACTTGAAATTTAAGTTAAATAGAAGATGCAAGTTTTCTGGAAGCTTGAAAAAATTTAAAGTAACAATTACGGAAATTGATATTTTAGGTTCCGTTTGTATCGCCACAGTCAAATCCCATTGGACTATCACTGTTTTTAAATTACAAAACCACATGTTTGGTTTGAAAAGAGGATGAAATAGTCGTATATTTAACTGAACATTTATGCTTATGATGCTTATATATAGTATAGTAGTGTTATCTACATGACATTACTTATTAATTTTCTTAATAAAACAAGTCTTAACAGAGTTTGTCAGTTAATTTTAAGTTAGTTAAGTAATTTAAAATTCTAAAGAATCCTTGTTTCAAATTTTGATTTCAGAAAAAAAATTACCTATGCTAACCTCTCGACCATAAACAACATACATACATACGTACATGTATATGCGAAAAATCGCTTCGATATTTTGTTCAATTTTCTTGCTAAAGAATAACAAAACAACAAAACAATGTTGCATATATTGAAAATAATCTAAAAATAAAAATAAAAAAATAAAAAATAAAAAAGTAAATAAATAAACACAACACAAATTTGTTTATTATTTTATATTAAATATGCAAAAAAACATACCTAAGCAATAAAAGCAACATAAATGCAATAATCAACGT
Organism: Fabriciana adippe; assembly: GCA_905404265.1. NCBI lineage: Eukaryota > Metazoa > Arthropoda > Insecta > Lepidoptera > Nymphalidae > Fabriciana > Fabriciana adippe. The sequence goes on along the minus strand of FR989997.1, from coordinate 1,949,049 downwards.
AAATAGTAAAAATTACTAATATAAATAATAATCTAAATACATATATAAAAATCAATTTCCGTTCGTTAGTCTCGCTAAAACTCAAAAACAGTTAGACCAACTTGAATAATTCTTTTTTGTTTTGTCAGGGGTGTATCAGGGATGGTTTAAGTATAAAAAAAATAACTAGAGAAAACTCAAAAAAATAGCTGGAAAATCGAAAAGTTCAGAACTGTTTATTTAGTACCAATGTATATATAATATATACATATAGTCTATCTATTCCATACTAACAGTTAAAACGTACCTAGGTATGAACCCAAGCGAAGCAAGGGTGGGTCGCTACTATTAAATATTAGTAAAAATTGTTCTTAATTCTTATTATATGATCCCCAATTCAATAAAATCATCGATGATCCCTTGCATTCTGACATAAAAACTCTCATCCACTTTTATCGGCATTTCTAAAATATCATCTTTACTAAGATCCGGTACGTCATCACATATGAAAAACATTGGCAGCATGTATAAAGTGTACATTAAAGCGTAGTCTAAACTACTTTGAAAACATGTATCAAAATCCTCTTTTGTACAAAGATCAATCACATCTATATTGAAATAACCTAAAAATTTTCTTAAGCTTTCAAAATAATAATCTTTAAGGTATATTAAATACTGTTTTCTAAAATTTCTATCGCTCGATGCATATAGGAAGTATATAAGATCTATTACAGGGCATCCGTAGTAGATTTGTTGGAAATCGATTGGTAACACTTCTACAATGACTCCATCCTGAAAAAGAAAATATATGTATATTGTATATGTTACACAAATTAAAAAAAATCTAGTTTATTAAATTTTATTTATTTATGATTAGGGCCACATTTAGGTATAAAGTAATACCTAAATTATGATTTTATACTCGCTTGCCGTCTATAATTCATTGTATTCACCTCTTTTTAACGTCCCACTGCTGGGCACGGGACTCTCTTCAATACGAGGGATTAAGCTATAATTTATTGGAAGTGTCATATTAGAAACGTTTATTACATTTTAAAATTTTATCTTAATCGGAAGAATCTGGTATTGTGAAGTAGTTTTCGAAGTTTATTAGATCATTGCAAAAAGTCACACATATACTTTGCCAAGGCAAGGACGGGTCACTATTTTATTTTTAAAGCCTATATAATATCAAAATATTTTTTTAAATATTTTATTATTACTAATGTAACAATACATTACGAGTCGTTAGAAAATCAATTAGGTATCCTTTCATTTACTCACGCCACAATTCCAAATAAATTTTCAAGCAAAATAAATTACTTACGCAGCAAATTAAGCTCGTTGCAATTTGTGGAAATTATTTCGAAACGTATTCGTTTTTCTTAATAGATACAATTTAAATTAATTTATGTAAACTAGTGGATCACCCTCGCTTCGTTCGGATTCGCCTCTAGAAAAACAAAAACAAATCTATCCCACGGCAATCGTCCATTTTTCCGGGTTAAAATGTATGTGCTATTTCAAACTATAATCTATCTCTGTGACAAATTTCATCCAGATCGGTTTAGCCGTTCTGGCGTGATTGAGTAACATCCATCCATCCATCCAAACTTTCGCATTTATAATATTAATAACTAGCGGCTCACCCTCACTTCGCTCGGGTTTGCCTCTAGGAGAACAAAAACAAACCTATCCCACGGGGGCCATACATTTTTCCGGGATAAAAAGTAGCCTTTGTGTTATTCCAGATTATAATCTCTCTCTGTGGCAAATTTCATCCAGATCCGTTCAGCCGTTCTGGCGTGATTGAATAACATCCATCCATCCAAACTTTCGCATTTATAATATTCATTAATAATTAATAATTCATAGGATGATTCGAAACTACATGAAATTACTTCAGTGCATTAGGTATTGATTTCTCGGTTAATTAGTTGCCTATTTATCGCATAACTCGGTAAATACCATAGAACTTCGTCAAATATTTTACTTATGTACTGTATTTGAGATATGTATTGTATGTTTGCATAAAATATTCTCTATTGAATATTTTTTTATAAGTAAATACTGAATATGCTTTACTGTGTAAGAAATGAGATAAAATGAATTTTATTTGCGATACACACTGGTTTAAGAAGACATTTGGACTAACCACAATGATATTATTATTACTATTTGTGTTACTTTCTTAGATTTGCGCGAATATTTGACATTTTGAATAAAACTAGATATTTTAGATTTTAGAATATTGGATAATTTATTAATAATTACAAATTTGAGAAAAAATCAAGTAATCCTCCACGATAACGATTATCAACGGGGGGAGTTTTTATCGAGATAAGAACCTGTATGAACATTGCACAAATTCGGATATCTAATCGCTGACCTTCATTGCACTAGACAAAATTTGACTCATTCTCATAGTGATCTCACGGTATTCATGACAAAATACCTATATATAATTATATTCGAAGTAAGCAGTAATATAAAAAATCAGGAGTAGAATGAGTTTGACAAAGTTATGTCATCGCAGTGTCAAAACTTTGCTCATTAATACCAAACGATTGATACTTGAGGTGCGAAGGAAAAATAAGGATAATAAAGTTTTATTAATGAATAACTTTAGTCAATACTATCAATTAAAACCATAAACTTGTGAAAACATTTGTTTTGGAAGTCTACTGGGAAAAGTATTATGAAATAAAGAACTAAAGAAATTCTATGATTAATATTGTTGTTATATAAAAATAAATTGACTTACTGTTTCTCTCATTAAAATGTTAGTCATTTTGTAATCTCCATGGCATAAAGTTTTGAACGGCATATCTGTCCCATTCATATATTTCGGATATTTCTCTAAAGACGAATCAAAAAAAGTCCATATATTCTTTTTAGTTTCCTCATCTAATTTCGCTACTGACACTTTACACATTCTTCTTATTAATTCGTTCCAATACTCATCGTAAACAAATGATTGTTTTATTGATTTAATTTTCGCGTCAAAATATTCTGACCTTTTTCTTTGCAACACGCAGGAAAGACCGTGGAATCTTGCAAGTTGCTCAACAGATAGCTTAGCGAATTCTATCGACATAACATCCAACCTGAACATTGTTTTGAACCCCTTCTGAGTTAAGTTCTCAAGTATTATAACCTCTGAATTTGTTTCATCGTAACTTTTAACTAATTTAAATCTATCTTGCAAAGGAATATCGGCTTCATCTTGTAATTCATAGAATATTTTGCCAAGTTCTGTGTAAAGAAATGCTTCTTTTGCGTAGACTTCTGGTATTGAGTATACTTTAAAATCATGGTTGTAAATTATGTGTTTTAAAAATATATTAGTTTCTGTATAAACTTCTTTCTTTTTCCCCTTTATGTTTATTTCATATAGCTCACCCAAAAAATTGTTTCCTCCTGTTGATATTTTTCTGGCTTCAACATCGTATGAAATATAACCTTGCTTTTGTATAACATTAAATATTCGTTCTACAATTTTTTCTGAAAATTCTTTATGCAATTTCACTTTGTCACATTTATAATTAATACGATCCATACTGAACTATGAGAATTATTGTAAAATATTAAGAAAAAATGTTATATAAACAGCACACAATAAAACAAATATCTAATTTAATCAGCATTGATAGGTGTGATAAAACGTCACTCAGTTGAACAAACCATGAGACATTGACTGGTAACATATTCACCGTATTTTGTACGCGATTGCACAACTATACATAATATGCAATCTTACAAATAAAAATAAACTTTACGTTACGAGGAAGTAAATTTTAAATGCTTTAACTGATTTCGATTCTATATCCTTTTCTATGTTAAATTTCTTTTTTGTTGGTCTAGATATGGTTTTATTATCGTTTTACGGTTCTTTACACTGAGAGTACACACACTGGGCGACCGCGGCCAATACCATGACCGGAGCGACTGAATATTAATATGATGATCAAGGACGTATCACGTTCAATAGCAATGTAGTTGGTAACAGACCGTCGCGTCGCGTCGGCTACTACTCAGCGATGGGTCTGTGTGCTATTTATCCTATGCCGTCTATCAACCTGTCTTAAAGTTGAAGGGCTATATTGTTTACAAAAACTAATTAAAAGTGTTTGTTGACATTAATTCATTTTATTAAATTTCTGTAACATTGAAATATTTGATTAAAATTTTCTTATAAATATAAACTTATATAAAACTCTTACTAAGCGAACAACTTTGGTTATCATGATTGATTTTCAACAATGATTTTCACAAACTCCATTCTTCTGATTCTGATTCCAGAAAAAATGTTTAATTACATCTTATAGTTAGATATGAAAAAGATAATAACAAATAAAACAATATTTTGTTATATAACATAATTATAAAAATTAAATTATAATATTCCCCATTCCATGTATTCTTCGATAGTCTCATTAACCCTAACTTTATAGATATCATTAACCTTCGCAGATGTCACATTTTTATCAGTTTTTATAATCTCTGGTTCATCTGTCAAACAGAGAGGCAACACATTCAGGGTAACCATAAGCCCATAAATTAGATTTTCTTTAAAATCTTTTTCAAAGACACTTCTTGGATAAAATTTGTTTATGTCCACATCAAACATCTCCAAATGCCTCGTCATAGTTTTGTGATAAAGATCCTTTAAATTATCCATATGATTTTTTCTAAATTCTCGATCAGTTCCAATATAAAGAAAGTGTAAAATGTCTAAAATTGGTGAGCTATAACTCACCATTTGATAGTCAACCATTATTGTTTCGATCTCTTCATCGATCTGTAAAGATAAACCAAAAATATTTTATAGATCTTTATTACGAAAATTTAATATAATATTGCTTAAGGAACGGTTGCTTATTAGTAGCGCGTTTGCTTAATGTTTAATTAAATTAACAATAATTGACTTTTTGGAACCAAATAGATGCACTTAATCTATTTTTAATAGCTAGTAACCCCTATTTGCAGCCACTGTTACATAAGCAGGCTAATCTAAAAGCGGATTTATGTTTTGGATTATACTTACATTTCTTCTAAATAATATATTGTTCATCCTAAAATCTCCATGACATATGCATTTCACCAATCCCATTTTGCCTGTTAAATATTTCGGAACTTTTTTTAATGCTTCTTCTATAATATACTCTTTTCTAGATTGATTGTTATGCTTAACATATTCGAAAGAATTTTCAATGGAAGAGCGAATGAACTTGTTCCATATATCGATTATAATTTCATTCTCTTCACTGAGTGTATTTGATGGTTTAAGAGTTTTGATTTCTTTCTCAAAATAATCTGGTCTCTTTTGTTGCAAAATAAAAGAAAGAGCATGAAGTTTTGCTAGCTCCCTAATTGCCGCTTCGGTAAAATCCAATGGCATTAAATTAAATCTATTTAGTACTTTGAAACCTTTTCGAGACAAGTTTTCTAAGATGATTACATGAGAATTGCAATCGTAACAGTAGGCTTTCCTTAGCCGTTCACTGTTTGGAATACTAGCCTCATTGTAAAGCTCGTCGAATATATTATGAAGTTCAGCATACATGAATGTTTCTCTCTTGTAACAAGCATCAATATTGATCATTCCGTCAATTATTCCTGTTTCTGGGACAATATGTTTGACAAATATGTTTAGCTCTTTCACACCATCTTTAGTTTTGCCTTTTATGTCAACCTCTATCAAATCGCCCAAAAAATTACCACCATTTGTCGTGATTGGATTATAGCAAATTTGTAAGGTTATGTAATTTTCGTTTTTGATAACCTTTTTCATGGACTGTCCTATAATTGGGCATAAACGTATTTCCTCAGGAGTATTGCTATACGTATTAGTTTCCTTTGCAAAACGAACACATGTTCTCTGCTCAAACTCCATTTTGAAAAGACTACTTAAAGTTCTATGATGTTATTTTTTTCGTTACGAGAATTTATATAATCTAGTGCATATTATATTTTTTCTCCTTGTTTAATTAAACATAACGCTTGCTTTACACTGTTTTACTAACAAAATAATACTCATTTTATAATATAATATATACGAAAATTATTTCACATTTTTTTTACAAGAAGCTGTAATAAAAAAATTGAAAAAAGAATAAGATTTTATTAACAACAATTAACAGAAACATAGCTAGTACCGACATGGAAGGCAGTTCTGCTGGGAGGATAACATATTAATCAGAATTTAAGAATAAATATAGTGTTTATATATTTTTAATATTAATTTAGCTAGTGTCAAGGTAAACGCGCCTTATTAGTCAAGGTAAACATGATGCAACAGAATGTAAAATGAGTTTGCTTAGTGGCTTTACAAAACAACAGTTGTAACATTTGGCATTTACAATCAAATATTTGAAGATTTTTATCAAGGTAATCAAACAAAATGGTAATAAATAATATTTATTATTATTTACATATATTATTTTTTCTGGCAGTCGTAGCCCAGTGGTTAGGTGCTCGCTTGGGAAACCGAGTGAAGCGGATTCAAATCCCGGGTCTCACACCTCTGATATTTTCATCAGCGAATCATTTTCCAACATGATTATCACTTGTCTTACGGTGAAGGAACATCGTGAGGAAGCCTGCATATCTGAGAGAACCTAGCAAGTTTTCAAACCTATTCGAAAGACATGTGCAGGCAAACCAGAACGTATTCGAAAGACATGTGCAGGGCGTCAACACGCACTTGGCCAGCGTGGTGGACTATGGCCTGATCCCCCTTGGTATTTAATATGCCCAGCAATGGGATGTTAAAAAGGGCTAAATACATATATTATTCTTACGTTTCGCAAGATGTTGTGACTAAGTCTGGAAATACAAACATTCTATTTGTTTTATTTTGTAAACTACTTTTTTTAAAAAAGCTTATTTTTAATGATTTTTAAGTCGATTAACATTAGTGGTATACGGTAAACGGAATATTCTGTTATTATGTTCTTTTGGTCGATTACATTTTTTAGCCCCCGCCGCAAAAAGAGGGGTGTTATAAGTTTGACGTCGGTGTCTGTCTGTGGCATCGTAGCACTCAAACAGATGGACCGATTTCGATGCGGTATTTTTCATTTGAAGGCCAGTTTCCTTGCGGTGGTCCTTAGCTATGTTTGATTAATATCGGTCTAGCAGTGTAAAAGTATCAGCTCTTTTCCAAAATAATGTAAGACATTTTGGCGTACGATTACTCGATTAAGTGCTTCACGCGTGCCAGTGTAATCGTTAAATGACAATTGATTGATAACTTCGACCTAATGCTGCAACGAGAATGGTCTCCAGAGAACCCAACTTTTCGAAAACTCACAGCAGACATATCATTTTTTTTGGGTTCAATAATTAATTTGAATGAGTAGGTACCTTGCAGGTTATGATCTGGCAATATGGTCACGTTGATCTGGTGCTGCAACCAGGATTATGGTCTACAGAGAACTGCATTTTACATTAAAAAGACTGTCTTGACAACAGTTTTATCACTATTAGATGTATTCACAACGAAAGATCTAGAGACAAAAACAATATAAGCCTGAAGGCATATATGGGCATTAATTAAATGTGAATTTTAGCCAGTGATAGGTCTGTAATGTACCTATCACTGTTACCGCCTTCACCGCTGGGAGATACTCCAGGCTTATGTAATATTTATTTATTATAATCGCTTAGTTTTCTATATTTATTGTATTGTCCTATAGGTTAGTTCAGTTTAAAAAGCTTAAAATAAAAATAAAATTTAAAATTTAAAAACCCCCTACGCAAAAAATACTTTACTAGTTTAAGGAACAACCCTTACAAAAGTAAAGAAAAAAAAAATGTCCTTTATCAGTCGTTAGAAACCATATAATAATAATAATGTCCTCCTGACCGATTCCGGCCACGGCGGCCAATGTCATTGAGACTAGCCAACTGCGCAGGAGATATTATAGTGCACAAATGTACGCGCAGACACAAGTGCACTCTCTATTCCTGTCACTCTCATACTCCGGTGGGACGACTACTCGACACGACCGGTGAGAGTTAAGGCGCAGGACCGACGGCTTTACGTGCTCTCCGAGGCACGGGGGTGAAACACCGCCAACTTCCCAACTCCGGGCTGTTACTGAGGCTTACTATACAGAAAGACTCAATAACTAAACTTGGCCCGACCCGGGACTTGAACCCAGGACCTCAGGATGTGCAGCCGTACATGCTAGCCACTACACCACCGAGGCAGTTAGAAACCATATAAACAAATGTTTATCGAAACGTGAATTGAAAATATTTAACAAGCCGTCTCTAAACATTATATTTTCTGATGAAACTTAACAATAAACTATATACTCAATTTAACGATATTTGTTTTTCAACATTCCGAAATATACGTAGATTTTTTTGTAGTGATTTAAAGTCGCGGCGGGGTATCGCTATGTAACAAACTTTAAACACCGATTGCGTTCTCAGAGGCGGTCATGATATCCTCTGGTGTACAATGTACATGTATGTGGACAAGCAGCAATATCGATTCTGAACTAGAGAACTATTAGAAATAATGCAGATTGATGTTCATTATACGCCAATAATAAATGATAATGTCCTCCGTACCGTTTTCGGCCACGGCGGCAAATCTGACTGAGACGAGCCAACTGCGCATGAGAAATTATAACTGTACAATAATAAATGCACAAGTGTATGCGCAGACACAAGTGCGTTCTCTATTCCTTTAACTCCGGTCATTAGGCGGAGGACAAACAGATTTACGTGCTCTCTAAGGAACAGGAAATACCGCTAACTTTCCAACCCTGCGTTGTTATTGAGAATTTCTTAAGAGAAAACCTCAACATCTTGGTTCGATTTGGGGCTCGAACCCAGAATCTTCATATCTACAATCCTACATGCTAGCTACTAGACTACCGAGGCTGTTGAATACTACTACTATAACATTACATACATAGAGTAGATTTTCATGCCACTGGCAATAGTGTGATTCAGTCTACTTAGGGTCATTGCTCCTTCACTTTGAATTTCATTATATATAATATATTATACATATATATTATATAATAGTATTATACATATATTCGCCGACTGCCTCGGTGGTGTAGTGGCTAGCAAGTACGGCTGCACATCCTGAGGTCCTGGGTTCGAGTCCCGGGTCGGGCCAAGTTTAGTTATTGAGTCTTTCTGTATAGTAAGCCTCAGTAACAGCCCGGAGTTGGGAAGTTGGCGGTGTTTCACCTCCGTGCCTCGGAGAGCACGTAAAGCCGTCGGTCCTGCGCCTTAACTCTCACCGGTCGTGTCGAGTAGTCGTCCCACCGGAGTATGAGAGTGACAGGAATAGAGAGTGTACTTGTGTCTGTGCGTACACTCGTGCACTATAATATCTCCTGCGCAGTTGGCTGGTCTCAATGAGATTGGCCGCCGTGGCCGGAATCGGTCAGGAGGACATTATTATTATTATTATTATATTCGCCGACCCACAGGACAACTAAATGGGAAAAGTTAAGTTATTATTTATTACTGAATTTTGCAAGTGGCTTCGCTTGCATGATAAGCGGGACAGGGATCAAGAGTAGCATATCCAAACCCAAGTCCTAGCCAAATTTTATTGAAATCTGCTCAAAGGCTTAAGAGTAAAAAGGTTACAGATAGAGTTATTTTCACATTTATAATATTACATAGTATGTAATCAGCATTGATAGGAGTGATAAAACGTCACTCAGTTGAACAAACGATGAGACATTGACAGGTAATATATTCACCGTTTTTTTTACGCGATTGCATAACAATTTTTTTTGTTGGTCTAGATATGGTTTTATTATCGTTTTACGGTTCTATACACTGAGAGTACACGCACTGGGTGACCGCGGCCAATACCATGACTGGAGCGACTAAATATCAATATGATGATCAAGGACTATCACGTCCAATAGCACTGTACTTGATAACAGACCGTTGCGTTGGCTGCTACTTAGCAAAGGTTCTGTGTACTATTTAGCCTATGCTGTCTATCAAACTGTCTAAAAGTTGAAGGGCTACATTGCTTACAAAAACTAATTAAAAGTATTTGTTACCATTAATTCATTTTATTAAATTTCTGTTACAATGAAATATTTGATTAAAATTTCCTTATAAATATAAACTTATATAAAACTCCGTGTATTAAGCGAACAACTTTGATTATCATGATTGATTTTCAACAATGATTTTCACAAACTCCATTCTTCTGATTCTGATTCCAGAAAAAATGTTTAATTACATCTTATAGTTAGATATGAAAAAGATAATAACAAATAAAACAATATCTTGAAATATAAAATAATTATAAAAATTAAATTATAATATTCCCCATTCCATATATTCTTCGATAGTCTCATTAACCCTAACTTTATAGATATCATTAACCTTCGCAGATGTCACATTTTTATCAGTTTTTATAATCTCTGGTTCATCTGTCAGACAGAAAGGTACCAAATACAGGGTAAGAATAAGCCCATAAAGTAGATTTTCTTTAAAATCTTTTTCAAAGACACTTCTCGGATAAAATTTGTTTATGTCCACATCAAACATCTCCAAATGCCTCGTCATAGTTTTGTGATAAAGATCCTTTAAATTATCCATATGATTTTTTCTAAATTCTCGATCTGTACCAGTATAAAGGAAGTTTACAATGTCTATAGTTGGTGAACCAAAATGCACCATTTGATAGTCAACCATTATTGTTTCGATCGCTTCATCGATCTGTAAAGATAAACCAAAAATATTTTATAGATCTTCATTACGAATGTGTAATATAATATTGTTTAAGGAACGGTTGCTTATTGGTAGCGCGTTTGCTTAAAAAAATCAAGTGACGCAACGATTTGAAACTGAATTTGAAATAACTAACGTTTTCATATGCGCATTATATTTCTAACTATATTATCCAAATTAGATTATGGCCTAAGATCCGGCTGCAGGATTGCTGTTTATCGAGTATTTGATAGAAATCATTTTGCTTATATACAATAATAAAAGGGACAATATGATTTGACCGGGGTACCAATTTAAATGTGCCCGCTAGTATGTTTAATTAAATTAATAATAATTGACTTTTTGGAACCATATCGATGCACTTGTTATTAAAATAAATTATACTCCATTTCACAGAAATATACGCAGAGAACTTGAAAAGTGATATGTGCCGTTGCGCACTTGGCCGCAACCTCTTCGTAGCCAGGTGTAATAATATTTTGTTAAATTTATACGTTCCTGACGTATATTCATTATTTATATATAAAATTAAATATTATTATTTTAATTAAACATACTAACGGGCACATTTTAATAGGCACCCCGGTCAAAACATAATGTTGTCCCTTTTATTATTGTATATAAAAAAATGATTTCGATCAAATACTCGATGAACGTAGCGATCTTGCAGCCGAGCAGAAATTTTGATGCTGCAGTACGGTATAATACTGCTTAACCCCTCTCATATAGCTTGGGGTTAAAATTGAATAATTATTATTATAATTATGTCTTTTATTTAGTTATGTAAGCAGATAAAGAGAAGATAGTAGTTTCTCTTTTAATGGAAGAATGAGTTAAATAAGTTTAAAAGTCTAGTTTTCAATATGACCCGAATCTATAGGCGGATTTATGTTTTGGATTATACTTACGTTTCTTCTAAATAATATATTGTTCATCCTAAAATCTCCATGACATATGCATTTCACCAATCCCATTTTGCCTGTTAAATATTTCGGAACTTTTTTTATTGCTTCTTCTATAATATACTCTTTTATAGATTGATTGTTATCATTAACACATTCGAAAGACTTTTCAATGGAAGATCGAATGAACTTGCTCCATATATCGATTATAATGTCATTCTCTTCACTGACTGTATATGATGTTTTGAGAGTTTTGATTTCTTTCTCAAAATAATCTGGTCTCTTTTGTTGTAAAATAAAAGAAAAAGAGTGAAGTTTTGCTAGTTCCCTAATTGCCGCTTCGGTAAAATCCAATGGCATTACATTAAATCTATTTAGTACTTTGAAACCTTTTCGAGACAAGTTTTCTAAGATGATTATATGAGAATTGCAATCGTAACAGTGGGCTTTCCTTAGCCGTTCACTGTTTGGAATACCAGCTTCATTGTAAAGCTCGTCGAATATATTATGTAGTTCAGCATACATGAATGTTTCTCTCTTGTAACAAGCATCAATATTGATCATTCCGTCAATTATTCCTGTTTCTGGGACAATATGTTTGACAAATATGTTTAGCTCTTTCACACCATCTTTAGTTTTACCTTTTATGTCAACCTCTATCAAATCGCCCAAAAAATTACCACCATTTGTCGTGATTGGGTTATAGCAAATTTGTAAGGTTACGTAATTTTCGTTTTTGATAACCTTTTTGACGGACTGTCCTATAATTGGGCACAAACGTATTTCCTCAAGAGTATTACTATACGTATTAGTTTCCTTTGCAAAACGAACACACGTTCTCTGCTCAAACTCCATTTTGGAATGACTACTTGAAGTTCTATGATATTATTTTTTTCGTTACGAGAATTTATATAGTCTAACGCATATGTTCTATCTCCTTGATTAATTAAACATAACGCATGCTTTACACTGTTTTATTAAATAAATAATACTCATTTTATAATATAATAGATACGAAAATCATTTCACATTTTTTTTACAAGGAACTGTTATAAATAATTTGAAAAAAGAATAAGATTTCATTATTACAACAATTAACAGAAACATACATGACAATAAAAATATATTTAATAAAGAACTTTAGAGGAAACATTTCAACTCGTATCTATAAGCATTTTTGAATGGTCAATTTAATTTAAATATAAGCAGTGTAGTCTCTCCGTGAGGAACCTACTACCGACATGGAAGGCAGTTCTGCTGGGAGGATAACATATTAATCAGAATTGAAGTATAAATATAAAATTTTTATATGTTTTTTTATAATAATTTAGCCTGTGTCAAGATGAACGCGCCTCATTAGTCAAGGTAAACATGATGCAATAGAATATAAAATGAGTTTGCTTAGTGGCTTTACAAAACAACAGTTGTAACATTTGGCATTTACAATCAAATATTTGAAGATTTTTATCAAGGTAATCAAACAAAAAAGATAAAAAATAATATTTATTATTATTTATGTATATATTATTATTATTTTTTTGAGGCAGTGGTAGCCCAGTGGTAACGCGCTCGCTTGGGAAACCGAGTAAAGCGAGTTCAAATCCCGAGTCTCACATCTCTGATATTTTCATGTGCGAATCATTTTCCAACATGATCACCACTTGTCTTACGGTGAAGGAATATCGTGAGGAAGTCTGCATGTCTGAGAGAACCTAGCAAGTTTTCAAAACTATTCGAAAGACATGTGCAGGCAAACCAGAACCTATTCGAAAGACATGTGCAGGCCGTCAACACGCACTTGGCCGGCGTGGTGGACTATGACCTGATCCCCTTGTATTTAATATGCCAAAAAAAAGGGCTAAATATATATATATATTATTATTACGCATTTGCAAGGTGATGTGACTTAGTCTGGAAGTACAAACATTCTTTTCGTTTTATTTTGTAAACTACTTTTCTTAAAAAAGCTTATTTTTTATGATTTTGAAGTCGATCAACATTAGCGGTATACGGTAAACGGAATATTCTGTTATTATGTTCTCTTCGTCGATTATATTATTTTAAACAATAATGAAACAATGATTGATGTTCATTATAGGTACACCAATAATAAATATTAATGTCCTCCATACCGCTTTCGGCTACGGCAGCAAATCTGACTGAGATGAGCCAACTGCGCATGAGAAATTATAATGGACAAGTGTGTGCGCAGACACAAATGCACTCTCTATTCCTTTAACCCAGTCATCAGGCGCAGGGTCAACAGATTTACGTGCTCTCCAAGGAACAGGAAATACCGCTAACTTTCCGACCCTGCGTTGTTGCTTAGATCGATCTTGGTTCGATCTAGGGCTCGAACCCAGAATCTTCATATCTACAACCCTACATGCTAGCTACTAGACTACCGAGGCAGTTGAATACTACTACTATAGCATTATACACATTGATTAGATTTTCATGCCACAGGCAATAGCGTGACTCAGTCTACTTAGGGTCATTGTTCCTTCACCTTGGATTTCATTACATATAATTATATAACTTTATATATAATAAAAAGATAAGTAGAAAAGCATTGTTAAATAATATTGTAAAATTTTAGGTTGTATATTAAAAGATTTTTTAATTTTTAATTCTAATTTACGTATAGTAGTTTGTAACAAAGTTGCATGGTATTATTTCAGTGAAAAATACATAAATCGCACGTGTAATACAAGTCTATTAATTTTTTATTCATCCTTTAATAGGACGAATAAAAAAAATTAATCATTCGTCCTTTATGAAATAAATAAATTGTAAGGAAGGACGAATAGTCAAATAAATAAGTAAGTAGAATAATTAGCTCGGCTCAGCTCGGTAGGTTAACGTTATTTTTTTTATTTTGCATACATAAACTCTTGCACCCAAAAATATTTTTTTAACCTTAAAAACTATTAAACTTGAAAACTGTTGGGATTTAAAAGAATAAGTTTCCAGTTCGGTAGGTTAAGGTTATTTATTTTTTTGTATATAGAAACACCTGCACCTAAAAATCACTTTTCACACATAAAAATTCTTGAACTTAAATATCGTTGGGATTTGAAAAATTAAGTTTTCAGCTTGGTATTATAAGATTTTTTTGCATATAGAAACTCCTGCAACTAAAAATAACTTATTTTACATTAGAAAATAAAAAAAAGTGGTAAGTGATCTATAATAGTCGGACGAATAATATATTTTTTATTCATCCGATTATCGGACGAATAGCAACAGCGTCCTTTATTTATTATTCGTCCTATTAAAGTACGAATAATTATTTTTATTCGTCTTTATTTTAGATACGAATAGTCTAAATTATAACAAGCAAAACAATACTTTAGTTTTCGAGAAGCACAGAAAATGAGTATAACTTGAAGGAATAGCAAACATACACAAATACAAACTTTGACATTTATAATGGTGGTCCAATGGTCATGGGAACTTATGTATATATATCTTGATGTATTTTCATGTGTTCTTGTGTGTGTAAATGTGTCGTGTACGATTCGCCGACCCACAGGACAACTAAATAGGAAAAGTTAAGTTATTATTTATAACTGAATTTTGCAAGTGGCTTCGCTTGCGTGATAAGCGGGATAGGGATCAAGAGTAGCATGTCCAATCTCAAGTCCTAGCCAAATTTTATCGAAATCTGCTCAAAGGCTTAAGAGTGAAAAGGTTACAGATAGAGTTATTTTCACATTTATAATATTACATAGTATGGATTCATTAATATATATTACTTATTTATTATATCTAAAAGCAAGCTCAATTTAACATGAGATTCTAACACGAGTAAATATCTTTTGTTTGAGAATAGTGAAGCTATATACACTAATACAACCACGAGACAATAGACCAACCCCATTTGTAAAGTGGGCCGACTTTACACAGAAATGTAATGTTGTATTTTTGTTATTATTTGTTTTCACATTTTTTGGAACTTTAGTTCTCATGTATAATTAAATGAAACTATATATTTATAAAAGAATAAATTACATACGTACGCTCAATTCCGTACTCGATAATAAATTTAATATTTTAATATTTTATGCGCTGGGAAACCAAACATGGCACTAACCTGCAACCGCAATCTTAAATCTTGTGCGTGTCACTTTTCTTGACGTTGTTCCCGGGAACTGAATTTTTCTTGTTTTCCTCTAATTTGGATTACTTTTAATATAGTGTAAATCTTAATTAGAAAGTTTTAGATGCGACTTCAAACTTGCGGCGGTTATGCCCACGACAACAGAGCGAGTAGTGTGCGAGTGTTGCCAGTTTTTAAAACGATTATTTGTGCGGGGTTCCCAGCTACAGATAAAGCTCAAACAACATACGTATATTCGTTGCAGGGTTTCTTTTTACTTTACTGAAAAAAATATAAAAATGATTGAGCATGTACGGCTGCAGATCCAGAAATCTTGGGTTCAAACTCCGGGTCGACCAATTAGGTTTAGTTTTTAGATTTTTCTGTCATGAAATTTTATGTAAGTGATAGTTTCGAAAGTTACCGCGGAGAACCTGGTGGGTAAAGTCGTTGGTCCTATACAAGACACATAGGGTTGTACCTAGCGGTGGATAGATATTTGTATGTATATCATATTGTTCATATACTCATTCACTCGAATGAGTCTTTAGTCTACGTCAACCACCGGTAGTTACTTCACGTGTCTCTCAATTGTTCCTAAATTATAAATTATAAGTTACCTATGTACTTACAGTTTACTTTCAATAAAAATAAAATTCTTATGTTGTTAAACACCTGGAGTAACATTTAAGCTGCTGTTTGATACTTACCATGATTGCTGCGAAGCATTCGAAACGTCGGGAATCAAAACTCAAAATAAATCCGGCTCGAAGGACCACTTTATGTTTAACAACACAAGAATTTTACTTTTATTGAAAGTAAACTGTAAGTACATAGGTAACTTATAATTTATAATTTAGGAACAATTGAGGGACACGTGAAGTAACTACCGGTGGTTGACGTAGACTAAAGACTCATTCGAGTGAATGAGTATATGAACAATATGATATACATACAAGTATCTATCCACCGCTAGGTACAACCCTATGTGTCTTGTACAGGTCCTGTGCGTGCCTTTAAAAGTCGCCAATTTGTCGTTCCATCGCAATTGAGTATGAAAAGAATAGAGTGCACTTGTGTTTGCGCATATTCTTGTGCACTATAATAACTCTTGCGCACATGACAAACCAGATAGGCTGCCGTGGCATAAGCCGGTCAGGGAAATATTAATTATTATCAATAGTGAACACCACGAGTTGAGATTATGTAAATGTGAACTGTAAATTATATACAATGTAAATTATTTGGGTCTAGTTCATAGCTTCTCTTATTATTGAGATTGCGTGATAAATAACTGTTTAAAATCTTACACTTCAAAAGAAAATCAGGAACTAATTAATTGTAAAAGAAAATCAAGAATTAGAAATTGCCAATTTTAAATATTTGCCCTCTCAGACTGAGAGACTGTCTCTCCCGTGACCATGATTGCTGTAAAGCATTTGAAACGTCCGGAACCAAAAATCAAAATAACTTCGCGAAAAAATCCAAAAAGATAGTTTTATTTAAAGTCTTAAATATTCATGTAAATCTAAGAAAGAATTAAATTTAAATGTCGTTAAGCATATGGTGTGATGGTCAGACGGCTTATTCGCATCGGTGTGACCTTGACTCAATCGACCCGTTTCACGAACATTCCGACGACATTTCACCGTTTACTCCAATACCGTCTTTCAACCTGCCCTTTAGGACCTTATCTGATAAGATGATAGAAAATTAGAATCGACCTTTTGAAATTTTTAGGCTTACAGATTACAGTTTTTCTGCGGAAATGTTGAAAACTCTTAGCGAATTGATCAAATGGATGGAAAGCTTTCATTTATGTAGCTTTTTAAATCCGTAACAAAATAAATTGAAAAAAAAAAGAAATTAGTGGTGCTACCGAAGAGCATATAAAACTGTTGCTTTTGTACCATTTCTCACCAGTCGTATCAAAATGTATGTATTTATATACCGACGATTCAATCACGCTGCACTCGTTTAGTATTGATTTCTCAGAGGTAAGATATTTTTCCACAGTAAAAGGTATTCTATATGTTGACCCAAAAACCAGCTATCATCATACCAAATTTCATCAAAATCTGTCCAGCAGTTTTCTCGTGATACATTCCCAGACAGACAGACAAAACAAATCTAAAAACTATGAACTCGGCCTCTGTATCGATAATAATGACCATTTCAATAAGATTTTCTAAAAAATATTTAATGTACAGATTCGACTCAGAAATTTATTATAATGCATAGATATCGAAATAGATTTGCTTTGCTTTGCGTCGGGTACCACCGACTTCAAAAGTATCTGATTAGGTATCTATAGTAAATGAAAACCAACGTTCAGTTATTTATTACTTTTTAGTGTCTGGAAGTCGGTTTTTATTTTTTTTTAATTATTTTTATTTAGTATGATGATATGGTTAGCCTCAATGTAATTTGCTTTCTTGACCGGAATCGGTCAGAACTTTTTATATTATAAATTGTGTTTTTTGCATTACACAATAATAGAGTAACAGATACATATATATATATATATATATATATATATATATATATATATATATATATATATATATATATATATATATATGTGTGCTTTTGATAGTTTATTGGTTGGAAAATTTTAACCTCTAGACAATCTGCAATCAAGACACTCTCGGTACTTAACATAGGTCTATTTATCAGTGCCTTTCGTAATAAATTGGCAATTATCAAAGAGATTCTGGAATGTTCCTTAATTTTGTAAAGTCATGATGATATAAGTTTTAAATAGTGTAAATAGTATATATCTATGTACAATGTACATAATCTATATATATATATATATATATATATATATATATAAAAGGCAAAAGTGATTGACTGATGTATCAACGCACAGCCCTTAAGGCTAGAAAATTGAAATTTCGCAAAAGGAATACGTGTATTCCTCATATGACGAAGGCATCCACTAAGGAAGAATTTTTCAAAATTCAACCCCCAAGGGGGTGAAATAGGGGATGTTTGATGCGTGGAAATGAGGGGAAAGTTTGTATGAAACTTTTTATTCCTTAGACATATTTGCATGAAATTTCGTCCCTTCCGTAGTTTGATCGCGAGTGAAGCTGCGAGTTCTGCTAGTATATCATAAAGTTGAAATTCATACCTTTGATTACTGAGTTATCTAATACTATCTTGTTTTTTAGACCAAAATAATTTATTATATGTTTTCCTTAAGCCATACTACTATCATTCGTAGATGTAAAAAATATTTGTATACATGACATTTTACTTAAACAAACAATATTTATCTTTATTTAAATTTTAATAATCTTATCATCTTAAAATTCATCTTTTATCTTAACTTAATAAATAAAATATTAAAGAATATTTCATAACATGTGTTACGTTGATACGTACACTTCAAAATAATAAAAAGTTACTAATAATAAAAAGCATCTTTCTTTTGCGATATGTACAAATACCATTAAATATTAATCTATACTAATATTATAAAGCTGAAGAGTTAGTTTGTTTGTTTGTTTGGTTGAACGCGCTAATCTCAGGAACTACTTATCTGATTTGAAAAATTCTTTTTGCATTAGATAGACCGTTCACTGAGGAAGGCTATAGGCCCGGCTATATATATCATCCCGGAAAAATTTGTTTATAAAACAAACATTTGTTTTTGTCTAGGGACGAACCCGAAGCGAAGCGAGGGTGAGTCGCTAGTTGTATGGTATATTTTGTGCCAAACTGTGAAACGTAAAATGAACTGAATAATTTTATGTATGTATAAACATCGCAATAAGTGCTTTACGAAGCACATTTTCAGAAACCGCGTGAATGTTTTTTATATTTGTTTCTACATTATCTATGGGAAGACTCAAATCAGAACTTGAAATATTGAAATATATTATTGACTTATTAAAAATTCAAGCTGAACTGGTCGCAAAGCTTTCAATATTTCAAAAGGCTGTTGCTATTCGTCTAATAATCGGATGAATAAAAAATATATTATTCGTCCGACTGTTGTCGATTATTTACCACTTTTTTATTTTCTAATGTAAAATAAGTGATTTTTAAATGCAGGAGTTTCTATGTGCAAAAAAAACCTTAACCTACCAAGCTTAAAACTTATTCTTTTAAATCCCAACGATGTTTAAGTTAAAGATTTTTTTTGTGTAAAAAGTGATTTTTAGGTGCAGGAATTTCTATATGCAAAAAAAAACCTTAACCTATCGAGCTTAAAACTTATTCTTTTAAATCCCAACGATTTTTAAGTTCAAAATTTTTAACGTAAAAAAAAAATATTTTATTTGCAGGAGTTTCTGTATTCAAAAAATAACCTTGACCTATCGAGCTGAGCCGAGCTTCTTATTCTACTTACTTATTTATTTGACTATTTGTCCATCCTTATTATTTATATATTTTATAAAGGGCGAATAAATATTTTATTCGTCCTATTAAAGTACGAATAGACACCCCGATTTCAAAAAATAATATTATAACATTTTTAAAGCTTTAAATTTTTTATTTTATTTTTTAGATACCCCGATTTCAAAAAATTATGTTATAACATTTTTAAAGCTTTAAATTTTTTATTTTATTTTTTAGACACCCCGATTTCAAAAAATAATATTTTTTTTATTTACTACCGAGTGCCTCTCTGGGTGCCCTTTTATATTTTTATAATATTATATACATATAAGTAGCGTCACGTTTTAACCACTTTTTTTATTAATATTAATACTTATTAATACTAGTACCTACTTATATGTTAAAAAAATATTACTCACTACCTTAAGTTAATGATTTGCCATATGATATAATAAATGATTTTTTTTATACCATCTTATGATCTCTTAATTATTTTTGCATAGTTCTCCCGACTAAGTGTCATTTTTTGAAAAAAAAAATAATAATTTTTCGTTAAAAAAATACTTTATTACGACGTTAGAATCATGTAACTCGGCTAACATGATTTTTTAAACTAACATACTAACTGGCTAACATCTACCTTATTTTTAAAGACTCTACTCTCTCGTTCTTTACTTTATATCCCACATTGTAAGTGTGCATTATTTAAATATACCGCCAAATCAAATTCACCGCCCAGTTTCACCCACTTAGGGGCTAAATTAAAAAAAAAAAAACTACAATACATGTTTATTTAATTGTATTAAAGAGCATTAATACCGAGTTTCAATTCTGATCATAAACAATTTTTTCCTCATGTAAACAGCACAACCCTGTTTTACCCTCTTAAGGGATGAATTTCGTAAAAAAAAATTATATTTGTGTTGTTTTAGATGTCATTTTAAAATTAAATACCATTTTCCGTACATCAATTACAGAGTTTCATACAAACTTTCATCCCCTATTTGACAGCCTTATAGGATGAATTCCAAAAAATGTTAAAATACGTATGTATTTATTTAATTGTATTGAAGAGCATTAATACCAAGTTTCAAGTAATTCTGATCATAATTAATTGTTTGCCCATATAAAATTTATCACCCCCTTTTACCCTCTTAAGAGGTGAATTTAAAAAAAAAATCTAATACATATATTTCTAATTTTCATCTTAAAGCTAAATACCACTTTCTGTGCATTTCGCGTTAAGAATGACAGAGTTTCATACAATCTTTTATCCCCTATTTTACCCCCTTAGGGGATGGATTTTGAAAAATCCTTTCTTAGCTAGCTTAGCCTACATTATATAAGGAATATGTCCTCCAAATTTCACGTTTCTACGACCAGCGGTTTAGGCTGTGCGTTGATCGATCAGTCAGTCAGGACAAAGCATTTTATGTATATTCTATATAATGAAAAAAATACGATGTTTTTAATCAATTTTAAATTTATTTTCATTGTGCGCATACCAAAGACAAATAAAGATTTCAAAGGCTTCTTTATCGGAGAAACGCTAAGAATTTTCGAATGACCTCGAATGTTAGCAACTAACATTCCTGTAATATCCGTTAATTGATTTCTTCAATAAAACAAGACGCCGGAAATGCGAATTGCAATCACAAAAAGTATTTTTGGGTTCAAAATCATGAGAACTTCCTTAATCAAGTAGAGAACAAATACGTATTAATCAAACTGTGAATTTGGGTACTAAAGGTAGTGGCCCTTGGACATGAAATCTTTAGAAGTTATTATATTTCTTTTTCCAAAATCTAAATCGTAACTATTCATATTTGTTTGTTTACACTTAGTCTTAATAATAAATGCAGTTTTATTTATTTACTAGCGACTCACCCTCGCTTCGCTCCGGTTCATCCCTAGGTTCGTTTTAATTTTTTTGAGTGAAACCCTAATTCTTTTTCTAAAATCAAAGTAGCCTAAGTTACTCCTTATAATATCAGCTATCAGTCAGTGAAAGTCCCGTTAAAATTGATCCAGCCATTTCGGAGATTAGCCGGAACAGATAGACAGACAGGCAAAAATTTTAAAAATTGAGTTTTTCTTATAATTACCGTATATAATTCCATATGCATTTAGTATAAAGCTGTTATTTTGACATTACAAACAGAGACTTCAATTTTATTTACCTGTATATATTTATTTATTTATTCATTTAAAACAGTACATGTATAACAAAAACAACTTAACGATAATAACTACATTAGTACAAAACTGTGTCGCAGTTATTCGCGCCCGCCTCAGAAGCGTCGTAAATGACAAAAAACTTAATGCTACACCGTTACTACAGTTTTACCATTACTTTGAGGAATTCTCTTGAAACCTTTATGGACTTCATATATTGATTCTATTTACCTGATTCCTGCGTAAAGGGTTTTAACTGGACGTTCATTTACTAGTTTCTACCAGAAACCTTTAAAAAAAAAAATGAAATGTTGCTTTTATATAGGCAAAGACAAAATAATTCAATACCTTTTTTTATTTTTTTCTCAACCGATTTTCTTTTTTTTTTTTAGATAATTAATCCCCGTAGTGAAAACTTAAAAAAATCACAAAATTTCTAATCTCCAGAATATTTTTCTTTTAAATAAAATGAATATACATAGATATACATATAATGAAGAATAAAGTTTGAATATTAATTAAAAAAGGAGGTAAGTCATGTTTGTCATTGTAAATAATAGGTTCCATAATATAAAGTACTAGCGATTCACCCTCGCTTCGCTTCGGGTTTGTCCCTAGACAGAAACAAATGTATCCCACGGGAACCATATGAGTGCGGGATCCGTATGACCCACGGGGACGCGATGATATATAGCCTATAGCCTTCCTCAGTTAACGGGCTATCTAATGCAAAAAGAATTTTTCAAATCTAATTAGTAGTTCTTGAGATTAGCGCGTTCAACCAAACAAACAAACAAACTCTTCAGCTTTATAATATTAAGTATAGATAAGAAAATATTTTTATACTTATACTCTTGTTTTGATGTCGACTTATATTTAAATAATAATTATAGCTGTATAGGAATATCGATTTTAGCCTCTTAATATATCGAGATAAATGAAAACATGTAAAAGATATCAACATTAAAAACAACGTTACAGTTTTTGCTCTGCTACATGAAGGAAGCCAAACCAAAGAATAGTATTATATTATGTGTTACCACTACATTAAATCATTAAACTTTCATGGTCGCTGTGAAAGATTTAGGAGATTTACCATATTTTTCTTGTTTACTTAGGAGTTCCCGATATTTTATTGACACGATTTGGCATCGTAGTTAAAATTACATGGACCACCATACAAAGTTTAAAATGATCATAATATTTAGTAAAATTTAGGCAGTGGTAGCTCAGTGGTAACGCGCTCGCTTGGGAAACCGAGTGAAGCGGATTCAAATCCCGGGTCTCGCACCTCTGATATTTTCATGTGCGAATCATTTCTAACATGATTACCACTTGCTTTACGGTGAAGGAAAACATTGTGAGGAAACCTGTATGTCTGTGAAAACATAGCAAGTTTTCGAAAGACATGTGAAGTCCGCCAATCCGCACTTGGTGGACTTTGGCCTAATTCCCCTCATATTGAAGGGGGGCCCGTGCCCACCAGTGGGACGTTAAAAAGGGCTGAATACATACATTACATAGTACATTTAGTAAAATACTTATGAAAAACATAAAATTTCAACGATTTCTTTTATTGTAGATCGCGTAAAAAGAAAATTATGTAAACCACAGTTTTCCTTATTTTTGGAACACGTTTTGTGTCATATTAAGATGATATATAGACGCATTCATCATTGCGACGAGAAGACAAACTTCGGTTAAATTATATCAAACTTCTAAGTTACATTTAGAGTACGTTGATTAAGCGTGACACTTTGCTAAATGTCTACAATTTAATTTATTGATGTATTGAAAACCTAAATATATGAATATGAAAAATTTGATTTCACTACATACTATAAAACAAAATCGCTTCCCGCTGTCTGTCCCTATATATGCTTAGATCTTTAAAACTACGCAAAGGATCTTGATGCGGTTTTTTTAATAGATAGTGATTCAAGAGGAAGGTTTATATGTATAATACATGCATAATATAGTAGAAACACTGATAATTTTAGAGGTTTCTAATGTAATGTCGTAAATAAACACATTTTTTTGCGCTTACACTGCAAACTCTGGCTGAACCCTACGAGATAGATTAAAATAATGTACTACAACTTTGTACACCTTAAAAAGGTCTACAAAAAAGTTTGCGATGGCATATGTCTATCTCTTAAGGATAACATACTATATCCAAGCTAGGGACGAATCCGAGGGAAGCGAGGGTGAGTCGCTAGTTTTAAATAAAAGTTTGTATGAATGCTAATAAAATATATAGAGGCAATACGTTACGTTATTTTGTAATAAAATTATACGATCAAAGTTGTATCGTAAACATTTTAGGATTTGTGTTAGAGATGTTTGGAAAAATAATAAAAGTTAAATTTATAGTTTTCATCTGTTGGACGATGAACAAATAGTTTCATCGCAAAACATGAGAGAACGGTCGAACGGATATCAATTAAAGCTTTTTTTACAGGACCGATGTACTTATTATTCAAATTATTATATAACTAAGCAGGCAACTTTAAATCAATTTAAATGTAATTATATCCATAATTTTCTACAGAAGCTTTTGCGAAACTGCTTTTAGATAACACTTTTGATGGTTTTTTAATCATCCTAAAGTATGTACACATGTACATAATATGAATATACCAAGTTGTGATGTGCTCGATTACAATAATTCCAAGTTAACATCATTATCACTTACGCCGAAAGAAAACATCATGAGAAAACCTGCATGTCTGAGAGAACATTATTAGTTTTCGAAAAACTATAGCCCTAATATGAAGGATATTGAAGATAATTCTGGCCCAGCAGTGGGACGTTAAAAAGGGCTGAATATTTTTTATGCTTCATTTCACATCCCAGATGTTAAACTTTACAATTATATTAGCTTTCTGAAAGCTATATCAAATTGACACGCGTAATTTTATTTACAGGTAAATAACAGAAATCGAATCCAATACCACCGAAAAATATTTGATATTATCCATAAACGCCAGATGTCGTCGCAATAAGTCTAAGGTCTTAAAAATACGAATTGTAAGAAAGTTATTCAAAATTCAGCAAAGTTTTTTAACGCGAGCTAATGGGCTCTGACATTAATAATGATCTCTGCGTAAACTTGATTTCTTATTTCTTGCAAAAAAAAATATGAAAATGAAACATTTTAATAAACTTGAGTCGGCTTAAAATAACAATATAGGTATCCTTCCATTTTTGGCTTACTAGATTTAGAAAGACAGAAAGTATAGAGCCGTTAATTGTATTAAATATTTTTCTGTGGAATGCCTGAGATAATCGAAGTACGAGTTATTAAAATATGTATAAAGACAATGCCAATGATCGTTGAAACCTATGGGTTTCACCACGTACCGACTTCTTTGCTGGTAGTTGCTAGTTCGATCATCGCACGATTTTTCAATTTTGTGAGCTGAAAGAATAGAATATAACTACATATTTATAACTACGACAACTTCTAAGTATAAGCCCAATAAATTACAATTTTATTATATACATTATCATAAATGGTTTAGAGACGGATAGAGGACAAACCATCAAAGAAAGTTTTTTTTTGTACTAGGAACTTTTGCTGGCTTTTACAGAATAATTCACCAAAGTTTCTTCGGATGAATGTTATAAGGACCAATGTCCTCTACAAATATACATTCAAAAAAAGGATAACCTGTTTTCACTTGTAATAAAGTATCCCTCGCTACAAACAACTTCTATTACCAACACTGGTATATTAAAAAAGATCAAGATGTTCAACCAAAAAAAAAACCTGACAAGTAGGTATTTTTTCCAAGAGAAATGATGATTTAAACTAAATTAAACTTTAACATAAGATGACTATGATTTTTAAGTGTAATTTTAGTTAAAATCGGCTAGTTGTTCCAGATAAAGTAAAAACATAAACAAAGATTGCGTTTATTTATATTTTACAGAGTTATAATGCAAAAAATAAATATTTAAGCCTAAAATGTATTAAAACCCACAAATTTTCTACCAAAACAAGCTTTATCCTTTGGACAGAAAATGGGTTAGCTGCACAAAAGCATGCCAAGACCAATCTTTTAGCGTTCCGTCCCAAAATATTTTTTCATCTTCAAAAACATGTTTGCTTAAACAATCTGATTGACGTTATTGCTCCAGATTAAAGTGCCATAAGGCAGAATTAATAACTCAATTTCTAGCCTTGACTGAAATAGGGGTAAAGTAAAGAGATGTTAATAACTTTTCATCTTATGAATCTCATCTTACTTCTTAATGAAGTTATAAATCAATCTATTCAACCTATACATATAATGAAATTGTAACTAAGCCAAATTTGTACATTAAATATTTTTATTGGAAAATCTTATTGAAATAGACATTATTATCGATACAGGGGCCGAATCTACATATAGTTTTTAGAATTTTTGTCTGTCTGTCTGTCTGTTACGGAAAAACCACTGGAGGGACTTTGATGAAATTTGGTACGATGATAGCTGGTTATCCGGGTCAACATATACGTTTTACTGCGAGAAAATATCTCATCTGTGGGAAATCTATACTAAACGTTAAAACGCGAGTCGCTAGTATGTTATATAAACTATAAATAAAGGGTTTTCTCAATGCGAAACGGTAAGGGGACATTTTTTTTTCCTGAAAAAAAGCTGAAGTACTAAAGCTCAAGTTATAATTAATGTATACACAACAAAACATCTTTAAAGCTCGTCCAATTTAAAGAATGGATAAAAAATATGATTTGAATGAATATTTTGTTAAAACACGTGTTTCATGTAAATATGTAAATATTATGCAAACGAGACTCTTTAGCGGTCTTTTTGAGGAGTGCTCTCGAAATTTACATTTTGATTTATAAATGCATTTCACAAACGGGAGCTGTACATAAATATAACGTACATTTAAATGGAACGAATAAATATCGATATGATTTCTTTTATTAGGTTTTTGAATTTTGATTCCATCAGTATTTATGACATGATATGCACGCGAAGAATGGCAGATTTTAAGATTAAGCTGACCGTCATAACACGACCAAAGTTCAGGACAAATACATTTATAGTGCGCTTAATTAAACCCGTGACCTCCTGGCAATAACGATAACATCTATTCGAAGAAGTAGTATATTGAAGAAAGTACGGAGTAAGTAAAATAAGGAGTACTTAACGAGATATTAGGCGGGTGATAGGTGGATTTAATTTTAGATATATTTTATATACAATCGTTAATATTTTATGTATGTATAAGGGAGATACTTTTAGTTATTTTGTTTAAATGTTTTATGCAAAAATATGTAAGCTTTAAACAATTTACTTCTTTCCAGATTACAATGGATGAGCGCAAACACCGAGAGTCTTCTTACAATGATATGAATACAATATGACTAATACAAATGCGATGCCCACCCAGAAGCAATGCCAAGCCATTCTGACCAAACGCTTCAAAAATCCGACCAAATTCAAAATGAACAGATCACTCATTACCATAAAAACATTGATAATCCTTGCTCTACTGCCTTATAGCTCAACTCTTAATTTACCCAGTGGAGATCCAGCTCCTGGAAGATCTCCTGGTCCACCTACCTTCAAGAATGTCGATATTGATAACCTAGAGACTAACTTGGAAGTGCCAGATGAAACAGTTTACGATGAAGTGACGACGAATGATGAAATTTCCTCAACGGTGAGTGAGTCAAGTGTAAGTGAACGTACGGTGGGCGACGCGTGTTCGTTCGCGAGCATCCCGAGTGACAGCGACGGTATAGTGACGCTGAGTGAACGTAATAGTGACATCAATGTGACAATCAGTCATTCGGTCTTCGAAACGGATGAGCTGGTGAAGGGAGTGATTTATGATGGTAAGTGTACCTATAATATATTTATTTTATCGTACTTTAAGAAATTAGAATAACAAGAACAATGGATATTATAATATGTAGAAATTATTGGATTACGACTTCTTTATAGACATTCTATAAATGATATCTGTAAATTGAATTTCAAATATTATAATGACCGTCAATTGATGAGTGTGAACTTAATATTTATTTAATACTAGCATTGCTCGTGGCTCCGCAGCGTTCAGATGATCAAAAATCAAATTCTTAGATTTTACATATGAGTATATTCTTACATTGCACTTTATGTATTTTTTTTCTGAAATGAGATATTTTCCCGCGGTAAAAAGTATCCTATATGTTGACCCGGATAACCAGCTACCATCATACTAAATTTCATTAAAATCCCTCCAGTGGATTTTCTGTGATGCGGTAACAGACAGACAGACAGACAAAAATTTTAAAAACTATAGATTCAGTCTCTGTATCGATAACAATGTTTATTTCAATAAGATTTTCCAAAAAATATTTAATGTACAGATTCGGCTTAGTTACAATTTTATTATACATATGTATAGACTAGCGAATCTCTCGCTTCGCTCGGGTGCGTCCCTAGGTACATTTTATTTTTTTGAACAGAACCCTAATTCTGTTTCTAAAATAAAAGTGGCCCAAATTACTCCTTACATCAGTTATCTTCCAATGAAAGTTTCGTCAAAATCAGTACAGCCGTTTCGGAGATTTGCCGGAATAAACAGACAGACAGACAAAAAAAAAAAATAAAAATTATGTTTTTTTTCTATGTCATACATAATTTAATTTGCGTTTAGTAAAAAGCTGTTATTTTGACATTACAAATACACACTTATATTTATTTGTATCTGCATCTCTCGAGAACGTCTAGACGGATTTTAATGGAACCTTTCTGTATTACAAGGTTAAAGATTTGTTTTAATTACATAATTTATTTTATTACTTGGATGAACCAATTGGCAAAGTGGAGAACAAAAATATAAATATTCGTTTGTTCAAAACAGAAAATCTCAGCATGATACTATGCGACTAATCTATACTAATATTATAAAGCTGAAGAGTTTGTTTGTTTGTTGGTTTGGTTGAACGCGCTAATCTCAGAAACTACTAATCCAATTTGAAAAATTCTTTTTGCATTTTGCATTAGATAGCCTGTTAACTGAGGAAGGCTATAGGCTATATATCATCCCGGAAAAATGTACGGTTCCCGTGGGATAGATTTGTTTTTCTCTAGTATTCTATAACTCGCCACTAGACCGCGGTGCAGAGCATGAAAATATTCATTGTTCTGAAACCACGGTAATTGGTACACATTTTTATTTTAGTACGTAGAATATTTTTTCGTTATTATTTTATACTGTAGCAGTGGTAGTCCAGTGGTAAAGCGCTTGCTTGGAAAACCGAGTGAAGCGGGTTCAAATTCCGGGTCTCGCACCTCTGATATTTTCATGTGCGAATCATTTTCAAAATGATTGCGCTTGCTAATAAGGTGAAGATCGTGAGGAAACCTGTATATCATAGAAAATTTAGTAAATTTTCGAAAGACATGTGAAGTTCGTGAACCCACATTTCCTTAGCGTGGTGGATTATTTCCCTTCCCTTCCCCTTTGCAGTGGGACGTTTAAAAAGGCTAAATATGTACATTACTTTATGCTAGCTAAGCTCCAGGGCTAGTTTACAATAAAAATTACAATATAGTAAGATACAAATTTAAAAATAATAAAATAACGTTATTATAAAAGTAATACAAGCTTTTGTGAATTATGAGGGCGGTATATCAAAATATTTCCACGCTCGTTACTGAAACTGATTAATATTGGAATTAACCTGACGTTCATCTCGTATATTGCCTCTACTACATTTTCAGAAACATTTTTGTTGCTTTTTTTTGGATTTTATTTTAACAAAATATTTAATAAAAAAATATTATACCTACTTACAATTTATATTATAGACTTGTAATATACTTATAATTTTGTATAAAAAATATATTTTAATGAATAATGTTGTCAGTATAAGTGTAATTTCAACCAAGTTTGAAAAAGGAAGAGTGATTTTTTTATTCTATTGTCTATTGCATCCCAAAACTATCATTTAAATATGAAAAGATAAGTATCCCTTTAGTTTTTACGTATTGACATATTTGAACCATAAACAACTCTAGATGGCTACAAAAAAACTTTATGTAACTTCTTTAGCTTTAGCTAACTTTTCTATGTATTTAAAACTAGCGACTTACCCTCTCTTCGTTTGGTGCGTGCCCTATAGATACGCGAATTTTGTTCTAAATCGCAAGAGTTTTAAGTTTTTTTGCCTGGAACCCTAATTCTTTTTCTAAAATTAAAGTAGCTTCAGTTATTCCTTATAACATCAGCCATCTGCCAGTGAAAGTCCTATTAAAATCAGTCCAGCCGTTTCGGAGATTAGCTAGAACAAACAGACAGACAAAAAATGTTAATTTTTTTCTTTTAACCGTATAATATATGTATAAAATATGTATTTAGGAAAAAGCTCTTATTTTGACATGACAAACAGACACTGTAATATATATGATAAATAAAAAATAATAAATTAAAAAGATAATGACGTAAACGTTATTTGTAAGGGTTTAAAATATATATTCTCGTAAAAAGACAATTCAATTTGGAAATTAATTAAAAGTTTGTGATTACCTCGTTAAATTACTTGAGTTTAACTTGAAAAAGTTAAACATATTCCAATAGCAATTTCAAAATTAAATTTATATTATTATGACAAACTTTGAGTATCGAATAGACTTTACCTAATTCTGAATTAAAAAGGCAGTAGTAGCCCAGTGGTAACGCGTTTGCTAGGGAAACCAAGTTAAGCAGGTTCAAATCCTGGATCTCGCACCATTTTCTTACTTTTTTCAAATGATTACCACTTGTATTACGGCGAAGGAAACCTGCATATCTGAGAGAACCTAGCAAGCTTTCGAAAGACATCTGAAGTCCGACAAGCCGCACTTGATCAGCGTGGTTTGAATATGACTTGATCCCTCTTGTATTAAAGGGAGGCTTGTACTTAGATATGGCATGTTGAAAAAGAGCTGTATACAATATATATAAATTTGAATTTTCTAATAGGAATAGGGCTCTTAATAATTACTATTAATACTGAAACCATCGTCAGAAATATATAATATATAATAAATACGTATATAGCGAATGGTCACATTTAGACTGCTGTTATTAGGAATGATGACGTACTTGTATGATGTTTTCCTGGCAATGAATAATCATGGGAAATAATTCCCACTCAGTTATGTGACTTTGGACCTGTGTAAATTTAGTCATAACCTATATATATATATTTGATATAGAAAAAAAAAATACTATCGACCCCAGGGGACGTTTTCATTGGCGATGATATTGAAACATTAAAAAAAAAGCACGATTTAAGCACCTTCATCTTTTTGAAGTCGGTCAATAGAAGAAAAAGATAAACGGTAGGGTGATAATTTAGACAAATTTCACGCGGACTTGCTGGTAATGAGGTATTGTTACGAAATGGTTTAGTTCTGTAAGAGCGAGTCATTAATAATATGAATACTTGCTTTATAATGGAAGTCGTGCTCGTCTATTCGCTTTTAAATTCAAATGTAATTTTGTTATTCATTCTATACTAGTTATTGCCCGCAGCTTCGCTTGTATTATATATGGGGTGGGGATGAAACTCGTATGTCCGTCCCCAGGATGCAATTTATGTCCTTGTCCAAATTGTATCGAAATCTGTTTAGTGGTTTAAGCGTCATAGGTAATAGACAATGTTACTCTCATATTACATATATTATATACCAGTGGCTTAACCTCGCTTCGCTCGAGTGCGTTTTTAGGTGTTTTTTTGGCATTTATAATAGAAAATGAAATTATCAAGATAAATGTGTCTTTTGATAATTATCGCGATAATTATCAGATAATTATCAAACAGATATAAACTTAGCGAACCTTGTGTAGGTATTGGTATTTGATTACTTGCCTATCATAATTTACGTAAGAAATTATACACTTTTAACAATCAATGTAATATTTTATTATTATTTTTTTTCATAATTTTGACATATGCAAACCTGGAAACAAAAACAGCATAAATTTAACCAGCTACATAGGCACTATTTAATTAAATTTTTGAGTGGAATATCATCCTCATCCTCCTCAACTGCATTGACTCAGTTTGCTGATCGACAATTTGAAGAGTTACAAATTAAGTATTTTTGATTATATTTATCAAAGATAATTATCAACCTATATTTATCATGATAAGTATCATGATAATTATAATTTCCCACTCTGATTTATAATAACCCACACCCTTTCTCTTGATTTTCATTATAAAATATCATTCTTTATTTTCTTTAAATATACTAGAATATATTTAAATATAGCATATCTTAATGATCCTATTAGCAAAACTTCCACACTATCATTTTTGCGAAAAAGTAGCTTATTTCCTTCTCTAATTTCCCATCGACTGGTATACTATACCAAAGTTCTACAAAATTGGCTTAGGCGTGAAAACGTAACAGATAGACAAAGTAACTTTCATATTTATAATATTAGTATATGGATTAGTGGCAAAGGTTTTTATCATATGTTATACCCAAGGTACAATCTACCTAATTTTACTCAAAGTTGAGCTGATTTATCGAGAATCCTCTTCATAATGAAAGTCATTGAACGATGTTTTGAATGCTTTATAGAAAACATGGTCCTGGGAGTGATTACATTTTTGAAGTCTCAAAGCTTATTACAAACGGTCCCTCTCCACAGGAAGAAAAGAGACATCCCATCGGGGCACCACACAATATTAAAAAACTTAATAAATAATTCTATGTTTATGTACCTATCTGTCTTAATAAATATTTTTTGAGTTATACCATTTTACTGCCAAATTCATATTTAACTCCGCTAATTTCCCAAATTCAGGCTATTTTGAGAACTTCTTGACCGTAAAAACCCAGTAAAATTACATGACTCACTTGAATCCGGGACCAAGAAAGAGGCAACTTTTATATCTAGATAGTATTGAATTCATTAGTCATATAGGCTTACTATATCAAAACAACAAGGGAATCCTGTGTAATATTAATAAATAGGTGGTAAATAATTTTGCGGGATGATCATAAAAACTTCGAGATATTCCTTGCATATATTCTTGTATTCAGCACTTTTATAATCATCAGTACGTCTGTCCGTGTGGAAGCTACCACCGGCTCGGAAAACAATTCTGCTGAGAAAAGCCAGCAAGAAATTCAACAGTTATTCTTTTAAATAATGAGATACATAATTTAGAACAATAATTTTCAGTATTACAAACAATTCATGACTAGTCACTACAGCAAAGTGCGGGAAAATAAATGAATATCTGCGTCCTTTTTATTTTTTTGAATACATCAAAAACCAACCCCGTGGAATCTCTGGGGATGACGTAGTTCTTACGAGAGTTACAGGAAGACTTATAAAGATGGAGAGACTCGCTGTAACAAAATGGCTTACGCATTAGCAGGACAAAAACCGAGTATATTTTCTGTAACTTCAATCTCAACGCTTCACTTGACCCGGGCATCACACTGGGTGGCACGGCCATCCCTAGAGTTAAAATATCTAAGTATCTAGTATCTTTTCTCTCCAAAGATGGCTCATTTGAAGCGGACATAACACAGAGAACGACATCGGGATGGATAAAGTGGTGCACTCTCACAGGGGTAATATTTATTTATTTTATTTATATATGTACTATAAAATATATGTTATACAAAATAAAGTAACAGAATATCGACAAAGGATAACTTATCTCTTTAAGAGATTTCTTCCAGAAACCCTTCAATAGTGAGAAGTACAGTACAGCATTAAATGTTATAAACTTAATAATAAAATATAACAACTAAATATTATAATTATACAAAAGTAAATATATTTATATACATTTAATATGTAACGCTAAAATGCCAATAAGAACAATAAGGCAAGGTATATAAAACGGCAGTACGACCAGCACTACTGTACGGCAGCGAAGTTTGGGCAACCAAAAAGACTCAAGAAAAGAATCAAGGCTCAGATGGTATGGACACGTAATGCGTAGGCCCGACGATTACGTGGTGAAAAAGTGCCTTTCCATGGCTACAAGAAAGAGGGGCAGGGGAAGACCCCAAGCTACTTGGATGTCAAATGTTCAGAGGTTCATGAAATGCCTCGGCCCCACCGATGAGAACGCGAACACACGATCTACGTGGTGTCGCATGATAAGCAAAGCTGACCCCGAATAACGGGATAAGGTGAGGACAAAGAAGAAGTCATCCCTATCGGCCAAGGTCATACAACATTAAAACGCTTATATATAAAAATGCAACCTTACATATGTGCATTTATCCAACATTATGCAATTATTTAATATCACACAAATACATTGGCGATAATTTCAAATTAAATGCGCTGAATATTATACCAATCATCACTCATTGCATATTAAACAGCTGTCAACTAAACTACAAAGGGAATTAATTATTAATTTACCTCAAGCCCCACTATAGTAGTAATAGGATTCTACCGCACCCATATTCATGTCTAAAGATACATATAATAATTACCGTAGCTCTAAGTTTACTTTGAAGTCGGTTAATATTAGACCGACTTTGAAATGGAGGAGAATTCAATTTGGTAATATGTTTGATGTGTGTTTGCTAATTGTAAATAGTTATTAATAATTGTTTTTTTAATGAATCCATGTAATATTAAAATAACCGCTTTTTACTAAATGCATATGGATGTATACATGGTACTTATACCAAAACAACATTTTTTACAATTTTTGTCTGTCTGACTGTTTGCTCCAGCTGATCTCTGAAATGGCTGGACCGATTTTGACGGGACTTTCACTAGCAGATAGCTGATGTTATAAGGAGTAACTTAGGTTACTTTTATTTTAGAAAAAAAATAGGGTGCCACGAAAAAAAAATGAATACGAACTTAAATAATTATTTTGTTTTGGGAAGCAACCTAGGAACGAACCCGAGCGAAGCGAGAATGAGTCGCTAGTCTATACGTATGATAAAATTCTATCGGAGTCGAATCTGTACATTAAATATTTTTTTGGAAAATATTTTTGAAATAATCATTATTATCCATACAGAGGTCGAATCTATAGTTTTTAGAATTTTTGTCTGTCATCATCATGATCATAGCTGATTATCCGGGTCAACATATAGGATACCTTTTACTGCTGGAAAATATCTCATCTCTGAGAAATCTAAACTATACGTTAACCTGAGCGGAGCTAGGATAAGTAGCTAGTAACATATAAAAACAACATAATTTGACATAAATTAATAACTGTGTCTCAATTACTAAAATAAAAAAAGGCACTTAGTAGACTAGTACTAATAAATCATTTTGTTTTTCGTACATGGCTATGACCTCTGACATTTGAGTTGACTACTCCCACGCAGCTTAACAACAGTAATCATCAGATAACGAACGGGACGGACTTGATGTTAGATCTAAATTATGACAACGTTTAGTTTTGCTATTTAACAACAATAGCTGTATTATTATAATATATTGTTGTGTTATATTATTGGAGATCTGATAATATGCCATTCGCAAATTGAAGAAGAAAAAGTAAAAAAAAAATACACTGATGAATTGATGGTACATTTTTTTCACATATTATGATTCTATGACATAATGATTATAATCATTTATTTTTTTTTAATTTGATTGTAGAAAGACATGATGTAAAAACCCCAATCTATACTAATCTTATAAAGAGGTAAAGTTTGTGGATTTATGATGTTGTAGGGGGTAATCTCTGGATCTACGGAACCGATTTAGACGTTTAGTAAGAAGATATTTTGAACCCCTGGGAAGGACATAGGATACTTTTTATCCCGGAAATCATCCCTTAAGGTTATATGATTTATTGGTACTGCGTAAATGACTCGCCTATACAACTAATCATAAATTATAAAACTAGCGACTTTCCTTCGTTTGGCTCGGGTGCGTCCCTAGGTACGTTTTAATTTTTTTAAACGGAATCCTTATTCCTTTTCTAAAACAAAAGTAGCCTAAGTTATTCTTTATAACATCAGCTATCAGTTAGTGAAAGTTCCATCAAAATCAGTCCAACCATTTCTGAAATTAGTCGGAACAAGCAGACAAAGAGATAGATAGGCTGACAGCCAGACAAAATTAAAAAAAGTGTTTCTCTTATCGTAGTTACCGTAGTAAGTAACGTATAGAATTTCACATGCATTTTATAAAAAAAAACTGTTGTTTTGACATTACAAACAGACATACTTATCTGTATATCCTTATAGATAAATAAATAAATAAATAAATATAAATATGTTGGGACATTACCACAGCACCATCTAGTTCCATGGTAAGCTACGAGGCTCGTGTTATGGATACCAGATAGTTGATACACTACACATATATTATATAACTTTAAACACATACATATTATAAATATAAACACCCATGACTGGAGTACAAGCATTCGTGCTCATCACACAAATGCATGCCCCCAGCGGGACTCGAACCCGCGACCACTGGCACAGCAAGTAGGGTCACTAGAAACTGAGCCAATCGTATCGTTAAATAAAAAATGCTTCGTGACATGACCGCCATTTAAGACCAACAATTAATTGGCTGTCATGCCCTGATTCTAATCGGTTCGAAGGACTTTGTCACGTCAGCCATCTCATCCATTTAACCCCTATTACCCCATATCCTTATCCAACTATCTCATAATCTTTAGAGAGCAATAAATTGAGCTTGATTTCGGATGTTTCCAACCCTAAAGGGTTCTTTTGAAAGCAACGGAACGTGAAATTAAAGGAAAAGATAAAATATTTTGGTATTATATGTTAAATGAAATTATGTCTGCATAATGGATATATGTATGTCATTAGTAAAAGTAATTACTTTTTTCGTATTTTGCACATAGGGTATGATGAAGTTTTCAGCCTTAACCAAATATGGTATAATTTATTGTTACAATATTTTAAATCGTATTATGTATGGATCGGGAAGCTGGCATCCTATCCTGATCTAGCCATCTAGCTGGGCTCATCTAGCCTAATCTAAAATTTCACTTTCATTTTAATTTGAAACATTAATTAATTATAAAATAAAAAAAAGGAAAGCATCCGTATTAAAAAAAGTTTGTGAGTATGTATGTATGGATGTTTATTACTCTTTGACGGCAGAACGGCTGAACGGATCTGGATGAAATTTGGCATAGAGATAGATTATAATCTGGAATAACACATAGGCTACTTTTTTCCCGGAAAAATGTATGGTTCTCGTGAGATAGGTTTGTTTTTGTGTGCTAGTAGAAAATAAAACTAAAGCTCATCAATGGACAAATGTTTGTGGTGTTTAGACATTAATCTATAAAAATAATTGTAATATGCAGACGGTTAAAGATTTTACTTTACGTTGTAAAGGGGCATGATCTAAAAAAAAAGTTGAAATTTATCTATACTAATATTAAAAATGCTAAAGTTTATGAGAATGTATGGATGTTTGTTACTCTTTCACGCAAAAACTACAGAATGGATTTTAATGAAACTTTACAATAATATAGCTCATACATCAAAATAACACATAAGCTACTTTTTATCCCTGATAAATGTACTGTTCCTGTAGAATAGACTTGTTTTTGTTTTTCTAGAGGCAACCCAAGCAAAGCGAGGGTGAGCCGCTAGTAAGTAAATAATTCGGTTAAAATAACGGTAAATGCTTAATTTTAAAAGTTTATTTTGGAGTTTAGTGATAATACTTAGTTAGACGTCTTTTATTAAAAATTTACTGAAAATTCAAAGCTATGATCATTTCTAACCACCAAGCATACCAACATACTGACAAAAATTTATATACTTTATATGTTTTGTTATTTATAAGACATCAGCAATAATGCTTTGAAATAAACAGTCTTCTACAAACCCTGATATTATCAGAAAACGTTTGTTCTTACGATATTTTCACCAAATTTTCCCATTTGTTTTAGGTTGGCTTACTCAAGATTATCCTATTAGGCCTTGATTGGCGCTCAACGTTTTATTATTTATTCGCCCCACGTAACTTTGGTTTCCGCACGATTTCTTCTTTTATATAGACAATTGTTACATCATAAATGAGTATACTGACTTTGAGTTTTAGGTTTACGTGGAAACTTAAATGTTATATTTTAAGAACTATCATAGGTCTTATATGTACCCGAATATTTGAGGTTTCAAAAAAACGTCTTTTTCGGATCTTCAGAGAATCTTTTCGTGTTTTGTTCATAGCTTTAAAAAATCATATAAGTATAAAATTGAACTTGGTTCTTACAGGAAATGAGTTCCTTTCCTATGCATGTCAAAAAAAAAATCACTACCAAATTGAAAATACTATTTCGATACATGTTTGCAACAAAAGCTTTGTATTTGTCTTCAAGAGTTTTATTCCAGTCTACTTGAGACAAAATGTAACTTTCGATTTTATATTACGCTATAAATTATACATTATTATTTATATATTTATAATGTGTATGTATTTAAAGTTATATATGTATAGTGTATCAACTATCTGGTATCCATAACATAAGCCTCGTAGCTTACCATGGAACTAGATGGTGCTGTGTGTTAATGTACCAACATATTTATTAATTTATTTTGTTATTTGCATGTATAAAAAAAACGAAATTCAATTATAATTTAACAATTCCATTAGAATTTTAATAACCCAAGTTGATAAAACAGAGTGAGTCACGTGATCGTTAACAAAACTAATATTCTTTTGTTATTGCAGTGGTTAAAAAAAGCTTTTTTAAAGGCAATAAGTTTTTTAAGCTCAGACTGTGATGTATAGATTAAAGCTCTCTAACGATGGGTTTGAGTTTCACTGAGTTACTTTGATAATAATCTGTCGCTTGTTCGTTGGAAAAGGGGAAGGACCCTATTGTGGGATGCTACATGGGTTGACATTGGCTCCGTCGTTGACACCGAGGTCTAAAGTGGAAGCCGTAGCGGATATGGCTGAACTACTTAAGTTACGTAAATACTCCCTTAGTGAAAATTATGGTTTTATACCATTTACTGTAAAAACCCTTGGCCCATGGACTCAAAGTGCTAAGCACTTCTTAAAAGACATAACACCTCGTCTTATCGCCACATGACGACACGTTTGGCTCAGTTTGTAGTGACCCTACTTACTGTACCAGCGGTCGCAGGTTCGAGTCTCGCTGGGGGCATTCATTTGTGTGATGAACGAATGTTTGTACTCCAATCATGGGTGTTTATATTTATAATATGTATGTATTTAGTTATGTATGTATAGTGTATCAACTATCTAGTATCCATAACTCAAGCCTCGTAGCTTACCATGGAACTAGATGGTGCTGTGTGTTAATGGTCCAACATATTTATCGCCGCTACTCGTGACAGGACAGCTGGCTCATTTTACGCCCAAAGAATCGGCATTGTCATTCAGCGGGGGAACGCGGCCAGCATTCTTGCCACTATTCCACGCGGACATAACTTGTACAGTAATAATTAAGTGTACATTTGGTGTGTATATATAAGTATATTTGTATCTGTTGTTATATTATAACATGTTAGATTACTATATTTAAATACAAATATGCAAAGAGGAAACAGTTCAGTCTCTTTTTCTCCCCTGTTTGTCAACCGATTTTCCTTTTCTTTTTTTGATTAGTAACGATAATAATTGACGAGCCTCAGGTTTATTTAAAAAAAGTGAGTTTTTTTTATACAGGCAGGTAAATCTATACATATAATAAAACTAAGCAGAATCTGTACATTAAATATTTTTTGGAAAATCTTATTTAAATAAATATTATTATCGATACAGAGGCCGAATCTATAGTTTTTAGAATTTTTGTCTGTCTGTCTGTTACCGCATCACGGGAAAACCACTGGACATATTTTTATGTTTGGTATGATGATAGCTGGTTATCCGGGTCAATAGGATACTTTTTACTGCGGTAAAATATCTCATCTCTGAGCTAAACGTTATAACGTAACTAGGGACGAACCCGAGCGGAGCGAGGGTGAGTTGCTAGTTCTATTCATAAATGTTTTCCTAAAATTTTTAATAATGACTGTGTTTGAAATTCGACCACTAGTTGAACGTGTACAACGAGCATATGTGTACAAATAATAAAATTGTTAGAAATAACTTTTTTAAAATCTATACTAATATTACAAAGCTGAAGAGTTTGTTTGTTTGTTTGTTTGATTGAACGCGCTAATCTCAGGAAGTACTAATCCAATTTGAGAAATTCTTTTTGTATTAGATAGCCCGTCAACCGAGAAAGGCTTATAGCCTATGTATTATCCCGGGAAAATGTACGGTTCCTGTGGGATAGATTTGTTTTTGTCTAGGGACGTACCCGAAACGAAGCGAGGGTGAGTCGCTAGTTGTATATACGAGTCAAAATTTCGTTTTCATATTTCATAGATTTAAAGTGGACATTGATTGTTTACATAATAAAGAGGTTTATGGGAGAAATCTTTTTATGGGATTCTTCATATTATGGTATAATGTATTAAGTAAATCACACAAACGCAAAAAACTATACTATTTAGATTTTAGGGACGTACCCGAGCGAAGCAAGATTAAGTATTAAACATTATGCTTAAGCCATAATATTGATATTTTTTCTGATTCTCTTTATAAATTAAAAAAAAATAATATTCGCGTAAATCTAAGAAAGTATTATGAAAACCATAAAACTTAAGTTTCTTCATTCTTCTATCAATGTTTAATTAATTATAAGTAATAACTAAAAACACTTTTTTATGTTTTGTTTGAGTAACTAAGTGAGAGTTAACTTTTATTTAATTTTTTTTGCTTAATAATGTATAGATACTTTTATTACTAAGTTATTATGTTGTTGTCTTATTGAATGCAGTGTTGCTTATAATTAGGGCATCATTTAGTCTAGATCTATCTTTTGTTTATTAATATGTACAATTGTAAGAATGTACGCTCTGTTAGCGACCTATGTAATCTATACTAATATTATAAAGCTGAAGAGTTTGTTTGATTGTTTGTTTGTTTGTTTGTTTGTTTGTTTGTTTGTTTGGTTGAACGCGCTAATCTCAGGAACTACTGGATGGAATTGAAAAATTATTTTTGTGTTGGATAGTCCATTTATCGAGGAAGGCTTTAGGCTATATATCATCTCGAAAAAATGTACGGTTCCCATGAGATAGAGTTATTTTTGTCTATAGACGAACCTGAAGCGAAGCGAGGGTGAGTCTCTAGTAAATAAATAAAAAAAAGTCGCTTGTCAGTTATATTTCCCAGTAAGCAAACCACAGTCTTGTTATTTGAGGAAATTGTTTTAAAATCAACCTTGCCATGTCATATCCCTTTGTTATTGTGACACGCACAATATAATTACACACACAAAGCTCGTATTTAAAGCGATTCTAAATTTTAATGTGACGTGAACGCGACAGTTAAATTATGTTATTATGGAAACGGAATTAAGATTTTGCTTATGAAAATTTTGAAAATTACTTATATATATATATATATATATATATATATATATATATATATATATATATATATATATAATAAATGAGAAGTATGTTTGTTAAAGACGGTTTTTTTAATGAACACATCAATAATGTTGTATTCAGTCCTTTTTAACGTCCCACTGCTGGGCACGTGTCTCCTTTCAATACGAGGGGAATCAGGCCATAGTCCACCACGCTGGCCAAGTGCGGATTGGCGGACTTCACATGTCTTTCGAAAACTTGATAGGTTTTCTCAAACATGCAGGTTTTCTCATGATGCTTTCCTTCACCGTAAGGCAAGTGGTAATCATGTTAGAAATGATTCGCACATGAAAATATCAGAGGTGCGAGACCCGGGATTTGAACCCGCTTCACTCGATTTCCCAAGCGAGCGCGTTACCACTGGGCTACCACTGCCCTAAAGCCTTCCCATATTAAAAATAATGTTCACACAATCTTTTTTAAATATGGGGGTACCATATTCATTCATTACATCATTAAAAGTGGAACGAGTTTTAAAGACATTTGAAATCGGGCCACCTTTAGTGAAGTAATACCAGCTCATTTTTTAATGCCTGGAGAGTCGCCTAGGTTTTTTAGGTATCTCACGTGAGATATAGCGTAAAAGTACAGACAGAAGAGTTTGGCAATTTTTTGTGTCGTGGGTCGTTGGTTCGTTTCTCAGTTGAAGGTAATGCTTTAACTATATTAGGAGTGTAAACGATGAGATTTGTACAATAATCAATGTTCTTCGTTTAAAAACTTTAATACAAACTTGTAACCCATTTGTTGAATAATTTTAGAAAATCCTTAGCGTTCACTTTTGTAATATAAAGAGATTTTGTGCTAAAATGCTTCTTTACCTAGTTGTTAAAGGTATGCTTTGATTAATATGAAGATATTAATAATTAATTTAGCCCGTTTTCCTTCCCATTATTAAGCTTAGACCTTCCTGAATTGCGAAGAGGATCAAATAATAGTGCGTATTGCATGTACCTGGCTAAGTAGAGGTTGGTGGACTTCACCCATCTTTTAACCTTCCGTGAACCATGTGGGGTTTAATAGACCCCAGTCACACAAAAACCCTTATAACTCTTTAACAATTCGCGTGGTGTTTTCGACACTTTAAGTAGCTGGAGTTGTGACGTTGTCACACCGCTTGGTGATAGTGGTTTAATAATCGCGCCGTCGACGCAACAAGCAGACGTGCGTAAAGTGCGTTCGGGTCTCACAGACCCCACGTAGTTCGGGACGTCGTCTAAAAAGTGAGTAGTAATTTTGCTGTGAAATGCAGTATATCTAGAATATTTGTATTTATTTCTGATAATTTATCATTTATACACGTTTTGAGTACCTAACTTTAGATGAAAAGTTGATTGACTTTCGAGAGAGATGTGGGTTCCGACGCGTTATGATGATGATATCAGAGATGTTGAATAATGGTATCGAAATAGCGAAAACCGATCATAGAAGCAACTTCGTTCGTAATTTGGAAATGGCTTTGATTGAAAAGCATTTGAAAAATCGCAAAGATAATCTACGGACTCTGAAAATTTCTCCTAAGCACTTACATGAATTGCTTGGTGAAACACATTCTGAACCACCTGCAAAAATGCTGAGATCTAAATAGGGTATTCAGAATGTGACAGAAAGAAAGATCGGAAAACCAAATACAGTTGTGAGCGCTGCGATATACCTATATGCTTAGAGCGTGCTCACTTATACTGCAAAAATTGTATCAAATTTAATCAGCCTGGATCTCATGAAGACTGACTAAATGAAGCTATTTTTATTAATTTTACATGCACTATAATATTAATTTTAAAAATTTGAGATATGTGAGAAGTGTTTAATTACTTTTTTATTGTGGATGTTAGGCCAAAAAGAGGCTAAGTTTTAGTTTGTAAAAAATGACTATGTTTTGTTTCTTTTTGTAAAAGATTAAAAATGTTGATTATTTTACTTGGTTTCGTTTTATTATTACCCTGAAATAGAGAAAAAACAATATTTTTGACCAAAATAAACAAATAATCTCATATTACACATTCCTTG
The DNA here is from genome assembly GCA_905404265.1 of Fabriciana adippe. Taxonomy (NCBI): domain Eukaryota; kingdom Metazoa; phylum Arthropoda; class Insecta; order Lepidoptera; family Nymphalidae; genus Fabriciana; species Fabriciana adippe. The sequence continues at coordinate 1,905,334 of FR989997.1, read as the reverse complement.
CTCTGATAATTCTTGGGGTCTGAGAAACCCCACATGGTTTGCGATGTAACTTTTATGCACGTGGTTCACGAAAGGTTAAAAAGTAGTTAGGTTCCCTCAGACATAAATAAATATATATGATGGGACATTAACACACAGCATCATCTAGTTCCATGGTAAGCTGCGAGGTTTGTTTTATGGATAGCAGATAGTTGACACACTACACATATATAACGTTCAATACGTACATATTATAAATATAAACACTCATGACTGGAGTACAAACATTAGTGCTCATCACACAAATGAATGCCTCCAGCGGGAGTCGAACCCGCGATCGCTGGCACAGCAAGTAGGGTCACTACAAACTAAGCCAAACGTGTCGTCATGTAGTTTACTTCACGGTGTTTGCCTTCATTGTTAGGCGAGTGGTGATCATATTGAAAATAAGTCGTACATGAAAATATCAGAAGTACGAGTACTCTAAATACAAGCTGACACTTTTTAATATCGCTACTTTCGCTATCGTAAAGCGCAAAACAAAATGAGAGAGCAGTATTTGTAATAAAAGCTATTTTATGGATGTTTTCGTGGCTTTATTTTGATTTTTTAATTTCCAGAGCAAAAAAATTCATTTAAACAGTTTTGTTTTTTTATGTAATCTATATTGAATATTATGAAGCTGAAGAGTTTGTTTGTTTGTTCGTTTGTTTGGTTGAATGCGCTAATCTCAGGAACTACTAATTCGATTTGAAAAATTCTATTTGCATTAGATAGGCCGTTAACTGAGGAAGGCTATAGGTTATATATCATCCCAGAAAAATGTACGGTTCCCGTGGGATAGATTTGTTTTTGATTTGGATGAACCTGAAGCGAAACGAGGGTGAGTCGGTAGTGTCTAATATTCGCGTAAAAGTACAAATGGAAATTATTAGACCAGTGTTTTTTACGCTTATGAAAAAGATAAAAAATTGTTTCATTACGTATAAGGGATAATCTTTGTCAGGCCGCAGGGGAACAAAAACTCTGGTGTGCTATATTTTTTTTCAATTATAATTCGTCCTCCTCACACAATCTCATTTCAGCAATAAAAATACGTAAGCTGAGATAGATATCTATATTCTGATATATCATTTCTATAAACATTCGTTTTCTATTAGCGATAGCGTTTGTAGAATGCTCCGTAGAATTTTCTCTAAGCTCGCTCGTAACGCACTCATAGACCCGAGCGACGTTTCCAATGTCCATCGTCATTATTCATCATAATTAGCACTAAGTAATTAGTAGACACTCGTTTTCTATTTTCTCCAACGCAGTCTGAGTTTTTATAACGTTGTTTCAGAATCATATTACTCGTATTTACCCGCGGCTATGCTCGCATACTTTTAAAATAACGGATTCCATACTATCCCCCTTTTACCCTCTTTAGGGGTTAAATTCCCAAAAATCCTATCTTAACGGATATTTAACCCTATAACGAATATACCTGCTATATTTTAAGCTTGTAGCATCAAGCGTGATACCACTCACTGATTAATCACGATTTCATTTTTATACCCATATTAAATGGATTGCAAAGTACTCGCTTCGCTAAATTTGCCTTTTCATGTTTATGAATATGTTTAAGAAAATGAATTTAAAATACATGCGTGGAGATAAACTAATTTTTACGCGTCTCCCCTCCGCAATAGGTGCTTTTACTTGGAAAGCTCGTGTCACATGGTAATTAAGTTGAATTGTGCCTTCCTTAATTGTACAATACTTGTATGTTAATCCAGAAAAAGTTTTTTTCAAATTTAACACCATTGAGTTGAATTTTCGCAGAATGAAGACCTAACGAACACATTCACTCACTCAGAATATTAAACACAATCCATGGCCATAGGTGCCTTTTTGTTTACGCTGAGGAAATCCATCGTCGTTTGTCAGTGGACAGGGAACTGTGAGACTAAAATCCACAGTCTAATTCATTGCCGCAGTACAATAGGGCTTGTAGGATCGTCAAATGCTCCAGGTTATACTTGTATTATCAAAATAAATAATAGCTTATACTACTCAGCGGTAATATAGCTTTCTGTTAGTGAAAGAATTTTCAGAATTGCATCAGTAGTTTTAGAGATACGTAGGGACATACAAACTTATAAACTTTACCTCTTTATAATATTACAGTATATTTATAATACTTGTGCCATTAGAATTACTTATTAGTTAGAATGTTCAAATATGATAAAATATTAAAATATTTAATAATTTCGAAAAGTTATGGTTAAAATTAATTTGTGCGCTCAGCAAAGGAGAACTTGTTTTTATTTCAAACAGTATGGCATTAGCAACTCTCGTGGTAATGAAAAAAATCAAAAACCCACGACATTAAAGCTTAATCTATACATACAATAAAACTGTAGAGGTCGAATGTCTATGCAAAGAAAAAAAGTGCTAAAAATCGAGTCAGGGGGATGTAAGAAGATAAATAGAACTAATCCAGATTTTTTCAAATTTTTTGTTTCTCTTTCTGTTTGTCTGGCTAATCGGGCTAATCTCCGAAACTGTACGACCGATTTATATGAAATTTTGCGTGGTGATACCCTATATCCTCGGTCAATATCTTAAATACTTATATAGTAACTTATACAGCTTAGTTCACAAAAATTACTGTTTGAATTTTAATGAAACTTTACAATAATATAGTTTATACATCAGAATAACAAATAGGCAACTTTTTATCCCGGAAAAATGTACGGTTTCCGTGGGATAGATTTGTTTTTGTTTGTCTAGAGGCGAATCCGAACGAAGCGAGGGTGAGCCGCTACTTACAAATACGAATGTTTGTTTATATTTATTAGTCCTTCACGCTAAAACGGCTGCATGGATTTGGATGAAATTTAGTACACGGATAGATTATAACCTGAAGTAATTAATAGGCTAGATTCTATAGCATATTATACTAAGCTACCGTTAGTAGTTTTCTTTACCTTGGGAAGCATAGGAAAAATACAATTAGACATTTTATATAAAAATTCTATTATATAATAATTAATAGGCAGTGTTAGCCCAGTGGTAACGCGCTCGCTTGGGAAACCGAGTGAAGCGGGTTCAAATCCCGGGTCTCGCACCTCTGATATTTTCATTACCACTTGCCTTACGGTGAAGGAAAACATCGTGAGGAAACCTGCATGTCTGAGAATACCTAGCAAGTTTTCGAAAGACATGTGAAGTCCGCCAACCCGCACTTGGCCAGCGTGGTGGACTATGGCCTGATTCCTCTCGTATTGAAGGGAGGCCCGTGCTTAGCAGTGGGACGTTAAAAAGGGCTGAATACATAATAATTAATTACTTTTTGACGAGCTGCGAAATATAACAGATTGGTACTTTGGATCTTTTATCGTCTTTGAATAATAGATAAAATCTTGTAAAAAAGAATACACCAACTAGTTCATTGGCAAAGATATATCAGGTTACAAACGAATAATACGAGTATACACATTACATTGTCTATCTATACATATAATAAAATTCTAATTGAGTCGAATCTGTACATCAAATATTTTTTGGAAAATCTTATTGAAAGAGTCATTATTATCGCTACAGAGGCCGAATCTATAGTTTTTAGAATTTCCGTCTGTCCGTCTGGGAACGCATGACGAGAAAACCACTGGACAGATTTTGACGAAGTTTGGTATCATGATAGCTGGTTATCCGGGTCGACATATAGGATACTTTTTACTGTAGGAAAAAATCTTATTTCTGAGAAGTACTAACCGTTAAGAGGAAGTACCAAGGGAAGAACCTGAGCGGAGCGAAGGTGAGTCGCTAGTTTATTAATAAATACAAAAAAATCATACACCCGAATTGAACACATCTTCTTTTTTAGGTTGGTCAAAAATTGACACACACAAATATTCTAATATTTTAATTAAAATGTTTTGACCTGTTTCGTTATAACTCTTTATACCGCATTCATTTTTTGGACAAATTCGTGAAATTGTTTCCTTACACAAATGCCGTATATATGGGGGGTATAACTTTGTACCCCTTTTTACGAAAATTGCGCGGACTGAGGAGTACAAAATTTTCCACACTTATACTATATAACTATAAGTGTGGGTGTGTGTGTGGGTGTGGGGTGTGTGGTCTAATATTTTTTTTAAATTATGCATAAAATATACACTAAATCAACACACACTAGCATGTATTTGACACACACACGCATATATACTCTTTTGTTTATTGTTAAAGTCTGTGGTCAAATTGAGAATAGATTAATATTGTAATATACGCGAGACAATAAATATAGAACTTAATGAATTATGGTTGATTCTCAACCACTAGTTATATTTAAAAGGCAAAAACAAAACAGTTCAGTACCTCTTATCCTCTGTGTGTCAACCGATTTTTTTTATTTAGAAGATACTCGTATTGACGAGCTGTGGAAACAGTTTTTATGTTAGTTATAACCATGTAATTATAAAACTGAACTGTTTCTTCACTTTCTGTTATAATAAGGAAATATATAACTAGACTAAATATTTATATGGTCACATATCTGAATGGTGTATTGAATTCCTAACCAATCTAATATCTGATAGTAAGTAGGTCATCCTATTTTTGCACAAGTGTGAAAACTCAACGTAAATATGAAATACCCAGCTCTGATGGAACGTTTTTTTGCGGCAGGATACCAACGAAACGTTTAGCTTATCTTATATATTAATCAGACCTTTTTTGTGTAAGTGCTGACCCACTTCCCTGTGGGCTGTTTGCACGACTATACACTTATTCCATTGCTTTCTTTCGATTTGTATATCTCACTTACTTTGGCACGCGATTTTGTTTACGTAATATATATAATCTATACAGGTAAATAAAATTGAAGTGTCTGTTTGTAATGTTCAAAAAACAGCTTTATACTAAATGCATATGGAATTATATACGGTACTTATAAGAAAAATACAATTTTTAAATTTTTTGTCTGTCTGTCTGTTTGTTCCGGATTATCTCTGAAACGGCTGGACCAATTTTAACGGGACTTTCACTGGCAGATAGCTGTTATTATAAGGAGTAACTTAGGCTACTTTTATTTTAGAAGAAGGGTTTCGCTCAAAAAAATTAAAACGTATCTAGGGACACACCCGAGCGAAGCGAGGATAAGTCGCTAGTCTTTATATAAATAGGCAAAGAGAATTCAGTACCTTTTCTTTTCTGTTTGTCATTGAGTTTACCTATCATTAAAAAAAAATAACGGTTTCCAAATATTTTTGGAAACTCGTCAATAGCTGCTAAACAAAAAAAAAAAAAAGAAAATCGGTTGATATCTGTCCGTTTGTCCTTCGGTTTATTCTCCTATGATGCGAGTATTAAATGGAGCTCACTCGGTTAATCCCGCTTCGCTTGGATATGTTTCTAGATACAATAGTAGCTTTTATAGTATTATTCCAGTCATAGTCTATCTGTGGACTAAGTCTTATTTAAATGGACGAATTTACTGTCTCATTTAAATGGCCAAGGACGTGAAGGACTAATAAACGTACACACATACTTTCGTATTTATATTTACTAGTGATTCAAATCAACCATAATTCATTAAGTTATATATTTATTGTCTCGCGTATATTACAATATTAATCTATTCTCAATTCGACCACAGACTTTAACAATAAACAAAAGAGTATATATGCGTGTGTGTGTCATATACATGGTAGTGTGCGTAATGTTTATTTTATTGATTTAATGCATTTTTTATGCATAATAAAAAAAAATATTAGCATTCTGCACTCCTTCTCTACGTAAACTATAAGTGTGGGAGATTTCATACTCCTCCGTCCGCGCAGTTTTCGTAAAAAGGGGTACAAAGTTTTTGCTTCACGTATTAATATATAGATAATAGTCTAAATTAAAAACATATAAAGATTTAATTTTTATCGTTTTAAGTATCTACCAGAGTGAACTTGTGCTGAGAGAATAAAAAAGAGAATATGAAGGCGAAAATAAAATATATAAAAGGAAAAACCGCAGGCATATATAAGAGAATTCTTAATTTAAACAAGTATTTCTATAGAAAAGAAAAGGTAAAACCTTGGCATACATTAATAATGTAAGTATGTAGGCTAGCAGTAAATAACAATTGTTCCAATACTAGTATTTTCGGTCACCAATCTTGGGTTACTTAAAACATAGGTACATATTCTATCCACTAGAAATAAATGTTACTGAAAAAAACCTTATTATTTGTATATGTAAAAGTTTTAGTGAATATTTTCTTAGATTTACGCGAATAATTGACATCACTACGAGTACATAGTAGGGTAAGTCCGGGAGAGATGCCCATAAGGGAGAGACGCCTAATAAATTTAAAAATTAAATTAAATATTGTTGCGTGATTCGGAACGCGTTCATAGTTCGTCAGTCGACAGTCGATGTCAGTGTGGAAGTTTTTACACAAAAACATATTACTTATAATTAATATTTTGGTGTTAATTTGTAAAATAAGATAAGCGTAGTTAACTTTTACGTTAGAATATAATGTTTGAGATAGTTAGCAGTATTTTTTTTCACTAAATTCTTTAGTTTTTTTAGTTAGTAGTATTCTTTTATTTAATACTATTTAATAGTATTAAATTGTTTCATAATGTAACATTGTGATCTTGTTTTGTTAACAATCCACCATTTTCTATTGTAAATGCTTTAAGGTGTGTTCAGAGTCGATAGGCATCTCTCCCTAATGATCGGGAGAGATGCCCAATGATATTTTGGGGTTAGATGCCCAGTATATTAGTCGGTTTCCCCCCAACGTGCGTTCACCTTGTCGTGGTGGGGGAGCTCATTAGCGTTCGGCAGTTCATCCGGACGCTAATTAAGGCAGTGGTAGCCCAGTGGGTAACGCGCTCGCTTGGGAAAGCGAGTGAAGTGAGATCCCGGGTCTCGCACTTGTGATATTTTCATGTGCGAATCCTTTCAAACATGATTACCACTTGCCTTACGGTGAAGGAAAACATCGCGAGGAAACCTGCATGTCTGAGAGAACCTAGCAAGTTTTCGAAAGACAATATGAAGTCCGCCAACCCGCACTTAGCCAGCGTGGTGGATTATGGCCTAATCCATATGGTTGCTCTTGGTACTTCTCTGACGGCAAAGTGGATCGTGGGAGCAACCTCACTGTTGTTGTAGTCTGCTTCGGCAGACCTGCCGTTGGGGTGCCCCATTAAGACGGGGGAGGTTTCGATGGGTTTTAGTGAGTAGTACTGGCTTTTCTAGCCGGTGAGTCCCACATAACCACCTGTACATCTACAGGTAGTATGTATAAATGCATAAAAAAAGGATTTTTGCGACACTAAGCAAAGTACGTCTGATTATACACTAATTACTCGTCCTATACCTATCCCTGACATCTATAGGCAACTAACCCACATGTCTGGGTGAGATGCCTATTTTCTATTATTTTTAAAAAACATTTTTTAATCTAGAAAATATTGCACAATAGTTCCAAATTTAATCTGAATGGCATAAGTAAATATTGAATTAAAATAAACTATGCTTATTTTATGTAGTATCTTACACATATAATTAATATTGATAGTTTTTTAAAACTATAGGCAACTCTCCCGGACTTACCATATAAAACAAAGTCACTTCCCGCAGTCTGTTTCTATGTATGCTTATATCTTTAAAACTACGCAACGAATTTTGATGTGGTTTTTTTGATAGATAGAGTGATTCAAGAGGAAGGTTTATATGTATAATACATGCGTATTATAGTACAGAAAAGCTGAGAAATCAAAAATTTGTATTTCATACTAACCGTTAAAACGTACCTAGGGACGAACCCGAGCAAAGCGAGGGTGAGTCGGTAGTTTTAAATAAAACTATCTTTTTGGATTTTTTTGCATATTTATTTTGATTTTTGGTTCCTGACGTTTAGAATATTACATAAATTCAGAGAGAAATTCAGATTTTAGATGTCTCAAAGGTTATATACCTATGTAGTTTTACAGATATCCGGAAACAAAAATCAAAATAAATCTGCGAAAAAATTTGGAAAGATAATTTATATTTTGAAAGATAATTTATTTAAAAAGCCTTTGTTAAATTAGATACCCAAAAAGTAAGTAATAATAGATCACGTTAAAGTCAATCTCAAAATACGAATCATTAGTGGAGACTCCCATGAATAATTCATTTCTTAGACAATTGAGTCAAATTGTTATTATGTATGGTAAATTGCTTTCAGACTGTGATAAAAAATAGATGTTTAGGTTGTTTATAGCTTTTAGGACTAGCTGTTAGCGTCAATTTAATTTACTTCTTCTTCTATAACAGTTTGACTTTCTACGATCGATAACACCAATAGAAATTTAAAAATAAGGCTATTTTTAGGTCACAAGTTTAGTGTTTGGATATGTTTTTTTAATAAGTAGTAACGAAATTTTTTTTTATGAACTAGTAAGAAATTATAGCAAACAATAAAAACGTCAAAAATTTTGGTAATTACTGACACATTTAATCCAATCTCTTTCGTGTTTTCTCCATTCTACGTGACATTGGAACCATTAACAAGAAAATTGAATTAAATTGACGTATTTAATTGAATTGTGAACAAATCAGCTGTTAGTGAAAAAATATATTACACTGTTCGAGTATTGCCTGTGATCCACATTCATTGGAGTATCTTTTTGTATTCGAAATTAATATTATATTTCCGCTATTTTTCCGTACAAATGGCTGCTATCTATACTAATATTATAAAGCTAAAAAGTTTGTTTATTTGTTTGGGTGAACGCGTTAATCTCAGGAAATACTAATTCGATTTGAAAAATTCTTTTTGCATTAGCTAATCCTTTAACTGAGGAAGGCTATAGGCTATATATCATCCCGGAAAAAATGTACGGTTCCCGTGGAATAAATTTGTTTTTGTCTAGGGAAGAACCCGAAGCGAAGCGAGGGTGAGTCGCTAGTTCATTATAAAAGCGTGAAACTTTGCATGATGCATTGATGGAGAGTATTCAGCATTCGATTCTCTGTGAATATTTGGGCAATGACGAGCTCTACTCGCACACAGAGGGTTTTGTAGCATTAAACATTTTCTTGTATTTTAACCTACATAATTAATTTATTAGATTAAAAATAAAATACTTATTATTGATTATGAAATGCGGTTAATCGAACGTATCCCATATCTAAAAAAACTACTCAACGTATCGTGCATTCATTTTTTTACCCTTCTTATACAGTTAAGGGAGGGCTTGTGTATTTTTCGATTGTCAATTGGTTCACATGGCTGTAAAATATGAATGGACAGACATGACGTAAATTATAAGGGTTCTGTTTCTGGTTTCAGGCTACGAACGCGTAAATGTATTATATGCATGGGCGTACCGAGGTAGGGGCAGGGGGGGGCAGCTGCCCCCCCCCCCCCCCTGGATTTAGTGTAATATTCACCGGTGAACCGAAAAAAAAATATTTTATTATTATTTTATTTATTTATTTAGTACCTCATCTAGATCATGTTAATCACATACCAAATGATATAATATTTATGCTCTAACAATATTTGTCGTTAGAGAATGCACTATCACTACATAGTATAAAACAAAGTCGCTTCCCGCTGTCTGTCTGTCACTTTGTATGCTTAGATCTTTAAAACTACGCAAGGATTTTGATGCGGTTTTTTTTAATAGATAGAGTGATTCAAGAGGAAGGTTTATATGTATAATACATGCATAATATAGTAGAGAAAGACTGATAATTTTAGAGGTTTCTAATGTGATATCGTAAATAAATACATTTTTTGGGCTTACATTGCAAACGTTGGCTGAACCCTACGAGATAGATCAAAATAATGTACTACAGTATTGTACACATTAAAAAGGTCTACAAAAAAGTTCGCGATAGCATATGTCTATCTCTTAATAGTCCAAGCGAAATGCAATTATTTTTAAGAAAAAATAAAATATTGAAAACCTGAAGTTTTATGATTTCAAAATGTTGGCAGGTATATAAGGAATAGAAATTCATAAAATGCCCCCGATGCCCAGCCACCCCCGAGAAATGGGGGGACTCAAAGCGTTGAAAAATAGTTTTTTTCAATTTCTGGCTTACTGTGATGTTCTATCGAAAAATGTTTTCTACAAAATTTGTAGGTCTAGTAAAAATCTACAACTTTTATTTATAACACTTTTTACAAAAACCTCAAAGTTTTCGAGATATTTGCAAAAAACTCAGTTTTTAATTTTTTCTTGGTTTTTTATTTTTAATTTCTAGAATAATCTTTTAATTCTCATGAAACTAAGGTAATGTAATTTACAATATATATGTATATATAAAATAAATAAAAAAAATTGAAATTGAAATGTTCAGCCATTTCCGAGAAAAGTATGTTTTATGGTCTCGAGAGGCCGAAAATCATCCCCAACTTCAAGTGGACGTTTACATTTAAAAAATTTTTGTACAATTTTCAGATAGGGCTCATTCTTTTCGTCTTGAACTCTACTTTATGAAAAAATAAAAACATTGTATGGTCGCTCTGTAAGAACACTCTTAAAAATTGAAAACATTGGAGAAATCGATAATTTTTACTTTGTAAACTACATTTTTTTTAATTATCATTGGAAAAGTGTACTTTATTAACCAACTTTTTATAAACTGATTAAACCAGTGTATTTGTCGGGAAAAAACGAAAGAAGTGGTATTCTTAAGTTTTTAATTTGACGCTTATTATTTATACAATATCGTCGTAAACATTCCAACTTTGCAAGTTGACGAGTCGTGAAGAAATAATAGAAATTGGAATTCACGTAAAATATACCTTATTCTTTTGTATTTTTTCCTGTAGAATCTATTTATGTTATTTTTTTTTGAATTTATCGATGTTTTATTAATTTTTGATCGATTTTGTAGTTGAATTTATTGATTTTTTCTAAAAAATTAGATTTTAAGGTAATTACAGAAAAAAATGAAATTCATTTGTAATCTATACTTGTTTATTCATTAGTTAAAAGTATAATTGAAAAAAAAAATAAGTTGATATTTACAAAATTTTGTCATCGTTTTGTTAAAAAAATCATAAAAAATGTAAAAAATGAAAAAAATAATTAAAAACAAAAAAAGTACATTAAAGGGTAATTTTAAAAAGATTTAAATTTTTAAAATTACTCCTTAATGTACTGTGCATCCATCAAACGCTTAGAGATTGATGATAAAAAAGAAAAGGATGAATTTTTATTGAAAGTCGAATATCTCAGGAAAAAATCGACGTAAAGAGTTTAGTCAAAACTTTTTTTTTATGATTTTTTAACAAAACTATGACAAAATTTTGTAAATATCAACTTAATTTTTTTAAATTACACTTTTATCTAATGAATAAACAAGATTAGATTACAAATGAATTTCATTTCTTTCTGTAATTACCTTAAAATCTAATTTTTTAGAAATAATCAATAAATTTAACTCCAAAAGCGATCAAAAATTAATAAAACATCGATAAATTCAAAAAAGTAATAACATAAATAGATTCTACTGGAAAAAATACAAAAGAAGAAGGTGTACTTTACGTGAATTCCAATTTCTATTATTTCTTCACGACTCGTCAACTTGCAAAGTTGGAATGTTTACGACGATATTGTATAAATAATAAGCGTCAAATTAAAAACTTAAGAATACCATTTCTTTCGTTTTTTCCCGACAAATACACTGGTTTAATCAGTTTATAAAAAGTTGGTTAATAAAGTACACTTTTCCAATGATAATTAAAAAATGTAGTTTACAAAGTAAAAATTATCGATTTCTCCAATGTTTTCAATTTTTAAGAGTGTTCTTACAGAGCGACCATACAATGTTTTTATTTTTTCATAAAGTAGAGTTCAAGACGAAAAGAATGAGCCCTATCTGAAAATTGTACAAAAAATTTTTTAAATGTAAACGTCCACTTGAAGTTGGGGATGATTTTCGGCCTCTCGAGACCATAAAACATACTTTTCTCGGAAATGGCTGAACATTTCAATTTCAATTTTTTTTATTTATTTTATATATATATATATATATATATATATATATATATATATATATATATATATATATATATATATATATTGTTAATTACATTACCTTAGTTTCATGAGAATTAAAAGATTATTCTAGAAATTAAAAATAAAAAACCAAGAAAAAATTAAAAACTGAGTTTTTTGCAAATATCTCGAAAACTTTGAGGTTTTTGTAAAAAGTGTTATAAATAAAAGTTGTAGATTTTTACTAGACCTACAACTTTTGTAGAAAACATTTTTCGATAGAACATCACAGTAAGCCGGAAATTGAAAAAAACTATTTTTCAACGCTTTGCGTCCCCCCATTTCTCGGGGGTAGCTGGGCATCGGGGGCATTTTATGAATTTCTATTCCTTATATACCTGCCAACATTTTAAAATCATAAAACTTCAGGTTTTCAATATTTTGTTCCCAAACTGCATTTTGCTTGGACTATAAGGATAACATACTATTTCCATTTTAATACTTTAAAAAATTGGCAATTATAATGCGGTAATGTATTGGACGTCGCTCGATATTTCGACCCCTAAGATCCCGATACTCTTATAGATGTTAAGAGGAGTGTTCTGGAACTTTGGCGCTATAGAGAATGGGGTTTTTTTTAGTGGAGAACGCACAAACTTGTGTCTTTTTAGGGGTTAAACTGGACGAGATTTCGTGGGACCCAATCGGAGAGCTACTCTAGGGAAGTCGCAATTTCGGACACAAGTTCTCCTCAACCTTAGCTCGAGAGATGCTTGCTCGGCCAGTACAACAGGCATCGACTGTACTGTCATCTGCATAGCAATGAGTGTTGCCAGTTAGCAACATATCGTTGATATGCAGAATAAACAGTGTAGGCGATAGTAGGTACTGAACCTTGGGTTACGCCAGCGTTAATCTGCACAGTGTCGGAGCATATACCGTCAATTACGACTTTTATGCTACGTCCAGAAAGAAAACTAGCAACCCAAGAAAGCATTTGTTTGACATATTGTTATTGTTTTGAAAGAGCCAAACGTAGATTACGAAAAGTATTAATTCAATGTCCATAATATCTATCAATTATAATATCATACACTACTTTAAAAAATCTGGTTGATCTTTGGTGCATTCTGTTGAACAATAACAAGAAGCGTCCGTTAAATAGGAAGGGACATACGAAATTTTTTTTGTGAGTATTTTCTATGATTAATTGTAATTTGTAATATTTTTTTGTATTCGAAATCAATGTTGTTCGTACCTAAACCTAGGTGTAGCCTTTCTTTCTTTCTTACACCTGGCTGCGAAGAGGTTGCGGCCAAGTGCCTAATCTTTTGTGTAGTGTTTTTGTGTAATATGTACAGTAAAACAAGCGCGGGGGCCGGTTTAATAAATTTCTGATTTGCCCCCCCCCCTAGGCCAAAAGCTGGGTACGCCCATGATTATATGTATTTAACACTATTACCCACATACATAGGTTGACTGTAAGAGATCTCTTATAGAGATAAGTCCACCTTTGTCCACGTCACTTTCGATGCATTTTATTTTCTTATAACTTATTTGTGCAATGAAGAACATATATAATGTATTGGATTTTACGTATATTATGTTAGTGCGTTGTTCTTCTTTGTTTGTCAAACGATTTATCTTTTTTTTTGTTTAGTGGCTGTTGACAAATTTTGTGTTATCAATAAAAAAATGGAAACAGCTAGTTTTTTATAGGAAAATTCTAGTCATATATTATGTATCCTCAAATTTTCAAGAATAATTATGGTTGAAATCCGACCACTAGGAGAACGCGTATAAAATAAAATGACAATTAATTTTATTTGTAACAGTAGCGACGCACCCTCGCTCCTCTCGGGTTCGTCCCTAGTTACGTTTTAAAGTTTAGTATAGATTTCTCAGAGACGAGATATTTTTCAGCAGAAAAAGTATCCTATATATTAACCCGGATAACCTTTCATCATATCAAATTTCATCAAAATCTGTCCAGTTTCTCTGATGATGCGTTCCCAGACAAACAGACATGCAGACAGACAGATTTCAAATTCTAAAAACTATAGATTCAGTCTCTGTATAGATAATAATGACTATTTCAATAAGGTTTTCCAAAAAATATTTAATGTACAGATTCGACTCAGTTAGGGTATGTCCGCACAGACAGGCGGTTTGCTTAGCGCCTAGAGCTTAGCGAGTCACCCAGCTAGTAGCTTAGTAAAACGAACGTTTTAGGCTACGACCGCACAGACAGGCGGCTTACTTAGCGCCTAGAGCCTAGCGAGTCACCCAGCTAGTAGCTTAGTGAAACGAACGTTTTAAAATGTTCGCGACCGGCCGCACTGCGCTCTTGGCGCTTCTTGCTAAGCGACTAGCTAGGCGCCAAGCGCGCAGTGCGGCCGGTCGCGAACATTCTAAAACGTTCGTTTTACTAAGCTACTAGCTGGGTGACTCGCTAGGCTCTAGGCGCTAAGCAAGCCGCCTGTCTGTGCGGACGTAGCCTTATAGAATTTTATTATATGTATAGATAGATTATAATTTTTACTTTTGAATCGACAATCGAGTGCTAGCAGAAGTGAGAGAATAGAAGAAATTGAGTTAATAATTCAATTGATCATTACAACCAAGGGTTCAATAATATGCTCGACATCGTGAAAGGAATTGAATGACATTCATACTGTACAAGGGTATGGTAATTTTGTGACATCAATAATAGAGGCGGCGATGACACGGAAACGCAATTACCATACGAAATGTACCATTCAAATGTATGTGTCACGTTAAAAGCTAAAACAAAAATCTTTTTTTTTTTCAATAGTACGTCTACTCTAAAAGAAATTATTATTTTCTGTTTTTTTTTTCGTAGTATTTTTTATATATAAAGGAGTATCATTATTAAAATAGTTACAGCTATGTCTAGTGCTTATTGATGATATATTCCATACTAGCGACTCACCCTCGCTTCGCTCGGGTTCGTCCCTAGGTTGATTCCCCATACAAACTTTCATCCACATTTTCACCCCCTTAAGGGATGATTTCCGATGAGATAAAAATTATCCTATATCCTTCCCAGGGTCTCAAACTATCTTCTTACTAAATGTTATCTTGCAAATAATGCAAACAAACAAACAAACAATCAAATCCTTCCTCTTTATAATATTAGTATAGATAAACATAGGTATGATGAGTTTTAAATCGCTTACTTGAGAAATAATTTCCCCATTCCCTATATAAACTTCCACCCCTTTTTTACTTTTAAGGGGTTAAGGGATGATTTTCGGGATAAAAACTATTCTATGTCTATTCTTGTATGTCTATTCTATTCTAGGGTCTCAAAATATTTTCTTACCACATCTAAATCGGTTTAGTGGATTAAGAGTAATAGGTGATAGACAGACAGGCAAAGTTACTTTCGAATTTGTAATATTAGTATGGATTCGGAACACCGTTCTACTTTGCGAAATCGCTAGCATGTTGCAGTATGTGCAATATTTTATTGCTATAGTATGTATGATCTCATATCGAAATGCATATATTTTATGTATAACAAAATTTTAGACTGCAAATCTAATTTTAGTTTAATTTATAAATAATGTAATTACGAGTATATCTATATATGTATATAAAAGACGGGTTTGTTACAACACTTATAACTCGAGAACGGCTGGACCGATTTTAATGATGTTTGATTTGTTGGATTTGTCTCTGCCTCGAACAGCAAAATAACTGTTAAAATATCGGAAAAAGTTAAGAAAAAAAATTTACGTGGCTAACGATGGATAATAACTATGTATTTATGTCTTAAAACGTACTTAGGGACGAATCCGAGTGAAGCGAGAGTGAGCCACTAGTAGGTAAATATAATACTGTAAGGTATAAATATATATTAACTTGGTACTGCATGTGGTTTCACCTGCCTGTCTTTGGAAATTAAACTTAACTATGTATTTATATTTTATATTGTAGATTACATTACCTTAGTTTTATGAGAACTAAAAGATTATTCTAGAAATTAAAAATAAAAAACCAAGAAAAAATTAAAAACTGAGTTTTTTGCAAATATCTCGAAAACTATGAGGTTGTTGTAAAAAGTGTTATGAATAAAAGTTGTAGATTTTTACTAGACCTACAACTTTTGTAGAAAACATTTTTCGATAGAACGTCGCAGTAAGCCGGAAATTGAAAAAAAATATTTTTCAACTCTTTGCGTCCCCCCATTTCTCGGGGGCGGCTGGGCATCGGGGGCATTTTATGAATTTCTATTCCTTATATACCTGCTGCTGCTGGCGGCCACGGACCGGAAGGCGAAGCATGGGTAGGCCTCCCACAAGGTGGACCGACGACTTGGTCAAAGTCGCTGGAGCCCACTGGATGCGGATGGCCCAAGACCGGTTGTCGTGGAAATCTTTGGGGGAGGCCTATGTCCAACAGTGGACGTGTTTGGGCTGAAACGAAACGAATATACCTGCTAACATTTTAAAATCATAAAACTTCAGGTTTTCAATATTTTGTTCCCAAACTGCATTTCGCTTGGACTGTTACTCATATATCAGAAAATATGATTATGAGTTGAGTGTGTTGTTATTCGTACTTAAAACAAGCACAAATAAAAAATAAGTATTCGTCTTTCAATAGAACGAATAATAAATAAACCAGGTTATTGCTATTCGTCTGATAATATGATGAATAAAAAATATATTATTCGTCCGACTAATGTCAGTTTGTACGAATATTTACCACTTTTTTTGTTTTCTAATATAAAATAAGTGATTTTTAGGTGCAAGGGTTTTTATTTAGAAACCCTGCAACCCTTGCATATGCAATGGTGCAAGGGTTTCTATATATGCAAAAAAATAAATAACCTTAACCAACCGAGCTGGAAACTTATTCTTTTAAGTCCCAACAACTTTTAAGTTCAATAGTTTTTAAGGTTCAAAAATTATTTTTGGGTGCAAGAGTTTCTGTATGCAAAAAAAAAAGCCTTAACCGAGCTGAGCCGAGTTTCTTACTTTACTTACTTATTTATTAGTCTATTCGTCTTTCCTTATAATTTATATTCGGAGTACAAATTAATTCGGTCCGTTTTTTTGGTGTAAAAAGTGCATTTATTTTGAAACAATATAAATAAATAGATTAATTGAAGTATTGTCCATCGCTGGCTACTACATTTCTCCACCTCGCAGGCAATTTTTGAATTCCATCTCGAAAAAATGTCTCGTCTTTTGAGGCGATAAACGTTTGGAGCCAATTTTCGATTTCTTCGAAAGAAGTGAACCGGTGACCTGCCAAATCGTGCTGCATCCATTGGAACAACCAGTAACCGAAAGGAGCAATGTCTGGCGAATACGGCGGGTGCAGTAAAATATTCAATTTGAGCGTATCTAAATAATTTTTCAAGACTTTTGCTACATGAGGCCGAGCGTTATCATGCACAAGAAAAACTTTGTCGTACCTATTCTCGTATTATGGCCTTTTTTTGTCATAATTTTCGGCTCAAATAAATCAATTACAGTCTATACCGAGCACCCGTAATGGAATCGCAAGGTTTTGGCAACTCATTGCCTCTTTGGTCCCACCAGATGCACAACATGATCTCCGAACCATGAATATTCGGCTTTGGTGTTGATGTTGAGGTCGATGGCGACAATTGACCGGGCTTAGGGTAGTATTTTTTCTTCTTGAGATTATCATAGAATAACCACTTCTCATCCCCAGTCACAATCCGCTGCAAAAACCCATTCTTTTTTGCCTTAGAAGCAGCTGCTCGCAAGTGAAAAATTACCTTTCAACTTCTCTGGGTTTCAGTTCATAAAGCACCCAATTGCCCTACCAGTGGATCATTTTCATGGATTTTAATCATACTCAAACTACTTGTTGTATCACTCCAAATGATTCTGCAAGCTCTTTTTGCGTTTGACTCGGATCTTCATCGAGTAATAACTCCAATTCTTTGTCTTCGAATTTTTTTGGCTGTCTAAGGCGAACCTTGTCTTCAATACTAAAATCACCATCCTTGTAACGTCGAAACCATTCCCAATATAATTTAACAGTTGGAACATTCTCACCGTAAATTGTCACAAGCATTCTATGCGCTTCAGCTGCATTTTTCTTTCAATTAAAACAGAAAAGCAAAACTTCCCGCAAATGCTGCTTAGTTACCACAAATTTTGACATTTTCAACACAATAAAAAATAGGTGTTTTGTATAAAATTTAAAGCAATATGAACTCTATATTATTTACAGATGTATAACCTCTCTAAAATCACCACAATCAGCTGTCACTATGAAACATTCATAACAGCCAGAGCCATCTTTTAAAAACGGACCGAATTAATTTGTACTCATATATATATTTTATAAAGGAAGAATAATAAATTTTTTTTTATTATTGTTAATTAAAAGACAGATAGACAGGGAGACACTCTGTTTCCATAAACCCATTTATTTTTTACTATATCATTATATTCTATTGGAAATCCTCAAAATGCACATCCACGTGGAAAGTTTTAATATAAAAGTTGTATTCACTTAAAGAACAATATATCTTCACAGATCTTCGGCTTGAAACTTTGTAACGAGTTCTTAACATTGTTTTAAATACATGTATGTGACATTATGTTATTGGATTTTAAAATGATACATTAATAATGTCGGTCGATCTTTTTAGTTTTTTCATGTAACGATTTTAATATATAGATATGTTTTTTTGTGTATCTTCTAATCTATCTATCTAAATAAATATGGATGTCTGTATGTTTGTCCTCTGTGCTTTGCTAAAATATTGATCTGTGATGAAACTTATGTTAATTAATCTGAATTTGTCTGCGAAGGTTCCTGCAAAAAAAAAAGATTTTTTCTTTGGACGTTTGTTTTTTTTTTTATATTATAACACTAACAACTCATCCTCGCTTTAACCTGACCTATGTATGTATGTATTCAGCCCTTCCTAACGTCCCACTGCTGGGCACGGGCCTCCCTTCAATACGAGGGGGATCAGGCCATAGTCCACCACGCTGGCCAAGTGCGGATTGGCGGACTTCACATGTCTTTCGAAAACTTGCTAGATTCTCTCAGACATGCAGGTTTCCTCACGATGTTTTCCTTCACCGTAAGACAAGTGGTAATCACATTGAAAATGATTCGCACACGAAAATATCAGAGGTGTAAGACCCGGGATTTGAACCCGCTTCACTCGGTTTCCCAAGCGAGCGCGTTACCACCGGGCTACCACTGCCTTTTACCCTGACCTATGACCTTCCTTTTTGTGACGGTATACTGTTGTACAGATGTCACTTTCTGATCATTTGTTTTTATTTTAATGTTTGTTCTTTTTTCTTTTATTGTTGTATAATGTGTCTGCAGCAGTGTGTGTCGCAAATAAATATTGATTCTATTTATTCTATCTTAAAAGTATAATAAATATAATACTAGAATTATGTACTGGAATTATTATTCGTAAAACGCTAAAAATCTAAGAAATTATTATCTACATATAATCAGGTCTAGTATTTTTTCTCTTTTTACCCGACTGCGGTGAAGTCCAAAGGAGGGTTATATGTTTAACCTGTATGTATGTATATTCTATTGTATATTCCCTCATACGACTGCCTCGGTGGTGTAGTGGCTAGCATGTACGGCTGCACATCCTGAGGTCCTGGGTTCGAGTCCCGGGTCGGGCCAAGTTTAGTTATTGAGTCTTTCTGTATAGTAAGCCTCAGTAACAGCCCGGAGTTGGGAAGTTGGCGGTGTTTCACCCCCGTGCCTCGGAGAGCACGTAAAGCCGTCGGTCCTGCGCCTTAACTCTCACCGGTCGTGTCGAGTAGTCGTCCCACCGGAGTATGAGAGTGACAGGAATAGAGAGTGCACTTGTGTCTGCGCGTACATTTGTGCACTATAATATCTCCTGCGCAGCTGGCTAGTCTCAATGAGATTGGCCGCCGTGGCCGGAATCGGTCAGGAGAACATTATTATTATTCCCTCATAATTACTAAATGGCTTAGCCGTATCATACTAAGTTCTGCGGTCAAGTTGTTGTCTTCTTTTTAGTTAGTTTTTTACGCAGTCGGTTTTTTTATTTTTGTACTGGTCATTCTATGTTATATAACGTGTCTTCGCAACATTTTCGAAGTAAATGGTGTCCGAATGGCACTTTTAGGAGTAAAACAATTGAATTGAACAAAGTATACTACTTAATAGTTGTTCATATGATAGAAAGTATGTTTAATTTGTTGAATTTGTCTCCGCCTCGAACAGCAGAATAACTGTTAAAATATTGGAAAAATTCAAGAAAAAAAAAATTTACGTGGATAATAACTATTTATATCTATTTAAAACCTACCTAGGAACGAATCCGAGCGAAGCGACGTTGAGCCACTAGTACACTACTACTTAATCGTAAATCATAAAAATATAACATCTTTTATACACTCAACAGTGAAACAACGTAAATCAAAGCTTCATAAAATCTTAACTAAAAATAACGTTTATTTCATTTAAAACTTAATTATACCAGTACTTAATAATTAAGCAATAAAATCCAACGGGGTCATGAAAAAGGCAGAAATAGTACGCTAGTTAAAAACTTCACTCTTAAGACTCTTGTAGTCGCTTGTTTTTAATTTCAAAAGAATTGCCTTTGCCCAAGGTAAGGAAATTTTGTATAAAAATATAATTAGAAAATATCTAGATAGCTAGATGTTAAGTACTGAAATATATTTGCAAATTGGCTTCAAGTGTATACAGAGATGGTACAAATAGTTTATATAGTACAAAGACGCGCTTTTAATAAATCAAATGAGCTTAAAATCTGAAATCTTCACTAGTTACCAAAAAAGAGGTTCACTATCCAACTTGGCTGATCCTATTGATACAGTAACTACGAATATTTTATTGAAGTGAAACTTCTTTACGCACGCTTGACTTGGGGGGTAAGCTGGTGAATGCGTTACGAAAAAATGTACGTACGTTTGTTGCCATGGTAACCGTTGTTATTGTCTGACAAATGATATATAGTATTATATTCTTTCCTTATATGATAGTCTATAAATGTATGATTGTAATATGCCTAATATGCGTTATTTTTAGTATCTCACCTATCCATCAATTATGAAACATAAATTGAATTTCATAAAGAGTACCGATAACCTACAGAAGTTTTACTTCTTGCGCGTGTACACATTCATACACGCACTCTTTAATTTTTTTATTATTAATACAGTTACTGTACGACTAATATTATTTTTATTAGTCCAGCTATTGGTTATTTTTTTTTATATTTTTACTTAACAATGAGAGTAAGAGAAAATGTATGAGTATTTACAAATCTAGGACCGCAATCTTTAATTCAGAGCTTTCGAAAGAGACACAAAATATATAAGTTTATCTTGTTCTTATTCTTTCAAAAATTAGAACATATCGTTAAAAAACAAATTTGACACATCCAATTCTTCTGATTCTGTCCGAAACCTATAATTTTCGAGACGAAACTGTCACCAAATCTTAAATAATATAAAGCAATGATATTGGAGGTTTTGAGCTTGAAATAAAAAAAAAGACCTAAGGAGAAGGCTAAGGCGGGAACTACGCTACGCTTCGCGCCCGCCTTAGACTTCTTAACCTTTTTTTCGTGTTGGGAAATGTTGGGAAATGTTATTATATCAATAGAGCAATGATGATCGAGTGTGCAGCTAGCATAGAGTAGTGTATAACCATTGACTTTTGTTTTGTCTATAACACACTGTTTAATTTATGAAGACAAGTATGGAGTACACACCGAAGCTTATATTAATTGTAACTGCGTTCCTATTAGTTAAATAAAGCATTTATAAGTTCCTCCCTTTCTTTTGGTGGTACTTTAACCTCCTAACAACAGGAAATGCATTTACGCATACCATCTGTAGACATACAGGTTGTTATGTGAGTATCACACTCACCGGCTAGAAAAACACCGGCCAGTAGGTACTAACCACTAAACTCAGTATAGTGCAGTCTATCAACTATCTCGTGTCTATAACACACGCCTCGTAGCTTACCATGGAATTAGATGCTCTATGTTTATGTCTAAACATATAAAAAACATATTACTATTATTCATGATGAATAAGAGACATTTGAAAAATGAATAATAAAGAAATAGCAAAGTAGATTATTATAATAATAAAGTATATTCGAATTCAAAAAACATACATTCCATTTATCTTCAACAAATTGGCCAACGTCCAGACATCGATCGAGATTATGATATACTTTACAAGTCCATGCCCGCTTTGTTATACCCATTTCAGTAACTCACCCTTGATTTAGTCCGGTAATGGTGGAAAATTATAATGACTTGGATACTAAAGTGTTGTTATCACGAAAAACTTCTATATAAGGGCAAAAATTATTTTCTTTAAAATAAAGAATAATAAGCGACTTTGTGTGACTTCTATACAGACTATACTTCTTAAATAATACGTATTATAAAATTTCTAGTAATAAAATTTCTATTTGATAATAGCCATATTAAGCTATGGAACGTGCCAAAGAATGTACATACATACACTCAGAAAAAATATCCCTCCTTCTGGGCAGTCGGGTAATTATTCTTAATACTTTCTTAGATTTACGCGAATATGTGACATATAAAATGAAACTATGTTTCGGATTTTTTCGCGGTTTTATTCTGATTTTGGTTCTCAACGTTTCGAAACATTGGGAACCAAAAATTAAAATAAATTCGCGATAAAATCCGAAAAAATAATTTCATTCAGTCACTACTCCTATTTTTACATTAGGAAATACTGATATTTAGGTACTAAGCTAACCAACATAACTTCAATATTTTTGCGTCCAACCGCGACATTCTGGCTACATAAGCAGATGCCAATCCAAGTGTCGTCGGTTTCCTGATCAAACCTTCACTCACTTGTACATGAGATCAGAACATTTTTAATTAGGTTTTCTTCCTTTTCTTCCCCAACAAGATTGCTCATACCATTTTGTTCCACAAAGAAGTATTAAGAGCAACCCGCATGGCATACTTTCCAACTATTATCACGGTGGGATGCCTCCCTGCGATTTTTTCGAGGTTATCTTGCTTCCTATCCAAGGTGTAGGCGCCTCTACTTGTCAGTATCCTTGGTTAAGCTAGGTCAATGACACATCGTCCGCAGGGGTGTTGTAGTGTGTGCACAAGCGATCCTGCAATGCCCCATTGAATTGCGGCGACAGGTTCCGCTGTGTGTTTTAGTGAGTAACCTGCCCGTTGAGGGCCGGATGGGTTTCCCCAGCATCAAAAAAAAAAGGTTATTGACACATATGCCAAGCGAACAAACATAAAACCATGAGAAATCCTCATATTATAAGTATTTTTTTTGTTAAGAATCTCCAATAAAAAATAAACACTTTACATTTATAAACCTAAAAAGCAATTATTAAATACAATATGTATGCTCCTTCATTTATAGAAGACCACAGCTTATATATATATATATATATATATATATATATATATATATATATATATATATATATATACTAAATAAAAAGATAAAATATAAGTATACATTTCGAGAAACAATTTTTAAAGTGTTTATAAGTTTAAATATATAACTCAAGCAAAATTCGAGCCCACGACCTCCGTCATAACATATTATTACTGATATTCAGTATTTGTAGTTATTTTCATTAATTCTTAATCGCAATCGTCAAGCGATCCGTTTTGTACTGGACTACGTCATCAACAGAGCTCGAGCTTCCAATTTACGTATCCGATAGTAATTAAACTAATTAAGTGTAAAATTCTGATGACTTTTAAATGAATTTGCAGAATCTCCTAACGAATATAATATATTTTTTTGCAAGAAAGCTGACAGTTACTGTGTACTTTCAAAAATGAATAACGACATGTTCCAATGAAATGAAAAAAAACATAGATAGATAGATACAATGAAATGAAACAACATATAGATAGATAAGGATTTGACGTAATTTATATGCAACATAATATATCAAACTAGCGACTCATCCTCGGTCTGCTCGGGTTCGCCCCTACGTTTTAGGTTTAGTATAGATTTCTCAGAGTTGAGATATTTTCCCACAGTAAAAAGTATCCTACATGTTGACTCGGATAACCAGCTATCATCATACCTTTCATCAAAATATGTCCAGTGATTTTCTTGTGATGCGTTCCCAGACAGACAGACAGACAAAAGTTCTAAAAACTATAGATTCGGCCTCTGTATCGATATTATTGACTATTTCAATAAGATTTTCCAAAAAATATGTAATGTGCAGATTCCACTCAGTTACAATTTTATTATATGTATAGATTTCTAACTCTTGTATAAAAAAACACAGATAGGTTATTGGAATTGACCAATAATTTATACATAAATAATTATTGCATACTACAAAGGAAATATCGTTAAAATAAATATATAGGTATATGTATATGGAATACAATTACATCCTGCGCACTTTTCTTTTACGATATGAATAATAGTTAGAAAATATTGTGTATTTTTTTAACTGCATAAATCAATATCTAGGCATATAATAATATTCTAACTGAGACATATCTGTACATTAAATATTTTTTTGGAAAATCTTATTGAAATAGATATTATTATCGATACAGAGGCCGAATCTATAGTTTTTAGAATTTTATTTTGTCTGTCTGTGACCGCATCACGGAAAAACTACTAGAGGGATTTTGATGAAATTTGGTATGATGATAGCTGATTATCCGGGTTATATAGGCTACATTTAGGCTACATATAGGCTACTTTTTAATGCAGGAAAATATCTCATATCTGAGAAATCTATAATAAACATTAAGACGTAACTAGGGACGTTTACTAGTAACTAGGACGACTAGCGACGACGTAGGGATAATTTCTAAGAAATCCGTGCAAACCGAGAATCCAATTGTTATCATATACGCCGGCGTGTACGCGGTCCTCGAGGGGATATAGAGTTGAAGCGTTACTATTTTGCCTTGAATTCCCTTATTTCTGGAACTACGAATTCCATTTCAGAAAACTTTCTGTATTTTTAATCTATTTATAGTGGAGGTTGTTTATAATTCTATGTCGCTATGGCTCTTAGAAGCGGAAAAAATAACCATAAATAATCTAGTTTTCATACACAGTGGTAGTCCAGTGATAACGTGTTGCTTGAGAAACCAAGAAGCGGGTTCTAATCTGAAGATCTGATATTTTCATGTGTGAATTTTTTTTAACATGACTACCACCTATCTAATATTTAAGAAAAACATTGTGAGGAAACCTACATGTTGGACAGAATTTAGCAGAAGTGCGGTTTGGCGGATTTTACATTCTAAAGACACGTGAAATCCGCCAAACCGCACTTAGCGAGTGTGGTTGACTATATTGGCCTGATCCCCCTCGCATTGAAGGAAGGCTTGTGCCCAGAAGTAGGACGATGATAAAAAAGGCTGATTACAATCTAGTTATCTTATAAATTTGACTTCAATGTATTTTTCAAATAAGTAACTTTAAAAAATGTAACATTTCTAATGATAATATAATATTACTACTAATTTTTCGGGATGAAAAGTATCTAAAATGTTGACCGGGGATATAAGGTACCACCATGTAAAAATTTCATTCAAATCAATTCAACAGTTTCAGAGATTAGCCCGTAAAAACAGACAAACAGACAGAGAAACAAAAAAAATTGAAATAAATCTGGATTAGTTCTATTTCTCTTCTTACATCCCCCTGACACGGTTTTTAGATTTGATTTTTTTTTCTTTGTACAGACATTCAACCTCTGTAGTTTTATTATATGTAATTATTATGTATTATTTATTTTTTTTTTGTATACATACAAAATTATACTCCATTAAATTCATCCTCAAAGCTCATTTATTTTAAAACTTTTAGCCTCACTTCACACACAAAGAATATGGAAGCAGTCGTTGAACTTTTGTTCCGACGAATTAGAGAATACATTTAGGAACTGGTGTGACCTAGATAAAAGTTTCGGGCTTTTTGACCTGGTAATTTATGTAATGCACTTTATTTAACAAGTCTTTTTGTAGGTGTTAGACATGTTTATTTATAAATTACGATCGATACGATATACGATTTATTAATTACGTATCTACTATACGTTCATTTCTATTCTTAGATTATACATATTATGTATGTATGTATGTATGTATGTATGTATGTACGTATGTATGTATGTATGTATGTATGTTTGTCACTCTTCTATATATATAAAAGACAAAAGTAATTGACTGATGTATCAACGCACAGGCAAAACCCTTAAGACTAGAAAATTGAAATTTCGCATACGTATTACTCATATGACGAAGGCATCCACTAAGGAAGGATTTTTCAAAATTCAACCCCCAAGGGGGTGAAATAGGGGGATAAAAGTTTGTATAAAACTTTTTATTCCTTGGACATATTTGCGTGAAATTTCGTATTTTCGTAGTTTGATCGCGAGCGAAGCCACGAGTTCTGCTAGTTTACGATGAACCTGTTGAACGATATTAAATAAAATTTAGTACACAAATATACTATGACCTGACTATGGAGTAACATGTACGCTACTCAAGTAACCGGTGAACATACATAAAATTTAAAAATATATACGTACATACAGACTGACAAACATAGAACCACCTCCTTTTTGAAAGTCGGTTAAAAAGAACCGTAAATCTATATAACACTATAAATAGACACATGATAAAGTCCTAAATAGTAAAAAAGTTGAAAGCAGGTATACCTTACAGCTGAGAGGTTAACGAACTGCAGTCGATACGAGTGCAATGAACTAGCACTAGGTGACGGGGCGATATGGTATCAGCTATGAGGGCCTTCAGGGATTCGATATTATAGAACCACTTTAGTTTTATCACATATTTTAATCTAAAACTATATTTTGATATAACCTTTTAAATACTAAAAACATGCTTAATAATAAGATGTACTTCCCAATTGTAGATAATGTCGCAATTTAGAAACTGAAGCTTTTGAGAATTCAGTAATGTTACTCATAAATTCTTGTTTTTTTTTATATCTTTATTTATATTGATTTTCTTATTTTATTATCAGTTAAAAATGTGACATACAAAAATGCGTTTATTTGTTTGTTACGCTGTTATTGTTAAATTGATGAATATTTTTCGTTTATTGCTTCCGCAAAATTAGCGGAAGCGGAAAAGCGGAATTTTTATATTTAATATACGATGAAGTAGTAGGATATCTATACATATAATAAAACTGTAGAGGTCGAATGTCTGTACATAGAAAAGATATGCTAAAAATCGAGTCAGGGAGATGTTAGAAGAGAAATAGACCAAATCCAGTTTTTTTTTTTCAATTTTTTTGTTTCTCTGTCTGTTTGTCTGTTTGTACGAGATACTCTCCGAAACTGTTGGACCGATTTAAATGAAATTTTCTATGGTGGTACCTTATATCCCCGGTCAACATTTTAGATACTTTTCATCCTGGAAAATTAAAGAGCTCCTGTGCTATAGTTAAAAAACTATAGTACCTTATACAGCTTAGTACACAAAAACTACTGATTGGATTTTAATGAAAGTTTACAATAATATAGTCCACACATCAGAATAACAAGTAGGCTACTTTTCCTCTCAGAAAAATGTACGGTTCCCTTGAGATAGAATTGTTTTTGTTTGTCTAGAGGTGAACCCGAGCGAAGCTAGGGTGAGCAGCCAGTCTATATGTACATATACGTATATAACAGAGTAGGGTTTGTTACAACACTTATAACTCGAGAACTGCTGGACCGATTTTCATTATCTTAATTTTGTTGGATTCGTTTTCACCCGAATAGTAGAGTAATTATTAAAACATCGGAAAAATTCATGAATAAACATAAATAAAAAAGAAAATCTATTTCATACTAAGTGTCAAAACGTACCTAGGAACGAACCTGAGCGAAACGAGGGTGAGTCACTAGTAATATATATTTCTAAAGTTAAAGGATAATGTAGTAACTCTACGTCTTGAAAAAAGCAAGGACTGGTGAATTTGTGAGACTGACGTCATCAGCTTTTAAATGTTGGCGTCGTCCCAAAAGTTATAAAACTATATATTATGCGAAATCAGTATAGATTAAATACGTATGTACATACATACATTTTTCGATTGAATTGTCTTTTCGATTTCTAGTTCAACTATACAGCTAGTTTCTTTTAAATATTTTATTAAAAAAAAACCATAAATGATGTGTTTATATAGTAAGTACCTCTATTTTGCAAAAAGCTGCGCGAAACAAAATATTACTGTATTGTGAGATAGCGTGAGAAATTATAATAGCCCAAAACGTGTGCCTTTACATAAATACTCCCTATTACTTTCTCTCACAATCCAACCAACACGAAGATCATACAGTTTTTAACTCCAGACTGCTGCGAATTTCTTCACAAAAAACCTACACATGGCCTAAGCCGGGACTCGAACCCGGGAACTTGAGATTTGCAGTCGATGTTGTAGCCACTAAACCAATGTGGCTAATCTACTTATATTATTAACTAGTATTGTATTATGTATTCAGTCCTTTTTAACGACCCCCTGCTTGGCATGGGCCTCCCTCCAATACGAGGGAGATCAGACCATAAACCACCACGCTGGCTAAGTACAGATTGGCGGACTTCACATGTCTTTTGAAAACTTGTTAGGTTCTCTCAGACATGCAGGTTTCCTCACGATGTTTTCCTTCACCTTTAAGAAAAATAGTAATCATGTTGGAAATGATTCGCACATGAAAATATCAGAGGTTCGAGACCCGGGATTTGAACCCGCTTCACTCGGTTTCCTAAGCGAGCGTGTTACCACTGGGCTATTATATCATGCTGCGATAATAACTATTACATATTTTTCCTACGTTATTATAATTTTCGACGTTCCAACAATCTCTTTTTCTTTTTTCTATAAGAATAAACGGCAAACTGGACAAGTTTATCCCACTAAAATTTAACCTTACGGTAAAATTATTCAGACCGATGACTTCGGGTCGAGATTGTAAAAATCTTTCACGATTTATTTTGTTTCGAAATTGTGAGGATGAAAGAAGATTTAAGCGTATTTAAATAAGTTAGTTTGAGAATATTGTCTTTTCGCTGTGTTACTCGTTTCAAATTAAGCGTATAAATGGTCTAACTTCCTTTTTTACTAAGGAATATTTTATTAATAGAACTTGTTAAGTAAACACCAAATAAGCAGTATTTAGTTCGTAGTTTCCGTTAGCAATTTTTTTTTTAATTGTAGAGGTAACAAAATGTATAGTACAATCAAACAAGAAAGATAGATAGATAAATACTTTATGGTACACACAAAAGTAGAATACAGAAGATGGCACGCAAAAGCGGTCTTTTTTGCTATGAGCATTTTTTAAACAACCTTTGGTGAAAGTTAATAGTAATGGTATTTCAGAAAAACCCAATAATTATTGGCCTGACTCATGACTCGAACCCAGGTTCTTCAGATGCGCAACCTTATATGCTAGCATCTAGACCGATGAGTGAAAAAAATATTAGGGAGAAAACGTCTAGAATACTTGCTTAACCGTAAAAATAGTGACGCCACCATAAATATTATAGGAATCTTATATAAACCATAGAGTATTTCAAGCATTTTCATAACATTCAATAATATTGCTACGAATTCCGACAAATCAATTCTTCTTCGGCTAGTTCTAAGAGAAATATTTTCGTATCTTATTGTTTTATGTTGGAACCGCTCTAAAAGCCATTGTTAGCGTTGGCATTGACGTATTGTGTTCCTAAGAATGGACAGTTGGTGGATGTTTTCTATGAAGAAACTTTTCCATACGTTGAATGCCTGTTACAGTCCGAGTCTTTCAGGGTCACTTACGCTTTAAGATAAATGTCATTATTATGTGACGACATGTTTGGTTCAGTTTGTAGTGACCCTACTTGCTGTGCCAGCGGTCGCGGGTTCGAGTCCCGCTGGGGGCATTCATTTGTGTGATGAACACGAATGTTTATACTCCAGTCATGGGTGTTTATATTTATAATATGTATGTATTTAAAGTTATATATGTGTAGTGTATCAACTATCTGGTATCCATAACACAAGCCTCGTAGCTTACTGTGGAACTAGATGGTGCTGTGTTAATATCTCAACAAGCTGATTTAAATATTTATTAAAAAAAAAATAATGAAAGTTAAATGCCATCTTGATTTAGCGCTACGGTCTCTCAATTATGTTTTATCTGCGTCACTGTTCAATCGCTGTGTAACTAAACTTGGCGTGATACTCTTCGAGATAGAATGCTCTTATATGAACTAAAATAATATTACCCTTCACTCTCTACTTCAAAAATGTAGAGGAATATGAAAGTAATACATGTAAGTAAGAACTATAAATTAAAGTATGTTATATTTTTTTATTTTTTTATTTGTGGTAACGCGTTTGCTTGGGAAACCGGGTGAAGTGGGTTCAATCCCGAGTTTCGCACCTCTTAAATTTTTATGTGTCAATCATTTCCAACATGATTATCACTTGTCTTACGGTGAAGGTAAACATCGTGAGGAAACCTGCATGTCTGTGAGAACCTAGCAAGTTTTCGAAAGATATGTGCAATTCGCCAACACGCACTTGGCCAGCGTGGTGGACTATGGCCTAATCCCCTTCGTATTGAAGGGAACCCCGTGCTCAGCAGTGGAACGTTAAAAAGGACTGAATACAGATATTTATTTTAGATTTACCCGAATGTTTGTCATTTTAAATAAAACTATTTTTTCGTATTATTTCGCGGATTTAATTAGATTTTTGGTTCCGACGTTTCTTTGAACGCTTTACAACGATCGTGGTGTACGGGAGAAACTAAGGTTTTAGACATCTCCAAAGTTTTTCTATAGTTGTTACAGACAGTATCTACTGTCACACTAAAATGTTTAATTCACATGTGCTGACGTAACGGTTGAAATAAAAGTGTTAATTAACACTTGTCACAGTGTTTTTGTAATGTGAAGTTGTACAAAACATAGATCTGTATATTTAGTAAAAATATATTATTTTTTTTGCGGAAATCGAACCCTATATAACTGATAGTACACACACAAAGTCTGTCACATAACAATGTAAAGTGCTGTATTATCACTATCTATTATTTTTAATGTGAAAAAAAGTTTTATGATATACTATGTTTTGGGCACAATTTCCAACCAATGTCTATATCGTCAATATAACATACATTTGTAAATATGTGAGAACATTAACACACGGCACCATCTAGTTCCATGGTAAGCTACGAGGCCTGTGTTATGGATACCAGATAGTTGATACACTACACATATATAACTTTAAATACATACATATAATAAATATAAACACCCATGACTGGAGAGCAAATATTGGTGCTCATCACACAAATGAATGCCCCCAGCGAGCTCGAACCCGCGACCGCTGGCATAGCAAGTAGGTTCGCTACAAACTGAGCCAAACGTGTCGTCAAATATACATGTATATATGTAGGTATGTGTACTGAGCAGGACTGGAATTCGTGACCTAACCAGATATACCAACCACTACGATGATTGGTAGTTAAAAAAAAAACAATTTATTTCTATATCACGTAGAATATATTTGCTGCTTAACCATGTTTGCTTATAGATTTGGGGACAAAGTAAATATTTGTTTAGAGAGGAATTTAATTAAATTACGTGCTTTCACCCATATTAAGTTAGATTTTGTAACGTACATACACCACGCTTATTGTTTGTGTGTGATTTTAGTTACCAGTTACCAGATTTCGTCTAACATAAATTTGGGTACAAGCCCTTAAGGCAAGTTACGTTTACACTACGATTTGAGTGAACATTAACTGTGTTTATTCAGTAAAAAAGATAGTTAGAGTAAGAAGGAGACCGAAAATTGATTTATTTATTTATTTATTTAGTAAGGTTTGCTAGTGGTTATTACATGTTATACAAAAAATCATTAAAATTACATCAATTAGGTAAATAGAGCACAATTAAGCATAACCGTTTAAAAACAAACACAATATATATATTCTTGTGTCCGTTTTCACAATTAATTAAGATTTCAAAAATATAGTAATAAAAACTATAAATCAAACATTAAAATAAACTAGACAAAAATAGTACAACAATACTCATAACAATTTACAAATGATAATTATGATTAAAAATATTTATAAATTAATTATAGAAGTCACAGTCAGAGGATGCAAATGAAATAAAACTTTACTTATAAAATACTTTAATACTATTTCTACAAACTAATTATCTTAAGGTGATTACACTGTCGAAGTGTGACAAATGCAATGAACAAAAAAGGGTCTTCTATACATATTATAAAATTCTAACTAAGCCGAATCTGTACATTCAATATTTTTTGAAAAATCTTATTGAAATAGACATTATTATCGATGCAGAGGCCGAATCTGTAGTTTTTAGAATTTTTGTCTGTCTGTCTGTCTGTCTGTCTGTCTGTCTGTTACCGCATCACAGAAAAACCACTGGATGGATTTTGATGAAATTTGGTATGATGATAGCTGGTTATCCGGGTCAACATATAGGATACTTTTTACCGCGAGAAAATATCTCATTTCTGAAAAAAAATACAAAAAGTGGTAGGAACAAAACCACGACGATACTATTTGTAAACAGTTTAGCAAGGTAACTTTTTAATCCCAAAAAAATTAATGTACAGATATGAACTTTTTTCGATTTTATTAGAATTACTACTAAATTACCCGCGGCTCCGTCCATGTTTAAATTATCAGTAAAGCAAACTTTTTCGCTTCATAAATTAGTAACTATACATACAATAAAATTGTAACTAAGCCGAACCCGTAAATTCAATATTTTTTCGGAAAATCTTATTAAAATATTCATTATTAGCGATATAGAGCCCGAATCTATAGTTTTTAGAATTTTTTCTGTCTGTCTGTATGTGACCGCATCACAGAAAAACCACTAGAGGGATTTTTATGAAATTTGGTATGGTAATAGCAGGTTATCCGGGTCAACACATAGGATTCTTTTTACCGCAGGAAACTATCTCATTTCTGAGAAAAAATACAAAAACTGGTTAAAGTAAAAGCACGATGGATGCTATTAATATTTTAGCAAGATAACTTACTTATATATTATGTTAAAACTATTAAAAAAAACTTTACTTAAAAGAAATATTAACAGCGCTATTTTATTCATTAAAATAGTTATTTTAATGAAAATTTATTTATGTGTTATTTAGCTATTTGACAATAGATGTCGCCATGTGTTTTTAAAATACGTAGTTTTATCCAAAAAAAAAATGTACAGATATAACCTTTCTATGACTTTACTATAATTACTACTAAATTACCCGCGGCCCTGCCCGTGCTTAAATTTTTAATACTACAAACTTTTTGGCTTTATAAATTAGTAACATATTAGTAATATTTTGTTAGCCGAAACAATTTTCAAATGAGAATATTTGTAAATTTTTATTGTTTAGTAAATAATGTTAATGTTTTTTAATCTTTTAATGTAAAAATTGGGCAAATGCAAATCCAACTCGCGTATTTTAGGTTTCGTATAGCAAAATGCTATGTTGTTTTTCTTACTTACGTGTTTTGTATGGTTAACACTAAAATAAATACGAATAATATTTACGTTTCCACAATACCTACTCATTTTTTGCACCGTAAAAATAAGTTCAATTTATATTATTTTATAACATTTCATGGAAAACAAGTTTATGGCTGTTAAACTGCCAAAGCGGGTAACTAAAAATATTTCATATCTCAAAAACTATGAAAAAGTATTTTAGGAACTGTTATACCTCAACTTTTTCACTTTTTCTTGACACATTTTCTTGGAAGGTAAAGGCTTAAAGGACACAATAAAATGCTTACGACTTTAATGATATTAGCAGAGCCATATGAAATAAAAAATGTATTCGCTTAGAATTATTTACTTATTACACTTTCTTTTGAAAATCGTTTTGGAAAATATTACTAACTAACGCTAATTAAGAAAAGTTATCATTATGTAATTTAAATAATCAGCTATATATTAAATTAATCTATAGCTGTCTATTAGTAAAAAATGATTAAAATTAATTCCGTAGTTTGAGACTTTATCGTGAAAAACTAAAAAAAACAAACAAAACAGAAGTATAGACATACATAAATGTTATTGCTAAAACAAAAAGTTCAATTTAACGGAGGAACCTTTGTGGCATTGTCAATCACTGCCATTATTTACCAATCATGTCATGTGCAATGAAAGTAATGTATAATGTAAGAGTATACTAATGTGTAAAACCTAAGAATTTGGTTTTTGATCATCTGAACGCGGGCGGAGCCGCGGGAAATGCTAGTTAAGAATAAGGTACACTCTGATATTACAACACTGTCACTTTACGAGAATTATGTTGTGATATGAAAAGAATGCGATATTGGTGATCGACGCGACTCGCGAGGTGGTTTCCATGCATTAGGGTTGCGAAACAAAGTCTTTAACAATAAAAGTTCATACGAATGGAATGCGATGTGGGTGGTCGACGCGAGGTAGTTCCCATGTATATATATATATATATATATATATATATATATATATATATATATATATATATATATATATATATATATATATAGGGTTGCGTAACAATTTACAATTTAAAAATTAAAAAGCAATTAAAAAGTAACTATTGCCATATTGAGCAGAACAAAGTTTGATCTTTATAATATGGTAAGTAAAAATAAAAAAAGTCATATAAAGCATTTACAATTTACGAGAAAACCACTGGACAGATTTTGATGAAATTTGGTATGATGATAGCTGGTTATCCGGGTCAACATATAGTATACCTTTTACTGCGGGAAAATATCTCATCTCTGAGTAATATATACTAAACGTTAAAACGCAAGTAGTGACGAACCCGAGCGGAGCGAGGTGTAGTCGCTAGTATACAATACAGATCAGTGGCGAAGGGTGAAATTTTAGTAGAGGTAAGCCGTTCCAAAAAAAAAGACAAAAAACATTGATACACAATTTTTATATATCAATCAATCAATGCAAAAAAAAAGGAAATGTAATTGTGAAGATATTTTTTTTATAAGGCTATTGTGTTTTTTATTGTTGTTACATGTAAAATATTCTAGCAAAATATATTTAACATTTAATATAATAATAAAACCTCATAAAATATTAATAACGCCATCTATGAAAAATCTTTACACATGACTTAATACGGAAATTTGATTTTATTTTATTTTTCTTTATTAAAAGTACATATATTACAACCTATATTTTTTGGGATTTAAATATTATTTTATCTTTTTTTTTTTTTTTGTTAATTTTACATAAATATATTTAATCAATATATTTTATATAAATACCGCCATCTACTTAAATCTCATTGAACTACTTCGTCGTGCTTAGTAATGAAATTGATTTATTATTTTATTGTATTTTATTTATCAAGCCAAATTGGACGAAAATTATGAAATAATTCACAAAAAAGGAACGATAAGAAGCACAGGCTTTAATTATAATATCATATAGCAATACATCCGTTTTTAAAATGTCTGACTATCCTATTTAGTATTTAGCTTAATTAGTCAAATTATATTGTTAAATAATGTAACATATTTAAAATAACTTTAACATATTAAAATTCACTCTAAACTTAAATAGAATCAGAATATAATAAACATGGAAAACTAAATATTTTCTAATTTAGCACATTCACACATAATTTAATTAAAACGTTTTATGAAAATATTTAGGTAACTCATTTCATGTAATAATTAAATCATATTTCAAACAAATGAGTATCTTGATGACATGCTTTTTAATTATTAAACAACCAAATTTAGAAAACTAAAGTCAATAGTATGCAAATTAATGTCATAATGGCTAATAGAACTCACCGAAATTAACAAATATGTGAGACACTCATAGTCCACAAAAAAACACAGCACAAAATGTCTATATTACACTAAAACCAAATTAAAACTCTATAAAACAAAAAATCTCTTAAGCAATGC
This sequence comes from Fabriciana adippe, assembly GCA_905404265.1. Taxonomy (NCBI): domain Eukaryota; kingdom Metazoa; phylum Arthropoda; class Insecta; order Lepidoptera; family Nymphalidae; genus Fabriciana; species Fabriciana adippe. The sequence goes on along the minus strand of FR989997.1, from coordinate 1,869,350 downwards.
ACTCGTAAACAATAACAATCCGCCATATTAATTTACATTAAATAATAAATCATTCAAATAATAACATTGCTCGTCTGACGCTTCGCTTGTCAAATTAGAGACGTTTTGTAATTTTTGACCAATCACAGGCAGGATAAGACGTAAAGAAGCAGCTTTTCGAGCAACAAAAATTTGATAAGTGCGCATGCGTAAAATACTAAAAATGAATGAAGTCACGTGACAATGTTCAATCCAAAACATTGAATGAAATACAATTTTGTATGAACGCGGTAAGCTAAAATACAACGTCTTATCGTCGCATTTCTTTGAAGAAACGCGTAAGCAGTTTGGAGCGCAAAAATGTATTTTGCGTTGTTTATGTGTTGCTTGTGATTTTTTGCGTTATATTATTTTCAGAAATTGACTTAGTAATAATAAATAGATTTTTTATTTACTAATTATGTTAATTCAAAAAATAAATATTCATAATGAACGACGGATTATTGGATTGGAAAAGGTAAGACGGTGGGAATCGTCTTGTATGGACCCTTCGCCACTGATACAGATAAAGAATGAGATTATAAATTGCTCATTCAGCCTGTACTCTACAATGCCACAAGTGTCAATGATTTTTTTGAAAGTAACATAATAAAATTAATTACACTTATACATTACGTAATACTTTATTTAATAAAAAAATATTGTTATTCTAATTTTAGGTGTTAATTGGGATATTTATTAAAGGGCGCGCGCGCGCGTGTGTAGGTATATGTTATATGAAAAAAAAATAATTTTATGGCAGGTTTTTATTACAAAGGAGGATAGAGAGGGATGATGTTTTCATCATTTAACTTGAAAAATATCAATTTCGATCCCTAGTTTTCGTAATACATAGCATCCTTTACATCGTTAATGTAATAAAAACATACATGTCCGTTCTATTACAATTGATAATAATAGTTTGTCGCTGTTAACTTATATTGTACTTCCATACTAATTTTATAAAAGTCAAAGTAACTATTTGTTGCTTTCTCACGCGTAATCCGCTAAACCGGTTTCGATAAATGTTGGGACATTAACTGTACACAACACCATCTAGTTCCATGGTAAGATACGAGGCTTGTGTTATAGATACCAGGTAGTTGATATACTACACATATAAAACTTTAAATACATACATATTATAAATATAAACACCCATGACTGGAGTACAAACATTCGTGCTCATCACACAAATGAATGCCCCCAGCGGGACTCGATCCCGCGACCGCTGGCACCAAAAAATAAAATTTTGCAAAGACATTGCATCCTGGGATCGGACATAGGCTACTCTTGATATTTGCTCCGTTTATCACGCGAGCGAAGCCGCAGGCATAAACTATTATTTTATACTTTGAATGAAAGCCAACTAACATTAATATACCATGTTTTATGGCACGTTAAATTTAACTGAGATCTAAAGCTACAAGTACGAGTACTTCCGAAGCACTGCAGTAAAATCGTAGCACGTCGCTACGAAGGTCTACGATAAGCTTACAGCTGTATGCTGTTATCGATATGGTATGTCATTTAGTCATCACTAAAAGCTGGTTTATACGATGTCAGTTACGGCTTCTGTTATCTAGTCTTATTATCTTGTTCTAGTTTATCTTGTCTTAATACAATAAATAACATGAGTTAAAATATAAATATGTTGGGACATTAACACACAGCACCATCTTGTTCCATGGTAAGCTACGAGGCTTATGTTATGGATACCTGATAATTGATACATTACACATATATAACTTTAAATACATACATATTATAAATATAAACACCCATGACTGGAGTACAAACATTCGTGCTGATCACACAAATGAATGCCCCCAGCGGGACTCGAACCCACGACCGCAAACAGCAAGTAGGGTCACTACAAACTGAGTCAAGAGTCACTACAAAGTGAGTTGAAAGATTTGAAGATGTGATATCTATAAAAAAATAGACAAGTGCGAGTTTGACTCGCACACCAAGAGTTCCGTAGCATTAGACATTAAAATAAGTTTATAATGCAAAAAAAAATGTTTTATGCTGTAACTACTTGGATTTTATAAAAATTACTTCTTGCCAAAATTTCATGATTCTAGGTCAACGGGAAGTATCCTTTTTTTTTTTGGTTTTTTGGAAGGTTTTGATCCCTTGTCAAAATATACGGTTTTTTTTGCGTTGATTGCTTTAACTAACTACTAATAAGTACTAAGTTTGATGTTTTCATAGCTTTAAGGGATTATAGACCTAAGTATTTGATAATAATTTTAACTTGATAACCTCCACGTGTTCCTAAGTAAAAGGATTTTGACAGACACACAGACAGACGATCTGTTCATTAATTCAAAATGAAATAATCCTATAAGGATTCCTTTTTTCCTTTTGATGTACGGAATCCTAAAAATAAATAACATCACAAATTACTGAAACATAGTGGCGTAAACGTCAAAAGAAAATGAAATATTACAACTATAGAGTATCTCTTGCTTTTTATTCTTTAAACGCATCTCCAAAGTGCAGTTTATGTCATTTTGTGTTATTTTTGTTGGAAGCAAGCATAAATATTTATTTTTGTCAGTTTTCTGTCTTCGGGTCAAGGCGTTCTATTATTGAAGTAACGTTGGGACCTTTGCATAGTATACATTTATACTTTTAAGTCCAAATTCCAGTCATCCATAACAACAATAACGTAAATGTCAAATGTTTTTGCTCTCTTTATATGTTAAAAGCTTTTTTACAAATCTTATAAAAGGAAAAGTGTGTGATGGATGGATGGATAGATGGATGGATCGTTGGTATATTAGTTTTTCTTCTTGTCCTTAATTTTATCAACCGACATTTTGACGTGATCTTTTGTATAGAGGTAGTTTATGGACGGAAAGGTGATATGAGATTGTTACAAAACAATATCTTTTCTCAATTAAGTACGTTTTAAGATAGCATAGACACTACCGGTCGGTCGTAGTCAACTATCGGATGGTTTAGCCGATTTTTTTTTAATTTGTAATCAGCAACTAAGTCCCTCCCCCCCCCCTAAATCCATCACGTCTTGTCAATAAAAACTGGGTTTTAAGATAGCAATGACTCTTGTTATCACAGTAATGAAACAAACAAACAATCAAACTCTGCTTCTTTATAACATCAGTTTCGATAGAATATAATTCTTGCCGATCCCATCATTTTACTGCTAGCTATTAATGTTAAAATAGCAGTAACTCTGTTTTTGTGATACTGAATCGATTAACAATATTGTTTTTGCAACTATTTAGCTACAAAATTCCACGTACACTTCGATTGGTTCTATCAACCTTTCACTGCTACCTTAACAGAACTGGTTTTTGAAGCCGGTGTGTCACATAACCACCTGTATGTAACCATATGGAATGTGTAAATCTATTTCCTGAAGTTGAGAAATAGTAGTTGATAGTCTCACAGACCCCTGACCGTTTAACAATATTAAAAATATTATAAAAATATAAAAAAAAAATAAGAGAAATATTATAAACAATAAAAAACTCTGTATCCAAAAATTATTTAAAATAGTGAATAAGGAGCAGAAATAAAGACGCGTACTAAGAAAGCATACATAATAATCTAATATACAAAAATCTCGTGTCATGACGTTTGTGGTCGCACTCCTTCGAAACGGCTCGAACGATTTTAATGATTTTTTTGTATATTTGGTAGGTATGAGAATAGGTCGTAAAGTATTTTTCACCCTCCTACAACCCCCCCCCCCCCTCACCTTTTTTTTAATCGCGATTTTAGTATTTTTGTATGTATAATATTATATAAATACATAAAGCTAAAGAGTTTTTTTTTGTACGAATTGAACTCGGGCGGATTCTGCTAGTACACTTTAATAACAAAAACACCATTGGCATATTTCACGACAACGTACCCAAGTAACCAATTTTTCCATACCTGGGGGCTTCCCAAGATTTTTACGATTAAATATCGTGCCAATCCCAAAGCAATTTACCAACCTTTGTTTTATTCTATTGGAGAAAATTAAATCCATATTTAACGAAGGGAACACTTTGCTCCCAAATTAATACCCTGACCTACTTTTGGCTACACCTGTTGGTGGACCGCATTGATTTCTTTTGACGTTAAATAAATTTACTTAACTGCCTCCTTAACAGAAAAAAAAAATGAATTAATCTGTATAATATGTTCTTTTTAAGGAATTTTTATAGGAATATTTTCATAAACTAGAAAAAAATATAGTGGATACAATACACCATAATTACTATCATAACTTTAACAAATATATGTTATCCTGTCTATGTCCGTCTTGTCCAAAATCCATTTAATACTTTCTTAGATTTTCGCAATTATTTGAAAACTATATTTTCTGTTTTTTTTATTTTTATTTGTGAGAAACTCTTCCGTGCCCATGACGCTGTAATCATTCCAAACGTCGGGAACTAAAAGTCAAAATAAATGTCCAAAAAATAACGAAGTACCTACCTCCAATATGAACTTTTCTCTTTGCCGTAAAATAAATGATAATCATGTTGAAAACTGCATAGAATATCAAGGGTGCCAGACCTGGCATTTGAACCCGCTTCACTTAGTTTTCTAAGCAAGTGCCTTGCACCCCTGGGCTACCACTAACCCTTATAAGTCGTAACCCTATAAGTCGTAAATTAATAAATAGGAAATAAAATGATGTGTATGGAAATTCAATGGAATAATATTTAAAATTTGTTTATATATTTATTTATTTTATCTGTTTCAGGTAAGTAACGAGTGAATCAATTGCGATAAGCATTCGTATCTGTATTACGTATATAAGGTAATGACTATTACTTTTATTTAAAAACACTGACTTATCACTTAAAAGTAAATAAAAGTAAGTATTGATTTTTATAATGTGCCAACCATGAGGTATTACCTATTTATTCATTAAAAAATTAAAAATTTAGAACTGGTAAATGTATGGCGGATCATACACATAAAAAATTAAACAAATTGTGTAATGTGTACCTCTTCTTTTGAAGTCGGTAGAAAATATAATAAGACCTGGTATCAGGGTAATTATAAAATTATTGATTTATCTGCGACTCACCCTCGCTCCGCTCCGGTTTATCACTACGTTTTAAGGTTAGTATAGATTTCTCAGATATGAGATATTTTCCCGCAATAAAAAATACCTTGTATGTTGACCCGGATACCCAGCTACCATCATACCAAATTTCATCGAAATCTGTGCAGTGGTTTTCTCGTGATGCGTTACCAGACAAACAGACAGGCAAAAATCCAGTAAACTACAGATTCGGCTTCTGTATCAATAATAATGACTATTTGAATAACATTTTCCAAAAAAATATTTAATGTACAGATTCGACTCGGTTAGAATTCAGCGAAATCGTTAGAGCCGTTTCCGAGATTGCTGGTATGAATAAATAAATAAAGATATAAATATAGAAGAATTGCTCGTTTAAATATATTAGATTATATGTACCTATAGTCAAGCTCAAGCCTAATATTTTTATTTACAAGATTTTCAAAACTTGTATAAAATCTATCTGGTAGTTAAAGTTAAACTTCGGAATTCATAAGGAAATTATAATAAAACTATCAAAAAAATAATAATTAAAGAGTGCGTGTATGAATGTGTACACGCGCAAGGAGTAAAACTTCTGAAGGTTATCGGTACTCTATATGAAATTCAATTTATGTTTTAAATAATTAGGATAGGTGAGATACTAAAAATAACACATATTAGGCATATTACAATCATATATTTATAGAATATCTTTTAAGAAAAAAATAATATAATATTATATATCATTTATCAGACAATAACAACGGTTACCATGGCAATAAACGTACGTACATTTTTTTCGTAACGCATTCACCAGCTTACCCTCCAAGTCAAGCGTGCGTAAAGAAGTTTTACTTCAAAAACACACACTTAAGTAATCAGTAGCAGGAATCAAGACAACGGCAAAAATATGAACTCGCCACTTAATTTCGCTGCCATTGTATCATATTTAGGACTAATGGACCCTCGCATTGACAAAGATAATATCATATTTTCTTCAATTACGAAATACTTTACGAAATTAATATTTTACGAAGGACATGATATCAATAACCTAAAAAACTCCACTTTTAATGTACTAGTAACTTATCATGATTTATCAATTATAGTATTAGCAGATTTTTTCTTAATACACGAATCTATCTGGGAAATACTCTAGTCTTCATTGTGCGTATATAATAAAAAAATACATTAGGCATAGACAAAATTGGACAAGTGTGAGTCTGAATCGCACATCTAGAGTTCCGTTGCATTAAACATTAAAATAAGTTTATAATCGCCATTTTTTTGTGATGTAACAAAAAATTTACGGTTTTCTGATTTTTCCCTTTACTTGTGCTAGAAGACATTGCTTCTTGCCAAATTTTATAATTCTAGGTCTACAAGAAGTACCTTATAGGTTTTAATTCCCTAACGAGTATCAAAATATGCGGCATAAAGGGCATTTTAATTGCGTTGACTTAGAAGTTTAATTTTTTACAGCTCCAAGGGATTGCAGACCTAAATATTTGATATTAATTTGTGTTCCTGAGAAAAAGTTTCTTAACTGACAGACAGTCAGACAGACGGATGGACAACGAAGTGATCCTATAAGGGTTACTTTTTTCCATTTTTCCTTTTGAGATACGGAACCCTAAAAATACATTAGGCAATGACTTATCTTGAAATATATCTCTTTTAATAAACTTAAATATGAGAGATATTAAAATATCAGAATAAAATATAGAGTATATTTTATAAAATATATAATATACAGAGTAAATTGTATTAGAGTATTTTTTTTTTATTTTATAAAAAAAAAGTACTCTTGGCTATTTAATACAGTCGTAAAACTCTTGCTTTTGCTTGATTAATTATAAGACGTAAAAGTCTTTAACTCGGTACCGTGTTGCAATCAATCACCTAACGTTCCGAGCGTGAAAATAATTAAAACAATGAGTGAGAAATAAATTGAATTATGTTTGTTACAAAATATCGTAAATCATTTCTTATTATTATGAATAGTTTACCTAAAACAATATTACTAGCGTTTTTTTCAAAGGTGGTTTAGTTATGTTTATTTTTAACTGCTTCGGTGGTCTAGGGGATAACATGTACATCCACAGATTCGGAGGTCCTTGGTTTGAGTCCAGGGTCGGGCCAAGTTATTAAGCAGTTATTAAGTATATTTTTTAAGTAATTCTTAGTAACAGCTCGAATTTGGGAAATTGACGGTGCTTCACCCTAGTGCCTCGGAGAGCACGTAAATCTGTCGGTCCTGCGGTTTAACTCTCACCAGTCGTGAAAGTAGTCGTTCCACTTCGATGGGCGTTGCTCCTGGTACTTCTCAGATAGATAGATACTCCTGGTAGAGTAGACTGTGGAGTAACCCCATGGTTGTTATGGTCGGGGCGTCGTAGTTGAGTGTGCAAGCGATCCTGCGACGCCCCATTAAGACGGGGGAGGTTTTCTTGGATTTTAGTGGGTAGTACTGGCTTTTCTAGCCAGTGAGTCCCATATAACTAATCTATGTCTACAGGTAGTATGCGTAAATGCATTTCCCAATATTAAAAAAAATGTAACACATACTAGCACCTAGAGTGCGTCTCTAGCGAAGTCCAAGTGAATCGAAAATAAATAGCTCATATTTTTTTAGAAGTTGCCAAAATAATGGAAAATATAAAAAGAAAATTATTAAGAAAAAGTGAGTAATCAAGCATTGTTTATAGGAGATACGGTTTATTCAGACAATTACTTGTACCTAATATAAAAAACAAACGAATGAAAGCCGTTAAGCTATTCTCTAGAGACGCGCGCGCAAAGATCACAGATAGGCAGAAAACTCATAAAACTCTTGATTTCGTTTTTACTACATTGAAAATTACCAAACATAAATTGGTATGCTATATAATATTCTATTTACGATTTTGTCTTCATATATAAAATAATATATTATGAAGGTATTTTTTTTTTCAGCTGTTAGTGTCCCACTGATGGGCAAAGGCGGGGCTCTTTCCACTTTGCTCTATTTTTGCGAGAAGCTGCCAGTCTTTTGTAAAGGCATCCAGGTCGTCCTTCCACTTGGGTCTTGGTCTATCGCGATTTGTTTTGACGTTTTTGGAGTCCAAAACATGGTTTACTTAGCCCACATTTCGCCAGACGTGTGGCAGACCTGTCCAACCCAGTCCCATTTCAATTGACATCGGTTATAATACTGTCTGAGTGTCTTACGCCCAAATATTACACTTCATGCCTGCCTGGCAGACCTCGACGACAAACCTCTGCTGAACTGTTAATTATCAAGTCTGTGCTCCCAAAGTATGAATGGGAAATAAGCTCATATCCACGCATTTATAATTTTATCCACTATGCATTTTGTACAGCAGTAATATTATTTTATATAAATCATATATTATTTTCCTTTCAACTAGTCTATCACTTGATTTATCTTATAAAGAATTAAATATACAGTTACATCTAACACCTTAGGCTCTCCCGTGATCATGGTTTCTGTAAAACATCTGAGATTTTGGGAATCAAAATATCTAAATTAGGTAAAGGCGAAAAATCCGGAAAAAATCGTTTTATTACAATGATACATACGAGTTTGTATATAAAGGGTTATGTAGTTACAAACATACAGTGGTAGCCCAGTGGTGACTCACTCGCTTGGGAAACCCAGTGAAGCGGGTTCAAATCCTGGGTCTCGCACCTCTGACATTTTCATTTGTGAATCATTTCTAACATGATAACCACTTGTCTTATGGTGAATGAAACATTGTAAGAAAACCTGCATGACTGAGAGAACCTAGCAAGTTTTCAAAAGACATGTGCTGTCCGCCAACCCAAACTTGGCCAGCGTGGTGGACTATGGCTTGATTCCTCTCGTATTAAAGGGAGGCCCGTGCCCAGCAGTGGGACGTTAAGAAGGGCTACTGCAGATACGAGTATACACAAACAAACATTCATACATGCACAAAAATATCTTTATTTATTCAAAATGATAATGATTAATACGAAAAAGTACTTTTAACTTTAAATTTTCCCTTCAAATATTTCCTACCTCAGCTGCAAGAAGAGCCTCTGGAGCGTATTTACTTTTAATTAACGAATGGACAGCGGCTGAAAGCTTATTTGTGTTTGAAAGTTGAAACAGGACGTTACAGTGGCAGAAGTGACATTTATGGAGAACTATTGATATCAATAGGTATACTATTATATATGTAAAAGTTTGTACGTCTGTGTATATACAGATAGACTATGAGTTAAAATAACATATAAGCTACTTTCAAGCACTCCTGGGTGTAAATTGTACACTCAAGCGAAGCGAGGACAAATCACTAGCTAATAATATTTATGTATTGTAGGATTCGGGTATACAAATCAAGTCAAATAAAAATATTCGTTATTCAAATAGACTTTTACAAACACTTTTGAATGTCATTTTTACATTATCAAAACTTAAATTAAATGTCAGTATGTAAGTCCGTGAGGAATCGGCTCGAAGGCGAAAAACTCAAGAGTTGCTCTTTTAAAATAATATTTGTGTACAATATTGCAATACAATAACTATCCACTTATCCTACATGAGACCCAACCAGACATTAGTGCCACACATTCACATCTACGAAATATTCCGTTAGGCTATTTAATAATATTATTATTAACTTATTACACACAGCTTTATCTATACAGATAAATAAAATTGGAGTGTCTGTTTGTAATATTAAAATAACCGCTTTTTACTAAATGCATATTGATGTATACACGGTACATATACCAAAACAACATTTTTTTTACAATTTTTTGTCTGTCTGTCTGTCTGTTTGTTCCGGATAATCTCTGAAATGGCTGAACCGATTTTGACAGGACTTTCACTGGCAAATAGCTGATATAATGAGTAACTTAGGCTACTTTTATTTTAGAAAAAAAATAGGGTCCCACGAAAAAAAATTAAAACCGAATTAATTAATTAATTTTGTTTTGCGAAGCAACCTAGGGACGAACCCGAGCGAAATGAGGGTGAGTCGCTAGTTCAATAATATGTTTTTAATTTTAGACTTAGATTGTTTAAATTTCAAACTCAGTATCGAATGTGCATTCTATTGAACATGGGTACACCTTGCCCAATAAACAAAATACATACAAATATTCTTTATTAAAATTTAAATTTCATAAAACCACTTCCCATTCTTCTTTTCTTTCTTTAAATTATACCAAAAGTATATTTTTACTCCAAAATATCATTTCACGCATACTTATAATCCCGCAAATCTCATATTTATAAGTAATAATTTTTATGTCATATTCATAAATATTAGTACTGCGCTTGTCTTTAAAAAACAGTTCAGTACCTTTTTCTCCACTGTCAACTAATTTTTTTTTTTGTTTTCAGTGAATACTAGTATATTATAAAATTACATACAGCTGAATGAGTGAACTCTCCGTCCTTCAAATCGGTTAAAAATAGTTGTAAAAAACATCGTATGATCAAAATTTTCCACTTTATGAGAATAAAATTACGCCGCCATATCTTATTGAGATTAATCATTGTTTAAATATTCTTCGAACCCTCTATTCTGTTCTAAACTCTATGGTTTCAAAGGTATTTCACTCGGACCGAAGTTTTGAATTGGTTTCAGCATGACGCGGCCAGATATTTTTGCCAGATATAGGTAGAAAACGAGATATGAATGTGACTTTTTTTCCTCTATTATAAATGCATTATATATTTTTACTTCAAATAAGTTTTTGGTACTATATCTACTTTTAGTTATTAAGTATCTCTTTTACCTATTTTATTAATCTACTAGCAACTCACCCTCGCTCCGCTCGGGTTCGTTCCTAGTTACGTTTTAACGTTTAGCTCAGAGGTGAGATATTTTCGCGGAGTAAAAAGTATCCTATATGTTGACCCGGATAAGCAGGTATCATCATACCAAATTTCATCAAAATCTGTCCAGCGGTTTTCCCGTGATGCGGTAACAGACAGACAGACAGACAGACAGACAGACAGACAGACAAAAATTCTAAAAACTATAGATTTGGCTTCTGTATCGATAATAAAGTCTATAACAATAAGATTTTCAAAAAAATATTTAATGTACAGATTTGGCTTAGTTACAATTTTATTATATGTATAGATACATATAATAAAATTCTAACTGAGTTGAATCTGTACATTAAATATTTTTTGGAAAATCTTATTTAAATAGTCATTAAGATCGATACAGAGACCGAATCTATAGTTTTAAGAGTTTTTGTCTGTTTGTCTGTTACCGCATCACAGAAAAACCACTGGAGAGATTTTGATGAAATTTGATGTGGTGATAGCTGGTTATTCGAGTCAACATATAGGATACTTTTTACTGCGGGAAAATATCTCATTTATGAGAAATCTATACTAAGCGTTAAAACGTAACTAGGGACGAACCCGAGCGGAGCCAGGGTGTTAGTAGTTATGTTAATAATATGTATGTATGCATGTACTTTTACATTTATAATATTAATGTTAGGTGTGACCTCTTTGGAATGAATTTTCCTGCCATGAAAAGTGGCTCCTGTCACGCCCTAACCCTCCAACTTTATATAAATAACTAGCTATTACCCACGGCGTCGCTCGCACCAAGTTTAATTTCGGTTGATAAGTTTTAGTTTAGTATTTTAGTTTTCTCCCCTTTGAAGGGGTTGTTTTTGAAAAAGCACGAGACACGTGTTTATTTATTTGTTGACAGAAGTAATCGTGCAAATTTTCGAATTGATACATCTTTTATATAATTTCTACATATTTTTGAGCCCTCGTTTCACTTCTTTAGGGGTTGAATTTTCAAAAAACCGGTATTAGCGGATATCTATGTCATAATAACTGCCTTTAGCCCAAATTTCAATCCAATCCGTTCAGCGGTTTGGGCTATTATGTGCAGTATAAAGTGATAAATATGTATATAAAAAAACTTAAACAATATATAATTATTTTGATCTAAAACAACTAAAACTCGAGAACATAATTTCTGCTGGAACATTTGAAGAATGTGAGTTAAGTAAGATTAAAGTACTTAAAGTTTAAAGTAATTTCTTAGTAACTCTCCTCTAAGTAAATACTCATAACGTTACGGTCTATTAAAGTATGCAGCAAGTGAAAACTTCGCAAATACTTTGCGTGTTTGTGGTTAGAATTTCGTCCTTAGATTTTATGTTGGTCATTACAAGATGTAAATATTTATACACCTATATATATATAATAAAATTGTAACTTAATCGAATCTGTACATTAAATATTTTTTGGAAAATCTTGTTTCTTGTTGAAATAGTCATTATTATCGATACAGAGACCGAATCTAGAGTTTTTAGATTTTTTGTCTGTCTGTCTGTTACCGCATCACATGAAAACCACTAGAGGAATTTTGATGAAATTTGATATGGTGATAGCTGGTTATCCGGGTCAACATATAGGATACTTTTTATCGCCCTAAAATATCTCATTTCTGAGAAATGTATACTAAACCTTAAAAGGTAACTAGGGACGAACCCAAGCGGAGTGAGGGTGAGTTGCTAGTTCGTTTATATAAATATCTGTTAAATTGATTTTTTTTTTCATAATTTTATTCAGACTAGCTTTCCCCGAGTGTTTGTTCGCGTAGTTTATTTACAATTGCGCCTAAGATCCATATAATAATAGCCTATTTTTCATATCAAGATGTACTGTGTCGAGATTTTTAATCAGAAAGATATTTCTAACTAGTTTTAGTCTGCGGCTTCGCTCGCGTAGTAACTGAGATGGGGATAAAATGTAGCCTATGTTCAACCTTAGGATGCAATCTATGTTCTAAAAAAATGTGAAAAGGTATGAAAAGGTAGCAGTAGAGTTTCTAACACATAATTAGTATGGAACTTGAGCACTATAACAAATTAACCCTTTTTTATTTAAATTGCTAGGGGTTGAAATCCCAAAAAAATCCTATCTTACTTACACCCTACCTACTTATATAAAGAATCCAAAGCTTTTTAAGTTTGTAACATTTAGACTTTCTAAGATATCATGATTATTCAGTGAGAGGATTTAGATTTTACCATTTATATGTAGATCTTTTCTTACTATTTTCCAAGATTTATTTAATGTTAAGTGATTTCATAAGTTCTTCCATTTTATCTCAGCATTAAGAATGATTTATGGCTAAATTCTTAAATAATTTAAGCACAAAAGACAGTAGTGGTGATCTTAAAGAACTTAAGTCGACGATTTATCATAATATTCAGACGAGTCTTTAATCATACAGTAGATATATTAACTAGAACTGCTTTGGTGGTCTATTGGCTAGCATGTACGGCTACAGACCTGGAGGTCCTAGGTTGGAGTCTCGGATCGGGTCAAGTTTAGTTATTGAGTTTTTGTTAAGTAATAACCCGCAGTTGTGATGTTAGCAGTGCCCGAATTTCGTGCCTCGGAGAGCACGTAAAACCGTGAGTACCGCGCCTTATACCGCGTTTAATACATTCAAATAGTCAACATATTGTAGGATATTAACAATCAAAATAGTACAAATATTCTTAGACATATTATCTATACATATAATAAAATTCTAACTAAGCCGAATCTGTACATTAAATATTTTTTGGAAAATCTTATTGAAATAGACATTATTATCGATGCAGAGGCCGAATCTATAGTTTTTAGAATTTTTGTCTGTCTGTCTGTCTGTCTGTCTGTCTGTCTGTCTGTTACCGCATCACAGAAAAACCACTGGAGGGATTTTAATGAAATTTGGTATGGTGATAGCTGGATATTCGGGTCAACATATAGGTTACTTTTTACTGCGGGAAAATATCTCATCTCTGAGAAATCTATACTAAACGTTAAAACGTAAGTAGGGACGAACCCGAGCGGAGCGAGGGTGAGTCTCTAGTGTATATATATGTATAATAATATTATGATTACTATGTCATAAATTAGTTTTCGTCCAAAGTTTTAAAAAGAAATGCTGTTTGCTGAATACTTTTTTATAAAATAGCGTATAAAATTTAGCGATTAAGCCACTTTTTATAAGTAATTTTTATAAGTAAAAGAATTTTTAGAATCACTTTAACAATTTCAGAGATTCATAAGATTGTTTGGAATTTAACGAAAATTTTCTGTTTTCATTTCATTTGTTTGCTCAAAATGTTTCGAGGTCTAATGATGTTGACTCTGGGCTTATGTAAGATAAACGGTCGGACAGTAAGTAACAATTATAAATAAAGACTGGAAATGTTTTAATTTTATTTTAATAATTAAAAACAATAGCGCTATTTTAACACCGCCATTTTTGAATGAATATAAAAACGTTAAGTTATGCCCATTTTAGACCAGGGCTAAAGCCTTTGAAAATGGTAAAAAGTGAAAAAAATAATAATAGTAGGATGAAACCCATTGGGAAAGGAAGAGAATATAACAAAAATTATAGGAAATATAATTTACGGGCGATCTGAGGCCAGGAAGTGGAAGGGAAGGAGGTTTTAAGGGTAAAAAACGGTTTCTTCATATTAGTGGACTGTAAAGTAAACTATTTGTTCTCATTTAATACTACACTCAATCTCCATAGTTGCGAGCAAAAAGAACAAACTACAAATACACGTTATTATTTATTAAACTAGCGACTTACCCTCGCTTCGCTCGGGTGCGTCCCTAGGTACGTTTTAATTTTTTTTGAGCGAAACCCTAATTCTTTTTCTAAAATAAAAGGAGCCTAAGTTACTCCATATAATATCAGCTATCTGCCAGTGAAAGTCCTATTAAAATTGGTTCAGCCGTTTCGGAGATTAGCCAGTCAGACAAATTTTTAAAAAAATTGAGTTTTCGTTATAAATACCGTATATAATTCCATATGCATTTAATAAAAAGGTGTTATTTTAACATTACAAACAGACACTTCAATTTTATTTATCTGTATAGATTACAAAAACTCGTCATGTAATTATAATTGCAACTGCAGTCATAAATTAATATGTATCTATAGTTGCGCCTCTAGTCATATTGTACAATTTGTGTCCATTTGTGTAATGCATTTGCTACTTGACGTTACTCCACAAAAGTATGTTAAAGTAGTTTTTCCCTAGTTTTTTGATGTAACCTATGTCCGTTTCCATGATGCAAGTTATTATGCGACTTTTTTTCAACATTACAATTTGCCTTACGGTAAAGAGAAACATCACGATGAAATTTGCATATTTAAGAGAACTTTGCAAGTTTTCGAAAGTAATAACGTCTTTGAAGTCCGCCTATCAGCACTTTCCAGTGGACTATGGCCTGATCCCCCTCGTATTAAAAGAGAGGCCCATGCCCAGCAGTGGGACGTCAAACAAAGGCTTATATACATTCCATTAAATTTAACTATTGTGTTTCTCTAATTTATAAAGTAAGATCATACTTGTGTAAGAGTGAAAATAACCTAGAAAAAAATATTTTACTTTCGCAATGCTCCCAACTCAATGGTCAAGCAGAATCTGTCTAAGACATTTTAATCAAATTATCTCTACATTTAGACAGCAAAACGAAATCTTTATTCATTTAGATATTAGCGATATTATAAGGTGGCTTAAAATTTGATCCATAATCTAAAGAATTCTTATTCAATTTCTATATGACTTGGCTTAACTTGGTAGTAAATGAAAGGCAGAATTAAACACCGGTTGTTAAAATGAAGATATAAAATAAGTGATGAAGAACATTTTAAATAAAACGATCTTTTCCTGGAGATACTTCTCTCCCGTGACCATGATTGCTTTAAAGCATTCGAAACGTCAAGAACCAAAAATCTAAATAAATCTGCTAAAAAATCCGAAATGACAGTAGTTTTATTTAATAAGTAAGATTATTAAGATTTGAAACTTAAAATTGGGTAACGTTTCATCTCCGTGCCTCGAAAATCACACAGGGTTTGTCTTTGTTACATATCCTGGAAAGCATGTGAGGCTTCCTAACAATCGTTTATCGTACCTCTCTTCAATCTAGCCGCTAAATGGGATTCGGGGTAAGATAGAAATGAAATAGACAGTTTGATTGCATTTGCGCACATACATTTTTTCCATTATAATAACTCCTGTATAGGGGCTGAGATGTAAATGAGGCTAAAAAGTTTTAGTTTTGCCTCCGAACTTTACTCACAGAGGTCATTATTGATATTTTCAAAATTGGTTGACATAATATGCATCACAGAATTTCTTTTTTCTTTATCTCCTTTTTAGGTTAGTGAATTTATCCACACTTAATATTATATACTAGCGACTCACCCTCGCTCCACTCGGGTTCATCCCTAGTACATTCGTTTTAACGGTTAGTATAGATTTCTCAGAAATAAGATATTTTCCTACAGTAAAAAGTACCTTATATATTGACCCGGATAACCAGCTATCATCATACCAAATTTATCAAAATCTGCCCAGTGGTTTTCTCGTGGTACGTTCCTAGATAAACAGACAAAAATTCTAAAAACTATAGATTCGGCCTCTGTATCGATAATAATGACTATTTCAATAAGATTTTCTAAAAAATATTTAATGTACAGATTCGACTCAGAATTTTATTACATGGATAGATGTGAAAGTAACTCTGTTACTTTTTCACGCTCAAACCTCTGAACAGATTTTGATAAAATTTGGTAAGGATATAAACTGCATCCTGGAGACGGATAAGCTACCTTTGATCCCAGCCGCGGGCAAAACCTAGTATGTTATATTTAATTTATGTTGTGATCAGCCTAGCATATTCATTAGCGATCAAAAACCCTAATTTAAAATAGCACAATAACTAAACAGACCCACTGTTACTTAACCACACATAAAAATCAGTATTCTGCTTTTTGGAGCCATTCCAATACTTTGTCGAGTCGCTAGTTAGACGTAGTAGTTTTATTGAAGTTGAGCCAATCACACAGAATTTCTAGTGATGTTACTTATTTTGTCTTTCTACTGTCAGCTCAAGTGGCCAACTATATTTCTTAAACAAACAACTAAGAACTTAACGGAAGTTTTGAGACAGGTAATATGAAATATTGTATTAAAAGTAACAAATCGAGACTTTTTCAAACTTTCACATTTATGTATTATTAGCGACTCACCCTTGCTTCGCTCAGGTTCATCTCTAGCTTGGATATAGTAAAATGGATATAGTATGTTATCCTTAAGAGATAGATATATGCCATCGCGAACTTTTTTATAGACCTTTTTAAGGTGTATAATACTGTAGTACGTTATTTTGATCTATCTCGTAGGGTTCAGCTAGCGTTTGCAATGTAAGCGCAAAAAATGAGTTTATTTACGGCATCACATTAGAAACCTCTAAAATTATCAGTGTTCCTCTACTATATTATGCATGTATTATACATATAAACCTTCCTCTCGAATCACTCTATCTATAAAAAAACCACATCAAAATCCGTTGCGTAGTTTTAAAGATCTAAGCATATATAGGGACAGACAGCAGGAAGCGACTTTGTTTTATACTATTTATCATCCACTATTATTCTGACTTTGTTTTCAGAATAGTGTAAACTATCTATTCATGTATTCAGTCAGAATTTTCTACTTCACAATTATAAACAATTACGCATTTCAAAAATTCAAAGGTCAGCTAGTTCAAAGGGAGAAATTTTGTTTTTCCTCGACTGCGGTGAATCCCAAAGAAGGTGTTTGATCTGTATGCGTGTATATATCTATATATATGTCCAATCCTATGTTCACTCATATTTACTAAGCAATTTAACCGATTTTGATGTTTCATACGTTATTAGATTTATTTTGATAGCGTGAATGTCGTAGAGTATATGGATATTATGAAACATGGCGAAATTCAAGCGCGTGTTCCTTTCTAACTATTGGAGTGGGGTTATAGAGTGTTTAAAGGGGCAATCTCAAAAATATAAGATTGATTGCATTTTTACGTAATTACGCTTTAAAACGTAGTCAGTTTTTTAATTTTCAATGAAGCGATTTTTATTATTCTTTTTTAACGAATGAGTCATACCTTAAGAGTTCAAACATAGAATGCCAGAAAAAAGAATTAAACAAAATCTAAACATTATTTAGTATACCCCACCTTGAAACAATTAAAATTCCTTTACTAAAGAGCAAACATAATTACATGGTTCATTGTAAAGCAAATAGCAATTTCATCTACGCAGGTTTCAATGACATTTTAATTTAACAATTTCGCATAGCTGGATACACTTAGCAATACAATGCGTTTCATTGAGTTGATTCAACGCCTCTCCTATATGATTCTTCACTTACGAACTAGCCTTTATCAAAAACATAACGTCATATTAACAATTTTACTCACGTTGATTTGCTGTGATGGTAAAATTATTCGTGTGCAGAATTTAGACTTTAAATTCAATGGCAATCCTTCAAGCTTAAAATTGAGAGATAACGTTGATGATAATTCTGAAAAAGTTTTAACTATTGATAAAGTTAAATGTGACATTAAACAACATAATAATGAGACTGTAACAGCAAAAACTGGAAACGAGATAGAAACAAGAAGAAAAGGTGTTAAGTATGAAGACATGACAATTCAAGATATAATAAAAAATATTCAAAGTGAAATAAATAGAAGCAAACCTTTCTCTAGGACAATTGAATCTCTCAAAAGACTAACGAAAATTAGATTACTTTTGGAGGACATAAAAGTAATGTTGAAAAAGGAGACGGAAAAATATAAATATAAAGATGAATTTAAAGAATATGTACCTTTTAGTGATGATATAAGGCATACCGATTTTATTGCGCAGAAAAAACCCGAAATTCTGAAGGATGGCTTAGCCTTAATACCAGGACTGTAATGTATCGTCGTTTATTAATCATCATCATCAAATGAATGTGAAAAATGATACATGATTGTATAAATTATGTTAATTTTTAAAATTTATAGACATAATATTAAAGTTATAATAATATTTGTTCTAAAACGTTGTTTCTCCAAAACCATTTCTACGAATTATGGTTCAAAATCTATACTAATATTATAAAGTTGAAGAGTTTGTTTGTTTGTTTGGTTGAACACGCTAATCTCAGGAACTACTGGTTAGAATAGAAAAATTCTTTTTGTGTTGGATAGTCCATTTATCTAGGAAGGCTACACATCATGCCGGAAAATGTACGGTTCCCGTGGGATAGGTTTGTTTTTGTCTAGGGATGAACCCGAAGCGAAGCGAGGGTGAGTCGCTAGTAAAATTATACGTATGATTTTTGTTGATGGCTCCTGTAGCATAATAAGCGGAGTGAGAATAAAAAGTAGACTATGTAGTCTAAATACATACATCTCCATGATCCAATTTATGTCCTTCACATGTTTCATCAAAATCTGCTCAGCGGTTTAAGGAGAAAAGAATATATTCTACGAAAATTGAACATACAATATTTCCTTTATTGTAAACTAGCGACTCACCCTCGCTTCGCTCGGGTTCGTCCTTAGTTTGATTTCCAGGATAAAAACTATCCTATGTCCTTCCCAGGGTCTCAAACTATCTTCTTGCCAAATGTCATCTAAATCGGTTCAGTTGATCCAGGGATTACGCTTTATAATATTAGTATAGATTAGCATACATGAGATATTATTACGTATTACGAACACAAGATTGGTATAGAGTATTATAATTGTATATACAATAGAATACAATATTATATTCTAATTTTAGATGTATTTCTTGAAATAAAAGGAATATTTTATTATGTAAAAAGATTCATGTTTTAGTCACAAATTTTGAAGTTTCATAATTATTGCTTCATCTAAAATGTATTCAAAACTAAAGAGAGTATCAATTTTCTACTAAATAATTTATTAGTCAAGAAAATGAGCCAACAGCTAACTACAGGGAAAATGAAAACACAATTCTTGTTTGGGATAACTTTCTTTGTCAATGTGTCAATCCTTGCTTTAAGTAAGTTGCTTAGTAGTGACCAAGGCTAAGTGGTTCGCTAGGTGATTTATAACTCAAATACTCCGACCCATAAACTATCGAAAAATTATTCCCACCGGTAGCTGTGTAACAGAAGGTCAACGTCCTCGATGGTCTAGTGATTAGCTTGTGCGGCTGCAAACCTGGAGGTCCTGGGTTCGAGTCCCAGGTTGGGGAAAGTAATTTTTTCTGATAAGAAATTTTCAGTAATAGCCCGAAGTTGGAAAGCTGGCAGTTTTTACCCTCGTGCCCTGGAGAAAACGTAAAACCAGTCCCGCGCCTTAATTCTCACCAGTTGTGCCGAGTTGTGGTCCCACCGTATGAGAGTGCCATTAACAGCATAACCTGTGCACTCTGCACTGGTGTCTGCGTGAACAATTGAGTAATATATTATAATATCTCCTACGCATCTGGCTAATCTCAGTTAGATTGGCCGCCGTGGACGAAATCGGTTAGGAGGACATTATTATTTATTTATAGCAGAATACTGTCCTTTCTTGGTTGACATTCCGACAATTCGCACTAAGCGCTATTCGTCATCCTTTACAATGCGCATAGCCAAGAAGTGGAATGCCCTGCCTGCGTCTGTTTTTCCGAGTGTGTATAACCTGAAGCTATTTAAGGTGCGTGTTAACAGGCTTCTCCTGGGCAAACTTACTAAATCGTAGACCTTATCTGTGCCTTCGAGCTAAGATGAAGGTCAATAGTAAGCCCATTTCTAATAAAAAATTTTTTAACAGTAAGTCAAACTAACTAACGAAAGGAAAATTTTTGGCATTTATAATATATATATATATATATATATATATATATATATATATATATATATTATTTATTATATATATATATATATATATATATATATAATAGAAAGGATCAACGAAGAGATGAACATACATACATATAGCACAGATGACATAATACTACGAGTATACTATTATATATAGTATGATCTCTCTGAAGACTTCCTAATCTCATTTATATCATAAAACATTTAAAATAAAGATTTTTTTTTTTTTCACAATTTTGTAAAAGAACATTATTGTTACAATGTTAGACAAAAAAATAATTTAAATTCAATCAAATAGTTAGCCGTCGTAATAGTAAACTATTATCGTATTAAAAAGGAATTGGCTTGTTTCGTTGAATTATACGTAGTAAGGGATGAAACAAAATTGTTTTTGTCGAAAACTTTTACTTATTTACTTTTTACTTTTCCTGTTTATCGTCCAATTAGAGATATACTCGTGCTTCGCTCAGCTGCTTCCCTAAATGCCTAACTGTACTAAATGCATAACTCAAGGTCATATAATATCTTCTATCTGAGCTTTAATTTCATTCAAATCCCTTCGCCTTTTAGTGTAAAAGAGTAACGAACATAGAAACGTTTGCATTAATAATTATAACTATAGTATAGATTAACTTACTCGTACTATTAACGTTTAGTATAGATTTCTTAGAGATGAGATATTTTCCTGCAGTAAAAAGTATCCTATATGTTGACCCGGATAACCAGCTATCATCATACCAAATTTCATCAAAATCTGTCCAGTGACATCCAGACAGACAGATAGACAGACAAAAATTCTAAAAACTATAGATTCGGCCTCTGTACCGATAATAAAATTATTTCAATAATATTTTCCAAAAAATACTTATAATGTACAGATTCGATTCATTATTATCTAAACAGAGGCCGAATCTATAGTTTTTAGAATTTTTGTTTGACTGTATTTTCGACAACTATGGACATTAAACTACATTACATTGTTTTCTATCATTACAAGCCATAAAGTGCGTCTAAAAGCTTGTTAAATATGTATAGACAAATGAGACCGCTACAATATACGTTTAACTATGAATTTAAATCAATTATTTACAGTAGAACTCGATGTCGACAAATAATAATTACTGTTTAACTAAATATGTGCATGAGCCCAGTGATAACGCGATGTCTACGGAAAAGAAGTGAAGTGAGTTCAAATCCCGGGTCTCGCACCTCTGATATTCCATGTGCGAATTATTTTCAATATCACTGAAGGAAAGCATCGTAAGAAAACTTTTAAGTCTTAGTATAGCAAGCAAAGTTTCGAAAGATTTATCAAGTTCATTAACCCGTACATGACCGAACATGGTGGACTTTAGCATGGTCTCCCTCGTCTTAAAGGGAGATCCGTGCCCAGCAATAGAACATTAAAAAGGGCATTTTTCCACCCTTAGGGATAGATTTTGTAATTAAAATTTATAGAGCCTATTCATTTAAAAATAATAAGTGTAATTTTATTCCCAAAACTACATAAAGAATACTCGTGCATCTGAATTGAATAGCTTCTCATTTTTAAAGTGTTTAATGACGATGGAGTTAACACAACTCATGACTAATTATTATTGTGTATTTTTGGTGTGCCTCCTAAATTAATGTTAATTTCTTTCATTGGCCGTAAAAGTGCCTATTTACCTATGGTTAATGCCACAAAGTGTTAAATCACGTTATCATTTATATATGTATGTACGAGTAGAAGGCAAAAGTGATTGACTGATGTATCAACGCACAGGCCAAACCCTTATACTAGAAAATTGAAATTTCGCACACGTATTCCTTATATGACGAAGGCATCCACTAAGGAAGGATTTTTCAAAATCAACCCCCCAAGGGGGTGAAATAGGGGATAAAAGTTTGTATGAAACTTTTTATTACTTGGACATATTTGCATGAAATTTCGTATTTTTCGTAGTTTGATCATGAGCGAAGCCGCGGCTTCTGCTAGTCGTCCATATAACGGTGATATCTACGAAAATAAGAGACATTTAGAAATGTTCGAACATTTCCAACTTGCGAGGGCAAGTTACAGCACGAATTTATAGGTTATAGGCAGGTAGTTCTTATCAGAAACGTATTCAAATAACTTTACTAGGTTAATTAAATGTAAACACTTATCGTGTTATTCGCTAATGGAGGCGCAATCAACCCGCCTTGACGATTAATTACGCTTTTAAAGCGAGTCAACTTGAAACGAAACCATGGTTGTGTGGTTTCTTTGTACGTAATCACATGTAGGTAATCGTGATATAGGCGGTGTCGAAATTTTAAAGAACCTTTTACTGTACTGAGGAGCTATATCTATAAAAAATTGTTTGCTCTATTAATTATTTTTGTTATCGGTCTATTTGTGCGTATTCGCGTTCATCATCGTTCTGTCCGTTTCCAAAATTACTTGGGTACTACTACCACGTAAATGCTACGCAGTAAGGCTTCCTTTCCCACTCTCCCCTATTACTCGTCACCTCATCATTTACCATTTTCTCTTTTATGTCCTGCCTCTAACAATCTATCTTATAATATAATCTATACGGATAAATAAAATTGGAGTGTCTGTTTGTAATATTAAAATAACCGCTTTATACTAAATGCATATGGATGTATACACGGTACATATACTAAAACAACAATTTTTACAATTTTTGTCTGTCTGTCTGTTTGTTTCGACTAATCTCTAAAATGGCGGGACCGATTTTGACGGGACTTTCACTGGCAGATAGCTGATGTTATAAGAAGTAACTTAGGCTACTTTTATTTCAAAAAAAAATAGGGTCCCACGAAAAAAAATTAAACCAAATTAATTAATTAATTTTTTTTTTGAGAAGCAACTTAGGGACGAACCCGAGCGAAGCGAGGATGAGTCGCTAGTCTTATAATATAATCATAACAACTACAGTTTTAAAAGATTATAATAAAAAGAATTTTTAACAACTGTAATGTATAGAATGAGCTCAATCTCAAGGTTTTACTAGTCACCAATAAAGAGTTCCAATTCTCACCTTCTGGCTCCATCATCACATCAACTTGACGGCATCAAACTATTGCACTGTCATCCTGATATTTTGAACTTACATAAGTTCAAATCAATTAAAAACTAGAACTAATCAAAGCATGTTTAAAATACGTTTTAATATTATTTTTACTTTACGTCATGACATAATTTTTGCATTTTTTTTATTTAAATTTATTATTTTATATGATATTTCAATGGAAACGTGTAAAATAATAGAGATAGTAGATTCATTTGGATGAGATTTGCATACTATATTCGAAATCCTAACACTGGATGACGAACATTTTTATCTCAATATCACAAAAATTCGAATGGAGGAACAAAACGTATTTTAAAAATTAATGGGGGACGGTACGCCGCTATGTTGCAGTAAAAACTAAAACAAAGGCATAGTATTAGATAACTAGGCAATTGTAGCTGTTTTATTGAATTTGGAGTAACGCCAGAGTGTAGATGCCAAGTGCATCTCATGTAATTACTTGTACTTGTTAAATAAAGGATGATAAAACGAAAAATCGTTGTGTAAGTCTTAAAAAAATTGTACATTTAATTTTTAATTAGTTGGTACATTCGTGTGATTTTCACACTTTCACGAATGTTTGTACGACACCAAATTATCTTTTAATTTGCTCTCTGTCTATATAAATCATATAAAAGCAAATCTATACTAATATTATAAAGCTGAAGAGTTTGTTTGTTTGTTTGTTCGTTTGTTTGTTTGATTGAACGCGCTAATCTCAGGAACTACTAATCCGATTTGAAAAATTCTTTTTGCATTAGATAGCCCGTTAACTGAGGAAGGCTATAGGCTATATATCATCCCGGAAAAATGTGCGGTTCCCATGGGTTAGATGTGTTTTTTCTAGGGACGAACCCGAAGCGAAGCCAGGGTGAATCGCTAGTAAATTATATAAAAGCAAATATATTATATAGGAAAATTTAACTGAAATTCAAAACTTTCTGCTACGCTCTTCTAAATATAGTTTTTGCTAAATTTTGTAGTGTTGTTTTATTAATTTATCGAGTTAAAAGTCATTTTCAATGTATTCCAAAACAAATATGCTATCGACGCGTCGTTAATTGATTTAAGGGCTCCAGCGAGCGTGAATCATTCTATATTTACTCAGTTAACTGTATTTAATATGTACTATCACTCTCATTTTGTGAGTGCGTGTGTGTGCTATTTCTTCACACTAAAACAGCTTATATAATGTCGAAGCATATAGGCATTTTATCATATTGAAGCTAATTTCATTTAGCACTAGCAACTCACCCTCGCTCCGCTCAGGTTCATCCCTGCTCATGTTACGTTTTAACCTTTATTATAGATTTCTCAGAAATTAAATATTTTCCAGCGGTAAAAAGTATTCTTTATAATGACCCGGATAACCAGATATCATCATACGAAATTTCATTCATCAAAATCCCTCCAGTGGTTTTTCCGTGATGCGGTCACAGACAGACAAACAGACAAAAATCCTAAGAACTATAGATTCGGTCTCTGTATCGATAATAGTGTCTATTTCAATAAGATTTTCTAAAATAATATTTAATGTACTAATTCGGCTTAGATAAATTTTTATTCTATTTATAGACTAGCTACTTATCCTCGCTTCGCGCGGGTTTATCCCTAGGTAGGTTTTAACGGTTAGTATTAAAAAGATAGATTATACTTTATATATACATACATAGATACAAAATAAACAGTTTTGAATTTTCGATTTTCCACCTTTTTTTTTGAGTTTTCCCTATTTTTTTACATATAATTAAACCATCCCTGCCTGACACATCTCCAAACAAAACAAAAAATGAATTATTCAAATCGGTCCACCCATCTTTGAGTTTTAGCGAGACTAACGAACGGCAGTTGATTCTTAAATACATATATAGATTAGATTTAACGCGATCAAACTAAAAGCTTCAAAATAAAAAAGCGTTTAGCTCCAGAATTTTATTAAAATATATTATTTTTATTGAAAGATGAGATTTTTTTAAGGAATTCGGAAATCTGGTGGGAAACGAGACGTGTGGCTCAGTTAGTAGTTTACTTGCTGTGCCAACGGTTGCGGGTTGGAGAATCCCGCGGGGGGAGTCCCCGCGGGGGGAATTCATTTGTGTGATGAGTGGAGCAGTCATGGGTGTTTATATTTATAATATGTATATTTTTAAAGTTTTATATGTGTAGAGTATCAACTATCTGGTATCCATAACACAAGCCTCGTAACATACCATGGAACTAGATGGTGCTGTATGTTAATGTCTCATCATATTAAACAAGCATAGCATAAATTATTGAATTATAATAAGTAGCTTTTTAAAATTTGATTCACAATTATCCTTAAAAGTAGTAGTAAAAGTTAAAAATCGGTTAAGAAGACTAAAGAATCCAGCAAAAGATGTGAATGTTCTTCTTGGAGTAACAATTTTCACATTCCTTTTAGATGTACATATGTAGGTTGAGAATCATACATTTGTATGCAATAGTTTTACTAAATACAGAAATAATTGCTTCAATATTTGATTCATTAGTCAACAATTAAGGATTGGTGCTAATGAACCCCACCTTTGCTTCGCTGTAGATACACTATACATATATGAAGGCGTGGTGTAGGGCGGGCGAGTTAATTGAATTGATTCTGAATATTTGCGAATTGATATTGTGAGTAGCATGTATGTAATACTCTCCTTACCGTCTTACGGTCACGACGATCAGTATCTCTGAGATTATTATACTATTCTTTATTGCACATATATGTAAAATACAGAAATTAACAAACAATAAAATTAGTTAGCAAAGGTGGACTTATCTCTAGAAGAGATCTCTTTCAGTCAACCTAAGTGAGTTAGAGAGATATTATTAAAAAGCTGGCTAAAGTGCAGCAGCAGGCTATCTACGTGGTACTACGTGGAACAACGGTATGAGTAGCACACCCACAGGGGAAAGCGCACCCTATACCTACATGGAAGTATGGGGTACATGGCAGTATGCACTCTCTATTTCCTCACTGACCTTTTCCCATGTGGTGTTAAGTTGAAGTCAATTTTCAAATTCCTATGAATTGCTTTAAACAAATTTCTATCGTTTCAATCCCGAAATCGAACACAGGGCCTTCAATTTTAAATTAATTATAAAAAAATATATATTTACTATACAGTTCTAATGTCAATTATTATGTCTCAGAATATAACTGCCTCGGTAGTATAATGGCTAGCATGTACGGTTGCACATCCGGAGATCCTGGGTTTGAGTCCCGGGTCGGGCCAAGTTTAGTTATTAAGTCTTTCTGTTTAGTAAGCCTCAGTAACAGCCCGGAGTTGGGAAGTGGACGGCGTTTCACCCCCGTGCCACGGAGAGCACGTAAAGCCGTCGGTCCTGCGCCTTATGTCTCACTGGTCGTGTCTCGTGTCGTCCCACCGGAATATGAGAGTGACAGGAATAGAGAGTGCACGTTGTACACGTACACTTGTGCACTATAATATCTCCTGCGCAGTTAGCTAATCTCAATGAGATTGGCCACCGTGGCCGGAATTGGTCAGGAGAACGTATATATGTCTTAGAAAGAAAGTGAGGAGCTCGACTCTAGAGTTTAGTTAATTTAGAATCTCTGTTTTTACAATGATTTATACAGACGACATGAAAAAAACCTCCAATAACAAACACTGGCCGAAACGCAATGGTATTAAAAACTGTGTACATATTGACTGATAAACATTAATAACTAGATCTGACATAAACCTGTGTTTGATGAAATCGCAATTTTATGAATCATGTTATTTAGAACATATTAATGTAGGCATGAATAGGTGTTTTTAAACATTTTTCACGCGTCGTGTGTTATAAAAGCGTGTTGTACAATGATTGTATTTTGGGCTTTGGTGCTTGTCAGATAAAAATTTCTTTAAATGAATATTTTTCTATACAATCATCGTCTACACATTTATAATAAACTTTTATCAAGGTCAAAGTTTCTAGAAAGTTCAACAATAAGTATTGTTAGATTTTTTTGTTAGTAGCTAAATGAATAATAAGGAATGCTTATCTATACTAATATTATAAAGAGGTAAAGTTTGTGAGTTTGTCAGTTTGTGAATAATAGAGTAATCTCTGGATATACTTAACCGGATTAGATGAAATTTGGTAAGAGGATAGTTTAAGACTCTGGAAAGGACATTGGATACTTTTTATCCCGGAAATCGTTCCTTACGGAGTGAAAATAGGGATGAAAGTTTGTATGGGGAATCAACCTAGGGACGAACCCGGGCGAAGCGAGGGTGAGTCGCTAGTATATTACTAATTTAGAACTATTGAGGCTATATAATTGCAACTTAAAAAGCTAAGTAAGTTTAAAGAAGATAAACTATAAAGTCGTGTGCTTGATTGATCAAGTAGCGTAAATGTACATTGTACGACTGCATAATCGGTATTGGGTTCGAGTCCCAGATCGAACCATGTATAGCTATATTACTAGTATAGTATTATATGATCTGTGATTATATATATTGGGTTTTTGTGTTAAAAAATTCTCATTAAAAGCCTGGTCAGCCCTTGATGGTGTTACACCTCCGTGAAGTCATCGGTCTTGCGTCTGATCACTCATTTTTTGTGTCGAGTTATTATCCAAGTAGAATAGAAGAATAGAGGGTGCACTTACATTTGCACACACTTACAGGCACTACAATATCCCCTGCATCGTTGGCTAGTCTCAATAAGATTTGCTGCCAAGGCCAAATTCGGTTAGGAAGACATTATAAAAAAAAAATTGCTAATAGGGGTGGCACGCCTTACAAATATAGGAGGGATGAAACATTTTTGATGGACATAAGTGTATGGGATATCTTACAAAACAGTTTTTACATGATCAAATCTATACATATAATAAAATTGTAACTAAGACGAATCTGTACATTAAATATTGATTGGAAATTCTTATTGAAATAGACATTGTTATCGATACAGAGGCCGAATCTATAGTTTTTAGGATTTTTGTCTGTCTGTCTGTCTGTGACCGCATCATGGAAAAACCACTGGAGGGATTTTGATGAAATTTGGTATGATGATAGCTGGTTATCCGCGTAAAAATACAGGATACTTTTTACTGCAGGAAAATGTCTCATCTCTAAGAAATCTATACTAAACATTAAAACGTAAGTAGGGACGAACCCGGGCGGATCAAGGGTGAAACAGTAGTTAACTAATAAGACCAATATTTAATTTTCAATAATGCACACATTAAATTTAAGACTAGTAAAGTAAAAAGAATATATCTATCGTAACTACCTTCGTTCAGCTCTATACAGAAAATGGTACGCTCGTTTAAGTTTAGAGTCAGTAATCTGATAAGTGCTAGGTTAGATGGGCTGGCGTGCACTTTCGTTTAAACTCCTAAGGAAATAGAGTGGACGCAATAACTACGCTTTTAAATTAAATCCTTGATGTAATGGATTTTTATAGGACTTTGTGAATTTTTATCCAATATGGTTGATGGAAGATGCAAGCTTACTTGATTTAAAACTATGTTATAAAACACTAGCGACTAACCTTCGCTTCGCTCGGGTTTGTTTCTAGGTATATTTTAACAGTTAGTATATATATATATATATATATATATATATATATATGTGTGTGTGTGTGTGTTACACGATAAGTAGACGCGGGGACAATTTTTAAATAATATTATACAAAACGTAATATTACAAAGTAAGCAAACTCATACTCCTTATTATCATGAGAAATGGATTTCTTAACGAGACAATCTCAAAAAATGTTGGACCAGGTTTAATAAAGAAAGTCTGAAATATGAAAAAATACATATATCTACGTATATTTTTAAATACGAATTTAATTTAGACTCTAGATTAAACTTATTATTCTAAATTAGCTATACATACTAGTTAGGTGTACACGCAGATCCAGAATCTTGGGTTAACGTCTCGAGCTTAGCCAAATTAGTTACTAGCGGCTCACCCTCGCTTCGCTCAGGTTCTCCTTTAGACAAACAAAAACAAATCTATCCCACGGGAACCGTACATTTTTTCGGAATAAAAAGTAGCCTATTTGTTATTCTGATGCATGAACTACATATATTATTGTAAAATTTCATAAAAATCCAATCAGTAGTTTTTGTGTGCTAAGCTGTATTAGTTACTATAGTTTTTTAACTATCTCACGGGAACTCTTTAATTTTCCGGGATGAAAAGTATCTAAAATGTTTACCGGGGATATAAGGTACCACCATGCAAAATTTCTTCTAAATCGGTCTAACAGTTTCGGAGATTAGCCCGTACAAACAGACAAACAGACAGAGAAACAAAAAATTAAAAAAAACTGGATTTGTTCTATTTCTCTTCTTACATGCCCCTGACTCGGTTTTTAGCATTTTTTTTTATGTACAGACATTTAACCTCTACATTTTTATTATATGAATAGATACAACTTACAAGTTATTGGATTTTTACGTTAAGAAATTACAAGTAGCGGACTTAAGTTGAGAAGTAGACGGTGTCACAACCCCGAGCCTCGGTATGTACGCAAAGCCGTAGGTCCTTAGCTTGATCCCTCATCGGTCATGTTAAATTGTCTCGTTTCGTAGAGCTTTATTGGATTAAATTTTCCTCACAGTTGACGAGTCTGCAGTGAAATTGGTGGTCATGACCTAAATTCAGTATTTAAATTATATGCAGAATTGTTTACTTTACTATTATTAAAAATTAATTCATTATCAATTTGATGCTAAGTTAAAACTCAGAGTTGGTTTCTTCGATTCGATTTAAAGAAGGCTTTGGCTAATTTCTATTACTTGCTGGCTAAGGGTTATATGTTAAAGCAAAAATAAAGAAAGTTCTAAAAGGTAACTCCTAATTTTCTTACTTATTCGTCTCAGATGAAACGTCCACTGCTGGACATAGTCTCCCCTCAAAGATTTGCACGACTGTCGGGCTTTTGCCATCCCCATACAATATGTTCTTTCGACTTTGACCGTCGTTAAGTCGTCGGTCCACGTTGCAGGAGGCCTTCCCTATCGGGGGCTCATTAACGTCCGGCAACCCAGCCGGACGCGAAGTCAAAAGACACCCAGGGAGAAGGCCCGCTTCGGTGGACGGTATACCATGGCTGGTTGGTCCTGGTACTTCTCTGACAGCAGGTTGGATCCTGGCAACAACCCCTTGGTTGTGTGGTCTGCTTCGGCAGACCTACCATCAGGGCGTCGTGGTTGAGTGTGATTCTGCGACGCCCCATTAAGACATTACAAAAAAGGTATAAAGAGGAGTGTACGGGTCTTTACCCGTTCACGTTATTTAACGTGCGCTTGGTAATTGGTTTGTGATCTTGGTTTGCGATCGATCCTATAGTATTTAATATTCATCCTTTTTTTTAATAGCCCACTGCTGGGCACGGGCTTAACTGTACTACACGGGAGATCAGGTCCTAGTCTACCATGCTGGCCAAGTGCGGGTTGGCGGAATTCACAAATCTTTTAAAAAAGACAAGTTGTAATTATGTTTGAAGCTCCTATAAAAAAAATAAAGCTCTATCCTACAACCGTAAGATTTAGAAGTTGAAAGAACCAATTAGTTGGTAATGGTTAGGCTACTAAGAGGCTAAGAGGCTAAGAGTCAAGGAAAATGATTATATTCTTTATTGCACTTTAAATGTGATACAGAAAAAAAAAAACAACAATAAACATAGTTCACAAAGGTGGACTTATCTCTAAAAGAGATCTCTTCCAGTCAACCTCTGGATGTGGAAGGTGTCAGCGGGCAATATAGTGCAAAAAAAAAATATACTAGATACCTATATGTATACTAGAAATAAAAGTAATAATCACATATACATAATATATTACTGACTAGCGACTCACCCTCGCTTCGCTCGGGTTCGTACCTAGTTACGTTTCACTGCTGAACTGAGCTAAACGTTGATAAGTCAGCCTGTGAGTCGCGAGTAGTGAATAAAAATAGTAATTGCGAGTGTACCTTAGGTGATAGACATAAAATATTGCGAACTTCCCTGTATAACTTTTTAAGACCTACAATTTTCTAGTACATTGTTTTGATTTATCTCTTAAGGTTCAGCCAGCGTTAGCCATATAAACTTCTAAGGACGACTCGATAGAACCAGTCATTGCGTTTTCCCGCGGGAACGAAAAATGTGCCTGTAGTAAAAGGTATCCTAAATGTTGACTCGAGTGATAAGCTATCACTATACAAAACTTAATTGAAATCGGTTCAGTACTTTTTGCGTGAAACGCGCACATCGATTTAACTATGTTAGTTTTGCTATAGGTATAGATAAGAATAGGTATTGCGAGTGTACCTTGAGAGATAGACATATACTGTTGTAGATATTTCTGTTGGCCTTTTCAAGATCTACAATTTTTTAGTACATTGTTTTGATGTATGTCTTTAGGTTTAGCCAGCGGAGGGTTCCTAAGGAGGACTCGATAAAACCAGTTATTGCGATTTCCCGCGGGAAACAAAGATTTTCCAAAAGTAAAAGTTATCCTAAATGTTGACCCGAGTAATAAGTTATTAGTTCACAAAATTTCGTTGAAATCGGTTCATTACTTTTTGCGTGAAACGCGTACAGACAAACAGACAAACAGACAAACAGACAAACAGACAAAAAGACAAACAGACAAACAGACAAAAAAATTAATAACTATTGTTTTGGGGTCTATATCGTATACATAATACGTTACAGTCATTGATTTTAAAAAATATTTCATGTACAGATTTCGCTAAGTTACTGCTTTATTATAGTATAGATAAAAGTATATAATACTACACATATATAATACTTAATGTAAAGATTCTACTTATACATACATACATATATACATATACATACACATATATAATATATAAATTATGAAAACAGAAAAAGGTGCTGATTGATACTTGTCTATGTTTGTGCCAATAAATAGTTTTTAATTTACGTTTAAAGAAATGGATAGATGGGCTCTCGTGGTCGGTTTTGGGTAGTTGGTTCCATAGTATTGCGGCATGGACATTGGACAGAAAAAGAATTTTGTTGGAATTTAGTGTTGCTCCTAGGAATGTCAAGCATAGGAGCAATGCAAGACCTCCTGGAACGTGTTGGGATTGGTAGAAAGTTAAAACGGGAACGAAGGTAGGGAGGGAAATTTTGATTTTTAAGAATATTATAAAGGAATGATAGGATGTGCATATTACGGCGAAGACGGATGGGTAGCCACTTCAGTTGAGCACGAAAGTCAGAGATGTGGTCATATTTCCGCAAGCCAAAGATAAATCGTATGGCGAGATTCTAAAGACGCTCCAGTTTATTAAGTAGCTCCTCTGTCACATCCAGGTAGCAGACGTCGGCGTAGTCGAGAATGGGTAATAGGATGGATTGCGCTAGCATAACTTTTGTTTTGAATGGGAGAAAGTATTGGAGACGCTTGAGAGAATGAAAAGAAAAATGCATACGTTTACTTAGTTCATTAATATGAGGTGCCCAAGACATGTTACAATCAATGATGAGACCTAAATTTCTCTTAAATGATGAGTAGGCGAAAAAGGTGAGTAAGCGATGAAGGGCGGAACACCTGTAACATTTCGTATTACTGTTTTGCGAATTTAGTTTGACATCCTAAAAATTATTTATTTAGTATCAACAATCATCCAATTATACACCCTGAAATGTCTTTGAATGTTTTTCATTATTGTAATGTTTTTTTTTTTGATGATTGGTAGTTATTCGCTTGAAATTTCCAACATAAGGAAATATTCATTCGGCCGAATATATTCAGTTTGATGAATACCACAAGTTTTCAAGTATCCAACATGAAATTTATAGCCAGCGTTCACAACTTTCTTATTTATGTCTTTTGGAATGTTAAAGTTATGCGGAATTAGTGACAATTTTGTTGAAATGTTGATGATTATTCTTGATTAATTCCCAAGCTCTTGTTTGCATATTAAAATATCACTTGAAACTGTTCCTGGCTTTGAGGACAGGAATATTAATTTGATTTGGTATTATGAGAAGCTCGAAATATACGTTTAGTTAAATAGTCTTTTACAAGCACTTTTGAAACGTTAAATTTCATATTTACTCTAAACTAGTTTTTGCCTGCGGCTTTGTTGTATTGAAAAAGAAAGAATATACATCGTATATCTATGCAGATAAATAAAGATGAAGTGTCTGCTTGTAATGTCAAAATAACAGCTTTTTACTTAATGCATTATATACGATACTTTTAAGAAAAACGTCTTTCAGTTTGTTTCGGCTATCTCCGAAACGGCTGGACTGAATTCGACAGGACTTTCACTGACATATAGCTGATGTTATAAGGAGTAATTTACGCTACTTTTATTTTAGAAAAAGAATTAGGGTTCCGCTCAAAAAAAAATCAAACATACCTAGGGGCGCACCCGAACGAAGCGAGGATAAGTCGCTAGTAATCATTATAAATAAAACTATTACGTTTTTATTTTATTAGATATCAATAAAGTCTACAAGAAAACTTCCTTCGCTTACGAAATAGTCTTACTCTCAGAAAAAGTATATTTTTTTCGATTCGAATAACTGAATCTTTAATATCTTTCTTTTATCTCGCGAGTAACGTTCATTTTCTGGGATACAGATAATCTTGACGAATGAAACATGTATGAATTCTACTAATCGTGTCTTTTTCTTCAAATAGCGTAGGTTTCAAATAAAATTCATTCGTTTTATATCATAATTTTTATCCCAAATATATTAGAAATAACGTTAGATTTTATTTTAAATAACGATTTAATTTACTAAGAAGGCACCAACGTGACTACTTACAGTAGAAACTATGTTTAGGTAAAAATTACGATTTCATATACCTTTTCTTAACGGTTGCAAATGCCTTTAAGTATACCATCTGTACTGTCTTAAAGGTGGTTATGAGACTGACTTAGATTTCAATTACTATTACCCACTAAAACCCGTCGGAACCTTCCCGTCGTAATAGAGCATCGCAGGGTCGCTCGTACTTAACTAAGACGCCCTGACGGCCGGCCTGCCGATGCAGACAACAACCAAGGGCTTGCTACTACTCAACTATCAGAGAAGTAGAACCTGTACGGTACACCACCTATAGAAGTGGGCCGCTTCGCAAGTGCTCTAAATATCACGTTCTGCTGGATTGCTGGACACTATTGAGCCCCTACGACAAAGTGAACACATATAGCGGGTGTAATTTATAATACCAAATCTAAGTATTACAGTGTTTGTTTATACAAAAAAAAAATAAACACAGTTTTGGTTACACGCAGGCACGGTACACGCACTTTTGTTTAAATAGGTAATTGTACACATATACCTCTAATTATATATTCTTATTGTTAAAGTTGTTGATTTTCAAAAGGGATTTGATTGACTTTGAATTAAATTTCTAATACAACTCTACTCTTTGTTGTATTTAGACCGATAATTAATCTACACATATAATAAAATTGTAACTAAGCCGAATCTATACATTAAATATTTTTTTTTTGGAAAATCTTATTGAAATAGACATTGATATCGATACAGAGGCCGAATCTATAATTTTTACAATTTTTGTCTGTCTGTCTGTCTGTCTGTTACCTCATCACGGAAAACAACTGGAGGGATTTTGATGAAATTTGGTATGATGATAGCTGATTATCCGGGTCAACATATAGGATACTTTTAACAGCGGGAAAATATCTCATTTCTGAGAAATCTATACTGAACGTTAAAACGTAAGTAGGGACGAACCCGAGCGGAGCGACGGTGAGTCGCTAGTAAACAATATGTCAATTAGGTGAAGTTTGATGGTATGAAACATTGGTAGAATGTCAAAAATTTATCATACTCATCGCAACCGAATGGAATATTTAGAAATTTGTGTTTTTTGATGACTTTATCCTTAAACTTATCATTTTAACACATTTTTATTGTTTTGTTAAAAGTAATGTTCCTAAACAATTAAATAAAAAGTTGTTTGTTTTAAATGTGCACTACCTTTAAAATCGATTAGAAATCTGTTCTTTTATTTAAATTCTATTAAAATACATAGAATAAACTTTACGTTATAAATATAAATATGTTGGGACAACACACAGCACCATCTAGTTCCATGTTAAGCTACGAGGCTTGTATTATGGATACCAGATAGTTGATACACTACACATGTATAACTTTAAATACATACATGTTATAAATCGATTAACTATTATAAATAGATTAATTATTGTTTTCATTTGTAAA
This sequence comes from Fabriciana adippe, assembly GCA_905404265.1. Taxonomy (NCBI): domain Eukaryota; kingdom Metazoa; phylum Arthropoda; class Insecta; order Lepidoptera; family Nymphalidae; genus Fabriciana; species Fabriciana adippe. Next base: position 1,833,320 of record FR989997.1, on the reverse strand, counting down.
CATTGCCAAAATATATAATAAATTGTTCAAAAACCATTTATGTTAAAATTACTAAGCTAATACAAACATTATTTCAATTTAAACTTATTATTTTTCTTTGACAATATTATTGATTACCAAATTGAAGTAACTTAAACCAACACATAATTACTATAGAAGGTAGGTCTTTGGTTAAAGTCAAGTTTTATATATTAAGACTCTCCACTTCTAAATAAAACACCGTAATCTTATGAAATAGCAAGTTCCAATACACTTAGTGATGCAAAAAAATAATTTCCGCGGCTCATATCAAGTATGAATACTTCTTAAAACAAAGTAAAAATAACGAAAAAGCTTCCTTTAATTGGAGCCATACATTATTCTCTAGATTAATGGGCTGATTAGAGGATATGAAACAAACACGGCCCATGGGAATATATAAGCTGAATAAAAGATTAATGTGTGGGGGTCTATTTGTGTGTTGTGTTGGTGTATTTTTGTACAAGAAATTAATTAAAAGTCTATGTACAATTCACAGTCTTTATTACACTTAAAGACCCAATGCTATGTACACTGAAGCTTACAGTCTCCCCCTTCTCCTTTTTTTTAAGTTACATATATAAAGTGCCATTCTTATTTTGTTGTAGCTTTTTACCCGCGGCTACGCTCGCGTGGACTGAAAAATTTGCTCAGTTTTAATTTCCATTGAATTTATGTGTTGTCATATCGAATTTTTAATATTATGTCTAAGAGTAAAACTCTAGATTCACTTAAGTTAGTCTACACTAAAAAAACCAACCACAAATATAGGTAAGGCTCTCTCCCTCGCACTCTAGGTCTGTTATAATAGTCGCTACTGTGGCCAGCCGAAAAGTTATACATAATTTTCAACATACAAACTTTCATCCCCTATTTGACAGCCTTATAGGATGAATTTCAAAAAATGTTAAAATACATATTTATTTAATTGTATTGAAGAGCATTAATACCAAGTTTCAAGTAATTCTGATCATAAATAATTGTTTGCCCATATAAACTTTATCACCCCCTTTTACCCTTTTAAGGGATGAATTTCGAAAAAAATGTAATACATACATTTCTTATTTTTCATCTTAAAGCTGAATACCACTTACCGTGTATTTCGCGTTAAGAATAACAGAGTTTCATACAATCTTTTATCCCCTATTTTACCCCCTTAGGGCATGAATTTAGAAAAATCCTTTCTTAGCGGATGCCTACATTGTATAAGGAATATGTCCTCTAAATTTCACGTTTCTACGACCAGCGGTTTAGGCTGTGCGTTGATCGATCAGTCAGTCAGGACAAAGCATTTTATGTATATATATAGATTATTATTACACTTATTTTTATTTTGTGACGTGACACGTACCTACCATATTTCAGTGAGGTACTTCCAATGGTCTCTGAGTAACAGATGGACATAATGATACTGTTTATTATATGTATACCTATTTATAATGATAATTGTTTTGGTTTTGCTTTCTAGTTAGGGAACCCTAAAAATGAATTATTGAATCGATTCACATAAGGGAAAATATTGGTAACATACACAAAAAATATAGACGACTAGCAACTCACCCTCGCTCCGCTCGGGTTCACCCTATTTACGTTTTAACGTTTAGCTCAGAGATGAGATATTTTCCCGAAGTAAAAAGTATCCTATATGATAAGCCGGATAATCAGCTATCATTTTACCAAATTTCATCAAAATCTGTCTAGTGGTTTTTCTATGATGCGGTAACAGACAAACAGGCAGAAGAAAATTCTAAAAACTAAAAATTCGGCCTCTGTATCAATAATAAAGTCTATTACAATAAGATTTTACAAAAAAATATTTAATGTACAGATTCGGCTTAGTTACAATTTTATTATATGTATAGATTTAAAAAATCAAAAAGCTTAAAAGCAAAATAGGCCAATCATTCATTCCCAAACTCAAAAATTTAAATACGGTTACGAATCACACAATACGTTAACCAGCACAAAACTTTCTTCCAAAGCTCATTTACATACAATTTCCGGGTAACTCTTAATGGCCAAAACACGAAACCTTCTAGTAATTCTTATTTAACACGAGTCATCCAATAAACGCACACGCCATTTAATGTCTTTACAACCGTAAATTCGTGAAACACCGCCATAACTTTTCCTCAACAAAACTATGAAACAATGTGGATATTTATCACCTGATATTATTTAACCTTTCGTAGCCATGAATGGGTGTCATCTTGCTATGCTTAAATTTTATGACTGTTAAGTTTTTGTTTAGATCTAAGAGAAACTTTGTTTTCAAATTATTATAACATGATATATTTTGTTTGATTTATTTATGTTATAATTTTTAGAAGAAAAACTTTTAAAAGCAGAAAGCATTTGCGGATGTATGTATCTATTTTTGTATACTACGGAATATCTTGTTATTATAAATTGTAAGAAAAATAATAATATTTTCTGTTTGTTCCAACAGATTTTATATATTTTTTTGTTATAGTTTTGTACATACATATTTACCTATGTAAATAAATCACTAGTTACATATTATAAAACAAAGTCCCCCAGTACGTCTGTCTGTCTGAATACTATAAACTCAAAAAGTACTTAACAGATTTTCGTACGGTTTTCATCAATGGATGGAGTGATTCATGAGAAAGGTTTAGGTGTGTAATTCATTTTGTGTAAATTGACTGAAATATGACGATGATTGTTAAAGACTTCGGAAAAAATCATGCCAACTGGGAGCCATTGGCGTGTGTCGCGTAAACTATTACAGGCATAACCACGACATGTTCTAATAGATTGAAAAGCATAAAAATTACTATAAAAAAATCCGCGATAGCACATGTCTATCTTTTAAGGTGGACTCACAATAAACATTTTTATGGTTCTCAATTCTCAAATAATGTTTTAACCACTCCAGGATGATGTCTAAGAATTTAATTGTTAACTGAACCACCGGTGTTCCCACATCCCTCAACACGTTAATTGAGGTATTTTTACCGACATAGTGTTAATCCTTATCTAAATAAATATGTTAGACCACTTAAGCACTTAATTAAAATCAAAACTGACCATTACATTATTTAAATTAGTTGAATATCTTAGAAGATATTACAAAATTAAAATAACTCGCGTAATAATATCTTAACGACGACGACGACGACAGCAGGGGTAGTGGCAGATGGGGCATTTTTGTTTCGTAATTTCTTTAGGTAGATACTTATTGAAGGGCTACATAGATATATGGTATGTTTTATTCCTAAAATGTTTCGGGTTCTAGTGCAAATATCAAAATCCCTTAAAAAATATTTAAGACAAATGGCTTACTCTTGCTTCGCTCGGGTTTGAAAAACAAAAAAAAATCTATCCCACGGGAACCGTACATTTTTTTTGGATAAAAAGTAGCCTATATATTATTCTGATGTATGAGCTATATTTTTATACAGTTCCATTTAAATCCATCCAGAAGCTTTTGCGTGAAAGAGTAACAAGCCTCCATATATCTATACCCATTTTCACCCCCTTAAGGGATGTTTTCCGGAATAATGAATATTCTATGTCCTTCCCACCACCCTTTCCAGGGTCTTAAACAATCTTCTTACCAAATTTCATCTAAATCGGTTCGGTAGATCCAGAGATTACCCCCTACAACCTCACAAATTAACAAACTTTACCTCTTTATAATATTAGTATAGATAAATAAAAAATCAAAATGATCATTTTTCAATAATAGCTTCGAAATTAGCTGAAGAGCTACAGACAACGATTCTTTAACGCATACACCAATGTCACATTTGGAATGTTGCCAACTACTAACTAAATAAATACGAGAATAATGTTTGTTATAAAGCTATTGTCCGATGTTTTTTCCGGCGTTGCCTTCGTTTTTGCCCATATCAAAATAAATACAATTTTCAATCGCTCAATAGGTTCAGACGTGTGCTTCATACGAATTGGTATAAACTATTTCTTTATAATATAAATATAATAATTAATCTGTAGTAATATTATAAAGAGGTAAAGTTTGTGAGTTTGTGATGTTGTAGGGGGTAATCTCTGGATCTTCTGAACCGATTTAGATGAAATTTGGTAAGAAGATAGTTTGAGACCCTGGGAAGGACATAAAATACTTTTTATCCCAGAAATCAACCCTTAGAAGGGTGAAAATGAGGATGAAAGTTTGTATGGGGAATCCAACTAGGGACGAACTTGAGCGAAGCAACGGTGAGTCGCTAGTAAGTATAAATATGTTGAGACATTAACAGACTGCACCATCTAGTTTCACGGTAAGATGCGAGGCTTGTGTTACGGATACCAGATAGTCGATACACTACACGTATACATATAACTTTAAATGCATACATATTATAAACACCCATGACTGGAGTACAACTCGCGACCGCTGGCGCAGCTAGTAGGGTCACTACAAACTGAGCCAAATCTAGAGGTCCTGTATTTGAGTCCTGGTTTGGGCCAAATTAATAGGCGTTGTTACCCAACTGTGCCATAAGTGAGAGTGAGAACACATTACACACTGCTCGTCATTCCACCGGATGGTAGGAGGGAAAGGAATAGAATAGAGAGTGCATATGTGTCTGCGCACATTCCGATGCAGACACTATAGTATAAACACTATAATATTTTGCGCAAAGAAAATAGTCTCAGTGAGTTTTCTTATTTCACATCTCCAACACAATAATACTTTAAGTAATATCTGTGAAGTTTTGATTTAGTGTAATAATTTATTACGTAATAATACAATATTCTTCAAAGATAATGCTGAGTACATTATCTTTGAAGAATATTTTTAATTTTACAAAGGACTAGGCAAAGAGAAAATAAATAAGAATTTTTTTATTCTGTCTTCAATATGTTCTAAAAATAAACTTTAAAAAATATTAAACGTACAGTACAAAGTAAGAATTGCAATAGTATTTTATTACTAAGACCGGGCAGATCATCAACCCGATATGTGAATCTTACAAAAAACAAATCTGAGATTAATTTCCTTTGTCTCCAAGTAGAATTAATATTTTTGTACAAAATGTTTGTGTATAAATATTGTGGTTTATATTAAGCCCGTCATAAAGCGAGATTAGTTTGGATCCTCCCTTTCATCGGCTTGCAACAATGCGGCACGATCTATCTTTGTTAGATTTTACAACGTTTACAATATGCTGAGAGCGCTATAAAATTTAAGTCTCGCTGTAAAAATGCAGGTTGCTACGTTTGAAAAAAACATTTTACTATTAAAATTTATAAAAAAATGCGACGCAGCAGTCGTGTGTTATATTACACGATCCATTTGCAGCCACTTTTGACCTGTTAATAACTCAAAATCTGTTCAACATAAACATATGAAAGGTTCATTTATATTAACTAGAATCCCAAATTTCATAAATATAATTTAAACAGTTATTGAGTTATAAACGTCTAAAAATCAGCATTTTTATAACTGACTAATTATATTTAACAACTAGCATTGCCCGCGGCTCCGCCCGCGTTCAGCTGACCAAAAACCAAATTCTTAGGTTTTACATATTACTATACTCTGACATTGTAGTTTTTGTATTTTTTCTTAGAAATGAGATATTTTCCCGCGGTAAAAAGTATCCTATATGTTGACTCCGATAGCCAGTTATCACCATACCACATTTCATCAAAATCTGTCCAGTAGTTTTCTCGTGATGCGGTAACAAACAGACAGACAGACAAAAATTCTAAAACTATAGATTCGGCCTCTGTATCAATAATAATGATTATTTCAATAAGATTTTCCAATATAATTTTTCATTTCCAAAATACTTAAAGTACAGTTTTTAACTAATAAAATACAAATTACTTAGTTAAAAAAGTTAAAAATAAATTATTCTTTATTATTTTTGTGTAAACTTAGCATCAAGTTCCGTTTGTCCTAACTTTATCTAAATGCACGATATATTTCATTAAATCTTTTATATCCACATCCAATTTCACGACCTTTTCATATAACTTTATAATTGCGTACAATACCAGAAAACGCTCTTGATAATTCTTCATAGTCGTAAATATGACCATTTGCTGTCGTTTTAAATTTCTTAAAAGAGCAAAACAGTATCCTATTCGATATCTCAAATTTTTGTTGTACCTCTTCCGCAATAATTGAGCATAAGGTAGCTGGTATCTTATTTGGTATACAAATTGTGCCATCAGCTGTACAATTCTATTCTTTCTATGATTAACAGTAGCTCCACTCCTCATCGACATATAATGATCTCTCAAATTAGTACCGTTAGAAGAATTCTGAATATTATTAAATCTTCTCGTTTGTATACTTATTTCGTCCTCATTATCAAAATTGGGTAGACCACTCACATGAGATTCAAGCAAAGTTTTAATATCCAATTTAGTTTTCCTCAAATGAAGTTCTTCTAATGTAAGATTTTCTGCATACATTTTGTGCGCATTTTTCGTAACAACGGTTGCTATCTTCTCAGACACATCTGATGCAGAAATTTTTGCAGTACTTTTGTAAGTTGGGATGCTTAGTTGAAACTTTCCTTTATGTACATTCTTAAGCATCAAATCCATGAGTTCATCTGCTTGTACTTCGTATATTTCTTTCATATGTACAACAGTTATAGATATTGCAAACAAATCTAGAGGAAAAAATATTTCTATGTTATTTACTTACATCTAACCTTCGTTTTGCTAGAATATGAATAGGTGTCTAACAGTAGTCTTTATCGTACTTCCAGATCATAATCTATCTTTGCACTTATCAATATCCGAGTAACTTTTTTAGAATGAAGGCGTAACCAATATACTCTAAAGTATATGAGTATATATATATATATATATATATAAAATCGATCTTTTGCGCTTTTCTTATATTTTTATTATATCTATAATCTATACTTAAAATTATAATAGATAATATTATTTTTAATGGTTAAGGTCAAGGTAGTACAAATTCCTACAAGATTTTGGCAGGAAAGATTATATATCAAAGGCCGCCCATTTATATCTTATATATCGACTTCTACGTCGCAAATGTCAAAAGAAGCTATTACAAAATTCGTAGACCATCCAATTTTCTACAAGATGGAGTCACGCAATTACATTTGGTGTTACGCGATTTGGGAGGTAATTTTAAAGACCAAGTTAGAAACAAAGTGAATTACTGTCAGACGTCCAATAGACCTCAGTAAATAATATTTTAATAAATAAAACTTACGTATAATAAAGAAACTATAAACCCATTTAATCATTTCCAAATCCAACATGAATTATTACAATTTGCGCCATTCCGTCGATAATAATCTATAATTTGTTTATTGTCCGCAAATACATTGCGATATAATCAGTGAATAATGAGAATTTTATTACTGTATTACTGATTAAATCGAATGTACAGTTAAATTTAAACTATGATTTATTCATATATTGGAAACGTTTAGCTCCGTTTGTAGTGACCCTACTTGCTGTGCCAGTGGTCGCGGGTTTGAGTCCCGGGCATGGGGCATTAATTGTGTTATGAACACGAATATTTGTACTCCAGTCATGGGTGTTTATACTTATAATATGTATGTATTTAAAGTTATATATGTGTAGTGTATCAACTATCTGGTATCCATAACATAGGCCTCGTAGATTACCAAGGAATTAGATGGTGCTGTGTGTCAATGTCCCAACATATTTATATTGAGAACTAACGACATACCCTCGCTTCGCTCGGATGCGTCTCTGGATAAGCGAATTTTCTTCACAATTTCATGGGTTTAATTTTTTTTGCGCGGAACCTGTTCTTATTCTAAAATAAAAGTAGCCTTAGTTACTCCTTATAACATCAGTTATATGCGGGTGGAAATCCCGTCAAAATCAGTCCAGGCGTTTCGGAGATTTTCCGGAACAAATAGACAGACAAACAGATAAAAATTAAACAAATGAAAAACATATACCCTGTTCCAATCGCTTGGACTCCCTCGAGGCGATATTATAAGCTAAGACCTTTCCAAAACCACACGTGCTGCGCTGAAATTCCATCCTCACACGATACTACCTATACCGTCTCGTACCAAGAGATTTGGTAGCTCTTACCTGTGCCGCACTAATGGAAAATAGAATTCATTACCGTCTCACCTGTTTCCCTCGTCCTATAATCCTGGATCTTTCAAACTCAGCGTGAAAAAGCACCTGTCTAGGCCAACGAGGTGAGGTTAATCGATACCGAGATTTTATCACGGAACCGATGGATCTCATTCCCGGATTCCACTATCTCTTAACATCAGGCGACATGGAGTCATCTTGTCGAGCGTCAAACGAAAAACGAGCGTTAAAAAAAACGAAAATATAAAAATAACATTCTTTTAATTTAAAAATATGCAGATAATATTTTTATAAGATAAATTTTGACAAAACCAAACAAAGCTATAAGATAAAGTAATATTAATCAAGTTGGAAATAACGATTTATTAACAAAGACGATATTTTAAGGCAAAGAGAACTCATTACCGCGGTTTTTCGGCCATTCATCACCGCTAAAAAGGTTTTTGTTTACACCGTTATCCAAGATTAGGTAAATAAATTATATCTTATTATTTAAATATAGCAATTCGTAGCTATACTGCTTTACAGGATAAATATCCATCTCATGGAAATTACTTTTTCGGGGTAAAAAGTACCATCTTTTTCTGAATCTTAAAAAAAAATCCAAGGTTTCCAAAATTTTGCATCGATCTTTTGCTATGTTCTTGTATGTAACAAGGACACACTTAACACACTTTTACAAGAACACACAACATACGCACACACATTGCATGTTAAACGTGCATGATTTAAAAAAAAAAAATTCCCCCATTTTTTAAAGTAGTATGCGAACACATTAGACAATTTTCGTGTCTTTTTTGAGTTTTGGTTTTATTTTGTCGTGATTTATTTTTTGTTTTTAATATTTTGTAAGGTTACATAATCTTGTGACCTGAAATAGTTCATGCCATCTTTTAGAGCAGTTTTTATGCAGTGTTGATAACGTGCTCTTTTTCGTCTTTTATGTTCATTATTCCATCTGTTGGAAGGTGGTTTCTTAACGAAATTATGAGACAATTCTTAAGATATAACCTATTTAATAAAAGCAACTTAAGAAAACTTAAGCAATTATTCACTTTTGCTGAAGATATCGCACATTATACACAGGAATTCTTCAACCATTGTACAATGACTCCTTTAAGCCCCCTGATATTTCTAAACACTGCCTCTAAGAACTGCATCGGTGGTGTAATGGCTAGCATGTACGGCTGCACATCCGGAGGTCCTGGGTTCAAGTCCCGGATCGGGCCAAGTTTAGTTATTGAGTTTTTCTGTTTAGTAAGCCTTAGTAACAGCCCGAAGTTGGGAAGTTGGCGGTGTTTCACCCCCGTGCCTCGGAGAGCGCGTAAAGCCTTCGGTCCTGCACCTTAACTCTCACCGGTCGTGTCGAGTAGTCATCCCACCAGAGTATGAGAGTGACAGGAATAGAGAGTGCACTTGTGTCTGCGCGTGCATTTATGCACTATAATATCTCTTGCGCAGTTGGCTATTCTCAATGAGATTGGTCTTGGATTATTTCTAAACACATGTTTGCAAAGGAGACCCTTAAATAAATACTAAGAAACTCAGAAACTATTTTTCTACATTCATATCCTAAAGGGGTTAAGTTTTTTGAACTTCGTTATTATTAAAGTTATATTTAATATAATAAAAAATCAGGACCTATATCAGCCCTCTTCAACGTCGCATAGGCCCTTTAATACGTCAACCATAATCCACAACGCTGGCCAAGTGCAGGTTAGCGGACTTTGCATGACATTCAGAAACTTGCTAGGTTTTCTCAAACAAGCTGGTATCTTCACGATGTTTTCCTTCACCGTAAGACGTATCATGTTGTTTTTTTTTTTTTAATATTACTGATTAATACACAACTATTGATATTAAAAGCAGAACCTAGTTAGTGTACGAAACATGGTCTCTAATTAATTATTCTCTGTATTCTATTGAAATGTTAGTACCTCTTATAATTCACTGCTCGAGCTCTTTTAAATACCCAACCGCTTTCATAAAATAATGGACGTTTGAATTATACCCTCTCCCATTTTTATCTCTATGCCATACCTATGTAATTATATTCTATTTTTGTATTTGTATTTAATTATGTTGACCTAGTTTTAGTGTACAGTGATTCGGACGATATATATTTTTAAACATGAATTTTAAATCTACTTTAAAATAGCCTAAAAATAGTTTCAGGCTTAGTGATGGAACTTTTTTATCAAATCGAAGTAGAATAAATAAATAATATAAATAAATATGTTGGGACATTAACACCAGCACCATCTGGTTCCATGGTAAGCTACGAGGCTTGTGTTATGGATACTACATATACATATATATATATATATATATATATATATATATATATATATACATATATATATATATATATATATATATATATATATATAACTTTAAATACTTACGTATTATAAATATAAACACCCATGACTGGAGTACAAAATTTCGTGCTTATCACATAAGCGAATACCCCCAGCGGGACTTGAACCCGCGACCGCTGGCACAGCAAGTAAGGTCAGTACAAACTGAGCCAAACGTGTCGTCACAAATAGAGATTTAAAAAGGTCATCAAATAAATCTACCACCGCATTTGGCCAGCGTGGTGGACTGTGGTCTGATCCCATTCCCATCCCCATGGGATGATGATATGATATATGGGGGATGATAACAATTTAACTACATAATTGTTTACAATTCATCTCATATTTTCAATTCTCTCAAATAAAAACTCAAAATATACATAAAGTTAATACTTTCTTATTATTTTTTTATAATTAGATATTATTGAAGTGATAAAAGTTATAATTATTAAGTAAAAATTATCTAATGATAGCATTCTAATAAAAATAATACAGGTTGTTTTCAGTCGTTACTGTCCCAATGTTGGGCAAAGGCTTTTCTTCTTCCTTTCTGCTCTAAATCTGGCGATGGCGATCTGAATTTCTTTCGCCAGTTCTTCTCAGGTCTGAGGCTTCTTCTTTCCGAACTGGTAGTAGACTCATGACGTTCAATAAAATATTGTAATAATTTAATGCTGAATAAAATATTTTGAATTTGAATTTGATGACCTGCTGCCATATTATTTAACGTTTTGTGGTGTCCAAAACGTAGGGGAATCCAAAATGTGGGTTAAGTAGCCCACATTTCGTCAAACATGCAACAGACGTGTCCAGCCAGTCCATTTCAATTGCAAAAATAAAATAATTAAAACGTCTAAGTTACGTAACTGGAAATGATCTAACTGTGAGTGTTAAATCGATTGTAGGTCACCGACACTGTGACGTCACACAGAAACTCGGTTACGGTGTGAATAAATAAAGAGATGTCGCCTCGCCAATGCTAGGGTTGCTTTGGCAAAAGGCAAATTTTATAATACAATAATTTATACATGATTTTACTTGTTATTTTAAATAAAACTGTCTTTTCGGATTTTTTTCGCGGATTTATTTTGATTTTTTGTTTCCGACGTTTTGATTGCTTTACAGCGATCATGGTCACGGGAGAGACTAAGGTGTTAGATATCTCAAAAGTATTACATAGTTGTTACAGACAGCTCACCCACAAAATTACAAAATGAATTCAACAAATTTTTGAATACTATATAATATATATAATAATAATTGAAAATAAATCCGCAAAAAAATCCGAAAAGATGTTTTATTTAAAATGTCAAATATTCGCATAAAGACTACAATTTAAAGTAAAGCATAGGTAGGTACGGAGGCAGCAGGCACAAAGGAGTCCAGAAAGGGAGTATAAGTAGCTAGTAAAATATAAATTAATACTAAAATTTATTACATTTCTAAATTGGCTTAACTGGTAAAGATTGCTTTAGGCACCATGTCCGCCGTTTGTAGGGCGTACTCGTAGGTATAATTTGAAGGCAAGGGAATTGCGTAACTCGAAAATGATATTATGATTAGTTCGTTTTTGCTTATTTAATTGTGTTACAATTTATATTTCCATATTATATATTATTTATTTAAAACAAATAATTGTTTTTTTCTTCTTTTCTCTTAAATAGGCATAATTTAGCTTTACTCAGTCCTTAATACTACATATTTATAACTTTACTAGCCATTCACCCTTGCTTCGCTCGGGTTCGCCCCTAATTTCGTTTTAACATTTAGTATAGATTTCTCAGAGATGAGATATTTTCCCGTAGTAAAAAGTATCCTTTATGTTAGCCCGGACAAACAGCTATCACCATACCAAATTTTATCAAAATCTATTCAGTGGTTTTCCCGTGGTGCGGTAACAGACAGACGGACAAAAATTCTAAAAACTTTAGCTTCGGCCTCTGTATCGATAATAAAGTCTATTTCAATAAGATTTTCCAAAAAATATTTAATGTACAGTTTCGGCTTAGTTACAATTTTATTATATGTATAGATTATAAACTTATCTGTATATGTATCGACGGTACATGATAACGATATGTTAATTTATTAAATGACTAGCAACTTATGTCGTCTTTCGGTGTCTACCAGTAACGTATGTGTTATTACCGGACAAAATTCATTTGTGGCTAAGTTTCATCTAAATCCGTTCAGTCATTTGAACGTAAATTAATAAAAAAACAAAATTTCCGTTTAAAATAATTCGAAGTTCGATAAATTATTAATTACAACCCTAATTATAAACAATGAATTTATAATATCTCCAAAGTATATGTTCGTCTCAGACATCAATAAATTATAAGCATCCTTAAAATACTACAGAAGCTTTGACATTTATTGCGGAAATTACTAACAGTTGTAAATATAGTAGTAAGTCATAATTTACATCATATTTCATGGTTAGTTTTCATACAGACTTTCATCCCCATTTTCACCCCCAGATGATGAGGATGGATGATTTCCGGAATAAAAAATATCTTGTGTCCTTTCCAGGATTTTAAACTATCTTTTTACTAATTCTTACAGAATTTCATCGAAATCGGTCCAGTAGTTTTTGAGTTTATTCGTTACAAACATACAAACTTACAAATATTTCCTCTTTATAATACTCGTAGTAGTGTAGATTATCAGTAAATGTCAATATTCCTTTTTACCCGATTGCGGCAAAGCCCAAAGGAGGGTTATGTGTTTGACCTGTATGTATGTACATATGAGGCATATATATGTACATGTTTTAGAATAGCTGCTTGTGTGTATGTCTGTGACTACATAATACTATGTTCTTTCGTCAACTTGTTATATTTGTTGATTATTTAGATATATTTAATTTCATTTTAGAACTGTTTGAACCTTAAGTACGTACTCATAGACCTGCCTACCCTATAGTGAAATACACGAGTTATACGGTTCATTAGTCAGAGGATAAAGCGTTAAAATATTCAGGTGCGGTTTTGCCTTATTTGCAAACGGAAACAGTTTGACTAGGTCCGGATTTAAAAGTGTGGGGGCAGTTAATGAGTGGTGTCCCTAATAATATCGCAAAGATTATTTCGCGGATTGGTTTTGATTTTTGGTTGCTAACGTTTTGAACGCTTTTAAGTAATCATGCTCACGGAAGAGTCTCTCCCAAAATAATCCAAAAAGATTCACGTACATCTAATAAAATATTAATATTACAAGGCAGTGGTAGCCCAGTGGTAACACGCTCGCTTGGGAAACCGAGTGAAGCGGGGTCTCGCACCTCTGATATTTTTATGTGCGAATAATTTCCAACATGATTGCCACTTGTCTTAACGGTGAAGGAAAACATCGTGAGGAAACCTGCATGTCTGAGAGAACCTAGCAAGTTTTCGAAAGACATGTGTAGTCCGCCAACCCGCACTTAACCAGCGTGGTGAGCTATTGCCTGATCCCCCTCGTATTGAAGGGAGGCCCGTGCCCAGCAGTGGGACGTTAAAAAGTGCTGAATACATACATTATGTACATAACACTTTTAATAAAAATATTTTAAAATTAAAAATATTTTTAAAAATTAATCAAAAATTTTAAATTAATTAATTAATATTACAAGTAAATCTTTTGACTATCCTTTTATTTTTCGTTTTTCAAATTTACATCACCATTTTAAATTTCACATAAAAAAGTGAAATAATAACACCTAGTTTGTAATATAGGGACCCGGAGAAGTGCCAGTTGCCCTCCATCAAATCCCGCTCTGGGTATAACAAGTTTCTTAATTAAATCGTGTTGGGATTATGATGTTTCGAGTCAAGCTAAAACAATTAATCATATTTTTTTCTAACAAGAGAATTTTATGATAAATTAAAACTTGGGAAGATGGTAATGGTACATCACTATGTGAATGGGGCTGAAGGAAAAGAAAAGGTGTATGCACACTTAATAATGACTGCCTTGATTGAAAGACGATTAATTATTATTATCGACTAGCGGCTCACCCTCGATTCGCGCGGGTTCGTCTCTAGACAAACATAAACAAATCTATCCCACGGGAACCGTACATTTTTCCGGGATAAAAAGTCGCCTATTTGTTATTCTAATGTATGAACTATAAGGTTATAAAGTTTCATTAAAATTTAATCAGTAGTTTTTGTGAACTAAGCCGTGTAAGTTACTATAATTTTTTAACTATCCCACGAGAACTCTTTAATTTTCCAGGATAAAATGTATCTAAAATGTTGACCGGAGATATAAGCTAATACCATGCAAAATTTAATTTAAATCGGTCTAACAGTTTCGGAGATTAGCACGTACAAACAGACAAACAGACAAAAAGAAAAACAAAAAATTTGAAGAAAATCTGGATTTGTTCTATTTCTCTTCTTACATCCCCCTGTCTCGGTTTTTAGCATTTTTTTTCTATGTACAGAAACTCGACCTCTACAATTTATTATATGTACAGAAAATACCCCTACGTTAGCTAAACTAATAGGTTGAACTTTATACGAATACAATAATATATGCTATGGAATATTTTCTATCGATCAACAATCTTCTGGGAAGTAAGTATTCATGGTGTCAACATAATATGTCATTACTTGCTGACATCTGTTTCAGAGTTCTATATACAAAAGATTCTATTACTTAGCGTACGCCCAAAAGTAAAATAATCTTTTTATATAAGATTTTTTTTATTAAAAGATAATATATCTATACTAATATTATAAAGAGGCAGAGTTTGTTTGTTTGTTTGAACGTCCTAATCTCAGTAACTACTGATTCGATTTGGAAAATTCTTTTTGCATTAAATAGCCCGTTTATTGAGGAAGGCTATAGGGTAAAACATAGGGTTAGGAATACATGCCCCAGTTTTCAATACGTTATATTAGAAATGTCCCTGGCATTAACTTTCTTCTGTAACTTAAAGCGCCTTTTCCAAAGACCTTAGCGCCATGCCAGTAGTAGAGCTAGGTGCACGTGTTTTATCAGTGTAAGCAAAAATCTTTTGCGGCAGGACGTTGACGAGCGTTTAAATGATATTGGTGAAAATTTTCTATTCAATATTTTCTTTTACGATTGTCGATTCAGTTAACTTTTTGCTTCTACGCATGCACTAAAGTTTAAATTACACTACCTATTACCTTATACAGTTAAATAGCTTTTGTTCATTTTTCAAAGTATGAAGGCAAGTATCCATACCGAAAAAATAGTCGCCCCATATTGTTTGCGGATAGTCGCCCTAAGGGCAATTAGTGTTGCAGGTAGGCGAAATGCCTCGCGAATATGAGCAAGAGCATAGCATTTTTAAAAGGGCTAAACAATCTGCAGAAGTTTTTAATTCCAATGAAAAAAATCCAAACAAAGAATAAACAAACATTACAAAAAGAAATAGAATGGAAACAGCGAAATAAAAATATTTTAAGGCGGTAGAAAATAAATCAGCTGATAACGAGATGAAAATTATGAAAAAAAGAGGTCGAAACGAAAGTAAAAGATATGTCGATTTCTCTAACAGTGAAACATAATTTGAAAACATAGATAAATCTCATCATAAAACAGAAAATGACATAGATAAAATAATATTAAACTGAACAAAGAAAGAGCTTTAAGGATGACATATAACAATTTGTATACCCTGTACAAGTTAGCTTGATCTTTTATAACGACATAACTTTGTAACGACGAACATATTATTTTCTTAATTTAATGATTTTAAAAATTGTAAAAATATTAAAAAAATACATACAACACAAAAGTCCCTAAAGATTCAAGCGTTATCCGAAAATTTTAAGACTTTTTATTGCTTCAAAGTAAAATTTAAATAGGAACACTGAAAATAATAGACGCTTGTACAATTTTACATCGTTTACAATAACAGGCAGTAACTGTTACAAATATCGATATCGATAAAACTATTTTATTTTTCAACCTTAATTTTTACATACAGGGTTATTTTTGGACCTCCCGTCAAATTTATATAGGTGGTTCAGACCATGAAACTAAACAGCTTTTCCAAAGAAACATGGATCAAAAAGTGAAAAAAAAATTCGACCCTCCCATAGAAAACTGCTTGATCACGTGGTCGATTTCGTATGGTATGTTTATATGGTGGATTTCGTATGGTCTGAATTTTTTTTTTTTCACTTTTCGACCCGTGTTTCTTTGGGAAAGTGGTTTACTTTGATGGTCTGAACCACCTATTCAAATTTGGCGGGAGGTCCAAAAATAACTCTGTAATATTAAATACCGTCGTCGGTCGCTTATCTACCCAATGTTTTATATGTCTAGTACAATGAAGAATTTCACACATAATACAACCCACACCATCTCGTCACAGTTACAAGTAGGTATTTTAAAACGTTATTTTTTGGAATACTAGATATTTTCTGTTTCCCATCACTAGCCCGTCTGTCAAAAAGATCAAGCTAACTTGTACAGGGTATAGTTCCGAGAATGAAAATGAAAAAAGCATTATAAGTACAAAAATAGCCAAAGAAAAAGCTATTAAAGGAGTAAGAAATTAAAGACGATAAGAGATACTGAGAAGCCACTAAAAGTTATAAACATTAATACAAAAATAGAAAATGCGAATGATAAAGTTTCAGTTGATGATTCTTATAAATGTTTTGAAAATTACAATAATACTAAATCCAAATCTGACTGGATTGTGTTCCCAGGAAACTTGTTCATCATTTTTTTCTTTCAAGAATATTGTGTGAGATGTGGAAAATTGAAAGTTCTGGCTTCGTAATTGATGATGATTTTTAAACTTTTCTTGATGATATCCGCCTACCCACTAATTTTAATATTTGTTGCGATTGTCATATTGTTTTTATCTTTAAAGATAATTATTATTTACTTGCGACTCACCCTCGCTTCGCTCGGGTTCGTCCCTAGGTTGATTCCCCACACAAACTTTCATTCCCATTTTCACCCTCTTAAGAGATGATTTCCGGAATAAAAAGTATCCTATGTCCGTCCCAAGGTCTCAAACTATCTTCTTACCAAATTTCATCTAAATCGGTTCAGTAGATCCAGAGATTACCCCCTACAACCTCATAAACTCACCTCACAAACCTTACCTCTTTATAATATTAGTATAGATAAATAATTATTGCTCCGCTCCCTTCAACCCTTGGGAAGTAGCATAATGATATAGGGGTAAAGTCGGATAGTTACCTAGCTACTAAGCCGATTTAGATGAAATTTGGTAAGAAGAAAGTTTGAGACCCTGGGAAGGTCAAAGGATACTTTTTATTCCGGAAATCATCCCTTAAGGGGGTGAAAATGGGGTTGAAAGTTTGTATTGCGAAAAAGCAGAAGAAGAAGAATGACGAACCCAAGCGAAACGAGGGTGAGTCGCTATTATAATATATAGTCTATCTATTCCATACTAACTGTTAAAACGTTCCTAGGGACGAACCTGAGCGAAGCTAGGATGTGTCGCTAGTTATGTATAAGTTTTAATATATTACTAGTAAATTAATTTATTATACACCACCTACACAAAATATACAATACGAATTACGTCAATGTAATAATTGAATATATGTATCCTATAGCAAGGGTTGACTGGTAACAAACCGAAAAAGGTAAATCTGAATTTTATATGAAAACTTCGTGAATACTCGTTGAAGTCACTGGCAAAGAGCGAGTAAATTATACGATCCATTAATCATGACCAAGGGGCTAAAATATTCGTGAAACTGGGTGGTTTCTAATGTTTTTGTAGGTATAAGTTCCAAGCGTATTAATGTTATAAATAGCACATTTATATCATGCGCTTATTCTCATGGGATTAGATAATTTATGTTTTCATTTCTTTTATTCCATATTCTTTTTTTTTTATTCGTCCTCCTTTGTTTATTTCTCGTTTATTGAATTAATTGAAATATATATAAGATACGTATATCATAGCTTGTAGATTAATTTTAAATTACTAGGTAAGTCGTTTTTAGGGTTCCGTACCCAAAGGGTAAAACGGGACCCTATTACTAAGACTCCGCTGTCCATCCGTTTGTCTGTCGGTCTGTCTGTGTCTAAGACTGTTGTTGAAGTGTCTGTTATAAGACTGTATCTAACCGTGCTAGTTAGACAGTTGAAATTTTCACAGATGATGTATTTCTGTTGCCACTATAATAACAAATACTAAAAAAAGAATAAAATAAATATTTAAGAGGGCCTATAACAAACGTGATTTTTTTGCTCGTTTTTGCTCCACATTGATAACGGCAACAGGTAGACGCTTGAAATATTCACAGAATATTTAGTTATATATTCACTTTAAAAATAAATAATTAAATTAAAATAAAACAAATATTTAAGTGGGGTTCCCATACAACAGACATGATTTTTTTGCCGTTTTTATAGATAATGGTACGGAACCCTTCGTGCGCGAGTCCGACTCGCACTGGCCGGTTTTTTTTAACAATTTATCCTAAGTAATTTAAGTTTTGGCAACCTATGTAATTGAGACTAGCCATCTGTGTAGAAGATACTCATGTTATTTATTTATGCAAAACTATATGCGTAGATCAATGAAATTTCTATTCTTATCGCTCTCAAAATCCAGTGGGATGACATTTCTAAACGACCGGTGAGAGATCCGGCACAGGATTCTCGGCTTTACATTCTACAAAATATAGGATTGTAACACCGCCAACACTACCAACACAAGTATTGCAAAAATAACTAATATGGTAAGTACGAGCAAGCAATCAAAACATTTTGGGGTTGGATACAGAAAATGGAAAATAAAATAAAACTACCAAAAAAGACATTATAATTTATTCAAGTCCAAACAAAGTAAAATAAATCGACGCAATGTTATTTTTAAGCAATTTAAAAATTATACTATGACAAAAATTTATTCTTCTTTATTTATTTGTAATTCTATATCAAACGATGAATTATTTCAGCTAAATGATTAATGTTGTCATCGGACCTCTGTCGAAACTTTGAATGGTAGGAACGGCTTAAATAAACTGGCAACATTACGAATTGGCGGGAAATGAAATGTCATCTGAACAAAATGGCGCGTCCCTTTTTGCGTCCACTTCGTTTGTGCTTATTTTTTATCGTATTTAAACTAATCTGTGGGATAATTTATTGCACCTCTTAGTCATGAATAATGGAAAATAATATACTACGATAAAAACGTTTCAAAGACGTGATTAATTACGCACTGCTGTGTTTTTATACAGAAACTCTCGTAGAGGTTTTATTATGAACACTAACAAAAGCCATTTGATGAATGATCCATACATTTATATTACACATTCAATTTTCTATAAAGCGCGTGCTATGCTTTACTGTAAAATATTAAAAAAAATAAATAATACATTCTTAGATTTACGCGAATGTTTGATATTTTAAATAGAACTTTTTTTTGAGACCCCAGTCTCGATACTGGATTTATTAGTTATCCCTAAATACGCTGTGCAATATCTAAATATGATTTAAAAAGTTTTTTAAAACAAAATACTTCAATACCATAAAAACTTTAAAAAAAAAAATAAAAACCGACTTCCTGGCACTGAAAAGTAAAAAATAACTAAACAGAGGTTTTCATTTAAAATAGATACCTAATCAGATATTTTCGAAGTCGGTGTGCTTTGATTTGTATTGGCTGGCACCGACTTCGAAAATATCTGATTAGGTATCTATTTTAAATGAAAATCTCTGTTTAGTTATTTTTTACTTTTCAGTGCCAGGAAGTCGGTTTTTATTTTTTTTTTAAAAAGTTTTTTTTTTCCATTTTTAGTGTAGACGTAATAAGCAAGTAATTTGTAAGAAGAAAGATTTTTAATAAAAACATAATATTCGATTAAGCCATTTATTTAAAAACCGCTTGACCGATTTCGATAAAATTTATATGGGACCACCGGGGAAGAATACTCTTTGAAACAAAAAAAAAATTTCCAAATCGGTTCAGCCGTCTTCGAGAAATCCGTGAACATACATAAAAAAAAAAAAGATTCCGACGAATTGAGAACCTCCTCCTTTTTGGAAGTCGGTTAAAAATAAGTTTGTACTTATGGGCTACGAAGATGCAGATACACAAAAATCAAATAGAAAAACATACTAGAAATATATAATATATAGCAGCATATAGCATATTATATATTTCAGGAGAAAAAGATATAAATATGCATCGAAGCGGTAATATTTCATTATTATTTGCTTAAGGAAATGAATATTATGGTTCTTATTAACGAAGGCAATGATTAATGTCAAGGACTCTTGGGTCATTGTAATGAGTATCCCAAAGGGTAAGTTCATATTTATTGGATATCAACGAAAATATCTATACATATAATAAAATTCTAACTGAGTCGAATCTGTACATTAAATATTTTTTGAAAAATCTTATTGAAATAGACTTTATTATCGATAGAGAGACCGAATCTATAGTTCTTAGTATTTTTGTCTATCTGTCTGTTTGTCTACCTGTTACCGCATTACGGAAAAATCACTGGAGAGATTTTGATGAAATTGGGTATAATGATAGCTGGTTATTTGGGTTAACATATAAGAATTTTCGGAAGTAGAATATTTTTAAGTTGAACAAAAAACCGTAACTTTTTAGGGAGCAAAACTCTATAATAATTTACCGAAAGAAATAAAAAATTCTAAAACTTTTAATAACTTTAAGTCTAGGTTATATAAATATATTCTTTGTGATTAATGTTCTCAGTTCTACTGGTCAATTGTCATAATTTCTTATATCTTTATATATGTTTCTCATGTAAAAAACTTGTTCGTAATCTATACTAATATTATAAAGTTGAAGAGTTTGTTTGTTTATTTAGTAGAACGCGCTAATCTCAGGAACTACTAATCTGATTTGAAAAATTATTTTTTCCATTAGATAGCCCGTTAACTAAGAAAGGCTATAGACTATAATATATCATCCCGGAAAAATATACGGTTCCCGTGGCCCGTGGGATAGATTTGTTTTTGTCTAGGGACGAACCCGAAGCGAACCGAAGGTGAGTCGCTAGTGAGGAATAAAGTTCTTTAAACCGAAGTAGTTTTTTTTAGTAACGTATACTTTTGTAATTACAAATTATACTATAAAATTTAGTTTTGGTAAAAATTAATTCAGGCAATCGGTAATATAAACAAAATTTAAGCATCAATTTCCATTTCAACTTCATAAATGATGAACTTCCATATAAACTTTCATCACTTGCAAATGGAAAAAACCAAAAGTTTTATTAAATGGTACTCATGGGAAAACTAAAAAAACCGATCTTTCACGAAAGTGAAGGCGACTTAGTGTTTTTATCATCAGTAGGTACCTATATTTTATTGCATTGATGTATTTTTCATATTTTTCCTAAATTATATTTATAATATAATACAATAATTATTGATTAATTCTAATACTCAACTAAAAGCAAACATAAAATAATATACACAAAAAAATGAAACACACTGAATGGCAATGCTGAATCTTTAGGCGAAAACGAGAATCTCTTATCGCTGGTGATAATTCAACGAATTAAGGTCTTTTACGAATATTTTAGCAATTTGAATGTTTTGAAAGGGTTCCTACAAAGAATTTTTGACTAATAGGTTTAAGTAATTTAAGCAGTTCAGTCATTTACACCACAGCTGCAATTGTGGACATCATTTCTTTGATATGAGATAGGACTTATGTATCAACGCATGTAACATTCTACAATAGAGCCTAGCTCTATTCCCACGACTCTGGCTTAAACCTACTATAAAACTTGAACCGAGATGAAAAATGGTCCATGTCATTCTCTGACCCATAAAATATCTCTATACAAAATCCGGTCCATGATATATCATTTCGACCTCTTATTTCATTGCTGCGTGAAAATTGGACAAACAAATCTATCCCACGGGAACTGTACATTTTTCTAGGATAATATATAGCCTATAGCTTTCCCCGGTTAACGGGCTATCTAATGCAATAAGAATTTTTCAAATCGGATTATTAGTTCCTGAGATTAGCGCGTTCAACCAAACGAACAAACTCTTCAGCTTTATAATATTAGTATAGATTTTATATTATAGTTATTAACTTAAGGCTTAAAACTTAAATTACCAATACCCTTTTTGTTAACATGAAAACATGTATAACAATACGACTTACATAATATCCTTATTCCAAGGTCAGTACTTCGTTAAACTAGGATTATAGTGAGATGAGACGGTGTACCTTTTCGAACTTTATTCTTTTGCCCTTTACAAAGCCCTTATTAGTACTCAAGAAAATAAGGGAAGATTATTGTTATAGTAAAATCAATTGTTTGTATACAGTATTGTAAAAAAATATTATTTATTGGCATTAAGTTAATCTATATCTATTTAAATATATAAACAAAGAAAAAGTAGATCAGTACCTCCTACTTCCTTCTCCTCTATTCCGCTTTTTTTTGGTTAGAGGTTATTACGAATTTTAGTGTCATCAATAAAAAAAAGTTTTATATATATATATATATATATATATATATATATATATATATATATATATATATATATATATATATATATGTGTATGTGTGTATTCAGCCCTTTTTAATGTCCCACTGCTGGGCACGAGCCTCCCTTCAATACGAGGGGGATCAGGCCATAGTCCACCACGCTAGACAAGTGCGGACTGTGGTGGAAGTGGAGTTGGCGGACTTCACAAGTCTTTCGAAAAGTTGCTAGGTTTTCTCAGACACGCAGGTTTCCTGTTTTTTGTTTGTTTTTCTTCACCGTAAGGCAAGTGGTAATCATGTTAGAAATGATTCGCACATGAAAATATCAGAGGTGCGAGACCCGATATTTGAACCCGCTTCACTCGGTTTCCCAAGCAAGTACGTTACCACTGGGCTATCACTGCCTCTATACTTTTTTTATATACGGGTCTTATATACTAGGTAAATTTTATTTATGTACATATGTTTTCCTCAAACTTTCAATAATATTTATGATCGAATTTCGACCACTGGGCGAACTCTAGTTAATTTAGAAAGCTGTGCATATAATGAATTGACAGCTGAGTAAGGCAAAGAATTAGAAATTTCTAACAATAAGCTCGATAAGATTTTGCAATTAAATCATATTTCCATATATCTAAGTTAAAAAATATCAGATTTCACTGCACGGTTTGGATCAAATTCTGTACTTAGATAAAGTTTAATTTTTTTAAGTTTATCTAATAAATCTTATAGGCTTATTACTGAAAAAAAAACCGCAATTTTCACAAAAAAAATTATAAGTAATTTTTAGAGCCTTTTTCTATCTGCTCTCACGCTGACAATGTCATATAGCACCAACTCGTAAATATTTGTGGTACTCGCGTTATCACCAATGGATGATAACCTATTGAACGAGTGCCTACGGAAAATAAAGCTCGGTCACCCAGGTAATTACTAATCACAAAATCGGATTTAATTTATAAGAATTATCTAAATTAAGTATCCTTACATTTTGTTTGATGTTACATCAAAGATCAAGATAAAGGGTCTATATATATATATATATATATATATATATATATATATATATATATATATATATATATATATATTGTCATGTCTGTCATTCGGAAATTGCCGTCTCGATCGGACGTTTTCAGGGCACACCTCCATTTCCTGTGTCTATGACCCAGTATTTTCTAGCAAGTTATGTGTTTTGTATTCTAACCGGGTTATCTTTACAATTTTCGATAAATTACAGTTCGGCTTTGTTCAATGGTATAGAATGTCGGAAAGAGAATTAGATTAGAAACAACGTTCGACAAAATTTACTTTATTATAAACTCATTATTCAAATAAGCTTGGATAAAATGGAGTGCTTATAGATTTTCTAATATAACTACATTAACTCAAAAGACTTAAATCCTTAAAAATAAATAATCTATATAAATAAAAATGAATGTTGGTAAGCGCATAACTCAAGAATGGCTGGACCAATTCGGCTAATTAATTTTTTTATATGTTCCTTAAGGTCCACGGAAGGTTTTAATACTTAAAAAAAATCTATATCCATGTTACTATATCCAAACTAGGGACGAACCCGAGCGAAACGAGGGTGAGTCGCTAGTAAAAAATAAATAAATATGTTGGGACATTAACGCAGCACCATCTAGTTCCATGGTAAGCTACGAGGCTTGTGTTATGGATACCAGATAGTTGAAACAATATACATATATAACTTTAAGCACATATTATAAATATAAACACCCATGACTGGAGTACAAACATTCGTGCTCATCACACACATGAATGTCCCAGCGGGACTCGAACCCGGGACCATTGGCACAGCAAGTAGGGTCACTACAAACTGAACCAAACGTGTCGTCGAAATGACAGGCTTGGTACAAATAAGAATCCAAACTTCCAACAATATTTATTCCCAACCAGCTCATAAAGCAGTCTGGAAGATTTATAATACACTTGCTTTTATAGCAACGGCAGCGAAACATCTTACACTTGCCATTTAGAAGTAGTTTATGCCTTAAAGGAGTGAAATACACAAGAAATATATTTTTACATGAATTTTATGGTCACCAGGAAGTTTCCATTAAACAGATTTTCTGACATTTTATACTTCCTGTGTAAGAAAATATTATAAACTAGCGACTTACCCTCGCTTCGCTCGTGTGCTTCCGTACTTATGTTTTAATTTTTTGAGTGGAATCCTAATTCTTTTGCTAAAATAAAAGTAGACAGTGGTAGCCCAGTGGTAACGCGCTTACTTGGGAAACCGAATGAAGCGGGTTCAAATCCCGGGTCTCGCACCTCTGATATTTTCATGTGCGAATCATTTCTAACATGATTACCACTTGCCTTACGGTGAGAAAACCTGCATATTTGAGGGAACATTGCAAGTTTTCGAAAGACATGTGAAGTCCGCCAACCCGCACTTGGTCAGCGTGGTGGACTATGGCCTGATTCCCCTCGTATTGAAGGAAGCCCCGTGCTAAGCAGTGGGACGTTAAAAAGGGCTAAAAATTGTTAAAAATACAAAAATAAAAGTAGCCTAATTTACTGCTTATAACATCAGCTATCTCCCAGCAAAAGTCCCATCAAAATTAGTTCAGCAGTTTCGGAGATTAGCTGGTACAAACAGACACAGAGACAAAAATTTTAAACATTGTGTTTTTGTTACAAGTACCGTATATAATTCCATGTGCATTTAGTAAAAGCTGTATTTTGACATTACACTTGAAGTGTCTGTTACACTTCAATTTTATTTATCTACATAGACAAATATAAAGTTTGTCTTATCTGTACGTGTACATTCAGTTTTTATTATATTCTTTGTTTCAATCGTAAACTATTTTGGGTAATCGTAATAAATAATAACTTACAAAAGAATGATATGAAAAATAGCTAAGTAACAAAGTTTTTTATCAACCCTTTTTATTGCTTTACTTCAAGCGAGAATCGATGCAGCAACAACTCAGTTTCTTAACTTCTGCAATTATTATCGTTTTATCTGTTTTTGTTATATATGTACTGATATTGAAATAAATAAATAAATAAAAACATTGGTTATATAAAACTCAAGCATAACTTAAAACATTCATTACGTACCTTATTTTTGTCACGGAAGATAGGGAGAGTCGAAGCGAAGCGAGGGCATAAGGGACTCGCCCTAAAGTATAAGGATAAGTTGTAAGTTAATTAATCAACATAATATTAAGCTTTTCCATTATTGCATTTTACTAACTGAAAGCTATTCATACGCCTAACTTATATCAATCACCAGCTGCCCAACGGCCTCTTAATGAGAAGTGCTCTCGGTTTTTTCTTAAGTACTGTTCATACTAAGAACTCTTATATCAACGATACTTTTACATAATAAAGCTCATATAATAGTATGAAAAAACCAATTCATTTTGGGATTTACATTTCATTTAAATCAGACAAACTAAGTATAATAAATGTATACATATAATAAAATTCTGAGTCGAATCTGTACATTGAATATTTTTTGAAAAATCTCATTGAAATAGTCATTGTTATTGATACGGAGGCCGAATCTATAGTTTTTCGAATTTTTGTCTATCTGTCTGTCCTTCTGTCTGTCTGGGAACGCATCACGAGAAAACCACTGGGCAGATTTTAACAAAATTTGTTATGATAATAGCTATATAGGATACTTTTTACTAAGGGAAAATATCTCATTTCTGAGAAATCTGTACTAAACGTTAAAACGTAACTGAGGACGAACTTGAGCGTAGCGACGGTGACTTACTAGTTGTAAATAAAATGTAGATAAGAACCTCATTATGTGATTAGGAGAAATGAATGGAATAGGTAATATTTTGAGAACATCTTACGTATTATAAGTAGCTTTTTTATTTATCCACTTAAAACATACTTTTTATGGCTTTTAGGTAATTTAACAGAGTGGCAAATCCGTCTTATTCCAAATATGATCAAACAAACGTCAACAATATACAGGTAGCGACTTGACACCATTTAAATAGGTGTTCCATTTCTTCAGGGATCTTACTTTTTAATATTTTCTTTAATCCAGTATTAAATTATTTTTTTTCTTTACAGTTTACCTTCAATTTGATGAACCATCATTACGGGACTACGTGCTGTATTCCATAGTTGGAAACTTCATTCGAGGAAACTTTACTCCAACGAGCTTCTCTGAACGACCTTGCAGAGATGAAGAACCAATTCCTTATTTTGTGCCCAAGCATTTAAGACCTGTTAGATCGAAACACGTCAAAACGTGGAACGAAGACTTCAGCTACAGGACAAAAAGTGAAAGTGACTTAGAAGTGTATTACTTCAGACCCAAATTTCGTAGTTATTCGCGAGTGGAACGATCGACTTACAGAAAGGGTTTGAGATATAGATTCGTGCCGGCCATGATAGTGAGTGGGCCTTTAGAAGGTCGAACTGGCGTAGTGCTTCAATGGTCTTTAATGGACGCTTCGCATTTAGAAAATGAGGAAACTAGTGTTGTTTTTAGGTAAGTTTTAGTATAATTTGCTTTTACTTAAATTAAGCACCATTTAAGTTATTATAAATTTACTTATTTAAGTCATTAAAATTCTTATTGCTAACTTTCATTAAAACCAGGCCCTTTAAGGAATGATAAGAACTATGTTGATATGGAAAAATGACTCCCCATATATCTGGGAATAATCAATCAATGGAAATGGCTAGTAAATATCGGAAAGAATAAAAAAGCTATAAACTAAGCTGTACATAAGAATCCATTCAGTTCAATTCAATCTCTTAATTTATTGCCTAAAGGCGAGCCAGTAGAGCAAAATATCGTAAACCATATTATTATTCGATCAATATTTTGTTTTGTAAATAATTAACCTGATAATTTAGATGGATATTATACAAAAAATATTTGTAGCAAAAAATAATGCTAAAAAAGGAAAAAGTTGTGAGATTGAGCCGTCCGAGGAAATGTTATACAGTACTGTTATTATTATATATCCGATTTGCCTACACCCAAGGCGCCATGGCGTCTAGTACAAATATTTTATATCCGTCCGTCGACTGACAATTTTAATGATTAATAGAAATGTTATAAAAACACCAAACACGGATAAAAATGACAATAATTGCAGAAGTTACTAAAGTGTGTCAAAATTTAATGACAATTGCAAATTATAAATTTAAAAAAATCAGTAAGTTTCTTTCAAACATGCAGAAAAAACTACTAAAAAAACAGTTTTGGTAACTAAAAGATCTTACACAATATTCTCAAAAAATATTCAATGTACTAAGTATCAAACCCCGCTACAATATCAATATTTCTAGATTATGGATGTCCTGAGGATTATTATATGAAATTGTGCAAGAAATTTGATAAGTGATCGATTTTTTTCATTGATTTATTTATTTACTAGCGGCTCACCCTAGCTTCGCTCGGGTTTGCCTCTAGGAAAACAAAAACAAACCTATCCCACGGGAACCGTACATTTTCTTGGGATAAAAATTAGCCTATGTGTTATTCCAGACTATAATCTATCTCTGTGCTATATTTCATCCAGATCCGTCCAGCCGTTCTGGCGTGAAAGAGTAACAAACATCCATAATCACCAACTTTCACATTTATAATATTACGAGTAGCATAGATTTTATTACAACAAAAGTTACATTACCAGTTACCACATTCGTGATTACATTTACAAATCAAAGATAAATATACTTTTTCACATATGTATATATTGATATTTTTTACATTATATACTAACGGCCCACTGTCGCTTCGCTCGAGTTCGCCCCTAACAAAACAAAAACTAACCTATCCCACGGGAACCGTACATTTTCCGGGATAAAAAGTAGCCTATGTATTATTCCAGACTATAATCTATTTCTGTGCTATATTTCATCCAGATCCGTTCAGTCGTTCTGGCGTGAAAGAGCAACAAACATACATACATTCATACATACATTCTTACAAGCTTTCGCGTTTATAATATTAGTAGGATTAATAACATTGAAGCTAGTCAATAGCTGCTTACTAAATAAAGGAAAAAAATTAAATCGGGCAAAAACAGAATAAAAAAGGCACTGAACTGTATTGTATTTGCCTATTTATATATAGAGAATGAAATTCACAGTTGAAAGTCGACAAGTATGCTAATTTTGGCTTTAAAAGGGTTAATCGCGCGACACTAACGATTTGAATGCATCATTTACCTCATTCAGTAAGTAAACAGTTCATAGCTTGATGAAGACAAATGAATGGTTTCGAGCTGAAGCTACTTATGGTATTAAAGGCATTATATATTTGCATCATTGCATACTATTTATTATTACTTGCTAAAATGATTCTATCGACGCTATTTGTTCTTTCTCAAGAACTACGAAACTTCTGTTAAATGTAAAAATTAAGGATTTATGTTAGACTAGCAACTCACCCTCGCTTCGGTTTGGGATCGTCCCTAGACATAAACAAATCTATCCCACAGGAACCGTACATTTTTTCCGGGATGATATATAGCCTATAGCCTTTCTCAGTTAACGGGCTATCTAATGCAAAAAGAACTTTTCAAATCGGATTAGTAGTTCCTGAGATTAGCGCGTTCAACCAAACAAACAAACAGAACAGTGGCTTCATCATCAAACCAGCTAGTATAGCAATCGAATATTTTATCCGTCATTGAAAATTCTTCATTTTATTGTTTATCCTACGAAGGTTCTTTCTGTTTTCTTGGATAAAAAGTAGCATATGTCCTTCCCTAAATGTTGTATTCGTCAGAAAAAGTTTTCTTAAGAATGTCAAGCCATTCAAGATAATGGATACAGACACAGATGATTTTTATTCAAGCTGCTTAAATCAAATAATCCTGGTGTATAAAATGAAGACTGTCCAGGGGGGATCGATTACAGTAATTAGTATTCCACTTCGTTCAGCATTCTGGGATGCATCCAGAATAAAAATTACAGAAAGAAAGAATATTGGTATTCAAAAAGCTTCACGAAGTTGAACCGATGTTAATGAACGGGCAGCTTGAGAAGTTCGTTTATCAGAACGTAAATAAAAAGTACAAACTTTCGTCTGGAAAACTGTTTTTTTACTATTATATTTTTCGACTTCGATTTTCGGATGGTGAAAGTTTTTAATTGATTTAAAACCATGAAAGTGCCAAACTTTCAATATGGTCTTTATTTTTCCCATATGGTGTAAGTGCATACTAATATTATAAATGTGAAAGTTTGTGAGTATGTATGGATGTTTGTTACTCTTTCACGCCAGGACGGCTAAGCGGATGTGGATGAAACTTAGCACAGAGATAGATTATAGTCTGAAAAAACACATAGGCCACTTTATATCCCGGAAAAATTTATGGTTCCCGTGGGATATATTTGTTACTCTTTTACGCTAGAACGGCTGGACTGATCTGGATGAAATTTGGCACAGAGATAGATTATAGTCTGGAATAGCACATAGGTTACTTTTTATCTCGGAAAAATTACGGTTCCAGTGGGATAAATAAAAGATTGAATTTACGTGTGTTTATTGTTATAATAACAGAAGTTCATCCTTTTTTCAAACAGCAATAGATAAGCATAGTTTTGCATTTTTTGATAGAAGATTTAATAGAGACACAGGTTTTTTCCGGTACAACAAGTGGATCCCGCGGGATATTACTTTATTTTCAGTGACAAAACAAACGCGGGTCTGTAAATATAAGTACTTCTTAACTTAAAAAAGTACAGCGATTCGAAAATCGGTTCTAAAGTAATTATTTTACTACTTCGACTTACCATTGCGCCTCGGGTACGCCTAAAGTGCCCAACAATAACCTATATGTTACTCCAGGTAATCTATATTTGTGCATCTCTATCCAGCCCTTCCAGCGTGAAATACTCACAAACGTACACACTTATATAAAGACAACTGTAGTAGTTTGATTAAGGGAAGCATTCTCTTAAAAAATCTTTCACAAAAATGAAGTACTTCCTCTTTTATTGAAGTTAGTCGAACACCAAAATACGTCACCATAATAAATATGCGAGAAAAAAATTAAGCATATAAACGAGTAGGTACACTGTAAATCTATATCTATACATATAATAAAATTGTAACTGATCGCTGTCTGTATATGGGAGATATTTGAGAGAAACTATTATTGGGGATCTTCATTAACGCAATAGAACCCAAAACAATGATTTTCAGTTTTTTGTCTGTCTGTTTGTCGGTTTGTCTGTGCGTTTGTGCACGCTAATCTTAGAAATGGCTTAACCGATTTGGGTGCGGTTTTCACTAATGTATTGTGGTAAGCTTCACTTAACATTTAGTGTTTGTTTTATTTCAATCGATTCCTAAATAAAAAAGTTATGTCAATTTAAAGAATTATCTAGGGGAAACCCGAGCAAAGCGAGGATGAGCATCTAGTGAAGAATAAAAAACATTCTTGTTATGTAAATACTACTGCTCATTACAAAAAAAGGCAGTGGTGGTAGCAAGTGTAACGCGCTTGCTTGAGAAACCAAATGAAGTGGGTTCAAATCCCGGTCGTGCCTTTGATATATTCATGTGCGAATATATAATATAATATATGAAGTCCATCAACCTGCTATTAGCCAGCATGGTGGACTATGGCCTGATCCCACTCGTATTGAAGGGAGGCCCGTTCCCAGCAGTGGGACGTTTAAAGAGGTTAATATATATTTTTTATACATGCGTCATATAAAGCGATGACGTATTTAGAGTAAAGATTACTCTAACATTGTATCTTTCGTATTAATTCATGCGAAAAAAAGTCTCAGTTAATTTTCAACCCTTTTATGCCCTACAATATATATTACACCAAAACAACCCTTACAATAAATTGTCAATACATTCAAAAGAAAAGAACAAAGTAAGCTTTTCGCAAGTTTTGATCAGTTGTTTCCTCAACAAAACAATTTAAGATGAATGATTTTTTGGTGAATGCAATTTACATCTTTATCAAAGGGGAATAAGGTGTACTATTGGGTAGTAAAATAAAGGACTTAATCTTACAGTTATAATATGAAAAGGAAAATTTTCCTTTGTAACTTCTAAAAAGTTTGTATATCTTTTTTTGTTATGGAAAAAATTATCGTATTGAAGTTAATGTGAGGTGAAAGTAGGTCGAACGTAACATTAATCCCTTTGGTATAGTTATGTTGACGACACGTTTGGCTCAGTTTGTAGTGACCCTACTTACTGTGCCAGCGGTCGCGGGTTCGAGTCCCGCTTGAGGCATTCATTGTGTAATGAACAAGAATGTTTGTACACCAAATGGATGTTTATATTTATAATATGTATGTATTTAAAGTTATATATGTCTAGTATATCAACTATCTGGTATCCATAAAACAAGCCTCGTAGCTTACCACGGATCTAGATGGTGCTGTGTGTTAATTCCCAATATATATTATTATTTTTGCCATAATATGATCAATAGAATAAATGGCATGCTGTCATGACTGGGGTACATACGTTCGTGCTCATCACACAAATTAATGCCCCCGCGGGATTGGAACCCGCGACCGCTAGCATAACAAATACAAACTTAGGTAACAAGGATCACTACAAACTGAACCAAATCTGTCGTCAAATATCAACAATGGCATTAAACTCAAACTAAACATTATATTATGATTCCAAAGGATTATATATCTATATATAAAACGTATATTCATGATAAAACAGACAGGAAAATAAGAAAGTTTATGATGACTTTATGTATTCTCTATGAAATTCCAAATAACCTACGACATCCACAAAAAACAACTTAGTTAAAACTTTGACCCTGATATAATATATTTATAATATGTATGTATTTAAAGTTATATATGTGTAGTGTATCAACTATCTGGTATCCATAACGCAAGCCTAGTAGCTTACCATGGAACTAGATGGTGCTGTGTGTTAATGTCCCAACATATTACATATATACATATATATATATATATATATATATATATATATATACTGCTCATGTTTAGATAGTTAGTAAATTATTTAGAACTTTTAATAAACTTAAACAAAACCATTAATTTAAACTTCATCTAACATCCATTACAAAGCATTATATATAATTAACTATAAGCGTCCACTCACGCTAACACCTTCAATCAATAACCGCAATATCCCAGTATTAATTCGTGCCTCGTTTACACTCTTGGCTAGTAAACTATACTATACAGTGATCCCTAAAATTTGACCCCAATTATTGAAAATTTGAGTAAAACATAGGTATATGAATAGATAGGTATTTATATGATTTTTTTTTATGAGAATACTACTCGTCAATATCTACTAAACAAAAAAAGTGCGTGTTCGTGCAATTCACACATGGTAGATGTAAAACTTAATATTATATACTAGCGACTCACCCTCACTTCGCTTCAGGTTCTTCCCTGGACAGAAACAAATCTATCCCACGGGACGCGTACATTTTTCCGGGATGCTATATAGCCTATAGCCTTCCTCAGTTAACGGTCTATCTAATGCAAAAAGAATTTTTCAAATCGGATTAGTAGTTCCTGAGATTAGCGCGTTCAACCAAACAAACAAACAAACAAACTCTTCTGTTTTATAATATTAGTATAGATTTGTCTAGATTTGTCAGACAATAAAAATGGTTACCATGGCAACATGGTAATGTATTCTATCTCATTCTCTCGTCGGTTTAATCCTATATATTTATGTGCTTGTCTCTTTTTAGTGTCGATTTTCCGTTTCATTTCAATTTCACCGAGTTTCAAATCACAACGATTCTAAAGAAGTTTCACTTCAAAAAAGAAAATCGGTTGACAAACAGACGAGACCTATTTTTATATATAGATATGTCATACCATACATTTTTTTAGGATTTTTATTCTTCAACGACGTAGAATGATATCTTGTCTACTATAGGCACTATGTCTATATCGTGTCGCGTCGATCAATCAAGCTTACTCATGCCTACAACAAAGAGGTTCGAACTCGAGGCTCGAAAAATGCGAAAAATGTCCAAAAATAGAATTATAACTTTATACAGTATATGTCAAATATAAGCTCATTACATTAAAAAGCATTTACATAAAAAAGTTTCACTCAAGTGATTCCAGCATATCTCCAATGATGCACGTCTGATCAAACAGACAAACTAAAAAACATTAATTTACCTTCTATCACATTATAAGACATCTCTGATATTAATTTCAAAAATTATATTCAATTTTTAAACACATTTCTTCCAATAATGTCCTAACATATTTACTTTTACAATTTTGCTGCTGTTCGGAATAAATTTCAACGAACCAAAAGGCTCAATACCAACTTATTTTATTCCTCGAGGGCATTTGCGAAAAACGTTTTAATATATAATATATACTATTTCTAGTTTTAACATATAATATACAAATGTATTGCAAGGTTTTAAACCCTTAGGGAATGTATCTTTATATGAACCTTTTCTAGGTAGTTTCGGAGTTAAGAAAGTTTTCCCCTTAGTCTTATTTTCTAGATAGTATTTTCTTTAATCTGTATTTATTCTCACAAGAATCATAAAAGGTATTGAATAGAATTAATTTTTAGAATTCCTTAGCCAAATTCATTTATTTTGTACTTACTATATGAATATGTTATGTAACGATCGAAAAAGTAATCCAAAAATAAGTAAAGCGCAAAATGTCAGACAAAAATCATATCTTACTCAATTTAGCGCTGTACGTAAGGCACATGAGAATATCAGAGGCGCGAGACCCAGGATTTGAACCCGCTTCACTCGGTTTCCCAAGCGAGCGCGTTACCACTGGGCTACCACTGCCTTCTAGTGCATTGTTCTGATGTATTTCTTAAGGTTTAGCCAACGATGGCCATGTAAATTTCTAAGAACGACTTGATAAAACCAGTTATTGTGTTTTCCCGTCGGAATAAAAGATTTTCCTGTAGTAATAGGTATCCTGAATATTGACCCGAATAGGTAATAAGTTATCACTATACAAAATTTAGTTAAAATTGGCACTGAATGCTCTTTGCGTGAAACACGCACATCGATTTTGTTAAGTTAATGTTTTATTATATGTATAGGTTATTTTTTAAAAGAAAAAAATGTATTAATAACACGATACAGTCTCTCTTAATAAAGTTGTTTAAGCAAATCTATAAATCCCTTACAAAATTGGTTCAAGCTACAGCCAAAAAAAAGCAATATAAAAAAAACAGTCATGAGGACTGCCGACAGAAGCGAAACCTTAAAACTATAAACAAACAGTTGTTATTTTTGGATATTCAAATTAATTGTTTGATCTTAAATTAAAACTTGTAAATTAAAACTGTTTACATTTATCTGGTTTTGACATTTATCGGCACTCTGAGTGTTAGCGTTAACACGTCACGTGACCATCCAAACTTGCCTATAGAAGATTTCACTTCAAAAAAAAAAAAAAAAACTATATATAAATAGTTCATCTATACTAATATTATAAAAAGGAAGGATTTGATTGTTTGTTTGTTTGCACCGAATAGGCTTCGAAACTACTGAACCGATTAAGATGAAATTTAGTAAGAAGACAGTTTGAGACCCTGGAAAGGGTATAGGATAGTTTTTATCCCGGAAATAATCCCTTAAGGGAGTGAAAATGGGGATTAAAGTTCGTATGGGGAATCAACCTAGAGCTCCTCAAACCCGAGCGAAGCGAGGTGAGTCGCTAGTATAAAATAACTAAAGTCGAATTAAAATTTCATGCCAAAATTAGTCTACTTCGACTTCCTAAAATACACGAAAATAAAACACCTATAAAATTCACATAAATAATAAAGCTAATATTTAAATAACATAATTCAATGTAGTTTTAAAATTACGAAATAACCTGTACACCATAATGAGCTCTCATGTACACGTACTTGTTGTGGCGCGGAACAAATACGCTGCTAATTACACACCGAAATATGCAAAACTGAAGTATTGAGATTTCAAATTTCGTGAATATGGCTTTTTTTTTGAAATAAGACTTTTTAAAGTAATATATACTTCATTATTCGATTTTAAAAAGGAGATAGAAAATTCGAGAAGTTTTTTGTGTTTAACGACATTTTCTCTGATTGTTATGATTATAGTGGATGAAAATCATTATAATTATCATTATTGAAAATTTAAAAAAAAAATCGATATATTTTTGTTGATAACACTAAAGTTCGTCAATAGCTAAACTAAACAAAAAGAAATAAACATTGTGAAGTCGATGTACCTTTTTTTTTAAATGTTTTATTTTGTCTAGTCCATAGTCTTCTTAGTTTCTGTAACCAAACTAAAATCTATACAGATAAATAAAATTAAAGTGTCTGTTTGTAATGCCAAAATAACAGCCATGTACTAAATGCATATGAAATTATACGAGTATACGGTACTTATAAGAAAAACACAATTTTTAACATTTTTGTCTGTCTGTCTGTTCGTTCCGGCTAATCTCCGAAACGGCTGGACAAATTTTAACGGGACTTTCACTGACAGATAGTTGATATTATAAGGAGTAACTTAGGCTACTTTCATTTTAGAAAAAGAATTAGGGTTTCGTTAAAAAAAACGTACCTAGGGACGCACCCGAGCAAAGCGAGGGTAAGTCGCTAGTCATAAATATAAAAAAAATAATGATAATGTCCTCCTGACCGATTCCGGCCACGGCGGCCAATCTCATTGAGACTAGCCAACTGCGCAGGAGATATTATAGTGCACAAGTGTACGCGCAGACACAAGAGCACTCTCTATTCCTGTCACTCTCATACTCCGGTGGGACGACTATTCGACACGACCGGTGAGAGTTAAGGCGCAGGACCGACGGCTTTACGTGCTCTCCGAGGCACGGGGGTGAAACACCGCCAACTTCCCAACTCCGGGCTGTTACTGAGGCTTACTATACAGAAAGACTCAATAACTAAACTTGGCCCGACCCGGGACTCGAACCCAGGACCTCAGGATGTGCAGCCGTACATGCTAGCCACTACACCACCGAGGCAGTTATAATATATATTAAAAAAAATACTGTTCATTTGTTACAGTTAAATTATTTGTAATGAAAAGGAATCAAATACTGTTATTAATTATTTTCCAAGTAAAACTACTGAGCTTCAGCAATTCCTCCTTTATTTAATTACTTCTACAGAATGTCCTACAAAATGACTATCACAACTATTTAAACACAATGTCCCCACCGTTGGGTTTAATGTGGCGCCATCTATCTTCTACAGATTATACATTAGCCCACGGTGGATGACAATACTTTTAAAATATTAATATTTAAAATATAACAAATTCATATCTGTATTAATATTATAAAAGTTGTAAATAATAAAATATAAATAACCAACATCAAATTAATATTATAAAATATAAAATTATAACTAACAAAATATGAAGAATCAATATGATCTATAAGTAATGAATAATAATCAATTGAGATACTATAATTAACAAGAATCAATTGAGCAATACGTAGTTATGAGAGAAATATTCCTTTGACAAATCATGTTAGTACCTACATATTAAAAAAATATTATGACATGAATATTATTCCCAACGAAAACTTTGGCGGGTGAGAGGGAAAGTAAGTGAATGAGAAGTGAGCCCTCCCCCCACCCTATCTCTCCCTCCCTCTCTATCACTCTCACTCTATCTTTCTCTTTCTCTCACTCACTTATTCTGTAATACAAGTAATTCACTGTAACGAATTTGTATAAAATTGGAAATTTTCCTTAGATATGTATTTTACACAGTTTTAAATTAACACATGGTACTTTTTATCGATATACCTTCCAAATGAAGCCGAAGGCAATAACTAGTAATAAAATAAGTGGCACTACTATAAACATGCTTTTAGTTATATGTTAAACCATGTCATGTAGGCCCGACCGCGATATAAACCTCGCTCTGGAGATAACCGCCCAACTTGATTACAAATTGCTGCCTTCCTTAATTAATAAGGCGTAAAGTTAGTGTGAGAGTATTAAAGATGTTAGACGAAGTATTAATGTCATAGTAATTAATTCAATTACGAAAAGTACTGCATCTGTATGTAAAAAAAAACCTTTTTTGAGATTTTCCATATTATTTACTAGCGACTCACTCTCGTTTCGCTTCGGGTTCGTCCCTAGACAATACCGTACACTTTTCCGGGATGATATATAGCCTAAAGCCTTCCTCGATAAATGGACTATCCAACACAAAAAATTTTTTTCAATTCCAATAAGTAGTTCCTGAGATTAACGCGTTTAACCAAACAAACAAACAAACAAACAAACTCTTCAGCTTTATAATATTAGTATAGATAATAGATATTTTTTATTTATTTTTATTTCATGTCTTTCGAAACTCGTTACGTTCTCTCGCACATGCAAGTTTCCTCATGATGTTTTCCTTCACCGTAAGCATTTAACCACTACGCCCTGACGGCAAGCCTGCCGAAGCAAACCATAACAACCAACCGGGTTGTTCCAAAGGTCCACTCTGCTATCAGAGAAGTACCAGGAGCAACCCGCGTGGCACACCGCCCACCGTAGTAGGCCACGTCTCTGTGCCTCAAGGCTTCGCGACCGGCTGGATTGCCAGATGCTAATGAGTCCCCCATCACGACAAGGTGAACACACATCAGGAGGGTGGTAGAATATGATCTAGAGTAATACATCGACTACTGTAAACTGTAGTAGGTGTCAACACAAGCATAAATAGTTAGTTGACGACACGTTTAACTCAGTTTGTAGTT
Organism: Fabriciana adippe; assembly: GCA_905404265.1. Lineage (NCBI taxonomy): Eukaryota > Metazoa > Arthropoda > Insecta > Lepidoptera > Nymphalidae > Fabriciana > Fabriciana adippe. The sequence continues at coordinate 1,794,700 of FR989997.1, read as the reverse complement.
CACGAAAAAGTTTGTGAGGATGGATAGACCCAAAAAGTACTGAACAAATTTTGATGACTCTCTACAATAATATAGCCTATACATCAGAATACCTTAAATAGGCTTTAATAGGCTATAATCGAACTAAGCGTGCGGAGCCGCGGTAAAACTCTAGTAATAGCTATTTCCTTTTACCCTATTATAATGTTGTACTATAGGAACTGTATCGTCTTATGCATGTTAGCTAAAACGTGCGGATGCATCACTTTTGAATCTAAGGCGACAGTAGATAGATATTGAATGTTTGGTTACGAGCTCAACAGAATAGCTTGTTTTTATAAGAAGAGTACTTAGAGCGTTATAATAATTAAATTTAATGAAAATACGTGGTGTGTGTAGTAAATATTATATTATATAATAAAAAATAATAATAATAAATAAAATATGTTGGGACATTAATAGTTAATACACAGCACCATCTAGTTCCATGATAAGCTACGAGGCTTGTGTTATGGATACCAGACAGTTGATATACTACACATATATAACTTTAAATACATACATATTATAAATATAAACACCCATGACTGGAGTACAAACATTCGTGCTCATCACACAAATGAATACCCCCAGCGGGACTCGAATCCGCAACAGGTGGCACAGCAAGTAGGATCACTACAAACTGAGTCAAATGTATCGACAAATATATTTAACGTTTCCAGTATTTTTGGGAACGTGGCACTAATAGGTCACGGTGGAGTGTTAAAACGGTTGATAAATGAAGCATCGTTATAACGGGGCCCCCGCAGTCCACTTACACCTTATATATTCCTACTTAGATATGTGTTAACACAACTCTGTATTAAAACTATTTTTTTAAACATGAATTATTTCATGTTTTTAAAATGGCGGTCAAAAATAATATTATTTCTTTCAAAGGTTAAATATCAATAGTATTATTAATCTTATTTTGTAACGTTCAGAAAGATAGAATTCCTATCAACAATATAAAGAGATGTTCAGAACATCAATTTTTGTACTTCTTACTCGGAAAACGGCTATCCATACAAACATTCATCCCTTGTGTTTTTTTTCCTTATTTATTTTTCATTTTCACTCATCCCTTATTTATTTTAAGGGAATAAATTAAAAAACTGAGGAATGGGTTTTGTCTCACTGGAAATTAACCACTTTAGGAAAAAAATAAAAAAAATGAGGAATGGATGTCGTGTCAGAGCCGTGGTATTGCATTATAAAACAAAAAAACCCTGAATTAGATAGAAGGCACTTGTTATTTTGTTTAAAGCTCAATAAAAGTTCTGATATTTACTGTATAAATATCTATCATTGTATCCTCAACAGTGAAGGCAAAGAAAGCTTAGTGACGCATCTAAAAGTTTTTCGTTTGTTTTTACTTATACATTTAAAATTCAAGAGCTTTTTTGTATTTAAAAGTTTATTTTTCTTATTTCAGGTTACGGTATAGAAAAACAACGAGTGCCACCATATATCAAGTGTTCTTTATTAAAACTTTAAGACTAGGTAAGTCCACTTTATTGTTATTTGATATTTTTAAGACTGTTTTTTAAGATTTTTTTAGTACTTTCTTTTAGATTACGTATTTTAAGATTTTTTAGTAAATATCTGCTTCTAGATTTACCTACCAACGTAAACATCGTAATTTCAATTCTCAATATCTGGTTAAAACTAGATGTAGAATTAGCGATATCCATCTATCTCATCTATTTTAATAGGTTATGTTAATTTATATAATAAAACGTATATAATAATACTTTATTGTACACCAAAAAAGAAAAAATAAACAAATAGATGATGATGCACAGGAGACGATGATAACACTGATTATAATCTACTATATGTAATTATGAACCATTCTTATATTTTATTTATTTATACCAGCGATCTCAGAAACGGCTCAAATGTTTTCGCTGAAATTTGGTATGTGGGGATTTCGGGGACGAAAAACCGATCTACATTAGTCTTATGTCTGGGAAAATGCGTGTTTTCCAGTTTTCATGCGGTTTTCTTTCGCATTATTTCACGCAAAATATGGTCGATAATTGTATGGTCGGCCAAGGCGCAAGATGACAATCACAGGTGACCTGGTTTGAATCCCGGTCGGATACAAAGATTTTACTTTTGTTTTATTTTTTGTATTTATTCAAGTTTTTAGTATTATTTTTTTCTCAAAAATACGATATAACAAAAAAGAAATCCGAGCGAAGCTCGTTCGCCCAGGTATACAGAAACACAAAAGATCCGTTTGCTAGTTCTTTGTAATAATAATTGATAAAATCTAAAATTTCTGAACTGATTTTACTATAGGTATTTCATCAATTAAATTATATTTAATTTCAGTAATAACAAGTTTTCAGTCTGAAATAGGGTTGTATAATATAACAAATTTTGTAAAAAAAATAGTATTAAATGATCTAGTTAATCACTAAAATATCTTTATTTCCCCGCAAGAAATATAGCGTAGTTAAAATATATTTGTATTATGCTGTTTTAGGCAAAGATGAAAGAAGAAATTAATTAGGATAATGGCCTAAGTTAATGACAGGCGATTTTAGCAGCATCTTACTTCGCTTCAGATTTTTACGCGGAAATTGTTAAATTCAACCAAACATCTATATAAAAAGTATTTTTTCTTTTTTTTTCACTAAGTATATCTTTTATTTACAATAAAGAAAATACAAATATACTTAATAATATATACAAAACAAATGTACACTTAGTTATTACTGTACAAGTCATGTCCGCGTGGAATAGTGGCAAGAATACTAGCCGCATTCCCCCGCTGAATGACATTGCCGACTCTTTGGGCGAAAAATTTAATACAATATATATTTAAAAAAAAATTAAGTAATTTTATTTAAAAAGTGAACAACATATGTATAAACGAGTACATGCTCGATACAAAATATTAAATTTTCCAAGAAATCCCTTTCCAAAAATTGATGTACCGCCTCAAAAACTTTCAATTTTGGCTTCAAAACATTCAATCTGACAACAATAGTCGCCCAGATTTCCAATCGTTCAAAATGGGAAATTTGTATTCCATTTTCTGGTTTATAATAAAAAAGTTTACTTGGCCGGAAATTCGCTTATAGCGGAAGTTATGCAAAATTCACTGAGCAGTGGCCAGCTACTATACGTGAACACGTACCTACCCCTGTCACTGTGACATCAGGAACGGGCAATAAATTTGCCCGACAGATTGACGCAATTCTAAACACGTCAGGGGCAGAATTTATTTTAGACTACATTTTAGTATCATTTTTTTGACACTGCCATAGTTAAATGCAAGCAGGATTGATAAATGGTCAGAGATTTTAAATAAAACTATCTTTTTGTTTTTTTCGCGGATTTACTTATTAAGATTTTTCGTTCCCGACGTTTCGAATGCTTTACAGCAATCATGGTCACGGAAGCATTCGAAACATCACCATCACATCGAAAAAAAATCCGCGAAAAAATCCGAAAACATATTTTCATTTAAAATTTCACATGTGTCATATTTAGAGTTTAAAATATGATTGTTTGTTTCTAGGATAGCGTACGGTTAAAAAAATAATTTTATTTTTAACCAAGATATGTATGGATTCATATCCATACTAATATTATAAATGCGAAAATAACTGTCTGTCTGTCTGTTACCTTTTCACGCTTAATCTGCTGAACCGATTTAGATGAAATTAGGTATGGAGATAGTTTGAGACCCTGGGAAGAGCATAAAATAGCTTTTATCTTAAAAATTATCCTTTAAGATGATAAAAAGAGGTGTGAAAATTTGTATGGGGAATCAATTATTTCTCAAGTAAGATAAAAAAATATTTAAAAAAAAAAACTTACCTACTTTTCTATACCTATTATAATATTTAAAAATTATTATTATTTAAAGTTTTTACTGAAACGCTTACGCTTTGAAAAAATATTAGAGTCATACAAGCATAAACTCTTATGGTACTGAAACAGTTCTGTACCAAAAAGTATCAAGAAGTAGATGAAAGGAACAAGAATATTTGAAAATCGAAAATAGCACACCAATTTTATTGGCAAAAAAATTGATTTAAATTATATTTATAGAAATTTTTAAAGAATATTTCGTCAAATCATTAAGGGAAGGCTCTTATGGTAATAGAAGGATGTCCCAGGAAATTAAACTCCTCGATGTCAAAAAGGCATATTAAAGATTAGCTTTTACAAGTACCTTTTATTACGAAACCAGAAGCTCTTCTAGTCTTACCTTATTATGCAGATATATTATAATTTATATATTACTTTATTTACCTATTGGCGACTCACCCTCGCTTCGCTTTGGTTCGTCCCTATTTTAACGGTTAGTATGAAATACATACACTATAAATAAATAAATAAATAAATATAAATATGTTAGGATATTAACACACAACACCATCTAGTTCCATGGTAAGCTACGAGGCCTGTGTTATGGATACCAGATAGTTGATACACTACATATATATAATTTTAAATATATACATATTATAAATATAAACACCCATGACTGGAGTACAAATATTCGTGTTCATTACACGAAAGAATTTCTCCAGCGGGACTCGAACCCGTGACCGCTGGCACAGTAAGTAGGGTCACTACAAAGTACAAACTGAGCCAAACGTATCGTCAACTATTATACATAGGTATGATGAGTTTTATATCCCTTACTTAAAAAAATGATTGATTCCCCATACAAACTTTCATCCCCTTTTTCACCCTCTTAAAGGATGATTTCGGGGAAAAAAACTATCCTATGTCCTTCCCAAGGTCTCAAACTATCTTCATACGTCATCTAAATCGGTTCAGCGGATCTTTAGTTTATCTATTACAAACAAACATACAAAAATCATTTTATTTCTCTTTATAACCTATACATATAATAAAATTCTGAGTCGAATCTGTACATTAAATATTTTTTGGAAAATCTAATTGACATAGTCGTTATCGATACAGAGGCCGAATCTATAGTTTATATATTTTTGGCTGTCTGTCTGTCTGTCTGTTACCGCATCACGGAAAATCCACTGGAGGGATTTTGTTAAAAACTTTTTACTGCGAGAAAATATCTCGTCTCTGAGAAATCTATACTAAACATTAAAACGTAAGTAGGGACGAACTCGGGCGGAGCGAGGGTGAGTCTCTAGTATTAGTACAAAAATGTATTAGATTATCTTCAAACTATATATTGAATCTATTCTAAAACTTTTTACCCGAAATATTTACTGTATAAAAACCCTAATTCCAAATCACAAAGCCTTTTTACGTTTCACTTAACATAGTGTAAACGTTGTAATTCCTTTGATTCGAATCAACTTAAAAATAGATATATGAGATTTCTTTATAAAGTTTTGTGAAATATTTAGTTAGAATCTATACTAATATTATAAAGCCGAAGAGTTTGTTTGTTTGTTTCGTTGAACGCGCTAATCTCAGGCACTACTGGATGGAATTGAAAAATTCTTTTCCTCAAATCATCCCGGAAAAATATACGGTTCCCTTGGGATAGATTTGTTTTTGTCTAGGAACGAACCCAAAACGAAGCGAGAGTGAGTTGTTAGTTTATAAAATAAAATAAATAAAATGAACTAAATGCGGTGGGTATTCTAGCATATCTAATTAAGTAAACCGTAAAAACTTTATAAACATGTATAAATAATACGTTAAGAGAAAACTTTGAACCCCTTTTTAAGAACATTGCATGTACGGAGGAGTATGAACTTTGGCATAGTTAAAGTTTATATAGAGAAGGATAGCAGAAAGCCAAAATTTATTGAATTTTTTATCCGAGAATTTGCTCGCGTATCTTTATATATATATATATATATATATATATATATATATATATATATATGTGTGTGTGTGTGTGTGTGTGTGTGTCTGTGTGAAAACTTAGTTTTATTCAAAATAACTTTTTTTTAATATAAAATTGAATTTACCCAAAAATTAAATACCTCCTTTTATGATGTCTGTTAAAAATGTTAAAATTGGCTTGTATTACTTCTCAAACATCCTACAAACATAAAACTTTACTCCTTACATTATCCTTGTTACAATATTATTATATATGGTTAATTATGATGATTGAAACCGCGACCTACCTTTTACTATTGCACTGAATATACTGCCACTATACCACATGATTCTTTTATACTAACACTGTAGCTAATGGAAAAAACGTGTTATTGTCCGTCCGTTGCCTTGGAAATAAAACATTACTTCTATTATTATTACGGCTGTCATATGTCGTGATATTTCGGGTTGAATTTTTCTTGGACGATATTTTAATTATATAATTTTGAGCTTTATATTTAGGTATCAAGATATTCATAATTCTTAAAAGTTAAATGTGCGTGTAACTCTCTCTGTATGTATGTGCGTTGCAATTTCACGCCTAAACCGCTGTTTTGTAAGGCATACTATATCGCATCATGTAGTTAAATGGTAGCTCAACTATTAAAACTCCGTCCCGCTTTCCATTCGAATGTGAGACAATGGCTTTTATTCTATAATATTATGGGAAAATTAAGATCCAGAAAATTACATACAATAAACTACTGTCCGTGGTTGGTACAAAATATGATATATGATAATTATATACACTTCCATGAGCCCAAATACCTATGTAGGTTTCTAAACATCGTTTTATTTTTTATCGTTTTAATTTAAAATACAATTCAACATTCTTGAGCATACGCATCTATTGATTAAAAACATGTGTCGTTAATATAACATTAAAGTTTGCCTATTATCTATACTAATATTATAAAGCTGAAGAGTTTGTTTGTTTGTTTGGTTGAACGCGTTAATCTCAGGGACTACTTATTCGATTTAAAAAATTCTTTTTGAATTAGATAGCCCGTTAACTGAGGAAGGCTAAAGGCTATATATCATCACGGAAAAATGTACAGTTCCCGTGGGATAGATTTATTTTGTCTACGGACGCACCCGAAGCGAAGCGAGGGTGAGTCGGTAGTAATTAATAAATGTCGTATGCTAAGTAAATATTTGATTTAGTGAAGTAAATAAAAAAATAGTATGTTTAAACAATACATATATATACATACATATATATAAGTTTCATGCTAGTGTGACCCTCAGTGTGCCAGTCAGACTCGCACTTGTCTGATTTTTTTACATAATTATGGTATATGACGTATTGGTATATACTTCTTATTCACTACGATGGAAAAGCGAGAAGAAGAGCTAATAGTTCCAAATAAAAAAATATTTATAAAAGAACTATGTATATGTTGTCCACACGTATATTTAGGTAAAAACCCTCCTAATTAAAAACCTCGTCGTTTTTAAACTCGGTATTCCGTATTAATTAATTATAATATTATAAATATGAAAATTTGTGAGTATGGATGTTTGTTACTCAATCATGCCAGAATAGCTGAATGGTTCTTGAGGAAAGGCACAGAGATAGATTATAGTCTGGAATAACACATAGGCTTTTATCCCGGGAAAATGTACGGTTCCCGTGGGATAGGTTTGTTTATGTTGTTATAAAAATACATAATAAGTCTCAAAATCTAAGGCATACAGTTTATTTACTTCAAGTGAGCCTTCCAAAAACGATAAAGGGTAAAAAATATTCCAATTTGCAAATTGCAAGCCTAGAGGTTGTCGATTGAAAGTCAACGAGGCACGATACTCATAGCTTCTAGATATACAGCCATATAGCTACATTTACAGAGGTCAGTAGCAATAAAATGAAAGAACGTATTTAATTGAAAAGTAGTGCGTTCGATGTTTGATCTTGAAAATTTAACAAACCTCTTAGTTTTTTAAAGAAAACGAATACTTTCTTTATTCTTAGATTTACGCGAATATTTGACATTTTAAATAAAACTATCTTTTCACATTTTTTGGCAGATTTATTTTGATTTTTGGTTCTGGACATTTCGAATTCCTTACAGCAATCACTGTCATGGGATGGAGACTGACCTCTCTCTTTTATTTAAAAAAAGATAGTTTTATTTAAATGTATTCAGCCCTTTTTAACGTCCCACTGCTGGGCACGGGCCTCCCTTCAATACAAGGGGGATCAGGCCATAGTCCACCACGCTGGCCAAGTGCGGCTTGGTTTAAATACAACTATTTAATATTTTCGGATATTTTCGTCATTTTTAGTTCTTGACGTTTCGCATGCTATGCAGATATCATGATCACGGTTCATTTTTTATTTAAAATGTCAAATATTCGGGTAAATTTAAATAAATTTTAGTATTTTTATGTATAGACAAACGACTTTTACTGGTTAATTTTAACATACATATCTGCATTGAACGGATTTCTAAAACTATATATTATAACGTTTTATTAAAATGATCCATTAAACTTATCTTAATACGAAAAAGTATCTTAAATATTACGTTAAAACAGTCAGACAAAAAATAAATACTTATCGTAAACTTTAATTACTTACGTTTAAAATAAGTATCGTTGTAGTAAAAATTAATATTGCTTTAAGCACAAATATTAACTTTTAAAGACAATTTTGCGTGTCACAAATGCCAAGAGTCAACTTTTTCATAAATATTTTTCACCTTATTTCATTCCTAAAAGATAGCTTTATTTAAAATATTAGATATTATATCTTTTTAAACTAAAAGGCGACGTCACGTTTGGCTCAGTTTGTACTGACACTACTTGCTGTGCCAGGTCGCGGGTTCAAGTCCCGCTGGGAGCATTCATTTGTGTGATGAGCACGAATGTTTGTACTCCAATCACGGGTGAAAACGGGATGAAATTTGGCACAGAGATAGATTATAGTTTGAAATAACACAGGCTACTTTTTATCCTGGAAAAATGTACGGTTCCCATGGGATAGGTTGTTTTTTGTTTTCCTAGAGGCGAACCCAAGCGAAGCGAGGGTGAACCGCTAGTTAATAATACGTAGGCATTTAAGGTTATATATGTGTAGTGTATCAACTATCTGTTATCCATAACACAAACCTCGTAGCTTACCATGGAACTAGATGGTGTTGTGTGTTAATGTCCCAACAAAATATTTACTTATTCATTTAGTTGTCGAAATTGCACCATAATCGTTGTTGATGAAAACATATAAATAGAATTTATCTATCCAATATCTACATATCAAAAAAAACTTACTGCTTCTCGAATATTTTATTGGTAGCATTAAAACTCGTCAATAGCTATTAAAAAAAATTGGTTGACAAACAGAGGAGTAAAAGTAAAAACGGTAAATAAGGTAGTTAGGTAAGAAATGTTTTGTCTTTGCCTATTTATATATCAATTCTGGCGTTTATACACAGCTACGTCAAAATTATTCGAATTAGCCTAAAATTCAATAGTTTTACTAGTAGCTATTGCGTTTATATCTATATATATAACTAGCAACTCACTCTCGCTCCGCTCGGGTTCGTCCCTAGTTACGTTTTAACGTTTAGCTCAGAGATGAGATATTTTACCGCAATAAAAAGTATCCTATATGTTGACTCGGATAACCAGCTATCATCATACCAAATTTCATCAAAATCTGTCCAGTGGTTTTCCCGTGATGCGGTAACAGACAGACAGACAGACAGACAGACAGACAAAAATTCTAAAAACTATAGATTTGGCTTCTGCATCGATAATAAAGTCTATTTCAATAAGATTTTCCAAAAAATATTTAATGTACAGATTCGGTTTAGTTAGAATTTTATTATATGTATAGATAAAATTCTGAGTCGAATCTGTACATTTAATATCTTTTGGAAAACCTTATTAAAATAGTCGTTACTATCGATACAGATGCCAAATTTATAGTTTTTAGAATGTTTGTCTCTCTGACTGTCTATCTATCTGGGAACGCATCACGAGAAAACCACTGGACAAATTTTGATGAAATTTGGTATGATAATAGCTGCTTATTCAGGTCAACACCGTACTTTTTACTACGGGAAAATATCTCATCTCTAAGAAATCTACACTAAACGTTATAACATAACTAGGTACTAACCCGAGCGGAGAGAGGATGAGTCGCTAGTTTATCCATAAGTTTCTAATGTATACAACAAATAAAATTAAAAAGTGATATCGACCCACCAATATTTGATAACATAATTGGTTAATAAGTTGGATGTAAAGTCAATAAAAACGCTTTAAATTATACATTTATAAGAATATTTTTCTCTCTCAAAGTATCATCAATGCCGATTTTTATCAAAATCAGTTCAGCTGTTTTACTACGAAACTCTCATGAATAGTAGCAAGCAAAATTTTACACTTTTACTACTTTTGATAGAATATTATAAACAAACTAGCAACTCACCCTTTTCTTTTCACCCATTCGTCCCTATTTACGTTTTAACGTTTAGTATAGATTTCTCAGAGATGAAATATAATATTCTCGCAGTAAAAAATATCCTATTTGTTGACCCGGAACTGTCATCATACTAAATTTCATTAAATTTCCTCCAGTGGTTTTTCCGTCATGCGGTTACAAAAACACAGACAGACAGACAAAAATTCTAAAAACTATAAATTCGGTCTCTGTACCGATAATAATGACTCGATTACGTTACAATTTTATTATATGTATAGATTTCACAGTAGTAGAGTTCGAACCCACTACCCTTATAATGGAATTTCATCACTATGTTATAGTAGCATATTTATTTTAATGAAATAATTAATGTTAGGCTAATGGACATTCGTCATAAAACTTTACAGCCTTAGCTTTTATGATGATGAAAACAAAGCTTGTAACTTTAATTAACTTACACACCAGTGTCACTAATTTGGATAAAAATATTAATACGACTAGTTATGTTTTATAGGAAAAACTAGCGACTCACCCTCGCTTCACTTCGGGTTCGTCTCTAGACAAAAACAAATCTATCCCACGGGAACCGTACATTTTTCCGGGATGATATATAGCCTATAGCCTTCCTCAGTTAACGTGCTATCTAATGCAAAAAGAATTTTTCAAATGGGATTAGTAGGTAGTTCCTGAGATTAGCACGTTCAATCAAACAAACAAACAAAAAAAGAACAAACAAACAATCAAACACTCTTCAGCTTTATAATATAAAGCATAGACTATTATAGGAAAAATTAAAATATTATTAAAATAATGGCAATACTTTTGAGAGTTTCTGATATTTCGGCGCTGTTACAAGCGCCATTATCTGTCACAGGTACTCCTTCATACCCATGACCATTGACCATGGCTTGTAAAATTCAAAATTCAAATTCAAAATATTTTATTCAGCATTAAATTATTACAATTTTTTATTGAACGTCATGAGTCTACTACCAGTTCGGAAATGAAAAACTTCAGACCTGAAAAGAACTGACAATATAAATATAATATTGTATGTGTGTTTGTAAATTTTGCTACTTATTCAGACTGAAACAATGTAACTCGACGAATTTAGATGAAATTTAGTATACAAATAAACCGGAGTCATAAAATGACAGTAAAGTGATTAGTCCTGTCAAAATAGACATTTCAAATAACAAAAACTCCCATAGAGCTGAATTTTGGTAGAGACCTTGGGCACACCATTGGCACACCAGAAATAAAGTATCAAAAGTCCCCATGGATCCCATGTGTGCTAAAAAAGTTATTCAAGGTCAAAGGTCAACATTTTCGGTGTTTTGAATTTTTCTCGAAAACGGTAAGTTTTATCAAAAATATAGCTTCAACAAAAATTGTAGATCATACAAATTATCTACAAAAATGGTCGTAATACTTTTTTTCCTAACTATCACCATTCCTGAGATATTGCAATTAGCGAAAATTTTACTGTACACATCCGTTTTAAATACCTCTTTCTTTTAAAGTCGGTTAAACAATAATAATAAATTTAGGTCAGCGCATGAAGTATTATAAGAATATTAAGAATATTAAGTATATATGAACATGCTGCTGCTACAGTGAGGTTAGACGTTTAATATTTCTTTGAAATTTATAGAATGTTGCGTGAACTCTATCGTTCATGATAAACACCAATCTTGGCAATAAATTCAGTAAAATGGTACATGAAATAGAAAAAGTTTAATACAAACTATAAATATTATTATACGAATGTGAATTTTGACAATCTAATATTTTCCGAGTGGAATATTTGAAGCACTGGGGTAGAGTTTACTCTATAGCATACTTAGACCCGTAAACTATATTAATAGTAATCACATTAACCTGATACTTTGAATCAACGGAAAATAAAAGTAAGTCAACAACGTTCTTTCGCTCTAAAATAAATTATGTATGTATGTACGTATGTATACAATCTTTTTTGTTCTGGGCCCGGGTCTCTCTTCAATATGACTTAGGACATAGTCCACCATGCACGCCAAGTGCAGGCTGGCGGACATCACGTGTCTTTCGAAAACTTTCTAGGTTCTCTCAGACATGCAGCTTTTCTCACAATGTTTTCTTTCATCGTAAGACTGGTAATCATGTTGGAAATGATTCGCACATGAAATATTATGGCGAGACTGGATTTGAGCCCGCTTCACTCGGTTTCCCAAGCCAGCGTGTAGCCAGCTAAAAGTAGACTATACATTGCATAGATTTTCATCATAATATTTATTATTTTGGAGTAACATCTAGCACGATATTCTCGAACGTATGTACAAGTAGTATTGAATTTGAATCAGACAGTTCTGCATGTCTTCTAACGGAATCTACTCCAGTTAAATTTCCCAGTAAGCCGATAAAGTACTTCGATGGCTTTTAAATAAACATATGTATGTATTTCCAATTTATAAAGGACTCTTGACTAGCATTGTAAAGGGCTTTGTAGGCACACACATATACAGATACACACACATCCTTTTAATAGTTTTACACTTTTGATTAAGACCTTTTTATTAACCTTTTTTATAAATTACTTTTGTGACAAATTGGTAAAAAATAAGAAAGTATGTAGTGACATTTAAAGGCGTAGAATTATATGCAGGATTTTTATTTCTACTTTAAATCAAATAGATTTAAATCTATACTAATATTAATAAAGCTGAAAAGTTTGTTTGTTTGGTTGAACGCGCTAATCTCAGGAACTACTAATCTGGTTTGAAAAATTCTTTTTGCATTAGATAGCCCGTTAACTGAGGAAGGCTATAAGCTATATATTATCCCGGAAAAATGTACGATTCCCGTGGGATAGATTTGTTTTTATCTAAGGACGAACCCAAAGCGAAGTGAGGGTGAGTCGCTAGTAATGTAATATTATTGCAACGGCCATATTGGTGAAATTCAGACGTCGATGCATCGCGAAACAGATGCTCTAATACAACGTCTTGAAAATTTTCGTTCTGCATTTTACAATACAGGAACTTCGGGTGTCACTAATATGGCTGTTGCAGCAACATTAGATTATTTAAATCTATTTAATTTAAAATAGAAATAAAATTCTTGTATATAATTGTACGCATTTTAATGTCACTCACTACTTTCCATTTTTATTAAAACCTAACAAAAAACGAAGTTTATAAAATAAATAATAAATAAATATGTTGGGACATTAGCACACGTCACCATCTAGTTCCATGGTAAGCTACGAGGCTTGTGTTATGGATACCATATTGGTGATACACTACACATATATAAACACCAATGACTGGAATACAAACATTCGTGCTCATCACACAAATAAATGCCCCCAACGGGACTCGAACCTGCGACCGCTGGCACACAAGTATACAGATACACACACATCTTTTAATGCTTTCACATTTTTGATTAAGACCTTTTTATTAACATTTTTAAAAATTACGTTTTTAACAGATTAGAATAAAAAGGAGAAAATAGTGACATTAAAAGGCGTACAATGATATGCACGATTTTAATTTCTATTCCAATAAAATATATGTTAATAATCTAATATTGCTGCAGCAGCCATAACTCTTATTTGGAATAGTCTTAAAGGAGCCACTTCTTAGATCTAGGTTGTCACTAGGAGGTTCTGCATTTATTGGGAAGGCAGAAATAAGCCAAGTTCAAACTCAATACACAACTAAAGGATGCTTAACCTATTATCATCAGATTTTTAAAAGCCATTTTTGCGGACGATATTGTTCCAGAAGTCATAATATTTACTACCAAAACAAGCTTTAAACCCTCCAACTGAATAATCTTATCTTATTTTTAAACACTTATTCGTTACTAGATTTTGCCCGCGGCTCTGCTCTCTAAGATTAATTCTGGGTCTATCCGTTCCGCTCCTCGAATCTGAAACATGATGTGAGGTTACATAATATAACCTACATTAATAAATAAAAGATTTTTTCAAATTAAAGTGTTAGTTCAAAACAAAAATTAAAAAATGAAAATAAACAAAAAATACAATCGTCAGCTTTTTATAATATTAGTATACATTTTGTGTATTTCATTTCTTTTGATTATCTTTACTAATATTATAAAGAGATAAAGTTTGTGAATTTGTGAGGTTGTAGGGGGTAATCTCTAGATCTATTGAACCGATTTAGATGAAATTTGGTAAGAACATTGTTTGAGACCCTGGGAAGGACATAGGAAAAACTTTTGACCCCGGAAATCATCCCTTAAGGGGGTGAAAATGGGGATGAAAGTTTGTATGGGGAATCAACCTAGGGACGAACTCGAGCAAAGCGAGGGTGAGTCGCTAGTTCTTATTTATATAGTGAAACTTAAATTAAAATTAACTATACTTGATTTGGCTATAAAAAGCTACAATGTGTAAAAGCTTACTTGACAGGAATTCGTGTTATTGACTCTTATAACACTCTCTAACTCTTTATGTAACAACGTGATTTTTAGGACTTACGACCGCTCTGGGAATAGTTGAAGGCTAAGTACCGAAACAAAAGGTTCTCTAGGGAAGAACCTATGTGAGTTCGTCGATTCTATTAGACTTTATATACCTAATATTTTGAGATAAGCAAGTATTTCCCATACATATTCTCAATGTAAATTAAAGTTATTTTGAATTTAATTTTAAAATGAAAATTATTGTGTAAAAATAAGTAAAATATACTAGCAACTATTCCTCGCTTCACTCGTGTTCATCCGTAGTGAAATACAAAAACAAATCTATCCCACGGGAACCTTATTTTTCCGGGATAAAAGCAACCTATGTGCTATTCCAGACTATTTATCCATTCTGTGCCTTTCATTCAGATCCGTTAAGCCGTTCTGGCGTGATTGAGTAATAAACATGCATCCAAACATTCGCATTTATTATATTAATGGGATAGAGCACGTAGTGGCAAAAGTTTCAAATGCCACAGATTAGCTTTGTTGTCACCGTTAGAGACATTAACACAAGGTGTTAATGTGTTTATATCTATGGTCGATTACAGTATTTTTGGAGAGAATAAATTAGCGGCAACTAATAACTAACGGCAATGTATTTAATATAGTAAATTTTAAGTAATTGCTTTTTTCTTTTGGGACATGACTTGTTGCTTAAAGAAGTTTTATGAGAGCCGGCGAATATTTAAGTATTAATAGTAAAATAAATTACTTTTAACAAAAAGTTATACTTCAAAAATAACTGCAAAAATATTTTTTACAATTTTAGGGATGAAATTTTTCATAAAATTTACAACCGTTTATTGAATGTTAACTTATTATTTTAAGAAATAATCAAGAAAATCTGTTCAAAACGGGCGAAAATCGCCTAAAAATGCGTATATCCAAATCTAGTAACTCCTATTTCTTTAAGCCGGTCAAGAATATGCTTCTCAATCTCAAAACTTTTTAAAGATTTAAAAATCTGTCTTTATGGACATGTAATGAGCATAAGCTGACCCATATACATAGAGAGTGGACTGAGTGTTTTTTTGCCTGCCATCAGGTGAAAATGGCGGAAAGGTGCAAGAGAGACAAAATGAATGTGCGGCCAGATGTCATCTATTCATTAAAATAGTATTAAAGACGATAGATATTTATAATCATTTTACATTCCGTTATAATATTATAATTTATTAAAATTTATAATATTATAATTTTTTACATTCCATATAAAAATTGTACGTTTTAACGGTTAGTATGGAATAGATAGACTATATATTATAGCTTTCCTCAATAAACGAGCTATCTAATGAAAAAATAAGTTTACAAAACTGATTAGTAGTTCCTGAGCGTTCAAACAAACAAACAAACTCTGCCTCTTTATAATATTACTATAGTTTTTGAATAAAAGACAGGTATTGGCCGCGCGTTCGCTTTCTCTTTTTCTAGAGAGTTCTCAATTTCATGATAGTATTGTTCAGTCCATTCTCTAGGTGTATGAGCTGACCGAATACAAATTAACATCGTAGACGTTCTAGTATTTAGGGAATGTCATTAAACCTGTGGTCTCTTATAAAGACGTAGAGCTCGGGGCTTTGAGAAAAGCTCGACAAAGGTGCAATACAGGCTAGTCTATTCTATACTACTACAGTGAATTTGCTTATGAAATTATTTACGTGGGATACCTTAATAAAAATGATATTGTATGTGTGTGTTAAGGTGTTTTTTTCTTAATTTTATAAAGGCACTAGAAGAACCCGCAGCGACTTAAAAAGAAACTCTTTGGCGTTATGTTGTACAGCGGTTCGACGCTATGTATTTATATAATATTGTTCATATAAAAATACTAAAATCGCGATTACAAAATGGGGGGTGGGGGTAGGAGAGTGAAAAATTCTTATACCTACCAAATATACAAAAAAAATCATTAAAATCGGTCGAGCCGTTTTGGAGGAGTGCGACCATAAATACCATGACACGAGTAGAGTTGGGCATAATAGTTCGCGACTGGGAGCGGTCAATTTAGTTCGCAGCTCTTTAACGAACTAGATCGGTCTTTAGTTCGTTAGTTCGTTTCTCCACTTTACTACTTTAATCCTTATAGTAATTTATTACAGACCTGCTACCTACACTGAATGCCCGAAGTCCCTATTATATTCGTAATTTGCAAACATAAACATATGATATTGTGATTCAAGGTGGCGAGCAAAAAAAACCGACTTAGTATTTATTTTTCCGGTTATTACAAATTGAACAAGTTTATCCGCATTAAAAAACAAAGTACATATAAAAAGTATCTACTGTGTTCTAAAAAAACATCCGTAACACAGACGTTCATTCGAACTAGTTCGTTCGCGAACTACACAAGCCTAGACACGAGATATTTATACATATATATGTATATATATATTAGACTAGCGACTCACCCTCGCGCTGCTCGGGTTCATCCCTAGGTTAGACCACCCTTATCATTTAGGGGTATGAAAAATAGTTTACGTTCTATTCTCAGACCTACTGAATATTCACACAAAACAAAATTTTATAAGAATCAGTCAAGCCGTTTCGGAGTTTTGTTACATACACTGTGACACGAGAATTTTATATATATGATTATGTATTTTGTAATATTAACGTAAGTAAGTAAAGTGTAAATTCGAAAAGATAGTTTTGTTTTAAATATCAAATATTCGCGTAAATCTACAAAAGTATTAGGGATGAAGTACTCAATGAGATGAATTTCTACCTGTAAGCCTTCTTTATATGAATTAATAAACAGGCCTTAATTATACCTCAAGATTCTACGCAATTTAAAAAAACACCACTTCTAAGGATGGAGTAATTTCTTTTAAATGAATCTGAAGTCGATGAACCTTTTTATTTATAAAGTAATTATTTTTATTTCAAAAACATATGCATGTAATGAAAAAAAAATTACTAAATTACAAAAATACAGTTTCATTATAAATTCTTTCATATACTTACAGTTAATTATTCTTTCTTATTAGTTTTTCTCTGAATTTTTCTCTACATTTTTGTTCAAATATTTATTACTGAGAGCAAAACTTAATTATAATTAAAGGACATTCTTAAAATATATTTTTTAGTTTATTTACAGAAGATGATTAAAATTTAAAATGACTGTATTATTGTTTACAACATTCCTTTACTCAGGATCCATTTTTGTTTCAGATTGTGCAATACATGTACGTGCTACGCGTACAGGTCGCGTCCACTCAGGGTATCTACCTCGGACACACGGCTGCCGACTGCTCTTCCCTGTACCATCCCCAAGAAACGCTTATCTTGTTGATCTCCACAAATTAAACGTACCATGCTCCAGTGGGTTTTTAAAATTTGCCCAAAATTCACCAGTTCTATGTGGCAAACTGGAACAAATACCAGCACCAAATAGAAGATATTTATATCTATCTACGTCAAGTAAACTAGAAATAGAAATCCATGGTCGACCCACGTTCGCCGCGACATACCGCCTAGTGGACCATTGTCATGACGTTCTGCTGACGGGAAGAAACGGCTCGTTCGAAGTCGGACCAACAACCAAATTATTCTGTTCCTATAAAATTCACTTGCCTTATGGCAATCGAGTGGCATTGCGACTTCAAATGGGTACCGGGTCTATAGGTAAAAAAGATTCAGAAAATTCCAATATTATTCATGAAGATGTTCACACGTTTTGCAAAGGCATGGAGCTGAATTTAATAGACGGGGAATCTAGGTGGAAGCATTGTTCTCAACCTGGCGACCCTTTGCGGAGTGTACAAATAATTTCCGAAAGAAATTCTGTAAGGTTAAACATAAGTATTTTGGCAAAGAAAAATTCATCTGCTATGTGGTTAAAAGTATGGTGGATGGATAAACCTATTGAGGAAGTTATAGGGCATTGCGAATATGGTTGGGTGGTGTCAGGAGATTTTTGTATAACAGCAGTGAGAGAAGCCAAGAAAACATGGAGACAGGCGGAATTAGAATGTACAAGAATTGGTGGTCATCTCGCAAGTGTGTTAAATGAACGACAACAACAAATCATGGACCAACTTCTGATTCATGCGTAAGTTTAATGTTTTTTATTACTCCACTATTTATCTCTTTAAAGACTACATAACTATAATAAAATGGTAGAAGATTATAAAGCTTTTATTCCAAAACAAAGTTTAAGTAAGTCAATTGCAATCAAAATTTATTTAGGATTTAAATATTATACATGCAAATCTAATATATTAAGCATAAGCTTTATACAGATTTAATTGAGTTCATTCAATTGTTATGGATGAACAAAAGCGTTCATTTATTAGATAAACTTTTGTTCTAAACCTATCAGAATTTTAACATATTCCTAAAAAATATACGTAATATTGTTATTCATAACAGTATCTATATTTGCATATAATAAAGTAGTAACAAAGCGAAATCTTTACATAAAATATTTTTTAGAAACAATGACGGTGACGTATTGTGTACAGAATATGGACCCCACAAAAATAGTTATTGAAATTTTTATCTGTATGTCTGTGTCTGTATATCCGTGTGCGTTTTACGCAAAAAGTACTGAACATTGTATATTACTCGGGTCAACATTTAGAATATCTTTTACTACAGGAAAATCTTCCATTTTCACGGGAAAACATAAAAACTGATTCTGTGTAGTCGTCTTTAGAAAACATGGGTAACATAAGCTAGATCTTAAGAGATACATTAAATCAATGTACCTACTAGAAAATTGTAGCTTTTAAATCGGCCTATAAAATCCTGCAAAAGCTTATATCTCTTAAAATACACTCAAAATAACTACATTTATCTATTTAGAAACACACCTAGAGACACACCCGAGCAAAACGAGAATAAGTCGCTTGTATTAAAATAACAATATGATTGATGTATATTTTTACCCGACTGCAAGGAAAGGGTTATATTTTTCGCGGAAATCTTTGAATGTTTGTTTATTTGTAATATTCTTTATTCCCTCATATCTTCCAAACCACTCGATAAATTTCTTTAATTAAGGCATCGTTAGATTCGTCTCATTAGTCCAAGTGTTCTTAGATAGGTGACATAAAAATAAATAAATATGGGGGCTGCTAAACTTCATAATGTGAAAAAGAAAAAAATTAAAATCGACGAACTATTTCAAGTGGGGTATCGTTGAATAGGTATTTAAAAATAATTTTTAGGTTTCTTTCATCATTTTTCATCGTAAATAACAGCTTAGGAATATATAATGATTTGAAGTTGGTTAACAACCATTCTCGCTAATTTTCCTACTTAAAAATACTTAAAAAGCTGTAAATATTTAAATATATTATAAAAATAAAAAAACCCGACTGCATAAAAGCTAACTAAAAAGATGAAAACAAGTTCACGATGGAATATAGTATTATGCAGTCGGAGACATACATATGAGTATGTACAACACGCGGCAAAGATGAAACGTGCTAGATTTTATGCAGTCGGGTTTCTTATTTTTATAATATATTTATTTATTATAGAACTTGCCTTAATATTTTCATGTTTGTATGCAGACCGGGCGCTGGTATCGACGATGTATATTGGATAGGAGCAACAGATGCTGTGCACGAAGGCGAATTCCGCTGGTCAGATGGATTGCCCTTCTCCTATGCACGTAAGTCTTAGCTTAGTTGTTTTATCTTATTGTATTTTAGCCGAAATATGACTTGTGCAAATTTAGGTTAAAAGCTACTTCTCTATTTCAAATCTATACAGATAAATAAAATTGAAGTGTCTGTTTGTAATGTCAAAATAACAACTTTATACTAAATGCATATGGAATTACATACGGTACTTATAAGAAAAACACTATTTTTAAAATTTTCGTCTGTCTGTCTGTCTGTTTGCTACAGCTAATCTCCAAAACGGCTGGACTAATTTTAACGGGACTTTTACTGGCAGATAGCTGATATTATAAGGAGTAACTTAGGCTACTTTATTTTAGAAAAAGAATAATTAGGGTTTCGCTCAAAAAAATTAAAACGTACCTACCTGGCAAAGAACTCGAGCGAAGCGAGGGTGAGTCGCTAGTCGTCTTAATAAAACCTAACTTTTACTATCTTATGTTTAAATAAGCTTTTGCTCATAACTTTGGTTGACACATAATGATTTGTCAAACTTGTTGATGTTAACAAACCTCAAGCTTGATCTCTAAGCTTAATGGAATAGTTATGGTTAACTTCCATCAAATTGTTCTATAATAATACATAATCTATACTAATATTATAAAGAGGTAAAGTTTGTGAGTTTATGTGTTTGTGACTTTGTGACTTTGTAGGGGGTAATCTCTGGATCTACTGACCCGATTTAGATGAAATTTGGTAAGAAAATAGTTTGAGATCCTGGTAAGGACATAGGATATTTTGTATCCCGGAAATAATCCTTTAAGGGGGTGAAAATGGCGATAAAAGTTTGTATTAGGAAGCAAGTGAGGGACGAACTCGAGCGAAGCCAGGGTGAGTCGCTAGTCAAACATAAAGAAGACAATTTCTTTGACGAAGTAGTAAAATAATGACCATATATTCTGACATATGGTTAATGATATTGTACCAAACTTGATTGCGATTGCGATGGTATTTTGCGAATACATATATTATGAACTAGCGACTCACCTCGCTTCCCTCGGATTTGTCCCTAGGTTCGTTTTAATTTTTTTGAGCGAAATCCTAATTCTTTTTCTAAAATAAAAGTTGCCTAAGTTACTCCTTGTAATATCAGCTATCTGCCAATGAAAGTCCCGCTAAAATTGGTCCAGACGTTTCGGAGATTAGCCGGAACAAACAGACAGACAGACAAAAATTTTAAAAATGTTGTTTTTCTTATAAATACCATATATATTTCCATATGCATTTAGTATAAAGCCGTTATTTTGACATTACAAACAGATACTTCAATTTTATTTATCTGTATGGATAATAAGATTTTAACATTCTATTAAACTAGATAAAATATTTACTCAAAAAAATATTATTATATGTTTTGAATCTTTTAGTTATTATCTAAGTCACAATAACAAAAAATCAGATAAAATCGTACATTTTATTTCAAACTTTTTTAATATAAAAAAAATAATTCATAAACGTTACAAAGAGCTTTAAACCGATGACAAGATAATGAAATACACGTTGTATTTAGCGACAGTCAAAGCTGGCGAGTCTATAGAGACCCTATAAATCCCGAGTCGCCGGTCGGTCTAGACAAGGCCTTTGTGATAAAATATGATCAATTTACCTAATTGCGTGGTATTCGAAGTATCATATTGTGTTTTCTCATTTGTAATAGCTCTAGTGGAGATTGTAGATAGATATATGTTTAATTGTATTGGTTAGTTATCAATGAAGCCTACATGAAAATATTATGTTTTAGATCGATTTAATAGATTGTCTATATAGGTCGACAATATCTTAGATCAGAAAATCAAATTGTACCTACATATTTAGTCTAGTTTAACTAAAATATCTTACTATCCGTCTATATATGTTGTCTTGATATATTAAGAGTTACAGTGGTCTCACTATGAACTGTTTGTATAGGTTAAACTAATTTCTACATACGTATGTGCATAATTCTAATGCCCTCCTGACCGATTTTCGGCCCCAGCGGCCATATCACTGAGGTTATATCTGCACACTGTTAGAAGCAGATGCACTCTATACTCGTACATTCACGTTCATAAACTAGCAACAAAGCAATCCGATACAACTGGAGAGAATCAGGTGAATGACCAACGCTTTACATGTTCTTTGAAGCATTATCATACTGTACTGTTTACTGAATAGATAACTCTTACATTAAAATTAAAAAAAAAACCAACACAATAATTCATTCATTGATACCATTTTAATGAGCCTAATCACGATATGTCTGCAGTATTTTAGTAAAGAGTTGAGTTTCTTGCACATTCCAGGTAACGCTGCAGCATCCGGCCAAGGTTACTATATTATTGCAATGTCATTAGGGCGGTCCCTCACCGGGAGCATTCGCCTGTAATGTAACAGTTCAGATTCGATCATTACGTAAGTGAGGGGGAAGAACTGAGCATAATAATATTAGTAATGTTCAGTTCTTCTCCCTCACTCTGAATCTGAACTGTTACATTACAAGCGAATGCTCCCGGAGAGGGACCGCCCTTAAAATAACGGAATACCAAGTTTTGAATCGATTCGATCCGTGAAAGTTGCTCATATCCTTTTACCATCTAGATAAGAGCTGATAGCCTACAAACGGGTGAACGGATTTTCTTTATTTATAGCTAGGAACACTCTAGATCAAGTCATTTTTCGAACAAATAAAACTAAAATAAAAATTGAATAGAACTAAAAATTTTAAGTAACCCCCGACACAATAAAAAACCTCTAAAAATATGTAAAATTGCAATTAAAATTGCCATTTTGTGGTGACGGTCATCTTGGATTTGAATTTTATCATAGTATACTATTCTACTAGTCAAGCCCTTTCAATTGATACCCATATTGAGGAAGTTGTAAAAAATATATAATAATCCGCCATTTTGTGGCGGCGGCCATCTTGGACCGATTTTCATCGAACATAGCTAAGAACACTCCCGAATAATTCACCTTTCAAACGAAAAAAACAATATCAAAATCGGTTCATCCGTTCGATGCTTTTCATTCTTTTCATTCAGAGCTTCGATGTCACAGACAAACACGCACACAACACATCAAACTTATAACACCCCGTCGTTTTTGAGTCGAGGGTTAAAAATAGATGTATCCATTTGAGCGTTACGATGTGATGCCACAGATAGATACACAGATACACACATTATACTTATAACACACCTTTTATTGCATCGAGGGTTAAAAACCAAATAGCTCTTTAGCAACAACACGGGAATCGAGTTCTGGAACTCATGATTACAGCCGTTTACATCTATACTTAATATAATATTATAAAGCTGAAGAGTTTGCTTGTTTGTTTGTTTGGTTGAACGCGCTAAACTCAGGAACTACTAATGCGATTTGAAAAATTCTTTTTGCATTAGATAGCCCGTTAACTGAAGAAAGCTATGGGCTATACATCATCCCGAAAAGTGTACGGTTCCCGTGGGATAGATTTGTTTTTGTCTAGGGACGAACCCGAAGCGAAGCGAGGGTGAGTCGCTAGTAGTATATAGACAACGACATTTCAACATGCCAGACCTCAGCGCAATCTGCATAACAAATGTCATCATTTAAAATTCTAGCCGTATGTTATGCTAATAGTTTTAATGAACTTGTTATGCATTTTGAGTCTTCTTTCATTTGCTTGATAAAAAAACCGAGGGAATTCTTAAAATATATGCACCTGTTACTTTCTCCTTCGATTAAAATTTGGAGAGAGATTCCCAAAAAATAAATATTAACATTCAAATGAAAAATAATGTAATAAAAATGGGAATTTTGTATGTAAGTGTATGTCTGTTTCTCCTCCACAATGAAACGGCTGGATTTGGATGAAATTCAGTACACGGGTAGATTATGATTTGGAGTGACAAATACCTATGTTACTGTTAGTAATAAAATTTGGCGAAATTTGGCGCTGCCTATTAATTGATTATCTATATGTATTAACTTATAATAAAATTCTGAGTCGAATCTGTACATTAAATTTTTTTTTGGAAAATCTTATTGAAATAGTCATTATTATCGATACAGAGGCCACATCTCTAGTTTTTATAATTTTTGTCTGTCGGTCTATCTGTATGCGACCGCATCATGAGAAAACCACTGGACAGATTTTGATGAAATTTGGTATGATGATAGCTGGTTATCCGGGTCAACATATAGGATACTTTTTACTGCGGGAAAATATATCTGAAAAATCTAGACGTCACAACGTAACTAGGGACGAACCCGAGCTAAGCGAGAGTGTCGCTAGTAATATTATAAGTAAAAAAGCTACCTAAGGACGCACTAAAACGAAGCAAAAATTTCTTCTCTACAAATAGAATATCAAATTAAAAATAGCTAGTGACGTTATAGATATAAAAAAATCAATGAAAGCTCTAAAAATGATATAGATTACTTAAAATATAGAATAAATAGATAATTTTCGTCCATTCTCTTTACCTACAAACCTATTACTTCGCACCAACAAGTTGTTTACATCTCGTCGAAGTGAGATTAGGATTACCCTATCAGTTTCAGACGCCACCTGAGTCAATATAGGGTCCATTTAGTGAAAGGTTTATGTACAACATTATATAGTATATACAATGTCTTCGGGGTTTATAATTGGTTTCATTTCACCACTAGTTACTGTCCATGGTTTCGTCCGGTTATATTTTTTTTTCGTCAATAATCACTACATAGTATAAAACAATGTCGCTTCCCGCTGTCTGTCCCTATATATGCTTAGATCTTTAAAACTACACAACGGATTTTGATGCGGTTTTTTAATAGATAGAGTGATTCAAGAGGAAGGTTTATATGTATAATACATGCATAATATAGTAAAGAAACACTGATAATTTTAGAGGTTTCTAATGTGATGTCGTAAATAAACACATTTTTTGCGCTTACATTGCAAACGCTGGCTGAACCCTACGAGATAGATCAAAATAATGTACTACAGTATTGTTAAAAAGTTAAAAAGGTCTACAATAAATAAGGCTACGTTCTACGTTTTTAATGGCTACATTACTTGTATGTTATTATACAATTATCTTGTCGTATGGAGATATAATAAATGAAAACAATAAACTCAATTTTTCTATGAGATGACCCAAAAAAAAATAAGTTCGTAACACAAATCCCATGTGTTAATCGCATCCAGTAAATGTGATTAACGGAACTAGATCAATCTCATATTGAGGAAAGTAGAATGGCTTATATTGAATTTGCACTAAGTTTAATAATACTATAACATGTAAGTCTCTATGTGGGTTAAAGACCGCAGCCGCCTCGCGAGTTCAAGACATTCCTTGTTAAAGGAATTCAGGGCTGTCAAGTGTAAGGAAATATTTGTTTAAGTAGAAATAAATATACATAACTGAGTTTTCCATGTTACGTGGTATAAAAATCTCAGTTTAATTATAAGATTTTTTGATCTTCATCTACACTAATATTATAAAAAGTAAAGATTTGTATTTTTGTATGATTGTATTGAATAAACTTAAAAACTACTACAATTTATATGAAATTTGGTAAAAGATAGTTCCGAATAGATTCCGAAAATCATCCCTTAAGGGGGTGAAAATGGGGATTTAAATTTGTATGGTATATCAATCTGGGGACGGACCGGTATGACTAAGGCAATAACTAGTTTATATATGTTATAAGCTATTATTTTTAATTTTTTTTTTTTTAACTGATATTGATTTTTTTTAATTAAAGCTTATATTATTGTAACCAGCTCTATACTTACTAATCCTCTTAGAAAAAATGTGCAACCTAAAGCATACATTATTCTGTAATATAATAAATAAATAAACGACAGCCCTAACGTAAATTTCTCTGCGGCTATAATCTCGCTAAGAGCAATTCTTCTCTAATTTCCCGTTGCACTAGCATCTTGCACAGTTGGTATTAACTTTGTATATAGATATATTAATCAATATACCCAATAAACGTCTCATTTATATAAATCCTTATCGCAACATATGTATATACTAGCGACTCAGCCTCGCTCCGGTCGGGTTCGTCCCTCGTTACGTTTTCCTGCAGTAAAAAGTATCCTATATGTTGACCCGGATAACCAGCTATCATCATACCAAATTTCATCAAAATCTATCCAGTGGTTTTCTCGTGATGCGGTAACAGACAGACAGACAAAAATTGTAAAAACTATAGATTCGGCCTCTGTATCGATAGTAATATCTATTTCAATAAGATTTTCCAAAAAATATTTAATGTACAGATTCGGCTTAGTTACATTTTATTATATTAATAGATAATGGCATGATTCATAAAATAATTATTTTTTAACTGAAGAAATACATAACTTCAAAACGTAATTACTATACCCGTATAAGTGGAATATTTTCCTGAAAATTACATAAAACTATTTTAGATAGATTAGTTAAAAATCAGCCAAGAAATCGGTTAACATTTATACATCATAATTTTTCAACTCGGATCAAATATTTGTCCTAAACGATATCAAACCTACGATTACATAAGCACTTACTATTACACTAAATTGCCTACAGTTGCTAATTGTGAAAAGTTAAAAAAATACTAAATAATTCAATTCAATTTTCATGTAATTGGTTTCGAAACATGCCAATTAATTACATGTATTCAGCCCTTTTTAACGTCCCACTGCTGGGCACGGGCTTCCCTTCAATACGAGGGGGATCAGGCCATAGTCCACCACGCTGGCCAAATGCAGGTTAGCGGACTTCACACGTCTTTCGAAAACTTGCTAGGTTCTCTCAGACATGCAGGTTTCCTCACGATGTTTCCCTTCACCGTAAGACAAGTGGTAAACATGTTGGAAATGATTGGCACATGAAAATATCAGAGGTGCGAGACCCGGGATTTGAACCCGCTTCACTCGGTTTCCCAAGTGAGCGCGTCACCACTGAGATACCACTGTCATTAATTAAGCACGTAGATGTCTAAATAATAATATAGTTAGGTAACGACATCAAGAAACTAATGAATTGTAACTTATAATTTGACCCAACTCCAACCAATAATTAAAATCTAATAACTTCATGTCAATCAATATAGTCTGCTGTAAGTAAATATGAATTTCGAAGATTAAATCAAATAAACATATTTGTAAAATTGTTATTAAAAAGTATTAAATTAAATAATATAATACAAAAATAAAACTATCTTTTTTAACCGACGTTTCGAATGCTTTACAGCAATCATGGTCACGGGAGAGACTAAGGTGTTAGACATCTCAAAGGTATTATATTATAGTTGTTACAGACAGTCTACCCACAA
The DNA here is from genome assembly GCA_905404265.1 of Fabriciana adippe. Lineage (NCBI taxonomy): Eukaryota > Metazoa > Arthropoda > Insecta > Lepidoptera > Nymphalidae > Fabriciana > Fabriciana adippe. The sequence continues at coordinate 1,767,019 of FR989997.1, read as the reverse complement.
AATAACAAAATGAATTCAAAATGTCAAATATTCGCGTAAATCTAAGAAAGTGTTATTGGGTATTTTTTCGAAAAAGTACTTGTTTTTTGATTATAAAGACGTAAATTGATTATTATTTATCAAGCTTGCATCTAAATTATGGACGACGGAAATATGAACCGCTATCTCTTATATTTTATACTGAGTAGGTCAAATCAGCTATATTCTACACAGAAGAGTTTCTTAATTTGACTAAATTTCAAATATACGTTTTGGTTTTGATTTCGAGCTAATTTTGATAATTATTTTTTATTAGAATTGTATTCAGCCCTTTTTAACGTCCCACAGCTGGGCACGGGCCTCCCTTCAATACGAGGGTGATCAGGCCCAACATGGATTAAAATATCTTTGCCCAACTCAATTTTTTTACCATATTTTAATGACATTTTAAATAAAACTATCTTTTCGGATTTTTTTCGCGAATTTATTTTATAACAGTCAAAACTCCAAACCACTCCACCCTTAACTTTAGACCTTCACATCAGAACTACTACTCTTTCATTCTTATCCAATCTTGCTACCCCTGACCTACCTCCATTCGTCTTTAAATCAGTCTCTGTAGATGCTATAAAGAAGTGTGTCCGCTCCATTTCCACGAAAGCCATTGGAAGTGACAACCTCAGCCTTGACATGGTTCTTCCCGTACTGGAGGATATTGCGCCTGTGATCACCCACATTATTAACTTCTCACTCACACGCAATGTTTTCCCGTCATTGTGAAAGAAAGCCTTTGTCATTCCACTGCCTAAAACCTCGAATCCTACCTGTCTTACACAAATCCGTCCTATATCAATCCTTCCTATCCTATCCAAAGTCATAGAATCGCTGGTTCACAACCAACTTTACTCCTATCTGTCTCTCAACAACCTCCTATGTCCTTACCAGTCCGGCTTTCGCCCTTCCCACAGCACGGTTGGAGCACTGCTGAATATTACGGAGGATATTCGTGGGGTAATGGATAACACCAAGCTCACTGCGATGGTCCTGCTTGACTTTAGCAGTGCTTTCAACTCGGTTGACCTTGACATCCTCATTGGAACTCTCCGTGCGGTCAACATTTCTCCTACTGTTATAGACTGGTTTCACTCTTACCTCTTCGGACGTCAGCAGTGCGTGAAAACCAACGATACATCATCGGATTGGTTAGATCTTACTGCTGGTGTACCTCAAGGCGGCGTACTTTCCCCTTTGCTGTTTTCTATCTTTATTAATAACATATCAAAAGTCATTTCTTCTCCCTTCCATTTGTATGCAGATGACTTACAGTTATACCGACATTTTGAGCTGAACGAGTTGCATGAGACTATTGGTACATTAAACTCGGACCTTGTTGAAGTTCAGTCGTGGGCTGAGTCTTTCGGCCTTCTTGTGAATCCCACCAAATCACAATGTGTAATTTTTGGCAGCAGTAGACTGAGGTGCAAAATCGACTGGAACTCAATACCTTTAGTCCAGTTTTCTGGCGTTCCAATCCCTTATTGTAATAAAGTGAAAAACTTGGGCCTAATAATGGATTGTAACATGACCTGGGTAGCTCATGTCAACGAGGTCAGCAAAAGAATGCATCATACTTTTCATTCTCTCAAACGTCTCCAATTTTTTCTCCCTTTTACAACCAAGATTATGCTTGCTCAATCGCTCCTTCTCCCCATACTCGACTACGCCGATGTGTGTTATCTAGATGTGACTGAGGAGCAACTGAACAAATTAGAGCGTCTTCAAAATCTCGCTATACGCTTTATTTTTGGCTTGCGTAAGCATGACCATATATCAAACTTTCGTGCTCAACTTAAATGGCTCCCAATCCGCCTTCGCCGTGATATGCACATCCTTTCGTTCCTTTTCAATATTCTTAATGACCCTAATTTTCCTTCATACCTCCGTTCTCGTTTCCAAATTCTCCCTACTCCCTCACGTTCCAGGCGGCCTTGCATCACTACGATGCTCGATATACCCAAGAGCAACACAAAGTTTCTTTTGCGTTCTTTTTCGGTGTATGGTGCATTGCTCTGGAACAAACTTCCTAAAGACATCCAACTTAGTCCCTCTATTCATTCTTTTAAAAAGAAATTAAAACAGCACCTTCTCACTCAATTCAATCAAAAATTATCTTATTTACTATTTTTATGTATTGTGATATATAGATATGTATTTATGTAAGTAATAGTATGTATGTATATACATAATTATGTATAATGTAGTATGTAGTATATATTGTATGGTATTATATATAATATTTAATTATTTATTTATTTTTAAGTATTTATATATTTATTGTATATCATTTATATGACTACAACTGCACGATTTTAGCCTGCTTTATAACACTATTTCTCACTACCATAGGTTGGCTGGAAGAGATCTCTTCTAGAGATAAGTCCACCTTTGCAAACAAATATTGTATTTTAATCTCTGTATTTACTTTTAAGTGCAATAAAGAATAGTAAAATTCTAATCCTGAAAATTGAACCCGGGATCTTTACGCCAAGTTTCTAAACTCTATAATATCCTTAGTATATGAACATATTTACGATTTGATTATAATGTTCTCCTGACCGATTCCGGCCACGGCGGCCAATCTCATTGAGACTAGCCAACTGCGCAGGAGACATTATAGTGCAGCGCGTGTACGCGCAGACACAAGAGTACTCTCTATTCCTGTCACTCTCATACTCCGGTGGGACGACTATTCGACACGACCGGTGAGAGTTAAGGCGCAGGACCGACGGCTTTACGTGCTCTCCGAGGCACGAGGGTGAAACACCGCCAACTTCCCAACTCCGGGCTGTTACTGAGGCTTACTATACAGAAAGACTCAATAACTAAACTTGGCCCGACCCGGGACTCGAACCCAGGACCTCAGGATGTGCAGCCGTACATGCTAGCCACTACACCACCGAGGCAGAGATTTGATTATGACCCTATAACAAATTTATTTAGCCCTACAACAACTTTGATAATTATTCCTACAAACTTACCCTTTTCAAAGTTTAAGTTCTCAGACATGACTTTATCGAATTCAATTTGCTTAACTAACAGAAGGTGAGACTAACATATATATGTATACATTGAAAAACTGTCGAGTTAACACGAGTTAGAGATGATAGTTTTAGAGTCACGACACGTTTGACTCAGTTTGTACTTGCTGTGCCAGAGGTCGCAGGTTCGAGTCCCGCTGGGGGCATTCATTTGTGTGATGAGCACGAAAGTTTGTACTCCAGTCATGGGTGTTTATATTTATAATGTGTATATATCTAAAGTTATATGTGTGTAGTGTATCAACTATCTGGTATCCATAACACAAGCCTTGTAGCTTACCATGGAACTAGATGGTGCTGTGTGTTAATGTCCTGACATATTTATTTATTTTATTATACTAAACTACAATGTTATTATTTGCATGTGTCGAAATTTTACAAATCTTAATTGATCTTTCATACACAATATCATATCAATTAATATAAATAATAATAATATAAATAATAATATAAATAAATTTTTTTTGACCGACTTTACTAAGAGGAGATATTTAATTCTCTGTATGTATGTATGTTACGCGACATCTAAAATTCAATTGTGAAATAATTTTTAAGTTTTTTTTTAATACTTTATTTCTTAAAATGTCTTATATAAGTTTCAAGAAAGAATTTGGAAGTATTTTTTAGTTTAAAAGTAATTATTTATATTATTGCTCTGATATAAAGCATTTTATACATAAAATTACACTCCAAAGCTGTCTTCTTTTCTCGGTTCAGTTAATCACGAGTGATTGCAAAACTTAAGGAAAACTCAGTAATTTGTAGCTAATTTTCTTACTAAAGAAACCCTAACCAAGAAGTACTGGAGCACTTTGTTGGCCTCCATTCTTATATTCCAAACTTAATTTATAGGTATAAGCTTGAGCTTATTATCTATACAGATAAATAAAATTGGAGTGTCTGTTTGTAATATTAAAATAACCGCTTTTTACTAAATGCATATGGATGTATACACGGTACATATACCAAAACAACATTTTTTACACTTTTTGTCTGTCTATCTGTCTGTTTGTTCCGGCTAATCTCTGAAATGGCTGGACCAATTTTGACGGGTCTTTCACTGGCAGGCAGCTGATGTTATAAGGAGTAACTTTGGCTACTTTTATTTATAAAAAAATGAGGTCCCACGAAAAAAAATCAAAACTAAATTAATCAATTAATTTTGTTGTGAGAAGCAACCTAGGGAAGAACCCGAGCGAAGCGAGGGTGAGTCGCTCGTATAATTGAATATTATCGTATCAAATAACATTTACTGATACAGTCGCGAATTTATATATATATAAATAATTAAGAAATCTGTTTGTAAAAGCAGTGATTTAAAAAAATTAAGCCATAATTTTAACTCCATTTATTTACACGTATTGTAAATATTAAAGACTAGCGAATCACTCTCGCTTCGCTCAGGGTGTCCCTGGGTACCTACGTTTTAGCGGTTAGTATAGATTTCTCAGAGATGAGATATTTTTCTGTACTAAAAAGTATCCTAAATGTTGACCCGGATAACCAGCTACCATCATACCAAATTTTATCAACGCCTGTCCAATAGTTTTCTCGTGATGCGTTCCCAGACAGACAGATAGACAGACAAAAACTATAGATTCGGCCTCTGTATCGATAATAATGACTTTTTCAATAAGATTTTCTATAAAATATTTAATATACAGATTCGACTCAGTTAAAATTGTATTATATTATGTATAGATATATAGAAAAATCGATTCTAATACTCTATTTCTCAGCAAGTTTTCGACTAATGCATACCCTAGAATCCCGACCCTAGCAATACCTTAGTGCGGTCAGAAACTTGTTAAACTTAACCTTTCACTAATTTCCCGACCGCATGTTGCAAACTTGGCTCGTTCAAGTTGCGGCTATAGCACTTGAAAATTGTAATGTTGAATCTTTTATTGTTCGTAATATTTTTAAGCTGTGCTTTCACAATTATCACGGCTGTTAGAAATCTAAATTGTGCTTAAGTTAAATATTTTTCTAATAAGTATGTACATATTATTATGTGTTTGTAAGTGTTTGGATTTTGTGAATAAAGTTTGAAAAGTTAATGAATTAAGATTTTTTAATTAAAAAGCTACACGTAAAAAAGTTAAAAAAAATATTATTCACTTAAAAAAAATAAAAAATTACCCTTATGAGGACCACCCTTATCACTGAGTAGTATGAAAAATAGTTTACGTCCTATTCTCAGACCTACTGAATATACACACAAAATTTCATAAGAATCGGTCAAGCCGTTTCGGAGGAGTTTCGTTACAAACACTGTGACACGAGGATTTTATATATTGGATAACAAATATTACAAGGTACTTTGGAGCTATTTTTGTATATCATGAAATCATTTTATGATTCTGTGGATAGATACTGTCTGTAACAACTACATAATACCTTTGAAACATAAACAAAGTATTCGAAACATCGGGAACCAAGAATCAAAATAAATCCGCGAAAAAATCCGAAAAGATAGTTTTATTTCAAACGTCAAATATTCGCGTAAATCTAAGAAAGTATTATATTAAGCTACATCTGTGACCTACTTCAAAATCACTTCAAAATTACGAAAAAACCAGTTAGGGGTGGAATTCCTTCTCAATATTCATAAAGCTATACTATACAATTTTAGTTAATAATTGTTTCTCGAGCTAAAATAGATCCCACGACCCTTCTATAAATTTAAATACAAAATTCTACCCAAGCGCTAAATAACCTGAAGTAAATTATTAAAATTCGCTTGTCATGTTTTATACAGAGCCCCGTAACAGCGGTCTCGAACTTGTTGAATGTCCCAAACCCCGGCCCTTTGTTTTGTTACGGTTTAACCTACGATTTATTTCGACTTGGGTTAATTTTATAAAGTTGTTAGCGTTGAATTCTTTATGTTATATTTTTTTGATACTTTTAGTCTTAGTGATTATAATAAACTAATATACATATATAAAAATAACCTGCAACTCTGTTAGTTAGTCAGGAAAAGTACAGTGTACCTATACTTTTTACTGTGGCCAATATCACTGAGAAATGAGCTATCTACACAAATATTGTGATGCACAAGTGTGTGTGCACACAAAAGTGCACTCTCTGTTGCTTTTACACTCAAAATCCGGTGTGACTTCTATTCGACTGATAAAAGATAAGTTTTAGAACAGATGGCTGTATAGTGTTCGTGCTATCTGACGTATGAGGATGTATCACCGCCATCTTCCTAACTTCGAGATGTTACTGTGAATTTCTTGACAAAAAACCCCAATAAACACACTTGCAACAACACTACGCAACAATGCTATGTTATACACTGTTGCATTTGTCATTTTTTTTTTATCATGGCGAATTCCACGTATGTAGATATCTACATTCCATACAATATATGATTTACTAAATATGGTAACCGTTCGTGAAACAATATGCAAGACTAATTTGAATTTGACTTGTGATTCTTATTTTTTTAAACGATTTAGAGTAATATGAGCAACCAAAAACCCTCTTTTGACCGACTGCCAAAAACACTCAGTACTACAGAGTTTCTCAATTGGAGTGTGTTATTTTTTATTTATATTTGTATGTTTGTTATGCCGTATCTTGTTAATGGTAAACCAATTAGCTATGAGCCTTTTTTTAATGAATACGTGATAAAAAAAGAGAGTTAAAGATTTATTCAATCATTCATTTATTTATTCATTCATTTATTCAATCAATCAATTATTCATTCAAAGTTCAAAGATGGATATATAAATTTCAAAATATTCTAGTCATTTTCAGTGAGTTTGAATTCAATGTATTTTTTATAATAATTATATAATATAATAATTAATTATAGCATTACTGAAATGATAAAATGATAATTATTTAAAGATAATCTAATGTTAATTAAACGCCATATTGGCTTATAAAGAGTATCTAATTTCTTGTTTCATTTTACAGAACGTTAACATTAATCAATGTCCGACGCCTTCTGTTCTTACTGAGATATTAAATTAAAATATTACCCTAATACTCCAACGGTTACAACCTTTTATTCAGAATTTATAATTTAATAAACTAAACAATGGCCATAGTTGCTGATGCTATTTATTATAATTAATTATATAAATAACTCGAAAAAATAAAATAAAAAAATAACCGATTGCGTAAAACGCGAACTAAAAAGATGGGAACAAGTTAATGAAGGAATATAGTATTGTGTAGTAGGAGACAACTCTTTTTAACGTCCCACTGCTGGACATAGGCGAGAGGCCTATGCCCAGTTCAATGCGAGAGGGATAGTCCACCACGCTGGTCAAGTGCGGGTTGGCGGACTTCAATGTCTTTCGATAACTTGCTAGGTTCTCTCAATTTTTCTTTACCGCAAGACAAGTGGTAATCATGTTAAAAATAATTCGCACATAGAAATATCTATCTCTGCGACAAATTTCATCCAGATCCGTTCAGCCGTTCTGACGTTATTGAGTAACAAACATCCAAACATCCATTTCAACTTTCACATTTATAATATTAGTATGATTGATCTTCTCGTAGATATTTATTTTGATACTCTATTCGATAGGTTTCTACTTAATTTTATGTACCTAAATTATAATTATTACTTACTAGCAACTCACCCTCGCTTCACTCGTTCCTAAGTAAGTTTTAATTTTTTTGAGGAAAACCCTAATTCTTTTTCTAAAATAAAAGTAGCTTAAGTTACTCCTTATAATATTAGCTATCTGCCAGTGAAAGTCCTGTTAAAATGGATCCGGCTGTTTTGGAGATTAGCCGGAACAAACAGACAGACAGATAGACAAAAAATTTAAAAATTGTGTTTTTCTTATAAGTACCGTATATAATTTCATATGCATTTAGTATAAAGCTGTTATTTTGACATTACAAACAGACACTTCAATTTTATTTATTTGTAGAGATAAGTTGTTTTCGTCTTATTAATATTAGGCAATCCTGTAGAAATAAGAGATTAAGTTAGGCAGAAATTAAAAATTATGTAAATCAATTCATATCTACTTACAAAACACATTATATTGTTTTGTGTGGTTCTGAGTTTGGATCCTTGTTACTGCTATACGTCTTTTTCTTTGTAATTTTTTATAATCAAATGTTACAGGTTCAATTCTTGCTTGATCAATTAATTACACAGCCATGCCTAAGTTACCTATAGCGTTATTCATATAGAAATAGTTTTTTGCAACACTTTTTCCTGTCACAGATTGGTTCCCTGGATGGAGGAAACACGCTGGGCAGCCTAACGACGACGGTACCTCAGGACAAGACTGCGTGGAGGCTCGAAGAGAACTTCCCCCAAGACCTGCACACCCAACCTTCATGTGGAACGATCGGAGTTGCCGAGAACACAATTACTTCGTGTGTGAACGACCTGGGATAGAAGGTAATACCATTTATTTTATTTTAACCTAGTTAGTGACTTACCCTCGCTTCGCTTTGGTGCGTCCCTATGTGCGTTTTAATTTTTTTGAATGGAACCCTAATTCTTGTTCATCCAATAATTTTGATTTTCCGAAACATTATTTCCATACTAAAATAGAAAAAAAAACTAGACCAAAAGCTCGTTTGAAACAGGATTAAAAAATATGAAAAGCTTACGATACGCGCTGTGTAGAATTGGTTTATTTTATATTTTTTATTTCAGTTAGACGTAGCGATTGGTATAGTTTTCAATATGGCGATAGTTACAAACGATTGGTTTCATCTATAAAGCGATTGCTACGAGTTTTTCATAGAAACAAACATGACCAGACTTAGTTGTTAAATCAAGTCGCTTAGTCTACGTAATTGTATAAAATATTTTTTTTACTTCTTATAAAAAACCTAATCAAGCTGACTTATACAATATATATATATATATATATATATATATATATATATATATATATATATACTAGCAGAACCCGCGGCTACGCCCTCGTTCAATCTACAAAAAAAATGTCTTTATGTTATACAGCGACTCACTCACTCACTCACTCACGTATTTTTATATATTATTGTTCTTATAAAAATACTGAAATCGCGATTAAAAGATGGGGAGTGGAAGTAGGAGGATGAAAAATACTTTACGACCTATTCTCATGCCTACCAAATATCCAAAAAAAAATCATTAAAATCGGTCGAGCCGTTTCGGAGGAATGCGACCACGAACACCGTGACACGAGATATTTATCTATTATTGCACTTAAATGAAATAGATAAATTATTATTAACTTACAATGTAATTGTGGGCAACGATAGCCCAGTGCTAACGCGCTCGCTTGGGAAACCGAGTGAAGCGGGTTCAAATCCCGGGTCTCGCATCTCTGATATTTTCATGTGCGAATCATTTCCAACATGATTACCACTTGCCCGCTTCACTCGATTTCCCAAGTGAGCGCATTACCACTGGGCTACCACTGCTTATCCCATCATAATATCGATTTGCATTGATAAAGCAGTGAAAGTTAAACAGCACACCAGATATTCACAAACAAACAAACAAAAAATCCACTCACTCCAAAATACTAAAATACATTTCCTCCATATTGTTTTTATACCCCATTGTGTATAGGTATACAAATAAATAAGACAATAGAAAATAAAAATTTCTTGTACAGATTGTTTTTGTTATTATTGTCTATCAAAAGTCTTTATCGACAGTATTTCTTCGATAGATTTTCTTCTTATATTTTCAATAGATCGTCGTTTTGTTCGGAATTCTCGGACCGAATTATTCGTTCGAACGTAATAACAATGTGTACAAGCTACTAAGAAACACCATGAAGTAAGTGGTTTAGAAGCAAATGCTTATACTATATTGCAATTTGCTGATTTACTCAATATAAATCTATACAGATGAATAAAATTGGAGTGTCTGTTTATAATATTAAAATAATAGCTTTTTACTAAATGCATATGGATGTATACACGGTACATATACCAAAAACAATTTTTTTACAATTTTTGTCTGTCTGTTTGTTTGTTCCGGCTAATCTCTGAAATGGCTGGACCGATTTTGACAGGACTGTCACTGGCAGATAGCTGATGTAATAAATAGTAACTTAGGTTACTTTTATTTTAGAAAAAAAATAGGATCCCATGAAAAAAAACCAAATTAATTGATTAATTTTGTTTTGGGAAGCAATCTAGGGACAAACCCGAGCGAAGCGAGGGTATGTCGCTAGTCTTTATTAAAACTTGTGTCGTTATAGGAAAAATATACCTACAATTAAATAACCCTACAATTTCCCATCGTAACCTGCTCAATTCTTCCTCATTTATTCATTCAGCTAACTTGTACAGGGCTGCAAATGTCGCAATATGTGCGAAGATGTGTAAACACAGACGGCACGGTACGCTATATAAAATAATATATATGAAAATATTGTACAATCTAAATTATGCTGTTTTACTTTCACGAATTTAATAAAATTAAATGATTCATACTTCTTTCCCTGCACGAGTCTCAGTGTTGGTGTCATACAATAAATTGAAGCTATTCTTCTGATCTTCAAAATGACATATGTCTCAACTTGATACACTCTGGGGACGGAATACCCACGATCCTTTCATCTAAATCGGTTCAATAGATCCAGAGATCACCGTGTATAACGTCACAAACTTACAAACTTTACCTCTTTATAATATTAGTATAGATTATTTATTTCAATTTTTGTTGTACATTTAACTTTCATATGAACATCAAAACATATCATATCACTACATCAAACAACCAACAATAAAAAATAAATATTATCCTACCATTATTCAACGCGAAAGTTTGTGAGGATGGATGGATATTTGTTACTCTTTCACACAAAAATTACTGAACAGATTTGGATGTAACTTAAGTAATCTAGCTAATATACATCAAAGTAACATAAAGGCTGTATTTTATAAAGATTTTGTAATAAATAAAATATAATTGAGAAATGGCGGAGCCGCGGGAGACGCTAGTGGTAAATATTTCAATAATCTCATACATTCAATAAAATGATATCTACATGAGCTTAGTCATACCTCATACCTTTCTGAAACATAAGAGACCCGTGTTCATCCGTTAACCACACTCCTTGCTCATTAAAATACCACCATCATAGACGTAACCATGACAATACAGGTATTAACCAACAAATATATTATTAATTAGCGTCTTACCCTCGCTCCGCTCGGGTTCGTCCCTAGATACGTTTTAATATTTAGTATAGATTTCTCAGAGATGAGATATTTTCCCGCAGTTAAAAGTACCCTATATGTTGACCGGATAACCAGCTATCATCATACCAAATTTTACCAAATTCTGTCCAGTAGTTTTACCGTGATGCGTTCCCAGACAGACAGACAAAAATTCTAAGAACTAAAGTTTCAGCCTCTGTATCGATAATAATGACTATTTCAATAAGATTTTGCAAAAAATATTTAATTGTCAGATTCGACTCAGTTAGAATTTTATTATATGTATAGATATTCTCATTACGCAAACGGCCATTAACCGCTATACATAAAAATTAGGATATTTCTGTAAATTTTAATACTTTTAAACCTTTCAAATTATGACATAATAAGGACGTGTCGACACGTTTCAGAGGCATCATCAAATGAGCCATCAAGAGCGCACTCCCTATCACCACTGTCAAAGGACTGACCACTTAAATTGACTTCACGTACTTCGTACGTGAGCAGTGTGCCATAGACATGTCCATTGTAAATTCTACTTTACGACATTGACTTAAGGATTATAATTCCGTTCACATATAACCAAATACTGATACGTGGTACGGATGTAATAAAAGCTCTAGAACTTTGAAATAGGGTTCTCAATTGAATAACCTGAAAGATTGACCCTAGTCTTCCTTAAGTTGGACCGTGCTTAACATATCTCAGTTAACAAGTGACCAGTTATCTGCAACAAGCTAAACAAGATTTACCCAATTTAAAATTCTATTATTAAGAAGCTTCAATATTCAATGAAGATCTTTCAATGTAATAATAAAAACTTAAAAAAATATATAAAAACCGACTTCAAAAAAAGCACTAAAAAGTAAAAAATAACTGATCGGTAGTTTTCATTTACTATAGATACATAATCAGATATTTTCGAAGTCGGTGTGCTTTTGATTTGTATCGGCTAGCACCGACTTCGAAATTATCTGATTAGGTATCTATAGTAAATGAAAACTACCAATCAGTTATTTTTTACTTTTTAGTGTTTTTTTTTTTTGAAGTCGGTTTTTATTTTTTCTTAAAAAGTTTTTATTTTTCCCTTTTTAGTGTAGACATAATAGTAATAGCAAAGTATGAAGACTGACAAACTAAAATACGCTTTTATTAATAACACTAAAAATTCTGGCTCTAAAATCCGATTCTAACGTACCTATTGGGCTTGTAAAATCAAATAAAATGAAAACTACTGGGCCAATCTATGTTAAATTTTTATGGGATCAAATGGCAACTAATAATAATAGAGCTTTATTTAATTCCATACATATAAGTTCACATACACATAAACTTTTTTTTTTAAACATTTAACACTTTCTATTATTGTAAGTTAAGTACATGTATTTAATTCTAAGTTTTATTTATTATTTACATATTTTAGTTTTTTATTTTTTGTATGGACTCCGTTCGGGTAAAAGGCTCCCCCAAGGAAGGCTTTTAAATGGCAACTATTCTGCATCAAAATAAAAAAGAATCACGTAAATCAGATCATAAATCTCAGCGTAATCGGTGTAAATACATTAAAAAATACCAATCGAATTGAGAACCTCCACCTTTTTGAAGTCGGTTAAAAATGATTCTGTATCATAAAGAATTTGCTTCGTAGACATTAATCAATTTTCTCGAGATTTATTCTTGTAATCGATGTATCGTGACGTACTTGACAAGAAATGGCGAAAAATTGGAAGTGTCCCATAGAGAAATGCCTCTATTTTTCCAATTCAAATCAAACAGATTACGAATATGCTCTATTTCAGACGAGCTAAAAGAGCTTTCAAAAATCTCTCTTTGGCCAGTTAATTAACCCTTAAGTTAGTCTGAGTTAATTATATTGAAGCCAAAGAGTCTTTGATTTCCCTTCCAAATTCGTCTAACGTCCCAGAACTTTCACCTTCTGATCTTAGAAAAAAAAATATAATCGTCTTTTCTCAGAATGCCCTTTTATTTTTACATCAAAACAATAAAGAATTATATCCTCTTAATAGCATTACGTTCAAAAAAATAATGACATACAAGGTAAGAAAATACTAAATATACTCACGAGCTAACGACTTAACCTCTCTTCGACTTTGTGCTACTAAGGTGGTTTTTTTTCCGACTTCAACTAAAATTATTTTGATATCTGACAGTAAACACATTTTTTATGGAATAAAAAATTGCCTATGCTATTACTGAAAGCATTTTCAGAATCAGATCAGTTTCAGACATTACAATCTCCCTACATACGAATTTACAAATTTTACCTCCTTATCTATAAATATAATAAAATTGTAACTAAGCCGAATCTGTACATTAAATATTTTTTGGAAAATCTAATTGAAATAGACATTATTATCGGTACAGAGACCGAATCTACAGTTTTTAGAATTTTGTCTATCTGCCTATCTGTTACCACACCACGGAAAAACCACTGGAGGGATTTTGATGAAATTTGGTATGATGATAGCTGGTTATCCGGGTCAACATATAGGATACATTTTACTGCGGGAAAATATCCCATCTCTGAGAAATCTACCGTAAATGTTAAAACGCAACTAGTGACGAACCCGAGCAGAGCGAGGGTGAGTCGCTAGAATAAATATTATTTTAGATATAGACGTACAAAAATAATTTTGTATGTATAAACATACATCATTAGTTTATAACCACTACAGTAAATGAAGATCAAACAATTACGTTTACTACAAGATAGGGTCTCTTGTTGAAATTACACTTCGTCTCTGGCTCTTGGCGGTTACTGAGTTAGTTCAGACGATTGAAGTGATTGCGCAAGCAAAAGAGATCGTGGACATACATATTTTGGGTGCACGTAAAAATGACGTAATTGGGCTTCTAGTAATAAATTCAGTATCAATTTTTAATAACAAAAGTATCAAATACTATAATTTTAAATCAGTAGATTTAGTTTTAGATAAGGTCAATTTTGTTGATCACACAAAGATGTTTTATTAAGACCAAGCTCTGCTTTCTTTTTGGAGTTCTTTAAAATTATTTAACAAACTAAATAACTTTGCTATTTTCTCTACATTTAACATGTAGAATGTCACGCCGGACTTTCACAAACTTAGCTTTCATGCTAAACGTGTAATTGTCGTAGGGCGTCGAGTTGACCTAAATGTGTTAAGTAAATGTGGCTCTGATGAAACAGACTCTTGTCAGTAGTCATATAGCTTCAAACATGCTCTATATCCCTTAAGTATACGTTTTTGTTATTTTCCCACTGGTGTTTTAACCTATTTCTTTATTGAGTAATAACATATAATAACTCGCCCATGAATTATGTAAAAAACACATTTCATCGTATATTTTTATGAACGAAATGCGTACAGTAAATTCTATATGATGTGGCTGTGATTTTTTATTACAATCATTCGATTTACATTATAGATAGATAATGGTACATATATAAAATATCTCTGACAGAACATAAATACGCTGTTTTTTTTTTTTCTTTTTGCTTGTAGTGTGGTACTCGTAGATACGTTGATAAAAATTATCCTATAGATTATTGTTGCACTTCTGTTCTGAACATTAATTTTGTTGAGTTTTTAAAATGTGAAGAAGTGACAAACATACTTATCAATACGCAACTTTTGGATTTATCATTATATATATATAATTAATATATTTATCATTATTAACAAATAAAATCATTATAACTCATCTATATTTAAATAGGCAAAGGTAAAATACTTCAGCACCTTTCTCCTTTGTTTGTCAATCGATTTTCTTTTTCTTACAAGCTTAAATGCTATCAAAAAAACAATGATCATGATCGAAATTCAACTACTGGGCGAACACTACTTATTATAAATCAGACACACAAAACTAAAATTTTAGTCTGAATATATTAGTCCGCTTTTATATTTATAATCCAACGTGTTTTTATGCAGCAGTTGTAATTACTTAGCCACCGTACCACTCGTATCATTGCAATCAAAAATAAAGCGTTTTATTACTCTGTTATTTTTTATTGTGCTATTTTCGTTATTCAATTTAAATCGTTATTGCTATTAATACAAAACCTTCACGATTTCAATTATTCGTTGGTAGCCATGTTTACTGGAGTCGATTCTCAGGCAAATATAAACAGTGCTCAATTTATCATGTGCGAAAGTAAACAGGTGAAATGAACAAAATTGTTCGTTGACTTACTGAATATACTCCCGTGATTTTCCACATTGATTTTATTTATAAGACTATTTAAAATTAACTGTATTGGGCTATGTTTGTGTTGTTGTTTGTTGAGTTTGTGTAAGCTAAGGTTGTGTTTGTTGAGTTTGTGTATCGCATGGAAGTGAAACATCAATGATATAAAATTCTTTTCCGACAGATGTATATTTCAACTTTAGTAATCCAAATTTGTTTTATTTTGTACATGTTTTATATTTGCTGTGAGTCTTTCTTCTACATGTACAATTGATACTCTGACAATTAAATGATATAAATCGTATGGCTAATGTTGTTATTAAATTAATTTTTAACTGTCATGAAGTACTCCATGTACTTGAAACAATGTCATTGGCCATCATCAGAGTTATCTCTGGTTATTGGACAACTCAAACAAAATTTAACTTTACTACTATCTTTAATTAATCAAAAACTTTTTTTAAAGTTTTTGATTAATTAAAGATTAATTAAAGATAAAACTTTTTAAAAAGTTTTTATTTTTCCATTTTTAGTGTAGACGTAATAAGCAGATAATTTGTAAGAAGAAAAAGATTTTTAAAAACATATTCGATTAAGCCATTTATTTAAAAACCGCTTAACCGATTTCGATAAAATTTATATGGGACCACCGGGGAAGAATACCCTTTGAAACAAAAACAGAATTTTCCAAATCGGTTCAGGCGTCTTCGAGTAATCGGTGAAGATACATAAAAAAAAAAGATTCCGACGAATTGAGAACCTCCTCCTTTTTGAAGTCGGTTAAAAATCAATTGTAATTCTAAAGCTAAAGTAAAATGTAAATTTAACATATCAACTGTTAATTACACAATAATTTATAAAGCATATTCGCAAATTAGCACTTTGTCGCATGCGTGATACACGGACAATCCAAGTCTGACATGACATGAACTGCCCTGCTATCATCGCTACGATTTTTTTTTTTCGTAATAGCTTGCTATGACGCTTTATAGAGTGCTCTATTCAAATGTGATATACTCTACTTCAATAAGCTTATTGAAACAACCAGATGGCTACGTGCGTCATCTATGTATGTATAAATAAGCAAAGACAAAACATTTCAGTAAATACTCCTTCTGTTTGTCAACCGATTTTTTTTAAGAGCTTTAGTGTTATCTATAAAAAAGATTCGAATCTGTACATTGAATATTTTTTGGAAAATCTTATTGAAATAATCATTATTATCGACACAGAGGCCGAATCTATAGTTTTTAGAATTTTTGTCTGTCTGTCTGTCTGTCTGGGAACGCATCATGTGAAAACCACTGAATATATTTTTATGAAATTTGGTATTATGATAGCTGGTTATCCGGGTCAACATATAGGATACTTTTTACTGTGGGAAAATATCTCATCTCTGAGAAATCTATACTAAACGATAAAATGTAAACTAGGGACGAGTCGTTAGTTACTAAATATAATATATATACTAAATATAGTATATGTAATGATATGTTAATTAATAATAATTTATTCATCACTATTTATCCTGATACGTCTAGATCAGATTGTTATAACGAATTTATATCGTACTAGCGACTCACCCTCGCTTCGCTTCAGGTTCGTCTCTAGACAAAAACAGATCTATCCCACGGGAACCGTACATTTTTCCGGGATGATATAGCCTATAGCCTTCCTCAGTTAACGGGCTATCTAATGCAAAAAGAATTTTTCAAATCGGATTAGTACTTCCTGAGATTAGCGCGTTCAACCAAACAAACAAACAAACAAACTCTTCAACTTTATAATATTAGTATCCATTTATATCGTATAAAACACGCAAATAACCCCTTTATTAAGTCAACGGTCCGATAAAAATATATTATGTATTTACAAAAATGTAAACAAGTTCTTGTTTGACTTTAGCATTTTTTCAGTTAATAAATTAATTCGGAAGCCAAACTTTTAGTGTCCAAATAGTCAAACCTATGTGGGTTTTTGAATGCCTCCTCGAACGCCTGTTTCACGATGCGGCGGAGGGGGTGGGTGGTTCAAAATATAGCGACCGCTAGGTGTATTCGTTATGTAGGGTGACAATGATTTAATAAAACAAAATTGAGAATTAAATTAAAATACCGGGCGACTGAGCTTCGCTCGGAGTTGTTTTTTGTTATTAGTATTAGTAGTATTTTTTAGATAAAAAAAAAACTAAAAAGTTGAATAAATACGAAAAAAAAAGTAAAACTCTGTATCCGACCGAGATTCGAACTCGGACACACTTATGATTGTTAATCTTGCACCTTAGTCGCTTGATCACGATGCTTTTGCCTAAGTGTAAGAAATTATCGAGCATATTCTGCGTAGAATAATGCAAAAGAAAACCACATGAAAACTCGAAAACACGCGTTTTCCATGACATGAGACTAATCTAGATCGATTTTTCGCCCCCGAAAACCCCCACAACCAAATTTCAGCGAAATCGTTAGAGCCGTTTCCGAGATCGCTGGTATAAATAAATAAATAAAGATATAAATATAAATATACAAGAATTGCTCGTTTAAATATATTAGATACGCATAGTTTTATAATATCTGGCTAATTTATTGCTGAGTTAATTTTAATATTGATCATACTAATCTATACATATAATAAAATTGTAACTAAGCCGAATCTGTACATTAAATATTTTTTGAAAAATATTATTGAAATAGACATTATTATCGATACAGAGGCCGAATCGATAGTTTTAGAATTTTTGTCTGTATGTCTGTCTGTTACCGCATTACGGAAAAACTACTGGAGGGATTCTGATAAAATTTGGTATGATGATAGCTGGTTATCCGGGTCAACATAAGGGATACTTTTTACCGTGGGAAATTATCTCATCTCTGAGAAATCTATACTAAACGTTAAAACGTAAGTAGGGATGAACCCAAGCGAAGCGAGGATGAGTCGCTAGTATATTTGTTCTAATTTCTTAAAGACAAAATTATGTTTTAAGGCTTCACATACGTTTTGTCCAAAAAAAATTAAGGAATATCGATGAAATTATTAACGATGTTACTGAAGGAGTAAAAAACTCAGTTTTATAACTTTTTAGACTATAATTTAACCAAAAACAATTATATTAATGGTAAATTCGTGGTTAAATGTTAACTATTAGGACACCGGAGATCATGGCTTTAAATTCCATCTTGCTTATATGCTGTTATTTACATATTCCCTCTCATAATTTACCTCTTAGCTTTAGACCATTTTATTTAATCTGCCGCATAAGTACAGTGTACAGCAACAAACAAAATTGATATTCTCTCAGGAGTGGAACATTATTGTATCGTATTACTTGGTGCTATGCCAAATTCTCATTAAGAGTTAATTTTAACTAAGAATATTATAAGGATAATAAATCTACTGTACTAAAGTTTGATTAAAGATGAAACTAAAATATTGATGCATTACTTTCACTGTATTTAATACACTTACGACCCGCTTTTACTTAGGTGGAACTATAACAGAAATACGTCCTTCTCTTAGTTGTTAAAATATATTACAACTAACTTGTAATATTACATGTAATATCAAAATAACATTTTTTTTACAAAATACATATGAAATTATGTAGATACGGTACTTAAAAAAAACACAACATTTAAAAAAAATATCTGTCTGTTCCGGCTAATCTCTAAAACGAGACTGATTCTGAAGGTACTTTCACTGACAAATAGCTTTCTAAATAAAATAAAAATTCTTTTAGAAAAAGAATTAGGATTGCGCTCGAAAAATTAAAACGGACCTATGGACACACGCGAGCGAAGCGAGGGTAAGTTACTAGTCAATATATAAAAACACACACAAATCCGATTAAACTTCTGACAAATGCGATCGAAACCGGGTGCAAAATACTTAAACTACAAAACTTTTACATATCAAGAGTTATCCTAAGAGAAGTTTCCAGCACGAGCCGCACATATATAGCTGCATTGCACCACACTCAATTACTATTTGCCATAACTTGCCAAGTTTTAGTGTAAATTGTACTTAGTATGTTAGAAAATGTAGGTTGTTGGCCACGTCTGTAAGTTCATTGACCTTTCTGACCGACTTCACAAAGGAGATATTTTTTATATATGTACGTTTTTATGATTATCTTTTGTATGAATAGGTTTTAGCATAAGGATTGTCCCAAATAAAGTTCAAAAAGAGTTCATCTCAATGATAGAATAATTAGTTTGAAATTGACTTTGAATTTAATCAACCTTTTTAGTTAAAAGTAATTACTTTTGATTATAAATAACTCATTATAAATAATAGATAAAAAAAATTAACATAATACAATGTAAAGATACTATATATTTATTATGTATTATATATTAATTACTTCCGCAAAGTCTTCCATACATTGTTCAATCTTTTAATACACATTTTAGTATCCATTTTAAAAAATATTTTACTCCTTGCGGTCCTACGTACTAAGTAAAAACACCTACTGTCCTTAAAGTAATAAATAGTCTAGTTACGGCTCTTGGCGTCTCTCAGTGATTGATAATATAAAAATAATGGTTATTCTGTAAATCTGTTAACCGAAATCATGGTTACCATAGCTGACTGACCCAATTATGCTGCATAAAGGAGCGGGCTACATGGAACCATGCGAGTATTGTCATGCAGCAAATTGCCACATAAGCTCTGTTAGGTTTAATCTTTGTATAGGTACGCATAATCTATACTAATATTATAAAGAGGTAAAGTTTGTGAGTTTGTGAGGTTGTAAGGGGCAATCTCTGGATCTACTGAACCTATTTAGATAAAATTTGGTGAGAAGATAGTTTGAGGTCCTGGGAAGGACATACGATAGTTTTTATCCCAGAATTCATCTCTTAAGGGAATAAAAATGGGGATGAAAGTTTGTATGGGAAATCTAGCTATTTTATAAGTTATCAATGAAAGTACCAGTTTTCAATGGGTATTAATAGTAATGAATTCGTAGTTCATTATATATGCATATATAGGATGCAAAAATATCTATCAATAATATTACAAAAATTTATTGGTTGTCAAAACACCATAAGTTTATTTTGCATAGCATTTTTTTACGTAATAAGGTTACTCAAATTATCTAACTATTTGTAGAGCTGGTAGACTATAGAGAGATGGTGGACCAAGTGGTAGCCGAGGTACCACGCTCACTTATGAAACAGGGTGAAACGCGTTCAAATCCCGGCTCTCACACCTTCCATATTTTCATATGCGAATAATTTCCAACATGTTTACCACTGTTCTTACAGCGAAGGTAAACATCATGAGGAAACTTGCATGTCTGAGAGAAGCTAGCAAGTTTTCCAAAGACATGTGAGTGTCTGTAAGTCCGAGTGTTAGTGTGAGTGAGTCCGCCAACTTGCACTTGGCCAGCGTGACGGACTATGGCCAGACTCCACTAAAGGAAGGGTCTTCCAGTAAAGGAAGGGATATGCCCAGGAGTGAGACATTAAAAAGGGCTACAATACAAGTGGCAATACTATTTATTTATTAAATAGGAAGCCAACGTTGTATACAATATTAATCCTTATTCTAGAGCACACTCTTAAGCATCTACGTTAGAATTGTATACCTCACTTACAGGCTAACTCAACATGCATAAAGAATATATCAAGAAGAACTGCAAAACAATACAAAGCAGTCATTGCAAGTAGTAATTTTAAAAATTTACATAACTAAAAAATATTACAAAAAAACACACACACATAAAAATTAAAACAATTAAAAAATAATAAACAATTAAAATGTTAATAAACAATATGAACTATAAACTATTTCAACGTGAGAATAAAAAAATAAAACAAATCACGCTTACAATTTTAAAATCTACAAGAGGCTATTCTAATTGGTGAACATTTTTTTAAATTGACGTTTAAAAGATGAAGCGGATTGTTGGAAAATATCTAAACCTGCTTTTATAAATACGTTGTTACTAGCGGCTCACCCTCGCTTCGCTTCGGATTCGTTCCTAGATAAAAAGAAATCTATCCCACGGGAACCGTAAATTTTTCCGGGATGATATAAAGCCTAAAGCCTTCCTCGATAAATGGACTATCCAACACAAAAAGAATTTTTCAATTCTAACCAGTAATTCCTGAGATTAGCGCGTTCAACCAAACAAACAAACAAACAAACTCTTCAGCTTTATAATATTAGTATAGATATGTAATAGTATGTTAGTAGTAGCAGTAATAAAAGTAATTACCATACAGTAATAATAGTAATTTTTTTAATTTCTACCCCAACCCCATGGTCACCCCAGTGACCTAGTTAAGGGCACAAAACGGAACGCACTCAACACGGTACCACAGTCAGTCGTCATTCGCCAAATGGCTGAATAAACCTTTCTATTGATATTAATGATGTACATTGTACACTACAACTACGATATGTTTTTTCTATTTATAAAGTACCTACTATTTTTATTTTAAAATAAACTATCTCTCCGGATTTTTTTGTGGATTCATTTTGTTTTTTGGTTCCCGACGTTTCAAATGTCAAATAAAACCGATTAATTATCTCTTAAGCATTTTTTCATACAAAAGGACTATTTTAAGGACCTTTAAATACCAATGAGATTATTGGTGTAAATACACCAATCCAAGAAATCAAAGAGCGAACTATATTACGAGTATATAATGGCTATCGCCATATACAAATATAAATACAGTTTTCTTAAAAT
This sequence comes from Fabriciana adippe, assembly GCA_905404265.1. Classification (NCBI taxonomy): domain Eukaryota; kingdom Metazoa; phylum Arthropoda; class Insecta; order Lepidoptera; family Nymphalidae; genus Fabriciana; species Fabriciana adippe. Next base: position 1,744,894 of record FR989997.1, on the reverse strand, counting down.
TGTATGGATATGAGATATCGAAACTTTAAGTCAAAAGTCACATTTCAATTTTCTCTCTGTCTGTGTGTGTGTTTGTGTGCGTGTGTGTGTGTGTGTATGTCTGTATCTCTCTGTCTCCCTCTCCCACCTTCTCTCACTCACTTTCCCACTTACTCTCTCTTTCCACTCACTCACAAACTATCTCTTTTATAATATCAGTGTGATTAGCGATAACACTCTTATAGAATCTGTAGAAGTAAACAAACAGACATTTATTCAATAACACAAAAAATTTCGCATTTGTGTGATAAGAAGATTTCTTGACGAAAGCCAGCAATTAAGTAAAGCGATGCAGCCTTGAAGCTCGTCCATCTAATAAAATAGTAACTCACTTACTTCATTTACGTTTAAGTAAAAACCACTTAACGATTTCAGAGTATGAAAGTAATATAAAATATCTTCATATTTTTGGAAGCCAGCTATAGATTTTGTTTAAAAACTTAAACAAATAATTAACGCCTCATGTATCCATACTAATATTTTAAATGTGAAAATAAGTCTGTCGGTATGTCTGTTTCTTTTCAGGATTAAACCGCTAAACTTATTTCGATAAAATTGAAAAAAAAAAAGATTGCATTGTAGGGATGGACATAGGCTACTTTTTATCTCCAAATCCTTCAAAATCGGTACTAGACGACGCATCATCTATGATAATATTAAAACACCTCCTGTTTAATTTCTAAGAAAAATAATTGTTAACTGGACCACCGGTGGCTCGGCGATCGTTGACAGGTTAATGAGACAGAGTTTGTTTTTTTTTTTGTTTGTTTGAACGCGCTTATCTCAGGAACTACTAAACCGATTTGAAAAATTATTTTTGCAATAGGTAGCCGATTTATTGAGAAAGGCCATAGACTATATATCATATAGTATATATAGTCTATCTATTCCATACAAAAACTTATCTAGGGGCGAACCTGAGCGAAGCGAGGGTGAGTCGGTAGTGCGGAATAAAGCAAATATCTATATAATAACTCAATATGTTTAAAATAAATTATATTAACTTGTCGAATGGCTAAATTGTGTTGTAAACGAACTTTTCATTTATTTATTTCACCAATATTTATCGCCACTTATGTAAAAACAAAATAAATAATGGCGGAGCGCCTGTCAAATTACCATGAAACGATACAGTAGATTGCATCAAAAAATTTACAACTTTGTGCGTTCATTTGGCACTAAAATGATTTTGTTTATTGAAGTGAATGATAGATTTTTTTGTTCATTTTATTATATGTTTAATTTGCTTTTAAAATATTGTCGGTCATTATAACAGTTATATACAGAACTATGTATAACAATTATTTAACTGTCTGAGTAGTATTTTTCTATATACGAAATTCTTTTAAATTAATTATTATTATTATACTAACATACGTGTGTGCGTGTGCGTGTGCGTGTGCGTGTGCGTGTGCGTGTGCGTGTGCGTGTGCGTGTGCGTGTGCGTGTGCGTGTGCGTGTGCGTGTGCGTGTGCGTGTGCGTGTGCGTGTGCGTGTGCGTGTGCGTGTGCGTGTGCGTGTGCGTGTGCGTGTGCGTGTGCGTGTGCGTGTGCGTGTGCGTGTGTGTGTGTGTGTGTGTGTGTGTGGGTCTGTTTGTGTGTTTATTACTCCTTCACACAGAAACGGCGGGGCAGATTCACATGAAATTTAGTATACAAATAGAGTGTGATACTGTTAATAATAAAATTTGTATTGTATTAAAAATATTAAAAATAACAGCTTTATACTAAATGCGGTAATTATATACGGTACATATAAGAAAAACACAATTTTTAAAATGTTTGTCTGTCTGTCTGTTTGTTCCGGCTAATCTCCGAAACGGCTGGACCAATTTTGATGGGACTTTCACTGGCAGATAGCTGTTATTATAAGGAGTAACTTAAGCTACTTTTATTTTAGAAGAAGAATTAGGGTTTCGCTCAAAAACCTTAAAACGTACCTAGGGACGCACCCGAGCGAAGTAAGGGTAAGTTGCTAGTTTTATTATCAAAAACTCTTTATTTACGAGTAACCACTACATTACTTTTAGAAAAAATGCGCAGAAATATAACAAATTCTCAAATAATTGACGTTTAGTTAAATAACTCTGAAAGAATAAGTTAATTGGAGTAACTAACTTTATGTTTCAAATACGATTCCTAAACAAAAACCAGTTACACAATTAAATAGCTTTAAAACGGTCAGGCACCAGCCTTTTTATTCTGGTACATGTATCTATCCAACGAAAGCCATCTGACCTTTGGATTCCATTAAGGGTAAACTAACAGCATGATGGTGGAAAATATTATACAAAATTGAATATCATAAAAGTATATTTCTTGTTACTTATGTACTGCATAATGTCTGTGATTTTGCTTTTTAGGATATAAATAAATATGTTGGGACATTAACAAACAGCACCATCTAGTTCCATGGTAAGCTACGAGGCTTGTGTTATGGATACCAGATAGTTGATAGACTACACACATATAACTTAAAATATAAATACATACTATAAATATAAACATCCATGACTGCAGTACAAACATTCGTGCTCAACACACAAATGAATGCCCCCAGTGGGATTTGAACCCGCGACCGCTACTAGCACAGCAAGTAGGGTCACTACAAACTGAGCCAAACGTGTCGTCGTAGGGATCAAGGTGGGGTTTTAGATTGAAAGAATTTTATTGAATCAGAGTAAAAACTGCCTTTAGATTAAATAATGCATGTTGAATGAAACATTTTTTTTTTTATTTAATGGGTGCGTGTCTTTTTTAATTTCATATCGATACATAATTGGCAACGACATCGCATATTGAATCCACACAAAATACAGACGAATTGAGTACTTTCTCCTTGTTGAAAAAAGATATTACCATTCTTATTAAAACACTAGCGACTCACCTTCGCTTCGCTCGGATTCGTCCCTAAGTTGATCCACCATACAAAATTTCATCCCCATTGTCACCCCTATAAGGGATGATTTCCGGCATAAAAAGTATCCTTTCTAGAGTCTCAAACTATCTTCTTACCAAATTTCTCTAAATCGCTTCAGTAGATCCAGAGATTACCCCCCTCACAAAATCTCAAACTCACAAACTTTACCTCTTTATAATATTAGTATAGATAAAGCATACACGAAGATAAGAACTCTGGCATACCGAGTTGTCACAAAATCGGAAAACATTTAAAATTTTAGGGTGAGATTCAAAGTCCTAACTTTAAGTCAAAGTCGTCTTTGTAAAGTGGACTTAAAATTCCGAGATTTACTTTCAATGGTTTTGATTTCTCAGTTGTAAATATATTTGACATTTCCATATGAGATAGTAGTAAGCTTAACCTGATTTTTAAATGACTTGTTCTGTTTTAGCTAGATGTTAATGTATGATAATCTTTACTAATTATATAAAGAGGCAGAGTTTGTTTGTTTGTTTGAACGCGCTAATCTCAGGAACTACTAATCTGATTTAAAAAAATCTTTTTACATTAGATATCCCGTATATTGAGGAATGCTTTAGACTGTATTGTATTGTATTCAGCCCTTTTTAACGTCCCACTGCTGGTCACGGGCCTCCCTTTAATACGAGGGGGATCAGGCCATAGTCCACCACGCTGGCCAAGTGCGGGTTGGCGGACTTCACACGTCTTTCGAAAACTTGCTAGGTTCTCTCAGACATGCAGGTTTCCTCACGATGTTTAGACTGTATATCATATAATATATAGGCTATCTATTCCATACTATCTGTTAAAACGTAGATAATGGCGAACCCGAGCGAAGCGAGGGTGAGTCGCTAGTAGTCAACGCCAAGTTTACTTTGATTCCAAAATAACCAATAATGACTGCTCTGTCTTTCTAAAATAAAATAAGCGTTCGACTAAACTATGAAACATTTCTTAAGCCAAAAGTAGAAATTTGTCATAAAGTGTAAATACGATCTATGAATCTCACCCTTAAAACGGAGTCCTTATTATTAACCCTAAAATTCGATAATGTTTATAGAGAGTTAACGTCTACATTACTGCTTATATCGCACCATACCAAATCCATCAATTCGTTGGAGCGATCTAATAAAAATAATGGACACTTATTTACCTAAACGGAGATAAAGTAGAATATTTATTACAAAATATGTCCAAACGCGTTAAATTTTATAAGGTGAGTGTAATAAAAATACGAATCCACCGTTTTAGAATGTGGTTTTAGTGTGCTGTAGCTATTTATATTTTAGAAGTAATAATAACACCTTCTCGTGACCTATTTTGGTCAAGGCAGCCATAACACAGGTTACCCATCTGCTTAGGAGTTAAAGCTTAAGCTTTAAGTTTAAGATGAAGCTTAAAATAACTTTTAAGTTACTGCTTAAAATATAGTGCACAAGTGTATACGCAGACACAAATGTTCTGTTTATTCCTTTCAAGATCAAACTCCAGGGATGATAATTTGATATGATCGGTGAGAGATCAGGTGAAAGACCAATGCACTTTTATTTACTCTCCGAGGTACGGATGTGTACCACCACCAACTTCCAAACACCATCGTTAATCATTCAACACCGTGGTTAAGGCTAATTATTTCGTAACAGAAAAACTCAATACCAAATAATTACAACTTCAGAATTCACAGTTAAATTCAACAAGAGATTCGAACCCAGGACTTCCGAAGCAACCATACACGCTTTCGTTAGACTAACAAGTATTAGTATTTTGAATTTGAATTTGAATTAACTATGTCTGATCGTAGGTATATGTACCTAATCCATGTTTTTGTATGTAATTTGAAGGAAATATGAAGTTTTTAATTCTTCAATTCGAAACGTTGTCAACCATTAATAAAATTGAAACCGTGAATAAATATTTTTATTTTAAATATTAAAAAAGTCTCTTCCGTGACCATATATGCTGTAATCGTTCGAAATGTCGATAACCAAAAAGCACATCAAGAGGTCCTGGGTTCGAGTCCCGGGTCGGGACAAGTTTAGTTATAGAGACTTTCTTTTTATTAAGTCTCAGTAACTGCCCGCAGTTGGGAAGTTGGTGGTGTTTCACCCCCGTGCCTCGGAGAGCACGTAAAGCCGTCGATCCTGCGCCTTAACATTCACCAGTCGTGTCGAGTAGTCGTCCCACCGGAGTATAAACTAAAACCGCGACAAAGTCCGAAGAAATACTTTTAATTCATTCTATACATATAATAAGATTGTAATTAATCCAAATCTGTATATTAAATATATTTTTTCTGTCTTTTGTCTGTCCGTCTGTCTGTAACCGCATTACAGAAAAACCACTGGAGAGATTTTGATAAAATTTGGTATGATGATAGCTGGTTATCTGGGTCAACATATAGGATACTTTTTACTGCTGCAAAATATCATATCTCTAAGGAGAAATCTATACTAAACGTTAAAACATACGAGTAAGTAGGGACGGACCCGAGCGGAGCGAGATTAAGTCGCTAGTTTCAAATATTCGCTTAAATCTAATATGTATTAAACTATAATATCTAATATCATGATTTGCTACCGTACAGCTAATCACTAGTTCAACGAGTCTACGAGTAATATCATATATTATGTATGAGACCACAGCTGCGTAGTTCGACGCGCATTATTCCCTTCTTACATTATAACAGCTTCTCAATGGTGCAGCGCCACTTATCTATTCTAGTCATCTTGATAATCTTCAGGATATGCTAAAACTCCTAAAATTGTCTTAGATTTAGCATTTTAAGCTAAAATCTAAAGTTTTAAGTTTTAAGCTAAAATCTAAATGTAAAGTTCTGTTACTAAGTAAAGCGTTTTCTTTCTTGAGTCTCTTGTAGATGAAAGTGTGTGAAATTTAGAATAATCCACAATCTATCTTAACTTGATCTCTTAAATTAGCAACTATTGAATTTCTTATCAGCTGTTCTACGGCAACTTTTCATCAGAACTGTATTCCGAGCTTAAAGCTTCGTAGCTGCTAGCTTCATCGTAGACAAACTACACAGACTCTTTTAAATAAATATGTTTTCAAAATATTAGAAGTTGACGATACAAAAGTCCTTGTTAAAGTCTGATTGTTTATTTTATTATTATATGTTATATTTAACTAACATTATTTCCTACAGAGAAAACCTGACCCACTTAACTTCTTCAGGCGTTTTCAATGGATATGTGGCTAAGGAGCCACGGCTTGACTGATTTTATTAATTTATTCTGAAGTGAAACTTTTTTAGAACCGTTGTGATTTGAAACTCGATGAAACGGAAATGAAACGGAAATGCGGCACTAAATAGAACCAAACACATAAATATATAGGATTAAGCCGGCGAAAAGATGAGATAGAATACATATGCCATGATAACCGTTGTTATTTCAGATAGAATACGTTACACAGGAAATGAAAAATAATAAAATTAATTACTGAATAATATTATGTAATATATATTTATGTCAAATAAAATGTAAAATAACTTTTAAACTTGTTAAATATATTATAAAAAAATAAGCCTTATAATTATTATCCTACTCCTGATATTCTATATTTATTCCTTTCTCTCGAGGGTTACTTTTCTGAAGCTTCACTTTTACCGTGTGTGAATTGCACACACACGGACCTTTTTTTAAATAATTATGTATGTATCAAAATATATCCATACTAATCTTATAAATGTGAAAGTTTGTTTGTTTGTCCTTCTTTCACGTCGAAACAGAGAGACGGATTAACGTAATTTTTTTGTGGAGATAGTTGGAGGGCCAGAGAGGGATATAGGCGACTTTTTATCGCGGGAGATCATCTCATTCCCATGGGAAAACAAGTTATAATACAACCCACAATCTATTCCAAACTAACCGTTAAAACGTATCTAGGGACGAAACCGAGCGAAGCAAGAGTGACTCACTAGTATTTCATAAACATGTATGGATATTATATTTTTTATTAATTATACTCGATGCATTTTCCTGATATATTTAAACAGTTTAAATTTACATGCATATATACATAGTCCTGAACTCCCATTTACGCCACACGATAGGTTTATGAACATTTTACTACGTTTTTATGACATATTGCATACTTAACGACATTTGAAGCGTCGTAATAGTCTCATAAAATATATTTTGAATATCACATGCTCTATTTTAGTTTGTGCTTTAAAACTATATCTAGAAATGTTTAGTAGGAGCAGATAGGTACACAAGATGCAAATATTGTTAGATTTGTGAGTACTGTATTCGTATGCAAGCATAGTCGGTGACTGCTTTATTTTTCAAATATAAGTAACTCAAATAAATGGCGGTATATCTGATATCTCCTTTTCTTTATTTATCTATACATATAATAAAATTCTGAGTCGAATCTGTATATTACATATTTTTTTGGAAAATATTATTGAAATAGTCTATTATCGATATAAAGGCCGAATCTATAATTTTTATATTTTTTGTCTGTCTGTCTGTCTGGGAACGCATCACGAGAAAACCACCAGACAGATTTTGATGAAATTTGATATGATGATAGCTGGTTATCCGGGTCAACATATAGGATACTTTTTTCTGTGGGAAAATATCTCATTTCTGAAAAACTTATACTAACCGTTAAAACGTACGTAGGGACGAACCCGAACGAACAAAATAAATAAAAAAATAGTATGATGATAGCTGGTTATCCGGGTCAACATATAGGATACCTTTTGCTGCGCAAAAATCTCTCATCTCTGAGAAATCTATACCAGACGTTAAAATGTAACTAGGGACGAACACGAGTGGAGCGAGGATTTTACTTTACTTTTATAAATTTTCACTTTACGTAAATATACTAATACATATCAACGACACGTTTGGCTCAGTTTGTAGTGACCCTACTTGCTGTGCCAGAGGTCGTGGATTCGAGTCCCGCTGGGGGCATTCATTTGTATGATGAGCACGAATGTTTGTACTCCAGTCATGGGTGTTTATATTTATAATATGTATGTATTTAAAGTTATATATGTGTAGTGTATCAACTATCTGGTATCCATAACGCAGACCTCGTAGCATACCATGGAACTAGATGGTGCTGTGTGTTAATGTCCCAACACATTTATTTATATTTATTTATGTACTAGAGACTCACCCTCGCTCCGCTCGGGTTCGTCCCTACTTACGTTTTAACGTTTAGCATAGATTTCTCAGAGATGAGATATTTTCCCGCAGTAAAAAGTACCCTATATGTTGACCCGGATATCCAGCTATCACCATACCAAATTTCATCAAAATCCCTCCAGTGGTTTTTCTGTGATGCGGTAACAGACAGACAGACAGACAGACAGACAAAAATTCTAAAAACTATAGATTCGGCCTCTGCATCGATAATAATGTCTATTTCAATAAGATTTTCCAAAAAATATTTAATGTACAGATTCGGCTTCGTTAGAATTTTATAATATGTGTAGATTACAATAGATTAAATTATATCATAAAATACAATCTTTAAGTGTGTCTGCCGCTGTTCGCTTAAATCCCATGATATTTTTTTTTATATACGAACATGACTTCGTACTTTTTAATAAAGATGTAGTCACAACAACAAAGGTAACTTAGATATTAATTAGTACTAAGAAAAAACAAAAGCTCAAACAAAAGGTATAGTGACAGAACGACGTAGTTACCCAACGATGCGATGAATCGTTAGTTGTTTAATATTCTTTTCTTACTTGCTTTCCGTATATTAGTGCGTGCATGCATGCGTGTGTGCACGTGTGCATGTGTGCGTGTATGCGTGCGTGCGTGCATGCGTGCGTGCGTGCGTGCGTGCGTGTGTGCGTGCATTCGTTTGCTTGTGCGTGTATGTGTATGTGTGTATGTGTGCAAGTAAGTGAATGAGTATGTTTAAATATAACTATTCCGAATGCTTTACAACAATCATGATCACGGGAGAGACTGTTTCTTATTTCTTCACAGAATAGAAACTGTTATAGTTTCAAGGATTTATATGAAATTCGAACTAAAGATACCCTTGACTTTATCAACGTACCAACACAATCGGAATCGCTAACAAAATCTAGTTAAATATACGTACACACAATACACAATATCTAGTACTGATATTGTGTGGAACACGACACGCAAACGATTTTCACATAGTCATTTTCTTTTGAAATCATAAAAAATAACATCATTAACTCTGACCTATAACTTTCAAGGCTTGCTAGAAAATATAACTCATTATTTATCGACAATTGCTGTAGAAAAATAGTATGAAATAGCACATATCATTATTTATTACTTAATGTCTACATTCTTGTACTATACAAGAATGACTTGAGTTTTTATATTAAATATTTTTTTATAATACTTTCTTAGATTTACGCGAATATTTGACATTTTAAATAAAACTATCTTTTCGGATTATTTCGCGGATTTATTTTGATTTTTGGTTCCCGACGTTTCGAATGCTTTACAGCAATCATGGTCACGGGAGAGACTAAGGTGTTAAACATCTCAAAGGCTTTATATACTTGTTACAGACAGTGCCTACCCACTATTCTATAAAAATGATTTCAAAAAATTCAAAAATGGCACAAAAGTACCTTACAATATTTGTTGATTCGAGTATACAACGCCTTTGAGATGTTTAACACCTTAGTCTCTCCCGTGACCATGATTGCTGTAAAGCAATCGAAACGTCGGGAACCAAAAATCAAAATAAATCCGCGAAATAATCGAAAACATAGTTTTATTTAAAATATTTTTTTATGAAAATCGATGAGTTTAATTTAATTTAACATCCTACTATCCTACTAATATTAAAAATGCGATAGTTTGTGAAGATGTATGGATGTATAGATGTATGGATGTTTGTTACTCTTTCACACAATAACTACTGAATGGATTTTAATGAAACTTTACAATAATATAGCTCATACATTAGAATAATATATAGGCTACTTTTTCACCCGGAAAAATGTACTGTTCCCGTGGGATAAATTTGTTTTTGCTTTTCTAATAATCTCCGAAACATGTCTGTTGTAATGTTTTTGAAAAAAAAAAGGATATTTTTTTATAAAAATCGTATTTCAGGGGTACATTTGCATGATATATGCATGAAATTGTACCGTTGTCAAAATATACTATTTATTATAACAAATTATAACAAAGTCGTCTTTAGAATCATTTTTCCGTAATAGAGAAACAAAATAACTAGTAGTTGAAAACTCATATTTTGTGATTGAAAAAGGTGGTTTTAAATATCTAAACCCCGTATACAATGATTTCCTATACAAATGTGTTCAGCCTTTTTTAACGTCCCACTGCTGGGCACGGGCTTCCCTTCTATAGGAGGAGAATCAGGCCATACTCCACCACGCTGGCCAAGTGCGGATTGGCGGACTTCACATGTCTTTCGAAAACTAGGTAGATTTTCCGAGACATACAGATTTCCTCACGGTGTTTTCCTTCACCGTAAGGCAAGTGGTAGTCATATTAGAAATGATTGGCACATGAAAATATCAGAAGTGCGAGACCCGGGATTTGAACCCGCTTCACTCGGTTTCCCAAGTTAGCGCGTTAGCACTGGGCTACCACTGCCTATACAAATAAAGTTATTAATTTATAATGTATCATATTAACAAAATTTATTTTCGATTAATCTGGTTCAGTTGTTTTATCGTGTAAATCTGTTAAAAAGTTCTTTGGGTTCTAAAGATACGAAATCCAAATTCTTGAATTCAATTCAATTCAAACTGAATTAGATCTGAAATAATGTATAGTTAAAATTTTACCATTGATCAATATTATAGTATAATAGTTCTCATATACTAGTACCATTTACGCTATGTTACAACCATAGGGTTGTAAGTATGAATAGCTAAAGAGTTTTTCATACCTAAACTTTATATATAACTAGCGACTCACCTTCGCTTCGCTCGGGTATGTCCTTGAGTAGATACGTTTTAACGATTAGTATTGGATAGATAGACTATATATATATATATATATATATATATATATATATATATATATATATATATATATATATATACCTATATATAGATAAGTATAATTTAAGTTTTATATCCCTCACCTGGGACAGACAGACAAATAGATAGACACATAAATAGATAGATAGACAGACAGACAGACAGACAAGGTCACTTTCGCAATTATAATATTAGTATGGATTTAAGACAATATACACTATTTAAGACAAACACAACAACGCGGATTCGGAAATGTTAATCTATTTAGATTCAATTACAGTTTGGTTAGTAACTTAATCTTTAATTTGTTATTCTACACAGCCCTAGGATTCACAGTGCTTACACGAGTCTAATCTATGTAGTCTATATACATACATGTACATTGTACAATGTACACATACTAACGAGTAATAATATCGTAACTAGCGACTTACCCCTTTCTTCGCTCGGGTGCGTCCCTATTCGCCCAACAGAAACATACATATTACTCCAGGTCATAGCCTATCTTTGTTCTAAAATTCATCCAAACATGTCCAGCCAGCTCAAATAGTTCAGCTTAAATCAGTAACAATCATACACACAAATTTTAATATTTATAGACAAATAACTACGTACTCCATTCATATTAGCGTACACTTGTATAACATTTAAACAATTTGTAGGGTTATACCATAGACTATAGAATTATATAGACAGCCACAAAAAATATCAAAGTCAAAAATAGTAGCGTGATTTTGCTGTTCTTAATTTTGGTATACATACATATGGTTTACTTATTTTAAAGAATAAGGGAACTTTTATAAGGAATTTAAACGTTAGTTTACGTTTCTTGAGAAGAAAATATGATTAATAAAAATATTGGTGTTATAAGTTTGACGCCGATGTCTGTCTGTCTGTGTGTGTGTGTGTCTGTGGCATCGTAGCTCTCAAACGGGTGGACCGATTTCGATGCGGTTTTTTTCATTTGAAAGCCAGTTTCCTTACGGTGATTCTTAGCTATGTTTGGTTAATATCGGTTCAGCAGTGTAAGAGTGCTCTTTTCCAAAATGATGTAAGGCATTTTGTGCATTGGCATTAAGTGCTTCACGCTTGCCAGTGTAATCGTTAAATGACAATTAATTGATAACTTCGACCTGATGCTGCAACCAAAATGGTCTCCAGAAAACCCAACTCTTCGAAAACCCACAGCAGACATATCGTATTTTTTGGGTTCAATAATTAGTTTCAATGAGTAGGTACCTTAAAGGTTATTGCGTAGGGGTTTTTATTAATTTTAAATTAATTTTTTTTTAAGCATTAGTCTTCCCTCGAAATAAAGATAGCATAATATTAGCCCATTTAGTATTTTTTTTCTTTATTATAACATAATCCACTAGCTATTTTTATTTATTTACATTTTACTTATCACTGCAATGAATTTTCTTTTATCAGTTATATTCTGTTTTCTAACATTATTGTTTGGCATCTTGTTTAATTCTGAGACACTTTCACTTTTACGACACGTTTGGCTCAGTTTGTAGTGACCCTACTTGCTGTGCCAACGGTCGCGGGTTCGAGTCCCGCTGGGGGCATCCATTTGTGTGATAAGCACGAATGTTTATGCTCCAGTCATGGGTGTTTATATTTATAATATGTATGTATATAAAGTTATAAATGTATAGTGTATCAACTATCTGGTATCTATAACACAAACCTCGTAGCTTACCATGAAACTAGATGGTGCTGTGTGCTAATATCCCACCATATTTATTTATTTATTTATTTATGACACTGTCTATATTAATCTTTAGTCCGAAGATTACACATACATATGTACATACAGACCTACACTTTTTATATTATCCAATAGATACATATATCAAGTGTTTCCGTGCATTACAAAATAGTTTAATAATTTGCACTGTAATTTCGTATCTTGTCACGCTACTGTACGATGATATCAACAGATAGTATATCGCATGACTGAAGCTTTAAGTACGAGCTTATTGTCCACGTGGTGCATATGAGCTTTAGTAAACAAAGCAAACTTGTGTAATTATACTGGGAAAATGTATGATATAAAAATGGTTATACTATCACGCATTGACGACACGTTTGGCTCAGTGTGTAGTGACCCAACTTCCTGTGTCAGCAGTCGCGAATTCGAGTCCCGCTAGGGGACATTTGTGTGATGAGCACGAATGTTTGTACTCCAATCATGGGTGTTTATATTTATAAGTATCAATTATCTGGTATCCATAACACAAGCCTCGTAGCTTACCATGGAACTAGATGGTGTTGTGTGTTACTGTCCCAACATATTCATATTTATCATGCACCTAAGTATAGATATCTATATATGAGATAACACACATAAAATATTATACTGAACGTCTCTATTTATATATATATATATATATATATATATATATCTTTACATATATTTTAAACTAGCACAAACCGCGGCTTCGCTCGCACTAAAAATTACAAAACAAACTCTAAAAAGGTAGGTTTCATAGAAATTTTCATCCCCTATTTTACTCCTTTAAGGGATGAATTTCGAAAAATGCTAAAACATGTATTTATTTAATTGTATTGAATAGCATTAATACCAAGTTTCAAGTAATGCTGATCATAAATATTTTTTTGGGCTGTGTTATAACGTATTTTCCCGTGGGAATGAGATAATCTTCCGCTGTCAAAAGTGGCCTATTTCACTCTCCAGCCCTCCAACTATCTCCACATAAATAAAAATCACGCCAATTCGTCACTCTATTTCTACGTGAAAGAAGGACAAACAAACACACTTTCCCATTTATAACATTAATATTTATTTGTCTTTGATTTTAATGAGAAATGTTAAACTCCACTTTTCTCCCTTTTGAACTGAAGCTCGAATAATCATTATATTTTTGTCTGTCTGCTTTTTTATAATTAGATATATCCGGAACATCTTCACAGATTTTATCTCACAGCAATATACAAGTTCAAATCTATTTTTTTTTATTTATTGGAAATAGGTCCAGTGGGCTTCACATGATATCAAAAAGGATAGGAAATAAAGCATTGCTATATTATTTTAACTCTTGTTTGGGTTTCTACTCTATCAGAAACATATCTCAATATGAATTCTTCAAATATTAGTAATACGGCTCAGCACTTTTCCTATTTGGTATGAGTATATAATAACTATTAGTCTAGTGGTTAGCAAGTACGACGTAATTTATGAGGTCCTTTGTTCATGTCCCAGACATGATAAATGTAGTTAAGAAATTTTTAAACCCAAAGTTGGAAGTTAGGAGCACTTCAAAGATCTTGTAAAACCATCAATCCTGCCTGATCTCTCCCTGGTCATATAACAAAATCATGAAATCACTGCAAATTTTAAAAGTGAAAGGACGGAGAGTGTCAGTACAAATAGGGGCTTACTATACCAACACAAGTATACTTTATCTACTTCAATATGTACAGTGTACACACTGCCATATGGCCCTAAGTCCCGCCCAATGCAATTTGCCACCGTGGTTAAAAATCGTTTGGAAGAATATTATCATTATTAAACTAGCGACTCACCCTCGCTCAGCTTGGGTTCGTCCCTAGTTACATTTTCACGCTTAGCTCAGAGATGAGATATTTTCCCGCGGTAAAAAGTATCCTATATGTTGACCTGGATAGCCAGCTATCACCATATCAAATTTCATCAAAATCCCTCCAGTGGTTTTTCTGTGATGCGGTAACAAATAGACAGACAGACAAAACTTCTAAAAACTATAGATTCGGCCCCTGTATCAATAATAATGTCTTATTTCAATAAGATTTTCCAAAAAATATTTAATTTACAGATTCGGCTTAGTTACAATTTTATTACATGTATAGATTTAGGAGCTGATTTTTCAATTATCAGAAATAATGTAATAATGTCCTCCTGACCGATTCCGGCCACGGCGGCCAATCTCAATGAGACTAGCCAACTGCGCAGGAGATATTATAGTGCACAAATGTACGCGCAGACACAAGTGCACTCTCTATTCCTGTCACTCTCATACTCCGGTGGGACGACTATTCGACACGACCGGTGAGAGTTAAGGCGCAGGACCGACGGCTTTACGTGCTCTCCGAGGCACGGGGGTGAAACACCGCCAACTTCCCAACTCCGGCTGTTACTGAGGCTTACTATACAGAAAGACTCAATAACTAAACTTGGCCCGACCCGGGACTCGAACCCAGGACCTCAGGATGTGCAGCCGTACATGCTAGCCACTACACCACCGAGGCAGTTCCAGAACAGAAATAATGTATTGGTACGATAAAAAGTAACATAAACCTAATAAATCTTATCTTTAAATAAATCAATAAAATAGTTCATTTGTTTCACTTTTACATTCTAGCGGATTATAATTCTGTAATTACGAATTTATGAATAATATCCTAAGAACAAATAAGTATATTTAAGCACATGAGCACCGGGAGGGCAGTGCAAGGGGGTGCAATTGCACCCCTATGTCATCGACGAAAGTAGGTATATAGAAAAAGTTAAAGAAATAAAATTACATTAGTAAAATCCCTGTTTAAATTTAAATATTACTTAGTAGTTTAATGTGAATAATCAATAAGCACATGAAAACCCCCTGGAAATAATTCTGCCGCTGCCCAAACAAACATAAATTATAACTTAATATATGTTTATATATCTAATATAAAAAAATGCTTACAGATCCCTATAAAGCATCAAAAGTGCAGTGCAACGAGTCCATAACCCTGTCGCACACCCATCCACACGCAACCATATCGAGCCCGGGCTTTCCTCGCCCCTACCCGGACGATGTGAACTGCGTCACAGAAGTACGAGCCCCCCCGGCGCACACCATACGTCTTCACTTCGAAGAGCTACTAACAGAACATGAACCGCAGTAAGTATTTTTTTAATCTATTTAATCTATATTACTATTTCGCAACTTTGGTTTACGCTAGACCAAGTAGACAAGACTAGACAAAATTATCTATATATTAATACGTGAAGCAAAAACTTTGTACCCCTTTTTACGAGGAGTATGAAGTTTCCCACACTTATGGTTTATATGGAGAAGGAGTGCAGAATGCTAATATATTTTTTTTAAATTATGCATAAAAAATACATTAAATCAATAAAAAAAACATTACACACACTACCATGTATTTGACACACACACGCATATATACTCTTTTGTTTATTGTTAAAGTCTGTGGTCAAATTGAGAATAGATTAATATTGTAATATACGCAAGACAATAAATATATAACTTAATGAATTATGGTTGATTTTCAACCACGCGGCGATCACTAGTATGATTAAATACTTCTTTTTAAGAATAAGAAATAAATTTAAATTACTTATATACTTAATTATAGTATAGCAATATATGAAATATCTGTACCCCGTATACAATGATTTCCTATACAAATGTGTTCAGCCCTTTTTAACGTCCCACTGCTGGGCACGGGTCTCCCTTCAATACGAAGGGATCAGACTATAGTCCACCACGCTGGCCAAGTGCAATTTGACGGACTTCACTTGTCTTTCGAAAACTCGCTAGGTTCTCTTAGACATACAGGTTTCCTCGTGATATTTTTCAAATGTACCCTTTATCTATACTAATATTATAAAGAGGCAGAGTTTGTTAGTTTGTTTGTTTGAACGCGCTAATCTCAGAAACTACTAATCCGATTTGATTATTTTTTTTCGCATTAGATAGCCCGTTTATCGAGGAAGGCTGTAGGCTACATATCCCGAAAAAATATACGGTTCCCATGGGATAGATTTGTTTTTGTCTAGAAACAAACCTGAAGCGAAGCGAGGGTGAGTCGCTAGTCATTACTGTAAAGAGAAAGTGAGGAATATCTTGTTAGGAAAATATAACATGTTTACTAAAATTAATTAAATCCTGAACAAAGTTAATAAACTATTCATGAACTTAATAAACTAACATTCAGTTCGCAAACAAATTATCTGCATGTCAAAGTTGAAGGGACAATGGCTTACAGAGGGCCGCACGTGCAACAGCCACTCAAAGGGATTTGTAGGTCATGCGACTGAATTAAATTCATGTCATATTAAAGCACTAAATTCTAATTTTGCTGGCTTTCGTATTTTTGTAACAAAAGTAGGTATATCCGATAGGAACTATTAGATGCATAAATCTAGATTAAAGTTGGTATACAGTAGCATTTTATGCATAATCATAATAAAATTGACGGCACGTTTGGCTCAGTTTGTAGTGACCCTACTTTCTGTGCCAGCGGTCGCGGGTTCGAGTCCCGCTGGGGGCATTCATTTGTGTGATGAGCACGAATGTTTGTACTCCAGTCATGAGTGTTTATATTTATAATATGTATGTATTTAAAGTTATATATGTATAGTGTATCAACTACCTGGTATCCATAACACAAGCCTCGTAGCTTACCATGGAACTAGATGGTGCTGTGTGTTAACGGCCCAACATATTTATTTTATTTATTTAATCTCGTCAACAGACAATACAAGATATTACACGTTTATCTAAATATATGAAGAAAACTAGCAGTCTCGTTGTCTGAGTGGTGGATCCAAATGTCCTGGGTTCAAATCTCGAGTCGGGACAATTACTACTTGGTTTTTCTGTCATGAAGTATTTAGAAATAAGCCGGAGTTACTGGTAATTAATTTATTGATTATGGCAGCCTGAACCCATTCAGGTCAGTTTCCATATGAAATAAAAGAATATACACAGACTTAAACCAGTCATAACATTGTCTAACTACTTGTGGCATTATTTTATTCTATCATTACAAAAATAAATTTTCGCAATAAAATTATGTATACATTAAGTTGCTCCCTCGTATACGAAACACTTTACAATTTAAATGCAGCAATTAAGGAACAAAGATTTGAAGTTGAAACAATGTTATAAATTAGCTTATTCAAATCAACATTAGGAGGAATTAAAATTCATTCCATTATATTAACATAAAGTTTTTTTACCAGACTAACTTATAAAGGAAGTAATTTAAAAAAAACCAAACAAGTGTGCGTTATTCGACGACGATGACGACGCGTGTGGATCAGTTTGTAGTGACCCTACTTGCTGTGCCAGCAGTCGCGGGTTCGAGTCCCGCGGGCATTCATTTGCGTGATGAGCACGAATGTTTGTACTTCAGTCATGGGTGTTTTCATTTATACATGTATGTATTTAATGTTATATATGTGTAGTGTATCAACTATCTGGTATCCATAACACAGGCCATGTACCTTACCATGGAACTAGACGGTGCTGTGTGTTAATGTCCTAACATATTTATTTATTAATTATTTATTCTCACAGCGAAGGTACTAGAGGGTTTCAATACAAAGTACATATGTATTTTGCTTTGGTACCCTCCATATACGAGTCTAACTCGCACTTGTTTTGTTTTATATCTTTATGGATTAAATTTTAATGAAATCATGACCGTATTCAGAGTAAAATATATGTATGTATGATCAACATAAACAGGTATCGATGTCACTACTTTATAATATGACTAGCGACTTACCCTTGCTCCGCTCGAGTTCGTCCCTAGGTACGTTATAATTTTTATGAGCTCTAATTATTTTTCTAAAATAAAAGTTGCCTAAGTTACTGCTTATAGTATCAGTTATCTGCCAGTGAAAATCCCATTACAAATGATCCAGCCGTTTCGGAGATTAGCCGGAACAAACAGACAGACAGACAAACAGACAGACAGATAAAAATTTTAAAACTTGTGTTTTTCTTATAAGTACCGTATATAATTCCATATGCATTTAATATAAAGCTGTTATTTTGACATTACAAACAGACACTTCAATTTAATTTATCTGTATAGATTTGACAACATGACATATTTTGGCACTCCATTCAAATTATCTCCATAAAATTAGAATCGATACATATGTATAATATGAAGTGGATACAAAAAACACGAAGCAATCTTTAAATCTTTCATAACAATGTAACTTATAATGCGGCATGACATTATGTTAATACAAAACATAAGCCAAGTGGTAGAAATATTATAATGTACAAGGAGCTAGCGTGACCATAATGTTATAGAGAGAAAAAACTATGGTTTTTTATTTTTGGAATTATACTTATATTAATACTAGCAGATCCCGCGGCTTCGCTCGCGATCAAACTACGAAAAATACGAAATTTCATGCAAATATGTCCAAGGAATAAAAAGTTTCATACAAACTTTTATCCCTTATTTCACCCCCTTTGGGGTTGAAGTTTGAAAAATCCTTCCTTAGAGTATTCCTTCGTCATATGAGAAATACGTGTGTGAAATTTCAATTTAGTTATAAATAGTTGATACGTCAGTCAATCACTTTTGCCTTTTATATATACATATATATATACATATATATATATATATATATATATATATATATATATATGTATATATATATATATATATATATATATATAGATTTGAGTCAAATATGACTCGCTTATATACTCGTATATTTTTACAAGAATATCAATAAATTGTTTATTTTTTTCTCAAGCCATGCTTCTACTTCTTTTTCTTCTTGTTCACATTACTTGAAGTCTTGAATTTGCACAACGTGTTTTCCTCCATTTTGTTTCTCTATTCTCGACATATCTTTTAAAAACCTGTTATTTTTAACTAAACCGCTTAGTTTATTAAAAACTGTAAGTGCTTACCAAATAACTTATACATTTTACTATTAAATAATCAATACGATTGTATTATCTATACATATCATAAAATTCCGAGTCGAATCTGTACATTAAATGTTTTTTTGGAAAACCTTTTTGAAATAGTCATTAATATCGATACGGAGGCCGAATCTATAGTTTTTTGTCTGTATTGGAACTACTCTATATATGATCTGTGATTGGAACGCATTACGAGAAAACAACAGGATAGATTTAGATAAAATTTGGTATGATGACAGCTAGTTATCCGGGTCAACATATAGGATACTTTTTACGGCGGGAAAGTATCTCATTTCTGAGAAATCTATACGAGTATTAACAGTTAAAAGGTACCAAGGGGCGAACCCGAACGGAGCGAAGGCGAGGCGAAGTTTTAAATAAAAACGTATAGTGAAAAGAAAATCTGATTATTTATAGTAAATGAAAACTACCGATCAGTTATTTTTTTTAATTTTTAGTGCTTTTTTTGAAGTCGGTTTTTATTTTTCCCTTTTTAGTGTAGACATAATAGTAATAGCAAAGTATGAAGACTGACAAACTAAAATTCGGGTCTAAAATTCGATTTTTACGTATTGGGCTTGTCAAATCAAACAAAATGAAAACTACTGGGCCAAACTATGTTAAATTTTTATGAGACCAAATGGCAACTATTCCGCATCAAACAAAAGAAGATTCACGTAAATCGGATCATAAATCTCAGCGTAATCGGTGTACATACATAAAAAAATCCAATCGTATTGAGAACCTCCTCCTTTTTGAAGTCGGTTAAAAATATATTAATAACTTCGTTGCTTCCGCTACCAAGTCAAGTTTTATTTTTCTTTCGTAGCATAAACCCACATATCTTTATTTCATCAAAGAAAATCGGTTAACAAACAGAGGAGGAAAAGGAACTGAACTTTTTGTGTTTGCCTACTTGTACAGATTTTGTATCATTCGGCAACGGTTGGTCGAATTTTAATGTGGATTTCTTGCTTTATACCTGCGTAGTGAAATAAAGTCTGAATAAATATAAATAAATAAATATGTTGGGACATTAACACACAGCACCATCTAGTTCCATGATAAGCTACGAGGCTTGTGTTATAGATACCAGATAGTAGATACACTACACATATATAGCTATAAATACAGGCATATTATAAATATAAACACCCATGACTGGAGTACAAACATTCGTGCTCATCATACAAATCAATGCCCCCAGCGGGACTCGAACCCACGACCACTGGCACAGCAAGTAGGGACACTACAAACTATTTAGCTATTTTCAATCGGTCGAATAGTATGCCTTTGCACCTGAGCTCAAACTGTATCATACAGCTTAAGCTCATTATATGAACGGCTAAAGAAACACTCATGTAGTAGGCTAATCGATACAATTTTGCCTCAAGCAGTAATCTAATCTACGACCTGTCATTTACACACCACAACATTAGTTTTCGCTAGTAATTAAAGTAAATTATAGTAACTAAAATATTCAGTGATGTTACAAACAGCAATTCAAATATTTTCAAGCACGTTTCGACTAATGAAGTAATTCGAATGCACTAACAATCCATGTAAATGGAACAAACAATTTTGTGCTTTATATTACATGAATAAGCGTTATTATTCAACGAACAACACAGTATTGGGAGTATACATATTCATAGCTTTAAATTAGCTGCATTTTACAAAATATCAGCGGACGTTGCATTTAATATAAAATTTATGAATATACTCTACGTATACAGGATCATTTTTAATTTACTGAAGACCTTATGGGAATATACTATTTAGATCACAACAACAACATTACAGATGATAACAACAAAAAAAATATTTCTTAAATTTTACAAAACTAAAAATATTTTTTTTTTGCACCTGCTAAACGGTAATAGTCCAGCATTAGCAAAAGAAAGCGTGTGGCTGGTGGAGTGGGAGAGATGGAGGGGTGCAGGAGGCGGCGCTTACTCATTTGAACTTGACCAGATGCTAGGACTATTGCCGTTTAGAAGATGCAATAAAAATATTTTTATTTTTGTATGAAAATATAAATTTAAGTTTTTTTTTTTTTGGTTACAGATGTTGTTGTTATGATCTAAATAGTATATTCCCAAAAGGTTTTCAGTAAATTAAAAATGACTCTGTATAGTCTCCTTTATAAATACCTACTAGAATTTGCCTTACGTTTCATTTCTCATAATCTATAGCATCAAGTTATCTAATTTAGACAAAATTCTAAAATCGTTATCGCTTAGAAAAGATTAAGAAATATGTGGAAATATTTTTTAGGGTTCCGTATCCGAAGGGTGTGAACGGAACCCTATTACTATACCTTCGCTGTCCATCCGTCCGTCTGTCACAGGGCTGTATCTCATGAACGGTAATAGGTAGAGAGTTGAAATTTTCACAGAGTATGTATTTCTATTGCCGCTATAACAAATAATAAAAATAAATGAAAAAAGAAGTAACATTTTTTTAACGTTCGTAATCGATCATCGAAGTTAATATTACATATAAAGAGTAAAAGTCATATTAATAAAAAGTACATGTACGATGGTACGGAACACTTCTTGTGCAAATTCAACTCGCACTTGACCGTTTTTTTATAAAATTTTATATGTTTTGTCTTTGAATATTCATCTACAGATTTTTGTGGGACCTATAAATACCGATATTAATAATATTAATCTATACTAATATTAATATTATATAGCTGAAGAGTATGTTTGTTTGTTTGGTTGAACGCGCTAATCTCCGGAACTACTAATCCGATTTGAAAAATTCTTTTTGCATTAGATAGATAGTTAACTGAGAAAAGCGATAGGCTATATATCATCCCGGAAAAATGTACGGTTCCCGTGGGATGGATTTGTTTTTGTCTAGAGACGAACCCGAAGCGAAGCGAGGGTGAGTCGCTAGTAGAAAATAATATTATACTATCAAATCGCTGTCTCTCATGACTTAGCCACGGGATTGATAAAACCCACTAACAATTGGAGTACAAATGACATGATTTGATGGAAATATACAAATGAATTATACGCGAGGACGTGACTGGTTCACCGCGGTACATTAGTCGACCATAGATTACATTTATATTTAAGCAAGCTGTTACGGAAATGTTTGTTAAAGCTGAATCTATACTAATATTATAAAGCTGAAGAGTTTGTTTGTTTGTTTGTTTGTTGGTTTGGTTGAACGCGCTAATCTCAGAAACTACTAATCCGATTTGAAAAATTCGGTAGACCATTAACTGAGAAAGGCTATAGGCTATATATCATCCCGAAAAAATGTACGGTTCCCGTGGGATAGATTTGTTTTTGTCTAGGGACGAACCCGAAGCGAAGCGAGGGTGAGTCGCTAGTTTTGTATAAAAGCCAGTTGATTAAATACGAAATACTAGAAATTTACTTCACTAGTCACTATGTATCTAACGGTAGACTATATGTTATTCCAGATCATAATCTATTTCTATATTAAATTTCATCTACTCCGCCCAGCCGTTTCAAAGTGAAGGAATGACGAATATACAAAAACGCACATACAAATTTTCACATTTTCTAATACTCTAACTTAAATGCGTATTTTTTTTTATAACCACAATATTGCCCGATTAATTGTATGATTTTCTGTTCTCTTCTTAGCTTAATACTATACCAGCGACTCACCCTCACTCCACTCGGGTTCGTCCCTAGTTACGTCTCATCGTTTAGTATAGATTTCTCAGAGATGAGATATTTTCCTGCAGTAAAAAGTATCATATATGTTGACGCAAATAACCAGATATGGTCATACCAAATTTCATCAAAATCAGTCTAGTGGTTTCCTAGTGATGCGGTCACAGACAAAAATTCTAAAAACTATAGATTCGGCCTTTGTATCGATAATAATGACTATTTTAATAAGATTTTCCAAAAAATAATTTTATAATATATATATATATATATATATATATATATATATATATATATGTGTGTGTGTGTGTGATATAGATTTTAGTATCTAGTATAATGACGTACAGTATTCTCTAAAAGAATCAACACGTGTCCTTAAAGTTCCTTTAAAGTTAAGACTGATAAAAAGCGAAGTAGTAGAGAAAAAGAACAAATCCATTTTTTTTTTGAATTTTTTTGTTTCTATATCTGTCTCTTTGTCTGTTTGTACGGGCTAATCTTCGTAACTGTTGGACCGATTTAAATAAAATTTTGCATGCTGGTACCTTATATCCCCGGTCACCATCTTAAGTAATTTTCATTTTAGAAAATTAAAGAGTTCCCGTGGGATAGTTAAATAACTATAGTAACTTATATAGCTTAGTACATAAAAACTACTGATTGGATTTTAATAAAAGTTTACAAAAATATACTTCATACATCAAAATAACAAATAGGCTACTTTTCATCCCGAAAAAATGTACGGTTCCCGTGGGATAGATTTGTTTTTGTTTATCTAGAGGCGAACCAGAGCAAAGCGAGGGTGAGCCGCTAGTTAATGAATAATTGACAAGTACTAGTACTAATAGATAAAGCTTAGTTAGTTTGTTTGTTTATTTGAATGCGCTAATCTCTGTATTATAGCCTATTTGTTTCGTTACGGAAGGTTTAAAGGCGGAAGGTAGATGCGAAAAGATGCGTGGAATGTTCATACATTCCACTACAACCTACGAACTACAAGAGCGGAGAAATTCTATAAAATTACAGGTGAAGCCACATGAAAACGCTAGTTCTGTAATAAACCTGTAAAGTCATGTTAAAATTTGCAGAAGACATGCTTTATTTTTACGCCCGCCACTCGCCAATCCGACTAGAAACTCGCTTTTTGATGTTAAAAGCTTCGAAGATAAAGACAGACTCGTTTATCAGTCCGTCAAGATGCTTGTCTCCGGATTTTGTTACAAATAAATGGCTTTAGGGCAATAAATAATCTGTGAAGGGGAGTTAAGTTAGAACAAATGAAATTCTAGTGTTCTTTGGCTATCTTTGATGTTTTTATAGGTAAGTTAAAGAGGAAAATATGTATATAAAAAAAATATCGATTTCAGAATCGCTTAAAAGTTGTTATTTTACTTTTAGAAATACCATCCACTATTTTGAGAGTTAATATTTAATTTATTATATTAGTCTTCATTATATATTATATATATTATACTTTTTGGATCAGACGGAGATGGCGGGATGAATTAGACTCCTTCCAAAGAGAGTGGCTTATTATGGCGAAAGATAGGGAGTAATGGAGGGAGAGTAGGGAGGCCTTTGCCCTGCAGTGGGACACTACAGGCTTATAATAATAATATTAATATATGTATACTAGCAACTCACCTTCGCTTCGCTCGGGTTCGTCCCTAGTTACGTTTTAACATTTAGCTCAGAGATTAAATATTTTCCCGCAGTAAAAAGTATCCTATATGTTGACCCGGATAACCAGCTATCATCATACCAAATTTCATCAAAATCTGTCCAGTGGTTTTCCCGTGATGCGGTAACAGACAGACAGACAGACAGACAGACAGACAGACAGACAGACAGACAGACAGACAGACAGACAAAAATTCTAAAAACTATAGATTTGGCTTCTGTATCGATAATAAAGTCTATTTCAATAAGATTTTCCAAAAAATATTTAATGTACAGATTCGGCTTCGTTAGAATTTTATAATATGTATAGATTAAACATTAACTTTAGTTTTAAGACCGCCGACATAAGTTTGTGTTTGTTTGGACTTATCTCAGAAACTATTGTACGGTTTTTGCTACAACTTTCACTAATAGAAAGAGAGAGTATCTAAGAAATTTCTAGACTATAATTTATGAAAATTATGTAAATGAACTACCAGTAAGATGATATTTATGAATTAAGTCGGAAAATTTTATGTCTTCTAGGGGCGCACTCGGGTGCGCGAAGCGAGACTAAGTCCCAGTGACTTAGAATAAAGAAATAATTATAAAATACTGAAAAACAATAACAGATCTATCCTACGGGAACCGTATAGTTTTCCAAAATAAAAAGTTACCTATGTGCTATTCTAG
This sequence comes from Fabriciana adippe, assembly GCA_905404265.1. Classification (NCBI taxonomy): domain Eukaryota; kingdom Metazoa; phylum Arthropoda; class Insecta; order Lepidoptera; family Nymphalidae; genus Fabriciana; species Fabriciana adippe. Next base: position 1,719,227 of record FR989997.1, on the reverse strand, counting down.
ACTATAATCTATCTCTGTGCCAAATTTCATCTAGATCCGTTCAGCCGTGATTGAGTAACAAACATCCATCCAAACCTTCGCATCTATACTAATCTATACTAAAATTATAAAGCTGAAGAGTTTGTTTGATTGTTTGTTTGTTTGTTTGGTTGAACGCGCTAATCTCAGGAACTACTGGATGGAATTGAAAAATTCTTTTTGTGTTGGATAATCCATTTATCCATGAAGGCTTTAGGCTATATATCATCCCGGAAAAATGTACGGTTCCCGTGGGATAGAGTTGTTTTTGTCTAGAGACGAACCCGAAGCGAAGCGAGGGTGAGTCGCTAGTAATCTATACTAATATTATAAAGCTGAAGAGTTTGTTTGTTTGTTTGTTTGGTTGAACGCGCTAATCTCAGGAACTACAGATCCGATTTGAAAAAATCTTTTTACATTATATAGCCCGTTAACTGAGGAAGGCTATAGGCTATATATCATCCCGGAAAAATGTACGATTTCCGTGGGATAGATTTGTTTTTGTCTAGGGACGAACCCGAAGCGAAGCGAGGGTGCGTCGCTAGTTTATAATATTAATGGGACGCATTATCAATTAAGATACGAATAAATCTACGTTAAATAATTGTAAATTATATAATTTCAGTCAATATTCAATCATTATGATGCAAAATTTCCCAACGAAATTGGTATAACTACGTAGCACTTACGTAGCAAAACGTGTGCCGACGTAGTTCGTAGCACGTAGCTCGCTAAGATTGCTTTAAACACTCGTTATAACCTTTTAAGTTTGCTCTTAATCTATAATTAATAATTTTATTCATATTTTTGTAAAAAAATCACCAACGTTAAACTCGTCTTAAGTTTATATTACTTGAGGTGTTTATTTCAGGAACATATTTTAGGATTAATTAAAGCAAATAAAATTGAAGTATCTGTTTGTAATGTCAAAGTAACTACTTTTTACTAAATGCATATTAAAGTATATACGGTACATATAAGAAAAACACAATTTTTAATTTTTTGACTGTCTGTCTGTTTGTTCCGGCTAATCTCCGAAACGTCTGAACCGATTTTCACAGGACTTTCACTGGCAGAAAGCTGATGTTATAAGGAGTAACTTAGGCTACTTTAATTTTAGAAAAATAATTAGGGTTCCGCTTAAAAAAATGAAAACGTGTCAAAAGACAAACCCGGACGAAGCAAGGGTGAGTCGCTCGTGATAAATAAAATCACTCAATTCAATTTTAATTAGTAGATTAAATTAAAAACATATCGCCCAACTTCACTCAATTCTACGCGCTTTCTTCACACGAAACTTTCTGTAACAAGAAAAGCTCAGGTTATACTGCAAGCACAAGACTCTCCGCTAAAAAGCTCTAATGTTATGCGACACGTGACCATATTATGTTCGTTCTTTTCTTCTCATTTTCTTTGTTATATAAAACCAACGATTTAACTTAATTTTATATAATACTTTCTTAGATTTACGCGAATATTTGACATTTTAAATAAAACTATCTCTTTGGATTTTTTCGCGGATTTATTTTGGTTTTTGGTTTCCGACGTTTCGAATGCTTTACAGCAATCATGGTCACGGGGGAGACTAAGGTGTTAGATGTCTCAAAGGTATTATACAGTTATTACAGACAGCCTACTATTAATATTATTAATTTTATACTTATGTACTATGTACTCAAATATTATGCCCTTGCTTTTGTCCCCGACTTCGTTCACGTAATATCTAGAGCGATGAGCAAAGATAGTGTATGCCCATTCCCAGGATGCAATCTATTATCAATTTTATTGAAATCTGTAAATCGGTTTAAATGTGATAAAGTAACAAATGATAGCATCACTTATATTATTAGCATTTATAATAATTATATGGATTTACTTTTTATTATACTCGTATAGGTTAAGGTTCGATTAAAATCCATCAAGGGCTATAAAATACCGTTTCGCTGAGAAGAGTCATAAAAACTCAACATTATTCTCTCCCTCTTTAAAATTTTTAAGTTACAACATTTATCAACTCTCTAATATATAATAAAGCTATGTTATATTGTCGTGTTCTTGAAAAAAAATATTAATCCATCTTCTATTCACTTATTATGCATATTTTTAATCTATCATCTATATATTTTGTTTAAGATTTACTACTAATTTTGGAGTAAGTGAGTCTCATGTCCTCTAGTGACTCAAAATGTCTCACTCTTTCAATTGGAAATTGCGTTTCTTCACGCACTAATCGTACCTATATAATTATCTCCACTCTGTCCACTGTCTTTAATTATATATACGTATGTACATATATCTAACTATTTGTATTTTTTAAATTTTGAAAATTTAATTAAAACTTTCTCAGAAAGCACTACTGTAGTGTAGTAATTACTTGCACACGAAAGTTGTTACGCTCGGTGAGAGCTTGTCATGCAGATATAGTGTATTTGAAAATCAATAGAGAAAATTTTTTAGTATACATTTCTATTCCTATTCATTACGTTCAAATTTATTTGATATATTTGATTTCATATCATTCCAGTTTGTTATATTGAAGGGTTTCGTAAAAGGTTCCAAAGGGTCCCTATTACTAAGACTTCGCTGTCCGTCCGTCTGTCTGCCCGTCTCTGTCTGTCCGTCTGTCACCAGGCTGTATCTCATGAACCGTGATAGTTAGTTGAAATTTTTACAGATGATGTATTTCTGTTGCCGCTATAACAACAAATACTAAAACACAGAATAAAATAAATATTTAAGGGGGCTCCCATACAACAAACGTGATTTTTTGCCCGTTTTTACTCGATATTGATAACGGCAACAGGTAGACGCTTGAAATATTCACAGAAAATTTAGTTATATATTCACTTTAAAAATAAATAATCCAATTAAAATAAAACAAATACTTAAAGGGGGCTCCCGTATAACAGACATGATTTTTTGCCGTTTTTATAGATAATTGTTCGGACTCCGACTTCGTGCGGGAGTCCGACTCGCACTTGGCTGGTTTTTAATCACTACATATTATAAAATATAGTCCCCCACCGCGTCTGTCTGTTTGAACGCGATAAACTCAAAAAATATCGAATGCATTTTCATACGGTTTTTACCAATAGATGAAGGTTTAGGCATAAAATTCATTAAGGTTTTGTGTACATTGACTGAAATATGACAATGATTGTTGAAGTTGTCGGAAAAAATCATGCCGACTGGGAGCTTTATTGGCGTGTGCCGCGTAAACTAATAAAGTTATATAAAAACAACGGAGGTTATATAAAAATAAAGGATTATTCCTCATAAAAACATCTATTGAACGCTCTATGCACGTACCTAGAAACTCACCCGAGCGAAACAAGGGTAAGTCACAAGTTATTTTAAAAAATTTAATCTTAACTTTACATACTATGTATTAATAAAATACGTATATTTTATACCTACATATATTTAATAATATGTTTTTTATCCTTTTCTAAGACATTATAAGAGATATATTTCGGATATAGCGGTTATATTTTTTTATTTATAACTGTTCCTCTATTTGTATGAACGTCGTTAGGAAATCACCTTAAACCAAGAAAACATTTTGACCTACTTAAAAAGCTTATAATTTGAATTCATAATTTTTTTAAATAAATAGATTTTAGCTCACGTTATGGTATCTACCATACAATATAATTTCAAGAATAATTCAACAACACCGAGTTATAAATTACTTTTTAATTGCTTTATAAGCCCTATTTGGTTGTGTACCTTTTAATTTACTGTTTGTAAAATTTTCTGACTTATTTACTTACTCAAAAACGTTTTAATCCTTGTATAAGTCACATTATTTGTGTTTGCGATTGAAATAATATTTCAAATTGATATTATTATAATTAAACTAGCAGAACTCGCGGCTTCACTTGTGACCAAACTACAAAAATACAAAATTTCATGCAAATATGTCCAAGGAATAAAAAGTTTCATACAAACTTTTATACCCTATTTCACCCCCTTGAGGGTTTAATTTTGAAAAATCCTTCTCTAGTGGATGCCTTTGTCATATGAGGAATACATGTGCGTAATATCAATTTTTTTTTGCCTTAAGGGTTTGGCCTGTGCGTTCATACATCAGTCAATCACCTTTACCTTTTATATATGTATGTATATAGATAGATAAATATAGAGAATAATCGCCTCAAAAACTGGATTTTTTTTAAAGTTCTATTTCACTACTGGAAAATTAGTTTAATTTAGTATATGTGTATGTTTGTTACCTCGACTAAAAAGGCTCGACGGTTTTGGATAAAATTTTACACGCAGATAGACTAAGACTTGGAGTAATGCTTAAGCTACTAGCACCTAGTCAACAACTTTAATCCATATTAATATTATAAGCGCGAAAGTAACTCTGTCTGTCTGTCTATCTGTCTGTCTGTATGTTCATTTGTCTGTCTGTCTTACGCTTAATTTCCTGAACCGATTTAGATGAATTTTGGTATGGATAAAGTTTAAGCCCTGAGAAGGACATGGGATAGTTTTTATTTCAGAAATCATCCCTTAAGGGGGTGAAATGGAGGTGGATGTTTGTATGGGGAAATCAATCATTTCTTAAGTAAAGGATATGTTTTTTATTTTTGTTAAAGTACTTACTTTTCTATACCTATTTATACACGTCTATTTAGTCCATACTAACCGTTAAAACTTGCCTAGTGACTAACCCGAGCGAAGCGACGATAAGCCGCTTATATATAATAAAATAGGATATATAGTAAGATTTTTTCTCAATTCAATGGACAAGCGTCTGTACAAACGTAATATGATTATAGATATCCAGATAAATTATCGGTACCTGCGCCAAATTTTTACATTTGGCACTCTACAGTCGTTGCTGTCCAAATCTCTCAAATTTATTTACAATGTCATTGGCAAAGAAATCGTAGTGAATTCTTACACCGCTTTACAGATCCCAACACCGATTTCTGGACACCCAATGTAAATACCTAACATGGGTTTAATCCGCTTATATAATATTTGACCGACTCAAAGAGAAGGAAGTACTAAATTCAAATATATGTTTTTCTTTGTGTAAGTTACGCGATAACCTAAACTTTTTTATTGATAGTTTATGTGATACCTCAAAAATAGTTCCAATTAAATTGTCAGAAAAATCTACGCATAAAAGGAACATAATTATTATTTCTGAAAAGATTATTTTCAATCTCGTACGTGAATATAAAATAATAATAACCATGTAATCTTCTTTTACTACTCATATATAAATACCATAGTTTGGATAGATGGATGTTTGTTACTCAATCACGCCAGAACGACTAAACGGATCTGGATGAAATTTGGCACAGAGATAGATTATAGTCTGGAAAAGCACATAGGTTACTTTTTATTTCGGAAAAATGTACGGTTCCCGGGGGATAGATTGTTTTTGTTTTTCACTAGCGACGAACCTGATTGAAGCGAGGGTGAACAGCTAGTGTAAAGTATACGAAGCAGGTGATATCTACTTTAAAGATAATTGATCAAATATTTAATAAATTCAATAAAACCTAACAAAACTCACCTATAAGCTTTTCTTGTTTATTATTAAACAGGGATTTGGTTATGACTGGCAGTAATCCGGCACGCTCTCGCCTAATTCGTTTATCTCTTATTACGTTCCAGTCAAAATATGGTTTCAACGATCGATCTACTTATATGAAACTTTTCGTGGCTTTTGTATATAAAATTGATATATTTAGATAATATTTTCTTTTTACTTTGTTAAGCAACATGTAATATATGGGCAATGGGCATATAAGCATTGTCTGTTTAAAGTTATATACTTAAGACTACGACTCATCCTCGCTCCACTCGGGTTTGTCCCTAGTTACATTTTAACAATTAGTATATATGTATTTCTCAGTATCCTATATGTTGACCCGGATAACCAGCTATCATCATACCGAATTTCATCAAAATCTATTAAGTGGTTTTCTCGTGATGCGTTCCCAGATAGACAAACAAAAATTCTAAAATTTATAGATTCGGCCTCTGTATCTATAATAATGACTATTTCAATAAGATTTTCCAAAAAATATTTAATGTACAGATTTAACTCTTTATTATATGGAATTGTATTATATGAATGGGTCAATTTTGATACGATTTTCACATTTCATACATTCTTCAACCATCATGTAGCGAGTAAAGCAAACTTGTTTCATGATTACAATACATAAGTGGTCGCGAACAAAATTATATACTAAAGCTTGCAATTCTAATAACTGGCGTCCAGCCCTCGCCGTTATAAATATTATGATTATTATCTATATATAAATAGACAAAAGAGTTCAGTACCTTTTTCTCCTCTGTTTGTCTACCGATTGTCTTTTTTTTTTGTTTAGTAGTTATTGACGAGCCTAAGTGTTACCAATAAAAAAAAATGGAAACAGTTACTTTTTTATATAGATAGGTAAATTTTATTCATATATTATGTTTTCGTAGAATTTTCAATAATAATTATGGCCGAATTTCCACTGAACGAATTTAATAGTTAACTAGGACACTCGCTTCGCTCGGGTTCGTCCCTAAGTACGTATTATTATTTTTTTGAGCGAAACCCTAATTCTTTTTCTAAAATAAAAGTAGCCTAAGTTACTCCTTATAATATCAGCTATCTGTCAGTGAAAGTCCCGTTTAAATTAGTCCAGCCGTTTCGGAGATTAGCTGGAATAAATAGACAGGCAGACAGACAACATTTTTTTAAATTATGTTTTTCTTATAAGTACCGTATATAATTCCATACGCATTTAGTATAAACCTTTTATTTTGAAATTACAAACAAATACTTCAATTTTATTTATCTGTATATTATTAGCTATTGCTCAGGAGACATGTATTACGCGCTATATTTGATCAATTTAATAGAAATAACAAACAAAAAAACTTTCTCGTTGATAGTTATAATGAATATTAAAATCAAACTAGGATGAGGCTCATCACAAAATCAATCGAAACTTCGATCAACTCAGACAATATCTCGGTGAAATAGACTCATCGGTTCTTAAAGCGATTACATCAATACGCCGCGAGCCGGCGGTAATAAATCTGCTATCTATACATCCGGAACTGTGGATGAGTTTATCGAGAACTGTGGCACCCGACGTTTTATTTTTTGCCCGTTTTTCCAGTCTTCATCTAGATATTATAGTTTTACTGTAACTATAAAAAGACAGTTTACGTAAACTTAAAAGCTATTTTAACATGTTATTATTCGTTTTTCGTAATTTACACTTCTAAGCTTATTTTAGCGTATTTCTTTTAGTTAGTCATTTTAAAACTTTACATACATATGTATGACGTATGTATACCAGTGGAATGACAATACAATAATTTTGTGCCATCAGATGATGTTTTAGCAAGTAGTAGGATCATGTTGAAAATGATTCGCGCATGAAATTCTCAGAGTTGCAAAACCCGGTCTTGAACCCAGTATCACTTATTGTTAGTTTTCCAAGTAAGCCACTTCCACTGGGCTACCATTACTGAATTTTATTATATAAATAACCAAATTTATTTACTGTAAGTGCACACCATGTATAAATCAGTAGCATCTTCCAGCATATTTCATACAAATATAGAATGTGAAATACAGTTTTGAAATATTAATGCTACCGCGAGTAACTCCAGTAAAATATTGTAGAGCATTCATCCAAAGCGTGTTCACTTACACGAGAACTTTTACAAGTTGCTAACTTGTATCGCGAACAACGGTACGCTCTCACATGAGTTAAGCTCTTCTTGCTCTAAAGCAGGGGTTCCCAAACTTATTTTGTCTACTGCCCACTTTGACAATAAATTATTTTTTAGCGCCCCCATTTTTTCACCTACTAAGAGTCCTCCTAGCTACATGAAATTACAAATCGCCCCCTAAGCCTCTACACAATGCCCCCATTTTTTCTCTGGGTCTCTTACCGCCCCCCTTTAGGCCTACAGCGCCCAAAAGGGGGCGTTATCGCCCACTTTGGGAAAGACTACTCTAAAGAGATTTAAAAGCTCGGAAATTTTATACTTTTCGCAAAATATGCCATCGTATAGTCGTCCTCCGCATATTTTATCATTGGGATATATTTTCTAATGTATTTAAAAAATAGTGATATATAAGTGTCTCTAATAATTTTAATTAAAACTATCTTTTTGGATTTTTGCGCGGATGTTTGATTTTTGGTTCCCGACGTTTCAAATGCTTTACAGCGATCGTGGTCACCGGAGAGACTATTATTCGCGTAAATCTAAGAAAGTATTATATTATCTCTAATATATTGTGTTATTTAAAGTCGTATATCTGTACGTTTGCACACTAAAAGTATTCAATTTAAACGTTTTAATTTTAAACTGTCGTTTTAAAAATTGGTCTTAAACATTTGTGTGATTAATCCACTACTTATATAAATGCAAAATTTAATATGCGTAATGCATGTGTGTTTGATGCTCCTTTACGCTGTTGGACGGATTTGAATGAAATGTAGACACAGACTATAATTGCACACCGACTATAATGAGAGAGACAATATGTTGAGTAAATTATAACTATGGCTTAATTTTGACAATTTTTAACATTTCCAAAATAGAAAAGTCAAAAATATCTACATAAATCTCTACGGAGCCTTCCACGTCTTAATGGGATGCTGTAAGATCACTTCTGCTCTGACGTTCCATCTGGACTGAAAATTGTTTGAAATAACTGTTTTAATACACATTCCAAGACACAACTTTGATTTAAACACGTTGAGTAGATTACAGTTGTGCCTTAAATTCCACTTCATTTTAAACTACACCTAAATATGCATTGTATTCTGCTCTTTTTAACGTGCTGGTCAGCACTATTGGGCACAGGCCTACCTTAATACGAGGGGCGTCAAGCCATAATCCACCACGCTGGCCAAGTGTGGGTTGGCGGACTTCATATGTCTTTCAAAAACTTCATAGGTTCTCTCAGACGTGCAGGTTTCCTCACGATGTTTTCCTTCGCCGTAAATCAAGTGGTTATCTTATTGGAAAATGATTTAGACATGATAATATCAGAAGTGCGAGACCCAGAATTTGAACCCGCTTCACTCGGTTTCCAAAGCAAGTGTTTTATCACTGGGCTACCAGTGCTTACAACAGAAGCATTTGGACAATTTTATTTTATGAAAATACTAGCAACTCACTCTCGCTTCGTCTTCGCTTCGGGTTCGTCCCTAGACAAAAACAAATCTATCCCACGGGAACCATAATTTTTTCCGTCACGATAAATGACCTATAGCCTTCCTCAGTTAACGGGCAATTCAAAAAGAATTTTTCAAATCGGATTAGTAGTTCCTGAGATTAGCGCGTTCAACCAAACAAACAAACAAACAAACTCTTTAGCTTTATAATATTAGTATAGATATTTAAACTTCCGTATATAATAAATCCTATCTAATATTATCATCATCTATAATGACGTACCATACATCTTTACATATAAAACAAAGTCGGGTTTGTTACAACACTTATAACTCGAGAACGGCTGGACCGAATTTTATGATCTTTGTTTTTTTGCATTTGTCTTCACCCCGAATAGCAGAATAACTATTAAAACATCGGAAAAAATCAGCAAAAAAAAAATGTGAAAAAAATAACTTTTCCATACTAAGCGTCAAAACTTACCTAGGGACAAACCTGAGCGAAGCGAGGGTGAGTCGCAAGTAATCTATACACATAAATAAAATTGGAGTGTCTGTTTGTAATATTAAAATAACCGCTTTTTACTAAATGCATATGGATGTATACACGGTACACATACCAAAACAACATTTTTTACAATTTTTGTCTGTCTGTCTGTCTGTCTGTCCGTTTGTCTGTCTGCCTGTCTGTTTGTTCCGGCTAATCTCCGAAACGGCTGGACCGATTTTGACAGGACTTTCACTGGCAGATTGCTGATGTTATAAGGAGTAACTTAGGCTCCTTTTATTTTAGAAAAAGAATCAAGGTTCCGCCAAAAAAATTAAAACCCATGAAATTGTGAACAAAATCCGCGTACGGCGTAAGCACCCGAGCGAAGATTAATCGCTATATAATTTAAATGAATATCTTAGGAGTAACAAGCTACTATTTATGTATAAACATAGCTAACCGTGAAAACGTACCTAGGGAGGAACGCGAGCGAAGCGAGCGTGAGTCGCTAGTATTATTAATAAGAAAGGAACTCCGTCTGTTTGTTACCTTTTCGTGCTTAAACTGGTGAACAGATTTCGATAAAGTTTGGCCAGGACATAGATTGCGTCCTGGGACCCACTATAGGCTACCCTTGAACCGGGCAAAAACTAGTTATAAATATAGCAGCTTATTTCTTATTTTGTCTGTCTGTTGTTGCATGATCATTGGCATAAAGGAGTAATACTGAGCTTTTTTAGCGTAATTTATAAATAAAAACAGTAATTAAAACAGCCTAAAGCACAAATAACATAAAACAATAACAACTAGAAAAGACACTATGTCATGTTAGCCATTACAAAACCCGCACTTGGCCGGAGTTCTTGGCAGACGCGATGGCAGAAACGTCGAGTTAGTAATGCTGTATCACGTAACGTATCGGTGACTCAACATAAATGTACCCGTAGCTTTGGACGTTTACTAGATGAGACTTTCAATGTTATAAAATGGAACAATATTATATTTGTAAGGAAGAAATATGTCGGTTATTTATTATTTACCTGCTAGTGTTCCAGTGTTCCGCTGTCCAGTGCTTTTATTCGACCATAATTAATCAATATTGTTGTGGGAATACTTAATATATTATAATTGTTTAATATAAAATATTTTAATATTTTTTATTTATTGTATAAAATTATATATTTGGTGTTATTCTACTGAAAATATAATAAGTATGTGTATTCCCACATTGTAAATAAATCTATACAGGTAAATAAAATTAATAAATAAAAAAGTGTCTGTTTGTAATGTCAAAATAGCAGCTTTTTACTAAATGCATAATATGAAATTATCCATGGTACTTATATTATAAGAAAAAACAATTTTTAAATTTTTATTTGTATGTCTGTGTTTGTTCTGGCTAATCTCCGAAAGGGCTGGACTGATTTAAACGGGACTTTCACTGGCAGATAGCCATCAGCTATCTGCTGATGTTACAAGGAGTAACTTAGGCTACTTTTATTTTAGAAAAAGAATTAGGGTTCCGCTCAAAAAAAAATAAAACATATCTAGGGATACATCCGAGCGAAGAGAGAGTAGGTCGCTAGTTAATATATAATAATTCTTAACTGTTTAGTCTTTACATATTACATTTACATATACATTTAATAAGTCTATCGGTATGTTTGTTATCTTTTCAGACTTAAACCACTGGACAGATTTTGATTAAAATTGGGCATTGATCGCGTCATAAGAACTAGGCTACCTCTTACCATATGATTAGAGTCGCGGGCAAAACTAGTATGAACTTCTATAATCTATTGCTAATACATTAGTGCACATATCTTAATTATCTAAATCTACGTCAGAATTATCCTTGTAAGAGCAACAAAAGTTTTGTAGTTTTGAGCTTTGTGTTATCCATATCTAATACTACCTAATACTAAAATTATAAAGAGAAAAAAAAATGTATTTTGTAATGGATTAACTAAAAATCCGCTAAACCGATTTAGATGAGGTATGAAAATTGTTTGAGACACTGAAAAGGGCATAAGATAGTGTATATTCCCAAAGTCATCCTTTAAGGGGATGAAAAGGGGGTTGAAATTTGTTGTTAATATTATCTTCTAGATAATGTTTCTGTGAGAAGCAATATCTTGTCAATGGTCGAATAGTTTATGTTAATACTACTCGCGACTTACTCTACTTCGCTATTACTACTATAGTAATCTACATATTTGTTACTGCAGGTCCGTCCGTCCAGCCATTTCAACTTAAAGGAGTATCAAATACACACAAAAAATATTTTTACATTCAAAAGTAGTCTGATATGAGTATTCGATTACTCTTGAAACATGCAAAACAGTACGTTTCCCATACTCTACTCCAGCGGTCGGCAACCCGCGGCCCGCGGGCCGCATGCGGCCCGCGAGGTGGCGCCATTCGGCCCGCTGCCCTGTGACTGTTTTATAAAGAAAACTTTTTATGCGCTTTAAGTATTTTGAATTTGTAATTACCGAAAAAATGAATATGTTTCTCGTCTCACAGATAAGCATTTAAGAGTCATTTTAGGAATTGTCACATTGAATGTTGTAGTTGACATATTTGGTGGTATATGTTTTTTTTTTGCTCTCACAAGTGTTGCCCGTCTATACTAGGTATAGCCACTTTGTGGCCCCTGCCCGCTGAAAGGTTGCCGACCGCTGCTCTAATCCCATAAATATTAAAAATTCGAAAGTTTGAATGGATGTTTGTTACTCAAACACGCCAGAACGACTGAACGGATCTGGATGAAATTTGACACAGCGATAGATTATAGTCTGGAATAGCACATAGTTTTTTAACCCGGAAAAGTGTACGGTTCCCGTAGGATAGATTTGTTTTTGTTTTTCTCTAGGGCGAACCCGAGTGAAGCGAGTATGAGTAATGCTCTATAAGAAGGATTTACTTTCCCCATAAGCCCATTCATGTTGAAAGCAGCAAGCAACATAAAATCTAGCTCAGTCATAAAAATAGAATAAAAAACAATCTCAGCACACTTCCAGTGTCTCTGTGAGTACAGGATACACCGTCCATTAGATGGCAAGGCCACAGATGTCTACGAAAAATGACTGCCATTACATCCCACTACGTATCTTTACCGAAGAAAGATTTTATCTTTAAAGCCAGTTTCCGAATCCCCTTTTTTTCAACGTCATGCCTTAAATGCTTACGTTTCAAGATTTTTTTACGCCACATTTAAAAGTTCGGTAATTTAAGTATTGTGAAAGTTCTAATTTATGTTCTTTAGCTGTTAGAGATTTGGATATTCGCAATTGTTAGAATGTGATCTATGAGGGTTTTTATTTTTATTGTCTGTAGTTTTCATTTTGATTATGTGTTATGAAAAAAAATAATTTACAAATATGATTAATACCTGATTGCTTAAAAAGCGAACTAAAAAGATGAGAAGAAGTTGACGAAGAAACATTGTATTATGCGGTCGGAGACATATACATTATACGTACACACGCAGCTATTAGAAAACATGTAGACACATATGTATGACTCCAACTGTCGCAATTGCGACTGTTAAGGTATCGTTAGATGGCTCGAGGCAGATATTCGGCTGGATCAATTGATCCAGCCGTTTGAAAAGTACGAGGTAATCAAAAAATTAACAAACATACACACAAGATACGCGCGAAAAACATAACCCTGCCTTGGCAGTCGGATAAAAAATGGTTAGTTATAAGTTAAAGTATGAAATACTCAGCAAAATTATATTCCGACTTTCATTGAGTAAAACTATCTTTTTAGATATTTTTGGGGATGGATTTTAATTTTTGGTTCCTGACATGTCAAATGCAGAAACTAAGGTTTCAGAAAGATAGATCTCAAAAATTAGTATAAAGTTTTTATATGCGAAATTTTCTATTAAATTATACAAAAAACTAGTGACTTACCCTCGCTTCGCTCGGGTGCGTCCCTAAGCGTAAATAGCGTTGCTACGATTTAATAGGAAGACCGTTTTTAAGAGGCATCATTCTGTAATACATTGTTTTCATATATCTTTACTAGCTGTGCCCCGCGGTTTCACCCGCGTTAAATTTGATTATACGTATACGTATATTTCATACTAGCGACTCACCCTCGCTTCGCTTCGGGTTCGTCCCTAGACAAAAACAAATCTATCCTACGGGAACCGTACATTTTTCCGGGATGATATATAGCCTATAGCCTTCCTCAGTTAACGGGCTATCTAATGCAAAAATAATTTTTCAAATCGGATTAGTAGTTCCTGAGATTAGCGCGTTCAAGCAAACAAACAAACAAACAAACAATAAACAAACTTTTCAGCTTTATAATATTAGTATATATTAGTTTACGCGGCGTACGTGTAATGTTTCCAGTCGACTTGATTTTTTCCAACATCTTCAATAGTCATCGTCATATTTCAGCCTATTGATACAAAACCATAATAAATTATACACCTAAACCTTACTCATAAATCACTCCATCTATTAGGGAAAACCGTATGAAAATCCATTCGGTAGTTTTTGAGTTTATCGCGTTCAGACAGACAGACATATGCGGCGGGGGACTTTGTTTTTATATACCTTTATTGGTATTATTTAAGAAAAATATTAAGCAACGCTATTGATATATTTATGTACTCGTAAATTAAGAATTTAGTTATAACAAAATAATGTTATTATTTTGATCTATACAGTAAGAACTAAAATATCTTGTAGTTTAGAATAATGTTTGATACAAAATCCTTACGACTTAAAACTCAGAATTTATAACGCTCACCAAATTGAAGGTGAAAGATGTGCAGAAAGTAAACGAGAGTACACTTGCTTGTTCTTTGAACGTAACATGGCAATAATAAATAACATAACAAATGTTATTTATCTTTGTTCTAATTTTTAATATGAATATAACTTTATTTGAAATATTACTAAACATTTCCCTTTTGGATTAACATTTTATTTTCTACTAGCAGAACCCGCGGCTACGGCCGCGTTCAATCTACAAAAAAATTCTTTGGCTTTATGTATTACAGCGACTCACCCTCGCTTCGCTCAAGTTCGTCGCTATGTATTTATATAGTATTGTCCATACAAAAATACTAAAATCGCGATTAAAAATGGGGGGTGGGGATAGGAAGGTGAAAAATAGTAAATACTTTGTGCCCTATTCTCATACCTACCAAATATACAAAAAAAACATTAAAATCGGTCGAGCCGTTTCGGAGGAGTGCGACCACAAACACCGTGACACGAGATTTTTATATATTAGATAGTAAAGCATGAAGCTATTTACGCAATTGCCTATACGAATTTGTCTCTCTCTTGGCCATGTTTGCTTTAACGTATTTGAAACGCCAGGAACCAAAAATCAAGTTAAAACAACGAAAAAATAGTTTCATTTAAAGTGGAAAGTCGAGAAGAAAAAAGTTATTTATGGATATACCCTTTTAGAAGTTAAGCGGTCAGGTAAAAACTAAACTTTGACTGTCGTAACTCATACCAGTGATTCCAACTATCATTATCTATCTAAGAAAAGCAGTAAACTCCATAAGATTTCTCACTGACAATATAAAAACTTAACTTTCACCCTCTATTGGGGAAGAATTTTGCCTTTTTTTGCCAGATGTTGCGATCACTATAATTCTCAGTATATTGTAAAGCTCTATAGCGTCGATGGTTTTTTTTTTTCATTTTATTTAAAACTAGCAACTCACCCTCGCTTCGCTCAGGTTCGTTCCTAGCTTGGATATAGTAAAATGGATATAGTATGTTATCCTTAAGAGATAAACATATGCCATCGCGGACTTTATTGTAGACCTTTTTTAGGTGTACAATACTGTAGTACTTTATTTTGATCTATCTCGTAGGGTTCAGCCAGCGTTTGCAATGTAAGCGCAAAAAAATGTATTTATTTACGATATCACATTAGAAACCTCTAAAATTATCAGTGTTTCTTTACTATATTATGCATGTATTATACATATAAACCTTCCTCTTAAATCACTCTATCTATTAAAAAAACGCATCAAAATCCGTTGCGTAGTTTTAAAGATCTAATCATATATCGGGACAGACAGCGGGAAGCGACTTTGTTTTATACTATGTAGTGATTTAATTAAAATGACAAATAGTGCAGTACCAGGATGCAAAGAAAATGGATATATTTTTTTTCAAAAGATTAAACTGAAGAAACTGTGAGCTAAAGCAACAGGACGACTAAAATTTCATACAATCTTTAATCCCCTATTTTACCCACCTAATACTATGTTAACTGCCTCGGTGATGTAGTGGCTAGAACGGCGAAGAACACATAAAGCCGTCGGTCCTGCGCCTTAACTCTCACCGGTCGCGCTCGTGTCGTCCCACCGGAGTATGAGAGTGACAGGAATAAATAGTGCACTTGTGTCTGCGCGTACATTTGTGCACTATAATATCTCCTGCGCAGATGGCAAGTCTCAATGAGACTGGCTGCCGTGGCCGCAATCGGTCGGGAGGTCATTATTATTTTACCTACTTAGGGGATGAATTTCAAAAAATCCTTTCTTATCGGCTTACCTCATATAAGGAATTCGTCCTCCAAATTTCACGTTTCTACGACCAGCGATTTAGGCTGTGTCTTGATCCATCAGTCAGTCAGGACCACTACAGGATGCACCTCTCCTTCTCAATTCTTCCTTCAGCTGGTCTAACTTCCAAGTACAATACATTGCATAGGTAAGATGCGAACACAATAGTAACAAAAACTAGGTACAAAAAAGATATCATAATAAATTGCTTAACCGCAAACTGAATGTAAATAGGTTATACGTGTAGCGCCCTCCTTTAAAGAAATCTTCGCCTTTAACCTCTATAGAAGGATTCTCAAAAATCCGTCCGTATCATTTGCACTCGTTATATCGCTTCTAGGCCAAGCAGTTAAAGCTATTCGATGTCTGATAATAATCTCATCCTAAAATTGTTTAACAATAGAAACCTAAAAAATATATGGAAATGACATATTATGATTTTGTATCAAAAAATGATAACATTTTTTATCTATTCTTCAAAGATTGTAGTATCTCATCTAAGACCAAAGCTTCGAGTTTTATTTCATTATACCTTTGAAAATCTAATATATTATTAAACAAACATAATGAATTCATGACAATACTTTAGTAAGGATTTTATGGGTCTACGGAGTGAAAGAGGAAGCAATGTTGCTGGAGTGTAATAAAATATTCATGTTATCCATCAAACCGTCTTACGTAACATCCTGGTTGTATTTCCCTAGTCTTTGTAACACAGTTTTTCTTGTAATAATATTTTCTTAGATTTACTCGAATATTGGACATTTTAAATAAAACTATCTTTTCGGATTATTTCGCGGATTTATTTTGATTTTTAGTTCCCGACGTTTAGGATGCTTTACAGCAATCATGGTCACGGGAGAGACTAAGATTTTAGACGTCTCAAAGGCAGTTTTTCTTGTTTTAATAAGAATATTAGATAGAAAACATTATATACTTATCGCTGTAATGTACCTTGCAAATATATAGATTAATTAGTGAGCTCTTTTCACGTCCCACTGCTGGGGACGTATTGCCTCTTAATCCAGGGGGAAGAAAGGCCATAGTCTTTTGAGAAATTGTTGGGTTCTGTCAGACATGTAGATTCTGGCTTTGTTTTCTTTCACCGTATTAGCAAGTGGTAATTATGTTAAAAAATCCCATTTTTTTTTAAATTAAACTATAGTTTGACAATGTTGGACTAGTTTATCAAATGTACTGTGCATCAATGGGCTACCTCACTTTAAATTACCTCCTCTTACAACCTCTGCCTTATAAATGCGAGACCAATATAATTATGTCGTAACCATCTTAAACCAATAACCTGCAAACTTATTTTCAAAAAAAAAACAGTAAAAGTATTTACTTGCTTCATAACGTATGTTTTTCAACGTAGTTATTCCCGTGTATTTTTATTAAATTAATATTTCAACTCTACTCAAAGCTCTAGATATTATTTTTTAAAGCATTTCACATTTATAGTTTTGATATTATTATTTTTATACTGTGCTTCACTAGATATAGGTACATGTAAGCAATTAATATTATATTTTAGAAAGTATTAATCCTTAAAATATTTATATATTATCATTAATCATTAATTTTAATAAAATCTGCTTTACAATCTGTAATGTAACACTGCCAACTAGGGATGTTGTTGAGAACCGTTTAGATGTCATCAAGTTTTTTTAAATACCATTTTTTTTATAAATTTAAGATTATTGTAGCAAAAAAGTGGAAAACAATATTTTTTAAAAGTCATGATTTTTTTTTAATACATACGTTAAGATTATAGCCAATAAGTTATAAACCTTATTTAAAAAAAATACTTAAAAAGTAAATATTAAATGAATAAAAGCCTAATGGCTAATATTAAAAAAATCCTATAGAAATACAGTTTTATTATTCGATATTACAACTTTTCTATATAGAGCACCTCGCAACCAAACAATATACTTTGCTAAAACTTTTCATCCCATATGAACTAGAGCAGTATTTTATTTTGTGCACGTTTTCTGGCAAAGTTTAATAAAATTTTGTTTAGTATATTGTAAATATGAATTTAGTCGAGCCAAACTATTTCAACTCCAACTGAGCGAAGAAATAAATTGTTTTAATATCTTTTGCTTCTTTTTAGACTACCTAGGAATCATGAGTTTGCACGACATTTTTTGGTGTATAATGATAAAATTAATTAAAACCACGGCTTGATATTGAAAAAATACATTTTTTTCAAAAAACAAAAAGTTGCCTAGATCCATCCAATGTCTCTGTCTGCGTTCCATAGAAAACTGTTCAGAGAAGTCGACGATGTAGATTGTAGAGGTAACAAAAAAAATATAAAAAGCAGTCATGAGGATCACTGACAGAAGTAAAAACTTAAAACTATAAACAAACAGTTGTTATTTTTGGATATTCAAATTAATTAATTGATCTTAAATTAAAATTTGTAAATTAAAACTGTTTACATTTATCTGGTTTTAACATCTATCGGCACTCTGAGTGTTAGCGTTAACACGTCACGTGACCATGTCGATGACGACTCACATAAATTTACTCCCCATACAAACCTGCCTATAGAACTTTTCACTTCAAAATTAAAAAATACTTTTACAGTTACAATATTAGTAAGCTTTAAATAGCTTAGTAGATTACTTTATGAAAATCGGACAAATGAGTCTGACCTGCACATTGAGGACTCTGTAAGATCAAATATTTTTGTTACATTTTAACTCATAAAAGAAATAATTTCATATATACATATGTGAAATTATGTTGGACTAACGGGTGATAAAATGACATACCTACCTTCAAAAATTCAACTACATTGTAGTCTGATATAGTTAAAAAAAGGCGCGACATACGGACTATCAAACAGACAAACAAACGAATTCTTCTATAGAATTCCTTTCATCCAAAATGTACGGAACCCTAAAAATTATTAAAACTTGCTAGAATTTTTGAAATTTCTAAAGCGTTGAGTAAATGTAATTAAATTTTGTAAATTTAAATTTAATATTCATTGTGGATATGTGATATTGTGAGAGCCTGTTGCGACACTGTTGCCTTCGCGTGCAGAATCTTCATATCTCGCGCATAACATTATAAGTGTAATTTCCGTAATATATTCCAGTAAAGAAGTTTTTATGTTTTTTCTAAATCGTGATGTTGCAAAGCATTTAATGTTATATTTTTTTAAATTTATTTTTAACATACTGCTATAGTGTTATAAATGCGAAATTTTACATGTAGGTGTGTGTGTGTCTTTGTTACTTCACGCTACTTTTAGCGTGGCAACTAAATTTCACCTCAATTTCTCAAAAAAATCGAATTTCTCAGAAAAAAAAACGAATTGTTAGTCCGACTTGAGTGAAATTTAGTTCACAGATAGACTATGGCCTGGATTAGCACAGCCTGTACAGTAAAACTGTGTACTGTAAGCATTATTCATGCAAAAGGCACATACAGACGTACCCAAGCGAAGCGAGGATAAGTCGCTAGTATTATAAAACTAGCAGAACCCGCGACTACGCCCGCGTTCAATCTACAAAAAAACTGGCTTTATGTTATATAGCGACTCACCCTCGCTTCGCTCGGGTTCGTCGCTATGTCTATACTAATCGTTAAAACGTATCTAGAGACGAACCTGAGCGTAGCGAGGTGAGTCGCTACTATTAGATTAAGTTTTATTTTCCCTATACAAAAAAATGTTTTCTAAGGAACACACAATCACTAAAACAATATATTGTAAATGTTATTTATATTTCTTCAACAGTTGCACCTACGACTTTCTCGAGATCATCGAGTCGGGCTTGGATAACCTTACTGAGTATGGAGAGGACTGGGTCGCACATGATCACCACAGCTTTGCATCTGAAAGCGAGGTTACTATTAGTATACTTTTTTTTGATAAAAATACTTATTCGCTTTATTTTGGATTAAAATGGACATAAGAACAAATTTTTAAAACAATTGCCATTCAACTATGTTAAAACACTGATAAGTATGATATGTATTAATAAAATGCTATTTGCCTACAATTAGGTGTTTTAGGACTTGTTAGATTCTCATTTTTCCTACATGGAAAACACCCATGAAAAGTTTCTAAAATTGTAACTTTCTTTTTTTCTCTGAGTTTTAAAACCTCAGTACTTTTCCTTGAGTATTTATATTTTCATATAGGAAAATATGTAGAAGTATGCAACGTAAATCCCATAAATATTATAAATGCAAAAGCTTGGATGGACGTTTGTTATTCAATCACACCAGAATGACTGATCGGGTCTGGATGAAATTTGGCACAGAGATAAATTATTATAATCTGGAATAGCACATGACTACTTTTTACCTCGGAAAAATGTACGGTTCCCGTGGGATTTTGTCCTAGTTTTTCTTGTGAGTGGCTAGTAGAAAATAAATAGAAGAAAATAAATAGAAGTATACACACTTAATTCTGCAATATAACAAAATCAAAATGACAGGGTACTATTAATGAAAAACGGCTGGACAGATTCGAAAATATAACCTGGAGCAGCACAGAGGCTGTAAGTCCTCTAGGGACGCACCCAAGCGAAGCGAAAGTTGTATTTAACCCTTTTTAACGTCCGACTGCTGGGCACGGGCCTCCCTTTAATACAAGGGAGACCAGCCCATAGTCCCTTACGCTGGCCAAGTATGGGATGGTAGACTTCACATGTCTTTCGAAAACTTGCTACGTTCTCTCAGACATGCAGTTGATGTTTTCCTTCACCGTAAGGCAAGTGGTAATCATGCTAGAAATGATTCGCACATAAAAATATCAGAGACCCGGGATTTGAACCCGCTTCACTCGATTTCCCAAGCGAGCGCATTACCACTAAGGTGCCACTGTCTAAAGCGAAAGTTTGTCGCTAGTAATACTATATAAATTATTTTTAACAGGTATGGGAGGAACTAGAAACCCTACTCCCTGAGTCCGATGCAGTGAGCGCGGGCTGGTTGCGCGACTCGCACTCTGCCCGCGCGAGGCGACTGTGCGGCGACTGGAGTGGCAAGCTCAAGCTACTGCGTTACCAGTCGCGCGGCCACACCTTGAAATTACGCTTCAGATCGGACCACTCGCGCCATTTTGCTGGGTATCGAGCTAAACTGACACTGACTGATAGTAAGTAACACCATTATAATATTAGCTTTTGAATAAAAGATAAAATTAGCCCTTTTAATCTCTCTTTCTTTGCTGGACATGGGCGTCCCTTAAACTTAAGGAAATCAGGTCATAATATATATGTATATATGTTGGGACTTTAACACACACAACACCATTTAGTTCCATGGTAAGCTATGAGGCTTGTGTTATGGATACCAGATAGTTGAAACACTTCATATAAACTATATATATAGTTTAAATACGTACATATTATAAATATAAATATAAACACCCGTGACTGGAGTACAAACATTCGTGCTCATCACACAAATGAATTCCCCCAGCAAGACTCGAACCCGCGATCGCTGGCACAGCAAGTAGTGTCACTACAAACTGAGCCACACGTGTCGTCAATATATCATAGTCCACATCTTGGCTATATGCGAGTTAACGGACTTCATACGTCTTTGAAAAACGAATTAGGTTCTCTAAAACGAGCAGATTTACTCACGATGTATTCCGTCACGTATTAGCAATCGGTAATGATATTGAAAACGGTTTGCTCATAAAAATATTACATGTATGTGACCCGGCACTTGAACTCGCTCACTTGGTTTTCCAAGCGAATACGTTTCCACTTGGCTAGTATTATACCTAAATGTATATATTTACATATAAACAAATAAATTTTTTTAGGATATGAAGTTGCTATTTTAAAATGAAAAATAGATATATTAAATTTTATCTATAACTATATAAATTATAGATAAACAGTTGATAAATTATACCAGTTGACTTTCCTAAAATAACATTTAACAAAATAGCGATTAATTTAACCAATAAAGCTACTCGTAATATCGGTAAATCACTACGACAACTATTCCCATTACGCAGTATCCGAAATCCCCCAACAAGTATATTATAACGTGACATAACTTATGTTCCATATCAACCCCTCTAGCTTTGCACTGATGACGTTTCCCAAAGGAAATGAAGGAAACAAATGACATTTAATATTATCTGAACCACATTATTATATAAAACTATTTTTTTCACGGGTTTATTTTTATAATACTTTCTTAGATTTACGCAAATATTTGACATTTTAAATAAAATCATCTTTTCATGATGTGATGCAGTCACAGACAGACAGACAGATAGACAGACAGACCGAAATTCTAAAAACTATAGATTCGGCCTTTAAACTATACATTTTCCAAAAAATATTTATACACTAAATACAAGTCCGTTAAAATTTTATTACATGTATAAATTATGGGTTTATTTTTTAAAAATTTATATTTTTTCTAGTATACGATAGTAAAGTGCAGCATTAAAACAGTATAAAATTGTATATTACTGGAAGTTTTTCAACAAGTGAAATTAATAAGGTGTTTTTGATATGGAAGAATAATTGTATTTTAACACTATTTATCAGAGGACTGTTTTAAAGAACCTATGACCTATAGCACAATGGCCAGCGACAACAATCACGCCACCTTTGCGCGATCATCCATTTAATTAATAAATTCACAATTTGTTTCAAAAGAAAAGCTTCTTAAAATCGCCTTTACTTTTTATCATCTAATATTAATGTTACGGCTTAAGTCGAATCGTAGAATAAGCCGATGAAATCGTTTTACATTTAACTAAAGACTCATCGTCTGGAATAAAAAACGGTCAGATCTTTTTTATATTTTTAAGCCAACATTTATAATTATAACTAGCAGAGCCCGCGGCATCGCCCGCGTTCAATCTACAAAAAAAAACTCTTTTGCTTTATGTTATAAAGCAACTCATCCTCGCTTCACTCGGATTCGTCCCTACGTATTTATATAATTTTAAATTATTTGGATATTGTTCATAGGAAAATACTAAAATCGCGATTAAAAAATGGAGGGTGGGGGTAGGAGTGTGTAAAATACTTAGCAACCTATTCTCATACCTACCAAATATACAGAAAAAATCATTAAAATCGGTCGAGCCGTTTCGAACAGTGCGACTACAAACACCGTGACACAAGATATTTATATACTTATTAGACAATATAGCTTATATTAGTCAAAATTGGTACATAAATATAACTAATTAAGTTAACTTACTTAACTTAACTATTTTTTAATAGTTTATCGCAAGTATTTGTATTATAAATTAAGGATTTAAAGAGTGCCCGCATTTTTTTTTTCAAGTTATATTATTACGGAAAATTTGGATTTCTAGTTAAAATAATTGTGAACGCTGTTTGTGTATAGCTTCCTGCTCTATCACTTGCAATTAGAAAGAGAGAACATACTGAAGCACGACTCAGGTTTCCGGTTTAACTGTAACAACAAAGACCAATACATTTATAGCACCTGTTGTTTCAAATATGAATTTCGCCTCATATCGAAAGAACAATGTTTTTCATTTTCAACTTGCTTCTACTTCCGTTTCAATTTTTCAATGGAAATACGGATGTCACGTCCACTACACGCAAACTGCCAACTTTACCTTACAATATAAAGCTTTAATTTACTTGTCTCTTACTTTTAACTTTGTAAACTTTTATTATAAACTCTACTTCGAATATAGTAGTACTATACTCGATATTCGATAATCGCTAGCGAATGCGTCAATCTACACTAATTTTATAATGAGTTTATGAGAGTTTAGAGAATTGAGAAGCTATATTAGCCTGTAATCATGAGATGTGTAATATAAGCCACTTGATTTTTCTGCGCACATGGGTTTGCTTAATAGTAATATCTAATAGTAACATACATATAATAAAATTCTGAGTCTAATCTGTTCGTTAAATATTTTTTGAAAAATCTGATTGAAAGAAATAGTCATTCATTATTATCGTTATAGAGGTTGAATCTATGGTTTTTAGAAATTTCATCTGTCCGTCTGTTTGTCTGAACCACTGGTTATCCGGGTCAACATATGTATGTATATGATACTTTTTACTTCAGGATAATATCTCATCTCTAAGATATCTATACTAAACGTCAAAACGTATCTAGGGACGAACCCAAGCGGAGCAAGGGTGAGTCGCTAGTATATTATAAAATTTAAGTTCCAAGTTAAATAATAAAAGTTAAAATAATTGCTTAGACTTTTAACAAGACAAAGGAAGGTTTTCTAAAGATATAGTTCTAATTAGTCTATTAGTCCGGGTATGCCATTTTATTGAAAATAGGATACGTTAACGACTGTAGAAAAGTATACGTTAACGACTGTAGTAAAGTAATACAAAATAATAGCATACAGTTTCACCAGTTACCAACAGCTAATTGAAACTACAAGCTCTTGCAGTAGAATGGAGCGGAATATCGTATACGAGCTCGATCGATGCAAAACGACGCTTTTAATTAACTTTTTGCTTTCCTCATGATTTTTAATGATGCAATATAATAGGCTTGTTAACGCCCGATTTGTTCGCTTTATTCAATTGGCAGTACTTGGACAAAGGGTATTTAAACTAGGACGTTTCTTTACTTAATTTATATAGTAGTTTGCAGCTTGTATAATTTGCTTTCAACTGCCTTGGTGGTGTAGTGGATATTGTGTACGACTCCACATCCGGAGGTTCTGGGTTCGAGTTCCGGGTCAGGCTAAATCTCAGTAAGAGCCTGGAGTTGGGAAGTTAGCGGTGTTTCACCCCTATGCCTCAGAGAGTACGTAAATCCGTCGGTCCTGCGTATTTGTGCGGTCGATTCGATCTCTGTATCGATAATAATGACTATTTCAATAAGATTTTCCCATAAATATTTAATGTACAGATTCGACTCAGCTAAAATTTTATTATATGTATAGATATATATTTTTATCGATCTGTAACATGTGAAAAAAGTCGAAGGCAAAATCATGTCATACGTGTTATTACCATATCACATCTAATAAAGTAGCATAATAATGATAGTCAATTAATGTGTCTAGACTGTGTATCGCATAAACAATAAGCTAAATAAATTTCATTCAGGTAAATTTATATATAATATATTTAAACGAGCAATTCTTGTATATTTATTTACCCAGTTACGTTTTAACGTTTAGTGTACATTTCTCAGAGATAAGATATTATCGCGCAGTAAAAACAATCCTATATGTTATTGTTGAGCGATTATCATACCAAATTTCGTTAAAATCTGTCCAGTGGTTTTCTTATGATGCGTTCCCAGACAGACAGGCTAAAATTCTAAAAACTATAGATTCGGTCTCTATATCGATAATAATGTCTGTTTCAATAAGATTTTCCAAAAAATATTTAATGTACCTACAGATTCGACTCAGAATTTAATTATATGTATAGATTAACCACAAAGAGCGCTTTTAATATGAAAAATTTTGCTGTGATCATAAAATGTTGTATGGTATTAATCGTATAACAATTGAGTGATAAAATCAAGTCAGTTTTTGATACATTATCCTAACTAAATCACTACATAGTATAAAACAAAGTCTGTCCTAAGTCTGTCAAAGTCTGTCTGTCTGACCCTATATATGCTTAGATCTTTAAAACTACGCAACGGATTTTGATGCGGTTTTTTTAATAGATAGAGTGATTTAATAGGAAGGTTTATATGTATAAGATATGCATAATATAGTAGAGAAATACTAATAATTTTAGAGGTTTCTAATGTGATGTGGTAAATAAACACATTTTTTGCGCTTACATTGCAAACGCTGGCTGAACCCTACGAGATAGATCAAAATAATGTACTACAATATTGTACACCTTAAAAAGGTCTACAAAAAAGTCCGCAATTGCATATGTCTATCTTTTAAGGATAACATACTATATCCATTGTACTACATCCAAGCTAGGGACAAACCCGAGCGAAGCGAGGGTGAGTCGCTAGTAAATCTATAAAATATTATATTACATAGATTAATAAAAGTTTTATATAAATAAAAAATGGTTAGCGAAAATCTTTAGGCCTTCGTTATCTCTATTCAGAAAAGGTTGAATTAAAAAAAATCCTATATTTTCCACGTGTACTCCAATTTAGCGTTAAAGCGCTGCATCCGTTATTAAATAAAAAGCGCTGAATAGCTGTACATCGCTGTAATGCTTTAAATTAATCTCTTAATGCTTTAAAACATTTTAATTAGAATAACCTAGTCTTACTACAATAGGTTACGGCATTACACTTAATTTTTTTATGAATTTAAAAAATATAACATAGGTTTTATTTATAATTAATGAGTTAGTTCGCCTCGCTTCGCTTAAACGCGTCCATAGATGCCTTTTCAATTTATAATATACACTATATATGTGGGATTTGCAAGATGAGTATGCGTAAAATGATATTTTAAGTATAAAAGGAGAGATATGTTAGAATTTTAAGAATGGAATGGAATGAAAAAGATGAATAAAAGAAAAGAAAGGTGTTGTGTCATAATGGCGACACGACGATACGCTTGAACATGGTGATTTATATATAATTTAAATCTAATAAGGTTATTAGTGTGTCAATAACGCTTTTATTGGCGTCCCCGGATCCTACATATAATATACAGGTAGCGCCACCTTTTAGCAAAATGTATGTATTAGTAACAGTAGCCTACGTGTTACTTTATCCTATGTTATGGTTATCCAGATCTATACAGTATACTTTTTAACCAAAAATGACTCGTCCATGTCGTTTCAGCGTGAAAAGAGAGTTAATATCTCTTCAAAAAATGGCGTTAACAGGTGACGTTAAGTCAAATTAAAAAATAAAATTCAAGAATCAAAGGTTCTAATGGTCTAATCACAAATTCGAACTTACGCACCACCTACTAAGTACTTTTTTAAACGAAACAACGTGCGTTTTAATTTTGTTATCCGAAAAGCAATGAACAAAAGAGATTTGAAAAAAAGTGCACAATTTCGAATTGTTCACTTCTTTTTGAGGATACTTTTGAGATGCTAATTGTTCTTGAGTTTTTGTATATCAATGACTAGTGACTCACCCTCGCTTCGCTCGGATTCCTCCCTAGGTTGATTCTCTATACAAACTTTCATCCCCATTTTCACCCCCATAAGGGATGATTTCCGGGATAAAAACTATCCTAGTCCTTCCCAGGGTCTCAAACTATCTTCTTACCAAATTTCATTTAAATCGATTCGGTAGTTTCGGAGCTTATTCGGTACAAACAAACAAACAAAAAATCTTTCCTCTTTATAATATTAGGATAGTTTAGAACAATGTCTTTTGCAAGAACTATAAAGAATAGTACTTGTGATACATAATAATAAAATATTTTATAGCACAAGTGCTACGACGATGTGACAAACGTAGAGCTCTCTAACTGAAGTCCTTGATGACACTCTTGAGAGGTCCTTAACTTCGCGCCATTTATTTCCAAGACGTGACCAATTTCTTTTAAATGATATGTGAAGATATATTCTTATTACAACTGGACTTTAACTTACATTAATTTACACTTATATTATAACTCTTTTTATTTGCTTGCCAAAACAAAATTAATTAATTAATTTGGTTTTAATTTTTTTCGTGGGACCCTTTTTTTTTCTAAAATAAAAGTAGCCTAAGTTACTCCTTATTACATCATCTATCTGCCAGTGAAAGTCCCGTCAAAATCGGTCCAACCATTTCAGAGATTAGCCGGAACAAACAGACAGACAGACAAAAATTGAGAAAAATGTTGTTTTGGTATATGTACCGTGTATTCATCCACATGCATTTAGCAAATAGCAGTTATTTTAATATTACAAACAGACACTCCAATTTTATTTATCTGTATAAGATATACACTAAAATCTACTAATAGTTTATAAGTTTGTATGTTAGGAGTAATCTCTGAAACTATTGATCCGGTTCTGAAAATTCTTTCAGAAATAGGAAACTATATCACCGCCGAATGCTATAGGCTATTTTTTTTCGGATAAAAGTGTGTTACTTTCATAAACTATGACAACATTAATTAAAATCGGAGTCGAACCTTAAAAAATGACTAAATACTACAAATTGCTGGGCACCTAGGAACCCACCGGAGCAATAAAAAAGTCTTACTCACTAGTAATCTATACATATAATAAAATTGTAATTGAGTCCAATCTGTACATTCAATAGTTTTTGGAAAATCTTAATGAAATAGATATTATTATCGGTACAGAGGTCGAATCTATAGTTTTTAGAACTTTTGTCTGTCTGTCTGGGAACGCATCACGAGAAAACCACTGGACAGATTTTGATGAATTTGGTATGATGATAGCTGGTTATCCAGGTCAACATATAGGACACTTTTTACTGCGGGAAAATATCTCATCTTTGAGAAATCTATACTAACAGTTAATAAAATTACCGTAGGTTGTGTCAAACCAGGTTTATTATGGTACACTATTGTGCAAGTGTAATGTTTTCAAAAATTTCACTGTTATTATAATTCATCTGAGCAGTATACGTCCTAAATAAAATATTTTTCTTCTTTCTGTAGGAAATTATTATCTATACATATAATAAAATTGTAACTGATCGCTGTCTGTACATGGAAGATATTTGAGAAAAACTATTATTGGGGATCTTTTTAACGCAACAGAAACCAAAACAATGATTTTAAGTTTTTTTTGTCTGTTTGTCTGTGCGTTTGTGCGCGCTAATCTTAGAAACGGCTTAACTGATTTGGATGCGGTTTTCACTAATGTATTGTGGTAAGCTTAACTTAACATTTAGTATTTGTTTTATTTCAATCGGTTCCTAAATAAAAAAAGTTATGTCAATTTGAAGAATCATCTAGTTTTTTAAATATAACAAAAAACCTAAAACAAATAACTGATCATCGAGTAAACATCAATTTTTCTTTGTTGAGAGCTTGTAACTCTGTAACCCCAGAGTCTTCCCAAAAACAAATTTGCATTCACGTTATTATGATAATGCCCGTAAGCCGTCGGATTGTTGTTTTCAACGTATTTACTTCGAGATAAGAAGCTGGAGTTATTTTGGTTACCTAAGTCATATTTACTTTATATTTTAATCTATCATTGTTCTGTCTTCCTTCTATATGTTGAAGATTACAACAAGTTTGTTAGTTGAGTGTATACAAATATCCTAAAATAAAATCTATACAGATAAATAAAATTGGAGTGTCTGTTTGTAATATTAAAATAACCGCTTTTTACTAAATGCATATGGATGTATACACGGTACGCATACCAAAACAACATTTTTTACAATTTTTGTCTGTCTGTCGGTCTGTTGGTTCCGGCTAATCTCCGAAACAGCTGAACCGATTTTGACGGGACTTTCACTGGCAGATAGCTGATGTTATAAGGAGTAACTTAGGCTACTTTTATTTTAGAAAAAGAATCAGGGTTGCGCGAAAAAAATTTAGGGAAAAAAATTAGAATGCTAGGTACATCCAGGATATGATCTCCATTCTGAACTTTAGACAAATCTATTAAGCCATTATTGCGTGAAAAAGAAACAATCACGCTCCTACTCAAAATCTTTTGCATTAATAATTTAAATGGTAAAATCAAAATTAATTATCTAACTAAAAAGAATTTGAATGGTGAAATCTAAATTATTTATCTAACTAAAAATATTTTCAAAGAATTCCCGCAGTTATTGAGCTATGTAATCTATATTAGAAAAGCTGAAAGCTTTGGTAACTAGAAATTTACTAAAGAAAAAGAAAGCTCTTAGTTATTCCTTGTCCCTGAATATCATGACGCGATTATCTCGATTCATAACCTAATCCTCTGTGACAAATCGTCATTTTTCATACCAGCCTTTGACCTTTTTTTTACTGCATGATAAGAAAACAAATAGGCTGAAGTTACTATGGAACTATCCGGTATCTGCTCGTATTTTAAACATTTTTTACGTCACATTTCGATTGCAATACCGTTTAGATAAGGTTGAATCTGATTTGACCGATTCACAAATTAGGAGGTACTCAATTGTCTTTTTTTTTTGAAGTCAAACTTTTTTACGCACGTTTGACTTGGGGGACAAGCTGATGAATGCGTTACGGAAAAATGTACGGACGTTTGTTGCCATGGTAACCGTTGTTGTTGTCTGACAAATGATATATAATATTATATTACTTCCTTAAATGATATTCTATAAATATATGATTGTAATATACCTAATATGCTTTATTTAATTATTTTTTTAATATCTCACCTATCCTAATTATTTAAAACCTACCGATAACCTACAGAAGTTTTACTTCTTGCGTGTGTACACGTTCATATACGCACTCTTTTTTTTTTGAGTATGTGAGATTTTCATAATGAATGGGTTATATCATGTATGTATGTATGTGTGTGTTTGTGTTTGTTACCCCTTTCGGAACGGCTGAACGGATTTTAATAAAATTTATTAGATAACTAGCGACTCAACCCCACCCCGCTTGGGTTCGTCCCTACTAACGTTCTAACTTTTAGTATAGATTTCTCAGAGATGAAATATTTTCTCGCAATAAAAAGTATCCTATATATGGACCCGGATAACCAGCTATCATTATACCAAATTTAATCAAAATCTGTCTATTGGTTTTCCCGTGATGCGTTCCAGATAGACAGACAGACAAAAATTCTAAAAAATATAGATTCGACTTGTATATCGATAATTATGACTATTCAAAAAAATATTTAATGTACAGACTCGACTCACAATTTTATTATATATATAGATGTCGCTAGTACACGATTAAGCTGCGCTGAGACAATCATCATTGGCATTTTGATATATTATTGATATTAGCTTAGTCCGTCATTTGTTACATTTATTCGAGCTTATCTCGATTTTTCAACGTCAAATTGAAATATGATCCAACAAGCGTTCACGCATCATCAACAGATCGGTAAATATCTCCGCTCCATTAGCTTTGGTTCACATTAAATATCTATCGCCTTATGACTGAGTCATGACTTGTTTGACAAATAACTGTATTAGTTAACCTATTTTTGACCGACTTCAAAAGAATGTATGTATTTTTATATATAAATCTCCTATAAATCTATATGTATAATAAAATATTGTCTGTTTGTCTTCCCATTTGTTTTTATGTCTAATTGCTTTTCACACAAAAAGTAGTGAACGGTTTTTAACTAAACCTTTTATAGTGAGAAGTTATTACTCGGGTCCAAATTTTCGCTGTCTTTTACTACAGGAAAATCTTTCATTCCCACGGGAAAACACAATAATTAGTTCAGTCGAGTTGTCCTTCATGAAAAAATTAATGATTTAAAACACAAAAACTATTATGCTAGTTAAAAATAAAACAACAGTAATAACTTCAAAAGAAATTTCGTACCTATTATTAAAAAAGCTTAAAAAACCGGCCAAGTGCGAGTTGGACTCGCGCACGAAGGGTTCCGTACCATTATCTATAAAAACGGCAAAAAAGTCATGTTTGTTGTACGGGAGCCCCCCTTAAATATTTGTTTTAATTTTAATTTAATTATTTATTTTTAAAGTGAATATATAACTAAATATTCTGTGAATATTTCAAGCGTCTACCTGTTGCCGTTATTAATATCGAGCAAAAACGAGCAAAAAAATCACGTTTGCTGTATGGGAGCCCACTTCAGTATTTATTTTATTCTGTATTTTAGTATTTTTTGTTATAACGGCAACAGAAATACATCATCTGTAAAAAATTCAACTGTCTAACTATCACAGTTCATGAGATACAGCCTGGTGACAGACGGACAGACAGACAGACGGACGGAAGCGAAGTCTTAGTAATAGGGTTCTATTTTAACCTTTGGGTACGGAACCCTAAAAAAGATACTATAAAGTATACACTTATTGCCTTAAAAGAAATTATTCTATTTTTAACTCGCGTCTACGAGCAAAGAAAACTATCAGAAGATCATAATCTCGTTATTACATACTTGCTATTGACTTCTAGTGTCAAGTATTATTTTTCTTTAACACAACTTTATAAAGAAGAATCACGTTCTTCTTTATAAAGTTGTGTTAAAGAAGTGCAAAGGCGTTATTGTTTTTTAATTCACCGGACTAATAAAAATTAAAAAAAAAGGTGCATGTGCTTTAAGCGCGGTTGAAGTAAAACTTCTTTGGCGAATATTTCAATCAATAATTAAATAACGCATATTAGGCATATTACAATCATATACATATTTATAGAATATCATTTAAGGAAAGAATATAATATTACATATCATTGGTCAGACAATAACAACGGCTACCATGGCAACAAACAGTTATCAACTAACTTCATCATGTCGCTTTCAGTTAACTTCGTCATGTCGCATTTTGGCTGTCGGTGTGCGCGCGCATCGTGAAAATTTTACTGTCATAATTTTTTTCAAACGTCCCAAAAGAAGTATAACTTTAATAAACTACATATATTTTAGAAAAAAAAAGTCCGATCTAAAATTAAAGTGCACATTATGTATAATTAAACAGATAAATATACGCAAACAAAATCAACACATGCAAGGAACACTATAGTAACTCTGATTTAAGATATTTTAAAAATATAAACGCACTCATAAATTTAAAATTCAGATTTAATATTGCTGTAATTCTTCGTTACAGTATTATTCCTTGCAGCATCGATATACGAGTAGAGCGAAAGCAGTAATGTCGACAGTTACTATTTTACGTAATACTTTCTTAGATTTACGCGAATATTTGAAATTTTAAATAAAACTATCTTTTCGGATTTTTTCGCGGATTTATTTTGATTTTTGGTTTCCGACGTTTCCAATGCTTTACAGCAATCATGGTCACGGAAGAGACTC
This sequence comes from Fabriciana adippe, assembly GCA_905404265.1. NCBI lineage: Eukaryota > Metazoa > Arthropoda > Insecta > Lepidoptera > Nymphalidae > Fabriciana > Fabriciana adippe. The sequence goes on along the minus strand of FR989997.1, from coordinate 1,686,179 downwards.
TCTCCCATGGTCTCTCCCGTGACCATGAGACTCTCTCCCATGGTCTCTCCCGTGACCATGATTGACCATGACCTCCAGTGACCATGAGACTCTCTCCCGTGGTCTCTCCCGTGACCATGATTGCTGTAAAGCATTCGAAACGTCGGGAACCAAAAATCAAAATAAATCCGCGAAAAAATCCGAAAAGATAGTTACTATTTTAATTCAGTTCAAACAAATAGCAGATTTTCCATACTTAACTTCAGCAAATATTAAAATATCATTCGCATTCGGAAACACCCATCTCAGCTTATATCGGTTATGAGGAAAAACAGGTCGATATCAGATTTCCATATTTATATTATAGAAGACCTGCTGTTTCGTGTTTATTTTCGTCCCGATGTGCAATATTGAACGGTAATAACTTTCCCAAGTTGCATGAAAAGTGCCCAATAACTTTTATATTTCATATTTTTATCATGATATAAAATGTTTGTGTAAATATCACAAAGTTCTTCATCTTCAAATGCCTTTTAAATTTTAACATATGTTATAAGCTTTATATACTGTATTTAAATACCTATTTTATATCTATACATACAATAATAAAATTCTAACTGAGTCGAATCTGTGCATTAAATATTTTTTGGAAAATCTTATTGAAATAGTGATTAATATCGATACAGAGGCCGAATATAGTTTTTAGAATTTTTGTCTGTCTGTCTGTCTATCTATCTGTAACCGTATCACAGAAAAACCACTGGAGGAATTTTGATGAAATTTGGTATGGTGATAGCTGGGTATCCGGGTCAATATATAGGATACTTTTTCTGCGGGAAAATATCTCATCTCTGAGAAATCTATATTAAACGTTAAAACGTAAGCAAGGACGAACTCGAGCGAAGCGAGGGTGAGTCGCTAGTCTATACATATAATAAATTCTAACTGAGTCGAATCTGTGCATTAAATATTTTATGGAAAATCCTATTAAAGTAATCACTATTACCGATACGGAGACCAAATGTGTAGTTTTTAGACTTTTTCTCTGTCTGTCTGTCTGGGAACGCATCACGAGAAAACCACTGGGCAGATTTTGATGAAATTTGGTATGGTCATAAGTGGTTATCTGGGTCAACATATAGGATACTTTTTACTGCGAGAAATTATAAATCCATACTAATATTATAAATGTGAAGGTGTGTTTGTTTGTTTGTCCTTTTTTCACGTTGTAGCGGAATGACGTATTGGCGTGACTTTTTGAGTGGAGATAGTTAAAGGGTTGGAGTATCACATAGGCTACTTTTTACCACGGGAGACTATCTCAATCCCCACGGGAAAACGCGTTATGATACAATTAAAAAAAATTATGATCAGAATTACTTTAAACATGGTATTAATGCTCTCCAATACAATTAAATACATACGTGTTTTAGCATTTTTCGAAATTTATCCCATGGGGGGTAAGTTTGTATGAAACGTACCTTTTTAGAGATTTTTTTTTTGTAGTTTTTGCGCGAAGGATGCCGCGGGTTCTGCTAATATATAATAAACCCTTAAATACCTACCTATTATACATATCTATATAAAAAACTTTTTATAGATAACACTAAAAATCGTCAATATCTAAACAAAAAAATATCGGTTGACAAACAGAGGAGTATAAGTTACAGAACTATAGGTCCTTGCCTATATAAAGGTAAAGTGTTTAGAAACATGCATCTCATTTTACAAAACTTGCCCAAAATTAATTTTAATAAGGGATAAAAAAATACTAACAAGTTATAAAAAAATACTAAAAAATTAGTAACAAGGTTTTTTTATCCCTTAGTTACACGCTGCCACTCTTATCATTGATTTTATTTAATCTTCAGTAAGTTGCACAAGCTATGATACATCTCGCTATCAAAGAGCTGAATAGTACCAATGGGCAACAGATTGACAGACGGACATGACAAAATTGTAAAGGTTCCATGTTTACATATTGGTTCGGGAACTATAGAAATGATGGCATAGGAATAACATTTTACAAATATCAAATAAAAAACCATTTCGGCGAATCAAAGCTGCCACTGTCAGTTTTTACTAAACCTAACGTTACTATAAATTTTATTTTTACAACTAGCATTGCCCGCGGCTACGCCCGCGTTCAGATGATCAAAAATCAAATTCTAAGTTTTACACATTAGTTAGTTTTTTTACACATTAGTAGGTATAGTTTGTTTAGTTTTAGGTAATAAACTCTCAAACTACGGAATTAATTTTAATATTTTTTACTTATAGACAGCTATTGATTAATTTAATATTTAGCTAATTATATAAATTACATAATGGTAACTTTTCTTAATGTTAATTTGTCGCGAAACAGGGATTGGTTAGCGCTAGTTAGTAATATTTTCCAAAACGATTTTCAAAAGAAAGTGTAATAAGTAAATAATTCTAAGCAAATACTTTTTATTATTTCATATGGCTCGACTAATATGATTAAAGTCGTAAGCATTTTATTGTGTCCTTTAAGCCTTTATCTTCCAAAAAATTAGGTCCAAAAAAAAAGTTGAGATGTAACAGTTCCTAAAATACTTTTTCATAGTTTTTGAGATATGGAATATTTTTAGTTACCCGCTTTGTCAGTTTAATAACCATAACCTTGTTTTCCATAAAATGTTACAAAAAATTTTGAATCGAACTTATTTTTACGGTTGATAAAATGAGTAGATATTGTGGAAACGTAAATATTATTTGTATTTATTTTAGTGCTAACCTAACAAAACACGTAAGTAAGAAAAATAACACAGTATTTTGCTATACGAAACCTATAATGAGCGAGTTGGAGTTGCAAAATTTTTACATTAAAAGATTAAAAAATATTAACATTATTTACTAAAAAAAATAAAAACTTACAAATATTTTCATTTGAAAATTGTTTCGGCCAACAAAATATTACTAATGTGACACTAATTTATAAAGCTTGTTTATCTTTATTCAAAATTTGAACACGGGCGGAGCCGCGGATAATTTAGTATTTAGTAATTCTAATAAAGTCATAGAAAGATCACATCTGTACATTTTTTTTTTGGATTACAACTACGCATTTTTAAAACACATGGCGACATCTATTGTCAAATATCTAAATACACGTAATACACATAAATAAATTTTCATTAAAACAACTATTTTAATGAATAAAATAGCTATTAATATTTCTTTTAAGATAAGCTTTTTTTAATAGTTTTGACATATATAAGTTACCTTGCTAAAATGTTAATACTACTCTCGTGCTTTTATTTTAACCAGTTTTTGTATTTTTTCTCAGAAATGAGATATTCTCCTGCGGTAAAAACTATCCTATATGTAGAGTCGGATAACCTGCTATCACCATACCAAATTTCATCAAAATCTCTCCAGTGGTTTTTCTGTGATGCGATGCGATATAATGTGGTCACATACAGACAAACAGACAAAAATTCTAAAAACTATAGATTCGGCCTCTATATCGCTAATAATGAATATTTCAATAAGATTTTTCGAAAAATATTGAATTTACGGATTCGGCTTAGTTACAATTTTATTATATGTGTATTTACTAATTTATAAAGCCAAAAAGTTTGCTTTATTGAAAATTTTAACACGGGCGGGGCCGCGGGTAATTTAGTAGTAATTCTAATAAAATCGTAGAAAGGTCATATCTGTACATTCATTTTTTTGGAATTAAAACTACGTATTTTAAAAACACATGGCGACATCTATTGTCGAGTATCTAAATAACACATAAGTATGTATTAATTAAAATAACTATTTTAATGGATAAAATAGCGCTATTGCTAATTTGATTTTCAAGATAAACTATTTTTAATAGTTTTTACTATATTTAGTAAGTTACCTTGCTAAACTATTTGCAGATAGTATCATGGTGGTTTGTTCCAACCAGTTTTTGTATTTTTTCTCAGAAATGAGATATTTTCCCGCGGTAAAAAGTATCCTATATGTTGACCCGGATCACCAACTATCATCATACCAAATTTCATCAAAATCCCTCCAGTGGTTTTTCTGTGATGCGGTAACAGACAGACAGACAGACAGACAGACAGACAGACAAAAATTTTAAAAACTATAGATTCGGCCTCTGCATCGATAATAATGTCTATTTCAATAAGATTTTCCCAAAAATATTTAATGTACAGATTCGGCTTAGTTAGAATTTTATAATATGTATAGATATGTGAAGTTTTGGTTGGTTTTAAATATATTATTCTGACATTTTGTATTCGTTTCCAAATGGAAACTGTTTCAAAACAAATATATATATATAAAGAAACTTTGCATCTGTTATCTTCTATCTATCTATACATACTATAATTTTCTGAGTCGAATCTGTACATTAAATATTTTTTGGAAAATCTTATTGAAATAGTCATTATTATTGATACAGAGGCTGAATCTATAGTTTTTAGAATTTTTATCTGTCTGTGGCCGCATCATTGAAAAATTACTGTAGGGATTTTGATGAAATTTGGTATGATGATAGCTAATTATACGGATCAACATATAGGGTACTTTTTACTGCGGGAAAATATCTCATCTCTGATAAATCTATATTAAACTTTAAAACGTAAGTAGGGACGAACCCGAGCAGAGGTTGGGTAAATTGCTAGTGTTCATATATTTCTAAAATGTCAACATCTATAAATATACTATAGCTGAGTAACATCGAGTTAATGCTTGGATATGCTTGTTTGAAAGACGTATGAAAGGCGCCTCGTTCGCAGAACGCTTTATTCATAAGTAATACGGCCACGCTTATGGTTTTAGTTGAGACTAAGTTTTAAGTAACGTCATATTCGCACTGTTGCTAACTAGCTAGCTAGACAGACGATGTTCAGTCCTTTTCAGGATATAAATTTTATTTATATTTATATGTTACTCCAGATAGTCTATTTGTATACTAAATTTCATTCAAATCCGACCAACAGTTACAGCGTGAAGGAATAACAATCATACATACATACAAACTTACGCATTTGTATTAGTAGTCGGGTTCTACCGTAGTATAAATATTAAATATCCATACTAGTCCATACTAATATTATAAATGCGAAAGTAACTCTGTCTGTCTGTGTCTCCTTTTCACGCTTAATCCGCTGAACCGATTTAGACGAAATTTGGTATGGGGACAGTTTGAGACCCTAAGAAGGACATAGGATAGTCTTTCCCCGGAAATCATTCCTTAAGAGGGTGAAAACGGTGGTGGAACTTTGTATGGGGAATCAATCATATATATATATATATATATATATATATATATATATATATGTATATATATATATATATATATATACATACATATATAGACTACATAGTTTATGTATTCCATACTGACATACTAACCGTCATAAGGTATAATATAAAAATAGATTTTACTAGTAATTATAAACTCACTAATATCATCAAACATAGTAAGTAATACATCTATAAAATTTTATTACCTGAATTAACTCAATCGATCATAACTTCCGAAGTTACACGATCACTTAAGGAGTGATAGGTGTACGTGTAAGAACGCGAACTTGTGGCTCGAGGAACTTTATCGCGCATGTCTAAGTATGAAAACTTTAAAACTTCCCAGAATGTCGTTAGCCATCCAGCCAGTTTGAAATTTTGCTGATTTTGTTAACCCTTTTTTTTAAAGTTGGAAAATACATTTACGCATATTACCTACATACATACAGGTAGTTATGTGGGACTCATCGACTAGAAAAGCCAGTACTATCAACTAAAACCTAACCGTATTGCGGTGATTTGTGCTGGCGGTGATTTTGACAGCTATGAACTCTGTAAGCCGCAATCCGTCACTTTGATACACATTTTGTTTTTTTTTTTTTTAATAAAAATATTTAGAAATTAATAAATAGCATTAAAAATTAAAACAGAAGCAGAAAAAACTAATATGTAGGCAGCAAGTTAAAAGAAAATGAATATCGTAAATACCTTTATTAACTTACTTGTGCCAAGATTGTAAACCAATCGGTAAAGAACTTGCGGACAGTGTGTGAAGATTTTGCACAAACAAACATTTATATTTTATTTATATAGAAAACTAGCAGAGCCCACGGCTACGCCCGCGTTCAATCTACACAAAAACTCTTTGGCTTTATGTTAAACAGCGACTCACCCTCGCTTCGCTCGGTGTCGTCGTTATTTATTTATATAGTATTGTTCATACAAAAGTGGGGGTAGGAGGGTGAAAAATACTTTACGATCTATTCTCATTCCTACCAAATATAAAAAAATCATAAAAATCGATAAAACCGTTTCCGAGGAGTGCGACCACAAACAGCGTGACACAAGAAATTTATATATTAGATATATCCATACATACATATTATACAATTTACAAAATATTTTTATTTACATTTTAAATAAAAATTGAACTGACGACCTCTTTTGTCAACCCACTGCCAGTAAAATACACCACAAGATAACCATCCTACAATATGATATTAAAATCAGAAGGCTGTTTTATATCTTTATACGTACTTTATTTTAATTTGAACAATAATAAAAGCTTCATTTCGGTGTCCCGCTTTGAAATATAAATCATGGTCATATTATTCATGAGGAAACGTTTTTAGTGCTCTCCAGTGGGAAGCCCGCTTCAAGAATCAACATTTGGTTTTAATGTTGTCTTAAATGATAAAATATAATCGAGTTTTTTTATCATATAAAGACTTTTTCTATAAATATAAAATACACTTGCTTTTTAAGTTTTATTATAATACTAGTGACTCACCCTCGCTTCGCTCGGGTTCGTCCCTACCTTACTTCCCAATACAAACTTTCATCCCCATTTTCACCCCTTTAAGGGATGATTTCTGGAATAAAAAGTATCCTATGTCCTTCCCAGGGTCTTAAACTATCTTCTTACCGAATTTCATCTAAATCAGTTCAATAGATCCAAAGATTACCCCCTACAACGTCACAAACTCACAACATCACAAACTCACAAACTCACCAACTTTACCTCTTTTTAATATTAGTATATGTAGACTAGCGGCTCACCTTCGCCGTTCCCCTCTAGAAAAACAAAGATAAATCTATCCCACGATGGCATCTGTACATTTTACAGGGATAAAAAGCCCATGTGCTGTTATAGATTATAATCTATCTCTGTACCAAATTTCATCCAGATCCATTCAGCCGTTCTGGCGTGATACGGTAACAAACATCATCCAAACAACAACTTTCAGTAAAATTGTGCCGTATTCAAACCTTATTATTGTATTAAAAATATCGATTTTTCTTATCCTTCTTAACTATGTTTTATATAAGTTACTTTTGGATCGAATCATGTTTTTGTATATAAAAAAATAATAACAAATGAAAAATAAAGTAAAATTAAATGCCTTTATAATACAAAATAAATTACCCTTGTAGTGCCGTAAAAAAGTACTTCTCGTACAACTAATAAGAAAATAACAACTAATGCGCTACAAAATAACCATTCAATATAAAGTCTGTTCAAATGAAACATTATTGAAAAATGTCTATTAGAAGTGTATTATTTGATACTTCGTGAGCCTTTCCTGAGTCCGACTCGCAATTAAACTATTTTTTATTAGACTTTTGAAGTAAAACTTATTTAGGCGTGACTAAGGGGTAAGTCAAAATACGTTGGAAAAATGAGTGTAGCGGAAGTGAAAGTCAAAATTAGTAATATTTTTTTATTAAATACTAGCATTTCCCGCGGCTCCGCCCGCGTTCAGATGATCAAAAACCAAATTCTTAGGTTTTACACATTAGTATACTCTTACATTATACATTACTTTCATTGCGCACCGCATGATTAGTAAATAATGGCGGTGATTGACAATGCCACAAAGGTTCCTCTGTTAAATTGAACTTTTTGTTTTAGCAATAACATTTATGTATGTCTATACTTCTGTTTTGTTTGTTTTTTTAGTTTTTCACGATAAACTCTCAAACTACGGAATTAATTTTAATCATTTTTTAGTAATAGACAGCTATAGATTAATTTAATATATAGCTGATTATTTAAATTACATAATGATAACTTTTCTTAATTAGCGCTAGTTAGTAATATTTTCCAAAACGATTTTCAAAAGAAAGTGTAATAAGTAAATAATTCTAAGCGAATACATTTTTTTATTTCATATGGCTCTGCTAATATGATTAAAGTCGTAAGCATTTTATTGTGTCCTTTAAGCCTTTACCTTCCAAGAAAAGGTATCAAGAAAAAGTGAAAAAGTTGAGGTATAACAGTTCCTAAAATAGTTTTTCATAGTTTTTGAGATATGAAATATTTTTAGTTACCCGCTTTGGCAGTTTAACAACCATAAACTTGTTTTCCATAAAATGTTATAAAATAATATAAATTGAACTTATTTTTACGGTGCAAAAAATGAGTAGGTATTGTGGAAACGTAAATATTATTCGTATTTATTTTAGTGTTAACCTAACAGAACACGTAAGTAAGAAAAACAACATAGCATTTTGCTATACGAAACCTAAAATGCGCGAGTTGGATTTACATTTGCCCAATTTTTACATTAAAAGATTAAAAAACATTAACATTATTTACTAAACAATAAAAATTTACAAATATTCTCATTTCAAATGAGAATTGTTTCGGCCAACAAAATATTACTAATATGTTACTAATTTATAAAGCCAAAAAGTTTGTTTTATTAAAAAATTAAGCACGGGCAGGGCCGCGGGTATTTTAGTAGTAATTATAGTAAAGTCATAGAAAGGTTATATCTGTACATTTTTTTTTTGGATAAAACTACGTATTTTAAAAACACATGGCGACATCTATTGTCAAATAGCTAAATAACACATAAATAAATTTTCATTAAAATAACTATTTTAATGAATAAAATAGCGCTGTTAATATTTCTTTTAAGATAAGTTTTTTTTAATAGTTTTAACATAATATATAAGTAAGTTATCTTGCTAAAATATTAATAGCATCATCGTGCTTTTACTTTACCAGTTTTTGTACTTTTTCTCAGAAATGAGATATTTTCCTGCGGTAAAAAGAATCCTATGTGGTGACCCGGATAACCTGCTATTACCATACCAAATTTCATAAAAATCCCTCTAGTGGTTTTTCTGTGATGCGGTCACATACAGACAGACAGAAAAAATTCTAAAAACTATAGATTCGGGCTCTATATCGCTAATAATGAATATTTCAATAAGATTTTCCGAAAAAATATTGAATTTACGGGTTCGGCTTAGTTACAATTTTATTGTATGTATAGTTACTAATTTATGAAGTGAAAAAGTTTGCTTTACTGATAATTTAAACACGGGCGGAGTCGCAGGTGATTTAGTAGTGATTCTAATTAAATCGAAAAAAGGTCATATCTGTACATTAATTTTTTTGGGATTAAAACTATGTATTTTAAAAACACATGGCGACATCTATTGTCGAATATCTAAATAACACATAAATAAATATTAATTAAAATAACTATTTTAATGGATAAAATAGCGCTTTTGATAATTTGATTTTCAAGATGAGCTATTTTTATAGTTTTTACCATATTGTGTAAGTTACCTTGCTAAACTGTTTACAAATAGTATCGTCGTGGTTTTGTTCCTACCAGTTTTTGTATTTTTTTTCAGAAATGAGATATTTTCTCGCGGTAAAAAGTATCCTATATGTTGACCCGGATAACCAGCTATCATCATACCAAATTTCATCAAAATCTGTCCAGTGGTTTTCCCGTGATGCGGTAACAGACAGACAGACAGACAGACAGACAGACAGACAGACAGACAGACAGACAGACAAAAATTCTAAAAACTATAGATTTGGCTTCTGTATCGATAATAAAGTCTATTTCAATAAGATTTTCCAAAAAATATTTAATGTACAGATTCGGCTTAGTTACAATTTTATAATATGTATAGATTATATTTATATTTTTATAATAATTATTATGTATAAAAATATGTATTTATTATATACTAGCGACTCACCCTCGCTTCGCTCGGGTTCGTCCCTGGGTTGCTTCCCAAAACAAAATTAATTAATTAATTTGGTTTTAATTCTTTTTCGTGAGACACTTTTTTTTAATAAAAGTAGCCTAAGTTACTCCTTATTACATCAGCTATCTGCCAGTGAAAGTCCCGTTAAAATCAGTCCAGCCATTTCAGAGATTAGCCGTAACAAACAGACAGACAGACAGACAAAAATTGTAAAAAATGTTGTTTTGGTATATGTACCGTGTATACATCTACATGCATTTAGTGAAAAGTGGTTATTTTAATATTACAAACAGACACTCCAATTTTTTTATCTGTATCTATACTATAATAAAGCAGTAACTTAGCGAAATCTGTGCATGAAATATTTTTTTAAAAACAATGACTGTAACGTATTATGTATACGATATAGACCCCAAAACAATAGTTATTAATTTTTTTGTCTGTTTGTCTAGAAAAATTGTAGATCTTGAAAAGGCCGATAGAAAGATCTATAACAGTAGGTATATGTCTATCTCTTAAGGTACACTCGCAATACCTATTCTTATCTATACCTATAATAAACTAACTTAGTCAAATCGATGTGCGCGTTTGACGCAAAATGTACTGAACCGATTTTAACTAAATTTTGTATAGTGATAGTTATTACTCGGGTCAACATTTAGGATACCTTTTACTACAGGTACATTTTTCGTTCCCGCGGGAAAACGCAATGACTGGTTCTATCGAGTCGTCCTTAGAAATTTATATGGCTAAAGCTGGCTGAACCTTAAGAGATTGACTTTAAGATTAACCTTAAGAGATCGTATTGAAGGGAGGCCCGTGCCCAGCAGTGAGACGTTAAAAAGGGCTGAATGCATACACATACATACAGTCTTATAATAGAAGATACATAATTGATTGTTTTCTTCAACAGCGCAGTCGTGTATGGACGTGAAGCAGATACTGTTCAACGGGTACTGTTATCTGTTCTCTGGGTACCCCCAAGCATCATGGACCACCGCCAAACAGGTGAGCTACTTATCGATGGTGAAATTACAATACACATAAATAAATAAATATGTTGGGACATTAACACACAACATCATCTAGTTCCATGGCTTCTGGCTGGCATGGTTCTACGAGGCTTGCGTTATGGATACTAGATAGTTAATACACTACACATATATAACTTTAAATACATACATATTATAAATATATAAACACTCATGACTGGAGTACAAACATTTGTGCTCATCACACAAATGAATGCTCCATGCGGGACACGAACCCACGACCGCTGGCACAGCAAGTAGGGTCACTACAAACTGAGCCAAACGTGCCAGCAACACGTACTCGTATAATTTCTACAAAAAGATAACATTGAGACAAAAGGGGAAAATGCCTTATAACGGTTTACCTATTTTAAACTAGCTTTACTGACAGTCGTCCTATCCAGATCTCATTTTTATTTGTAATACTTACGTTGGTGTAAATATTCTATGGATTTTTTTCCAGATATTTTCAATTTTCTAGGCAATTTTTCCATCTTTTTCACGTAAACCTTAAAAGCTGATTTTTTGCCACAATAGTTGATATATCGTTTAATAAATGTGTATTAATAACAAGATAATTGCGAATGTGATGTTCAGTATTTGAATTAAATACCTCCATTATCTAAATTCAGAATAATTTGCACTAATACTATTATGAGCCATGAATTATTTATATGTTTATAATACTAATGTTGCCATCACTAATTTACCTATATATTGGAAAATTAATTATATAATATTTTATTATTTCGTCAAATTGATAAGAACCCATAATTTTTTCGGGCATTGCGATGTAGGGAAAATACAAAAATCATCAAAATCGGTCAAGCTCTTGAGGAGAGTAAGATTACGAACTGACGTACACCAGAATTGTATATACATATATAAACACGAATAATAACACGACTCATTACACTATTACATAAATTACACTTTTCTCCGGATAAAACTTATAACATGTATAAAATTTCTTTCGACTTTCTAAAACTAAAATGTATAATGAAAAATTAAAAAAGACCCCTGACACAATAACCTATTCATTGAGGTCATTTCAAAGAGCCTAAACACGATACCTCTACAGTATTTTAGTGAGGAGTTGAGTATCTTGCAGATTCCAGGTGACGCTGCAGCATCAGGCCAAGGTTACCATATCGTTGCAATGTTATTGAAGTAACGCGATGCTAAGTTTCAAATGGATTAGATCTGTGGAAGTTATTCATATAGTTTTACCGTATAGAAAAGAGCTGATAGCCTGTAAACGGCTTAACGGATGTTCTTGAGTTATAACTAAGGACACTATTGATTTAATTACCTTTCAAACAAAAACAAACTAAACTAAAATCGGTTCAGACGTTTGGGCGCTACGATGCCACAAACAGACATACAGATACATAGATACACAGATACAAACGCCCCTCTGTTTTGTTCGGGGGTTAAAAATATATCAGCTTGTGATAATATCCGCTAGCGGTTCAGTGAAAAGGCACAAAAACAAATAGAATATGTAACGAGCTGATACCGATGGCGCTTTTGTCACTATGTTGAAAGCTTAATTCTCAATGACCGACTTTAAAATGGTATTTTTTTTTTTCAAGAATAGGGTACGTAGCTCATCTCAAATTTTATACATATGTACATTTTAAGAGAAACATGCAATCCTACAGGGGGAATAATAACTTTTGTATTATTGTATATATATAATATATTGAATAAAATAAAATAGATAAAAAAAAAATAAAAAATAAGAACATTTTTTTACATGTTAGACAAAAATAGATATTTATTATAAAAACTCTGTTATTTAATTTGCAGTAAATAAAACTTTCTTATTATTACTGTATATCGAACGTCATTATTCGACGACACGTTTGGCTCAATTTGTAGTGACCCTACTTGCTATGCCAGCGGTGTTGGGTTCAAGTCCCGCTGGGGGCATTCATTTGTGTGATAAGCACGAATGTTTGTACTCCAGTCATGGGCGTATAATAAATACGTATGTATTTAAAGTTATATATGTGTAGTGTATCAACTACCTGGTATCCATAACACAAGCCTCGTAGCTGACCGTTCAACTAGATGGTGCTGTGTGTTAATGTCCCAACATATTTATTTATTTATATACATATACATATATATATATATATATATATATATATATACATATATACCTAAGTAGATATACTTTTTGCGGGTAATTTTTGTAGTCGGGATATAACTTGCAGTTCCACGTCTTCTGCTACGCTACATAAATTGCATCGTGCTTAAGTTTACTAAAGCAATAAATCTTAAGTTTACAACTTTCAGTTAGCGCAAAACGTTTAAAATTTTAGTACGTCTAACTAATATATTACCCAACTACCCCGAAGGAGGGTAATGATGTGTTTGTGCATTTTGTGTATTTATATGAATTGTATTGATTCGTTTAACTTATTTTTTTGTAAAATATTGTTTATAATAAATATATATTTAAGTTAAAATATTATACTATAACACTTCAGCTTAATTTTCTGTACTATCATGTATTAGCGACTTATTTAGCTTCGCTCGGGTACTTCCCTATGCTCGAACGTTTTAAAAGACAAACGTGCAAAGGAAAATTATTTTTTTTTTACGCCTTCCCAGGCGTATACAGAAAAACTCATCACTCATCACCGGTCGTGTCTCGTGTCGTCCCACCGGAGTATGAGAGTGACAGGAATAGAGAGTGCACGTTGTGTCTGCGCGTAAACTTGTGCACTATAATATCTCCTGCGCAGATGGCTAGTCTCAATGAGACTGGCCGCGGTGGCCGAAGTCGGTCGGAAGGTCCGAAGGACATGTGTAAATAAGTAGGCGAAAACAAAATAGTTTAGTACCTTTCTCTCCGCTGTTAGTCAACTGATTTACTTTTTCTGTTTAGGTAATATAGGCGTTTACTATTGAAGAGCTTAACGGGCGTCAGAAAGCCGTAAATATAAAAATGCAAAGGGACCCTTCAATGGATATTTCATTTCTGCTGACAAAAAATAATAACTCTTGGGCCGTTCATCATAGGTCGTTGTATATAATAATATACTAGCAACGCTCTGCTCGGGTTCGTCTAGTTACGTTTTAACGTTTAGTATAGATTTCTTAGGTTGAGATATTTTCCCGCACTAAAAAGTCCTATATGTTGACCCGGATAACCAGGTATCATCATACCAAATTTCATTAAAATCTGTGAAGTACTTTTTCGTGACGCGGTCACTCACAGACAGACAAACAGACAGACAGACAAAAATTCTAAAAACAATAGATTCGGCCTCTGTATCGATAATAATGTCTATTTCAATAAGATTTTCCAAAAAATATTTAATGTACAGATTCGGCTTAGAACTTTATTTATATTATTATGTATATATATAGATTATTTAACCCTAGCAAAGCGTAATTTTATATAATTTAAACGCCTCAAATAACCTGTTATGCAGCTTCTTTACGAAATCGCATAAAAAGATTCTGTCCCAAGATGCAAATTGCAATACAAGATGGTTCTATCTCAGTAACGTATTGTACGCGGCTCTCTTTATTCAGTTAAAACGACATACTTGAATATCTTTTGTAAAAGAAATGCTTTTGGATTCCTTTGAATAAATCGTCATACTTTTTGCTAAAAGAACTGTGGAACCAAGTAATTTTAATTAATGAACCTAATTAGTTGGAAGCGTATATATCTATATCTATCATAGTGAGGTAGAACATTTATTAAGTGTAGGCCTATAAACATAAATAAATATAAATATGTTGAGACATTAACACACAGCACCATCTAGTTCCACGGTAAGTTACGAGGCTTGTGTTATGGATACCAGATAGTTGATACACTACACATATATAACTTTAAATACATACGTAATATAAATATAAACACCCATGACTGGAGTAATAACATTCTTGCTCATCACACAAATGAATGCCGCCAGCGGGACTCGAACCCGCGACCGCTGGCACATTGAGCCAAACATGTCTTCAACTACGTTAATATTATAATTATGAAAGTATGTTTGTTTACTTCTTTCAAAAATCTGTGGAGTAGACAATCAATGTGTTTTTTTCCATAGGGATAGTTAATGAGATGTAGAGTGACAGACGAAACCACAACACTTATATATTATACTAGTTTTTGCCCGCAGCTTCACTCGCGTGTTAAGTGGTAAAGGGATCGAAGGTAGCTTATATCCGTCCCCAAAGGTCGTCCTTGCCAAACATTATCAAAATCTGTTCAATGGTTTAAGCGTGAAAACGTAACACACGGAGGTACTTTCGCATATATAATAGGTATTAGTGTAGGTTGCACAAAAATCCCAATTTTATAAAGATATTTTGACGACACGTTGGCTTAGTTTGTACTAACCCTACTTGCTTTGTCAGCAGTCGCGGGATCGAGTCTCGCAGGGGGCATTCATTTGTGTGATGAACACGAATGCTTGTACTCCAGTCATTGGTGTTTATATTTATATTTTTAATATGTATGTTTTTAAAGTTATATACGTGTAGTGTATCAACTATCTGGTATCCATAATACAAGCCTCGTAGCTTACCATGGAACTAGATGGTGATATGTGTTAATGTCCCAACATATTTATTTATTTATTATTACTACTACTTACATACATACTGTATACTTTATATTACCTACATACTGTAGTGTAAAATCTAATCAAATCGTAACTCATGAAATGGTGGATTGAAATTCAAGATTCGTATAATTAGGTACCATACATTTTTATATATTAAAACAATGTATGTGAAATGAATACATGTTCTTGTCTCATGCTATATTAATATGAGTAGTGACGATCGCTTTTCTGACGATAAAACGACTCACTTCGAGTTACTTTTTGTACATAAAATGCCTTTGGGGTTTCCTTTGAACAGAGTTTGAAAGCGAAATCCCTGAAATCCCTATAAATCTTTATTGAAACTATTAAATAACCATGAGTGATACCTATATCAAAAGGATTTTTATTTTAAAAATAACGTATTTATATTATTGTATCTGCTGTACAGAAGATCGCGGGTTTGATTTCAGTTGAAGATAAAAAATTTACGTTGACTCTAGAAGTAATAATACCTGGGCGACAGAACTGGGCGTTTTTTGGAAAAGATATGAAAATTGCTTTATTTCAGAAAAAACCTATATAGATAAAGTTTAAAGCAAAACCTTATTTAAATGGAAAATTTGATCCAAATAGTTAGACCAGTTTCCTAGATACACAAAATATTTTTTTTTAATAATTACAAGTGATCGCCCTGTGGTCGAAAATCAACCATAATTCATTAAAGTTTGATCGATATTGAGGTTCTTTTTTCAAAGTTATATAGATAGCCTATAAAATCCAAAAAAATTTTGAAACGGTCCCATAGATTCAGAGATTTGCATGTACAGACAAACAAACTTTTCATCTTATTATGTAAGTACTCGTATAATATTGATGAAGGTTATCTAACGTCATACTACATCTTTTAGCAGTGAAGTAATTACATATATTAAATGCGCGAGAGGATTTGCGGCTAAAAGAAAGTCAATAAATTTTGGCTTTCTGCAGTCCTTCTCTATATAAACTTTAACTATGCCAAAGCTCATACTCCTCAAAGGGGTTCAAAGTTTTCACGTATTAATATATATATATATATATATATATATATATATATATATATTGAAAGTTTTTATATATTCTGACGATTGAACTTGCCTCTCTGACTTATTTACCCGTTAACTTACAACTTAATGGCTGAATTAGTATCCATATGAAACAGCAATCCCTCCCTTGCCAACTAATCTCCAATGTTTTGACCACCCCCGTAGTTGTATACTTTACCAATATAGGCGTTGGGGTGCTAATATTAGCAATTAGTATATATTACCTCCGCGCCTCGAAGAGCACGTATAGCCGGTCGGTCCTGCGCCTGATCTCTCACCGGTCGTATGAAATTATCGTCCCATGGGAAATTAAGAGTGCCAAAAATAGAGAGTGCACTTTTGTTGTCTGTTCGCACACTTCACGCACAACGGACGAATAATATATTTTTAATTTATCCGATTAGTTATCGGACGAATAGATACTTCGTTTTTTAATAAATCTATCATTTTGAATTTTTTCGACTGGATGAATTCATGATCACGGGAAGACATGATGCTATAAAGCATTCGGAACGTCAGGAACCAAAAGTCAATCCGCTAAAAAATCCGAAATTATATAGTTTAGTGTGAGCCATTATTTTTAAGGGACAGAAGGATTTTGTACTAGAAGAAACAATTTCTAAAATCGATTCTGTGCTACCTATATATACTACTAGCGACTTATCCTCGCTTTGCTCGGGTGCGTCCCTAGGTACGTTTCAATTTTTTTGAGCGGAATCCTAATTCTTTTTATAATAAAAGTAGCCTAAGTTACTCCTTATATCATCAGCTATCTGTCAGTGAAATTTCCGTCAAAATCAACAAACAGGCAGACAGACATACAAAAATGTTTAAAATTGTGTTTTTTCTTATAAGTACCGTATATAATTTTATATACATTTAGTAAAAAGCTGTTATTTTGACATTACAAACAGACACTTCAATTTTATTTATCTGTATAGACGTAGATGTAACGAAATTTTGCCTTTTCGAAATACTGTCAGATGATAGTTTCAAGCTATATTGGATTCTCTGTAGTGAAATTAATAGAAATTGGAATACAGAATAGTTGTGGTTGTATTGAATAGATGGTATTAGCACAGATCATATATAGAGGTATTAGTTATTATGAATGAACGATAGATTGATGGAAATACGTAAGGAGACAACTATAATAATTTAATTTAAAGGTAATTTTAATCAGAATTGTTTTGAAACTTTGCAAGTGCATCTTTTTCTGGTAACAGTATAAATAAATATAAATAAATAAATATGTTGGTACATTAACACACAGCACCATCTAGTTCCATGGTAAGCTACAGTGCAGTTGTAAGTTCCCCCGACCCCCCTCCCCCCCAGTTGCGATTTCTTACACAGAGAGAAATGTTTATACTAGACGTATTTTACAAGGTTAATAAAGATTTCTCAGAGATGAGATATTTTCCCGCATTAAAAAGTATCCTATATGTTGACCAGGATAACCAACTATCATCATACCAAATTTCATCAAAATCTATCCAGCGGTTTTCTTGTGCTGCGTTCCCAGACAGACAGACATAAATTGTAAAAACTATAGATTTGACCTATATATCGATAATAATAACTATTTTAATAAGATTTTCCAAAAAATATTTAATTTACAGATACGACTCAGTTAGAATTTTATTATATGTGTAGATAAATTGTTCTCTTGTGTCCCTACTGTAAAAAGTGAATTAGGAATCTAGGCAAAGCAAGGATAAGTAACTAGTCTTAAAATAAAACAGAGTAAAAAGGAAATATTAAAAATTAGATTTAATATTAGGACAAAGTTCTAAAATGCAACGACCGTAATATTACAGCATATTTGACATAACGATGGAAGTGTGGAGAAAATTCGAAAGTATTTCAATGTAAATGGAAAACGCTGGAATATACTCGTAGCAAAGCGATGCTTTATTTATGACTCCACTGTCTTTTGTATGACACTTCTGATATTCATTGAAAATACGATATTTTAGCTTCATATTTATACAATAGAATTCTATTATTTTCTTTATCTATACTGTAATATTATAAAGCTGAAGAGTTTGTTTATTTGTTTGGTTGAACGCGCTAATCTCAGAAACTACTAATCCGATTTCAAAAATTCTTTTTGCATTAGATAGCCCGTTAACTGAGGAAGGCTATAGGCTATGTATCATCCTAGAAAAATGTACGGTCCCGTGGGATAGATTTGTTTTTGTCTAGGGACGAACCCGAAGCGAAGCGAGGATGAATCGCTAGTTTGTAATATCTATGTGTACATAAATACATGTACAATTTATATTGAAGTGTCTTTTTATTACTTTGATACTTTTAAAGGCGTTCTTTGTAGCTTAAATCAACTAATATTAGCTACTGCGTGCGGCTTCACTCTCATCTATGTTTTCTACTAGCGATTTACCCTCGCTTTGTTCGAGGTGACTTTTTGTATCTATACATGTAATAAAAACTGAGTCAGGGGGATGTAAGAAGAGAAATAGAACAAATCCAGATTTTTTTTAATTGTTTTGTTTCTCTGTCTGTTTGTCTGTTTATACGGGCTAATCTCCGAAACTGTTGGACCGATTTAAATGGAATTTTGCATGATGGTACCTTATATCCCCGGTCAACATCTTAGATACTTTTCATCCCGGAAAATTAAAGAGTTCTCGCGGGATAGTTAAAAAAAACTATAGTAACTTATACAGCTTGGTAAACAATAACTACTGATTGGATTTTAATAAAACTTTACAATAATATAGTTCATACATCAGTATAACAAATAGGTTACTTTATATCCCGGAAAAATGTACGGTTCCCGTGGGATAGATTTGTTTTTTTTTTGTCTAGAGGCCGACCCCGGCGAAGCGAGGGTGAGCAGTTAGTTTTCTTATAAAAGACCACGTGTAATAAAGAACATAAGTGGTATATTGTATCTAATTGACTAATTCGAATAAACTTAAATAAACTTTAATATGACAAGAAGTTCCATCATAAATATAAATAACACAGTAGTATAAATTCTTGATGATTATGAAGAATTTTTTTAGCTATATTCAAGTTACATGCTATAAAACAAATATAATTCGACATCTGTCAAATTCAGGATACTTAACATAATTTTTAGATATGGTATTTCAATACATTTTGTTCGTTGCTTTTAGCGATAACGCTTGTGAAATGTCGACTTATCTAAGCTTCATCAGTTTGAACGTTATTGAGAGTCTTTTATTCTTTACTAGCAGAACCCGCGGCTTCGCCCGCGATCAAACGGCGAAAAAAATAAACTTTTTCGCAATACATACTTTATTACTTGCAAAAATAAGTTTGTGTAAGTTTTATTATTTGTTAAAGTATATATGGAAACAAATTTAATTTTAGCGATCGTAACTCAAAATATCCAGTATTTTAAAAGACGTTAAGCGTATATTTTGTAATTCATTTTACGCTTTAGGTATTTAGCAAGTTGCACTAACTGTATTTTTTATACATTTTTCTACTCCATCTTTCCAAAGTTAGAGTAAGAGAGTACAATGGCAACATGGCTAATATGGTTTTTTTTAAGTAACATACTAACAGGCTAACATCTACGTTATTTTTAAAGACCCAATGCTATGTACACCTGAAGCTTACAGTCTTCCTCCTTCTCCTTCTTTTTTAAGTTACGTATATAAAGTGCCATTCTTATTTTGTTGTAGCTTTTTACCCGCGGCTACGCTCGCGTGGACTGAATAATTTGCTCAGTTTTAATTTCCATTGAATTAATATGTTGTCATATCGAATTTTTAATATTATGTCTAGAGTAAAACTCTAGATTCACTTAAGTTAGTCTACACTAAAAAAACCAACCACAAATATATGTAAGGCTCTCTCTCTCGCGCTCTGGGTCTGTTATAGTTGTCGCTGCTGTGGCCGGCCGAAAAGTTATACACAATTTTCCTTTGGATTCGGAATAATCTCCGTTCACTGCTTTATATCTCACACAAATAGTGTGCACTTACAGAGAACTTGAGCCATGTTACTCTATTTAAATATATTCAACAACTCAAACTTCACCGGCCAGTTTTACCCCCTTAGGGCCTGAATTTAAAAAAAATCTACAATACATTTTTATTTAACTATATTGAAGAGCATTAATACCAAGTTTCAAGTAATTCTGATCACAAACATTTTTTTCCTTATATAAACAGCACAACCCCCTTTTACCCTTTTAAGGGATAAATTTCGAAAAAAAAAAATGATATCTGTATTGTTTTAGTTTTCATTTTAAAGGTAAATACCATTTTCCGTGCATCAATTACAGAGTTTCATACAAACTTTCATCCCCTATTTGACAGCCGTATGTGGATGAATTTCAAAAAATGTTAAAATACATATTTATTTAATTGTATTGAAGAGCATTAATACCAAGTTTCAAGTAATTCTGATCATAAATAATTGTTTGCCCATATAAACTTTATCACCCCCTTTTACCCTTTTAAGGGATGAATTTCGAAAAAAATCTAATATATTTCTTATTTTTCATGTTAAAGCTGAATACCACTTACCGTGTATTTCGCGTTAAAAATAACAGAGTTTCATACAATCTTTTATCCCCTATTTTACCCCCTTAGGGGGGGAGAATCAATTTAGAAAAATCCTTTCTTAGCGGATGCCTACATTGTATAAGGAATATGTCCTCTAAATTTCACGTTTCTACGACCAGCGGTTTAGGCTGTGCGTTGATCGATCAGTCAGTCAGGACAAAGCATTTTATGTATAGGTATATAGATTTATTTTATTCTTTTTGGCTATAAAATACAAGAAGATTTCATCAAATGAAAACCATAATTCCTAAGATTAGCACGTGCCAGCAATAAAGGGAGTGGAGTCGCGGGCAAAAGCTTTTACCTCTATACATGTACGTCTCCATATAAATTTTAAACACGCCATCGCTCATACTCCCTTTTTGAAGTGAAACTTCTTTAGAATCGTTGTGATTTTAAACTCGATAAAACGGAAACGCAACACTAAAAAGAGACAAACACATAAATATATATCATTAAGCCGACGAGAGAATGAGATAGAATACATTGTCATGTTGCCATGGTAACCGTTGTTATTTGACTTAGAATAGATTACACAGGAAGTAAAAAATAATAAAATTAATTACTGAATAATATGTAATGTATATTTATGTCAAATAAAATGTAAAATATTTTAACCTTGTTAAAAATATTATAAAAAAAATAAACCTTATAATTATCCTACTCCTGATACTCTATTTTCATCTCATTCTCTCGTAGGTTACTTTTCTAAAGTTTCACTTCTACCATGTGTGAATTACACACACACGCAATTTTTGTTTTTAAAAGGTTATAAAATTTTTTTCGTCACTAATAAATAGATAGTAGTCTATCTATTATTAAAGTTTATATTTTATTATATTTCCAGGTTTGCGAAGGTCTAAACATGCATTTATCATCCGTCCACACTCCTGAAGAAGAACGCTTCCTAGTAACTGGTATTAGGCAAAGCAGCGATTATAGCGCTGGATCGATATACTGGTTGGGTGGTCGTCTAGACGACAGCGCTGAACTCAGCTGGATTGATGGAACCACCTTAGATTACCACGCCTGGCCACCATATAATGATACTGAGGAAGTTGATGGAACATGCTTAGGTGTACAAGTAAGAATACTTATTTTAATATTATTGAATCTGTTTGTCTGTTTATCTTTGTTTCACGCAGCGATGAAATGATGAGTAGATTTTCTTTAGATTTATAGGTTATTTTTATCCTGTGGGATATAAGTAGCCTTAGAATATGGAAAAAAGGACGATTTAACGGGTTGTAGTTAGGACCTAAGATAGTAATATTTATGTTTATATTTTTATATTGTTTTACTAAAATGTTAATTATAATAAAATACACATACTCAACTTTTACAATCGATTTTCTTAACCTTTACAATCAATTTCATTCAATTTATAAATACAAAAATGTAGCCAATATCTTTATAAATCTATCTATATATCTACATATATACTTATATAATAAAATTATACTAAATTATTATCTTTTTTCACAGTGGAAAACCTCCCCAGTCCCATCTCAACCGAGCGGTCTTTACTGGACAATGCACAAGTGCTCAGCTACTGGGGGCTACGTGTGTAAACGACGGCTCGCTTCGGAACACGTTCTTAGAAATACAACTGTTGAAGGAGTTTCTGGTAATAAAACTTTTATTTACGACTAACATAAACATAAAAACGAGTAAACAATTGTCCTTATCTAAACTTTAACTTATCTATACAGATAAATAAAATTGGAGTGTCTGTTTGTATTATTAAAATAACCACTTATTACTAAATGCATATAGATATATACACGGTACATACTACATATACCAAAACAACATTTTTTACAATTTTTGTCTGTCTGTCTGCCTGTCTGTTTATTCTGGCTAATGTCTGAAATGGCTGGACCGATTTTGACGGGACTTTCACTGGCAGATGGGTGATGTAACTTAGGCTACTTTTATTTTAGAAAAAAAATAGGGTCCCACGAAAAAAAAAACAAATTTATTGGTTAATTTTGTTTTGGGAAGCAACCCGAACCCGAGCCAAGCGAGGGTGAGTCGCTAGTCAAAACCAAAATGGAAATAGTAATTCTGTATATTTTACACTTAATTAGTGGCACCTTGAAATATTTAAAATAAAATGGCGAAATCTAAACAGGTTCTGAAAGTTTTGTGGTAAATAAACCAGTCACTCTTTTTAACCAAGCCCAGGATTCAAAACCCAGAACTATATAGACATAACAGGTTTGAGCTTACATTCTTACATGATTCTGCTATTTATTCTTAATCTGTGAAAAATAAAGTCATAACGTCTATCGCTCTATAATAGAATACCTCCACGGTAACTGCCTCGATGATCTAGTGACTAGCATTACTGATCCTGGGTTCGAGTCCCGGGTCGGGTCAATTTTATTTACTGAGTTGTTCCGGTTAAAATATTCTTAGTAGTTGCCCGGAGTTGGAAAATAGCAGTATTTTACTCCCGTGCTTTGGAGAGCACGTAAAGCTGTGGGATCTGCGCCTGATCTCTTACCTGACATGTCGAAGTAACGTCCCATCGAACTTTGAGAGTGGCAGGACTAGAGAGTGTACGTTGAGTCTAGGCGTACAGACACACCCGCTGCACTATAATATCTCCTGCGCATCTGACTAGTCTCAATTAAATAAGCCGCCGTGGCCGAAATAGGTCAAGACGACATTATAATAGCATATCCACTGTTTTACAAAATCACTAAAGAATAGAGTACTATTACTTTTGTATCAAACCTTCCTTTATATATGTACTTAGCGTGATGGTATAACACAAAATTATTTTTTATTTATTTATTTGATTTTTTTTTTCAGGAATATTAAAGAGTCCAAATTATCCAGGTATCTATGACAACGATCTGGACTATTGGGTCCATGTGAAGGGTCCACCGTACACTCGCCTCGTATTTGTATTTCAAACGATTGATTTGGAATACCAAAATGACTGCCTCTATGATTTTATTGAGGTAAGCAAAACATTTTTGTTGAATGTTGAAAGTTGGTATGAAATATTTGATGATTCTTCCCATCAGAACTACATCCTAAGCATGAATTATTGTTTATATACTCATATAACGATCTCGACTTTCTCTTTAACGAATATTGAAAATGATTTTAGTTAAGGGATCGTAAAACAAGTTCAAAATCATCAAGATATTGTGGATCAGTGGGAGAAACCAGATGGGTGGCGACGGGTGACGAAGCTATATTACATTTTCATTCTGACTACAAGTATGTATTAAAAAAACATTTTTATTGCTACTCTCCTTTGTATAGCTACATAATGTTTCATTAATTGTAATTTGGGAAGTATTCATTCGAAATGAATGAAAAACCCGGAGTTTGCTATGTAGAATTTAAGAATATAAGCATTTGAGCAGTAATAAAAACATATTTATCATTTTACAGAGATAATGGATTCGGCCATTGAAATGTACCTTAATGAAAAAATGTACTTTATTCTTTATTCCCCAGTGCCCAAGGTTCGGGGTTTTTAGTGAATTGGAGAGCAGTGGAGTTGTCCGGATGTCCGTCACAAACATTCACGTCTAAGGAAGGTGCGCTACACAGCCCAAACTACCCGCACTTCCTTCTGCCGGACTTGGATTGTACCATTGATATTTTTGCGCCTACAGGTAAAGATTATTCTAAAAAATAACTAATTCACATGTTAAATAAAATTATGTTTATTCATGTTTATTTATATTTCTTTAGCCATTTTACTAACATGTTCTAAAATTTCCTTTTAAAATTAACCCTTTTATTCTACACGTAAAAACATTAGTATTAAAAACAAATTTACATTTCAATAGGAAAGCGTGTGTTCTTAAACATCAGTTTCTTCGACTTTGGCTACGGAATATTTCAAAATGGCGTCCCCATCAACATGACGGAACCGATACCTGAAGATAACTATTTGGAAGTACAAGTAGACACTGAAAGTGAACCTATTCGACCATTTCTAAGTTCTAAAGTTTTAACAAACAGCCTTTTTGTGTCCAAATCTGAAGTTATGAGACTGAAACTAAAGACCGGCGAGAATGTTACAGGCTTGGGATTTTCTGCGCATTTCAAAACTAGTGAGTATACTTAAAATTCCAACACTAACTTTTCCATTAATAACTTAGTTTTTATTATATTTTATTATAATACCAAACTTTTTGTATCAAAATATCGTAGGAATTATAATTACATAGTGATAACTTTAAATGAAATCCCTATATTCAGTAAAACCTTACAAATATTCAAAGTTCATATTTATATTAACCATTGGCTTCATATTGCCATATAAAATAAAAATAGGAAAATATGATTTAAATTAAAGCAAAATAAAGACGACATAAGCAAAAGTCAGTTTAAACTTAAATTGTGAAATTTCCTGTTGATGACATTTGACGTGACAGTATAGTTAGATTTTCCAATAAAAGGAAGAAGGCTAAACTATAGTAACACTTTCCTAGTATGGCATGTGAACATATCGCATACAATTGAGCTGAACGATGCGGCACGTGGGAGGCTCACCGCGGCCAACTGGCCCGGCGCCGCGCCGCTGCACGCCGCCCTCGTCACCAGGGTACTCGCCCCGCACGGACACACGCTGTCCGCCGCCTTCGAGCATACTGTGCTCGTGCCCAACCAGGAGTACCCGTGTGGAGAGGGGAATGGGTGGATAGAAGTGAGTATGCTAATGGAAATTTTTGTTTCTAATGGATAAACTAAAAATTCGCTGAACCGATTTAGATGAAATTCGGTATGGAGATAGTTTGAGACTCTGGGGAGGACTAGGATAGTTTTTATCCCGGAAAAAATCCCTTAAAGGAGTGAAAATGGGGATGAACGTTTGTATGGGGAATCATTTTTCAAAAAGGGATATAAAACTCATTATACCTACATATTTACTAATATGTAGTATATCTATTCCATTTCGTATCCGTTAAATCGTACCTAGGGATGATCCCAAGCAATGCGAAGGTAAGTCGCCAGTATGTGATATGTGGATTAAAGTAAGCATTGTATACCAGAATACCTGGCGTTTCTCTTATCTGTCTAGAAAAATGAGCTACCTGTTCATTTGATTTAATTAAGACCTAACCTTAACTAGACAATTGACAAATGGATATCGGAGGATATCTTTATCGAAATATACTCTTATTATTAAATAGCGGCTCACCTTCGCTTCGCTCGGGTTCGCCTCTAGACAAACAAAAACAAATTATCCCACAGGAACCGTACATTTTTGCGGGATAAAAAGTATGAACTATATTATTGTAAATTTTCATTAAAATCTAATTAGTAGTTTTTGTGTACTAAGCTGTATAAGTTAATATAGTTTCTTAATTATCCCACGGGAACTCTTTAATTTTTTTTTGGGTGAAAAGTATCTAAGATATTGACCAGGGATATAAGGTACCACCATACAAAATTTCATTTAAATCGGTCTAACAGTTTCGGAGATTAGCCCGTGCAAACAGACAAACAGAGAAACAAAAAAATCGAAAAAAGTCTGGATTTATTCTATTTCTTTTCTTACATCCCCCTGACTCGGTTTTTAGCATTTTTTTCTACGTACAGACATTCGACCTCTATAGTTTTATTATATGTATAGATATTAATGATCATTTAGGACAATTCCGATCATTAAAAAGTGATGTTTCTAGGTAAGAGACAGTTATACGGATAACAACGGCACCCAGTGGACGCTGTGCGACATATCAGAGGATGGTGGAGGGAATTCGGGAGAATTTGATGGTACTAGTGGTGGTGGTGTTGGGGGTGTTGGAGGTGGTGGGGGTGTTGGGGCTCCTCTCGTGGTGCGCTCATATCTACACTCGTTGTTAGTGACCCAGCGAGCTGCTGAACGTGCCCCAAGACTTGATGTGGCGCTCGCAGTCAATATAGGCGAGTATCTATTAAGCTCATGCTATATATTTTTATGATTGTTTTAAGTGTTCCGGATGCAACAGAAATATAAGGAAATAGTATAAGAAACCTCTCAGCAAATTTCTATTTATCTGTGAAATGGTTTGGTTCATAAAAATATGAATTTCTTACCGTTAAAACAAGTTCGTATCCTATTAATTTCATAACTTTAACTTTAAACATTTTTAACTTTTAATAATATTAACTATTACTTTTTAATATATATAATTATTATGGTTTTAAAAAACTAAAAAAACACGCTTTCAATGAATTGGAATGTGGACTCGTGAATACGAATCATATGAACCCAAACAACTCGTGGGGCCACTGAAGTGGCTATAAGTAAACTCTTCAGAATTCCACTATTCATCTTCTGGCCGCGTCGGAACTACATAAACATTTATATAATCCTTGATCCGAGATCCTTGTAGAAGATTTATTCAAATTTTTAAACTAAACTTTAATCTACTGTGCATCCATTAAATGCTAAAATATTGATGTTAAAAAAGAAAAGGATCCTTTTTCATTGAAAGTCAAATATCTCTGGAAAAAATCAACGTAAAGTGTAGTAAAAAAAATTATTCCATTTTTTCTATTTTTGATGATTTTTAACAAAAGTGCGACTAAATTTTGTGAATATCAACTTAATTTTTTTATATTACATTTTTAACTAATGAATAAACAAGTTTAGACTATGAATTAATTTCATTTCTTTCTGTAGTTTCCTTAAAATCTAATTTTTTAGAAAAAATCAATAAATTTCACTCCAAAATTGATCAAAAATTAATCAAATATCGATAGTGTTATGAGGAATTCTCGATAACACTTTTCTTATATTTTATATGGCTTACTGTATTCCAGATGCGGATTACCGCAGCAAAGTGTTACTTCTTCCCGACGAAACCAATTTAGAGTCGTGTTACCCGGACCCCTGCTTGCACGGAGGCAGGTGTACTGCTGATGATTCGAGGAACTTCTGTCAGTGCACTGGATATTACACGGGTGAGAATTGTTTATGTATTAAAATAGTATTTTTGTGTTGTTTTCAAAATGGAAAAGGTGCATAACTTTGTGCTTAATTTTTTTGTCTTTCTGATTCTTTTTTTTTTTTTTTTTGAATATACTTTAGGTAGGTACATATATTAAATTATAAAACGGGTGGATTTTTTCTTGTAATTTATACTCATATAAATTGCAACAAAAACTACCCTACGGATGGCATATTGATTTTTTAAGTTATTTTAGAGACAACAACTAATGATTTTTTCATTAAAAAATAACTTATGTTTTAATATTTTTGTTATGTTAAAAATTTCTATGATTATTAAAAATTTTACTATGAAAATGTTACACAATAGGTCCAATTTTTGTATAAGTATAAATAAGCAAATATAAATTACGTATGTACCTACGATTGACGATATTTAGATTTCTGAACTCGATATTCCTGTATCCTAACACTTTATCCTGAACCGTCGAAAGTTTCTTTGCGCAATTTAAATCCGCTTAGAAGTTTCAGCGTTCAACTTCTACCAGACGGCTAGTCACAAAACAAATCGCCTCATTAAATCGGTTAAGTTAGAATAACTTACGAATAATTCTAATTACATGAAATATTTATGTACATAACATGTTTCGTCTATTTTTATTTATTTCTTTATTCTTGATTGCACACACGTAAGTAAAAATGTTGGCAAAACAATATAAAAGCTATGCAAAGGCGGTCTTATTGCTTAAAGCAATTTCTACCAAACGACCTTTGGTGAACGGATTTTAATAAGACGTAAACGGGATGGTGCTATGATATATATAAGTAAAGAATGACAAAAAATATATGCATATACCAAATAAAAAAAAATACATAAATAATAATAATAATAATGTCCTCCTGACCGATTCCGGCCACGGCGGCCAATCTCATTGAGACTAGCCAACTGCGCAGGAGATATTATAGTGCACAAATGTACTCGCAGACACAAGTGCACTCTCTATTCCTGTCACTCTCATACTCCGGTGGGACGACTATTCGACACGACCGGTGAGAGTTAAGGCGCAGGACCGACGGCTTTACGTGCTCTCCGAGGCACGGGGGTGAAACACCGCCAACTTCCCAACTCCGGGCTGTTACTGAGGCTTACTATACAGAAAGACTCAATAACTATACTTGGCCCGACCCGGGACTCGAACCCAGGACCTCGGGAGGTGCAGTCGTACATGCTAGCCACTACACCACCGAGGCAGCCAAAAAAAAAAAGAAAAAAAAAATACATATTTGTCCAAGTTGATAACAGAAACCAACCCTTATTTAATCTGTTTTTACAAGACTTCTTCAAAAATCATACTTTTAATTAAATAAGTGGCACATTTATCATAGAAAATACTTAATTGTCGCTTTGATAGATATCAACCAATGCACAGACATCTGTATAGTATTTTAGAATAGTATCTATAATAGGTACCAATATCTTCAAATTGGAAATAAACTCTTCAACTAATACTTCAGGAGCATTCTGCTTGCTGACTGCTTGCGAGCGCTCTCCCTGTGTGTTCGGCAACTGTTCACTGGGTGGTGGCGAGGGCGCGGGGGGTGGGGGAGGGTACACATGCGCATGCATTCGTGGATGGAGAGGCCGTCGATGTGCAGAGCGAGTGCGTCCTTGTGCTTCCCGACCATGTAACAATCGAGGCGCTTGTGTTGAAAGAGATGGCGGTTTTCTATGTCAATGCAATCCGTCGTGGAAAGGGAAGAGGTTTGTTTAGCCTTCTTATTTTTTTAAGAGGATGGAGAAATATTGCTATTATCGTAATATAATGATAAATAGGTAAGATCTATCAACATTATTTTGATAGAAGCTTTACAATAAATTTCTCTGTCTAACCTTTTTTCTTTGATAAGTTAAATGAAAATTATAATTTATAATAGAATATAATTATTTACAATAGACATTAACAATTTTAGGTGTGAAATCCCAAATCCAACGCCCAACATCGTAGGGTTAGGGACGCGTATGATGCAGGAGCCATTTTGGCTTGGTTTATTCGCAGTGTTTGTAGTTTTGGGAATGATTGGGCTCGTGTGGTGCGCGAAAAGACATTTTCCAGAGAAAATCGAGAAACTACTCGCCGAGGAAGCGGACCGATGTGCCAGACGTAAGTCCACATTCAATGTATAATAAAACTTGGAGGGCAAATCTTTAGGCTTTAAATGAACACGGAAAGAAATTAGAAATTCCGATTACAGTATTGAAGCACACTTACAGCTTTTTCACTTAAAACACGATGGATTGTTCTCGATTTATCATCACCGTTCTCGTACATCGCTTTGAGATTATTTCCGCACTGTCTGGGGTAAGACATGTCTTGTTGTTACTTCTTGTCTTATTTCTTTCTATGTTGTTTGTCGCTGGCAGAAACTCTCATCTGTTGCCAAAGTAATCTATATTAAGTAAATATTTATTTGGATTATCACCCAATTAATCTATCGATTAATTTTAATTTTCATGTTGCTTTAAAAATATCTAATTTTGTTAATTTAATAATTTTACTATTCTCAACTATACTGTGCTTAAAAATATACCCGTACAAATTCGTCTTGACTTTCGTTTTCGGAGTTTCTGGCAGTCGCGATGTACACAATTATTTTAGCTTGCCTTTTAAGATAGTATATGTAATTACATACACTTATATAAAATGTTGTGCTTTGATGGAAAATTATATATTCAAAGATAATAAAATATAAAGGAATAAAAATATATTAGTACATATAGCATTGTTCATTGGGTGTTGTAGAATTCATCAGATTTTCAATATATGTGATTTTATGTTTAGTTCCATATATAATATAACTCAAGATAAAACAATTGTGTGAATTAGCTTTAACATGGCTTGTTTAAAGGCCGGGATATACGTCATGTATGTATGTCTTTTGCTCGAAGAATTCTCTCATGTTTTTTATTCATAATTTCCCTTTTAATGAAATGTTTTCAATTTATGTATGACTTGATAGAGATTAATATGAATCTAACTTTTCTTCAGAATGAATAAAATTTCCTACCGTGAGAAGCCAGAATTTGCGGACGTGTGTGATACATTTTATTTTAATTTTTCACAATACAAGTAAAATTAAGTTTAAAGTGACTAAAACTTTCTCTTAAATAAATTTACTTTCCAGCTATATGCATATATCAATATCAACGTCTCGTGACAATAAATTCTAACATTCCAGCTTCTCGCGATAAGAACTGTAGATGAAAACACTATAATATTGATTGATAATTTAGATCACTTAAAGTGATAAACATTCGCAATAGCGACATCAGCGCATTAATCCGACATATCCCGGCTTGATGTGTATACTAGCGCTGCGCGTGGGGGGCGGTCGACAGCGGGGGCGAAGGCCTGGGTACACGGCAGTGCCGGTAGCGGAGCCCCACGGCACTCACGTCGCGTTTGTCCACAGCGAGGGCGGAGCACCGCACGCTGCTCACGCGCCTGGGTATCCGAAAGGCGTCGGTGACGGGGGCCGCCCAACCGCGGACCGCACGCACCTTTAGTTTGGACGATCTCTTAAAGCCATCCGGACGTAAGGAGTGGAGCGCTAGAACCCGTGCACTCCGCGATCAAACTCATTCGATTTGTCATTTTGGTTCAGTTAAAGTTTTTTTGTTTTTGTTTCTCTTAACTGCAAGGTTATCTCAAGACCGATTTCAAGCTTTTTGATGTGATGTAAATTTTTTTGTTTGCGATTGCTTTATTATTTCGATATGATATTTTATATTATGTGTAAGTGCATTTCTTCATGAATATTTAACTTAATATTCTATATTTACTATATTTTATGTATGTATATTGAATAGTATGAGATGTTTTTCTAGATTGAGTCCTTATTTATATATGTAAATAAAAATATGTATCTAATATATGTATTATATAATTATAGTTTTTATACTTTAGTGCAGTTTTTTCCATTGTTCTTCCTTCCCTGCAATTAGAATTTGAAAATTTAAACAGTTTTGTAATAACTAATTTTTCTTCTGTCATTCATCAATATTTTAATTTGATCATCAAACAATCAATCAGTTATTTTCAACATCACATCCATCATTGATCATTATTGACCATCATTGATCAACCGCAGCGGAGCGCGCGGCGTATCTCAGCTAATTGTTGGTTGTACGCTATCTGAATGACTTGGTGTGGAATGTTCTCCCTAACGTTACCGATACATCGATGTTTGCACCCTTAATAATGCATTGACACCTAAGGCTCTTGTGTAGACGCTCCTTCCTTCGTTAGCACCTTTTTAGATCGTCCAAATTTCTTTACCAAGTTTTTTATCGTCAATACTCTTTTTCTCTATCAAATATTTAGTATATTTTCTGAATATACGATAAATATTGACGATATAAAACTTGAGTTTGTAACAGAACTGAATGTTGCTTAAGCATGCTCCGGACATTGTTCTGTGCTATTTCTGTTTTCGATGTGTTTCTTTTTATTATTTTCGTAATTGTTGTATACATACTATTCTATTCAATGTTTTACTTGATGCCAGTATTATTGATATTATCCATGTCACATAACTGTGTCCTATAAGATTGTATAGCTATTTTTCCTAATCTTCTTTAGGTTTTGAAATACCCTTACTATTAAAATTCAATACACTTTCATAAAAGATCACAATAACTATACAATTACTACATAATTTTCATTTGTAACTAAATTCAACTACAAAACTAAACACTTAACAAAATTTAAAAAGAAAAATTGGCACGATGTTCTACTTTCTTAACTTTAATAGCACTGACCCTAAAGAATTGGCTTCCATTAGATGCACTTACTCCTTGGTAATAATATCTAATATTTAAAGGCATGATAGTTTTAACAAGCCTTACAAAATTACTGTTTTTGTTTCTAAAGTTTTTGATAATTCATTCAATATTGTATAGTAATGGTCATTAAATTAATGTCGTAGATTCGTAGCAGTTTTGGTTCTCAGAGTATATATGACATTCGTAGTATTTCGCACAGGGTCTCCGTCGCCTCGTAAAAAGCGTAATAATTCAACGCCAACCAAAAAAAATGCTGCAGAAAAAAAACAAATCCTACAACAACTTATAAGCCCGGCACCAGCTAACGAGCATTCTAAGAAAATAACTATGGGTGAACTGATACAGATGTCGGAGAAAAGAACATTAAGTACTGTAGAAAGTGCACCTGCCTTTGTAGAATACGGTGTAGATAATAAAGATACATCATTCGCTAGTGAAGCCTCATCGCCATCAACTTCTCCATCGATGAGACAAATATCCGATCCGAAACTGGAAAAAAAAGTTACATTTGCCAGATTACTTAATAAAGTATCGGCTGAGATGAGTTCTAGTTCTGATGTAGATATGGTAAATACAATAGCGATACCAATGGCAGTAATAGCTGATAGAACGATCAAAACCAAAGCCTCAAGTACTCCACCTTCACCCGGTGTTGAAGTCAGATCTCCTCATAGTACTTCCAGTAATCAAGGTAGCGATTCAATGTCTAGCCTCGATTTGACGCTAGCGAACGCAACTTTAAAAAAGTATTCCAGGTAAGTCTAAATTAGTACTTTATCTTTGCGGTAATATTATAAAATTACTTAGTCTTATTCTTTGTGCAGTAAAAATATTACGAAAGGTTAAATATTTCGATAGTTGTTAAAGTATGGTGTATTTGAAATCAGTAAAAACAATTGTAAAGCAACGATGAATATTTTGCACTAAAACTCTGTAAAAACATTTTTTATACATCTTATTTATATTTTAGAACACCGAAAATTTCAAGCGCTGATTCAATATTAGCAATGTTTCGGAATTTCTCATCATCGGCTCTTGCAAGGGGATCATCTGGTGGTATCTCCGCTTCCAGCACTCCTACAGCCTCGTCGCCGCAGGATGATACCGCAAATGCAGATGACTTGTCCCTCGCGTCAACTTATATCCCCTCTCTTGCACCGGACTCGCCGATCAAACCTAATAATACTATAGAAATTCAGGTGCCTGTTTAAATACTAGTGTTCGCTTTTAGTTGATTTTCGACCACAATCATTATTAAAAATATGAGAAAAACTTATATAAATAGAATTTACCTACCTATACTAAAAAACTGTTTTCGATTTTTTTTATTGATAACAGGAAAGCTAGTCAAGCTACTAAAAAAATTGGTGACAAAAGAGTAAAAGGTGCTGAACTGTATTGCTTATTCATATATAGATTTTAAACTGTCTATCAGTAATTTTCACATTAACCGGTAATATTATCTTCCCATGTCTAATTATTAACAGACTAATTTTATTACTTGCAGGTTGTAGATCCCCTTAGTTCACATAAACCTTCTCCATCAGGTAACCTCCTTCATCCACCCTCAATCCTTCTCGAAGTACCGAGTAGTATTAATAAATGTCTCTCACCTATCCGCGAGTTGCCCACTCCACTGCCTACTCCACTACCAACTCCCATGCCAACTCCCTTACCAACTCCCTTACCGTCACCCAGAATGCCTCGAGCCAAAATAGAATCCGATATAAAAAGTGACTCGACTGGTACGTGTATATCGCCTAGTGAAGACGAACTGGATGAAAAAGATCGACCAACAATAGGGCTTAGGTTAAAGGTAGGTATTAAAATACATTTTTATCTATATTCAATACTCGATGTAGATAAGCGGACAGAATTAACAAGATATTTTTTTTATATTTACAATTAATTATAATTTAAATTTTTACAGTTACGTCAGCCAGTTTTAAGCACAGATACTCCAACACCATCCACGCAAGTGACTGACTCTCCAAGCCCTAGCTTTACTCACAGCCAGGATTCTGAAAGAGAGTTATCTTCACCTTCTCCAGCCCCACCCTCTCTTAGAGTTCCAGTTTTAACCATAGAACGGCCGTCTCCTGGATCTCCTCCTCCTCGACGAACACCTCCCCATTTAGACTACCAACCTCCCCCTCTAATAACAGTAACATATAATGCAAGCGAAGAATCAGACGAACCAATGTCACCTCGACCTCCCCCACCCACTGCTAATATGTGTTACTTAAGTCCATTTTCAATGTCCGCGAGAGGCGAAAGAGCCCCATCAGAATCCAATCTGTCATCATCTGGATACAGTTCGATGGCTAGTCCTGGACCATCTAGATGCGGATCAAGCAATCCTCTATGTCCTTCTGAAATGGAGGATCCAGGGTCTGGTGGTGGACCATCTTGTTTTCAAACCAGAAGGAGGCCCCTAATGAAAACCAATTCTAGTCCAGCAACGTCTAATGACAATACGAATGAAAGAAGACGAGGTCGATCTGATTCTGAAACTTTATCTGATGATCCCTTATTAGAATCAAACGATGAGGGAATAGGAACAGACGAAAGAGTTGATGACGTCCCGTCTAGTGCTAAGGAATTGGAAAACTTATCTGTTTTAAAAGAAACTTTAGATATACCTCCCTTGTGTTCACCGAGTGGAGTAACAAAATGTACAATAGTTAAGTGTATAAGTGTTGAGCGAGGCTTGGATGAGAAAGCAAGCCTTAAGCCTCCGATTTTATTCTCAGATTGTAGTCGCCCTTTAAGTCCCGTAAGTTCGAGAAGTGAAAGTCCTTTAAGTGATAAAACAGGCTTGGGCAGATTTTCGCCACAGTTTTATGGTCGACAACTTCCATTTACCGATTCAGATGGACTTTATGATTTTCCTAGTTCTGAGTGTGTTAAGGGAGGTAGCTGTAAAGGTAGTAGCACGGCTCACAGAAAAGCGGGAAGACGAAGAGATAGAAGAACATCAAGAACGACGTCTCATGAAGTGGCGGGAACAGCAAAATCTACGTTACCGCATATGCCGCACTCAATGCATAATTTGTTGGAAGTAAGTAAATATAAAATATTATTTAATTTAATAATAATTTATCTTTAAGAGTCTTTACTTTACAATCAAAATATCACTTCACTTTTGAAACAACAATGTATCAGAATCGCCTAAAGTGAATAAATCAAATCTTAGTCTAAAACACTTGTTACTTTACTTTTTAAGGTACCTTGTTGCGTAAACCGAGGCAGGAAAGGCGGCAGACGTAGATCAAGGTCCCAAGCTCCTGCACTAGCGACATCTTCTTCCTCAGAGGAGTCGGTATCTAACGCATCAGTCGCATCCGTCGCTTCTGCTCGCGAATTACGACTGCCCGACTTGGATATGCAGGTATAAATACTGCAGAATTTACATATATTTTTTTGGAATTTTATTCAATTTTGCTGTTGTCTGCACTATTAAATTTTATGACTAATTCCTAATTTTTGTCGTCTTTGATTGATATTTTGGACTTGTTAATGAAAATATTTACGCAGTCTTGGTCTATTAAGGTCTTCTTCCTTTTAATTCAGAATTTCATCTCTAATGAATTCTTTTTTTAATCAAATATGTTATTTGCTAATTAATTCTTTTTTTAACCAAATATACATATTTGCTTAAACTCACACTTGAGAATAGAAACTGACCAAATAAAAACATGTTTTATTTTCATTAAAAGTTCTTTTAAATATTGAAAATATTGTTTAAATATTATTGAATTAAAAATCTGTTTCTTATATTGTATAACAAGTAAAATATTTAGTACTTCGAATATTCTTTATTTATGTATGGATTTTCTTCATCAATAAAAATAAACAAATACAATAGAATAATATGATTGATGAAGGAACTCGATACGTCCCAAAAAATACTTTTAGCTTATGAGCTGTAGCTTTATTATAAAAAAATAATACACAATAAATACAAACATTAAAAATGAGATCTTTTAATTTTTCACATTTTGATGTCGTTATCACTATTATTGTGTTATAGCTTGCACTTCAAATTTTTTTAAGGGAAATTAAGGCAAAGTTTTGATATATTTTTGTAAAAGTATTCTTTATGAGATATTTATGCATCTATATTAATATTAATATTTTATTTCTGATTCTAATAATATTTTCATTTGCTAACTTTGCCTATATTTTCCCTATAAGCAATGGTTTAGCTTGTTACGTTCAGTTCGCCACGTGTAGTGTGTTCGCAGCCAGAGACCACGCGGACCAAGAAGCCGCTCCGACGACAGAAGTGCAGGAGCTCTGAGGTGATTGGCTTTGCCTGACCATTGTACTGACTACCATTATATCTTGATCTATCTAGATCTATACTTTATAAGCAATGTTATATTTCTTATTAGCGCGTCTCTAGATGCCTGTTATTACTTACCTTACTATTACCTTATTATTTTTTACTTACCTTACTCTCGCTTCGCTTGGGTGCGGTTTCGTAGTTGCCGAACAGTAGCTCATGTGTTGTGTCTGTCTGTGTACAAAATTTTGTCCAATCCATCCAGTCATTTCAGCGTGAAGGACTAATATTTACTTTTTATTCCTCATGCTGTTGCCCTATTGTTGGTCGTTATATTAAAATAACTTTTAAAATACCATTTTAAAAAATATGTTACTTTATAATAATAACTAGCGACTCACACTCGCTTCGCCCGCGTTCGTCCCTAAGTACGTTTTCACGGTTAGTATAGAATAAACTATATATATGTACATACATAGGTATAGAAAAGTAAGTTATAAGTACCTGCTTTAAAAATTAAAAAAATATATATACCCTTACTTGAGAAATGATTTCTCATACAAACTTTCATCGCCCTTTACACCCACACTAATTCCGGGATAAAAATTATCCTATGTTCTTCCCAGGATCTCAAAGTATTTCTATACCAAATATCATCTAAATCGGTTCAACGGATTAAGTGTGAAAAGGTAACAGACAGAAAAACAGAGTTACTTTCGCATTCATAATATTAGTATAGATTGTAGCCAGTGTAATGCGTCAAACTTAATGTTATTTGTCAGCATTTTAGTTATTTTTGTTCAATTTTATTCAATTTACAAACTACAGTTTATTTGTAAACTATAAAAATAAAATAAATCTTATCTATTAAGATAATTTATGATAAATGTTAATTTTAATTATATTATTATTATATACAAAATTAAAATAAAATATTTTAGGCCAAATCTTTTTTCTACTGAGGAAAATTCTTTTAATTGTAGGTAGTTAGGTAAAGTTTCGAAACCGTAATTCGGTACCAATTACCATTCTAAATATTATAATTCATGAAACCAGTTTCTTATAGCATTTAAGTATAGTCAGCCATTTAATAATCAAGGAAATCGTTTCACAACTGTGCAAAGAAATAGCCTAACATGTAGAGATATGAATTCCTAAAAAAAGGATAACGTATTTAACTAAATAAGTATAAAAATTATAAATAAGATGAAAAATGTTTCTGACCACCATGTCAGAAGTTGCCAGATTTAAAAATGAAAAAAAAAAAACATGTAGAGATAAACATACTCCCGAATTGAATTTCTGCATCTTTTTAAATTCAGTTAAAAATGATATACGAGATTTGTAAAGTATCGCGTACTACAATTACTATTTTTGCTTATCGAAGTCACTGTTTACTATTTGTAGAAACTTATAGGTTCTTTGTTTGCTTAAATAGAGGGTTTAAAGATGAAGAAGTTATAGCTTTCATATTAAACTAGCGGCTCACCCTCGCTTCGCTCGGGTTCGTCGCTAGGTACGTTTTGCATAGATATTTAAAATAGTTATTTGCCAGCGTTAGCCATACATATTTTAATATATATATATATTATTTTTCTTATGTTTTAATACTTATTATCCTATTCCAGATTAAGAGAATTCCAAAAAATCAAATATCATAAAAATTGGTCCAGCCGTTCTTGAGTTATAAATGGTGTAACTAACATGATTTTGTTTTATATATATGTATATATAGATATCGATTCCATGATAGGTACAACTTTTTTATACTCATTCGTTATTATATTTTCAAAGCGACAAATTCTCTCCATCAAACTAAGTATTTTGTTTCGGGACTGGTAGTTTTATTTTTTTTTTATTTTGAGTAAGTCTAAAACCCACAGACATACGTCCGTGCCTTTTTTTTTGAGCTATTTTTATATTTTGTTGTTATTTTTATTTTATTTTATTTGAGATGGATTCGTGCGTGTACAATTTCAGAATCAAAAGATGTTGCGAATAAAAAGAAAAGTTGAACAAAACTGTGGGATCGGGTGGACTTTAGGAGTCCACCCAAATGAGGTTAATGTGTTATGTGCGAGGTTTTTAGTAAGAGAAGAGAGGATCTTAAGAGTCATAGGGACTGGTAGTAGTAGTAGAAACTTCTAAGATTTTCATACTGTAAGTTATAACTTGTCACCAACCAAGTAGAGTAATGGTTATATTACAGGACACCTCCTCAAAAATATCTTCGAGCTTGGACCTTACAGAGGACTCGCGGAAGCCGGCCAAAGTGAACAAACTACGGACTATCGGAAACCAAATCAGGTTTAATGTTCACTTTTATTATTGTCATTATTATAATTCATTCTTTTACTTTGGAAATTTAGATAGACTTTCAATATCTTCTTTTTAGTAGATTAGTCGTTTGACGCAATTTGCTCGCATTACTTAAAATGAAGGTAGCGTACTCACTATCTTTTGTTCTTCTTAAAAATGATTACTATAATATTTTATTAGAGAAATATAATTTATGGCTGGGTATAGCCTTAGATAAATATTTTTATTTAAATTTCAAAAACTGCGTGATACAAAAGTAGTGTTACCCGAGGTTATGGTTTCGATTTTGACAATAAATACTGGCGGAGAGTAAACTATTATTATCTAACGTACATTTTATTTATATGAGCCTGAATTAAATTATTAATCATTCAACCATCATCTTAATCAATTTCAAAAATAATTTACTATTCCTCACAAAACCAACCTGATGTACGTTCAAATAGAAACATTTCCACAGATTCCTTCGTCGTTTAGAGCGAAGTTTAAAAATGAAAGAAAGCTACCCCGCGATATCAGACGACGAAGGCGACGAATCGTCCAGTGTGACGTCACCATTACTTCAGGGGAGAAAGGAACTCAATAGAACAGGTCACGCCATATCCGCACCACTACTTACTACTCGACCGAAGATAACTAGACAGAGAAGGTACGACAAGTCTCTATGTAATGAAGAAACTAGAACGTTAAGTGCCGCACCGGGTCATGATAATTCTGATTAAATTGTATTTGTAAGAAATAAATGCTATAATAACATTGTAATTGGTAACATTATAAAGGTTTTTAACGTCAACATTTGCGAATATCGACCTGCGTATTACAAAAACCTTTTTAAAAGTAAAAATAAAAAGAATTCCCTCCGATGTTGTCTAGATCATACTAAATTTGGGGTGGATTGATGAACAAATACATCGAAAGAAAGGGAAATTACTAAAAATGGGAGGCGAAATTTATGGGTAAGGCTAAAAATTGAGACAAACTCTATTATATTTACCATGTTTTCATACAAGATTCTAATCTAATGTGATATAATGTAATATGACGCGTAGAATTGTTGTTACTGTAGCCATATTTATTCTTGCGTTACAATTTCGTTACGTTTTGATGTCTTCGATTTTCGATGGTAAGTTTTGTAAATAAATTTCCGATAGCAATAACTTATTTAAGTGTGTGTGTTTTATTAGAATTAGCGGGTAAGGCTGTCTGCACACTGTCGTTTCCGAGTGCGGTTATTCAAATACGTTCTGATATTGAATAAAAACTCCTAAATTGAAGGAATACCTGCAATAATAACTTTAAAAAGTGTTAAACATTAGGCACTATTTAGACTACCTTTTTCGCTTACAGTAAGGTTGTGTAGATAAAAACCTCTTTTTTAAAACAATGTCAACTTCAAAAACTCTTTATTTGAAATTTCAAACTTAACGGACATCTAAATCGATTCAAATCGATATTTTAATTTAGAACACTCTTGGAAAACGGTAGTGTGCCAGCAACATCATAATATCTTATGAATTAACATAGTTACGTTCATTTAGCAAACTCGGACGAATCTAACGCATAGCGTGTGTATTTCTTTGAACGCACTATTATTTCTTGTTATTAAATAAATAATTGTATAAAGATGTTTTTGTAAATATTTTTAAACGTATTGCTCAAATGGATATTTTGTGAGTTGTCTTTTGTGCACTATTTGCTATTGTACATATATTGTTTGATATGTACATACCGGATACGAGAGAACTTTTCTTTCTTTATAAGTACCTATATGCTATATATAAAAGACTTGTAAGTTGTTAGTTCGTAAGATTAAAAACAAATCGAAAGGCCCAAAAAAATTGGTATACCAAATGCACAATTACTATTTACTCTTATATTATATTGTGTAAAATAAGCACATATATTATGCTAGTAGGTCTTTGAAACCGAACTATTCACTGACGCACTATTTCATTTTAATTATTCTTCATAATATACTTCTAATATCTTTCGTAAGTCTGACAATTAAAAAAATAAATGTCATTGAATGGAAATTATTAAAAAAGATGTTGGCAAAAAATAAAAAGAACTCACCCAGCAATAATAACATGTGATTGAATCGTTCTAAGACTGACTTGTGTGTGTGTCAGCAGTTTAAAATTTAATTTAAAATTTCAGTAATTGCGTAATTCATTTCATAAAAAAAATATAAAAAATATTTTAAAATCAGCCGTTTTAATAATAATTTCTGAGATCAACTTGGACTAACCTAAGAAAAACTTAATTTGTACATATTTTAAAAGTAAAAAATAAAAAGATTCATCCACTTTAAGGGCAGATTGATATAAAAATTTAATCTCACCTTTGTTTATTTTCTCATTAAAAAAATAATATTCCTTTCAATTGTTTAGAAATTTTCACGGCTTTTAGATTTTAATTAGTTTTACAATAAACATTTAAAAATAATGGCCTGTTTGTTGAGACTGATTTTCTAAAACATATTCTAAAATTTTATTTTTGTTTTGCACTATTTTTGTACCAAATTATGTTTTTCCTCCATAGATTATAAATTCTTTTTTTTTAATATGTTATTTAATTTGCAACAGCTTTATACGACAAAAATCATTTTTCCTCTTAGTATACTATCTTTTATAACCATCTAGTCTCCTAAACTAAGATTATTGTGCAAAATAACCTTTTATTCTAGACGGTATATCGACTTTTTTGATGTTATTTTCGAATTTATATTAATATTTACTCTCCTCATTAACTTATACCTACGTTAATTTCAATTTGTAACATAACTTTATATATACCCAAAAATGAGCACCTCTTAATCCAATTCTTATAAGCAATATTATAAGTTAAGTATCCTTAAAAATATTCATAATAATTATTCTTAATGTAAAACGCTGTGATGGATTTGCGTAGATGTAGTCTATGTCAATGATGAAAATATTGATGTTTAGATTTTTTATCTGTCCCTGACCTTAAATACTTTTTTCTAGTTATTTTGTCTATAAAAAAAAATGAAAAAACACTGTTGTTTATCATTTAAGTATAAATTCTTTATGTATTTTTAAACGCTATCCTCGAATTTATGGTTACCATAATAGTCATGTTGTAGGACCATTGATGATAAGAATAGTTCACTTATAATAAGAATAAAGTGCACCTTTGTAGGTTAAGAAATCGCTAACATTAACTTATCTTAAAAAATCATTATATAGTATTTAAGAAAATCGATATTTTGATTTTCCATCTGTTAAGAGTTTTAAAATCGATGTGCGTATGGACTTTTTTTTTATTGTTAACTAAAATGTTAATCGTAACTGATTTATAATTTAGAATTTTATGTTTTATGCATTTAGATGTGTGAACGATGATGTAAATAAGTGCGATTTTACACTATACGCATATTTGTTAAGATATATAACCATAATTACCATCTTATTCACGATGTAAAAACAAAGTAAATTAAATTTTGCTTGTTATTAATTCTAGTGTTTTATTTTCATCCGCAATATAATATATAAACACTAAATTAACCTAGTGAAA
Source organism: Fabriciana adippe (assembly GCA_905404265.1). Taxonomy (NCBI): domain Eukaryota; kingdom Metazoa; phylum Arthropoda; class Insecta; order Lepidoptera; family Nymphalidae; genus Fabriciana; species Fabriciana adippe. The sequence goes on along the minus strand of FR989997.1, from coordinate 1,643,028 downwards.
ACTATAAAATTGGTATAATCTGTGCATATAATCACCGATCATATAATACTATAATAAAATTCTAACTGAGTCGAATCTGTACATTGAACATTTTTTGGAAAATCTTATTGAAATGTTCATTATTACCGATAGAGGCCGAATCTAGTTTTTAGAATCTTTGTCTGTCTGTCTGTCTGTGACCGCATAACGGAAAAACCACAGGAGGGACTTTAATGAAATTTGGTATGATGATAGCTGGTTATCCTAGTCAACATATAGGATACTTTTTATTGTGAGAAAATATCTTATCTCTGAGAAATCTATGCTAAACCTTAAAACGTAAATACGTAACTTAATAATACATCACTTGCTGTATTATTAAATGTCCTAACCGATTCGATCAAGGCGGCCTATCTTAGTAAGTAAGCCATGTGCATAGAAGAGATTATGGTGTATGTACCTACACTCTATTCCTTTCAATATCAAAGTCCGATGGGACGACACTTCAACGCTGACAACTTTACGTGCCTGCACGGGGATTTACCGCCAAACTTTTTAAGTCCGGACTGCTACTGAGAATTTCGTAACCAAAAAAAACTCAATTACACATGTTTTCTCCTGGGAATCAAACCCAGGAGCTTTAAGGGCGGAAAAAGACTGTTAAACAGTGGATGAAAGTATGTAATTTGGTCGCTTTTAAAGTTATATATAGAAAATGATTATGCGTTTGTTTATACTGCTGATGAGAAATGATTTCAGGCACTTGTAATAAAAAAAATATCGTCACATATATATATATATATATATATATATATATATTGTAACTGGATAATGAGGGTACGCACTAAATGAAATAATAGCTCATTCTTGAATATTTATTAATAATAAATTTCAAAAAAAATACAGCACAAATTTACAGCTTTACAACTTATATTCACTGAGATTTAAGACTGATAGAAGTTAATAGATGAAGCGCGCAGCACTATAGAGATAATACACATAGAGTTGGCAAGCCGGTCAAAAATGTGACGTCCCGATATATAGGGACAAAGAATAACCAGACACCTTTCTATATCTTTTTATTTTATACGTTTAAAACATGAAAGTGATAAATTAAATTACTTAAAATATAGAATAAGAATACACCAAAGTAAATTAACCATTTTTAATGGGCAATAAGAATTGTGCGTGATAATACATAAAAGATTTAACTTATATTGAATATACTGGCAACTCACCGTCGCTCAGCTCGGGTTCGTCCCTAGTTACGTTTTAAGGTTTAGCATAGATTTCTCAGAGATGAGATATTTTCTCGCAGTAAAAAGTATCCTATATGTTGACCCGGGTAATCATAACGGGATAAGCTATCATCGTACCAAATTGCATCAAAATCTGTCTACTGGTTTTCTCGTGATGCGGTAACAGACAGACAGACAAAAATTCTAAAAATAATAGATTCAGCCTCTGTATCGATAATAATGACTATTACCAAGTTTTTTTTTTAAATATTGAATGTACAGATTCGACTCACATCAGTTACAATTTTATTATATGTAGGTACCATAGATAAATAATAATAATAATAATAATAATATCATTTAATTCAACCATCAAAGGATCATATTTTGTTAGTAAAGATACACAATAACCTAATGTTAGTAGCACACTTAACCTATTTAATCCTAAACCTTATCTAAGACAGGTTCGATTTGTCAGCATGTGCACCATTTGACAATGGTTCAGATACTGACAATCAAACCTGTCAGCAAATGCCCTCAGGATGCCATTGGAACTGGCCCGAACCCTGCGCACCAGGGATGTGCACCGTTTGCGCATGATAGTGTAGAAACAATCTACGTGCGCTTCAGCGAACATACCCGACGCGCTGCAGCAACGAGGCAGGCCCATCAGCATCCTGAATGCATTATTATACTGAACACGCAGGGCATTGTACTGTTTCTGTGTGTAATCGACCCACAGGCTGCTAGTGTAAAAGGAAGTACAGTAAGCTCTAAAGAGGGTCACTTTTACAGGGATGGAGCAACGAACGAACCTGCGTGCGATCATATTCGCCCTCACAGACAACGCCCTGCGTTCTCTTTCTATATCAGCATCATCTTTCAGGTCAAAGGATATCACATGACCTAGGTATTTATACTGGGACATATATATATAGATAAAAACGAAATAAAATTAAATTTCATAAACTATAATCTTCATAATTTTAAGTTTAGCTAGGAACCAGATCTAACTAAATAAATAAAATAAATAGGACATTAGCACACAGCACCATCTACATCTAGTATTATTTTAAGCTGAGGCCTGTGCTATGAATACCAGGTTAACAGTGATGGATTTACCCATAGGCCCGTGAGGCCCGGGCCTAGGGCGGCATAATTTTAGGGGCGGCAAAATTTTCGGAACGTCAAAATCCTAAAGGCGAAAAAAGTCAAAGGCAATCCGAATTTAAAAATCGATTATATTAGATTCTCTTTGAAATATGAAAAATTAAAAAAATCCAGTAAAATATCTATCTAATATATTTAAACGAGCAATTATTTATATCTTTATTTATTTATTTATACCGGCGATCTCGGAAACGGCTCTAACGATTTCGCTGAAATTTGGAATGTGCGGGTTTTCGGGGGCGAAAAATCGATCTAGATTAGTCTCATGTCTAGGAAAACGCGTGTTTTCGAGTTTTCATGCGGTTTTCTTTTGCATTATTCTACGCAGAATATGCTCGATAATTTCTTACACTCAAGCATAAGCATCGTACTCAAGCGACCAAGGTGCAAGATTAACAATCAATAGGTGAGTCCGAGTTCGAATCTTGATCGGATACAAAGTTTTACTTTTTTTTGTATTTATTGAAGTTTTTAGTTTTTTTTTTTTTCTAAAAAATACGATGTAACAAAAAAGAATCCGAGCGAAGCTCGGTCGCCAGGTACTATCGAATAATATTATAACGAAAGAATTTACTTTTTAATTAATCGCAAGATTATTTTTATAATAGATCAATAGATTTTTATTAACATGAGTCTTTATCGGAAAATGCTGTTGATTTATTTACAAAAGAGGAATAATAAGTTGAAAAATTTTGAGAAATGTTCTTCTAATTTTTTTTATATTTTCACTAAAATTAATTTCACTGTACATTGTACAGCACCCTGAAACAAGTTTTAAATTTATTTTTAGTATTAAATATAAATAGTCAGGCTTAGGTAAGCTAATGAGAGTTATATAGGTATATTTTTTAAATTATTTTAATATTGATGTTACAACTTTTTTGTCTGTGAAAGCAATACTCACCCGTATTTAATCTGTTGCATCATAAAAATGATTTGAATAAATATAAGTTAAAGAGCGAAATTTTCGATTGTTTTCGAAAATTTAAAAGCAAGACCAATAAAAATCAGAAAGCTTCAATCAGATGAGTTGCGGGCAAATGAAAGAGCACCTATTTCTAGACTAAAAAATTTCCGTACAAATATTTATTACCCAATTTTGGATACCTTATCTGTACAAATAGCTGGGCGTAGAAATGCATATGATAAGCTTTATGTTAACTTTAGTTTTTTTGATAATTCATCTGACATTGATACGAACGAGTTGAAAAATCAAGCAAATGAACTCGTCAACAAGTACCCTGACGACTTAGAAGAGACATTGGGGGATGAATGTATTCACTTACATTATCAACTCAAAGAGTTAGTAAATTGTGAAGATGTGCGCTCTGCACAAAACATTTGCAATATATTGCATTCACAAAATCTTCGGGATGTTTATCCTAATGTAGATATTGCTCGACGTATTTTTTTGAGCATCCCAGCAACAAATTGCTCAGGAGAAAGATCTTTTTCTACTCTGAAAAGGGTAAAAAGCTACTTACAAGGAAGCATGGGTCAAGATAGACCTAATGCTCTTGCATTATTGTCTATTGAAGCTGAATTAGTGCAAGAAATTGATTATGAAGATATAATCGACGATTTTGCGAGAACTAAAGCCAGGAAGAAAAAACTGATTCCATAAATGATAATTTAAATAAATTTGATGGGATATCATGACTTTTTGTAAAGAAACTATTATTATTCATAATTCCAAAGGTACCTGTAAATTCAACTTTTTTTTTTTTAAATTTTGCAACTATTCGTTAGTCGATAAGGCGGAATAGAAAAAAGTTATTTAATCCTTTGATGGTCGTATATACGCCGGTGTATATGTTAACGATTAGTTTCCCGGAAATTCGCACGGAGGTATTCATTATGGTACCTTTTCTCCTGAGATAGAAAAACTTTTTGCTATAACTATGAATCCTATATCCTATATTTCAAAAGGCACTAGGTGTTAAGCTATTGCTTTTATGTTTTGGAAGATAAAAGGTGCAGGCAAGGTGTTCATAAAAATTTATTGAAAAAAAATTCAAATTTTAAGAATTCACTGTTTTCGGATTTTTTCCTTATATGCATACAGTTACCCATCTGGACACCAAGTTTCAGCTTTCTAGGTCATCTGGAAGTGAGTTAGGTCTTACTTCTATATGTCAGTCAGTCAGTGATAAAAATGACGATTTTTAGACGTTAATATCTCAATTTGTACTGTATGTATGAAATTGGATATTGTTAATCTAAGTGGATTAAATAATGAACCAAATTTCATGTTCATGTATCATATGTTAAGTAGATTTTGAGTTATTACGAGGTGAAAAGTGGCTCCAAATGGTTCGTGTAAAATATACACACGGTGCTGCGTCGCCAGTTTCTTTTGGTTTGAACTTGGCTGGACACGCTACCGCGTGTCATGATGTTACTTATTCATCTTTAAAACGCTATGTCCATATTTATAATTTATATTCGGAATTCTATTTAATAAATTAATATAGATTAATCAATAAGAAGTTGTATTTAATTTAATAAAATTTTATCGATAGAAATTTTAACATTTGAAAATTAAATCTTTTAATGTTTAACCCCCGACGCAAAAAGAGGGGTGTTATAAGTTTGACGTCGTCTGTCTGTCTGTGGCATCGTAGCTCTCAAACGGATGGACCGATTTCAATGCGGTTTTTTCATTTGAAAGATAGTTTCCTTGCGGTGGTTCTTAGCTATGTTTGGTTAATATCGGTCCAGCAGTGTAAGAGTATCAGCTCTTTTCCAAAATGAGATAAGGCATTTTGGCTTATGATTACTTGATTAAGTGCTTCACGTGCGTAGGGGGTTTTTAAATTTTTAATTTATATTGTTATAATAATCACTCCCTCACAAAGCAAAAAAGGCGGCCTATCAATCGGGACCTAGGGCGGCATCAAGCCTAAATCCGCCACTGACCAGGTACATGACCCCATGACTGGAATACAAGCATTCGTGCTCATCACACAAATTAATGTCCTTTGCGAGACTCGAACCCGCGACCACTGGCACAGCAAGTAGGGTAACTACAATCTAAGCCAAACGTGTCGTCAACTAAATATATCTATAGCTTAAAACCATACATGTGATGTGATGATAGAAGAAAAACTAATAATTCTTGAAAGACAATTGAATTTATTTACAAAGCTTATTTCTAAATATCACAAATCACAATATTCACTTAGGTCTGCATTCCAAAATATTTTTTTAATCTATTGATTCCTGCCTATAATTTTTAACGTATTCAAAGTTATACATATTGTGAAAATATTTGGAGTGCAATAGTTGTTTAATTTTATTTAAAAAAAAAAACAAAATATATCCGCTAAAAAAAAGCGAAAAGATAGTTTTATTTAAAATGTCATTTTTAGGGTTCCGTACACAAAGGGTGCCAACGGAACCCTGTTACTAAGCCTCCGCTTTCCGTCCGTACGTCCGTCCGTCAAAGGGATGTATCTCATAAACCGTAATAGGTAGAGAGTTGAAATTTTCACAGAGCATCTATTGCCGCTATAACAACAAATAATAAAAAAAAATACAAGAAACATTTTTTTAACGTTCGTAATCGATCATCGAAGTTATTATTTATTATATACCTATTTAATTCTTTTAATTCGTCAAAGATTACTGAATTAATTTCAAAGGGTTTTTACAATACTCGAAGAGGACCAAGCGAAGATATCTCATAACATATGTAGATACAAAAAAAAACACTTCAATTGTGCGTGTGTGTTTTTTTTTTTTATATCTACATCTGTTACAATGTCCTTTAAATAAAGATATTAATTAATTATAATTTATATAAAAAATATTTTTATTCTATTGATAGTTTTTTTTTTTTTCAAATCTCATTTATTATTACCGCCTTGCCTTCTTGCTTTAGATGAATTAAAATAAATTAAGTATACAGATTAAGAATATTTAAAATTATAAAATATTAATCTAAAGCCATTTACCATCGATCAAAAAAGTACTAGATACACAATCCCATGCAAAAGTTCTCTTAAAACTGTCATCAATTGTGATTAGATAATTATTCTAGTTGAAATAAATATACAACAATGGAAATTGAACCTTAAATGCAATGCTTAAAGTTATTTTCACGAAAAAAAAGCACGCTCAAATATTTAAATGAGCGCTCATTCGGTGAGGACATTTTTTGTCACTGATTGTGTATCTAGTACTTTTTTGATCGATGATATTTATAATAAAAAAATACGATTATGCATTATTATAGAAAATATATTGCAAGCTTTTGTTAATATTAAATTATATAATAGTTCGGATATTAAAAACCAATAATTTAAGCGAATATAAAAATAAAAAAAAATATTAGTGCTATTATGCATTATACTATCACAATACTATGACTGGCAAATATTAACCAATTGTACTTATTATTATTATTAATTTTTGTTTTCCTCTTATTGAGTCTTATTATTATTATTTTAAAATACACACACAATATACATATTAAATACTTAAAATTTTATACATTCTTTAGAAATTACAAAATTTTTTTTTTCCGTAAATTATATATCACTTGGGCAATATTTAAAAAAAAACACAACCATTCAATAAATACGTAAAGATAATTTACAAGAAAAAATTATTTTAGTCGAGATATACATTTCTGGGATACCATTAAAAAAAACTCTCCTTTTAAAAAAAAATTACAACCACAAAAAAGCCACACCTCAAAAAATCCAACCGTAAGTCATAACCCATTCCTAACCAAAAAAAAAATTAAAACATACCATCATGTATACCAATCGGTACTAAGATAGCCAAAAATATGGCGAAATTCCTCAAAACCAACTTCCAATCATCGGGCACAGCATACGGAAGAATAATACTAGTTAACTTATGTATTTCATGGGCAGTGAAAATAAATATATAGGATGTTAAAATAAGATTTAAAATGGGCGCACCCGGTATCAAAACTAGAACACCATGTGTATCTGCCGCTAACCATATATGGGATTGACTTGCGAACAGCTCTAACGTGATGGTCCCAAACCAGGCGAAAAGACTAGAATGCTTAGTTCTGAGGGCACCTGATACATTTCTTAGGAGAATATAGCTTATAATAGGTAAAAAAGCCACGTAACTATGTATTTCGTTGCAATCGAATGTATTTGAGCAGAAGAATGTAAAAGTGATGTAGCTGCCTATACCTATGAAGGCTAGAAGTGTGGCGCTAAGGGAAAGGCCGGGTGTGAATAAGTTACTATGGTTGTTATCGTCTAGAAAATTGTATCTTTGGGCTAGAAGGTACGCGGTTGCGAATATTATGCCGTACGCCATTGAGTACCTGTTAAATATAAATGGTGTTAGAAAAACGTTAAGGAAAAAAATTAAAAAGTATCATGTCATATACTTTTTAACATAAACAGGTTCAAAATCACTTAATAAATAATTATTTAATTATCAGCCAATCAGATATAACCTATTTATTTGTTATTTCATGTATATCCACAAAAAAGAGTAATTGAATACCTTTTTTATTATTTTAGAAGTCAGTCAAATATGAGAAAATATTTTTTTTAAACTCAATAATGTATTACTATCGCATTAATAAAATATTGTATAATATTAAGATGAAATCGAACTTACATTCTCTACTAATAATAATATCCTAGTACCAATTTTTTTTTTTTAATTCACACAATATTAAAAATCAAACCCACCACCCAAAAAAAACCAACTCACCTATCCTGCTTCCAATCCAACCACCACTGGTGTATATCATCATCGGCATTCACAAACAAAGCTTTCCAGGGTCTCATCACGAATATCTTCTGGAAGAACACTTCACTCATGTACAGCACCGTGACTATCGAGAGGAGGCCTAGCACTTTGAGCGCTATGTAGAGATACTGATAGGGCTTCGTCTCTATCGTGTGGGTAGAGGACTGTGTTATGTGCGGAGGCAGAGCGAAGATTACGAACATCTGTTGAAAAGTTTTTTTTTTTTTATAGATATAATTTTTTTTTTCATTTTTGTGGTATGAAGTTATGTAGAGGTACTGGTAGGGGTTGGTGTCTGTCGTGTGGACAGAGGAATGTGTAATGTGCGGAGGCAAAGCGAAGATTGCGAACATGTGTTGAAAAGTTTTTTTTTTATTGGTGTAAATTGTTTTTTTTTTCTCATTTTTGTGGTATGAAGTTATGTAGAGGTACTGGAAGGGCTTGGTGTCTGTCGTGTGGGCAGAGGACTGTGTTATGTGCGGGGCAGAGCGAAGATTACGAACATCTGTTGAAAGTTTTTTTTTATTAAAAAATTGGACGAGCGCGACTCTGACTCGCGCACAAGGGTTCTGTAGCATTGAAATATTAAAATAAGTTTATAATCGCAAAAAAAGTTTTTTGGGATGTCACTAAATTACGATATTCGTATATTCCCCTTTACTTGCGCTATAAGACTTTGCTTCTTGCCAAATTTCATGATTCTAGGCCAACGGGACTACCCTATAGGTTTTGATTCCCTAATGAGTGTCAAAATATGAGGCATAAACAAAGAATTGCACACCTAAGTATTTTGATATTAGTTCACACTTGATCCCTCGACACGTTCCTAAGAAAAAGAGTCTTGTCTAGACGGACAGACGGACAACGAAGTGATTCTATAAAGGTTCCTTTTTTTAAGGAACTTAACCCTAAAAAATCAACAAAATATATTCGCTCATAAAAAAGCACTTATCGGAAAAATATATTTATTAAAAAAACACTCACCAAAGTATACCAAAAGGACACCAACGGTATAAAACTGTAGAACTGGTATGGCCTGTTCATAGTTAGGCAAAGCACAATTGTTAGAAAATTCAATCTGAATATCACTCTGAAGTATCTCACTAGGCCCGTGTCCCCGGTTTTCCATGTATAATAGAAATGACCATATCCTGTTAAGAATAGATAGGAGGAGACGAGTGCCCTAACTAGCATGTATATGGGAAGGACTTTACTCGCACCGGTCACTTGGTATACTAAAATAACTAATTGCATCCAGCCCTTCCATTCGTTTGTTTGTTCACGGTGGAGAACCCTTGAATGGCTGAAAAAAGTTTTTTTTTACCAACTTAGAAGAATTATGTAGTTTTTTTTAACAATTTTAATGTGTATAAGTTATACATTGAATATTTTAACATAAATATATAAAGACATTAATATATTTGAAGAATGTAATAAAAACCAAATATCAGTTGAGGTAAAGGAGTCTTATTTAGTCTCTTCTGTCTATCATTCAAAAATTGTATATTAATACTTTCTTAGATTTACGCGAATATTTGACATTTTAAATAAAACTATCTTTTCGGATACTACTTGTCTGTAACAAGTATATATGCCTTTGAGATGTCTAACACCTTAGTCTCTCCCGTGACCATGATTGCTGTAAAGCAATCGAAACGTCAATCCGAAAAGATAGTTTTATTTAAAATTGTATATTAAACTCTATACCAATAGGGAATATGCGTGATTTCTTTAATTTTTTATACAATAGGTAACATCGTTATACAATTGTAAAAAAATTAAATTTAAAATGAAAACGATAAAAAAAATTGATACCGATATGGATACTTTAAACGCCCGCCATTTCGCGCGCTTAGCGTGACGTCACAGTATTATACATAGGAAAATTACGACTTTAGTTTGTAGCGACAAAATGAATAATCACTCTGTTATGGTAATACTTTGACGTCACATTCGGTCTAATCAATGAGGTGCGTTTTAGTAATTATTTTTTTAACCAAAAACGAATTACATAAAAAAAATTGATATAGGCTTCATTCAAAAGCAATAAAGATTATAAAAATAAAAATATTTCATCTTTATTTAAATTATATAAATATTTTCTATTCTCATATATAGAAAAAAAACTTACCTACTAGACCTAGATTCATCTGTGAAGAACAGCCCCAAAGCAAACACATACCCGACCGGCAACCAAAAACTCCATTCCGAGTAATATTTATTTTCCTTCATAAAGAAATTAGTTCTATCGCACAGATAAAAGTACGCCATAATCATTCCAAGCTTGGCGATGGCGTTTATGGCAGATGGGGGTTCGATGACCTTTTGGCTGACGAGGGCATACCCTTCCATGCGTTGCTTTATGTTCTGTGACCAACGCCATATGTAGCGGATGCCGGCTAACACTGCGCTAGAAAAATTATTGGACTATTGAGTATTCATTTAAAATAAAACTCCCCGGGTCTCGCACCTCTAATATTTTCATATGCTAATCATTCCTACATGATTACCACTTGTCTTAAGTAATGGCAGGTACCTTAAATACTATAGTTACAGGAAAACGTTCCTAGGAGACCATCCATAACTTTTTGAGATATTCTGAACTGCATTCACAGATTTTGGAAAAAATGTACAGTCAGCGAGAAAAATGCTAAAATACGAATAAAAAATGTTTCATGTCAATCGATCCTATTTCATGTGGGGATCAAAAGACTCTATGGGACCATTTAAGGTTTGAGTACTAGAAATGACAGAAATCGCCAAAATCTTTTCCCATACATTTTGTATGGAAAAACGTTTAATCAACTCGAAATATTCTTCTATATATATATATATTTATATATATATATATATATATATATATATATATATATATATATATATATATATATATATATATATATATAGATAAAGATAGATTTTATGCATATTGAAAAATGAAGTAAACAACTCATCTAAAAAAACTTTTGGCACATAACATGTAATTTTAATCGTTTTACAGAGTTTTAATAAAATCATTACAAAACAAAAAAAAAATAATTAAATCACACTTACTCAAATCATCAACAAAAAAAGCACCCATTTCAAACTCCACTAAAAAAAAAAAAAAGAAAAAAGAACTCACCACAATAGGAAGAGCGCGAACGTGACCACCTGTATCTGGGTGCAGGGCTCCGGCGTCGCGCAGCAAGTGCCGTCGTTGAAGTTCATGTGGTCGTTGCAGAACATGTTGAGGAGGATCTGCGCGGAGTGGCGCAGCGCCGGCCCGCTCGCCGGCCCGTCCGTGGGCCGCGGGGAGTTCCACAGTTTCGTGTCGCTGTGTTGTAGTATCTGGATTTGTTTTATTTTTCTATTCATTTAATTATTTTTATATTATTTTAAATAAAACTATCTTTTCAGATTCATTTTGATTTTTGGTTTCTTCTTGTTCGTTTGGAGTCTATCCCGTGACCACGATTGCTGTAAATTCGAAACGTCGGGAAAAAATCCGAAAAGATAGGTTTTACTTCAAATGTCGAATATGCGCGTAAATCTAAGAACGTATGATTTTTGTATTAATTAATTTAATTTTGTTTTTTTTTTTAATTATATAGCTATGATCTAAATCCCTCCGACTCAGCGTGAAGGAGATACGTGAGTATGGCATATAAACTATACCATTAGAAAATTACCCTCACTCTACCCAACAGTGGTTCCCAACAGTGACCTACGAATATATGCTACTCCAGGTTATAATCTGTGTAATAAATTTTATTCGAGTTCATTTAGCCGTTACAGCATGAAAAAGTGACAAATATATTTCATTATAATTTATTGTATTAATGAGACACCACAAACCATATTTTATAAAGCATGCATGAATACATATGTTAATATGTATTTATGTACATATATGAATTTAGTTGTGTAACCCAGACATCAAATTAAAATTCCGATATTTATTAGGCTATTAATATTAAATAAATAAATATTAAAATATTGATACTAAATTTAGATTATTTAAATAAATATTGCTAAAGTAATCACCACCAAGACACCCCCCACCACCCTCCCTCCCCTCCCCATATCATCAAAAATAAGCAAAGCAAAGATCCTCCCCCTTCCCCCCCCCCCCCCCCTCCCTTGGTGCTTACGTAATACTTGAATGGCCCCTTTAAATTAAATCTAACCTCAACAGCAGCTCTATTATACGCGTCGATATCACTGTTACTAATTTTGACATCATTTTTCTTAGAAGTATCAACAGATTCCAGAATCTTCCATAGAACTTGAGTCCCTCTTGCAGCTAAAGCGTCTATCGGTTGGACAAGTTGAGTTAAATTTCTTTTATATTCTTCTAATACTTGCTCTGTTGTGTTCCTATTTTTTATCAACTGTAATCCAGTACTGGCCACTATTACTGAGGGAGGTCGGTCTGAATATTGCCTATGAAAATTGAAAGTTCAAAACATTAAGTTAAATAATGTATCATATGCTTTCATACTACACAATTACATTGTGTCGGAATCGGTAAAACTTACACAAAAGGACCGGTGTATAGCCAGACTACAAACTACAGATTTTTTTTTAATTTTGAATAATTAAAATTCATGACATCACAAAGCTACATTTCAAAGAAAAGAAAATGTAGAAGGCTTCTATAATATACATTATACATACATCCTACATATTTACTATTTTTTTTTTTTTGTATAGACATCATGGATATCAAAATATTTAAAATATTATTAAGCAACTTAAATTTGATTTGCACTTAGTATAAGAAAAAAATAATTTAAATACCATGTTCTAAACTGGTCCACCATTGTTCTAGAAACGTCATCACTCCATATAAATGTGACAGACAGTTTCAGCTTGTTATCCACATAAGTATAATTGGGCATTCTATGGTCTATAGTTGAATAGGACGAATCCATGTCTAAACGAGTTTTGAGTACACCTGATGAATGTCATGAGATATTAATTAATTAGTACCTATCTAGGGAATGGAGTTTGCTCAGTGTTTTTCAGAAAAGATAAAAAAAAAATGTTTTTTCAGAAAAGACATATAGATTAACTTAGTACTTTTTGAGATACACAATATATATATATATATATATATATATATATATATATATATATATATATATATATATATAGAATTGCTCATTTAATATGATAACACACTTTAGTGTTAAATTAAATATAAATTATTTAAGGCTCTTTTCAGATGTTAGCTAGTTGATAAAGTACACTTAAAAAAATTATATTATACAGCTTAGTGACTTTACCTTGCTTTGCTTTTTGTTACTAATAATAGTTTATGTGTTACTCTATGTCATAGTCTATATGTGTCAAATTGAAATTTAAAAAAATAATAATAAAGCAATTAAAATATTACAATTTTTTACCAAGCATCATGAGACTATCACCAGTTCAGAAATAAAATTTTATGTAAATCCAGTTATTTCAGTCAAGGAGTAACAAACATAAGCATACAATAATATAAAATTTGGCATTTATAATAATTATTCAAATAACTTTACAAATATTAAACTTACCAATAAAGTACTCATATAACTGTTCTACCCTTGAGTCACCTATAAAAGCAAAAATGTTGTATTTGCCCCAAAATGCTAAATATCTTAAGCATCTTCTGGCATCACTATAATTGAAAAACAAAATATTTATATATGTTGTATTAAAGTCAAATAATTTAAAAATATCTATTAAACATTAGATTAAAGAACACTTTCTAAGAAATTATTTTAACTCAAAAGGAAGAAAAAAAGGATGAAATATAAATATTCCGTAACTAAAATTTAAATCAATTGTGCCTGTAGGAATGTTTGAGAACTTACGTTTTGGAATATTTGTGCAACATACACCCATATGGCTGCCATTCATGGTCACCCTTATATCGACCAGATGATAATAACCAAGTGCATGAATCAGGACCTGAAATTTGGATAATGTGAACATTTTTTTTAATTTAAATTACAAAAGAAAACCATTCTCATACTACGTATATGTAAAAACATACTTACCATATCGTAAATGAAGTATTCCATGATATCCAATGAATCCTATAACTAGAACAAAGGCCAAGAGTTTTGCATTATCCACATTTAATTGGTCGATAAACCATTCAGCAGAACTCTTTTTTGAATAGGAACCCATATCTATTGCAGGTTCGCAACATGAATTAAAACCTTTTCTAACAAATGTTACAATGACACATTTACGAAATTAAACAAGTCTTTCTAAATAAATATCTTGTTTTACATCATAAATTCCTCGGAAATGCATAAAATAATAATATTACAATTACAAAACTAACTTTAGTGAAAATCGTAAGATTTGACAGTTAATATGACATTGACATTGTAAATGTACACAAGCCGGTAGGTACTTATTACGGTACGGTCAGAGTGTTCCGAAAAATATAAAAAACATAAAAATATAATCCAATGGAGAAGAATTTTGCCTTTTTCTCCCGCCAGATGACGCGATCGCTATAATCCTCAGTATTTTGTAAAACTCTATGACATGGATGGATTTTTTTTTAATTTTATTTAATTTTTTAAATTAAAATAACAAATTGTGCAGTACCAGGATGCAAAGAAAATGGATATCATTTGTTCTCAAAAGACAAAACTGAAGAAATTGTGGGCTAAAACAATAAGACGACCAAAATTGGCGAAATCACAATTTTTATATTTAAGGCTATGGACATCGTTTTATAGAAAGTGGTTTTAAAACTCTTAAATTATCTAAAGGTGAAAATTTTATTTTTTGTACTTTTTTTCATATTAATTACAAAGTTTCATACAAACTTTCATCTCCCATTTTACCCCTGCTAAATAATGCTAATGCTAAAACATGTATTTATTTAATTGTATTGAAGAGCATTAATATAAAGTTTCAAGTAATTCTGATCCTAGACTTTATTACTCCCTTTTACCCCTTTAAGGGATGAATTTCAAAACATTCAAATAAATATATCTCTTTTTTTATCTTAAAGCTAAACATAACTTTCTGTGTATTTCACATTAAAAATGACAGAGTTTCATACAATCTTTAATCCCCTATTTTAATCACTTAGGGAATGAATTTCGAAAAATCCTTTCGTTATTCGTATCAGATGCCTACAACATATAAGAAATACGTCCTCCAAATTTCACGTTTCTACGACCAGCAGTTTAGGCTGTGTGTTAATCCATTAGTCAGTCAGGACTACCACAGGATGCACCTCTCCTGCTCAATTCTTCCTTCAGGTGGTCTAATTTCAGTGCCAGCATACTAGAACCAAAAATTCGTTAACCTAAAACTGAATGTAAATAGATCATACGTATAGCGCCCTCCTCTCAAGAAATCTTCTCTTGTTAATGCGCTTGCAACGCGCATATATAACACGGATTTGATATCGTACTCGTCTGCGCATATTCTGAGCCGATAGATTTAAAAAAAATGCAGACTGCTGGCGTTCGCACAACACGCGCAACAATGAACAAACGCGATTTGAGAGCATCTAATGGACTTCGAATGCACGTTAATAAGGCGTGGTGTGCATAATAATAGCTCTTAATGTTATTTTTTCAAAAACAAGAACATTTATTTTAAAAATATACGATATACTATTTATTTGAGAAATTATATAAAAAAGTATATTTTTTAAAACTGTGCAATACCTTTTAACATTAATAAAATTTAAAATGTCACTGCACATGTGAGCCCTTGATATAAATTTTTAATGGCAACATTATACGTCTAAATTGGTACAATGGCGGCTATGTCCCCGTCGGAGGTTTGTAAAGTTAATTAAAATATTACGATTAATACTGTGTATCTAAATTTATATATATACCAATTGAAAATAGTCTATATATGTATTTTTATTAAAATTTAGAACTTAAAAAATACAATTATTCTACAAATTAGTTATACGTAACTGTTGTGACAGTTTTCCTAGTAGATTTCTTGTCAGGATTTCTATTGTTGTGTTGTCGAAATGTTTGTTTTGGAAAAGCCTATCAACTTAGGAAATTTGTTAATAATTTATTCTTTTGTTACAGAGACGTTTGCAAAAGGAACTTATGTCTTTAATGAAAGAGCCTCCACCGGGTGTTACCGTGGACGGAGACCAGGCTAGCCAAAATCTGACACTGTAAGTGACCTATTTACTTTATGGCTCCGATATTCCAGAAATATCTGTAAATGCAAGTACTTGAACTACACTTATTAACATGCGAAATCCTGTTCCGTATTATATATCACATTTGCCGCCTTCATTAAAAATCTACTAAATACTAAAATCACTTGATTACCCGAAATTTAAAATAAATGTTTAATGATTTGTTTTAATATATAAAACCTTCCAACATATATTTCTATATAATCTTAATAGAATGCTTTCAAAAATATTATTGTTTATTAACCAAAAAATATATTCTAAAGGTCAATGTCATATTTAAGTTATTTATTATTAATTTATGAAATTTAATTTATGAAATTTAAGTTTTATATGATCAAAATAAATTATTTTAGAATATACCCAGCACTACCTTGCAGAATACACACATGCAGTGCCATATTGATCTTTATGGCATATTTTACAAGAAATCTCCCTTGCCCAAATAATGTTTGAACAATGATAATTTCTCTTGTTGTGGATAGAGCAGATCTTACCTGCACTTGATTTCCATTTGAACATGTTGCATATAAGTATGGGTTGAAATCTAGTACCCATTGTATTTCACTAAACAATCACGAATGGTATTATATGAAATGTAATGCTTTACATAATGCTTTCTTAGATTTCTATGGTTCCTTATAGATCCATATCCATGATTGCTGTAAAACATTTGTCGGTTGTGTCGGGATGACAAATGTCGGGAACCAATAATCAAAATAAATCCTTGAAAAAAATCTAAAAAATAATTTTATTTATAATGTAATATTTTACATAATCTTTCAATTTGCTTGCATAATTTAACTTTTATAACGCTTAATGGTGCACATAAATCTTAAATACGTATGTGCATGTACATTTGCATCTAGTAAGTTTTAATATATAAACAGATTATTATTTTTATGAGTCACTACATTTACATCTTGAAAAGTTGATGTATGTGTATGGCAATGTACTTTACTTTTAATATCCAGTTAGTCTATACTTAAATAAAACTATATAATAAAAGTGTAACTAATTGCTGTCTGTACGTGAAAGATATTTGAGAAAAACTATTATTTCTGTTTGTCTGTGCGTTTGTAAGTGCTAATCTCAGCAACGGTTTAATCCATTTAAGTATAGTTTTTGCTAGTGTATTGTGGTAAGTTTCACTTAACATTTAGTACTTGTTTTATATCAATCGTTTCATAAATAAAAAAGTTATGTCAATTTAAAGAATCACCTAGGGATGAACCTGAGCAAAGTGAGGTTGAGTAGCTAGTTCTATAATAATAAAAATAATACCTAATTTTAATAAACCAAATTGGTAATAATAGTTTGTTCGTTTGTTTCTAATGAGACTTATATTATGCACATCTCCCCATCCATCTACGAGTCTGTTAAATAGGCAAATTGTTATATATTGCTATACTCTGCGAATCTGCTTGCATATTACAATGATAATTAATCATCCATAAAAATAAAAAAAAACGTGTATGTGTACTTATGTTTGCACGTAAGTAGTTATAATTCTTTGGCTTAACAGAACAAAAATAGCTAAAGATTTCATCCCGTACGTCCAACTCTCTATTTGTAAAAGGAATGCAGCTAACTTCATCATGTCGGTTTTTGGCTATCGGTGTGCATCGTAAGAATTTTACTCATAATTTTTTCCAAACATGCCAAAAGAAGTATAACTTCAAAATATGCCTCATTTTACACCACTTCTAAACAAACAACATCTTTAAAGAGGTATTTCTTTTTCATATTTATATACACAAAAAAAATGGCTGTAAAATTCTCATAACTTGGACCCCTCCCTCCCCCTTGTCGAAATTTGATGGGACCCATCCTCCCCCTCACGTGAGATTTACGCTACCCTTGTTAAAAATAATAAAACAGATACTAAATAAATGTGTTTTTATAATAGCCGTGAGATTTTTTCAGCAGGAAAATAGGACACTTACAGAGGATTTTTTTGCCTTTTCGTGTGAATGGTAGTGGTAGCCCAGTGGTAACGCGCTCGCTCGGGAAACCGAGGGAAGCGGGTTCAAATCCCGGGTCTCGCACCTCTGATATTTTCATGTGCGAATCATTTTTAATGTGATTACCACTTGCCTTACGGTGAAGGAGAAAATCGTGAGGAAACCTGCATGTCTGAGAGAACCTAGCAAGTTTTCGAAAGACATGTGAAGTCCGCCAACCCGCACTTGGCCAGCGTGGTGGACTATGGCCTGATCCCCCTCGTATTGAAGGGAGGCCCGTGCCCAGCAGTGGGACGTTAAAAAGGGCTGAATACACAGAAGAATCTTTTTAACTAAGGTTCTTTTTTTTAATTAAGTAAAAGATCAACATGGCAAAATTGAAAATAGTAGCATAAATAGCAAAATTACGCTAGTATAATAGACTTCAACATTTTTTTGGCGGACTCCGTCTATATTTTTTTTAATATTGATTGATAAATATGCGCCCTTCTATACACTTGTACCATTTGGTGTTGAAAGTGAAGTGAAAGAATTCACATGTTCGAAAACTTGCTACGTTCTCTCGGACATGCACCCTGGCGAACTATGACCTGATCCCCCTCGTATTGAAGGGAGGCTTGTGCCCAGTAGGACGTTAAAGAGGGCTGAATACATACATATATATGTTGAAAAATCGAGTTCGTCAGTTTTCAACGAACGTAAATAGTATGAATGATATATAAATAAAACAATGTTTACTACGAGCAACAACAGATTTGTACGACAAATATTGGCATAGTGTAAATATTAGTTTTATTTTTGGCTACTGGTTTGTAAACAGCAATTTAAATATGGCGTCTATATCTAAAAATATATTATAATCTGTTTTAAGATTCTATTCTTATTGATGACGATGCTGGTTATTGCGATAGAAGACATAGTTTGTTGTAAGTCTTTATTACAGTAAGCGAAGAAATGGAGAAGTCACTATTTTCTCCGTCCATTCACCAAAAAAGCCCATCATCGGGATATTAGACTATATGTTTGACAAAAACTGTATAAGCGTGCTTTTTTAATACTGTAGAATTGCATAGAAATGAAATGCAATTGAATAGAAATGAAATAACTGTACATGTACATACATACATGTTGATAATATCGGCCTTAGTTAAGATAAGACGAAAGTATTTTTTAGGTTACTACAACATACAAAACAGACGACAAACTTTCTTCTTGGCCCGACTCAAGACTCGAACCCAGAATATCTGCAGTCGTCCATGCTAACCACTAAACCATGGGGGCAGTCTCTAAATATAAGCTAAAAATCAATATCTAAATCGTTCTCGTAGGTTTTGCGACCCGAATAAGTCACCGGTTGTCACATACACGAAAGTCCCCGAATGGCTTCCGCATCACTTGTCACATTCCCTTCCGAAGTCACCAATGGGCAATGTAATTAATGTATAGTGAGTTTTTAGGTTAACATTTAAAAAATAAAGCAAGTAAATACATATATATCTAGACCCTAAATGCTCTTTGCTTTTATAATATTACTAGCGATTTACCCTCCACTTGGGTAAGTTTTAAATAGATAAGAAAATAGTTATCGTGAGTGTACTTTAGGTCGTTGGTTTCCCATATAAACTTTCAACCTATTTCAATATTCAATTCCTTGAAAGGGGTTCAGGTTTTATTTTCGCCAATAAAAGTAGCCTATAACCTATCTCTATACGAAAATTTATCAAAATTGGTGCAGCAGTTTAGATGTGAAATTGTAACAATCAAACGGAAGTTTCGAAGTTAGGATTGAAGCCTATGATGAAATGATGAAAAAATGGAGTACATTCCTCAACTTGCTTTAAAATTGTGGCATAGCCTCCCTAGATTATCCCTCTTTCTATTCATGAAAACCATATCAAAATCCGTACAGTAGTTTCTGACATTAGCACTAACCAACATACATTCAGCGCGACACGGGATTTTATAATATTCAGTGAGCTTACTTTTTATTTATCTATACATATAATAAAATTCTGAGTCGAATCCGTACATTAAATATTTTTTAGAAAATCTTATTGAAATAGTCATTATTATCGATATAGAGGCCGAATCTATAGTTCTTAGAATTTTTGTCTATCTGTCTGCGACCACTGTTGAAAACCACTGGACAAATTTTGATGAAATTTGGTATGATAATAGCTAACTAGCTATCATCATACCAAATTCTATATAGGTATATAGGATACTTTTTACTGCCGGAAAATATCTCATCTCTAAGAAATCTATACTAAACTTTAAAACGTAACTAGGGACGAACCCGAGCGAAGCGAGGCTGAGTCGCTAGTGTATCAATACTATGACAATAATTTCTATAAATTATGTGAAAGTGTATCTTAGCAAGTGCTTTCACGCACAACTAAGCATCCAACACATCTATTGATCGTATTTACGTACTTATTTACACGATAATGTTTAATGTCATGATGAGTGTTTCTGTACAAAATAATAATTTATACATAACTAACGATTCACCCTCAATCCGCTCGGTAATTTTGAAGATATTGAAGATTTTCTAACCGACCCTTTTTCATTGCGGTCCAATGTATAATTTGGTATATATTTTTTTTTAACATTATAATTACTGAAAAATATATTCACTAATTCTAATTATAATATTGCAAAAACAGTCATAATTCATTTTGTACGTGCAATTATATCATGAAATCATCTGTTTAATTTAACCTAAATATTTCATTTATAAATGAAAAACCTAACATTTATAAATTATAAGGTTTCTGAAAAACAAAAGAAACATGAAGCAAAACGGAAGTACTTTACGTACGCCCAGCAAGGCGTGCGGGTGAAGGCTAGTAGACAATATAAAATGAAAAAAAAACGTGTTTGTGTACTTATGTACGCAGGTAAAAAGTTATACTTCTTTGGCGTAAAAAAACAAAAATAGCTAAAGATTTCATCCCGTATGTCACAACTCTCGGAAAAAGGAATGATAAATTAATAAAAATAATTAAATAAGGCATATTAGGCATATTACAGTCGTATATTTATATAATCTTTTAAGGAAAGAATACAATAATAATATCATTTGTTAGACAATAACAACAGTTACCATGGCAACAAAGAGTTATCAGCTAACTTCATCGTGTCGCTTTTTGGCTGTCGGTGTGCGCGCGCATCGTAAAAATGTTACTCTCATAATTTTTTCCAATCGTCAGAAAAGAAGTATAACTGCAAAAAAAAATTTCTAAATCGGACTGGTAGTATATTAGAGTTCAAACCAAACTCTTCAGTTTTATGTAATAGTTTATGAGTAGTCACTTGCTGACTAATGAACGCTCGCACCAAAAGGATGGATATAGACTAATAATGGACACTGCTTCTAACATTTCTAAAAATCATTTTGTCATTTATCTATGTAGTTAACATAGATTTAGACGTTTGTTTTTTTTTTTTTTTTTTTGTAACGCAAACTTTACAGTAAAAGGACTTAAAAGTTGACATGAAAAAAAAAGTTGCCCTTTAAAACAACAACAAATCAATTTCTTTTTCAATAAATGTAATCTATAAATTTTTAATTTTTTATTGAATATGTTGGGACATTAACACACAGCACCATCTAGTTCCATGGAAAGCTACGGCTTGTGTTATGGATACCAGATAGTTGATACACTACACATATATAACTTTAAATACATACATATTATAATTTTAAGAAGATTAATGTTATTTCGGTTTCCAGATGGACAGTACACATGGAAGGAGTACCCGGCACTCTGTATGAGGGCGAAAAATTCGTGTTGCAGTTTAAATTTACAAATAAATATCCTTTCGACTCTCCAGAGGTAAGTTTTTAAAAAACCTATATGTACTACGTAGTAAAGTTATGATCGTTGTTAAGATTGATAACTTTTTTCGTTCAATTTTAATTTTGGGATAGCTTTTTTGGCACAATAGTCTGGAATCTGTAGTGCTATTCAGTAACTTGATGTATATCGACAGCTGAATTCGCAAAATTTCCTTATACAGTTTAAATAATCACGGATTCAGCTATCGTGTTACCTAAAAGTTTATGCAATAGCACTACTATTCTGTTTTCTTCTGTATTTATGTAAACAATGTGATTTAATAAGTACGTATATACATGGTTTTTTCTATACTATGTCTATTTATAAATAACCGACCTCGCTTCGCTTATTCCCTAACTACACCTATCTTCAGCAGCCATTTGGAAAATACTTTTGCGCCAGGGGAAAAACATTCGGTGGTGCGAAAAGTAACATAATGTCACTGCCTCTCAAACTGTCTAAACGCGAAAAATTAGGTCGGAACACTCGCGTAAAAAAAAGCCAACACGCATAAGTAAATACTTATTTTGAATGTAAACATTTAATAAATATTAAGAAAAAACCTTTTGTCGTATTCGAGAATATAACTATTTAAGCCGTTAAAATTTAGGCCTTTATACGTTTGTTACGTTTTAATAGGGTTAATTACTAATTAGTATTCATTTAGTCGTATAGTGAGTATTATAATATAAAATGATAGTGTAATTAGTAAGATAATACGTTAGTAGTTTATGTTTTTGCGAATATATTATGGACATAGAATATCAGACATTTACAAAGCCGGATTTAGTGGAGGACAAACGGGGCTTCGGACAATAGTAGATGTTCTGAATTAGTTTTTCTTTTTTTATGTCAAAGTAATAAAAATAGTGGAAAAGTCAGAAAGATGTTTGTTTTTGTAATTCTGAAAATTTCACAAAATGAAAAAATATTATTAAATGATTTTTCTCGAATATTATTAAATTCCACCAATGGATGAACATCCAGGAGTTAATGAACTACCCCCTGTTCGGTGTCCCCCATATTTTTAGATTTGATCTGAAAATTTATATTGTACCTACCTATTACTGTCATTGTTTATTTGAGCATAAATTAACATTGTTAAAGAGGTTAAAAAAGCGAATCTTAAAATAATAAATATGTTGGGACATTAACACAGCACCATCTAGTTCCATGGTAAGCTGCGAGGCTTGTGTTATGAATACCAGATAGTTGATACACTAAATATATATAACTTTAAATACATATGTATTATAAATATAAACACCCATGACTGCTCATCATACCACTCATACAAACATTCGTGCTCATCACACAAATGAATCCCCCCGCGGAACTCGAACCCGCGACCGCTGGTACAGCAAGTAGGGTCTAAATTAGGATACAATTATGTTTTTATCTTATCGGATATCTTATAAATACGATTAGAAAATGTGTCATCTAGATCCATCTGGTTCCATACGATATATTATTAATTATTATTTACCAGCAAAAAGTATTTATTTAAACGTTTTTATTAGTTTCACTCGTACGTAACGCGGTAGTCGTCAGTATGTAAACAAATGCAGATGTCTATTTAAACATAAGTAGTTCTAGCTGTCGTATTGATTTGAATCTTACACGTGTATGTAAAGGAGTCTGCCCACTACACCGTCTCATACCATGACCGTGCTATGAACGTATCAGGCACGGAAACGAGCATGGCACCACTAGAACGTATCAACAACGTATCATACCCGTACATAACGGTTTTAGTGTTGTGTATGCTCACCATTGCGCCGCCTACGCGCACCGGTCCCGTAACGTCGCGTGCCAGGCACGCAGCGTACCGTCACCGGTAAAATATTCTCGATGACAATTGTTAACGTTCCGTGCACGGCACGCGACGGTGCCGGTCGGTGACGGAACGGTCTAGTGGGCAGAGTCTCATACATTTCAATACAAAGAATATTTTTTTGCCTGACACGCTCCTAGCACGGTCATGGTATGAGACGGGGTAGTGGGCAGACACCTTAACGTGGATGACAACGTAATAAATTAGTATTATCGGGCTCGTTTGATAGATTTGGGTGGATGGATGATGGCGTTGGATGATGAAGCAGAAAACCAATGGCTACTAGGAATCACTTCGAATCTGTTGTCATGATATGGTTTAAGGTTTTTAACACTATTTTATTAGCTACACTTGGAACTGACAAACAATAAGATCAATCATCACAATATCAACAATCAAAAAATAAAATCTTAGAAGTCAATATTAACCTACTTGTAATTGTCGTATCGAAACGAAACCTCGTATATATATACTCGTAGCTGATCTAGCTGATCTGATGATGCAGCCAGAAGGTATACAGTTGTACTCTTCAGTGGCTTCTAGTAAACCCCACGAGTTTGGGCTCATATGATTCGTCCTAAACATTTCAATTCATCAAAAGCGTGTATTTTAGTATATTACTTCTGCTCTGACTTGACAAAATTTGGTGACGAGTCTGCTTTTCATGTGTAATTGGCATGCCTAGTAAAAACATTAATATTTCTTGTTTAGTTTAGTTTTTACGCTTACTACTACCGACTTAAAAAGTCGAAGGTTCTCCATTTGGCTATACTGAACTGAATGAATGTATTCTAGTTCCATGGTAAGCAACGAGGCTTGTGTTATGAATACCATGTACGTAGTTGATACACTACACATATATAACTTTATCTATATACATATTATAAATATAAACACCCATGACTGGAGTACAAACATTCGTGCTCATCACACAAATGAATGTCCCTAGCGGAATTCGAACTCGCAACCGCTGGCACAGCAAGTAGGGTCACTAGAAACTGAGCCAAACTTTTCGTCGTGTATTGAGAGTACTAAATCGAAAACAACCCCAGACATGTCATTGAAATAACGTTGTTTTGAAGCCTGAGCCATAAGACCAGTCGAGGTAAAGGTTATCATCGTGTTAAACAAGTCTATGAATTACACTTGCGATTATATCATGGTATAATCTTGTTACCGTTGTTTTGCGCACGCCAGGTGCTACGGCTAAGTGGCGATAAATCTATACTAATAATATTATTATTAATATTATTAATATCATAAAGCTGAAGAGTTTCTTTGTTTGTTTGTTTGAACGCGCTAATCTCAGGAACTACTAATCCGATCTGAAAAATTCTTTTTGCATTGGACAGCCCGTTAACTGAGGAAGGCTATAGGCTATATATCATTCCGGGAAAATGTACGGTTCCCGTGGGATACATTTGTTTTTGTCTAGGGACGAACCCGATGCGAAGCGAGGGTAAGTCGCTATATTTTGATACATACTCATACATGCTCCAAAATTGGTTAGCTTAGCGAACTAACGTTATCTTTGTAAGCCCTCAAGGTGTATTTAGTGCTGAATGTTTTGTTGGTTTAGCGGTTTTGCAAGCTGCTTTGTGGCATCTAGAGGTGCTGAGTTTGATTCCTAGGTCGGTAATGTTTAGTTATCGAGTTTTTGTCTTAAGAAATTATTAGTTATATCTCGGGAATTTGGTTGGGTTTGAAGTCTCGAGCTCATTAAGTCGTTGGTCCTACGTCTGAGATCTCACTGGTCGTGACGAATTGTCGTCGTAATGAGGTTTGAGAATGAACAGTGTACTTGATCGGATTATTTCGCGGATTTATTTTGATTTATGGTTCCCGACGTTTCGAATGCTTTACAGCAATCATGGTCACGGGAGAGACTAAGGTGTTAGACGTCTCAAAGGCGTAAACCTAAGAAAGTATTAGAGTGTGCTTGTATGAAAGTGGTCAGAAGGACATTATTATTAGTTTTAAGGCTGCACTCGCGTACATATACATAACTAGTTGATTAAGTTATTTTTGAAGTTATACTTCTTTAGGGACGTATGGAAAAAAATATGCAAAAGTTTTACTATGCGCACGCACACTGACAGCCAAAAAGCGACATGATGAAGTTATGTGATAACTGTTTGTTGCCATGGTAATTGGTAACCATTGTTATTGTCTGACAAATGATATATAATATTATATTCTTTCCTTAAATGATATATTATTGTAATATGCCTAATATGTTTTATTTAATTTATTAATTTATCATTCCTTTTACAAACAGAGAGTTATGACATACGGGATGAATTCATTAGCTATTTTTGTTCTGTTACGTGCGTACGTAAGTACACACTACACACTCGTTTTTTTTTTTTAAATCGTTTTTATACGTTTGTAATTAACCGATTACTGCTATATTTCATATATATGCGAGTATGTACATACGTGTAATTATCGTAACAGCTTACAATAGCTGACTAATATTGAAATCGATTTTTGAGTCATACTTTTAATTTGTTTTTTCCATTCTTATCTAATCACTGAAATAAAAATATGACTTGTGAACTGTCTATAGACAAAACCGATCGCGTCGATCAGCTGCTTTAACGCGGAGTAAAAGATGGACCAAAAAACAAACAGTCGCAAACAATGTAATATTAGTGTATACAAGCGACTTACCCTCGCTTCACTTGGGTGCGTTTTATTTTCTAGGAACTAGCGGAATCCTGATTCTTTTTCAAAATTAAAAGTAGCCTAAGTTACCTTATAACATCAGCTATCTGCCAGTGAAAATCCCGTCAAAATCAGTCCAGTCGTTTCGGAGATTAGCTGGAACAAACAGACAGTCAATTTTTTATTTTTTTTTGAAAAAGCTGTTGTTTAGACGGTTCTATTGTAGCTAACAGAGGGCACAGGAATAAAACATTTCGAATGGGTTGGACTGGGAAATCCACCATTCAAATTGTAGAACAATGTGCCTAATAAATTATGCATACATTAATTAAGCGGCAGTAAAAAATCTAATTGTTTTATGGTGTTGTCATTGGTACCATATGTACCACACATTGGTAGGCAGTGGTTGCCCAGTGGTAACGCGCTCGCTTCGGAAACCCAGTGAAGCGGGTTCAAATCCCAGGTCTCACACCTCTGATATTTTCATGTGCGAATCATTTCTCACATAATTACCTCTTGCCTTACGGTGAAGAAAAACATCGTGAGGAAACCTAAATGTCTGAGAGAACCTAGCAAGTTTTCGAAAGACATGTAAAATACGCCAACTCGCACTTGGCCAACGTGGTGGACTATGGCCTGATCCCTTCGTATTGAAGGGAGACCCGTGCCCAGCAGTGGGATGTTAAAAAAAAGGACTAAATACATACATACAATACATACGAACATATTGGTTGTGAGATACACTAATATATAATTGTTGTAGTTTAATATAGTGTTCAGCCGATAGGAGTCATTTTTCAAAATGGCTTAGCGATTTCTAACAAGCTTTTAATTACGGTTGTTACGTAAAAAATCTTTCCATAGATCTAAAATGAAAGTATCTATATGAATATGTACGCGTGTACATGTTTATGTAGGCTGCACTCGCGTTGTATGGGATTACGTCATACTTTTATCCTATTACCGTAGTTTTGCACTCAACGAGCGTTAAGTGATGATACGGCGACTTAGCAATTTCGCTGCTCTACCGGCGTGCAATTTAGTTTGCTTTAATTTTTTTCAAATATAATTTACTACGTTTATACCCGCGGGTCCGCTTGCGTATTTTATTTATATGGTAGCAAGTTGCCCCCACTTCTCTTGGATGTTTAACAGTAGCCTATGTGTTACTGTAGTCTACCTGTGTATGGAATTTCATCCAAATCCGTTTCCGAGTAACAAACATACACATACAAACTTTCTCATTTATAATAGTAACTCGATTGCCCCGCTCCTAGAGACCCTAGTATGATAGCCTTCCTAAATAACTATATAAACTAAGCATTTTTTTAATCTGACTGACAAATTCCATATGTTAGTGCGCTTAAAAAAATCTACAGGCTATTATTTTAGCAAAGATTTACTATCGATTTGCACTTTAAGATTTTTTCATGGTAATTTCCCCCGATTGCCACCAATTATAGCAAGCTGCATCGTAGATAGAGAGATTAGTACGTACTACGATGTAGCGCCATGTGTATGGGCTTACGCGATTCACGACTGTGTCGCTTCTTAATCCTATTACCAACTATTATTGTTGTTGAAAGGAGCCGAGAAGAGAATCGTTTTTTATGTATAATATACGTACCTATGTATCTTTAGTTTTTAAATTATTATTTTGAAAAGTTATACTTTTTCATATAATGAAAAAATATATGTACGTTCGGGTGGCTGACAGTACCGACATAGGCTATGTGTTGCTATAGATCAACAGCTCAATTAGTTTTCAACGTTAATTTAAAAAAATGTGGAGTAAACTTAACTCATCGTTTGTTTCATTCATCACTCTCGCTGGTTATTGTTGAATATTTAATTAAGCTTGAGTAAAATTTCCAATAAAAGTGATTTTTTATTAATTTTTTTGTCTCCTACAATATTCTTTGACAAGGGGTCCGTGGAATTTTACATATTCTAAAAATGGTCCATGACTGCAATAAGTTTAAGAAACACTGCTCTAGATCATATCTGATGTATCTGTGTACTAGAATACATCGAAATCCTCCAGCCGTTTCAGCGCCAAGAAGTTACAAACATACACTCACATTTTAGTTATGAATATACAACTTTTGCAATTGTAATTATGTGTAGGCATCTTTAAAATAACTCATTATAGTATACTAGCGACTCACCCTCGCTCTGGTCGGGTTTGTCCCTAGTTATGTTTTAACGTTTAGTATAGATTTCTCAGAGATAAGATATTTTCCCACAGTAAAAAGTATCCTATATGTTGACCCGGATAACCAGCTATCATCATATCAAATTTCATAAAAACTCCAGTGGTTTTTTCGTGAAGCATTAGACAGACACAAACATTCTAAAAACTATAGATTCGACATCTGTATCGATACTAATGACTATTTCAATAAGATTTTCCATAAAATATTTAATGTACAGATTCGACTCATAATTTTCTTAATTGAGAAATTATTCCTCATACAAACTTTCATCGCCCTTTTCACCCCCTTAAGGGATGATTTCCGGAATAAAAATGTCCTTCCCAGGGTCTCAAACTATCTCCATAACAAATATCATCTAAATCAGTTCAGCGGATTAAGCGTGAAAAAGAAAAACAGACAGACACAGAGTTACTATCGCATTTATATAGTATAGATGTATAGACGACATAATGCGGCCTTTAATATTGTCCTATTATTTTCGTCTAGATACATCAAAGACAGCTGCTAGCTGCGACAAACATTACTCATTTTTGACCTGATTTCTATGATTTATAGCGCAAATGTTCCAGTTCCAAGATATGCAAGCTCTAAGCGGTAATTAATTGTCAGTCTAACGACGATTGTG
The DNA here is from genome assembly GCA_905404265.1 of Fabriciana adippe. Taxonomy (NCBI): domain Eukaryota; kingdom Metazoa; phylum Arthropoda; class Insecta; order Lepidoptera; family Nymphalidae; genus Fabriciana; species Fabriciana adippe. The sequence continues at coordinate 1,613,572 of FR989997.1, read as the reverse complement.
TAGGATTTCTTCGCAGCTGATTAACCTTATTTAGTATTCATGGCGCATATCATTATGTCATCAATCGTATTGAACGTGTCAATTAAAAAACGTTTAGAAACGATCTATAAGTTCCTTGTTTAGGCAACAAGTCCGCCTACCTAGATTCTCTTAGATCGTAGATATTTTGATTCAATCCGTCACTCTCGTGAAAGAAGGACAAACAAACAAACACACTTTCACATTCATAATATTAGTATGTATACATATTTTTACAATAATCTATGGAAGTCTGACAGGTTTGTTGACATTTATGATTTCTGCTCCGATCCCTTGGGTAGTAGCATGAAGATATGCTATAGCCTATAGTCTTCCTCAATAAACGGGCTATCTAATGCAAAAAAAAATCAAATCGGATCAGTAGTTTCTGAGATTAGCGCGTTCAATCAAACAAACAAACAAACAAACTCTTCAGCTTTATAATATTAGTCTAGATCATGTTATAATTTATCCTCCTACAATAGAATTATGCATAATTACGGTTTATTGTATTAACCCTTATTGATCTTGCGAAATTACATGCAATAGTTAGTAGCATATTGTGAAACACGCGAGAGAAAAAAAAATGAATAATAAGCCTTTGTTGCCAAATACTCGACACAAAAATTCATTTGACTATTATTTTTGCGCTATGAATGTATACAGAAAGAAATTTTTGGCATTCATTTGTGAATGTATAATTCAGCCCTTTTTAACGTCCCACTGCTGGGCACGGACCACCGTTTAGTACGACGGGGATCAGGTCCTATTCCACCACGCTGGCCAAGTCCTCCACCATAAGACTAATGGTAATCATGTTGGAAATGATTCATACATAAAAGTATCGATGCAAGACCAGGGATGATTTGACCGATAATACTTTTAGATATGGATATCTATTAGGTAATAGATTTACTTTGCATCGGCTAGCACCGACTTCGATAATATCTGATTAGGTATCTATAATAAATGAAAACCCCCCGTTCAGTTATTTTTTTTACTTTTTAGTATTTTTGATCTTTGTGCTTTTGTTATAAAGTATTGATATGAGGACGAAAGGACATAAATCAAAATGCCTACTGAATGCCTCGACTGACAAGAGTAAAGCGTGGTCATATTTACATAATGTTTATGTATTACGTTTAAATGTCCATATACAAATAAAAAAGGACAAAAAATATGCGGATTATAAATCTAGAGATTATAAATTACGAATAGGATATAAATACATCTTAAATATATTTATTTTAAACTTCTTCTAGAATCTTTAATGAAAAATTCTAAAATATTATTTTAACATGCACAATAAAAATCATACAGAAACAAATCGATATAGACCTAGCTTGACCCCGTTACATTTTTTAATATGCACACATTATAGTTTAATGATACTTAAAGAAGTTCAAATGTATACACTAAAACCACTTTGTTATTTTAATCTGTCTTTTAGGGTTGAGCGAAAAAAATTTTTTTTTTTCATAGCTTGGGGGTAGAATTTGTAGCTTATAAAGAAACAAAATTTTACTCAACATTTTAAGGTGGCCTACAGATTTTTTAAAATAAATAATTATTTTAATTTTTGGTTATTAATTTGTGTGATAAGCACGAATGTTTGTACTACAGTCATGTGTGTTTATATTTATAATATGTATGTATTTAAAGCTATATACATATATGTATAATGTATCAACTATCTGGTATCCATAACACAGGCCTCGTAGCTTACCGTGGAACTAGATGGTGTTGTGTGTTAATGTCCCAACATATTTATTTATTAAAGTATTTTTAGTTATCTACGATACTGAGCCCTATATCTGTGTCTCTTGCTTACTCTATTGTTCAAGTACCAGCTTGAAAAGAATCTTAATTTAAGTCCATCAATTCAAGGTTTTAACCTAACAGACGACACGCAAATAACAGTTCATTTAAATATAATTTGCGTACTTAGTAATTCATTACTTAATAATTCAGTGACGTCTTTTGATAGAAAATTTAGAAATTATAAGTGATTCAAGGCTTCTTTAAAACGTTCCATTTTTTTATTTTATAACTCATTTTAACACGTCTGTATAAGTTAAATTGTAACTAACAATGTTATCAAACCTTGAAATCGATTTTACCCTCCTTCTAATGGTCATATCGATTTGAAACTTTATAAGTAGGTACATGGGAATCCTGATGACAATTTTAATAGGTATTTAAAAGCCTTTTTAATAGGTTTATTTCAATTTATTATGGTAATTGCTTTGCTCAGGTGCGGCCCTAGCAGTTTAGAAACGTATGTAAATTCGAGTTTTGTGTAATTTTAAGGGTTTTTTTATTTTCTCGCTAGAACCCTAAATATTTCCGGAATAAAAAATTTTCAATAAATAGCCCTACAAACTCTTCTATCTTTCAGTGAAAGTCCCATTATAATCGGTTAAGCCGTTCCAAAGATTACCCCGGACAAACAGAAAGATAGCCAAGAGTTTTAAAGTGTTGTTTATGTACGGTGGTATCATATAAATAACTTTAGGTACTTTAGAAAACATAGTTATTTTGATATTACAGACGGACACTTCAATTTTATTTATGTGTAAGTATAATAGGTAAACATAACAGGTAGTAGGTAAGTACATACATACTTAAATTTTTGATGTGTATTCAGCCCATTTTAACGTCCCACTGCTGGGCACGGGCCTCCCTTCAATACGAGGGGGATCAGGCCATAGTCCACCACACTGGCCAAGTGCGGGTTGGCGGACTTCACATGTTTTTGAAAACTAGCTAGGTTCTCTCAGACATGCAGGTTTCCTCACGATGTTTTCCTTCACCGTAAGGCAAGTAGTAATCATGTTAGAAATGATTCGCACATGAAAATATCAGAGGTGCCAGGCCCGGGATTTGAACTCGCTTCACTCGGTTTCCCAAGCGAGCGCGTTACCACTGGGCCACCACTGCCTTTTGATGTACATATATTAAATTAAAAGTTATTCAGTCAAAGTTACACGTGTAGTATTTTCATGTAGTTCACAAGTCACAACACTTAACGTGACCTCTTCTTTTCATGTAACCGCGTAATACGCTAAAGACAAATTCTAACATATTTAAATCTACTTTGGTTTGTATTAAAATATAACTCGGTGTTTTTAGTCAAAAAAATAAACATTGCAATGCGATACGTTCTTAGATTTACGCTAATATTTGTCATTTTAAATAAATCTATCTTTTCGGATTATTTCGCGGATTTATTTTGATTTTTGGTTCCCGACGTTTAGAATGCTTAATTATGGTCACGGGAGAGACTAAGGTTTTAGACGTCTCAAAGGCGTTATATACTTATTACAGACAGTGCCTGCATTTTACAACTATATAATGCCTTTGAGACATCTAAAACCTGAGTCTTCCGTGACCATGATTGCTGTAAAGCATTCGAAACGTCGGGAACCAAAAAATTTAATAAATCCGCGAAATAATCCGAAAAGATAGTTTTATTTAAAATTGCAATGCGAATTTCTAGTGAAATCTATACGCCAGTTTTCACGTGATACATATGCATACGGAAATTGACTTTTTTTTCCATCAGGAAAATAAATAAACTATTTCCTGGTAAGGAGACACTATGTAATCTGCTCGTGAAACCTTCGATTTAAATCTATATATATATATATATATATATATATATATATATATATATATATATATATAACAAAGTCGTGTTAGTTACACCATTTATAACACAAGAACGGCTGGACCAATTTTTATGATATTTGATTTTTTTTATTTCTCTTAGTCCGGAATAGGATAATAAGTATTTAAACATCAGAAAAATTAAAAAAAAGTATTAGTATTAGTATCAGTAATAAAGTGGCTAACGCTGGCAAATAACTATTTTAAATATCTATGTAAAACGACGAACGAGGAAACCCGAGCGAAGCGCGAGTGAGCCGCTAGTATAGATATAGATCAAAATGTTGCTATTTAGACAACTATTTTTGTCACGACTTGTTTGATCCTATGGCGCAGAAGTAGGTACTTGCTTACGTGATTTTTTGCATGAAGACAGTTTCAGAGTAACTTAATATATCCTTCATATTTCGGCAAATAAAATGGCTGCTTAGATATTAGTCTCTTGTAAAAGTTAATATTCATAATATGTAACTATTACTTCTTAATTATTTCCAACTAGCGACTCACCCTCGCTTCGCTTCGGGTTCGTCCCTAGATAAAAGCAAATCTATCCCCCAGGAACCGTACATTTTTCCGGGATGATAGTTAACCTATAACTTCCTCAGTTAACGAGCTATCTAATGCAAAAAGAATTTTTCAAATCGGATTAGTAGTAACTGAGATTAACGCGTTCAATCAAAATAACAAACAAACAAGCTCTTCAGATTTATAATATTATATTAATATATAGATTAGACGTAAGTTGCGCCTTGGTCATTACGAAAATTAAAATATGAAGAGAGAAAAACATTAATATATAGCACAATATAGTCTTTTATAAGTACTTGTTGTAGCCTCTATGCTTATAGTCCAACTAAATATATTAATAATTTAATCAACTTAAAGGTAAATTAATGAAATATTTCGACACGTATTGATTATTTATCTCTATCCTTCTGAAACTTTATGGATATGTAAAAATATGCTATGTCCATCTCGTACCAAATATCATCCACCATCAAGGACTGAGGCATGAAGTAAAACAAACAAATCATATTTTATCATTTATAATATTAGTATTGTTTTTTTTTTTTTTTATTTTCAGGTAACATTCATAGGCAACAATATACCAGTGCACCCCCACGTGTACTCTAACGGCCACATCTGCCTTTCGATTCTTACAGACGACTGGTCACCCGCACTGTCGGTCCAGTCCGTCTGCCTATCTATAGTATCTATGCTTAGTAGCTGTAAAGAGAAGGTATGTATCTATATTCTTGTAATGCTCTACTATTTGTTTATTATTGATTACTGTTCCGCTCCCTTGGGTAGTCTTTATTATTTCCAACTAGCGACTCACCCTCGCTTCGCTTCGGGTTCGTCCCTAGATAAAAGCAAATCTATCCCCCAGGAACCGTACATTTTTCCGGGATGATAGTTAACCTATAACTTCCTCAAGAAACAGGCTATCTAATACAAAAAGAATTTTTCAAATCGGATTAATAGTTCCTGAGATTAGCCGTTTCAACCAAACAAACAAACTATTCAGCTTTATAATATTAGTATAGACTAGAGACTCACCCTCGTTTCGCTTCGGGTTCGTCCCTAGACAAAAGAAATCTATCCCACGGGAACCGTACATTTTTCCTGGATGATATATAGCCTATAGCCTTCCTCAATTAACGGCTTCCAGTACTTCCTGAGACTAACGCGTTCAACCAAACAAACAAACAAACTCTTCAGCTTTATAATATTAGTATAGATTAGAAAAATAAAATTTTCCCTATACGAACTTCTAGAAGCCAAGAAAAGAGTACCTCTTTCAGCTTCAATGCGAAAAGTCGTGACCAAACTCGGTCGGGATTATTAGGGTTCTATAACAGGGTATATCTCTTTTAACTGGCACCGTTGTCGTAAAAAGACGCTGGTTCAAAACTCGGAACTAAAGGACTTTTATGATAATTTCAGTTTATTGAAAAAAAAAACGTGTTGTGTACTTATGTACGCACGTAAGAAGTTATATTTCTTTGGCGTAACAGAACAAAAATAGCTAAAGATTTTATCCCGTATGTCAAGTCACAACTCTCTGTTTGTAAAAGCAACGCAGCTAACTTCATTATGTCGCTTTTTGGCTGTCGGTGTGCGCGCGCATCGTGAAAATTTTACTCTCATTTTTTTCCAAACGTGCCAAAAGATAACTTCAAAAATGTTTTATGCCTGACTAATGACTTGCTTATTTTTTAACATATGTATGTTATATTGATACGCTTAGCGGGTATTTCTAATATGCTATTGCCATTACATTACGTAATTAGCGATATCATGCTATAATTTTCATAAAATATTCTATACCTACGCTCATTCGTTTTGTTTCTCCGTTTTAACACACCTTATCAGTTCCTTTTTATATATTTTCGAAGTGAAAACTCCTATAGACAGGTTTGGATGGGGAGTAAATTCATGTAAGTCGTCATCGACATGGTCACGTGACGTGTTATCGCTAACACTCAGAGTGCCGATAGATGTCAAAACCAGATAAATGTAAACAGTTTTAATTTACAAATTTAAATTTAAGATCAAACAATTAATTTGAATATCCAAAAATAACAACTGTTTGTTTATAGTTTTTAAGTTTTCACTTCTGTCGGCAGTCGCCATGACTGCTTTTTTTTTTTAAATACAAAGCAGTTTTTAATCTTTTCGCGCAATAATCAGATTTATGCTATATCTGATACTGATTAATTATTTTAAACTGATTAATATTTTTTTCAGAAGCGGCCGCCAGATAATTCATTTTATGTAAAGACATGCAATAAAAATCCTAAAAAAACAAAATGGTGGTATCACGGTATGTATTATTCATATTCTTTATCTTAAAATCATATAGAAATGCCATTGCAAATTTGTTATCGCAAAACGCAAAAAACTGTTATCGGGTAAACATGATAACAGTGTATTGGATTTGCATTGGTATGACAAATTTGAAAATTTTTATGTGCGCGTGTGTATGTAAATATAACAACTTAACATATTTAGATGATATTCGGAACGAAGATGGATTATGTACTGGATTTAAAACATATATAATTATATAGATTTATCTATCATTTGGATAGAGTCTCGCAAAAACTAGTATTTATATAATAAAACTAGCGACTCACCCTCGCTTCACTCAGGTTCGTCCTTAGGTTGCTTTCCAAAACAAAATTAATTAATTTGATTTTAATTTTTTTTTAGTGGGACTATATTTTTTTTTAAATAAAAGTAGCCTAAGTTACTCCTTATTACATCAGCTATCTGCCAGTGAAAGTCCCGTCAAAATCGGTCCAGCCATCTCAGAGATTAGCCGGAATAAACAGACAGACAGACAAAAATTGTCAAAAATGTTGTTTTGGTATATGTACCGTGTATACATCCATATGCATTTAATAAAAAGCGGTTATTTTAATATTACAAACAGACACTCCAATTTTATTCATATGTACATAGATGTCTCTGTATATGACGACTATAAGTTTAAAACTCGAGAAACACAAGTTTGAATTATGTACATTATTTTTTTACTATGAAAACACATTTTCCGGTCACGGTCTGCACTACATTTGTGGCGCCGATAAATAATAATAACTTTTTTTTTTCCTACAAATAATTTAATTTTATTGTTAATGTATATTATGTAATGACGACAAGTTTGGCTCAGTTTGTAGTGACCCTACTTTCTGTGCTAGCGGTCCCGGGTTCGAGTCCCGCTGGGGGCATTCATTTGTGTGATGAGCACGAATGTTAGTACTCCAGTCATGGGTGTTTATATTTATCATATGTATGTATTTAAAGTTAAATGTATATGTTTAGTGTATCAATTATCTGGTATCCATAACACAGGACTCGTAGCTTACCATGGAACTAGATGGTGATGTGTGTTAATGTCAAAAAAAAGAAATGTCAAATAATAAATTGTTTTTTTTTTCCTCTTATATTCCAGATGATTCAGTCTAACAACACATCGTGGCTATATCGAGCACGGACGATAAATCTGATTTGTGATAAGTGTTATATCGATATCGATACATTATAACATGTATATACGAGTGAGTGCCGGCTTAGACAATGGTGCGAAATTGAGTGTTTTATCTGTGCTAAAGTGCTGCCCCTGTCTTAAGTTATCTGTGCAAGTTGTCATTTGGTTGTCATTTTTATTTTGTCATTTCGCGGGTTTTTGTTTTAGTTGGGTGATTTTAAAAAGTGATTGAAGATCGGCGATAAAATGTACGTAAGTTTATACAAAATTATATATATCTCAACTTATTGTCAATAGTTTTATCGGTATTAAGTTTATAGTATACTATAGGTACTGTGTATTTCATTTCGTAAAATATTAATATCTTATTCTGTAATATACTGTAATACTTACCTAAATGTTTGAGAATATAATTATATTTTAATAACAAAATTGCTGTTTATTTACATTATTCGCTAATAAAATGATATATGTTAACATAATTAAAGTATCTTAAATTCATTAATTTTAAGTATTGTCACCTTAAAACAAAACTTAATGCTCTGTACAATGAGATTTAAAAATGTGTACTTTAAAAAACCTTAGCAATTAGCATATATTCTTAGGAATTTGAATGGTTTATATATAAGGGGCCGTTCATAAAATACGTCACGCTAAAACCAGGTTTTTGTGACCCCATCCCTCCCTATTGTCACGCTGTGTCACGCTTTCTGTGACCCCCCCTAGAAGTATTTCGTCACAAAAACCTCCCCCCTCCCCCGCTCCTTCTGAGTATGATAAATATCAAATGATAGTACACAAATTTTGTGAATTAAAAATATTTATTAGTTATTATTATAATAAAATTTGCGCTTTCGCTAAATGGCGAATGAAGGAATAATATATGTAATAATAAATTCATGAGAAACAGTATTTTCATTTGTTACTGAATCGAGAGCACAGGGTACGTGGAAACGTTACTCTCTCAAGTATTGGAAAAGCAAAGAAACCAGTTGTGACTGATCGCAACGTCGCTAAAGCCCTCACGTTGCCGTAGACCCCCCGTCCCCCCTTGTCACATCTTGTAACATTCAGCAAGACACACACACACACACCCTGTATGCGAACGTATTTCATGAACGGCCCCTATTAATAATTTTTTAATATGCAAAATTATCAATTTCGCTAAATAGCAAAGCCAGGCTGCGTAGTTATATAGTAGATTGATAGGATATTAAATTGGGAAATATGTGAATAAAATATTGGGTCCCGTTCATGTTTTTTTCATGGGCTTGTTTTACCATTTTTCTATATACAGATTATAAAACAATGAATGTTTGACTAGTCATTGCATATGAAACAGTTTTTGAAGATGTAATGTTGAAACAAGCTTCTGTATTTAAAAACATAATGTCGTTTATTATATAACCTTATTTGCAATGTATTCTTTGTTCTGTGAAATAATTGAATTGTACAATTATTATTTTATAATCTTTGGTTTTATTTTATTTATTTTTTTTAATATTTTATCTGTACTTCTTGACAAACATTATGATGCCTAGTGATTTATTTTACAATAAAATGTTTTTTTTTTTTTATATATAGCATGTTTGCATCTTTGTGTTTTCACAGATGGATGCTAACCGTCTAATTTGTCATTTTTTAACATAAAATTAATTTGATCTAAAATATAGTTTAAACTAAATGAAATCACAGAAATGTAAACTTGTTTCAGGTGTTATCTACACAAGGATGAAACACATACAATAATATAATAAGTACAACAATTCTTAAGTACCAATAAATATAAATTATTGAGAGGACCCTTGACAGTGGCATTCTCGAAAGTTTGATGAAAGGCATATTTTACTGTATTCATAGTAACATAATTTTTACTTATATATTATTTATCTCTTATTTGAAACTGCTCATTTGTGTAGATAAAAAACCTATATAAAAAATTATATAATAAGTATTATATGCTACATTTAGGTGCGTTTCGTTGCAAAGCCAAAACTCATCCTGCTACAGTAACTTGTGATACTATGTACCTTCATTGTAAATGCTATATTTTTAAATATACGTATGTATATAAAAAAAATTGTCATGATGTCTGAATGTTTGCAATTTGTTTGCTTAGTGATTTTATTTGAAATTCCACATATATGTGATATAATGAACATTGCAATATTCCGGGATGGACTGTCAATTAAACAATGTATGTATTGCTTAAAGAGATATAAAATGCAGTATACAATAATAATGCTTTTGAATCACCTAAGTTATTTAATATTACAATAAACAATATGAAACTGATTTTACTTATTAATTACACACATTTTACACATTTTTAAACTAAATAAGTTTTATATCCCTTACTCGATAAATGATTGATTCCCCATACAAAGTTCCACTATCCTATGTCCTTCCCAGGGTCTCAAACTATTTTCATACCAAATTTCATCTAAATCGGCTCAGCGGATTAAGCGTGAAAAGGAGACAGACAGTTACTTTCGCATTTATAATATTAGCACAGTGTATAAAAACATAACAGTGAGCTAACGCCTTTGATGTTTGAGTAAAAGCCGACACCGCGTGGCGTACTCCGCAGTACGCAGGGTTGTCACAGTTTGCTTTATAATTTAATTAAAATATAATAATATTATTTATCGAAGTTCTTCATAGCAATGAATACAAAAAGGCATTTCGCGGAGGCAAATTCAAATAGAGTTTTACAATGTTTCGTATAAAAATAAAATATACAATTGGTTTAACAAATATTTGATTTGATTAGCTTAATCATTTTTATGTAACATTATAATTAATTTAATGAATAACTAGATAATTAGAATGAAATAAATTTAGCTATCATAAAAATAAATTAAATCTAGCAAATTATATTACATAAGATAAATTGGATTTAGTTTTATATATTTATCATTATTTTTAATTTTTTAGCAAAGTTAGTTTTATATAATATAATATAATTAATAAATTTCCAAATCACCAATTATAAATGGGCAACGGACAATATTTTCGGATTCTAGATTTACTGGATTTGAAATTTCTATTTGCTTGATATAATATAGTCTTATACTCGTAAATGAAATAATAAAAAAATATAACTATAAGCTTAGATTCCAACACCCATATCATTTTACTAGCAAATTAATGTCCGCTATCTTAGGATTGAAAATGGATGTCGTTTTCGTAATCAGCACTCTCTAGAAACCTTGCAAATGACACCGATAGAATTTTTGAAAAAACAGATGTCCGCCATCTTGGATTTGAAAATAGATGCCATTTTCTTAATCAGCACCCTAAGAAACCTCGAAAATGATACCCATATCATTATTGAGAAAAAATCGGATGTCCGCCATCTTGGATTTGAAAATGGGTGTTATTTTCGTAATCAGCACCCTGAGAAACCTCGATAATAACACCCATGTCATTATTGAGAAAAAAAACAAATGTGCGCCATCTTAGATTCGAAAGTGGATGTCATTTTCGTAATCAGCACCCCAAAAAACCGCGAAAATGATGCCCATGTTATTGTTGAAAAAAAAAAGATGTCGGCGATCTTGGATTTGAAAATGGATGTCATTTTCGTAATCAACACCCCGAGAATCCGCGCCATTATTAAACACATCCGCGGATTTCTATGTAAACACTTATTCAACAAACATGCGACAGCCCTTAAAGTCGTGTCCCGAGCTACTAACTAATTCGGGCGGCAGAAATGTATGCAGCTCGGGCTCGCCTACCCGCGTCTCACCCCTCACACCCCGCACGATTGCCCTGTCTAGACGGCTTCGTTGGATGACTGTATTGTTTTATAGACTGTGATATTAGTATGGATAATGGATAAAAATATATTAGAAATATCAATCTTCTATCAGTAAGCTGTTTTAAATGATCACCTTTGTTTTGTTCAATAGTTTGATTCTATTTATATCTGCCTTCTCGTACAGATAAAATTTACACTTGAATCTGCAATCTTTTTCTTAAAACATATATATAAAGAACAATGCATAATACAATTATGAAATTTATAAATTTACTAGCGACTTGCCCTTGCTTCGTTCGGGTAAGTTTTGATTTTTTTGAGCAGAACCCTAATTCTTTTCCTAAAATAAAAGTAGCCTAAGTTAAAGTCCCGTCAAAATCAGTCAGTCCAGCCTTTTCAGAGATCAGCCGGAACACAAAAAAATAATTATTGATTGCAGTTTTATAAGAACTGTATATAATTTCATATGCATTTAAAAAAAGCTGTTATTTTGACATTACAAACAGAAACTTCAAGTTTATTTGTATAGATTAGGAAGCTAATAAGGAAATTATCGTCGTTTATTTATAGCAAAACATTTTTACAAAAATATACTCTACATAACTGTTTAGCTTAAAACGCATAAAATATCCAGAAAGAGTGCTTAGGAGGTCGTACTAGGAAATCCATTGTCGCAGAAATATTTATATGTAACAATATAATAACCACTCTTTAATTGGTACACAGGAAAACAGCATGTTGATTATTGTGTACACTATACTACTACACATTCAAGTAAACGAGCAAGAATCGAATTCGCAAACGACAAGGTAAAATGAAAAAATAATAAAAAAACCTCGACGTTAAAATCGAAATAAAAATTGAAAGAAGTCAATGATGAAACGTCGTAGTAGTCTGAGACATTTATAAATAATATGTTGGGATATTAACACACAACATCGTCTAGTTCCATGGTAAGCTACGAGGCTTGTGTTATGGATACCAGATAGTTGATACACTACACATATATATCTTTAAATACATACACATTATAAATATAAACACCCATGACTGGAGTACAAACATTAGTGCTCACCACACAAATGAATGCCCCCAGCGGGACTCGAACCCGCGACTGATGGCACAGTAAGTAGGGTCACTACAAACTGAGCCAAACGTGTCGTCAGTAAGACCCTTTTACAAATTTGTATAGTCAAACACATAACCTTCACTTGGACTTGGCCACAGTCGGGTAAAAACATCTAAATAAATCTTAGAACCTGACGGCATTGAAAATTTTTTGCTTCGTTTTTCGGATTGCTTTGTGTTTAAGCAAAAAGCAAAGTTCAAGCAAAAAAATATTTTTGCAGAGTTATATTTAATTTTTTTTTTTTTTGGAATAATGTCAAATTATATTTACTTGGTAAATACAAGGTTGCGCGTGATATGCGTGAACAACGTGCGCTTAGGAACGGGGGGTGCGGGACGGCGACATAAAAGAAGCGGATCGCTGGACGACCGGCAGACACCTGGCTGGTCTTCCCACCAGCGGGACTAAAGCCGGCTGGGCTGACCGCCCGTGACGCACAAGGCACCCCCCTGTCCGACTCTGCTACGAATCCTAGTTAGGACTCTCCCAGGGACACGCCCATATTAGTGGGCGGCGATAGACACTAGTCAGAGGGCTATGCCCTGAAACTGTTTCCCCACTCTCCTTGCGGGGATGTGAGATGACCGCACACTACCGGCAAAACGACTTAACTCACGTTACAACTTATAATCGCATATCATATTGTCGGGTTCGCTCTGTTGTAGTAGTACCTATTAAACCAATTTAGTACAGTCCACTCTTTAATTTAGTCTATAGGGTAGTCAGTTTTCCCTATCACGAAGTGTACAGGACACTGTCCCCATCATTACTTGACCTCGAAATCCCAGAGCCCGAAAATGATATGTTGAAAATGATAAATGTATAGTGTGATATCATGTGTTTTTTTTTTTTTGTTGAACTTAGTCGTTCATCGTTCTTTCGTTGAATTCAGAAGGCTGGAGAAGTTTTCACAGAAGTATGGAATAATATTATGGTTATTATAGGCCCAATGACAGTGCTGAAAGCTTTATTCCAGACCTGCCTTCTCCGGTGGTATAGCGAGCATATGCGAGAGAGCTAGTATTTGCTTCAGGAACTGCAATCTTAATGTCTGTCTGGGCATTTTTATCACGGTGCATAATTTTCGAGAACTAAATAAGATTATCTGTATTTATATTCTGCAATTTTTTAAATACTTTGTACCAAAAAAAAATACACGTGATTTTGGATAGCGGGGAAGGGTCAGTCTAAAACCTCACCACGGGTCACCAGGGGGGAGGGGGAGTTAAAAGTTGCTAAAAAACATCACGTGATTAATTGACGACCCCTTGGCAGTAAAACCTACTCGTGGTGTGACAGCAAACAGTGGCGTGACGCTGTCATACCATCATGGTCATTCTATGCCACCGCTATAGACTCCCTTGTGTGTGCGCGCATATACTATACACACTCCATTGTAAAATACTATTAAAAATACATATTTTCTATTCTATTTATGAATATATAGGTATATTCTGTAATTATTATAATTTATTATAATTAAAATAAGAATAAAATAAAATGATATTATTAAAGAAACTATTTTTTCTTCATTTTACTTCTTATTTCGTTATAGGTTTTTATTAATTATGAATTCTAATGTTAACATAGATGTTTCACATCTGCCGGCCAACTTTTTTTTGTTACTGTCTCTTATACAAAGCGTGTTGGACAATATTTTAATTAGCTTTATTTTTGTCAAGGTTTCCCAATTGGTATGTGAACTAATGTAAGTAGAGAAGTGATAAACGGCTTTAAATTGACAACGCGTTTAAACGTTGTGCTTATTTTTTTAAACGTTTTTAAAAAACGCTTTTCGTTGAAACGCTTTTTTGCTAATCGTTGAACACTTTTAAGTAAAAGTCATCTGTCATAACGACAAGCGTTGAAAAAAGCGTTTAACAGTTGCCTGATCGTTGTTGTAAAACACTAACAAAATTAATACGTTTTCAATTCGCCAAAAATATTACGTAAACAAGTAGAATGTAATTTAGCCGCTTAATATGAAACGAATTCATTTAATATTGAGTCTTATATGGATAGAAATATGATTGTTAATCTAATATAATTTTTAATTTTTATATTAAATCTTATATACTTTGAAATAAGGTCCAATAATTAAATTTTATTTTGAGTTGTATTAGCATTCTCATTAGGTTACTTTTCATGTTGTGTTTAGTTTCTTGAAACGTAGCCGTCAACGTTTAAACGAAATCTGCTTGAATGTATAAGCGCGCTGTAGCGCTTTTTTAAAAAAGCATGCTATTTTAAGCGCTTATCGTTTAAACGCCCACGTCTAAATGTAAGTCAAACATGGAATTGGTACCTGAATTGTCGCAAAGGCACGCAAGTGTGGCGTGTTCTACGAATATTTACCGCCATTACAACAGATCTAGAGAAGAAATATGTATGTATAATGTACATACATAATATAGGTATTACTAGCGACTCACACTCGCTTCGCTCGGCTTCGTCTCTACGTATATTATATATTGTTTATAGTTTACATAGAAAAAATATAATTTATGTAGTATACAACTACCCTATTAGAATCGGATTATTCAATTTTTCATTGGTTTTAATTTTATTTTTCATGGGACTCTATTTTTTTTTTTTCTCAAATAAAAGTAGCCTAAGTTACTCCTTATTACATCAGCTATCTGCCAGTGAAAGTCCCGTCAAAATCGGTCCAGCCGTTTCAGAGATTAGCCGGAACAAACAGACAGACAGACAAAAATAGTAAAAAATGTTGTTTTGGTATATGTACCGTGTATACATCCATATGCATTTAGTAAAAAGCGGTTATTTAATTATTACAAACGGACACTCCAATTTTATTTATCTGTATAGATTAGGTAAACGTAAACATATTTTATATAAATTAAAATATACTATTAAAATAAAAACACTTTTCATTATACAAAACTCAATGACCCTTAGGATTACTATTCTACACATTAAATAATATTTTATATGTAACAAAATACATTGTTATTCTAATTATAAATACACAGTTATAGTAATATTTAATATTATGCGATTATTTTTAACTTCAAGCTATTTATTGTTTCTTTAAATATATATTATATATAATGAGTTAAAAAAGGTGACTTTAATGTACTTAAACTATATTTTACTTGCCTATGTTTAAAAAAAATGTTAGAATAAACAATAATTGACTTTTTTACAAGATACAATGTACAATGATTCAAGAAATTAAAAAGAGATAAAAATTTTTTTGTTTACTATCTCATGAAATTGACAACACAATAAAATATAATAAAGTTTTTATATAATGAAAACGATTTATTCGCAAAACACTATTTAAAAAAAAAAAACAAATTATACTAAATAAAAAAAAAAAAAAACAATCAATAATATTTTCTTATTTTAAACATGAACATATGTGTTCAATGTTGTATTATTCGCTTTCCACCCTCTAAGGCCACCGCTGAGTTTAAATTAACGTACTGTAGAATACTCGGAATATATACATAGTGAATGCAAGTTATTAAGGGAAAAGATCTGTAAGATTGATATGTAAGATTAAATAAAGATATTTTAGAATCTTTTAAGTTGATCAAAAAAGCGCTAGATACACAATCCCATGCAAAAGTTCTCTTAAAATTGTCACCAATGTGTTTAGGTACCTAATTATTCGAGTTGAAATAAATATACAATAATGTAAATTGAACTTTAAACGCAATGCTAAAAGTTGTTCACAAAAAAAACTAAATTAAAAGCTCACTCAAATGTTCAAATGAGCGCTCATTAGTTGAGGACATTTTTTGTCGCTGATTGTGTATCCAGTACTGTTTTGATCACGAGTAATATTATAAATACAAAAGTTTGTCAATCCATTCCTTTATGAAGTTATACTTCTTTTGGCACATTTAGAAAAATATGAGAGTAAAACTTTTACGATGCGCGCGCACACCGACAGCCAAAGCGCGACATGATGAAGTTAGCTGAGAGCGACATAATGAAGTTACCTGCATTCCTTTTACAAACAGAGAGTTGTGACATACGGGATAAAATCTTTAGATATTTTTGTTCTGTTACGCCAAAGAAGTATAACTTCTTACATGCGTACATAAGTACACACACACATATATTTTTTATTCCTTTTAATCACAAAAGTATAAACAGGTTCCACTCGCATTAATAATACTAGTAAATAAATTATCACATCCAAAGACAACTCTATTCTGACATTACCCGACAAAACTTTTAAGTTGCAGGCATAGATTTAGGCAACTTACTCAAATAGTAATCATGATCATATCTCGTTACTAAGATACCATCCGTTACTTTTACATTACCATCTGCTGAATAATCAATGTCCTGTCCTTTCAATGTGGTCATTTTTCCATCAACAGATTTTATAATTGCATTACCTGCACAGAGATCCCATTTTTTTATGGCAGTCGCATGAAGGTACACATCAAATGTCCCATTGATTACTCCCATGACTTTATCACCAGCTCCAGCCGCTAATGTAATAGTTGTCTTTGGACCAAATGCATCTTTTGCTATATCAGCAACTTTGCCCGGGTGAGATCTGGATATGACAACTCTGGGGTGTTCTTTGTTCTCTTCCCTCTGAAATTAAAGTTGTGTTATTAGAGTTTTACTTATGTTTCTAAGAAGTTCTTATAGAATATTTGTGTTGGTTATTTCTATGACAGTTTTAAAAGTATATTTTAAAAAGAATATATTTTATATATTATTCTGGGTTTCCATACCTTACTAGCATCTCTAAATACCATTAACATTTTTATTATTATGGAAGGTGTCATATGGGTGGATTGTTTTCTTACTTAATTCACAAATATCATAACACTGGTAGCTTATTTGCACAATATGTGATACAACTTATAGCCCATAACTTTTCTTGGTAGTCTTTTTATCTATTGGTCAAAACTGTAAGAAAATCCATACAGTAGTGTCTGAGGTTGGCCTAAACAAACACACAGTCTTTAATTTATAATATGTAGTGATATAGAGACAGCTATGTACATATATATACTAAAATGCATATCTTTAAAAAAACTAAGTGTAGCAGTACCTGCTAATATTATAAATTGTACTTACATGTTGTATAGTAGGAATATTGTGAGATGTTTTCTTTGTATACCAACCCCAGAATGTGCGAGGTGGAAATGGATAATGTATGACACCAACAATTGGCACTCCATTTATAGCAACACAGACCATTGTTGTCACATAGTGATAGAGACCCTCTAAAAATTAGAAAAATATATTATTAAAGATTGTGTGTATCTTTTTACCATCATAAAATTTTAAATTCTTAATTTAATATGCTGTAATAAAACCTACAAATATAAATGATATTATATTATATTTTACATAAAAGAATGATGAGGTATTAATGATTAATCAGTTAAGCTATCCTCTGAATATTATAACATACTAGCGACTCACCCTCGCTCCACTTGCATTTTAACATTTAATATAGATTTATCAGAGATGAGATATTTTCCCACAGTAAAAAGTATCCTATAGGTTGACCCGAATTTCATCAAAATCTATCCAGTTGTTTTCTCGTAATGAGTTCCCAGACAGACAGACAAGAATTCTAAAAACTGTAGATTCAGCCTCTGTATCGATAATAATGACTATTTCAATAAGATTTTTAAAAAAAAATATTTAATGCACAGATTTGACTCAGAATTTCATTATATGTATAGATTATATATTTCATATTTACAATATCAAAAACTTATCCTCTTAATTAAGTTATTGCCAAAGCTGAATTTTCACCTGTATATTCCTGTGTAGCATCGAGAGGATCAATCCAAACGGTCACATCCTTCACAAATACATGTTCATCATTCATATAATCAATTGTTCTGTGGTCTGTTGGAGTTGATTCAACGTCTATCACTTCTTGATTTTGGCAGCTAGATTCATCTTTTGAATGTTCTTCAGATATTATATTTAACTTTGGAAATGTTTTTTTAAGACTGTAATACATAACACAGTGAGAAGCGTAGTCAGCATCGGTCACAGGGTCGTTTGCACCTTCCATAGTTTTCCCTTTACTTTTTATATTTAACTCATGATTTTTACCTTCAATCACTTTTCTCCCGCCTCCCTCTGCTGCATATATTGCCGCTTTTAACAGTGATTTTATGTTTATTAAGTCATTTTTTTCTGTAGGATATCCTGAACCACCAGACCGCCAATAAATTATTAAAAACAAGATAAATATTAAAGTGAAACAAGCAAATTTGTTGACTCGTAAAGTGCCACCGAAATTCATAATGTATTTTCTACCAATTCAGCTTTTAGTTAATGTGAATTCAAAATAATTTCATTTTCAAATCCAGTTTTGTGAATATACTTGTGTCAGACAAGTGACATTACATTATTTTGATTTTTGACATAATAAAACAAAAAAGTTCATAAATTGTAGATTCATTACAAAGATTAATGTTGTATCATAAATCTATGAAAAATACTCAGAAAATATTTTCATCTTACGTTAATTTAATGAATGTTTGTAATACTTTATTGATATTTTTGATAAACCTAATGCCATGCTACATGCTAATTGAGCACAGATTCTTTTGTTAATAGCTTCAAAGCTAATAATATTTCAAGATTCTTTGTTCTCTGGGTTATAGGCGTGCCATTTGGGCACAATTCACTTCGCCAATGTCGTTTAGAATGGAGAAAACACGGTAGAGATTGGTAGAGATTGAGAATTCTGAACTGTACAAGACACAAGTGACACTTGACATTAACATCTGTCAAGTGTTGTCTCAATGACAGCTGATAAATCAATTGTTCGGCGTTGAACCGTTGAGTGTTGATTATTCGCTGATCGCTGTATAAAATCTGAACTTAAATAAAATCTGTCTACGTTTGTTTAAACTCTCAATCTTTATAAAACGTTCGGTCTGCTAAGACGTCAATAATTAATAGCAGCAATGAATTTAATGGCCATGTACGATCCTGTAAGTAATTTTAACATGAAATAAAGGTTATGTTCTTTACTTATTTATTAATTATATGTATTATTTACTATCTTTTTAGGCGAGTTGGTGGCAGATACTCATCGTCTTCCAAGTCGTTATCGGCTCTGCATATTTTCTTTTACGGAAGAAACAAGCTAAGAAACCCGAAGATAGATTAACCAAGAAAAAGTTATTGGAATGGAAACCTTTACCATTAGTAGACCCCAATATAGAAATAGAAGAGCCGCCTTTAATGGGGAAAATAGATGATAAAGTTCTTAATGTAGGTGCTACAAGTTTTTTGTGTTTTGATAAGGAGCCTATAATAATGGAAAAAGCTATTAAATCTCTTCATAAATATGGAGTAGGTTCATGTGGGCCGAGAGGTTTCTATGGCACTATTGATGTTCATTTAGAGTTGGAGGAGAGATTAGCAAAGTTCTTACAAGTTGAGGAAACTTGTGTGTATTCATATGGATTTTCAACGGTTGCAAGTGCTATACCAGCTTATGCCAAGAAAAATGATATTATATTCGCGTAAGTATTTTGTTAATAATTTTTAGTATAAACAATATGTAGTTTTATTAAGAATATTTTTTTTCATACAAAATTTGCCACAGAGTTCAACATTAATTCAAAAAATCCTTTCTTTGAAGCATATTCTGTAAAAGCATGGGCTGTAAACATTTTTTTTTAATTACATTTAATCTGGGTATGATGATGAATCAATCAGGAAAAGCCACTTTATATATTTTATAGTAGATCAAATATTTGGCAGTGGCTTATGTATGTGGTTATGTATTTTACGGTTTTCCTTTCAAAACAGGAAACTATATATTATATATTATTCAATCATGTAGGTCTATTTATAATTCTGATATATGAATATGATCCATACTAAGTATATTTCTCATAACCCAATAACATAATCAAATTAATTTGAATAAAAAAATATTATTATAAACATACAAATAATAATAAAGAATGTAATTTGTAACTTATCTAAATTGGATCTTTATAAAAGAAAACAAATGGAAATTAAACAAAAAAAAAATAAGTAAAAAAATACAATAGGTATTATACTTAAAATAAACAGTAGGTACCTACATAATTATTATTAATTACATAGTTGTTCTATTTTATATTAAATTTATCCTTGTGACTATATAAGGTTACTCATTTTGAACAATTGTTGATTATAATGATTTTTTATAATAAATTTCAACTTTTAATATTTTTTTCAGTAAGTAATTAAAGTGATTTAGATTTTAATAATGAGCTATTATTTCTTTTTATAATATGTATGTATTTAAAGTTATATATGTGTAGTGTATCAACTATCTGGTATCCATAACACAAGCCTCGTAGCTTACCATGGAACTAGATGGTGGTGTGTGTTAATGTCCCAACATTTATTTATTCCCATGGGTTTTTGTAAGTTATAGGTTTTAATAAGGCCAACAGAAAAATCTGCTATAGCATATGTCTTTCTTCTAAGGTACATTCGTAATAACTATTCATATCTATAACATAGTATAGGGATACAGCTGGATAAAGGTAACTTATCATATGTTACATTTTAACGGATGAGTTTTATATCCCTTACTTGAGAAATTATTGATTCCCTACACAAACTTTCGTCCCCCTATTCACCCCCTTAAGGGATGATTTCCGGTATAAAAACTCAAGGTTCAAACTATCTTTATACCAAAATTTTAATTTAAATAGGTTCAGCAGATTTTTAGTTTATCCATTACAAACAAACATACATAAAAACTTTTTTTTTTTCTTTATATAATATTATTATAGACTAGCGACTCAGCCTTGCTCCGCTCGGTTTCGTCCCTAGTTGCGTTTTAATGTTTAGTATAGATTTCTCAGAGATGAGATATTTTCCTGCAGTAAAAAGTATCCTATATGTTGATCCAGATAGCCAGCTACCATCATACGTCAAAATCTGTCCAGTGCTTTTCTCATGATACGATCACAGACCGACAAAAATTCTAAAAATTATAGATTCGGCGTCTGTATCGATAATGTCTCTTTCAATAAGATTTTCCAAAAAAATATTTAATATACAGATTCGGCTTAGTTAGAATTTTATATTTTGTATAAATTATAATTATAGGTTTATTGCAGGGATGAAAAGGTTTGGTTTGCGATCCAGAAAGGAATTGATGCGGCTCGAAGTACTGTGAGATATTTCAAACATAACGACATGAATGATCTTGAGCGTTTACTTGAACAAGCTTTGCAAAAGAAAGAATTAAACCCCAAGAGAAGGGCCTTCTTGATTGCTGAAGCTATATATTTTAATACTGGAAAAATGTGCCCTTTGAGGAAGCTTGTTGAATTGGCAAGGAGATATAAATTGAGAATTATGTTAGACGAAAGTTTGACTATTGGAGTAAGTTATGTTTTAATTATATTTATATTTAATTTTTTTGTGTAAAATATATGAATTTAGGTCCGTTTTAAGGGTTAGTATGAAAGACTATACATATATATAAACATAGGTATGATGAGTTGTTGTAGGTTGTATTATAACGTGTTTTCCCATAAGAATGAGATAATCTCCCTCGGTTAAGAGTAGCCTATATCACTCTCCAGCCTTCCAACTATCTCCACATAAATAATCACACCAATCCGTCTGTTTCGACGTGAAAGAAGGACAAACAAACAAACACACTTTCACATTTATAATATTAGTATAGATATTAAATTAAAAAAAGTAAATATATGTACATTATTTTGTGCATAATTTGTTTTTACAAGACATTGGGCTAGTATGTTAATTAATAACATGTTTAATTGCATCTAATGTGATATTTCCACCATCAATTAATTAGCATCCATAGAAGCAATGAAAAAGAGGTTCTCAACCTATTTGCTATCCATTACATTTGTTAGTACTACGAGTAATATATTAAAATTATTAGATAAACTACTTTACAATGTCAATTATACAATACTAATGTCTTTTCATAATAACAAAAAAATAATGTGCAATAGATTTTTTAAAACAACATTAAAAGGATATAGTTATAGTCTATAAACTAGCGACTTATCCTCTCTTTGCTCGGGTTTTAATTTTTTTGAGAGGAACCCTAATTCTTTTTCTAAAATAAAAGTAGCCTAAGTTACTTATAGTAACATCAGCTATCTGTCAGTGAAAGTACCGTCAAAATCAGTCCAGCTGTTTCAGAGAGTAGCCGGAACAAACAGACCGATAAAAAATTCAAAAAGTGTGTTTTTCTCATAAACATTATATATAATTATTAATTACGCATTTAGTAAAAAGCTGTTATTTTGACATTACAAACAGACACTTCAATTTTATTGATCTATATGTATAATGTTGGTTACACTATAAGACTAAAAAGAAGAAGAAAATGCAAAAACTTATGCATATTTATAATCTCATTATGCAGTTTGGTTTGGTTTTTACTACCATATGTGTTAAACCATTTTTCATACTAAAAAACTCTTGCAATAATACCTATTAATACATTTAATTATTTTTAAAGGTAATCGGTAAGAATGGCCGCGGTATAACAGAACATCTAAACGTGCCTCGCGACGAAATCGACCTGATTATCGGCTCTCTAGAACATTCCTTCGCAACTATTGGTGGATTTTGCGCGGGAACACATTTTATTGTGGAACATCAAAGATTATCTGGATTAGGTATGTTGATTAATGTTATATATTTTTTTCTAGGATTATACTATTATTTTAAACTAGCGGCTTACTTTCGCTTTCACTAATTCTTTTTCTAAAATAGCCAAGTTAGTCCTTATAACATCAGTGAAAGTCCCGTCATAATCGGTCCAGCCGTTCCGGAGATTAGCCGGAGTAAACAGACAGACAAACACAATATTAAAAAAATATATAAAAATTAAAAAAAAAATATATTATTATAAGTACCCTATGTATTTTTATATGCATTTAGTAAAAAGCTGCTATTTTGACATTACAAAAAGACGCTTCAATTTTATTTATTTTATTTAAAAAAATACAATTAAATCGCACTACTTTTTTTTAAATTTTATTATTATATATTTATTTTATTACCTGTCATCTTTTTTTTAATTCTTTATCTACAATATCTAATGTTATACTATAGGGATTTCCACCTACATTATAAACTATTAATGCATAGTTTGTTCAATTTTCCTTGCATTATATTTTGGTGTTTATTTATCATTTGAAATAACCCAAGAGTTTCCTTGTTACGTCATAAGGAATAATGTATTGGAAATTGTTGACTTATTATGTAGTTGTATTATGTTGTCCATCTTTGATAATTATATAAGGATAATTTGTGGAGGAAATATTAAATTGCTTTGAAAATAGGGTTAAAACGTCTGGTTTTCTAATGTTTTGTACTGATGTTTTAATCACTACATAGTATAAAACAAAGTCGCTTTCCGTTGTCTATCTGTCTCTATGTATGCTTAGATCTTTAAAACTACACAACGAATTGAATGCGGATGTATATACAGGGTGGATTTTTGAGACGGGACAGTAAGGGCAGGTACCTTAAATACTATAGTTACAGGAAAACGGTCCTAGGAGACCATCCATAACTTTTTGAGGTATTCTGCACTGCATTCACAGATTTTGGAAAAATGTACAGTCAGCGAGAAAAATGCTAAAATACCAAAAACATTTTTTTTATGTCAATCGATTCCATTTCATGTAGGGATCAAAAGACTCTATGGGACCATTTAAGGTTTGAGTACTAGAAATGACAGAAATCGCCAAAATCTTTTCCCATACATTTTGTACGGAAAAGCGTTTAATCAACTCGAAATATTTTTTTTGCCAAACAGTCCTATTTTTTAATGTGATAAAAAGACCGTTTGAGGCCAACTGAAGTTTGCGTATAGAAACTACGGTAAGTCACAAGACCGGGTTTACAAGCAGGCATTTTATGCAGCGGGCATAAGAAAAAATTTTTTAGTGTTTCTATATAATTTCCTGTATAATACATGCATATTACGAGTATAGTACAGAAAAACAGAGAAATTCAAAGTTTTGTATTTCATACTAACCGTTAAAACTTAAATCGTACGCACATCCTTTTTGAGGTCGGTCTAAAAGATAGAGAAATATATAGAGTAACGAATAACAATTTACGAAAACGTGATAATATTTCGACGTTGCATGGTGCATCTACAGATATAACTACCTACTACCGATCTTTAACTTTCATGGTCACTGACAATATTATTGTGATGTATAACGGGATATTTAGCATAATTATCACAGAGTTCCCGAAATTTTAGCACTCTTACAAGCGCCATGGTCATATGTATACTCAAGGCCGTCTTATGCCATGCGGGGGCCCCTGGGCACACAACAATTTAAGGCCCTTTTTGAAAGGTGAAAATGTTTAAATGATAAAAAGAAAATAGATGGCATAAAGAAGTCAGCTAAAAAGATGAAAATGTTGATGAAGGAACATAATGTTCTTCAGTTTATAGTATATTGTGCAGTGTATTATAAAACTAAAAATTGAGCTTCTATCTTTTCCATTTAAAGAAAATAATCTTTTAGGGGCCCTCGTGAGGTCGGGGGCCCTGGGCATGTGCCCCATGTATTATGGTAAAGAAGGAACTGGGTGTACTGATGCATTTTAATTTTTGAATGTGTTAATCCCTTAAAAGCGTGAGTGAAAGTTCCCGAGTGAATACAGTGAGTTCTGTGTGTCGAGACTCGGATCGAGTTACAAGCGACCTACGTTACAGTGGTAGTGGTAACGGACGTACAAAACGAACTAGAAAAGTAGATAAATGTGTGCCACATAAATCAAAAAAGTACTAAATACACAATCCCATGCAAAAGTTCTCTTAAAACTGTCACCAACTGGGCTTAGGTAATTATTCTAGTTGAAATAAATAATATACAACAATATAAATTGAACCTTAAATGCAATGCTTAAAGTTGTTTTCACAAAAAAAATAATAAAAGCTCGAATGTTCAAATGAGCGCTCATTAGGTGAGGACATTTTTTGTCGCTGATTGTGTATCTAGTAGTTTTTTGATCGATGGTCTGCCAACAAAAAGTTTAGTATCCACCCGCAACGTCATCAGTAAACACGTGACCATGGCGCTTATAACAGTGTCGAAATATCGGGAACTCTCTAAACTAATTGACAAATATAGTAAATACCGTTTTTCATTACAATGATAACTACCTATTAGTCTCGTCTGTATCTATAGATATAACTATCTACTAGTCTACTATAGTAGAAGTCTGTCTGTTACAAACAATTTTTATTATCATCAAGAAAGCATATTATTTAGACTACTATAACATATAAAGAGGAAATATTTGTATTTTTGTCTGTATGTAACGAAAAAACTCATAAACTAGTGGACCGATTTAGATGAAATTTGGTAAAAAGATTGAGACTCTGGGAAGGACATTGGATACTTTTTATCCCAAAAAATCATCCTTTAAGGGGGTGAAAATGGGGATGGAAATTTTGTATGGGGAATTAACATAGGGACGAAACGCTAGTTATCAATAAAATTTTATTTTAATTTTCTTTTATGAAATACCATGATAATTTCAGGTTACTGCTTCAGCGCCTCATTGCCTCCCATGTTGACACAGGCCGCCATCACCGCACTTGACATTTTAGAGGGAAAACCCTCCATTATTAGCGAATTGGATCAAATCTCTAGGAAATTGAACAAGTAAGTATCTTACTAATATTGTAAAAACAAAAGTTTATGAGGATCACTTTTAGTTTTACTCAAATTTACTAATTTCCCAGGAATCCCTACCTCAAAAATCTTATTCGGAATATTAAGAACATTTAAAAAAAACAAATAAGCAGGGCCATACCTCATACTCCTAGATAATTTTCATCAGGGTTCCGTAGCTAAAAGGCAAAAACGAAATCCTTATAATTTGTCCGTCCGTCCATCCATAAGTCACAATAAAATTATTAATCGGAGACTATTGAAGCTATATTGCTGAAAGGTAGGTAGTTATGTCGTGTCAATTGCTAGAAAATTCTGTCAAATGACGAAAGTAAAGGGTTCTCCTTCAGAAAAGTTTGAGTACACATGAGCATGAGAGTCTGGGATATTTGTAGTTCCCAATGCCGCCCATACTTTGTACCACCTCTTTGCCTTAAAGCACCACAAGTCTTGTAAATAAGTCAAATCGGCTGCAATTCTCAAGTAGTGTGCTTACCAAGAAGCAGCATTCCATTTTTATTAATATAAAGAACTAGCGACTCACCCTCGCTTCGCTCGGGTTCGTCCCTGGGTACGTTGTAACGGTTAGTGATTCTGATACAAAATAAACAGTTCAGAACTTTTTGATTTTCTAGCTGTTTTTTTTTTATTCAAATCGGTCCAGCCGTTTTTGAGTTTTAGCGAGACTAACGAACAGCAATTGTTTTTTATATATATATAGATTACTTTTGAAGTGTAAAAACTGACTGACTTGTAAAAAAATGTTTTTTTTTTTTTTTCAGAGCTCTAGCCAACCTAAAGCATTACACATTCAGCGGCGACGAACTGTCGCCTGTCAAACACATATACCTCAAAAACTCAGATTTAACCGACCGTCTAAAACAAACATATCTCAAAAACATAACAAATTATATATTAGAAAAAGGCATTGCTATGACAGTAGCAGCGTATTTAAGAGATGCAGAAGTCAACTGTCCGGAACCATCCATCAGATTGGCCTCAAGTAGGAAATTGAATGATGAAATTATATCTCAAATATGTTCTTTATTGGACGAGGCGTATGAGAAAGTTGGTCCTCAAGCTGATTTGAAAGCTTTATAAACAACTAGCGACTCATCCCCGTTTCGCTCGGGTTCGTCCCTAGTTATATTGTAACGTTTAGTATAGATTTCTCAGAGATGAGATATTTTCCTACATAGTAAAAAGTATCTTATATGTTGACCCGGATAACCAGCTATCATCATAGCAAATTACATCAAAAACTATCCAGTTTTCTCGTGATGCGGTCACAGACAGACAGACAAAAATCCTACAAAACCATAGATTCGGTCTCTATCGATAATAATGACTATTACAATAAGATTTTCCAAAAAATATTTAATGTACAGATTTGACTCAATTAGAATTTTATTATAATTATGTATAGATTAATCTACATTTGTTCGTTAATTTTGATATTTTAATTAAATCTTTTGCTTGTTTTAATTAAAAATTATGTTAATAAAGATCCTTGTTCGTCACATGCTGAGTGCCAAATAAAAAAAAAAATAGTAAATTAATTGTTCCTTCAACATAATACTTTCTTAGATTTACCCAAATATTTGACATTTTAAATAAAACTATCTTTTTGGATTTATTCGCGGATTTTGCTTTAAATCGTTAGAAACTGCGATAAATAAATAAATCTGCGAAAATATCCAAAAAGATAGTTTTATTTAAAATGTTTTTTCAACTTCAAATATCATTCATTAATTACGTGAGCAGATTTTCTTTCAATTTAGAATACGGGGTATATTCCCTAGATGAGATTAAGTGAGATTTGGTGGGATCCCCTCCACACTCCTTCCATGTCAGATTTAGGTTACAGTTGTTAAAAGAGCACATATATTTTCATAAAGCATAAAAAAATACAACGTTCAATTTACTCTCGAAATATATTTTGTTTTTAATAATAACGGCCAAAAGATGTGAGAGGAAAATTTAATATTTTTTACTATTTATATAATAATACCTATATATATATATATATATATATATATATATATATATATGTGTATATATATGTATATATATTCTTTTAAAGTCGACGTGAAATTTTCAATTATTCCACCCTCAGTTTAAATGATATTTTATTTGACCCCTCCCCGTCCCCCTCATCCCCCTTCTCCCCATCACTCTTTAAGCTCATGTAATTAATAGATAACCCCATTCATAAGCTAAAGTAGCTTATTAAGTAGCACACTAAATAGTATCATAGTAATAAAAAATGGCGATAAATAATAATTCGTACTCGTAGTAACGATCATTCCTTGTTTTTTTATTTATTTAATATTATTAAGTTAATTATTTTCTAAGTGCACAAATATTATGTCTCAAATTATTATTATTATATTGTATACAAATATAATTATTATGTATTAAATACATGAAGGTTTTTTAAATACATACATATATAATGCGTCGATCAACAAAGTACTAGATACACAATCATTGACAAAAAATGTCCTCACTGAGCGGTCGTTTGAACATTTGAGCATGCTTGTAATTTAAAAAGAAATTTGTGAAAACAACTTTAAGCATTGCATTTAAGGTTTAATTTACACTGTTGTATATTTATTTCAAGTAGAATAATTATTAATTACCTAAACACAATTGGTGACTTTTTGAACTTTTTAAACTTTTGCATGGGATTGTGTATCGAGTGCTTTATGATAGATGCATATATTATGTAAAAAAATTGTGAAATTTTAATTGTTTTAAGCTTTTTACTATTCAAAGTTATGTTGAAAACGAAAGTCTCTCTTCAAAACTTAATGCTTAAACTGATAAATGTTATACTTTTAATACTTAAATTAGTAATTCTCAACTTAAAAGTTTTTTAAGCATATGTTTTATTTAGAAATATTTGAGATTTGACGACACGTTTGGCTCAATTTGTAGTGTCCCTACTTACTGTGCCAGCAGTTGTGGGTTCGAGTCCCGCTGGCGGCATTCATTTGTGTTATGAGCACGAATGTTTGTACTCCAGTCATGGGTGTTTAATATTTATAATATGTATGTATTTAAAGTTATATATGTATAGTGTATCAACTATCTGGTATCCATAACACAAGCCTCGTAGCTTACCATGGAACTAGATGGTGCTGTGTATTAATGTCCCAACATAAAAAAAAATACTTTCTTAATTTACGCAAATATTTGACATTTTCAATAAAACTATATTTTCTGATGGTTTCTCCCGTGACCATGATTGCTGTAAAGCATTCGAAACGTCTGGAACCAAAAATCGAAATAAATCCGCGATAAAATCCGAAAACATAGTTTTATTTAAAATATAATAATTAATAACTATATCAAAGCCCACCTAATGCGACCAGATTTTTTATTTCTTTCTTGATAAATAAAAAAAGAACTGTCAAATATTTATAATATTTTTTTTTACAGCTTTAGATATTTTTTTAATTTGTATATTATATACTTACATAATGAACATAATGAACAATAACCACAATACAATAAGTATTTATATTTTATAATTAATTTTTGCATTAATTTAATTAATTTGCAACTATTTTTTTAAAATTTTTATTTAGTATATAGATAATTAATAAAGTGCACTTATTGTTGGTTGTCTGTAGAGATATAATGAATGATTCCATGAAAGATAATGAATATATAATAGTTATAATATAATTGAGTGTTGTTTTATTTAGTCATAAATACTACAAAAGCGAACACATTACTTTGAGTTTATTTTATACTTAATATTTTACTAACTTAATGGTGGTCTAAATTTTGTACTAACTTTAATATATTCTACATATTCAAAGGCATTTTAATCTGTGCGAGCACTTTAGTGATAATATAAAATACAAAATATAAGTTACAGTATATTATGTCAGTTAGACATTTTTAGTTTTATTTAACAATTTCTTATCCTAAGTTATTTTAAACATATAAGTTGTATATATTTTTGTAATGGCCTCTTTAAAATTCTGTATTTTTATATCTACTCGATTGATTCGGACAATTTTTTTTTCATAACATAAGATCCGCCATTTTGATTTTTAATTATATGCCTATAACACTCGCGTTATCAAGACTAATAATAACGTATGAATCATCAAAATCGGTTAAGCCGTAATTACGAGGGAACCAAATTATACATACATACATGTCAAATACATAACCCTCCTTTAAACTTCGCCGCAGTCTAATAAAAGAACTTATTTTTAATCTGTTACCAACTCATCACTCATATGGCAGTACCCGACGTTCCTTTTGAACTCAGTATCGTCTTCTTTATGGAGTGGTTTACGTATTTCTATCAAACGGCGATCAGTTTCTAACGCTTGGTTTTTGTATTCTAAGTCCTTCGTCACTCGTTGATAGTGGTTGTAAAGGCCGTGGTAAGTGGACCTAAAAATATATTAAACTAACTAGCAACTCACCCTCGCTTCGCTCGGGTTCGTCCCTAGGTTGCTTCCCAAAACAAAATTACATAATTAATATGGTTTTAAATTTTTTTCGTGGGACCCTATTTTTTTTCTAAAATAAAAGTAGCCTTAGTTACTCCTTATAACATCAGCTATCTGCCAGTGAAAGTCCTGTCAAAATCGGTCCAGCCAATTCAGAGATTAGCCGGAACAAACAGATAGACGGACAGACAGACAGACAGACAAAAATTGTAAAAAATGTTGTTTTGGTATATGTACCGTGTATACATCCATATGCATTTAGTAAAAAGCGGTTATTTTAATACTACAAACAGACACTCCAATTTTAGTTATCTGTATAGATATATTGCCGTTTACTATAAGCAAATTCTCTAGCAGCAATTACAGACCTAACTTCGAACTTCAAAATTAAAATACTACCTAGTATTTAAGTAATCTATATATTAATACGTGAAGCAAAAACTTTGTTACTCCTTTTTACAAAAATTGCGCGAACGGAGGAGTATGAAATTTCCCACACTTATAGTTTATATAGAGAGGGAGTGCAGAATGCCATTTTTTTTTTAATTATGCATAAAAAATACATTAAATCAATAAAATAAACATTATACACACTACCATGTATATGACACACACACGCATATATACTCTTTTGTTTATTGTTAAAGTGTGTGGTCAAATTGAGAATAGATTAATATTGTAATATACGCAAGACAATAAACATATAACGTAATGAATTATGGTTGATTTTCAACCACGCGGCGATCACTAGTATTCAAAAAAGTACAAATCCAAAGATGATAAATTTAAAATTATTAAGTATCTAAGAAAAGGACCTGTAAACTGTCGTTAGTTCTAAAAACGGTCACTATCAAATCCAACCACCACTTGCAGTTACTTTTGACTAACTTAAAAAAGTAAATATTAGAAAAGATGTACTTACAATGCGTCTTCTAACTTCTTCTCCAGTAAGTTGGAACTAGTGTGGACTCTCTCGTACTCTTCTATCAAGCCACGCATTGGTTTATCCTAAAATGCATAATTCGCCTTCATACTACATAGATCTAATATGATTATTATTAGCAGTGGTAGCCCAGTGGTAACGCGTTCGTTCGGAAAACCGAGTGAAGCGGGTTCAAATCCCGGGTGTCGCACCTCTGATATTTTCATGTGCGAATCATTTCCAACATGATTACCACTTGTCTTGACTTGCATGAGGAAACCTGGATGTCTGAGAGAACCTAGCAAGTTTTCGAAAGACATGTGTAATCCGCCAACCTACACTTGGCCAGCGTGGTGAACTAAGGCCTGATCCCCCTCGTATTGTAGAAAAGCCTGTGCCCACAGTGGGACGTTAAGAAGGGCTGAATACATGAGTATCTGTCTTGTAATTATTTTTAACTATCGACTAAAGCCTAAACCTAGCTATATAGTGTGAAAAGGTGCACGAATAATAGTATCGCGAGTCGCATGGCACCTTTAAACATTTCTGGTACGCTCAGAAAACTTTCCGAGTGTTTTCATAATAAATAAGTCTCAAAAGTTTTATTACTATATTTAATATTACCTACAATGAATCAAACAAGCATATTTCTTCGCTCTGGCAATCTGAATGGAGAAGTAGCCCATTTTTTTTGTATTAATTATAAAAAAATAAGTAAAATATAGCAAAAATATGAAAGAATTATGAAAATGTCTCAACAAATGAAAAAGTTATGAAACTTTAAAAGTTGCGAGCTTGTAAGAATAATTTTGTGACGTCACACAACCTGAACGACCGAAATTTAAATTAATTTCTCAGTCATTTATTGACAGATTTCAAAAATTTGATTTATAAACTATTGCACTATTAAACTTACTATTAAACTGATTTATAGTATGACTGGTTTATATGAAACTTTTGACCTATACCTACTTATTTTATTTCCATCCATTGCATATGATATTATCAACATTAAGCAACTAATAGAAGTGACTGAAAACAACCACACACTCACTTTTGAATTCTTAATTTTATTAAGAGTTGATAATTTGTTTAATTTGTTGTTAGTTTTGATATTTCCCGGCATTTTCATAATTCATACTTTTCGCGGCAGAACTGAACGCATTGATACTTGCTATTTTCACAGATTATGTATAAGTTTTGAATAGTGCCAACATAATAATAAAAGTAAGGCGTTTTATGTGCATTCTAAAAAATACATACCTGAACTCTTTCGAGGACTGGTCTTCTAGTTCGTGTTTCAAGTCGAGTTTCTACCAATTTCGTTGGATTTATTTTATCTGCTACAGCTGCTCGTAGGCTTTCAATTTCGCGATCTACTTTTTGTAAATTGCTTTCTAGCTGTAATATTAACAATATTTTGATAAAATAAAAAGTTTAAAATCTGTCAAAAATATGCAATTTAAGTAGCCGAAATAAAGCGACACTTTTATTATTATCATTGTGTTATTTGAAAATTAATACATTATAGTCTTACTTTATATTTTTGCCATTCCATTTCATTTCTTGCACGCTGTATATCATAAACTCGCCTTCTCATTATCATTTCTACCTGTTGACTCTGAGCATACATTTGATTTCGTGCCTGTTCTCTAGTCTTGAACATCGTTTCACGTAACTCTTTTGATTCTTGCATTAGTTGTTCAGCAATTTTGATTGTATTTTCTATGCAGTGTACGTAGCTTTCTTCTGACATAGAACTAAATAAAAAAACTTAAGTATTATTTAACTTAGTATATTAAAAAAATACTAAGCGATGCTATGAGTTCCAAGTTTTCGGTTTATTCATTATATTAGAAACTTATTTATATGAACTTAAGTGATTGGTGATTGGGTTTTTTAATTCAATAAAATTACCGTAGTAGGACTATAAACGAAAGAAGAAAAAGATTTTACTTGGGAGGTATTCTTGTAGGATCTAATTTATACGATATATCTGAACTTTCTCTATTTATGTCCTTTACGTGGTATTCTAAATACAAAGTATCATCTTTATTCTGTATTTCTCGTTCGAGTCTACAAAATACATTAGTTAACTCTTTCATCTTTTCCCAGCCCATGTGACAAACATCAGTTAAAACACGTTTACTATTCTCGATTACATGGAGTTCCTGAAACAAAAATATATTTACATTTAAATTATAATTATTTGACAGATATATTATTTGCTTAATGGAAACAAAGACAAATATAGAATTTTCCTGTACTTCAAAACACCTTTTTTAATTCTTCCCCAAGTTGATCTCTTGTTAACTCCGGGGGTACTCTTTGGTCTCTATTTGATAGACACTGTGATGAAACCATTAAGGGTATTTGAAGTGATTCCAAGTGTAACTCAGTTGCATTTTTTTCTTCCTTTAAGGCTCTTATTTCATCTCTTACTTGTTCCCTCGTAAATCTTTGCTTCTCTCTCCATGATTGTACTTCAAATATTCTACGAAATTGATCAATTTTTGTAATTTGACGTAAATTTAAAAAGTTTTAAAGTAAGTTGGTATCAAAATTTTAAAAACGTCTATTGTATATTATGTTATAACATTTTACCTGTCTCTCAAAAGCTCATTATTAGTATAGGTATCCCATCTCGTTGTCACCGATGTTTCATTACGAAGTTGGTTCGCCCTTTGTCTAAGTTCATAAGACTCAAAACGACGTAGCCTTGCTTCATTTTGTAATCTTTGTATGTTTCTTGTCCAATCTAAAACACTTAATCGTGGATGAGGTTTTTCAAAAACTGGTATAGATCCATCCATATTCCACGAAGTCTAAGAAATTAAAGAAGCAGTTATAAGTATGAACTGTGATATTTGATCAATAATACAAAATATCGATGTTCCAAGGCTAGGTAACATCATAAATATCCTTACATAGTATCTTATATTATTTAGTACATTCCTCAAAATTAGCGCTTGGGGCTAAAATAATTATTAATTCTTATTTAAATACTTTAGATTATGATATTGGCGTCGCAGTGTATTAAAGGGTTAATAACATGTATAAACGCTATATTTTAATAACTTTAAAAAAATTGTGTAATCTCATATAATATTATTATTCTGTTTTGATAATATTATTATTCTGTTTTGAGGTACATTTTTTTTTACTTATACAGTCAATAGGTAATTAATTACTAATTATTAGTTTCTTGACACGTCACATCAATAATATTAAGTATTGCCAACATTAAGTTGAAAACATAAGATGGCGGCTTTCTATTAAGAACGCTTGGTTATTAAAAGTGAAGCTTTGCCAAAGTATTAATTTTATAGAAATATAAAGTTTCGTAATTAGTTTAAAAAAGTTTATTGTAAATAAGCTATAAGCAATTGTTTAAAGTCGTAAGATTTGCTTAAATCTACAATAATAATGTAAGTAATAGTTCGCATTTGCTTTTTTTTATCATTGTTAAAGTGACTGAGTAAATTTTGTGTAATAGGTACGACGATAGACGTGGTGGCCGCGGTGGACGAGGAGGATCACGAGGACGTGGTGGTGGTCGTGGGGGAATGAGTTCCCGAGGTCGATCTAGTGATAGATCGTTAGATAGAAGTACTCGGTTCAGTGGAGGTCGAGGTCGGGACACTAGAGGTGGGCGAGGTGGCCGGGGTGGTGGCGGGGGCCGGGATTCTCGTGACGACTTCCGAGGCAAATTTAAAAATGATCAACCAGGTGGTGCTCTACGTAAGATTCGATGGGACAACGTCCAACTTACACCCTTTCAAAAGAACTTTTACGTACCTCATCCAAATGTTCAAAGGCGATCGATGGCCGACGTCGAAGCATACCGTAGTGAGCATCAGATAACAGTAAAGGGTCGAGATGTACCTGCTCCTAGTATATATTTCGAGGAAGGGGGTTTCCCTGATTATGCTATGAAGGAAATTTTAAAACAAGGATTCCCAAATCCAACACCTATTCAAGCTCAAGGATGGCCGATAGCCTTATCAGGACGAGACATGGTGGGAATTGCGCAGACTGGTTCAGGGAAAACACTCGCATACATTTTACCCGCTATTGTACATATTATCAATCAACCTAGACTATTGAGAGATGAAGGACCAATAGTACTTGTATTGGCTCCAACTAGAGAATTGGCTCAGCAGATTCAACAGGTATTTGTTTTATTTTCTTTTTTATATTTTAATATCAATCATTATTATTAGTGATATGTCAACTAATATTTTGAAAACAATTCAATTTGCATGAGTTAAAGCTCATACAGTACTATGTAACAGCATCTTGTGCTCATTTGCTAAATGTCAGAAACCTTTAATGATTTACCATACAATATTTAATCACATCTTTTGTTATATAATATAGTAAATAATTTGTTTTCTATTGTGCTACCAAGGCTCTGCTTTCAATGAATGGGATAACTGCAGATGTGTCAGACGGAAATCCAAACAACATGGATATTGTAAATTATTTACATACTATAGAGTAGAACTTAGTATTTCACCTCAGGCTATGTTCGAAAACCTGTAAAAGATTTAGGGAGTAACATTGACTTGAAAGTATATCATAGGTTTTTAAGGTTTCTGAACGTAACCTTAAAATTAAATATGAGCACTTGTTTTTCTAATTTTTGATATATTTACAGTAAATAGTTATATTAACATTTATCTATAGTTTTAATTAATATTAGTTGTATACATATTATGTATTTTAGAGCTTAGTTTTTCCTAATATAGTTGTTGATCATTCCATTTTGCTTTGATATTCATATATATAGTGAAAAATATTAAATATTTTATATATTATTATTTGCTTTCATCATTTTGATTATTACTGCAATAAAAATAAGACTCATATAAATAATATAAATATTCTAAATACTATTAAATTAATATAACATGAATGGTCTTGTTTTTATTGTATATTTTTATAAAGTGACATATTATTCCATCTTAATTGTATTTTTTTTACATTTATCAGGTAGCTCATGATTTCGGACAGAGTGTGCAAGTGAGAAACACTTGCATTTTCGGTGGGGCTCCTAAAGGGCCTCAGGGGAGGACACTGGAGCGAGGTGTTGAGATTGTGATAGCTACACCGGGTAGATTGATTGACTTCTTGGAAAAAGGTATATATCATGTTGACATCATTAAAAAAAATTGGTGTGATCATTTATGTGATTTTTTTTCTTCTTTAGCTTTTTTTCCTTTATTATCATAAAAAATTTTATGTATATTTTTTTAAATAAATATAACTTCAAAAATCACAGATTTAATGCTACATTATTCGTTACTAACAGGTGGATGTTACCAAATTGATTAAAATAAAATCAATCATATATAAATATTCATAATTTAGCCCATCTTAACCTTTCGTCACTATGTTGCACAAGCGACGCACCGTCGCTTCTGATTCGTTCCTTGAATTAAACAAATCTATCCAATGGGAACCGTACGTTTTTCCGAAATAAAAAGTAACTTTTGTGCTATTCCTAACTATAATCTATCTCTGTGCCAAATTTTATTCAGATCTGTTCAGCAGTTCTGGTGTGATTGAGTAACGAACATCCATCCCCTCAAACTTTCACATTTATAATATTAGTATGGATTTCGAATTTCCTAATTTAGCCTATGTGAACTTTTTTATCATTATATTACATTTTATGTAGTGAATGTAAAGTATAATGGAGAGGATTATATGTTATGTTATTTGGTTTCAGACACGACAAATCTTCGTCGTTGTACATACTTAGTACTGGATGAAGCAGACAGAATGTTGGATATGGGTTTTGAGCCACAGATTAGAAAGATTATTGAGCAAATCAGACCAGACAGACAAGTAAGTATATATGTATAATATTAAAATTTAAATATCCAGTTTGTTTTAAAACAATAAGTTATATATTATGATGTGAACCATTGAAAAATATACACTTTGTCAAATTATTATTGGTAGCCTATAATTGAAAAGAAAAAAATTATCTTTTCGGATTTTTTCGCAGATTTATTTTGATTTTTGGTTTTGTAAAAAAAAATCAAAAAAATCCGAATAGATAGTTTTATTTAAAAATCTCAAATATTCGCGTAATTCTAAGCAAGTATTAGCCATAATTTCTTTATACAATTATTAAAAAAAAAACTATTTTTCAGGTACTCATGTGGTCAGCGACCTGGCCAAAGGAAGTTCAAAACCTAGCTGAAGAGTTCCTTCACGATTACATTCAGATCAACATTGGATCTCTGTCGCTGTCTGCCAACCACAATATCCTGCAAATAGTGGATGTGTGCGAGGAGTGGGAGAAGAATGATAAACTATTGACCCTACTTACCGAGATATCCTCTGAAGAAGAAACCAAGACTATAATATTTGCCGAGACCAAGAGAAAGGTGAAATTAGTCATAATATCAATACTAATATTATAAATGTGAAAGTGTTTGTTTGTCCTTCTTTCACATCGAAATAGAGTGACGGATTGGCGTGATTTCCTCTGTGGAGATAGTTGGAGGGGTGGAGAGTGACATAAGCTACTTTTAACTGCAGGAAATTATCTCTTTCCCATGGGAAAACACATTATAAAACAGCTCACAACAACTCATCATACCTAGTCGCTTGCTATATAGTGATTCGTTTGCAGGTGGACGATATAACGAAGACAATCAACCGCGCCGGATGGCGCGCGCTCGCCATACACGGCGACAAGAACCAGCAGGACCGCGACTACGTGCTGCAGCAGTTCCGCCACGCGCGCTCCTCCATACTCGTCGCCACCGACGTCGCCGCCCGGGGACTCGGTAACATATCCGCCCACCACACACCATACGCCACTCATCCACCATGTATCACCAGTCACCACACATACATACCCACCACCACAAATCGACACCTTTTTTTAAGTTGGGTAATGCATTTACACATACCACTTGTAGACATACAGATGGTTATGTGGGACTCACCGGCTAGAGAAGCCAGTACTACCCACTAAAACCTCCCCGGTCTTAATGGGGCGTCGAAGAAGCGTTTAGGCACTCAACCACAACGCCCCGACGGCAGGTTTGCCGAAGCAGACCACAACAACCATGGGGTTGTTCCACAGTCCACTCTGTTATCAGAGAACAACTCCACACCCTACCACAACTCGTCTACCACAACAACACCAACTACACTCAAAGTGGCCATTCAAGTATTACATAAGCACCTAGGGAAGCAGGGGGGTCTGGATGTTGATTACGTCAGCAATATTTATTTATTTAAAATAATTAATTATTATTTAGAATATTTTGATTATTCAAATCAATGTTTTCAGAACACACATGACTCTACTTGTCTATGCTTCAAAGCGAAAAGCATGTTCAGGGATTCCCCGAAATAATTAAGACGTAATGTTATATAGCTTATAGAATTGGTGGAGTTAGTAAGAGTTTTGTTTATTTTTGCTAATATAAATAAAATAATTACTAAAATTCTGCTTACGTAATACTTGAATGACCCTACCATGACGCATGACGTCACGTGACGTGACACTGCACGTGTGACGTTTTGACGCATGACGTCACACTGTACGTTTTTATGACGTAAATTGTCACTTGTTTCTTTATAGACAAGCACCTATCATAAGTCTGACTTTACACATTTTATAGGCAAATTTATATTTATGTTTAGACATATTGTATGACTAGTGATGTTCAATTTACATATCCCATCACTATTTCATCATAACTTTAAATATTATGATAGTAGTTATAATCAATGTTTTAGTATATTATTGTCATCATTTGATCTGATTCTTATTTTTTGTGTTTGCAAACGATTCAAAATTTATTAGAGTTGTCTATTCTTGCACAAATTTCACAAGAAATAATATGTTTTGACTTTATTTTAAGTGAAGTTTGCGCATATGTTATCAAAAAAAAAAAAAACTACACTACAGGTTATTAATTATTTTTTTACATCAATCTGCTTATAAACAAACATTCGAACGTTATATAACTCATATGTAAATAATTCATATTAAACATTAATCGTGAAATAGGACCAAAAATGAAATACTTTCTTAGAAAGATTTATGCGAACGTTTGACATTTTAAATGAAACTATCTTTTTAGATTTTTTCGCGGATTTATTTTGATTTTTGGTTCCCGACGTTTCGAATGCTTTACAGCAAACAGAGTGGTAGAGTCTCATGTGACCACATGGTGATGGTGGTGGTTCGAACCCATATATAAAATAAAACCGCGGCAGAATCCGAAAAGATAGTTTAATTTAAATAGAATCAACAATGTATAGAAAAGATATCATTTGGAATTTTAAATACTGTAATTGCCCACACGTCATCTGATGTTTGTGCCACCGCTTGAAGTGAAAATTTTAAAGGATGATTTTAGGTCGCTTTAAATGATGAATATTGTTGTTTTTATGAAATATTTGCAAACCTAATGATATGGGAAAAATAATGGTACGGCAAAAATAATGGTAACGGTATTTATTAAGATGTATTATGTGTTATCTTTGATACTTTTCATCTATACAGATAAATAAAATTGAAGTGTCTTTTTGTAATGTTAAAATAACAGCTTTATACTAAATGCATATGGAATTATATACGGTACTTATAAGAAAAACTTATAAGAAAAACACAATTTTTAAAAAATTTGTCTGTCTGTCTGTTTGTTCCGGCTAATCTCCGAAACGGCTGGACCAATTTTAACAGGACTCACTGGCAGATGATGGCAGCTGATATTATAAGGAATAACTTAGGATACTTTTATTTTAGAAAAAGAATTAGGGTTTCGCTCAAAAAAATTAAAACTTACCCAGGGACGAACACGAGCGAAGCGAGGGCGAGTCGCTAGTCTTTAATTAAAGAAAGGGTATGGTATATTTTTTGTAGTCTTTGGATATTATTTATTGAGGCAAGAAACTATTTGTGTTAATATAGCTTTAGTTTAGTAATAATAGGTAAGAAAATCCTATATGTCTGTCTGTGTCTTACTTATCATATTGATTCAATTAAAACTATATAGTTTTTCTGATGATCTGAGGTCAGTTCGTTCTAGTTTAGTGGGAAGGTTATGTTAATTATATTAAATGCCATTAGTAGATTATTTTTTTAATTTTAAATAGTTATCTTTGACCTAGATAGTTTTTTTTTATTTAAGTTTGCGAATATTTCAAAATTAAACCAAAGAAAAGCACCAACAAGGCACCAAACAGAAGATGCACACAAACAGATGCGAGGCTTTTTAACTATTAGCTTAAACACCCTCGCACTGTGTCGGCGCAGTCTATTAATCCATACAGTCTTCTAACGATGGCGTCTAGAGAAGATAATCGTATAGGGGAGACGCGGGGTAAGCGCACCCGACTGTCATACATACTTTTGTATGTCAGTCGGGAGATTTAGGGTTGAGGGGTAAATTGCCACGATGGTACTACAGCTCTTTAACTTTAAAACTGCTCGCCATGAAAATTGATATTTTTGACAATCCTGGCAACATTTTCTGTTAAAATTAATGGGCGATGATCGCCTACTGTATGGATTTTTATACTGTGGTGCCGGTGTCGGGTCGGAGTCAGGAGCGTAGCCCAGGCGATGCCATTGCTTAGTGATTTGACTATGGAATGAGGGTGGAGGGGGAATCCCCCCCTATTTATATAACTACCCCCCAATAAAAATGCCAATGAAGAAAATAAAACTTTTCTGTGGATGATATGATGGATGGTTAAAGGTTTTAATATGAGAAAAATATTATTAGAAAAAAAATTGTAATATTTAATGGAGAATGAATTTGGGCTTCAGGTATTATTATTAAGGTTTAAAATTTCTCAGATAATTTTAGTTGATTTTTAAATTTTTGTAGAAACTTATTTGAAATATAAAAGAAAACTGACTGATATTTTAAGATACACTATGATTTGATGATAATTATTTTTATAATCTCTTAATTAATAATTTTTTTTTTCTATAAATTTCGGGTTTTTTAGATAAATGGTATATGCAATGCATGGATATTGACACAATATTGAAGAAAGTAAAATATATGTATATTCATAACAGAGAGACATTCCACAGAAAACGTTAAATATTTTTCATTTGTTGACATAAACATATATGAAAAATTAATTCCAATATTCACATTTGTATCTATTTATTTATTATTAGGGCAAATATGAGTTTTTTAATAATGGAAACACTACCTTTTCTATAGTAAATTTATAAAAAATATGGTGAATATTGGAATATACAAATGAAACGAATGACACAGCAATGGCCGAATGCCACTTAGAGATGTTCTAAGGCCATGGAAGAAAGTAGTACCCTATGATTATAATTATTATAATTAAATATTTTAGAATTTTAAGGTTAGTTAATGCAATATTATATATAATAACATATTGTATAATATACATACATAGGGTACAAAAAAGTCCAGGCCTATTTTATATAAATTTCCATGACTGACTCGGCATTATTCTCAAATGTTTTCATTTCAGAGGCGCATGCGTGCAGAGATAACGGCTAAACTTTGCGGTGTGTTGCTGACCCCGTTATTTGCCACGAATTAATGATATTAACGAGATTAATGAGATTAATGATTATTAATGACGATGATATGATAATGATAATTAATGACAGTGCTGTCAGCGCACACTGTTTAGAGCATGCTGCCTCTATAAATGATGTTGGGGGTTTATCTTGGTCTTGCAATTTTTAATGATGAATTTTGCAAAAAATAATTGAATGGTTAATTGTAATTGGGGTTGAACGGGTTGTCTGTAGAATACCATTTTGATTGTTTTCGTTTTTTTTTAATTCAGATTTTTTTGAGTGTTCTTTCATTTTTTAAATAAAGAATAACTTTCCCGCCTTTTTCATACGTTGTGTAATAACGTTTTTCAATTTTATTTTTCATTAAATGGTAATATGTTTATTTATGAAATATTAGTACGGATAATTCCAATAGCTTCAAAGTCTTTCAAACTTAAATGTTAACTTATTTCATTATAAATATTTTTTTCCAAAATCACTTCACAATCCGTATTCTATAGACATCCTAAAAGAAATGAATATATAAATTTAAAAAAAATAATTAAATGATTGATAAAAAAAAAAAAACAAGACCAAACTAGGAGCAATATTTGCTTGGTTACCTGTCATGAGAGATTTGCGAACAAAACTAAAGTGCTACGCAACTGACGGTTAGGGAAAGGCAAAATGTTTACGGATTATATGAATACGAAGTCGGGGACGACCCAACCAACCAACACGCGGGCATAATACAGTTATTTCCAGCGGCTACGTCCGATAAATAAGGTAATTATTATGATCTGTGGTTTTGAGGGAATATGCCTGTCATAAGTGTCAATCTCGTGTCAGTGTCACTTTTGCTTTTTTTTTTGGAAATGATAGTGTTTAGTGTTTAATTAATTTAAGATCTCTATGATCTTACAATATATTTTTTTTTGAGGAATTATTTAATTTAACAAAAAAAAAATGTTTTGCAATTCCTTTTTTTTTTAAATAAAACTATCTTTTTGGATTATTTCGCGGATTTATTTTGAATTTTGGTTCCCGACGTTTCGAATGCTTTTTTTTTTAATTTGGTTTAATAAAAGTTACGAGCAAAGGATTCTTCCCTCAAATCCTATCTATCTATATAATGCCTTGGTGTTTTTTTTATTGTGTGCTAAAACAAACTAAACCGGACGAAATGTAACGAATACAATGTAATATATTAGATGTTGAAGACGTCAAGTTCGTGATCAACTACGATTATCCGAATAACTCTGAAGACTATGTGCATCGTATCGGAAGAACTGGACGCTCGCATAACACAGGCACGGCGTATACGCTTTTCACGCCTAATAATTCTGCTAAGGTACGTCTAAATTGTATCTAGATATGCTATGTTGTGATTGTGATGCCCTAGAAATTACTTTTTTAGGTCTAAAGGGCACTTTAGTAGGGAATATGCGTGTGATTTAAATAAAAGGTGAAATGTTTTTTTTTTTTTATAGTATTTATTGCTTTTGAATTAAGCCTATATTAATATTTTTAATGTAATTTCTTTTTGATTAAGAAAATAATTATTAAAAAGTGCAAATATAGGTGGGTAATTCAGAGTAGTTGAAACGCAACGCCATTGGTCAGACCGTATGTGACGTCAAAGTATGATATAATATAGCCAATGCTGCCAGTTTATTGCTAAAGATGACGATTTTTTCTTAAGCAAAAGTCGTTATTTTTAGCGCCAAATTTACAGCACTAGCTCTGTGTTTATCATACTGTGACGTCACGCCAATCGCGCGAAATGGCGGGCGTTTTAAGTATTCGTATCGGTATATTTTTTATATTAAATTTTAGTTTTTTTGGAGGTGGATATATTTTTTTACAATTATATAAGGATGTAAGCTATTGTAGAAAAAAAAACTCGCATATTCCATATTATTATAGTGCTAATAATGTTGAAACATTTTTTTTTAAGTAATAGTGATGTCCAAAATTGCTTTTTTCGGTCACAACAAGTGCATTTTATTTATTATGAATTGAAGTTTAACAGTGTTTTTTTAATTAATTTATAACATTTTTCATTATTTTTTTAATTAATGAAAAATTATAGAATATTTGCATAATGAACCCTATTTCGTAGTACTTATTTTAATCTTAAATTTTAAACTAAATATTATATTTAGGGTCTTAATGTGTTACTCAATCATTTGAATTTGTTTAACGAATCCCAATCTTAGAATTGGTCAAGCATATTTTTTTATTATTAATATCCTGTCGCTTGATGTTTTTCTTTCCTTTAGGCCAAGGATCTGCTCTCAGTCCTGCA
This sequence comes from Fabriciana adippe, assembly GCA_905404265.1. Lineage (NCBI taxonomy): Eukaryota > Metazoa > Arthropoda > Insecta > Lepidoptera > Nymphalidae > Fabriciana > Fabriciana adippe. The sequence goes on along the minus strand of FR989997.1, from coordinate 1,569,066 downwards.
GGAGGCTAACCAAGTGGTCAACCCTAAACTGTTAGAGCTGGCCCAATGCGGGATGGGATTCAAGGGGAAATATGGTAAGTGCACATTGTAATCGATACAGATAAATAAAATTGAAATAATAATAAAAACACTTTACTGCACACACAAAAGAGGAAGAAATAAGAAAAGAATAATAAATTAGTAGGAAAATGCACAAGAATCGCTAAAACAGCGACTTCTTCCATCCAACCTTTAGGTGTAGGAAATAGCAAAGTGTGAAGTGGAAGGGTGTGAACAAATAACAGAGTTAGGAAGAATAAAAATGATACATACATATGATATTTTATATACGTATCTAAATATATAAATTAGGTATATAGTCCAAGCGAAATGCAGTTATTTTTAAGAAAAAATAAAATATTGAAAACCTGAAGTTTTATGATTTCAAAATGTTAGCAGGTATATAAGGAATAGAAATTCATAAAATGCCCCCGATGCCCAGCCACCCCCGAGAAATGGGGGGACGCAAAGTGTTGAAAAATAGTTTTTTTCAATTTCCGGCTTACTGTGACGTTCTATCGAAAAATGTTTTTTACAAAAGTTGTAGGTCTAGTAAAAATCTACAACTTTTATTTATAACACTTTTTACAAAAACCTCAAAGTTTTCGAGATATTTGCAAAAAACTCAGTTTTTCATTTTTTCTTGGTTTTTTTATTTTTAATTTCTAGAATAATCTTTTAATTCTCATGAAACTAAGGTAATGTAATCTACAATATATATAAAATAAATAAAAAAAAATTGAAATTGAAATGTTCAGCCATTTCCGAGAAAAGTATGTTTTATGGTCTCGAGAGACCGAAAATCACCCCCAACTTCAAGTGGACGTTTACATTTAAAAATTTTTTTGTACAACTTTCAGATAGAGCTCATTCTTTTTGTCTTGAACTCTACTTTTTGAAAAAATAAAAACATTGTTTGGTCGCCCTGTAAGAACACTCTTAAAAATTGAAAACATTGGAGAAATCGATAATTTTTACTTTGTAAACTACATTTTTTTTAATTATCATTGGAAAAGTGTACTTTATTAACCAATTTTTTATAAACTGATTATACCAATGTATTTGTCGGGAAAAAACGAAAGAAATGATATTCTTAAGTTTTTAATTTGACGCTTATTATTTATTCAATATCGTCGTAAACATTCCAACTTTGCAATTTGACGAGTCGTGAAGAAATAATAAAAATTGGAATTCACGTAAAGTACACCTTTTTCTTTTGTATTTTTTCCAGTAGAATCTATTTATGTTATTATTTTTTTGAATTTATCGACGTTTTATTAATTTTTGATCGATTTTGGACTTAAATTTATTGATTTTTTCTAAGAAATTAGATTTTAAGGTAATGACAGAAAGAAATGAAATTCATTTGTAATCTAATCTTGTTTATTCATTAGATAAAAGTGTAATTTAAAAAAATTTAGTTGTTATTTACAAAATTTTGTCATCGTTTTGTTAAAAAAAATCATAAAAAATGTAAAAAATGAAAAAAAATAATTAAAAACAAAAAAAAGTACATTAAAGGGTAATTTTAAAAAGATTTAAATTTTTAAAATTACTCCTTAATGTACTGTACATCCATCAAACGCTTAGATATTGATGATAAAAAAGAAAAGGATGAATTTTTATTGAAAGTCGAATATCTCAAGAAAAAATCGACGTAAAGAGTTGAGTAAAAACTTTTTTTTTATGATTTTTTAACGAAACTATGACAAAATTTTGTAAATATCAACTTAATTTTTTTAAATTACACTTTTATCTAATGAATAAACAAGATTAGATTACAAATGAATTTCATTTCTTTCTGTCATTACCTTAAAATCTAATTTCTTAGAAAAAATCAATAAATTTAAGTCCAAAATCGATCAAAAATTAATAAAACGTCGATAAATTCAAAAAAATAATAACATAAATAGATTCTACTGGAAAAAATACAAAAGAAAAAGGTGTACTTTACGTGAATTCCAATTTTTATTATTTCTTCACGACTCGTCAAATTGCAAAGTTGGAATGTTTACGACGATATTGAATAAATAATAAGCGTCAAATTAAAAACTTAAGAATATCATTTCTTTCGTTTTTTCCCGACAAATACATTGGTATAATCAGTTTATAAAAAATTGGTTAATAAAGTACACTTTTCCAATGATAATTAAAAAAAATGTAGTTTACAAAGTAAAAATTATCGATTTCTCCAATGTTTTCAATTTTTAAGAGTGTTCTTACAGGGCGACCAAACAATGTTTTTATTTTTTCAAAAAGTAGAGTTCAAGACAAAAAGAATGAGCCCTATCTGAAAGTTGTACAAAAAAATTTTTAAATGTAAACGTCCACTTGAAGTTGGGGGTGATTTTCGGTCTCTCGAGACCATAAAACATACTTTTCTCGGAAATGGCTGAACATTTCAATTTCAATTTTTTTTTATTTATTTTATATATATTGTAGATTACATTACCTTAGTTTCATGAGAATTAAAAGATTATTCTAGAAATTAAAAATAAAAAACCAAGAAAAAATGAAAAACTGAGTTTTTTGCAAATATCTCGAAAACTTTGAGGTTTTTGTAAAAAGTGTTATAAATAAAAGTTGTAGATTTTTACTAGACCTACAACTTTTGTAAAAAACATTTTTCGATAGAACGTCACAGTAAGCCGGAAATTGAAAAAAACTATTTTTCAACACTTTGCGTCCCCCCATTTCTCGGGGGTGGCTGGGCATCGGGGGCATTTTATGAATTTCTATTCCTTATATACCTGCCAACATTTTAAAATCATAAAACTTCAGGTTTTCAATATTTTGTTCCCAAACTGCATTTCGCTTGGACTAATACCTAAATAATATAAATAATATGACAATAAAATTATATGAAATCTCAAATGAAATGTCTGTTTGTAATGTTAAAGTTATAGAATTGTGAATGAGTGGAGTATATTTTTTAATTTTCAAGTTATTACGAGTTCCATGGATAAGTGGGAATGGGGATGGGAAAAGGGGCCCATGACATCTAAAGAGGTGTCTATATAAATGAAAATGAATATTCATATATTTGTCCCCTATGTATTCCTGAATTATTGATCCGTTTTAATATTACATGATTTGATTTTAATAATAAATTGTTAGTTTGACGGCACGTTTGGCTCAGTTTGTAGTGACCCTACTTGTTGTACCAGTGTCCCGCTGGGGGCATTCATTTGTGCGATAAACACGAATGTTTGTACTCTAGTCATGGGTGTTTATATTTATGATATGTATGTATGTAAAGTTATATATGTGTAGTGTATCAACTATCTGGTATCCATAACACGAGCCTCGTAGCTTACCATGGAACTGGATGGTGTTGTGTGTTAATGTCCCAACATATTTACTATGTTATATTTATAATGAATTGTCGTCAGGTCGCGGCAGGTTCCGGGAGCGCGACGACAGCTCGGGCGGGCGCGGGCGCGGCCGCGGCGCCTCGCGCTTCGGCGACCGCAGTGAGACCACTTTATATATCTATACTAATATTATGAATGTGAAAGTGTGTTTGTTTGTCCTTCTCTCACGTCGAAACAGAGCGATGGATTGACGTGATTTTTTGTATGGAAATGGTTGGGGAGGGCTGGAGAGTGACATAGGCTACTTTTTGCCGCGGGAGATTATCTCATTCCCACGGGAAAACATATATTATACATATACATATATAAACATATATATTGTTATAATACAATCTCAATTAATCATATGTACCTATCTTAATATATAAAATTCGCGTGTCACGATATTGGTCCGCGATGAACTCCGAAACTACTTATTCGATCTAAAAGAAAAATTTGGTGATATTATTTCTTGTTAAAATGTCCTCTATAAATTCTTACCAGTATCATTGACATCGCCGCTACTTTGAAATAAAAATTAAAATGGTGGTGGGTTGCTAATGCTAGCTATTTTGTTTTTTTCCATGGTTGAACACCTTTCTGTCCCTTAGATATGACTTAAAGGGCACTTTAGATTCTTCTTTATAAAAATGAGTATAATGAATACCTTATAATAAATAAGAATAAAAAAAAATCATCTTTGTTTTTTTTTCTTATACAGGCTCAAGATGGGATAACAGTTCAAATGGACAGAGCTTTGACCAAGGATCGGGTTCATCCTACAATCGTCAGGGTTTCAACAATAGAGAAGGAGGGTTCAGAGAAAGGGAGGGCAGTTTCAGAGGGCGTGGGAGGGGCAGAGGGAGGGGCAGTTACAACCAAAACCAGGGTTCAACCGGTGGTTACAACCAAGGGTTCAACCAAAACAACCAAGGGTTCAACTCGGCACCCAATAGCTACTACAATATGTATTCCCAACCCCCACCCTCTACTTAAGATTAGATTTTTTTTATATATAAATGTATGTGATTATGTATTTTTCTTTGTACTTCTGGTAATTGGAACCCTTATACGATCACCTTTGGATGTTTATCCGTCACAGAAATTTCCACTAAATGTAATTTTTTTATGTTAAGATATTAAATAAATGAATGATTTAGGGTTATTTTTCACTTTCATTTACTTGATTTATATAACTTAAATGAGACCGTCAGTGCAAAAGTAGCCTAACCCACTGAGAGCTACATTCGAGAAGGCTGTTAAATATTTTCATACATTATTTTAAAGCTTATATTTTTTCATTTAGCGAATTTGAAAGTTTTTTTTTGCGTTTTTAGTTTATTTTCTTTTGCATTAAATTTGTTATAGACATCTAATAACTATTTTTTTTAAAATAATGTCGGTTAGACCATTTTTTTATTTAAATATTTTCAAAATGTGAGGGTTACGCTAAATCGTATGTAGTTTTTGTTCCGCTGTTATTAGGATTCTGATAATCTTATTCACGATACATTAATGCGATCGCATCTCATTCGGCCTTAAGCCGCGTTGACACGATCAAAGTCTACTTGGACAAATTAGTTTTGATGACTAATTTCACACAAATTTTTTTCTTCATTCTACACGACGTTGGGGAAATAAATAGTGCCCAAACGGCACTACTAGAAGCCAATAAATATAAGAATTGGATTGATGCAACTTACATCATGTAAACGAGCAATCAAAGCGCACTTTGATATGGACGTTCATCAAATCGGACTTGGATCATGTTCTACTTTCCTCAAAGCTTGCTTTGACAAAGTAGTTTTGATGACTACTTTGATCGTGTAAACGAGCTATCAAAGAACGTCAAAATCAAAACAAAAAACGAAGACGTCAAAGTGCCGTCGGTGTTCAATCAAAGTGGACTTGGAGCCGTGTTTATCAGTGAATTTTGTTTCAAAGGTTTTTGTCAAAGCAGGCATTGAGCGTATCCAGCGCTGGATTTACACTAGGAGCACTCGGGGCTAATAGTCAGGGCGGCAAAATTCCGAGGGTGAAAAAAAAATAACGTCAATGTTATCGAAAATTCCATTTGCATTTTTCAAAAAAATATTAAAAAAAATTACTAGTAGGTACAGTTTTCGAAAAATTGAAAATACAAATATTTTTTTTTTTGCATTTTTCGAAAAAATAGTTAAAAGAAATTAAACTTTATCGAAACTTAATCAACTTTATGCAAAATTTTGATAATGGGGCGGCATTTTTTACAGTGCCCAGGGGCGGCGCTTAGGTTGAATCCGGCACTGAACGTGTTAACAGGTATCCAAGTAGTAAACTTTGAACAAAACAGACTTTGAGAACTTTGAGCGTGTCAACGCGGCTTAAACCATATTATGGCAGCAATGGCAATGCAAGTACACTGACAATGAGTGGCTTCGGCTAATTTTTGCATTTTCAAAAAGTTATAATAAAAAAAATTAAATGCAAAAATCATTTTTTTATCAGCATTTTTTATTTATAAATAAAACTGCATTCAGGTCTTTTGTTAATTAAATTTCACCATATTTAGAATACTTTGTAGTATTTGAGTCGGAAAACAAGAAAATGTGGGTTAGGCTGTTCTTCCAACGGCTGTTGTCTTTTAGTAATATCAAACAGTACAAATTATTGTTTGTTTTCCATATTTAAGACATAAATAATTAAGTTTTTGATGCAAGTCGCCCTTAGTCTTAGTCTCACTAAGATCGAAGACACTCATATTTTCTTTTACAGTAACTTCATCTTTTTACTGGCAACTTTTATAGTAGGAGAGCTCACGATGGGATTTTGGGATTAACTCGAGCGTGGTAGATTGATATAAGGGGGGATACCCTGCTGAGTATCTCCCATCGATCAATAAAGTAATAGATATATCACCGACAAATAATGTCTTCACCTAATGAGCGCTCATTTGAACATTTGAGCGCGCTTTGAATTTTTTTTTGTGAAAGCCACTTTAAGCATTGCATTATGCATTATTTAAGGTTCAATTTAAATTGTCGCATATTTAAACAAATATACTATAACTAGAATAATTACCTAAATGCAATTGGTAACAAAATCCCCCCTATTGGGCTCCCATACTATTATGGTTACTAGGAAATTTACATTTAAATTTATTAAATCTGTATGTTTATTGCAGTATATAGATTAGTAATTGTTAGGAAAAATGAATTTAAATTACGAATTTCAAGATTAACTGAATTAAATATAATAACAGTATGTTAGAAAATCTTTTAGAAACACTGGAGTGTATCGAATTCATGTTTAAGAATAGCACAATTAATAGACGTTGCTTAAATTTTTAATCCAATGACAATTTTTTTTTTGGAAATTAAAAAAACTATCTTATGATTTTGTATTTGAAATACAACAATTACTCGTTAATACTTAATTTTCAAAACACAAATGATTAATTTTTTATCCGACATTAACGGTTAGTAGCTATTTAAAAACGGTAACCATTTTTGTTGTAATAAAAGCTATCTACAAATAGGTATTGTATTGAATAAATAAAGAAGTTTGGCTAAAAATGAATTTCCTTAAAGAAAAATATTCATTTTTTTCTAACTTTCATATTGTGTAGATCCAGTGATGTTGTAAACCACTAGTAAAATGTTGATAATAGATACCATGTTCTTTCCAGTAGAAATGATATTACATATTGAAAATATACTAATGTATACAGGTTGCAATGGTTTAAAGGAACACTTAAAGTTATATGCAATTCACCAAATAAATAAATTTGAAACATTTGTTTTTTTTTATTTGATTTATGAATGAGAAAATATCTCATCTCTGTGAAATCTATACTAAATGTGGAAACGTAAGTAGGGACAAACCCGAGCGGAGCGAGGGTGTCGCTAGTTATATATAAATACCTATCTATACATATAATAAAATTCTGAGTCGAATCTGTACTTTAAATATTTTTTGGAAAATCTTATTGAAAGTTATTATTATCGACACAGAGGTCGAATCTATAATTTTTAGAATTTGTCTTGTTTTGTTTGGGAACGTATCATTACCATCGAGAAAACCACTGGAACGATTTTGTTGAAATTTAGTATGATGATAGCTAGTTATCCGGGTCAATACATAGGATACTTTTTACTGCCTCGGTGGTGTAGTGGCTAGAATGTACGGCTGTACACCCGGAGATCCTGGGTTCGAGTCCCAGGTCGGGCCAAGTTTAGTTATTCGAGTCTTTCTGTTTAGTAAGTCCCAGTAATAGCCCGGAATTAATCAAGAAGTTGGCACTGTTTCTGAAAATATCTCATCTCTGAGAAATCTTTACTAAACATTTAAACGTAACTAGGGACGAATCCGAGCGGACTTAAGCGGAAGAGATTGAGTCGAATGTCAATATACTATAATATAGGACTATTTTATATGATTATTATTGACCAAAAATAATAGCATATATTATTGGATTAAAATATTAACTATTAGTAGTTATTAGATGACCCATCGCTTTGAAACTAGTCTCATGAAATAACTAAATCAATACGACAGATTTTCTAACAGAAAAGCGTCTGTTTTGGCCTTTCTGTGTATCTAATCAAACTATGATCTATAATATAGCACAAGCTAGCATAGTTATTTTAAGTTTAAAATATATATATATATATATATATATATATATATATATATAGGTAGTATTTTTAAGTTTAAAAAGTTTGTTATATATATAAAAAGGTTAATTATGTAATTATCACTGCATAGTAGTCATAAAAAACAGCTAGTTTAATGACTTTGTGTTTAAGACTTTTTTTTTATGATTTTGTCATACATAAAATATAAGTGGAGAAGTATTCTTTTAAGAAGCATATTGGTTACAATTATATTTTTATTAGATACTTTATAAAGACAGATGAATTCCAGAATCTTATAGATTTTGATGGGCTATCAGTATTATATGAGGATAGATTAAAAATTGAATTAATACTTCATACTTATCCATAAAATTGTAGGCCAAAACAAAGTGAGAAAAGGACTCGAATAATAAAAATTCAATTGGAAACATTTTAATTTATTCCTACATGATAAATTATACAGAACAATATTTCACAGATGACGCTCACAAATAAGCTTCTATAGTTCAGAATTGATAGAACTCATTGTAATCAATGTTGCAACAACTTAGTGTGATGAATGTGCTTGTTTGTCGGGGTCGACATAGTCAAGCTGTTCTTCTTCATTATGCGGCCAGAATGTAGGCTTGTTGATTGGATCAATGGCAATGTCGGGATGAGCATCCTTGAAGTCTTCCATGGTCATTTGATCATATGGCAGGATCGCTTTAGTCTCTTCAATTTGTTTCTGGTATCTGATTAAAAAATGAATAATTGTTACTTTGTTTTTATAATATAATCCTTTTAAAAAAAATAACAAAATGCAACATAAACCTTTAATAATTGTTACCTTACTTTCTGATACAAAGATAGATTAGATACCTCTTTGCAAAAAATAGTACTGTTGATTATAAATTATAAGAAATAATAACTTACGATGCAATGGCAGCATTAGATTGTTGAACGAAAGCATCAATGGCTTTCTTTACTTCAGCCCATTGGGCATCAACCTTAGAGGTCAATGTATCAGTTGGGTATGGGATTTTCAAGGTTTCATATTGCTTCTGGAAATTGTCGACCATTCCGGCGACGGGGACACTCTGTTTGTATGCAGCCCAGTTGATCTTGGGTGGCTCAGCGGGGTTAGCCAACACCCTGAAGAGATTAAATATATTTTAGCACCTTATACCTATGGCTAAATTTCTATTATATTTGTTTATTATAAAGATGGTACTATCCGATATTTATTATACATAGAAATAAAATTTAAAAGACTAATTAAATCAATGATTAAATTATGTAACATTCATGTCAAAACTAACCTTCTGAGATAGCCATCGGACTTGATTTTAAAAGCAGCAAGGTTCACTTTCTGTTCCGGGGGCACTCTTTCGGCCAAAGCGGCCCAGTTTACGGAGCTCTGAGCGATCCTTTTCGCCATATTTTCGCTAAATTTTCTCTAATAAAGATGAACCTCGTCACTGACAACTTCAAGTAACCATAGACAATATTGAATATGTATTTTTATTCCAATTTTGCTAATTCTATAATGTTGCCATTTACTAAAACACTGATTTTATAATATTAAATTATTCTTTCTTAATAGTATTTATTTTAGGTTGTTGCTTAAATTGAATGGAAAATAAATAGTTTTTTTTGGATAAATAAATTATCTGATGCTATTCTACAAGAAAAGGTAAAACCCGATCAATATTAAATCAAACTAATATAATATACTGAGTTTAAAAAGAAGTTTTTTATCATTATTCATGGATGATTTGTATAAAAAACAGTTTCTGTATTATAACTATTAATTAGCCTATTTTAAAGAGGATTCAAATCATTTATATTCCAGTAAATTTTAACCCATATTTTTATGAATGTGACATTATACATTATTTAATTAATGTTTATTTTAGTTGAATACAAGGTAAATGAAATATTAAAATTCTTAGCATTATATATTTTAATAATAATAAAATGTATTTAATTAAAACATAGTGATTAAGTTATATTTTGTTGTGTACTATCATTACTTTTCTTCTTTTCCTTGTTTTTCTTCAGTTTCTTTTTCTTCTTTTTATTCGGATCTTTTTTCTTATACATATTGTTATGTTTAAGTAATTTTTTGTACATTTTTAATAATCTTTTAGCGTCCATTTCTAATTCTTTTGTGACTTTGCCACCATTATCTAGTTTACTGTCATCAATTGGGTCAACATACTTAGTAGATCCTTGTAGAGTATTAAAATGATCTATAGACCCCTCAAGTACATTAGCAGATTCCTCAACAACATCAGCCGGTTTTTCTATTTCTGGAGTTTTTTCCTCCATATTTTTAGACTCCTCCAATTTCTTTTTTAGTTCCTTGTTCTTTTTCCGAAGCGCATTTAATATATTTGCAGTTGTAAGAACTTTTTTAACCTTTTTACTGTCTAAGTACCGATCCCGCCATGAAATATTTTCAAATTCTTCAAAATTAGTATCTGCTTCATTATTTTCTGTCTCTTCACGAGTATTTGTATGTATACGTTCATCTATTTTCGCAGATAAAGCTTCTATTTCTGCTTTGGTAGGCTCTTTTGATATGGAAACACCTTCTACGTCATAGCATGATGAATCGTCGGAAAGTTCTAGAATCTCATAATTGTCATCATCTATTGTAATCTTGTTCACTTCTGTTAACTTTTGTTCATCATTCTGTTTTTCGTTATAAAAGTTTTGGTCGGCGTCTTCACGAAAATCCGATTTCGACTTTTTGTTCTTTTTTTCCTTCTTACATTTCTTTTCTTTTTTCTTTTTCTTTTTATCTATATTTTCATCATCTGATATACATACTACTTCTGATGTGTGTTCAGAAATTTCTCCATCAGATAACTTCTTTTCTTCTTCATTTACTATTTCCCCCTCTTCTAATTGATCTTGAAAATTAGGAGTTTCTACTGGTTGTTCATTCTTAGGTTGATTGTCAGTACTTGTATTTGAATTATTTTGTTCTGGAGATTTTATCTGCTTTTGATCGTTTTTGGTAACAACTGGTGAAGCCTCATTTATTTTATCTGATAAATCAGTTTTATCCATTATTTCATCAATATCTAAGTTAACAGGACTAGCTTCTTTAACTTCATGAGATTCTTCCATTTCATTGTCTTTTACTTTTTCTTCAATTTGCAATTTTATTTTTGTATTTTGAGCAATCACAGTGTCTGCTTTTGATGGTTCATTCTTATCACATACATTATCTGTAGATTTTGTAATTTTTCTTTCATCATTACTACTGTGAGAGTTGTCGGACTCGTTACTTTCAGAACTACTTTCCGAGTCTTCTGAACCAGAAGAGGTTAAGTTATCATAGTTCTTACGATCAAAATCTAGCAAATCCATCTTTTCTGAGTCGGACAATTGCAAGGTTATTTCATCATGATCACTACCTTCTTTTTCTTTATCTTTCTTTTTTTGCCTTTTCTTTGATTTAGTCTTAGTTTCTGTTTTAGACTCATTTTTCTTATTGTTTTTATTATCTGGCACTACCTGAATTTTGTTAGTAACTACTTCTTTATTTACACTTTGAATATTTTTATCAATATTTTTTGTACTAACATCTGCAGTGGGAGTACTAGTTGTGATAGATTTATTTCTCTTGAGTTTAATTTTTCGTGTAGGTTTTGTTTGTGGTACAGTTATTATTAGATCATTTACTCTTTTAGTGACAGTTGTTGAGGTTCTTTCTTGTGTATTTTCTTTACTTGGTGATGGAGGTTTTACTGTAATAAATTATAAATTAAAAACATTTAAAGAAATTCCTCATTTAATTTTTTTAATACAAATAATCTAAGAAAGTATTAGAAACAATCAATTTTAAATACTTAGAAAATTATCTCACTATAATATTTTTGAAATTAAACAACTAAGAAAAATTCAGTCTTATTAATATTATCTTTAGACGTAAATTATAATTTTTAAAGTAATAAATAAAACAAAAATAGGCATAGAAATAAAAAAAGTACCGAGTAAATTCTCGATGTTTGGCTTTTCATCTTCACTGCTTATCTCCACCACTACAGCGGGTTCCTCTTTTATCTCTATTTCATCTGATGAGTCATGCTTTTCTGTAGTACCTTCTTGCACTTCTGTAGTTGCTGTATTTATAGGAAATAACTATTAAATTAGATTATACAATAAAAATTATTATAAGAATCTCATAAGAATTTTCTACAAAAAATAAACAGTACGATTCTGCTTAAAAATATAGAATTATATCATTATCTAGCGATTTATCCTCCTGCTCAGGTGCATTCCTAGATACATTTTGATTTTTTTTGAGCGGAACCCTAATTCTTTTTCTAAAATACAAGTAGCCTAAGGTACTCCTTATAACATCAGCTATTTAACAGTGAAAGTCCCCTCAAAATCAGTCCAGCCGTTTCAGAGATTAGCTGGACCAAACAAACAGACAAAAATTTTAAAATTTGTGTTTTTCTTATAAGACTGTGTATAATTATTAATTTCATATGCATTTAATTAAAAACTTTTATTTCGACATTACAAATAGACACTTCAATTTTATTAAGATCTTCACATTTTAACAATATATCAACACATACTAATAAATATAAAAAATATTCATACCAGTAACATCCTGTTGCAACTGAGCTCTAATAGCTCTAGCTCTGGCTTGAAGTTCAAGTAACTCTAGTACGGTAAGTCCAGCTCTTGATGCCTTTGATTTGTCTTCTTCTTTCTCAGAATTGCTTTCTTTTCGTTTATGTTTGTTCTTTGATTTATGTTTTTTGTGTTTGTGCTAGAATATAATTTTTTTATGTATATAAATTCTAGCATAAGTGGCCATAAATTAAATCAGTAATATAAATAATATTTTTAATGTAATTTGTGATGAATGATACTGTTGCATAGTTGCCATTTGTAATAGTTAAGGACAACCACAATGAAATCTTTTTATTCTGTGGTTTATTTTAATTATTAAGTTGTTATAAGTAACATTTATATTTTATGAATATTATACCTTTTTGTTTTTGGAGCTCTGTTGGCTCAAAATTTCGTCATCAGAAGATATACTGTCCAAAGAAATAGTTTCTAGTGGTTCAGAGCTTGAAGATTCTGTGTCTGTGGGAGGCTCAGCCCCATCTAATATTGCACAGAGACGCTTTGAGCTTATACCTAGTAACTAAAAAATAAAATAAGGCATATTAAAATATATAGTCTTACTGTTTTGTAATTTGCCTAATCACAAGTGTTATCCAAATATTTTATTTTTGTCAAGTTGTCTACAATTAGAAGAGATTTTAACAAGTAAGACTGTCACAACAAACTCACCTCTTCCGTACACAGCTCTTGTAAATCATCAATAGATATATGTTGCACACATTGTGGTGCCATCACCTTCAGCTCTTTCGGTTTTATAACCGAGAACACCTGATGCATTAGTTCAACTCTATCATGTATGTAATAAGCCAAGTCGTGCTCTTCATTATCTTTTAGACGATGAGATGATGATTCTGGAACCTCACGTTTAATTTTATGCCTTTTTATGCGTTTCATTTTATTCGATAATAATTAAATTTAACTTTAAATTAAAAACTAAATGTATGTTTACACTTCATTTACAAAGTTCTGTGATCTGTCATCTGTCAAAATGTCAAAAGTCAAAACTCAATCCCAGTGTTGCCAACAGTTAAACGAGCTCACCACCAGATTCAACTTCTAAAACCACCAGAAAACCACTAACAAAAAATGACCCTACTCTCAAAATCGCTAGATTTACCACTAAACAATTTTTTTGTAGTTTAATCAAAATAAAGCAACACCTATTTTAGTAAATAGTTTCTTTTATTAATACGTAATAAAATATTATCAATTAGTAAATCAAAAAACAAATAGTAAATCAGCAACAGAGGTAAAATCAACGAGTAATTAAGAGTAAATAATATTGGCAACATCAGGAACATTAAAATAATAAAATTATTCAATAAAAAAAAATTAAAAGTCTTCTTCAGATGAACTATTTTTGTCCGCACCATCATCGTCGGTTTCTTGAGATTGATATGATTCTTTAGCACCTATTTGTTTTTAACCGACTTCCAAAAAGGAGGAGGTTCTCAATTCGTCGGTATCTTTTTTTTATGTATGTTCATGGATTACTCGAAGACGGCTGAACCAATTTGAAAAATTCTTTTTTTGTTTCAAAGGGTATTGTTCCCCGGTGGTCCCGTATAAATTTTATCGAAATCGGTCAAGCGGTTTTTAAATAAATGGTTTAATCGAATATGTTTTTATTTATTAAAAATCTTTCTTTTTACAAATTACTCGCTTATTACGTCTACACTAAAAATGAAAAAATAAAAACTTAGAAAAAAACCGACTTCCAGGCACTGAAAAGTAAAAAATAACTAAACAGGGGTTTTCATTTAGAATAGATACCTAATCAGATATTTTCGAAGTCGGTGTGCTTTGATTTGTATTGGCTGGCACCGACTTCTTATACCGATATTTTTTTTTATTAAGTTTTTTATGATATTTATTGGAATGTCATATTCGTTGCAACATTTTCCTTCTAACCTCAAACTACAACGTATTCTTAATATAGCAGATAAATGATTAAATTTCATTCTATTCCTCTGTTTATTTTTTATTACATTCATACTGCTGAAAAGTCTCTCAACGTCAGCATTGGAATGAGGCAGTATTAACAAAATAAACGCAAAAGTTGCTAATTCCAAATCTAGATTCCCCTTGAGCATCTTTTAAATACAATACTTCAGTCAAAAATTTTTTGGTAGTTTTGAACTCATTGATCATTCCATTTCAATAAATGAATTTTGCGTATATTGTGGTTTCGGCATAGTTATGCATAAATTGAACTCGTGAAAATAATACAACGAGAAGTCCGAGACAAGTGAGATAGATCGAGTTGATTGAGTTTTGTTTGTAATTCTAAACTACTACGTAAAATATTCTACGGGGAATCACCGCTCATAGTGTTAAATAAAATATAAATTCATAGTGTTGAAGCGGTGATCCCCCTTTTTATATTCTATGACTACGTATAAGTGTCACTTACACAGTGAAAGTAAAAAATACCCTTGAAAATTAAATGAAGTAGAAACAATATATTTCGAAACTTAGGCTTACTAATTCAATATTTGCATTATATGACATTTTCACATATTGCAACCGATTTCTACAAAACCACTAGAAAAATCCACCAGCCACTAAAAGCATTTTTTCACCACTAAGAAGGGGGTCGAAACCACCAGTTTTAGTGGAAAATCCACTAAGTTGGCAACAATGCTCAATCCTCCTCAACCACAGATTAGAAAAGAAATTGGTCGATATGTAACTAATAAAAAATATATAATAATAATAATACAATAAAATATATAAAAATGCAATAAAAATTAATATTTCATCCATAATAGTATAGCAAAACATAAATATTATATATTCTGAGTGTTTTTAGTCACTTAGGTTGGTATAACGTATAATTAAAGGAAGTGGTAGTCACAAGATTTGTGCGATATTTAAAAAACTAAATTGAATCCAAACAACTTACAAAATATGATAGTTATAAATTAATTATGTTTTTATTCAGCTGAGTTTTTATTAAATTTAGTTTTTGATTGTGATTAATTATAGCATAGCCATATTATATTTTTAGCTAGCTTTTTGAGTATTTTTAAGTAAAAAAATTAGCGAGAATGGTTGTTAATCAACTTCAAATCATTATATATTCCTAAGCTGTTATTTAAAATGAAAAATGATGAAAGAAACCTAAAAATAATTTTTAAATACCTATTCAACGATACTCTACTTGACATAGTTCATCGATTTTCATTTTTTTCTTTTTCACATTATGGAATCTAACAGTCCCCATATTTTTTTATGTCATCTATCTAATCTAACGATACCTTAATTAAGGAAATCCATTGAGTGGTTTGGAAGATTTGAGGGAATAAAAAATATTACAAACAAACAAACATACAAAGATAGTCAGGTAAAAAGTAACAAACGCACAGATTAAATTTTCATTTAATCCTTACAAGCTTTCGTAATTACTAGTGTGATCCAAGAGTGAAGCAATGTATGAAAGATGAATCTGGCATTCTTCGGTTGACTAATTTAATTACCAATATTACCTACCTATAAGTACCTACTACCTACATATAATATTGTCCGTGTAGATTTATTTGTGTCAAAGCAATTATTTCATTATATTAAAATAAAAAACATATCTATACTGAAATACATTTATTTAAACTTTGGTTCTTTTTAATCTAAACATAAGTAGATTAGGTATAATAAGCTTCATATAAAACAATCGTACACAAATCGAAGAGATTGCGAACAAAAGAGGAAAATTGCAAATGACATATATTTAAATAAAAAAAAAACATGACATGAAATGGGAATCTTACTCTATTCAAAAAATCATTGTTATCATTATATTTTACAAACAAATTTAAATCAAATATAAACAAAGGCAAAGTTATCAAATTTTGTTTATTATATAAAAAGATTATGCAATTGCATCGTTTTGTCCGCTAGCTCCTTAACATATAATGTGATATACATATTTAATATAAAAAATTGTTGCCATTATTCTAATTGACTTTTAATATCAGTCTTGGTGGAGTTAAATATCTATAATTTTTCAAAATATAAAATGTTCTCACCATCTTATCTACACTTTCTTTATATATTTGGTATATTTCTACATGTATTTTGTTAATTAAACGGTACTTATTAATTAATTTCCAGGAATGTTTTGAGGAAAGAATCAAGAAAGAGGTTTTCCTTATTTATTAAACGTTAAAAAATTATAAAAGCAAGGAAACACTTGTGACTTGATTATAGTCGTAGAATGAAATGCAAACTGGTTTTAAACATAATATTTTTTTAATTTGTTTAAATAGGTATGTTTTTTTTTTAGTTTTTTAAATGGCAAAATAGAAGCAAAATTTCAGAAAAAAATTTTTCTGTGAAAAAATAATTGTTATAATATTTTAAGACATTTTCACGCATTTAATACATCTAAATAAATTACTTTGGTCATGTATTTATTACTAACATCTAAGATTTATATTTACATTATTAACATTTATTTACAATTAAAATTAAGTATTCGGGGTTCACTCCCAAAAATGAAATAAAAAATGTTACGTAGAAAATTGATCAAAAAAAGAAAAAAAAATTACAGAAATAGTATTTGCAAATTGCAGCCAGTGCGTTTGTATAAAAAAATCATATAATATATTTTCATTAATCGTAGGTATACTAATGTATATTATTCTAACGTTTATTTGGAAAAGATATTTCACTTGAACCCTAACACAATAAATTATATAATATATAGCTAATTGTATTCAAATAAGCCAAACTAAAAAATGAGAGCGTTGGTTTCCAAGATGGCGTTTGATTTACATATGATTAACTTATTTGAATTGTATTATACAATACAATTAAAATTATAATTTCGTAGGTTTTTCTTTTAAATTTCGTTTATCAATACAGTGCGGGGAATTTGAGGACTGTCCGACAGTCCGACTACCCCACGTCGTTCTTCGAGCTACGGGATTATTTTTGCATATTTTCAGTAAATTAACAAACGCGGCTCTATATTGTCTATTGGTAGCTGCATATATTAACGGATTTATAACACTGGAAGCCCATGCGAGTATTGAGGCGATGATGTGTAGCCATGGATAAGTTATCCCATCGTCGGCCACATTCATTATCATTAGGGGAAGGAAGCAAGCAAGAAAACACAGGAATATTGTCAACATTAGTGTTGTTAGACGTGAGTCTTCTTCTTTCTCTCTTGCCGTCTGACCGCTGAGTTTGCTGTAAATGAAAATGTTATAATTAATATATTATTTTTATCATTAAAATAAACCTGCGTATTTAATGATATATTTTCTTTTTCAAGTTTATATTAATACTAGCGGCTCACCCTCGCTTCGCTCAGGTTCGCCTCAGAAAAACAAAAACAAATTTATCCCACGGGAACCTTACATTTTTCTGGGATACAACTTATTCTACGTGCTATTCCAGACTATAATGTCTATGTTAAATTTCATCCAGATCCGTTCAGCCGTTCTGGTGTCATTGAGTAACAAACATCCATCCAAACATCTAAACTTTTAAATTAATAATATTAGTAAGATTATACATGCGAAAGTAACTGTCTGGCTGTTTGTTACGCTTTATTACAACTAAAGCACTGAACGAATTTTGATAAAAATTGGTACAATATACGTCTGAACCTCGAAAAATAACTATTTTTTCTAATTCACCCCTAGAGAGGCTAAGGGATGAAGGTTTGTGTCCAAATTCCTTAATTTGAAGTTGAAAATGTAGAAATGACTATAAAGGAATATGAAAAGATACAAAGCGAGGGTAGTTAACAATAAATGAAAATATTCATGCAAATTGCAAACACTTAATTATATTTAACCCGACTTCAAAAAGAGGAAGTACTAACTTTTAACGTTAGACTGTCTAAATTATTAATATTTGTTATTTTGGTAGTTTCTATCTAGTGATATATAAATGACATTTAATGACTACACATACAGACCGATGGAATGTAAAGTAAAGTACTAATATTATTTCGTTTATTAGATTCGAACTACTTTTAGAGATAAGGAAATTAATCAACTGCTTTTTATCGCACTCTACATATAGGCGTAGCTTTTTGTGTTTTTTCACGACAAAGGCACTTTTTTATTTTTGTAAATATAATAAAATTGTACTAGTTATTCTTAGGGTCCCGTACATGTTGCGACAAAAAAATCTTAGAGGATGTCAGTCAATATAAATTTGGCATAACAACCTCTTCTATACATATAATAAAATTGTAACTAAGCCGAATCTGTACATTAAATATTTTTTGGAAAATCTTATTGAAATAGACTTTATTATCGATACAGAAGCCAAATATATAGTTTTTAGAATTTTTGTCTGTCTGTCTGTTACCGCATCACGGGAAAACCACTGGACAGATTTTGATGAAATTTGGTATGATTATAGCTGGTTATCCGGGTCAACATATAGGATACTTTTTACTGCGGGAAAATATCTTATCTCTGAGCGAAAGATTAAAACGTAACTAGGGACGAACCCAAGCGGAGCGAGGGTGAGTTGCTAGTATTCTATAAAAGTGATAAGCAAAATATTAAAAAAAATATATATGAATCATATCGCTTAAAATTCAAGGTGAAATATAACGAAAACCTGTTAGTCTTTTGAAAATGAATGAAAGGGCATTAACATGAGTTGTATCAGTATTCCGACCAATTTCATGAAAACTCTACATATTAACATTAAGTATCTAGGCGACCTTCGTTCAGCATTTTTTTGGGAAAAGATATAAAAATTACGTTTTTTTAGTATAAAAGCAAAATGTTGTCTACAAAATTTGATCTAAATCGAATCTGAGACACACGAAATAATTTATATACAAGAATGGCTCATTAATTAATATTATAAGCTTATTGAGTGACTGCATCTCTTAACTAGATGTATGGAACATGCTCAGATATCTCACCCACATACACACCTTCGACCTTCCAGCTTCCTCTTACTCTCCCTCACCCTCCAGTATATGCAGGAGTACGACACTATTATGACCAAACATGGTAAAGCAAATCCGAACACAAATAAGTACTTTTTAGGACTTCTACCCTCTTTGGGTAAGATTGTGCAGGAGAATGTATTTGGGTCCAAGCCCAATTGGCCCCAGATGCCGAGAAGTGGTGGTACCTGGAAAAAAAGAAGAAATTAAATTTTGACATATTTGTACTTTGAGAGTCGAAATAAAATTTCAGGGGTTTATTTAAAGTGTGGTTATTATTATTGCCTCTCTACAATCGATAATCTACACTAATATTATAAAGAAGAAAGATTTGATTGTTTGTTTGTTTGCTTGCATCGAATAGGCTCCGAAACTACAGAACCGATTAAGATGTTTGGTAAGAAGATAGTTTGAAACCTTGGGAAGTATATAGGATAGTTTTTATCCCGGAAATCATCCCTTAAGGGGGTGAAAATGCGGATGAAAGTTCGTATGGGGAAGCAAGCTAGGGACGAACCCGAGCAAATCGAGGGCGAGTCGCTAGTTTAACTATAAAGATAAAGTTTATGATTAGTATTTGTATGTTATATGTATATTCAAAACTATACATTCGTGTGAGGGACAACTCACACTTGACAGTTTATTTGTAAATTACTGTACAATAGGAATAATTTTTTGCTCGCTTTCAAATATATATTTGAAATTATCACGAATGAAACGAAATAGGCGGTTACAAACAACAAAGCAAAAAAAAAATCCCGTGACAGATTAAAAAAATTGCATACAGACAATATAAATAAAATTAAAAGTGCATTCTATTGACGCGCGACCTCACGCGTTGAATAATTCACTATCCACGATTACTTCACTGCTATTAAAACGCGTTCAAGACAATTGGTCGGAATTGTTCCAGCATGATCAACGGCTATTAGTTTGGATTACGGAAATACTGTACGTGGGTAACAATTAACTGACACGGTTAAAGCATAAGTGAAAGCGATTGTTAAATTATTTTATTATTGTTAAAATTATCTATGTTTTATAAGGAATATAGAGTTACCTAGTAGGACTAATGTATAGCAATGTATCCTCTTTCTTTGTTAAATTATAGAAATAAGAGCTAAAAGGATTTTATTATTAGAAGTATCTCATATATCCATAAATGAGATATTTCTTATTAGAAATTTCTCATGTATCCATATATTTAAGACTAGCGACTCATCCTGGCTTCGCTTCGGGTTCGTCCCTAGACAAAAACAAATCTATCCCACGGGAACCGTACATTTTTCCGGCATTATATATAGCCTATAGCCTTCCTCAGGTATCTAATGCAAAAAGATTTTTTCAAATCGGATTAGTAGTTCCGGAGATTAGCGCGTTCAACCAAACAAACAAACTAACAAACTCTTCAGCTTTGTAATATTAGTATAGATATTTCTAATGTGTTCTTGCCTTAATTATTAGAAATATGTGTAGGTTTAAAACCGAATTTAAAAATAAAGTGTTTATTACAATTAACTATTTTTTTACAACAAGTCACATTTAACAACCGTCTATATAATAAAAATGAAGTATGAAATAATTCGATATAATGAGACAAATATAATTTAAGGACGGGATGTCAATCAAATAAAAATTGTCCCTCAAATAATAAAATAGATAAAACCAGCTATACACAATCATAAAAAACAATAAAAAGTTCGTGACAATTAACCCGTAGTTTAAAGCGGGCTGTACACGGATGCGCCTAATTCGGCGCAATTAAGCACGACCAAACGTGTGGAAGTGCAACGAACTAATTCCACTTCCTTCATAATGCTCACTTGTTTACACATATGTTGCATATTTAATACATTATTTATGATTGCTACGAAATTTTGGAAGTATTTAATGTAATGGAAAAATGTTATAGATAAACAGTACAATACGATTTTCTTATATCGACAATGTATTGTGTATATGTATGTATGTATTCAGCCATTTTTAACTTCCCAATGCTGGGCACGGGTCTGTCTTTAGTACGAGAGGGATCAGGCCATAGTCCACCACGCTGACCAAGTGCGGGTTGGCTGATTTCACATGTCTTTCGAAAATTTGCTAGGTTCTCTCATTCTCTCAGACATGCAGGTTTCCTCACGTTGTTTTCCTTCACCGTAAGAAAAGTCGTAATCATATTGGAAATAATTCGCGCATTAAAATATCAAAAGATGCTACCCTCGGGATTTGAACCCGCTTTACTCGATCTCCCAAGCGAGCGCGTTACCATTGGGCTAGCACTGACTACCGATAATGTATTACATGATCAAAATTATTAAAACTATGTTGAATAGAAATCAGAATGCATAGCAATAATTTATCGAACTACTATTTTTATAAATACAAAAGTTTGTAGATATGTTTGTTACTCCTTGTCACTGATGGGTGGATGGTTTTGGACGTTTAGATAGACTGGACCATGGTCCATGCCATGGTCCATGGTCCATGCCATGGTCCATGGTCGTACTGCAGCGAAGCATGGGTATGACGCTAGTTTTATTGTAATTTATTTATTTTTATTTATCCATCGGATCTGAGTTATATTACTAAAAGTTAAAGCGCTATAGTTAATACAACGATAAACTTTATAAAATAAAGAACGTATAAGAAAAATAACGATGGCTTTCAATTCTATATTATTTAACTTAACAAAGCAATTCAGTTCAAATATTTAAATTATAACATAGATTATGTAGTAGGGTCTCATGAGTAATCTTTCAGTCATCGTTCGCTTCAACGTGTCTTTCATTTCTTATTCGAAGAAACTATCATGAAATCACTCAAGTGTTTATTTTCCTTATAATTTTAACACTACATTTTTTGTATACTAATAGCGACTCACCTTTGCTTCGTCCCCACCCTTGGTTCGTCCCTAGACAAAAACAAATCTATCCCACGGGAACCGTACATTTTTCCGGGATAATATATATAGTCTATAGTTTTCCTGAATAAACGCGCTATTTAAGCAAAAAAAATTTTTCAAATCGAATCAGTAGGTAGTTCCTGAGATTAGCGCGCTCAAACGAACAAACTCTGCCTCTATAATATTCGTATAAATTAAAATTCTTGAAGTAAAAAGTAAGGTAGTTAGGAAATCACTCTCTACTGATACGGCCTCTTGTAAATTTTCCTACCACTTTGTATATACTTTTTTCTTTTTAGGTGTACAATAATGGGTTTTATTATTATCAAATAAAATATGCTGGGACATTAAAACACAGCACCATCTAGTTCCATGGTAAGCTACGAGGCTTGTGTTATGGATACCAAATAGTTGATACAGTACACATACATAACTATAAATACATACATATTATTAATATAACCACCTAAGACTGGAATACAAACATTCGTGCTCATAATATCGGTAAATGAATGTTCCCAGAGGAACTCGAACTCACGACACAGCAAGTAGGGTTACTACAAACTGAGCCAAACGTATCGTCAAAATTATTACAGGTTCGATTCCCGTATAATTAAAATGGTACCTGCAGTTAATTAGTAAATACAATGGTCAAATATTAAACTCACCATTAGGCCGAAGGACACCAGCCATATAAGTAACAGTTGAATCCATATCTTAGTTGTGGTGTAGATTTGCGAGTACATGTCGTAGTACGCTATCAACGTATACCTGAAATAGAATACCGGAACATTTAGTCTTGAGCCTGTTATCTATCTGTCTGTATATATAAAACTGATGTGTGTATGTTCCCTATGGACTCTAAAAATGCTGGAGCGATTTTGATGAATTTTTCAGGCACTCTTCAGATTAGCCCAGTGAGTAACCCTGTGAAGTTTGGTAGCGATCAGAAGGTTAAACGCGGGCGAAGCTGCGGGTAATGTTAGTATGAAATGCAAAAAATTAAAACAAATGCTTATGTACAGTTCATTTTCCTTTTATATTAACGCATAATATCTATCTTACAAGACTTGGTTTGATTAAAAAGTAAAAAAAACTGGATTTCAACAACAGCACCAACTATCGAGTCCAACTATAGTTAAGAACAATCTAGGTGACCCCATAAGTAATAAAAACATTATCAAAATGGGTCAAGTTGTTTACGAGAAGAATTTCGTACACACGTATACCAGAGATTTTTATATAATATACATATAAAGTTATATGTATAAGTAAATAATGCAGTATTTATTTTTAAATACAATAAAAAATCCGTGTACAACTTATTATCAAAAAAGAGCTTTCTCTGTACAAATTGTTAAAATAGCTTAAAGTTATAACCATAGGCGTAGCTAGGGATTTTGATGGGGGGGGGGGGGGGGGGGGCAGCCGTCCAGCTGAATTAACTACAGTCATTTATAAAAGATCATAAATAACACCTAGTAATAAGTAATAACGCAGTTTATTCGCTCTCCTTTTACCATGTTGCGTCTTTTTTAACTTCTTAGTAAAGTTGACAATCTAATAGCTAAATCTATATTAATGCATTCGGCTCTTCTCGTATGGCCGCACATTTCTCGCGTGGTAAGTCTAGCATTTCATACTTGCAAACTGTGACAGAGACGAGAAATGATTTTGATAATATAGATTTTGAATAAATTAATTATACGAAGATAAGTATTGAATTTTTAGTTAAAAAGCGATTAAACAGTTACTAATTCTTTAATACTGCCGGGGTGGGCAAAGAAGTTTCTAGGGTGGGCATTGCCTACCCTTGTTCCTCCCTAGCTACGCCTGTGGTAATAACTAAGTGGAACAAATTTCATAAAAACACCCGCATCGTAAATAAAAAATATTCCCATAAAAAGAAGGTCTAATAATTTACGATTTTATTACTAAAAAATTGTATAATAAAATTGATTGGTAATGCTATAATGAGTCAGCTTTCAATGTCAGCTTTATTTATTGTGAGAACTGCTACCCTATTTATTTGAAGTCAGTCAAATATATAAGGACCTTTTGTTCTTACAACATACTTTATTACAGAATGATGGATTGAATTACTTTTTCAATATTTTATTTCACAATAATTGTGCAGTCAAAGCTTTTTTTAATCTGTGAATGCTAAACGCTTAGTGTGATATAAAAGAAAGCTCAGTCATAGTTCAATTCGCAAACACAATATGGACGGGCATATCTGTATATAAATGGGCAAAAACAAAGCAGTTCAATACCTATTTCTTTTCCTTCTCTTTTTGTCAACCGTTTTTTTTGTTTCTAAGTTAATGATTATAGCCGAATTTCGGCCACTGGTTGAATACGTAGAAATCGAACTTAAAACCTACAATAATGTTATTCTGTAAGAACTTATATATAACTCGACAGCTGAATCCGTAAACATATTTCACATACTTCAATTATCTATATATAGATAGATGGATAGAATTTCTCAAATTACTATCTCAATAATTTTATCCTAGTACTAGCGGCTCAAAAACGAATCTATCCCGCAGGAACCGTACATGTTTCCGGGATAAAAAGTAGGCTATGTGCTATTCCAGACTATAAACTATCTCTGTGCCAAATTCCATCTAGATCCGTTCAGTCGTTCTGGCGTGAAAGAGTAACAAACATCCAAACATCCATCTAAACTTTCACATTTATAATATTAGTAAGATTAAGTACATGCTACTATTAGCTTTAACTTATTAACTTTAACTGAGCTGAATCTGTACATTAAATATTTTTTGGAAAATCTTATTGAAATTGACTTTAGTATCGACATAGAGGCCGAATCTATAGTTTTTAGAATTTTTGTCTGTCTGTCTGTCTGTTACCGCATCACAGAAAAACCACTGGAGGGATTTCGATGAAATTTCGTATGATGATAGCTGGTTATCCGGGTCAACATATAGGATACTTTTTACTGCGGGAAAATATCTCATCTCTGAGAAATCTATACTAAGCGTTAAAACGTAAGTAGGGACGAACCCAAACGTAGCTAGGGTTAGTCGCTAGTATAACATATGAATGGCATTTAATCAGCCGGATCAATAACCGATAAGGTTTAAATAACGGAGTCACTTGTTAACCAAAGTGGCTTTATCGGTGCTTAAAAAGCACTCAGCGTGAGAAATAACTGTTTGTAGTAGATAACTTTGTCCCTTAGTTATATCAGCTGTGAAGGATAATTTGTTGACGTTATTTACTATCGTTCATTAATTAACCGACTTCCAAAAAAGAGGATGTTTTATGTTCGTCTGTATATTTTTTTAAATATGTTTACTCATTTCTCGGATATGGCTTGACCGTTTTTGCTACTTTAAATTGTATTAAGGTAGATCCAGAGATGGTTTCATATATTTTTTTACGGTCTGATCCACCCATTGAAGGGAGAAGGAAAAAGGGCTGAATAGGTACATATATATTTTAGATTTCTATCCTTCAAGGATTGAAAGGTACGTTTTAAAGCCATCAATAAGACTTTTTCTTTATCATTATTCAACAGCGTTTAATTAATTTAAGCAGATATTTGTGTTTTGGCGTAGAATGTGCACTATATTGAGAGCACTCTTCATCTATACTAATATAATAAAGCTGAAGAGTTTGTTTGTTTGTTTGTTTGGTTTAACGTGCTAATCTCAGGAACTACTAATCCGATTTGAAAAATTCTTTTTGCATTGGATAGCCCGTTAACTGAGGAAGGCTATAGGGTAAATATCATCCCGGAAAAAGTACGGTTCCCGTGGGATAGATTTGTTTTTGTCTAAGGACGTACTCGAAGCGAAGCGAGGGTGAGTCGCTAGTTTTACATATACATATATTTCATAACAAGAAAAATTAATTGAATAGTACAATCAGGCATATATTTGTATTTGAAGTAGCATAACTCAAAGAGTCTATATTACTTCGGTCCATAAACGGTTTCTATGCAAAAAATAAACGTTAATCCATTTGCTGCGTAAAAGAAGGTCAAATCAATAAACCTACAAACATACTTTTATATTTATATAAGGATTCAGAGTATTACCTACACTACACTATAAGGATAGATTCATTGAGACAAAATGATATAATCCGTTAAGCCATTATCGAGTATGTAGAAAAATTGTATAAATTATTAGCGATAGCCTGCGGCTTCGTTCGGTTTATTTATATGTATAATTGCTTCGCTTCTGAATTCTCCTTTTTAGAAAAATGGGGAATTTCCGATTTTAAGAAAAATAGAAAATAATCAGCTATTCTTCATCCTCAGTATTATACTGACTAAAACTTTGAATAAGAATAGTTTTAGATCATTGAAACTTACTTTCTTTTATTTTTATTTTTAATAATTATTATATTATAATTTTGATTAAAAAAAAACGTGTGTGTGTACTTATGTACACACGCAAGAAGTTATACTTCTTTGGCATAAAAGAACAAAAATAGCTAAAGATTTCATCCCGTATGACACAACTCTCTGTTTGTAAAAGGAATGATAAATTAATAAAATAATTAAATAAGGCACATTACAATCATATATAAATTATAGAATGTCATTTAAGAAAGAATATAATATTATATATCACTTGTCAGACAATAACAACGGTTACCATGGCAACAAACAGGTATCAGCTAACTTCATCATGTCGCTTTTTGGCTGTCGGTGTGTGCGCGCAACGTAAAAATTTTACTTTCATCTTTTTTTCCAAACGTCCCAAAAATATATTGTTTTTATTTTTTTTCACTTAATAGGGTTTAAATTAAAAAAAAAAAACACTCCTTAGCGAATCCTCCTTAGCAACTTCGTACTTCTCAAATTTTGAAGTTTGTAACATTTATACATACTGAGATTTCTTGATTAATGTATTAGTTGTATTTTACTATTATATACGAGTATGTACGTATTTTTAGAAGAGATTTTTTCTTTCTATATATCAAACACCACAATAACATTTTTTTAAATATTCAATGTACAATTTAGACATGATATGTACAATAAAATTTCTAAGTTTATTTATTGGTGATGATATATATTATTGTTACCCGATTCTACGTTACGTGCGTTTGTTTATTTTCAAAGTATTTTATGACGTGCGATGCGGTGAATGAAGCCGTAACATTCCACAAATTAGGTTGTTTTACAACTAACACGTGTTTTATGATAAGGAAAATTTTTATTGATAAATATTTGCAAAATTATGTACACCTAACACATTTATTGTATTAAAAATTATTTATATCTACTAAATTTATTACGTTTATAGATTACATAGACTATTCCCCTCGAGGACCGCGTACACGCCGGCGTGTACGATAACAATTGAATTCTCGGAAATTCGCACGGATTTCTAGAAATTATCCTGGAGAGACTACAAAAATATACTTATTATAAAAATAAAGAACCCGACTGCATAAAAGCTAACTAAAAAGATGAAAATAAGTTGACGAAGGAATATAGTATTATGCATTCGGAGACATACATATGTATTACGTACATCTCATCATCTAAGTTTTATTATTTTTATATTTTTAGCGAAATCCTAATTCTTGTTCTAAAATAAAAGTAGCCTAAGTTACATCTTATAACATCAGCTATCTACCAGTAAAAGTCCCTTCAAAGTTAGACTGGCCGTTTTGGAGATTAGCCGGAACAAGCAGACAGACGGACAGACAGATAGACAAAATTTAAAAAAAATGTATTCTTATAAGTACCTATCGTATATCAATTACATATATTAAAAAGCTTTTTTTTCGACAGTACAAACAGACACTTCAAATTTTATTTGTCTGTATAGATGTATAGATAAAAGTATTTATGCTAAGAGAGAATAAAATATATTGCTTTAAAAGTTTACGATACTATTACTACTACGTAAATTTATTTTGACTTAAATTGTTTGAATCGATATTGTTTTTTGCATGAATTGATTTTTAGTTCCTGACGTTTCCTTTGTATTTTCGTTTTTTTTTTTTGTATTTTTGGAATCAAATTGTAATTTTGTTGGTAACTGCCTTTAAGACGTCTAAAACTTTAGTTTCTCCCGTGACCTATAAGATCAGAATA
The DNA here is from genome assembly GCA_905404265.1 of Fabriciana adippe. Lineage (NCBI taxonomy): Eukaryota > Metazoa > Arthropoda > Insecta > Lepidoptera > Nymphalidae > Fabriciana > Fabriciana adippe. The sequence goes on along the minus strand of FR989997.1, from coordinate 1,540,502 downwards.
ATTACTTTTAGAGTTTTTTTTATAATCTGTGTACTTTTTTATCAAAAAGTTATTTTAATATCTATAAGCACTGTAGGCATCTACCGTTGTTGATGTATAACCTAATTTTGTTTACATCCGTACATTTAAGACGTCATTGAATAATAAACGTGCTTTCGTATTCAATATACGCCCGACTGCTGCTATGTAGGTTGAATGAGTGATGTGGGCATGATTTTTATTTTAAAAACTTATAAAATCAATGAATTCATTTTATTAATTAAATCGATTATAAATTATAAATATTTATAATCGATTTTTTTTCTGTTTATTTAATTTACCCCAGTTTCGTGCTGGGGTGAATTCTTAGTAACATGCTCTATTAAGCTATCGCCGGCTCAGTCTCCTGAGAATAGAATACATAATATTCAAAAGCTTATATAAATATATTGGGACATTAACACACAGCACCATCTAGTTCCATGGTAAGCTACGAGGCTTGTGTTATTTATGGATACCAGGTAGTTGATATACTACACATATATAACTTTAAATACATACATATATAAATATATATATATATATATATATTTACAATATAAACATCCGTGACTGGAGTACAAACATTCATGCTCATCACACTAATAAATGCCCCGAGCGGGACTCGAACCCGCGACCGTTAGCACAGCACACACACACAGTAGGGTTACTACAAACTGAGCCAAACGTGTCGTCGAATGTTTCTTATTATATGCTTTTTATACTCAAAAGCTTAAAGCATAAGCTTTATATACAAAAGCTTATGCGTTTAATTGTTGTGACTCAAAAGCTTGGTGCTCCGTCCTTACTCTACTTTTCTACGGAAATTCGTAATTCTAGTAGTTGCAAACGTAGAAGTTGGTACATAACCCATTGGACATGCGGCTATTTAGTATTAGAAATTCCAGTTCTGTCAGTTTCTATCAGATTCACTAGCATAAGTCACGTGTCTATCTTCATGAACTTACGTGTCTTGCTGTGGATATCTGTTTACATAGTAATAATAAACTAGTGATCGCCGCGTGGTTGAAAATCAACCATCATTCACTAAGTTATATATTTATTGTCTTGCGCATATTACAATATTAATCTATTCCCAATTTGACCACAGACTTTAACAATAAACAAAAGAGTATATATGCGTGTGTGTGCCAAATACATGGTGGTGTGTGTAATGTTTTTTTTTATTGATTTAATGTATCTTTTATGCATAATTAAAAAAAAATACTAGCATTCTGCACTCCTTCTCTATATAAATTATAAGTGTGGGAAATTTCATACTCCTCCGTCCGCGCAATTTTCGTAAAAAGGGGTACAAAGTTTTTGCTTCACGTATTAATATATAGATATATAAACATTAAATAATGTATTTTAGACTTTACTATATACAATGTCAATGTCTTAAGGACCATTATAGGTATATACAGTTAAAAAATATGTATTTTTCAAGTGTCGTTCCCGATGATATCATCAACACTTAGCACGGAGATGAAAGTGAAGATGCACAAATAGAGTAACGCAATGCCACAGTGCTTCTTTATGCAGCGGCTACTGACCCGCCATGAATGGGGTTATTTTTATGGTAAATTAGGTGTGGTGTAAGTAATGAGATAGACGACTTTTGTAATTTCTAAAGAAAATATATTATAATATTACTTGGGTGATTGCGTTTTTATAAAATCGTGTTGTTTTGGAGAATATGGAAAACTTGCGTTTTTTTCTTCAGAAAAGGCATAGATACAGTTAAAAGCAAAATTTTATTTAAATACAAAGTTTAATCCAAATAGTTAAAGCCGTTTTCGAAATACACGCATTTTATATACAAGAATTGATCATTTAATATTATAAGATATGAAAGTATATGTTTTTCGTTTTATTAAAAGGCAATATAATTTTTACATAGGGTAATCCATACTAATATTATAAACGTGAAAGTGTGTTTGTTTGTTTGTTCTTCTTTCACGTGATTTTTTGTGTGGGGATAGTTGGAAGGAGGGTGACACAGGCTACTTTTTACCGGGAAACCCACAGGAAAACACGTTATAATACAACCCACAACTACATTACTCATTAACAATAAAATATGATATATGTGTACATTTTCACATCATTTTCTATGTAATATATATTTTTTTTTAATTTTAGTTACATCAATATGGTCTGAATTGAAATGTTTTATATCAAACCTCTTCCTAAAATCTTGCTTCGGATCTTCTACATAATAGTCATCGTATATTTAGAAACAACGTGGAAATAGTAATTAAGTATAATCGCTTCTATTCTATAATTTACAACTCAAGTAGTCTGTACATAGCTTATGAATTCAGTTCACGAATTTTATTGCTATGTAAACAGATATTCAAAGCAAAAGTGATACGTGGTGCAGTAACACAAATAAATATTACATTCATGAAGACAGACACGTGACTTATGCAACTCAATCTGATTGAAATTGATAGAACTCTGTGAACCTACCATGAACAACTTTTATGGGTACGTTTTATTTTTTTGAGCGAAACCTTAATTCTTTTTCTAAAATAAAAGTAGCCTAAGTTACTCCTTATAATATCAGCTATCTGCCAATGAAAGTCCCGTCAAAATTGGTCCAGCCGTTTCGGAGATTAGCCGGAACAAGCAGACAGACATACAAACATTTTAAAAATTGTGTTTTTCTTATAAGCACCGTATATAATTTCATATGCATTTAGTATAAAGCTGTTATTTTGAAATAACAAACAGACACTTCAATTTTATTTATCTGTATAGATTAGCGACTCACCCTCGCTCCGTTTGGGCTCGTCCCTAGGTACGTTTTAACGGTTCGTATATATTTCTCAGAGATGAGATATTTTCCTTCAGTAAAAAGTATCCTCTATGTTGACTCGGATAACCAGCTATAATTATACCAAATTTCATCAAAATCTGTGCAATGGTTTACTCGTGATGCGGTCACAGACAGACAAAAATTCTAAAAACTACAAATTCGGCCTCTGTATCGATAATAATGTCTATTTCAATAAGATTTTCCATAAAATATTTAATGTACAGATTCGACTTATTATATATATTTATTATTATAATATGTATAGATTGAATCGATTAATAAAATTATCGAGTTCTCTGCGTAACGTGATTTGATATACATACCTACCTTTAATATTAAAATTGGTGTAACGTAAAGTGTCTGTGAATTAAAAATAGAGGCTATAGTACTAATTAGATAATATTGAAGTAATAATAGTGAAAGTTCATCGTGAAGAAACCTTCATGTCTGAGAGAACTTAGCAAGTTTTCGAAAGTCATGTGAAGTCCGCTCCAAACTTGGCCAGCGTGGTGAACTATGGCCTGATATCTCTCATATTTATGGGAGGCCCACGCCCAGCAGTGGGCGTTAAAAAAGCACTAAATACATACATACATACAAAGTAATAATTTGTATTTATTAATTACTCGCGTGTATTGCATTTTTGAACAACTTAAAAAAGGAAAAGATACATTTCGTTTTTATTTTCATTGTCTATTATTTTTTTAACGAATAACTTATAGGTACCTGAAGAGTACTTCCATATAAATTTCAAAGAAAAACCACTTCCAATTGACTCTTAAGTGATTATGAAATAGTTTCGGAATCATTTTAATTTTATGTAAAAAGTAGGAGCTAAACTGTGTTCGCATACCCGATATCGAACGGTAAAGTATCGTATAGTACACTTATTATGGCGATTATTTTTTACTATGAAATTAATATAACTGTTTTTCATAGATCATGTACTCTTAGGAATGGCGTTAAGGAAGAATAATTAATTATAATATTGCTTTGATCTACTTTTTTTAATACAAAATTATCGATTCAAATACGATATGAAGATGAGAAACATACTGTTTGCTTTTCTAGAAAAGCAACATACACTTGTCAAACATTTTTGGCCGATATAAATATTGGTTTTTGGTTGAGAATAGAACTTGTTGTTACCTAATTACAGTTTCTCTAATTTTTTAACATTGGGAAATGCATTTACAGACATCATATGGGTTGCCTGTATAAATACACCATCCACCGAGGTGAACCGACTCCCAGGGTCTCTTGCTTCACGCACGGCTGGATTGCCGGACGCTAATGAGACCTCCCCCTCCCCCCACCTCTACAATAAGGAACACATATAAGGGTGGGAGGGAGGGGGGAGGTGAGATGGTGGTCGTTACAGCCTAAAACAACGTTAAGGTTGAGGCTAACACCGGAAGGCTACATCATATTTAGATCCACATAACGTAATTAAAATGAATAAAAAGAGTCCCATCTCACTACCTTATACAAAATTTAATTAAAGCATAAATTCATTCAGGCTTCTCTGATGTTAGATTAGAGGGTTTCTAAATAGACAGTCAGTTATTTGTATGCGCAAGTAGTTTTGATGTGTATCGCTTTCCTGTTAGAGCTACGGTTTGCTGTTCCTTTTGTGTATTATCATTCATTTATTTTTATGAATGATAAAAATAATATTAAGAAAGTTAAATTTGGCTGCCGTGTCGCCTTTCTATTTGCTGTAAAATTTGTTACTAGTAATATATATATAAGACTTACGCGAGTCCCTGGGTACGCTGATTTGGTTCACAATTTCATGGTTTTTAATTTTTTTGCACGGAACCCTAATTCTTTTTCTAAAATAAAAATAGCCTAAGTTACTCCATATAACATCAGCTATTTGCCAGTGAAAGTCCTGTCTAATACGGTCCAGCCGTTTCGGAGATTACCCACAACAAACAAACAAACAAACATAAGCCAAAATTTTTTTTTTTCTTGTTAGTACGCTATATACATACTTTCATAGTATGCATTTAGTAAAGCTGCTGTTATTTGGTTGTATTGACATTACGAACAGACCCTTCAATTTTATTTATCTGTATAGATGACATTCTACAATCGTTAACGAATAATAACAAAAAAATATATTATATGGGAATGATATTACATTATGATTCTATCATCTATGACATAAAGCTTTTAGTCATGGCAATACAATTTATATTTCTTTAAGTAAGGGATTGTATAATTATCTTGTTTAAGCCAGGCTGTTTTAATGACAGGCAATGCACAGTCTAATTTGTCTCAATCGAGAAACATATAATTTTGCATAAAACTTCCATATAAATTAAGATAACAATTTTAGAAAATGCGCTCAAGATCTTCTAAAGAAGTATAATAAGGTTTAAAGTACGTATGGATGTTCATAATTTTTTGAAATTATATGTATATCAATAGGATTTTTTTATTTTTTATTCCCAAGGAGGGTTGATGTCAGGCAGGCAGGCGGTCGTGAAACTTTTGCCAAATCCTATCAGCAGGACTGGACCAGACAGGACAGGACTGTGCCGACCCCAAGTAATTTGGAAATGGACAGGGAGATGATGATGTGTATCGATAGGAAATCCTATAGGGATCATTGCTTGTAGCCAAATAACTTTTTTGGCGCTGCCAAGGACTCAAACTCATGATCTCATGATCTGGAGTTGAATAAGATAACCACTAGACCTTGACAACCATTTGACTGTTGGTATAACCTTCTAAGGAGTTTTCAAGTAGGAAGATAAGTATTGAAATTTGAATGTTGATTCATCAAATTTAAATAAAAAATTTTAAAATCCTTGAAAATTTTAGTCATAACATCTAGCCAAAATTTATGTTAAAATATTTTATAAATGTAAAAAAATTCTAATCGCAAATTATGTGTCATTGAAGCGTTACGCAAAGTGCCTGCGTAATTTACCGTAGCTACATAATTGTTTTTTTAATCACCTCTAAACAATTCAGTGTCATTATCGCACTAATGTGAGGCCTTATATATATATATATATATATATATATATATATATACACGCACACCATTTATATATACATACATATATGTATATATGTGTATATATATATATATATACACATATATACATATATGTATGTATATAATTGGTGTGCGTGTGTTCGTAATTCTTCTACACTTAAACGGCTTGATCGATTTTGATGATATTTTTTATGTACTTATAAGGTTACCTGGATGGTTCTTAGCTATAGCTAGCTTAGACTATAGTCTAACCCAGTAGGTGCCGCTGTTTTCAAGATATAACTTTTTTAACTTTTCGATAAAACGAGGCTTTTGGCATGCTGTCTATCGGATATATCCACTAGTACACATAAAAAGTATATTAATACGTACAGCTAAAATAATATGTTGTTGTTGGGACATTAATACATAGCACACGATCTAGTTCCATGGTAAGCTACGAGGCTTATGTTATGGATACCAGATAGTTGATTCGCTACACATATATAACGTAGATATTATAAATATAAACACCTATGACTGGAGTACAAACATTCGTGCTCATCACACAAATGAATGAATGCCCCCAGCGGTACTCGAACCCGCGACCGCTGGCACAGCAAGTAGGATCACTACAGACTGAGCCAAACGTGTCGTCAAATGAAAAGCACAATATATTATTATAATTTACTGTCCTTACTTTTCAAATAAAAGATACACCGACTTCAGAATAACTTTAATAAGTAGGTAATTGTTTCATCTATAGCTGTGGATTTTTATCTTGTTTATTACATCGGATCGCCTTTGAGATAGGTATCTATTAATTAAAAACGAATCATGAAGATATCGCGTAACAAACATAAAATAAACATACACTCGCTTAAAGAATTTCCTCCTTTTTTAAGGTTGGTAAAAAAGGGTTTATTACAACATCCATATTGTTTTTTTTATTATTTACTACTAACTAGGAGCTACGCACTGTCAATAATTTAATAGAAAAGTATAAGCGTCGATGTAAAAAGAAAATCTACATTTATTTTGTGGCGTGCAAATATTTTCATATAGAAAACGGGAAAGCGGGCGAAAATTCACGCTTTAGATTTATAGGTTTCGTTATTTATTAAGTGTATAACTGTGTAACTTTAAGAGTTTCTGATTGCATATTACTGTAATTGGTTCATAATTCATATATGTAATACTAGCGGTTCATCCTCGCTTCGTTCGGGTTCACCTCTAAAAAAATAAAAACAAATCTATCCCACGGGAACCGTACATCTTTCCGGGATAAAAAGCCTATGTGCTATTCTAGACTATAATCTATCTCTGTGCCTATCCAGATCCGTTTAGTCGTTCTGACGTGATTGAGCATCTAAACATCTAAATTTTCACATTTATAGTATTAGTAAGATGTATGCTAACATTAAATGCATATATTATGAGCAAAGATTTGTTTTTTGTTTGTTTCTTTGTTATTGATATACTAGATTAGAAAGTATTATATCATATATGCAATGTGCATACTATCTATTACAAATAAATATAATTGAAGAGTCTGTTTGTAATGACAAAATAACAGCTATTTACTACATATATGTGTATGAAAGTACGGTATATGGTACTTTTATGAAAAAGATATAATTTTTGTCCGTTTGTTTGTTCCGGCTAATATCCGAAACAGCTGGACCGATTTTGACTGGACTTTCATTGGCAGATAGCTGATGTTATAAGGAGTAACTTTTTTTTAGAAAAAGAATAAACTTGAAAATATGTAAGTAATACGAAATCTTACCTTAAAAATATAGTCTATACATATAATAAAATTCTAACCGAGTCAAATCTGAACATTAAATATTTTTTGAAAGATCTTATTGAAGTAGTCATTATTATCGATACAGAAGTAGAATCTACAGTTTTTAGAATTTTTGTCTATCTGAGAACGCGTCACGAGAAAATCACTGGATAGATTTTGATGTAATTTGGTATGATGACAGCTGGTTATCCGGGTCAACATATAGGATACTTTTTACTGAAGGAAAATATCTCATATCTGAGAAATCTATAGGTACTAATCGTTAAAACAAACTAATTCAGAATTTTGAGATAATCCAGTAATAAGCGAGGGACATTCTTAGTTTCAAAATAAAGTATAAGTTATACAAGCCATACTCGTTACCTATCGACAACTTAACTGCGACCGACTTAAAATACTCAAATCACTCTACACAATGCACTTAAAATTCTTTAAGAATCTAACAATGGGAGTTTCAAATTGAAATGCATCGAATAAAACACGTCATTTAAACATGGGGGCATTTATGGAGTAGTTTAGAAAATTTACATTTTTAAGTCATAAATTAAATCTTTTTATAGTGACCCATGGATTTATCTATCAATCTTTTACTAAGACTTCTTATACATAAATTAGGTGGGATTAGAGAACTATTATTAAACTTAACAGGCAAACAGTAATCTTACTAATAATACTACAAGCGGGTATGTTTGTGTATGGATGTTTTTCCTCTTTCACGAAAAAAGGATTTTGATTTTAATTTACATTAATAAAGCTTAGGTATACATCTATAATCATACCGAATTTCATTAAAATCTGTCCAGTGGTATTCTCGTGATGCGTTCCCAGACAGACAAACAGACAAATATTTAATTACAGTACAGATTCAACTCAGAATTTCATAATAACGTATCGATAATAAATACTCAATAACTAATTAAATTTTTACTTTTCAATTTTCTATTTTATTCTAAAATATAACTATTTAAATATGTATGTATGTATTCAATCCATTTTAAAGTACTACTGCTGGGCACGCGCCTCCCTCAATTCAAAGGGGATCAGGCCACAGTCCACCACGCTGGTCAAGTGCGGGTTGGCGGACTTCACATGTCTTTTGAAAACTTGTTAAGTTCTCTCAGACGTGCAGGTTTCCTCACGGTGTTTTCCTTCACCGTAAGACAAGTGGTAATCATGTTGGAAATGATTCGCACATAAAAACAGCAGAGATGCGAGACCCGGGATTTGAACTCAGTTTCCCAAGCGAGCGCGTTACCACTGGGCTACCACTGTCTCATAAATATTTATATGTTAATAAAATAATTGTGTTAAGTCTTTTTATAGTTTCTATGTTGTTTTGATGTCGACTTAATAGTAATATGTACTCGTAAGTACTTTCATGAGGGTAACGTGTCTCGAGCAACGGCAGTAAATAACCCGAAGACGTTTATACACTGCGTGAGTGTTCCCACGTATTATTTTTATTTTACGATACTCTCAAATATACGCTCTTACGTATTTTGTGCGTATATTACTTTCATCTTTTATTTCTTCCGGAACTATTTTTTTCAATAAGACCAAGTATTTTTTTAATATTTTGATTATAACATAAAAATGGCTTAGTCTAAACCAAATGGAATGTAAAATCAGTTTTGATCATTAATCATGTTTTAACTGTTTTAACATTACAATAAAACCTGAAAACTATCGATGTCTATATACCTGTCTAAGGAATAATAAATTTATTGGTTACCGGGTAATAACTGTTATTTTGCAATTTCAAGCACAACTTAGCTGTGAAAGTTTATTATTTACTAGCGGCTGACCCTCGCTTCGCTCGGGTTCGCCTAGACAAACAAAAACAAATCTACCCCACGGGAACCGTACATTTTTCCGGGATAAAAAGTAGCATATATGTTATTCCAGACTATAATCTATCTCTGTGCCAAATTTCATCCAGATCCACTCAGTCGTTCTGACGTGAAAGAGTAACAAACATCCATACTCACAAACTTTCACATTTATAATATCAATGCGTACTAGCGACTTACCCTCGTTTTGCTTAGGTGCGTCCCTAGGTCTTAACAGTAGCCTATATATTAATTAAGGTTAGGTTTACTAAACTTTACCCAAAACGTTCAGTCGTGTGAAGGAATACGTATTAAGGAGTAACAAACACACGCACATGCAAACTTGTAATATAATTAATTGTAAATAAAATCTATACTAATATCTGTATTATAAAGCTGAAGAGTTTGTTTGATTGTTTGTTTGTTTGGTTGAACGCGCTAATCTCAGGAACTACTGGATGGAATTAAAAAAATCTTTTTGTGTTGGATAGTCTATTTATCGAGGAAGGCTTTAGGCTATATATCATCCCGGAAAAATGTACGGTTCCCGTGGGATAGAATTGTTTTTGTCTAGAGACGAACCCGAAGCGAAGCGAGGGTGAGTCGCTAGTATTAAAATAAAATATTAATTGTATTACATTATATGAAATATGTAATGGTGCTTCCACACAGGAGTTAATAAATGTTAGTAAACATATGTTAGTGGACATTTTATATCAAATGTTATTTAATATTTTCTTTTTATTTAATGTTTTTTTTTTTTTAATATTTGCTAACAAAACAATTTGAAGCAAAATATAACAATTTGTAACTTTTGTTAGCCGGGCGACATGTGATGGTTATAAAATGTTAAGAAATGTTCTACAACATGTTTTATCAGTGTGGAAGCTTTGAAAACATCTAACAATAGTTAACATGTTATTTAACATTGTCTTAATGTTAAATAAAGTTTTCATGTTAAAAATTGTTATGTAATATTATGTAACATTTTTAACTGCTATGTGGAAGCATCATAATAGAAGTCCGATTATTTACTAATAATTAAATTAAGTAGATTCTGTACTTTATATAAATAGCTTTTAACATATTATCTAGTTGATCGAAAGTACATTTATACTCGACTAGCGACTCAACCTCGCTTCGGTCGAGTTCGTCCCTAGCTTGTATATAGTATGTTATTCTTAAGAGATAGACATATGCCATCGCGGACTTTTTTGTAGACTTTTTTAAGGTATACAATACTGTAGTACATTATTTTGATCTATCTCGTAGGGTTGAGTCAGCGTTTGCAATGTAAGCGCAAAAAAATGTGTTTATTTACGACATCATATTAGAAACCTCTAAAATTATCAGTGTTTCTCTACTATATTATGCATGTATTATACATATAAACCTTCCTCTTGAATCACTCTATCTATTAAAAAAACCGCATTTAAAGATCTAAGCAATAAGCATATATAGGGACAGACAGCGGGAAGCGACTTTGTTTTATACTATGTAGTGATATGTAAAAACTATTTTTAATATGAAAATTAATACCAATATTATGTTAACTCGTCTCATTCTCAAATATATCTGATGGATTTTCCTCTTTTATCTCTTCCGGGTTATAAACGTGATGTTTCTCCGACGTCAGATCGGAAGACAGTTTTATGACTTCATTTTGTTAAGAATGTTAATAGGTTAATGGTATTGCGTAATGTAGTATTGTTATACGATGCGAGAGTAAGTGGAAAACGATGCGTGAAAGGTGCACTAGCAATATAATAAAAAGTTTTTATAGTACGAAATAAAATAAATCCGTAAAAAGGATCCCTTATAAGATCATTTTGTTTTCCATTTATTTTTCTGTCTGTATATTCAGCCCTTTTTATCGTCCCATTACTAGGATCGGGCCTCCCTTCAATACGAGGGGGATCAGACCATAGTCCACCACGCTGGCCAAATGCGAGCGGACCCGCGACCGCTGGCACAGCAAGTAGGGTCACTACAAACTGAGCCAAACATGTCGTCTTTAGGATCGTCATCGTAGGTCGTTAAATTTAGGATCACTCATTAATTTGTTAGAGTCCCGTTCATTAAAGTTGATCAAAAACGAGTTTTAAAGTTATTAGACTTATTGTTAAACAACATTTTTGAGTTTTTAAGTTTAAAAAAAATAAGAATGCATGTATTAATGTTAGTACTTAGTATACATAAAGGTATTCAAAGACGCCAATAACATGTAAAAGAAGCGTTAAAAGGATTAAATGTAATAAAATACTTAAATTATATCCAGACATCTTCTCTGTATTTAAAATATTTTGATAACTGTGTTTTCAATTATTTTTATTTCAATATTTTTTCACTTATCAGCTTATATACGTCGTATACACCTTTCATCTTTTATCTCTTCTCACCCGCAGTATGCCGTTTTTCCAATTTGACATTTTTACGACTGTTATTTTATAAAAGCAGTTGCTGGTTAATGTTTATGTTTTGTTATAAATAACTTTTATGGTATTTATAGGATTTTCATAAAATAAAGAAATAACTAATATTCAGTTATTAAATAGATTTGCAGACTACATGCATTTCCCAACGTTAAAAAAATGACCAGTACGATTTCAACATTAATATTAGTTACACTACCCGGGAATCAAATTCGCATTGTTCAATGTTCACACACACTGCCAGCTAGTTATAAAGCTTATAGCTTTTATAGAAAGGTATATGTATTAGCGGTTCTCTAATTAAAAAAATATATTTTAGAATAATGTATTGTATTGTACATTCGAATTCCTTAAGTATGATCAATGTTCACCCTATGTTGCCGATGACGAGTTTGGTTAAGGAGCGAAAAGATGAATAAGTATATTTTTCAGATTTTTAAAAGTTTTAAATTACAATTTTAGTATGGAAACTTTACCTGTTGATAGTTATAGCGACCATAGAGAGCAGTGACACCGCCTCGTTGCCGTAGAACACGAAGGCGAACATTTGACACAAGCGTGGGCCGAGCACCCACTGTTGTTTTATGTACCTGTTATACAAATAAATATTTCAAATTAGATCATATTGATGTTATGATGAGTAATCTTAAACTGCCTGTGACTCGTCTACAGAGACTCAGTAATTCTTTTTATGGACAATGTACACGGTTGTATAACAGGATCCCAGAAAATGTTCAAAAGACTTCTATCGCCAAATTAAAAAAAAAAATGTTAAAGAACGTTTGTGTGCAATGGCTATTATACAATAAATGATTTTATAGAAGATGGCACGCCTTGGGAATGAAGTGGTCGCCTCCAGGCTACTTCAACTTTATAGCAATATTGTAAATTATAATTTATTAAAAAAATATTAGTCCCGCTGAGTTTCTTTTGTCAGTTCTTCTCAGGTCTGAGGCTTCTTCTTTCCGAACTGGTAGTAGACTCATGACGTTCAATAAAAAATTGTAATAATTTAATGCTGAATAAAATATTTTAAATTTGAATTTAAAACCTACTTTATATGTGACAATATTGTAAGTTCAAGTTTAAACTTAAAATAGTATAATAGTATAATAATAAGCAAAATCTCCAACGAAATCGGCTGAATATTTCTACTGTCTTTGATTACACATTTTTGATTATATTATCATAATTTCGTTTTAATTTAAATTAAAAAAATCCATATAATTTATCTAATCACATTGCTTCTTCTAATACAGTAGAAATACAAAACATATAGACGGACAAACATTAAAAACAAAACTAATGCCCAGTTCTATTCACTCTACACAATATTAAAAAACCAAATATTAATTAGGTGTTAATAACTATATTTTATTTATATTTCAAACAAAATTATTTACAGCAAAGGAGTCAATATATCATTTTTTGTTACAACCGTTCGTCCTATCCGCTGACATGTGCTGTGACTGGAGTCGTATTTCACACATTGGATAAGATTACAATATTAATTAACATGTGTTTGGGAGCGTGCCTTAAAACTATTTTTATTGCACTTTTGTTTTGACATTTTGTTAAGTTTGCTTTAATGGTCAGATTCTGGAAATTAATAATAGAAACGCTTATTTATACTAATATTATAAAGAGGTAAAGTTTGTGACGTTGTAGGGGGTAATCTCTGGATCTACTCAGCCGATTTAGATGAAATTTAGTAAGAAGATAGTTTGAGACCCTGGAAAGGACATAGGATGCTTTTTTATCCCAGAAATTATCCCTTATGGGGGTGAAAATGGGGATGAAAGTTTGGACGGGGAATCACCTATCAACCTAGGGACGAATCCGTGCGAAGCGAGGGTGAGTCGCTATAATTTAATATATATATTTTTTATAGTTTAATATAATTATAGCTTACTAGCGACTTACGTTTTAAATAGATAGAAAAAATAGTTGTCGTGAGTGTACTTTAAATAAGTACGTAGTTGGTTCAAAATAGAAAATTTCAACCCCTATTTCACTCCCTTCAAGTTTTATATTTCAAGTTTTATTTTCGCGACAAAAAGTTTATGTTCTTCTCCAAGGTCCCGTCTATCTCTATAGAAAATTTCATCAAAATTGGATCAGTGGTTTAAGGCGTGAAAACGTTACAGACAGACAGAGCCCATAACACAAGCCTCGTAGCTTACCATGGAACTAGATGGTGCCGTGTTAATGTCCCAACATATTTATTTATTATTGAAATCGAATCATTTACACAACATCAAATTAGACACAGGTTTTAGATAAAACTAAGTAATGCTTTCTACAGTATTACCATAATCATCATTATTATACAATCTTATATTCTTAAACCAATTCCTGATATTGACATCTTTTACGATTCCTTTCCAATCTTTAGAAAAAAGCTTTTTAACTATCATAAAATCCATGATTAGTGTCATCATATAAATATTTTTCTCTCAATTCTGTGATTTTTGTTTTTGTTTTTGATTTTTTTTTTTATTTAATTATTTTGATCTTAATGTGACATGTACAACCAATTTGTAAATTCTAAATTACCTCATTTTGACTTTGTTATTATTTGATTAACGTTTAACTTGAATTTGTATTAATTAATTTGAATTATTTTGACTTCATTGACTCACCTGATTAATTGGACATGTAGTTTTTATTTGATCGATTTTTTATTTGACTTAGGTATATTATTTGACTTTTCTTTTTTTTTTACATTATTTAAATTAATTATTTTAGCTGACAGGTGTAGACTTTTATGAATCTTTGTTATTGTGTTTGAATGTATTTGTTAATTATATATTATGGATTTATTATGATTACTATGATACTTTTGATTATGTTATTATAGCGAATGTTAGGTACACTTGTAAAGACATACATATCTGATTGATGATTAATGTTTTCTAAATGTATACGAGTGTTTCAATATGTGTGTTGTTAGTGTACTTTTTTAAATAAATAAATCTTAATACCTGCTCGCCGTCAATGGCAGATTGATGCTGCAAAATAAGAGATCTGACACGCAGAGAGACAACACGAACATGGTGGTCACGTGTCCGCGGAGCTTTGGGTGCATTAGAAGAGCCACTGTAGTTATAAAGTTGCCTGGAAAAAAATAAAGCACAGGTTCAGTATACAAAATCACACAAAGTTTCTCCTACTTCTCAATTTACGCTACTTTTATGAAGTAATCTATACAGGTAAATAAAATTGGAGTGTCTGTTTGAAATATTAAAATAACCGCTTTTTACTAAATGCACATGGATGTATACACGGTACATATACCAAAACAACATTTTTTTACAATTTTTGTCTGTCTGTTTGTTCCGACTAATCTCTGAAATGGCTGGACCGATTTTGACGGGACTTTCACTGGCTAGATACCTTATGTAATAAGGAGTAACTTAGGCTACTTTTATTTTAGAAAAAAAATAGGGTCCCATGAAAAAAATTAAAACCAATGAAAAATTGAATAATTCCCGATTCAAATAGGGAAGTTGTATACATACATTATTTTTCTTCTATATAAACTATAAACTATATATAATATACCTAGAGACGGAGCCGAGCGAAGCGAGGGTGAGTCGCTAGTATATACATATAATATAAGTAGTAGGTATATTTTAATGTAGAATGTTATGGGGTGCTTTTTATCCCTTTTATGTGTTTCGTGTGATATATTGCAAAATCAATGTCAATATTTATCTATCTTGGAAATATTAAATTACATCGTTTGCTATTGATTTTTAAACCGTCTGTCTTGTCTTGAATAGTTACATATGGTCAGTTTCAGTCAGTTAAAAATAACAAGATCAATAATATAATACATATCTTTATGACATAAGTTATAATATCTTTATGGTATAAGTTATAAAAACGAATAATATAATATCTTTATGGCAGGTCTCGTTGAAAGTAAAAAAATATATATCGCAAAGTTCACTTTAAAGTATGAAACCGTCCTTAGTCTATGCTAATAGAAAAATTGCTTTTAGTCGTGATACTACATTCTGTACACGCCTAATAGTGTCTTTATAGTGTTTGTTAAAGTGATATAAGACCGTAGTGGACTAAATATAAAAAAAAACTAAAAATGTTTGCCGAAACCAACTCTCATTTAAAAAAAAAGAAGGATTTTTTTTATATTTTTATTTATTACTAGCGACTTTCCCTCGCTTCGCTCGGATGCGTCCCTAGGTGCGTTTTAATTTTTCTGAGCGAAACCCTAATTCTTTTTCCAAAATAAAAGTAGCCTAAGTTACTCCTTATAATATCAGCTATCTGCCTGTGAAAGTCCCGTTAAAATTGGTTCATTGTACGTAGATTGTTACAAGGTAATATATATTTCTTAACGCGCGTCTTATTAGCGTCGACCAGCGTCGCAGGAGAGCGTGAGGCCTCTCGTGATGGCGGAAACGGAACAGATTTTATACAGATTATAAACAACGTAAATAAAGTCACGTTCGAAATTATGATTTGAAATCTAAATTGTATGTTAATACTGTAATTAATTATAATTATTATAAGCTACAGCTCGACTCGGGACTCTAACCCAGAATCGGATCTGCGGCCGTACATGCCTGCCACCGTATGGAGACTGAGGCAGTTAGTTTAAAATAGAGGTAGAGCTTTTAGATGATGTCACCAATATGCAAGGCACTTATTAAGTAAATTGCTATATGTATCTTCATATCCTGTTAGACAATTTGGAGCGTGAGTCATTAGGCGCTTGCGTTCAATGAATTGCGTTCGCAATTAAAGCTAATACGCGACTATTGGCTAAAATGCGTATCGATTCAATATCTCTAAGTGGTAGTCTTCTGGCTGCTGAACTGTTAAGCTCCGGTTATACTGGATTATGTTTTACAAAAGAAACAATAATTATTGTTTTTATTAAATAAAAACAAATAGGTATATCCCACGGGGACCGTACATTTTTCCGGCATGATATACAGTTTATAGCCGTCCTCAGTTAACGGGCTATCTAATGCAAAAAATAGTTTTCAAATCGGATTTGTAGTTCATGAGATTAGCGAGTTCAACCAAACAAACAAGCTCTTCAGCTTTATAATATTAGTATCTATAGATTAAAAAAAAAATGTTTGGACCAAATAAGCCCAAACTTAAAGCTTATCATATGTTAAGCTTGATTTATTGTAAATTTAAAATAATATATAATATTAGAAGTCAAAATTGATTTGACTTGAGTTAAAATGACATAGCTGTAAATGTTAATATAGCATCGGTAGTTTTTATAGAGTTTGCATAAAATAGACATAAAATGGACGAGTACTGTATTCAGCCCTTTTAAACCTCCCACTGCTGAGCACGGACTTCCCTTCAATAAGTGAGGGATCAGGCCATAGTCCACCACGCTGGCCAAGTGCGGGTTGACAGACTTCACATGTATTACGAAAACTTACTTAGTTCTCTCAGACAAGTAGCAGTAAAAAAAAAATAGTCATGAGGACTGCGGATAGAAGTGAAAACTTAAAACTATAAATAAACAGTTGCTATTTTTGGATATTCAAATTAATTGTTTGATCTTAAATTAAAATTTGCAAATTAAAACTGTTTACATTTATCTGGTTTTGACATCTATCGGCACTCTGAGTGTTAGCGTTGACACGTCACGTGACCATGTCGATGACGACTTGCATGAATTTACTCCCCATCCAAACTTGCCTATAGAAGTTTTCACTTCAATAAATAGGTCTCACAAGTTTTAGGCTACTAATAATATTTAAAAAAAAGATTTAATAATTATTATTACGTTCAATAATTGATTTATTATTATGCAAGGTTAAATTTCCTAGTATGAATACTGGTTTAGAGTGCTAGAGTCGAGTACGGACAGCATGACCGGCGCCATTGAAATTGTTGTACCGATTGCGTTACCGTACCTCTATAAATATTTAAAATTTCTTTGAAAATCAAACTTTTCGTGATATCTATACTAATATCATAAATGTGAAAGTTTGTGAGTATGGATGTATGGATGTATGTTTGTTACTCTTTAACGTTCTCTTCTAACGGCTGAACGGATCTGGATGTTTGGTACAGAGATACATAATAGTCTGGAATAACACATAGGCTTTTTATACCGGAAAAATGTACGGTTCCCGTGGAATAGGTTTGTTTTTGCTTTTCTAGAGGTGAACCCGAGCGAAGCGAGAGTGAGCCGCTAGTTTAGTATATTTTTTTCTCTTTAGTATTTTATTACATTTAAGTAAAGTTATTCGTTTTAATGAACACTTGCCACGTATCAAATTTAAAGTATAAATTAAATCTTAATATGCATTAGCCATTAAGCAACTATGTATAAACTGACAATTTTTACTTCATTACAAATATGTAAAATAAATTAGAGTTGAGTTTGTGTTTGTTCGTCTTAAAAACTACTGTGCAGATTTTCATGAGGGTTTTTTTTTCATAAGAAATCCTCCTAGGTATTTAAGAAATATTTCGTGAAAATAATATACCGGTTTGTGAATTAAGTCGGAAAAAATCGCCCTTTTCAGGCATCTGAGCGGGACGTCGAAGATCCTTATATCATATAATATGTACATTGCGGAAATTTGAGTATAGTATGTGGATTAGTTACCTCTCTGCTAACAAGCTAAATTGGTCTAAACACTTAGAAAACAAACTGAACAAGGCCAGCATTACCTTTTGGCAATGCCGAAGAATGTTAGGTAAGAAATGGGGCCTCAAACCAAAACTAACTCTCTGGCTTTATACAGCAGTTATACGACCTATGGTCAGCTACGGTGCCCTGGTGTGGTGGCGTAGAACACTCCTGACCACTGTACAATCCAAGCTACAAAGCTGGCAAAGACTGGTGTGCATGGCAATCACAGGCTGTATGAGAACAACACCAACAGCGGCCCTTGAAGCCATGCTAAGCCTCCTACCGCTGCACTTGTTCATCCAACAAGAGGCTGCAACCACCGCAATAAGA
This sequence comes from Fabriciana adippe, assembly GCA_905404265.1. Taxonomy (NCBI): domain Eukaryota; kingdom Metazoa; phylum Arthropoda; class Insecta; order Lepidoptera; family Nymphalidae; genus Fabriciana; species Fabriciana adippe. The sequence continues at coordinate 1,521,624 of FR989997.1, read as the reverse complement.
TTAGATAATCAAAAGTTGCTACAAAAAACAGGCACGCCACACACAAAAATCCTGATCGACGTAGCCAAAGACATTCCTCTCATGGGAGCACCTAACGACGGGATACAGGTCAAGTACATTTTTGACAAAAAATACAAAATAGAGCTGGAGGAAGACAAACAAGAAGGTCGCGATAGCGAGAACCTTAGAATCTTCACGGACGGCTCGAAAACTAAATCAGGGACAGGCTGCGGTATTTTCTCTGATGATCTAAACATAAAAATTTCACTACCCCTAGGCATCTACAACACGGTTTTCCAAGCTGAATGTGTAGGTATCCTTGAGGCAGCTAGAACAATTGCGAAAAAGGACGTCAAAGACTTCTCAATCCGCATACTATCAGACAGTATGTCAGTACTACAGGCATTGAATAGTAACTCTACCACTTCAGGTATGATCTATGAATGTCACAACGCCTTGACTCAGGTAAGTGACCGAAACGATGTCACCATACAATGGATCAAAGGCCACAGTAACTCGTGGGGCAATGACAGGGCCGATGAGCTAGCAAGAAGGGGGTCGAATCTTACAGCTATAGGACCCGAGCCAATCGTGTCGCTACCTTCCTGCTGGCTCAAAGGCCAAATACGGCAACGCACACGACGACTGCATGACGATTTATGGCGTAAAATCGCAGACTGTAGACAGGCAAAGGAGTCGCTTCCTACTATTAACGCCAAAATAACTAACCGCCTGATCAATCTTAGTAGACCTCAACTCAGGCAGATAACCGCGGTCCTAACTGGCCACGGACCATACAACAAACATCTATTTAATATAGGTTTAACTGACAGCCCACTCTGCAGGGCCTGCATGAGGGCAGACGAAACGGCTGCACATGTAATCTTGCACTGTCCAGGTGTAGCGGCGTACCGGGCTCAACATCTTGGCACTCCTAGTACACTCCCGGAGGTCTTCAGCAAGACGAAGAGATTGCTGAGATTCCTGGAGGAACTGGGTTGGCAAGAATAACAGGAGCAAATTATTTCCCACACACGCAAAATAGGCGCAAAGACGTCGAGTTGCGGAAACTAGCCCGTTTATACCATACCATACCATACCATACCTCTCTGCTAAAAAGAGCTGGCGAGACTCAACAGTCAACAGTATATTAAATTTAACAATACCAAATGAGGTTATCGAATACCAGCGTAATCGGATGTCAGTAACAGCTTGGAAAAGGGATGTCAAAGTTTGAACCGGAAAGACTAACGAAGCAAGTGAAATAAAAGCTTATAAAAATGCTTTTTAAAGGATGATAACTATAAAACAGTTGTTGTCGCTATTATTATCGACATACGTTAGCTATAATCTTAATGTGTTACAATAAAAATAATTAAAATAATATAGTTATTTAACTTTTGCGCGAAATGTGTGCCGTCGTCTTGTGATTGATCGCATCCGGGCTGATGAACTGGAGGAAAACATGCGATAAAAATGTTGCAAGATAGGTATTACAATTTCTTATTCAAACATGGATTCCATTGTAATATATGTATATGTTATGGACCAAGTAATTAATAGGACATTATTAATAATGCCCGGGCATTTAAAAAAATGTCCAAATCAATATGATAATATTATAATAATTAAATTGACTGGGTTTAATGAATAGTGCTCTTCAGCTTTGGGCAGAATAATAAAAAGAAGTATTTACTAAAATATTTTAATATATGAGTCATAATAGCAGTTATGATATTGGGTGTTCTGGGTTTGAAATAAAAAAAGACCTAACAAGAAGGCTAAAGCGGGAGCTACATCACACTTCGCTCCCGCCTTAGCTTTCTCAACCTAGTACGGCAGGTCTTACAGTACGGCAACAGAGGCTACCATATCTTTTGAGTCGACACAGCCTAATTTAAACTGAAGCCTAAAAAACTAAGATTATTCTGTATAATAATATATGTTTATTTGTTTTTGTATGTAATATTGTTTACTGTTTTATGTGTTTTTTGTTCAATTATTATTATTATAATAACTTTCGTTATCCAATAAGACGAAAACTGTAGTATTGATTAACACACAAGTAGGTACCGTATAAATAAAGCGGGCTATTGCGTTGCGTTTTTCTTAAAATATTGCAAATCGCCAAAAATTCCTCATAAGAGGACTCTTAGACAGTCGAATGGAATGTCTGTGCCAAACATGACGAAATTCGATTTCCGCTTTTCGGAAATTCAACCACACTAGGTTTGATGAGCTTTATTTTTCTATAACTGAACGACAAGTAATCATAACATTATCAAATTGCTGAACTATCAAGTAGCAATATTCATAATGCCCAGACACTTTGATAAATAATGAAGTTTAAATAATTGTTAATCACTCCGCCCAATTCAACTTGACATTATTTATTCGGACCGGACATTATAAATACTGTCTTAATTACTCACTTGGCCCGTAACATATACATAACATATTGATAAACTGTGCACATATGAAGTGAGTATTAATAGACTAAATGGAGAGTGATCTGTTACTTCGAAGAGATTTTGACCGACTTTTTTCTTTATAATCGTTAGTTTGGAAAGTATTACTTAAAATATTGTTTTTGAAAAATATTTCTTTTGGCACGTTTGTAATAAATTATGAGAGTAAAATTTTTACGATGCGCGCGCACACCGACAGCCAAAAAGCGACATGATGAAGTTAGCTGCATTCCTATACCGAGAGTTGTGACATACGGGATGAAATCTTTAGATATTTTTGTTCTGTCTTTCGTGCGTACATAAGTACATACGCACGTTTTTTTTTCCTAAAATGAACCTTAAATTAGTTTAAGCCCTTTAGTTTACTGAATTGAAGTTACATTGAAACTACCACTTAGACCTACATTGCGATGACTGTATTTTTTTTTAGTGGACGTGGCGTCAATCCGACTACTAATTTTAATTGCGAAAGTTTGAAGAAGTACTTCACGTTGAAGCTGGACGGATTTTGATGAAATTTACATAAATAGATGTGGAGTAACACATCTACCCCATAGTGTCTAACAGTTCGAGTCGAACCCGCACAAAGCTAGTGTAAGTAGTTATTTTTGGTATAAATTTAGAAATCGAAGTTGTGACTAGAGTAATGACATGGTGAGTCATGTAACCATTGCACCACACTTGCGATACAAAGTATTTTTTTGCCAAATATTAAATACTGATGTATTGTATTTACCCACATCATGGGGTCATTTGTCCCTCGACGTTTGATAAATTGACAGCTTGATCGATACACCATCACGCCGCTGCGTGGCTTAGGCGGGGATGTAGAGCGCTACACGCGAGTTCCTCATGCTTTACAAAATAATTATCTCAACTAGACGGTCTCTAGGAAAAATACACGTAAATTGGATTGTTTGTGGCTATGTACGAAGCATTTATCTATATTACTAATATATAAAGTTGAAGTGTTTGTTTGTTTGAACGCGCTAATCTCGGAACTGTCAGACTGTTTAAATCATTTTTTCTTATTACATGATTTGTATTTCTCAAAAATTAAACATACTTTAAATTTGAAAATTTAACAGTGAAACAAATATTTTAAGCTGTAACACCGTAAAAAAGTAACAAGCTTACTCACAAACTTTCACATTCATTAAATTTTAAGTCATCTATACCTTCGTTTTGTATTATTAAGAAATCAGTGACTCAATTTTGAGAGTTGAGACGTCTTCAAGCAAAACTTTAGATTCATAGCAGGTAAAATATGGAGCATTCGTCATCAAGTTGTAGTATATTTAAATATTTGAAATATTTCTTTTTAACAAAAAACGTACAACTACTTAAAAATTACTTAAAACTAATAATTCCATCCTTAGCAGTGGAATTTGAAAAACTTATTTATTAAAAAAGTTTTATTTTAACCGATCCATAGCTAGTCGGACAGATATTGAGTGTCATTCTCACAAAAAAAAAACAATAGACGAATTGAGTAGGTACTCCTCTTTCTTTAAATCGGTCAAAATAATTAATTATCAAGTAGTTCTGATATTTTCTAGTTTATAAAGAAAAAATAATAGCAATAATTGACGCAATAATAGCCTTGTATAATATAATACTAACGACTCACCCTCGCTTCGCTTCGAGTTCGTCACTAGACAAAAACTAATTCTAACAAAAACTAAACCTTCCTCAGTTAACGTGCTATCTAATACAAAAAGAATTTTTCAAATCGGATTAGTAGTTCCTGAGATTAGCGCGTTCAACCAAACAAACTCTTCAGCTTTATAATATTAGTATAGATTTAATGTACACATAACTATTTAAAGAAATATGTATACACATATATCAATACAATCATTTTCGACTATGATCGATTGTGTCCACTTGAGAGGTCATTTGACAGAGCTCTTGATTGAAAATGTGATTGGTTTACCAGATGCCGTCTACGTTCCAATTTCATATTTGTTTTTGACAAATAATTTAAGTCTTATATAAGTTTAACGTTTTCGTAAGGATTTCGTACCTATTTTAAAAATAGATATCACATATTGACGACACGTTTGGCTCAGTTTGTAGTGACCCTACTTGCTGTGCCTGTGGTCTCAGGTTTGAGTCCCGCTAGGGGCATTCATTTATATAATGAGCACGAATGTTTGTACTCCAGTCATGGGTGATTATATTTATAATATGTATGTATTTAAAGTTATATATGAATAGTGTATCTACTATCTGGTATCCATAACGCAAGCCTCGTAGCTTACCATGGAACTACATGGTACTGTGTGTTAATGTTCCAACATATTTATTTATTTATACTTATGTATAACTTTTTATAAATAGGCAAAGACAAAATAGTTCAGTACCTTTTTCTCCTCTCACCTGTGTTTCTCAACCGATTTTCTTTTTTTTTTATTTAATAGCTATTCATGAGGTTTAGGGTTATCAATAAAAAAAAATGGAAACAATTTTGATTCTATTTATATATCTTTTCCTTAAATTTTCTATAGTAACTATAAATGAATTTCGACCACGGGACGAGAGAGTTTATATAAAAGATCTAACCGGGATACTAGGATGTAAAAGTTATTCTAACACAGAAAGTTAGACAGTAAAGGATAAAACAATATTTTTTAATCTGTGATATGAAATCATCTTAATTCTGCTCTACGTTTTTCTTTTACCCTTTTTTGTACCAATTCAAATAAAAAAAAAAACAATTAAAAAAAAAAGCAAATTCAAATTAATATTTTAGATATAATCCAATGTTGACATTAACAGGTTTTTAGACTTTAAATAGAACAATGGTTATCAAACATAGTATTGTATTTACATAGTCGGCAGTAGCTATAGACAGGCACAAGATGGCCGATGGGGTGGTTAATTGCTTTCGATAATGGCGCACGTGTCACTCGTTACTATGTAATTGAATTGCTGTAGTTGAGTGCATGTCTGTTACATCTATATAGTTAGAATGTATAGATATTTTTGTGAAGTTATACTTCTTTTGGCACGTTTGAAAATAAATATGAGAGTAAAATTTTTACGACGCGCACACCGACAGCCAAAACGAGACATGATGAAGTTAGCTGATAGTCCTTCCGGTTCCCGTGAAAACTCATAACTATATTCAAAGTAATTTCTCAAATTTTTCTAAATCTACAACACGTGTTTTATATCAGTGAAGATAAAAAATATATTTATTTTTATTAATTTATAATTCCTTTTACAAACAGAGAGTTGTGTCATACGAGATGAAATTTTTAGCTATTTTTGTTCTATTACGCCAAAGAAGTATAACTTCTTACGTGCATACACAAGTATACACATACGTTTTTTTTTTATTTAGGTTTTGGCTTATATGGTCTATCTAGTCAATACATCCATTTAAAAAAAAATAAGCCAGAGGTGATTGCCCGATTTTGTTTTTGCTACTCAGTGGTTTCTTTTTATAATTCATGATAACTTCTAAGATTTTTTTTGATTGGTATTATCAATAACGTAATAAAATATTTGATAAAATAAAAAAAAGGAACGCCGGGAACCAAAAATCAAAATCAATCCGCGAAAAAATCCGAAAAGATTGTTTTATTTAAAATGTCAAATATTGGTGTAAATCTAAGAAAGTATCATAAAAAAAATATTGAGAACTAAAAAAAACTAGATATTCTTTTACTAATATTGTAGAGTATATTTATAGAGAGTAATACCACGGTAATATATCATTACCGTGGTAATATTGTTATGTATATTATGTATGCCTCGTTGGTGTAGTGGCTAGCATGTACGGCTGCACACCCGGAGGTCCTGGGTTCAAGTCCCGGGTCGGGCCAAGTTTAGTTATTGAGTCTTTCTGTCTAGTAAGCCTCAATAGTAGCCCGGAGTAGGGAAGTTGCCGGTGTTTCACCCCCGTGCCTCGGAGAGCACGTAAAGCCGTCGGTCCTGCGCCTTAACTCTCACCGGTCGTGTCGAATAGTCGTCCCACCGGAGTATGAGAGTGACAGGAATAGAGAGTGCACATGTGTCTGCGCGTACACTTGTGCACTATAATATCTCTTGCGCAGTTGGCTAGTCTCAATGAGATTGGCCGCCGTGGCCAGAATCGGTCAGGAGGACATCATCATCATCATCATCATTGTTATGTATTTATTAAATGCTTGTAGTGGAATTATACCGTAACGGAATCAATTTATTATTTATACATTTAATACACGTTATTCATTAATCCGTTTTTCTCTGCCGAGGTCACGTTTAACGTCCTCTTTGATTTAATATATCAATCTATTATTATTTTATTACCACATCCATTATATCTTTCCAAATAATGATCTCAATGAAATGAAAGTTTTTATGACGTGTGTAAGATAGATTATTCTAAGCTAGCACACTGCCTTGACTTTGTTTAGCAGTAGAATGTACAATTTTCAGTAATTTTTCTATACTCTTATCCGCTATAGGAGCTGAAATTAATTATTTATCTCAAAGGCGTTATATACTGTCTACAGACAGTATATAACGCTTTTGAGATGTCTAAAACCTTAGTTTCTCCCGTGACCATGATTGCTGTAAAGCATTCGAAACGTCTTCGTCGGGAATCAAAAATCGAAATAAATCCGCGAAATAATCCGAAAAGATAGTTTTATTTAAAATGTCAAATATTCGCTTAAATCTAAGAAAGTATTATAAAACACAAGCTTTAAATAAACTTTTCTCCACAATTGTAAATTACTCATTATTAGAATATATTTGTCTCCGCGTGTCCATAGAACATTTCAACTATTAACTAGACGTCGATTGAATGTCAGTATCAATAAATTTGCGGCAAGTTCTGAGCGTTCCTTGCACGTGACGTTGATGGAGATTGAGTTTCCATTTAATGTTGGTCAATAAACAATGTTGCATAAAGTTATCAGTTCATAAAGTATTTAATTACTTATTGACTTAAAGCAATATCTTACAAAAATATTATTATATAAGATTTAAAATATATTTTTAGGTGTCTTTATTTTTCTCATCATCGTAGTCCGAAATTGTGTAACTTCAGGTAATTCTGAAAATTTGACTTCTACTGAAACCTTTCTTTCTACCTAGTCTATATGATCGAAAAATAATTTGTTTTTTAAATTTTTAATGTTAATAGTATATACAATACATTATTTAAATATTAAACTGCCTTATTTTGGAGAAACATATCTAATGTCTATACTGTAGCGCCCCTCGGCAGTCTGTATTCTGTAACATTATAAAGATTAGCTAAGAACGTGCTCAGGAATGAGACTTATACAAATCAAAAAATCATTTCAAAATCGACCTAGCCGTTTCCGAGAAAAATGGTAACAAATACACACAAACACCATTTACCCTAAACGCATATACCGTCTCCGTGGCTGTCGCGGGTACAAAATATATTTATACAACTATCTTCTTGACGCCAGTGACGTAACAACAGATTATAACTCGATCGTTGTTATGACAATATCAATATGCGCCCGCGCCGTAAAGCTTCCTTCCACGAACCGGTAGTGATGATCCTTATCGATACGCAAACTGATATCGATGTTTGTAATGCACTATGTAAACATTATTAGGAACGTTTTCTCATATCGTATGTTATATCAATTATATCATTTTTTTCCAATAATTTAGTCATTGTATAAAATCAATGTGATGTTGAGTTTTAGAGCAATTTGGCGAAATGTTTTTCTATGGAATTAATCTCTTAAATAAAAGTTAGTTATTAGTGATGGAAGTTTTATAATCAGATCTGAAGTTTTTGCATGTAACAAAAAAAGGAGGTACACTTAGCTATAAATCCTCATTTAAATATTTGCCATTTAAATGTTTTTTTTTTGGATCTTAACTATCGAGTGACGCAATGATAAAACATGTTTATGCTTTATAAAATGCTAATCATCCACTTGCTGGAAATCATCAAGCAAACATAAGATACTCCATTAGAGTAAAGCAAATATAAATTTATCAACGTGTCAATAACAAACTAATATTTAAAGGCAAGTGCACTTTATCGATTGAAAAGTAGGACTAGTGATGTGATTTTTTTTAATAATTTTAAGATAATATATATTTTCAAGCTTCTATATATTCGAAAACTTGCGCATACGCAAATCCCTATATATTAAACGAATTAAATTGTCAATTATATATCTAAATAACAAAGAGGTAGAGAGCTGGAAAGACCTGTGTCTAAGATGAGACTATAGTACTAAAAACGGTAAACTTAATAATTTTTCATTAAGTTTGTAAATTTGAATTGAATTCGATACATAACATTGTACATCACTTGTTTATATATCTTTTTTATAATAGATTTCTGTATAAATAAACAAATAACTATTTATAGTTAGTCATGTCCCGACGGGATTTCCCATTAGACAAAATATCAGGAAACATGGAAGATAAATACCTATAGATTTTTTTAAGAAGCAAATTTTAAATTCGTAATTTTTGTTTACAAACAGACCTAACCATCTATACATATAATAAAATTGTAACTAAGCCGAAACTGTACATTAAATATTTATTTGAAAATCTTATTGAAATAGACTTTATTATCGACACAGAGACTGAATCTATAGTTTATTGATTTTTAGTCTGTCAGTCCGTATCACGGGAAAACTACTAAGTAGATTTTGATGAAATTTGGTATGATGATAGCTGGTTATCCGGGTCAACATATAGGATACTTTTACTGCGGAAAAATATCTCATCTCTGAGAAATCTGTACTAAACGTTAAAACGTAAAGCTAGTCTATTTATATATTTCTAATTTCATATGTAACTTAGTTCGAATGAAACTTCCTTAACACACTTCCATCCTCTATTCTATTCAATCTTATACTTATTAAAAACAAGTATTAGTCGTCTGAACGTTTTATGTTTTTGTTGTGTTGTATTTGGTAACTTTAGGGATGCTCCCCATATCATCATGGGAATGATCCTGATACAAAACGGGTATGCATATTTATCGTAAACTAGCAGAACCCGCAGCTTCGCTCGCGATCAAACTACGAAAAATACGAAATTTCATGCAAATATGTCCAAGGAATAAAAAGTTTCATACAAACTTTTGAAAAATCCATCCTTAGTGGATGCCTACGTCATAAGAGGAATACGTGTGCGAAATTTTAAGTCTCTAGCCCTAAGGGTTTGGCCTGTGCCTTATTTATAAATTTTATCCCCTATTTTACCCTCTTAGGGGTTGAATTTTAGAAAACGCTGAAGTACGTAACTGATTATTTTTGCCGTACTCAATTCATCCGGGCCTTAAGGGTTTGGCCTGTGCGTTGATACAGTCAGTCAATCACTTTTGCCTTTTATATATATATATATATATATATATATATATATATATATATATATATATATTATGGGTTAAAAATACAGTAAAATTATTATTAGTTTACATCATCCTATTTTTACTTACCTACAACACCAACTATACTAAAAATACAAGCGCAAGCAGCTGCCATTATCGTCGCTTCCCGAGGATATATCGTGTCTAACGTCGTATTATGCATTTCTAGATCCATATTGATTACTTAATCTTTAACACATCACTGGTATATAATTAACTATTGAATTAAAGTATTTCATTTTGTTTTTATTTAAAGAGACAAGTCCTTTTAGAATCCATTTGGAGTGGCTTTACTGGTAAGATGTCTTCGTCACATAAACCTGAAACAAGGATAGTATTGCTTTATTTTTTATTATTTACTAGCAGAACCCGCGGCTTCGCTATCGCTAAAACTACAAAAAATAACTTTTTGGCTTTATGCAAAATGCATTTTTAAGATGATTAGTGATCGCCGCGTGGTTTAAAAACAACCCTAATTCATTAAGTTATATATTTACTGTCTTGCGTATTAATCTATTCTCAATTTGACCACAGACTTTAACAATAAACAAAAGAGTATAATATATGCGTGTGTGTGCCAAATACATGGTGGTGTGTGTAATGTTTTGTTTTATTGATTTAATGTATTTTTTATGCATAATTTGAAAAAAATATTAGCATTCTGCACTCCTTCTCCATATAAACTATAAGTGTGGGAAATTTCATACTCCTCCGTCCGCGCAATTTTCGTAAAAAGATTTAAAGATTTTAAAGATTAAAAGATTTTTTAAAAGATTAAAGATTTTAAAGATTTTTATTGAACATAATAACATACATATTCAAAATACTTAGATCTTAAGTAGCTGCATTAGTATAAACTGTGCTGCAGCTATTTACGCCCGCCTCTGGACAATAGGGGCAGTTATGTTCTAAGGTTAGTACAAGTACTATTTAAGATTATATTAGTAGAATTAATTACTATTATAATTATGTTAGTTCAGTTTCAGTTTATAATTATAGTTTATACGAATCCTTAGGAAATTAAGGTAGTACATTCAGATTGGTAAATTTGATAGAAGAAATAGTAAGTACTATAATAGACATATTCTTGCTACATTTATAAGCATATAAATAAGTAACACTCCAAAAATTATCTTATATATATCCAATTAACAAATGTTCATTAGTTATCATAAACAAGTGTTTCAGTCTCTTCATAATTGAGGTTTTGCAAAAACTTAGTCACTTCATTTTTGCATTTCCAGTAAGACATAGGATGAATGTTTATCAATGCATTCAATTTGTTGTAGATTTTAGCCGAAAGATAGTCATAATGATGTTTGACAAGTGCAATACGAGTAGGTTTCAGATTGCAAATGCGGCCAGCCCGTCGCTTTATAGCATTTTTAACATAGGTAACTCATCAAAAATCAAAAAGGGGTACAAAGTTTTTGCTTCACGTATTAATATATAGATATCAGTAGTTTCTGAGCTCAAAGCACTTGAACATATTATAAACATCAGTATTTTCAATAATGAATGGAAGTTTGCCCGATTTGTTGATTTTTATGATTACTGCTCAGCTCCTTTGGATAATAGCATGATGTTATATAGCTTTATAGCCTTTCTCAATAAACGGGCTATCTAATGCAAAAATAATTTTTCAAATCGGATTAGTAATTACTGAGATTAACGCGTTCAAACAAACAATCAAACAAACTCTGCTTCTTTATAATATTAAATAATATAGATTATAACGAAACTGTAATCTAAATTTTTTGGTAATGTCAAATTAAAATTAAAATAAGGTAAAAATTGTTTGATAAAATAAGCTAAGTACTATTTAAACTTCGATATAGTTCTTTCTTTAGATATGTAAGAATTTCAATGTTTTTGACAAAAGACAAAATATTGGTGGAAATTCGATCATAATCAATTGATAAAAAAATAACTGTTTTCAATTTCTTTTATTGACAACACTAAACTCTCTAACAACTACTAAACAATAAAAAAGGAAATCGGCTGACAGACAGATGAAAAAAGTTATTGAAAAGTTTTGTATTTGCCTATATCTTTTTTTTAACGTTGGGAAATGCATTTAGGCACGAAGTGTGGGACTCACCGCCAAAGCCAGTAACTACCTACTAAAACCCAACGGAACCTCCCCCGCAGGATCCCTTACATACTCAACCACGACGACCCGACGGCAGGTCTGCCGAAGCAGGCCACAACAACCAAGGGGTTGCTCCAACGGTAAGTTGGACCACCATTTAGTTATAAGGTGTAACTTAGGCTACTTGTATTTTAGAAAAAGAATTAAAGTTCCGCCAAAAAAAAATTAAAACGTACCTACGCACCCGAACGATGCGTATACAATATATATGTAAAAAAATCTGAGTCGAATCTGTACATTAAGTATTTTTTTGGAAATTCTTATTGAAATAGTCATTATTATTTATTATCGATACAGAAGTCGAATCGATAGTTTTTAGAATTTTTGTCTGTCTTGTCTGTCTGTGACCGCATCACGAAAAAACTACTGGACAGATTTTGATGAAATTTGGTATTAAAAAGCTGGTTATCCGGGTCAACATATAAGATACTTTTTACTGCGCGAAAATATCTCGTCTCTGAGAAATCTATAATAAACGTTAAAACAAATATTATAAATATGTATTGAAATCACTCTTTGTATACGTTTATAGGTCGTTCAACTACCCGCATGCAAGATTCAATGTGTCTTGCGTGTCCGAGTCGAGATTTGCATGTATTTACATGTATCTCGGAAACAATCGCGGACAACGGCTAGTGGAGCATTCGTGTTGCTGTTCATGTCCATTGACATAGATAGTCATCGGCATACTATATTTCAATGGTATTCGTACCATATGAGTGCAGCCCGAATTCACATTTGTCCTGTTTTATTTTATCGATATTATAGTGAATGATCAATACAAATAATCGTTTTGCACCATAAAGCAAAAAAAAAAAAGTTTGTATATATTGCCCTAACAATTTCTGCCAGTCAACTAAGAGTTACAGAAATTGTGAAAGGAAAAGGTATCTTTACTATATCCCTCCACATTATAAATTAACTTGTTGAGGGACGCGGACACACCGGTGTGTCAGTTACTTTCTCAGTCTTTCTTTCTCTGTCTCAGTCACAATTAATTTCTTAGAATTTATCCTAGAGTGGTTAAAGTTCTCCGCCGCGCTAAGTTTTTGTTCGTTTTGGATAATCTCAGAAACCGAAAATTTCATAGAGATATTTCTAGAAAGGAAATTTTTAAATTGAAAGGGAAAAAACCCGTTTTTGTCAATTGTTACCTTTTTAAAACATTTTATAGTTTACTAGCGATTCAACCTCGCTTCGCTTCGGGTTCGTTTCTAGAAAAAAACAAATCTTTTCCACGGGAACTGTATATTTTCCCGGGATGATATATAATATGTATATATATATAAAAAAATAATTATTTATTACCAAAATGTTTAGATATTACAAACAAGGTTGAAATTGCCTTTTAAGTGTAAAAAAAGCCTATAGGCTTCCTCAATAAACGGGCTACCTAATGCAAAAACAATTTTTCAAATCGGATTAATAGTTGTTGAGATTAGCGCGGCCAAACAAACAAACAAACAAACAAACACTGCCTCTTTATAATATTAGTATAGATTTACTCAGTATGTGATTTCAATGATTATAATTATAAATGTTATATTTAACGCTCGATCACGAGATTTACTGAGTCACGATTAGGTATCAGTAAATGCAAATGGCATAAACAAACTTAATTGGTCACATTATTATCCATATTTGTAACAACCAGTTGGTAACAATTTATGCCAGTGATAATTTATTACTCAAGTAATAAATTTGATAAAGCGTAGGTTGGTTTCATTAATCGTTCAACTCTTTTCAACGAGCGGCAAAGATTTATTTGCGGGTATTTGTAATAGTTGTTTACTTACATCTTAATCGTGAGTGTATTGAAACACTAAGTAGTGGTTGTTTAAGAAGATAATAGTTCAATTCAATCTAAAACAGTGAGTACTATAGGTATGGACTATAGATTTGGGGGAAGACACTCCTCTCGCTTACATAATATTTTTAAATTTCTATGAGAATGATGTTTATTATAAGACACTAGCGATTCACCCTCACTTTGCTCGGGTTCGTCCCTGGGACCCCTTGAATCCCCATACAAACTTTCATCCCCATTTTCACCCCCCTTTAAGGGATGATTTCCGGGATAAAAAATATCCTATGTCCTTTTCAGGTTCTCAGACTTCTTCTTATCATCTAAATCGGTCTAGTTCTTTCGGAGCGTATCGATACAAACAAACAAACAAATCTTTCCTCTTTATTATATTAATATAGATTGTTGGCAAATAATTCTTGTATAGGCTTCGTAAGGAGGCTAAAATTAGCATATATAAAATGCTATTTAGTCCATGATAAGCTTTATCTGTCAACAAGGACAAGCTATGCCATATAAAAAACTAAATTAATATGGTAAAAAAACATTCAACCAATTTGTTTCAAGCATTCCACTAATATGTGTGGTAAGTGCAGAGACATTACCACGTTAAGTTATAGATGTCGCTCATTATAAGTTTATTAACCGCTATTTGTATTCAACTATTGTTGGCTGCCCTCGATAAACGAGTGCCCTTGACTTGATACGAGTTTGAAGACATATTTGTATGGTCGCGTTCTACCTATGGGACAGGTATTACTTATGTGTATGTATGTATTCAGCCATTTTAACGTCCCACTGCTTGAGCACGGGCCTCCCTTCAATATAGAGGGATCAAGTCATAGTCCACCACGCTGGCCAAGTGCGGGTTGGCGGACTTCACATGTCTTTCGAAAACTCTCTAGGTTCTCTCAGACATGCAGGTTTCCTCACGATGTTTTCCTTCACTTATGTAAGTTTACTTTTTTAAATGTAAATTAATTTTACTCTCATCTAAATAAGATAAAAATACATGTATGAGTAAATTAATAAACTGAAACGTTTACAAAATATGGCAATCAGATTTGTTTATGGTTTGAGAAAATTTGACCATGTTTCTCAATATAGAGGTCAAATGGTTCACCATTCGCCAGGGCCGTACCTTACATACCCTTACACTTTAATACACTATGCTTTTTTACTCTCACACTCCTTACCTTAATACATGGTTTAATTTCTTTGGTTTTGATCAGTCCCTATACCTTCGATCGCAAACCCAATAAATTAGCATTTCCCCTCAGTCGCATTTAAAGCTATGGTGACTCTTACCGTCAAAGCTATAATATTATGGAATGCCTTACCACGGACATCCACCAGTCGGAATCGGTGCAAGTTTTTAAACGTCGTCTTAAAAACTATTATTTATAGTAAATCTATGTATATAATCTATACAGATAAATAAAATTGAAGCGTCTGTTTGTAATGTCAAAATAACAGCTTTTTACTAAATGCATATTAAATTATATACGGTACTTATAAGAAAAACACAATTAAAAAAAAATCTCGGTCTGTTTGTTCCGGCTAATCTCCGAAACGGCTGGACTGATTTTGACGGGACTTTCACTGGCAGATAGCTGATGTTATAAAGAGTAATTTAGGCTACTTTTATTTTAGAAAAAGAATTAGGATTCCGCTCAAAAAAATTGAAACGTATCTAGAGACGCACCCGAGAGAAGCGAGGGTAAGTCGCTAGTCTATATACATATCTATCTAAGCCTTGTTTATATAAATTTATTGTAGAATATATACGTATATTGTTTACACTTATATCATATTTTGTTATATACTTATGTATGTATGTCTTTATTGTGTTTTTTTGCACCAATCATTATCCATGCAACGCTACGAGTTTCTTTCAAATATAGGTTGCCTGGAAGATATCACTTTAAGCGACAAGGCCGCCTTTACATTGAAATACATATTTGTAAATTGTATTCTTCTTAAATTGTATTTTTATTTTGATGTAATAAAGGATTAAATAAATAAGTTTTCACATATTTTGAAATTAGGTAATTTATGGATCAACTTAAATGGATGATGTACCTACCTAAGTTTTGAAATTAGTTTTTTTATTATAAAAATTCTATAAAATTCTATTTAGTCACTTTTGATTGATCAAAAATTAAACAAACAAATAGACAAAAATACAGTTTGATATGTATTGTACTATCTACAGTCGAAACATCCTAAAAACTTAATTTTTAATGAAATTTTAAGTTAAAACTCGTATTACACAATAGGCTTGAACCATATAAAGATGTAATTTTAACTATACATCAGTCAATATGTTAGATATAGATAATATCTACATTATCCCCGCTATTTATCGGTCACAGACAATAAAAACAAAGGATCTATTAATAAAAAATAATTATAACATCATAAGGGATGTGGCCATTTCCGTAAAGTGACACCTGATCCGCGTTATCGTTAATGACAGATGTCAATTTAATTTCACCGAGTGTTGTTTGCGAACATCACTAATTTGCTAAGAGCCATGTCCATCATGTGTATTGGTCGTCTATTTAATTATTTACTCTTTACAATAGTTTTGTTTTTAAAATCTATACTATAATATTATAATGCTGAAGAGTTTGTTTGTTTGTATGTTTGGTTGAACGCGCTAATCTCAGGAATTACTAATCCGATTTGAAAAATTCTTTTTGCATTAGATAGCCCGCTAACTGAGGAAGGCTATAGGCTATATATCATCCCGGAAAAATTTACGGTTCCCGTGGAATAGATGTTTTTGTCTAGGGACGAACCCGAAGCGAAGCGAGGGTGAGTCGCTAGTATAATATGTAAAGTAAAACAATTTAGCCGTGAGTTTCATTTATGTTTTTAGATCCCACTACTAATTCTAATTTTTAGGTACAATGACAACACGTTTGGCTCAGCTTGTAGTGACCCTACTTGCCGTGCCAGTGGTCGCGGGTTCGAGTTCCGCTGGGGGCATTCATTTGTGTGATGAGCACGAATGTTTCTTCTCCAGTCATGGGTATTTATATTTATAATAGGCATGTATTTAAACTTATATATGTGTAGTGTATCAATTATCTGGTATCCATAACACAAGCTTCATAGCTTACCGTGGAACTAGATGGTGTTGCGTGTTAAAGTCCCAACATATTTATATTATTTATAATGAGAAAAATTAAAATTTTCTCATAACAACTGAATATTTTATATTTTATTACATCTTCATTAGAGATGCCGTAGTTCTTAACTTCAATGTACACTAGATATGTATTTCATCGAAAGTATTTTAATAGATACCTACTTAAAAGAAAACCCTTGATAGATATTTAACTTTAAGTTTTAGCTTTTAGTACTATCCAGTAGATACTTTATGTTTATGGTAAAATTCTTATTCTAACATCAAACCCACCACATCAATCAAACTTGGGCGTCAAGTAATTTTAATAGCCTTCAGTATAGCAATGACATAAAATGCGAAGATAGAATTATGTAAGAGAGAGTTAATATTTAATTAATCTATAGGTTTCCCCAAAAAACATAGTAAAATTAACTGGTTTTGCCAAAAGAATCAATTATAATTTGTTTACGAAATCCCGTCTATTGAGCAGGAAGCTCAAGTGTTTCATACATCTTAAACTAAAATACGAGCACTCGTTCAGCGTCAGCTGTCTCTTTCGTCAGGGTTTTGCCATCGCCGGTATTATTGGCCACCGTTTTGATTTTTTTTTTATTGATATAATGCATTTAGACTGTACATTTTCATGTATTACTTGTTGATGATAACTTTCATATTGAGGAAGCATGAATGAATATTTAAATGTTTTGTTTTTTAGATACTAAAATAATTTTGATTAATTACAAAATGTTGAAGATGTGTGTGTTATGAATTATCATTTACAAAAACCACAAATACCAATACCAGAAATGACAACCACAAAAATAACAATTAATAGTTTTTAACAAAAAAAGTGCAGTACCTTTCAGTACCTTTTTATCCTCTGTTTGTTCCCCGATTTTTTTAGTAGCTATTTAGTTTGATAGCCTTAGTTATTAATAAAAAAAAGTTTTATTTTATATAGATAGGAACATATTTAAAATATAATATGATTTCCTCAAAATATCAATGGCCGAAATTATATTCGAATTTTGACCACTGGGCGAACAATAATATAAACAAACTAGCGACTCACCCTCGCTCCGATTGGGTTCGTCCCTACTAACGTTTTAACGCTTAGTATAAATTTCTCAGAGATGAGATATTTTCTCGCAGTAAAAAGTATCTATATGTTTTCCCGAATAACCAGTTATCATCATACCAAATTTCATCAAAATCTGTCCAATGGTTTTCCCGTGACGCGACCTCACAGACAGACAGACAAGCAGACAAAAGTTTTAAAAAGTATAGATTCGGCCTCTGTATCAATAATAAACACTACATATATTACTATATAATAAATTAAAAAAAAAAACAATATTTAATGTACAGGTTCGACTCAGTTACAATTTTATTATATGTACTAGCATTGCCCGCGGCTACGCCCGCGTTCAGATGATCAAAAATCAAATTCTAAGTTTTACACATTAGTTAGTTTTTTTACACATTAGTAGGTATAGTTTGTTTAGTTTTAGGTAATAAACTCTCAAACTACGGAATTAATTTTAATATTTTTTACTTATAGACAGCTATTGATTAATTTAATATTTAGCTAATTATATAAATTACATAATGGTAACTTTTCTTAATGTTAATTTGTCGCGAAACAGGGATTGGTTAGCGCTAGTTAGTAATATTTTCCAAAACGATTTTCAAAAGAAAGTGTAATAAGTAAATAATTCTAAGCAAATACTTTTTATTATTTCATATGGCTCGACTAATATGATTAAAGTCGTAAGCATTTTATTGTGTCCTTTAAGCCTTTATCTTCCAAAAAATTAGGTCCAAAAAAAAAGTTGAGATGTAACAGTTCCTAAAATACTTTTTCATAGTTTTTGAGATATGGAATATTTTTAGTTACCCGCTTTGTCAGTTTAATAGCCATAACCTTGTTTTCCATAAAATGTTACAAAAAATTTTGAATCGAACTTATTTTTACGGTTGATAAAATGAGTAGATATTGTGGAAACGTAAATATTATTTGTATTTATTTTAGTGCTAACCTAACAAAACACGTAAGTAAGAAAAATAACACAGTATTTTGCTATACGAAACCTATAATGAGCGAGTTGGAGTTGCAAAATTTTTACATTAAAAGATTAAAAAATATTAACATTATTTACTAAAAAAAATAAAAACTTACAAATATTTTCATTTGAAAATTGTTTCGGCCAACAAAATATTACTAATGTGACACTAATTTAAAAAGCTTGTTTATCTTTATTCAAAATTTGAACACGGGCGGAGCCGCGGATAATTTAGTATTTAGTAATTCTAATAAAGTCATAGAAAGATCACATCTGTACATTTTTTTTTTGGATTAAAACTACGCATTTTTAAAACACATGGCGACATCTATTGTCAAATATCTAAATACACGTAATACACATAAATAAATTTTCATTAAAACAACTATTTTAATGAATAAAATAGCTATTAATATTTCTTTTAAGATAAGCTTTTTTTAATAGTTTTGACATATATAAGTTACCTTGCTAAAATGTTAATACTACTCTCGTGCTTTTATTTTAACCAGTTTTTGTATTTTTTCTCAGAAATGAGATATTCTCCTGCGGTAAAAACTATCCTATATGTAGAGTCGGATAACCTGCTATCACCATACCAAATTTCATCAAAATCTCTCCAGTGGTTTTTCTGTGATGCGATGCGATATAATGTGGTCACATACAGACAAACAGACAAAAATTCTAAAAACTATAGATTCGGCCTCTATATCGCTAATAATGAATATTTCAATAAGATTTTTCGAAAAATATTGAATTTACGGATTCGGCTTAGTTACAATTTTATTATATGTGTATTTACTAATTTATAAAGCCAAAAAGTTTGCTTTATTGAAAATTTTAACACGGGCGGGGCCGCGGGTAATTTAGTAGTAATTCTAATAAAATCGTAGAAAGGTCATATCTGTACATTCATTTTTTTGGAATTAAAACTACGTATTTTAAAAACACATGGCGACATCTATTGTCGAGTATCTAAATAACACATAAGTATGAATTAATTAAAATAACTATTTTAATGGATAAAATAGCGCTATTGCTAATTTGATTTTCAAGATAAACTATTTTTAATAGTTTTTACTATATTTAGTAAGTTACCTTGCTAAACTATTTGCAGATAGTATCATGGTGGTTTGTTCCAACCAGTTTTTGTATTTTTTCTCAGAAATGAGATATTTTCCCGCGGTAAAAAGTATCCTATATGTTGACCCGGATCACCAACTATCATCATACCAAATTTCATCAAAATCCCTCCAGTGGTTTTTCTGTGATGCGGTAACAGACAGACAGACAGACAGACAGACAGACAGACAGACAGACAGACAGACAAAAATTTTAAAAACTATAGATTCGGCCTCTGCATCGATAATAATGTCTATTTCAATAAGATTTTCCCAAAAATATTTAATGTACAGATTCGGCTTAGTTAGAATTTTATAATATGTATAGATAGAAAGATATAAACAAATAGTTATTAAATAAACCATATATTACAAAGGGAATGGCCATTAAAGAAAGCAATTTATCGATTTGCCAAATCGTCCCTCGAGATCAGGCTTCCCCAATACTATTTCCCATTTTATGTGCACTTTATCGTTGCGGGCAAATACCCCACTGCTTATTTAAGGTTAGCCGAGCAATGAAATGCTTAGAACGACGTTTAGATGTCGAGGTTACACAGTTATATTGTAAGTTTACTAGGGTTTTACTATGGTTTATACAATTTTATTTATTCTGACACCGTTTATGTATGAACTACCTTTTACTCGTGGCGTTACTCGCATTTGTCCAACAAAAAATGTAGCCAATGTCAGTCTTGCCCCAAGATATGAGAATGAGTAGCTATTCTAAAATTACATACAGATATTTAAATTTTATTTATAAGTACCTATAGTAAAATATGTTAATAGCAGTAATATATATATATATATATATATATATATATATATATATATATATATATATATATATTAACATTTTTTTAAGTGATACGAACAAAGTTTTCACTTCTTTCTCTTAATCTTAAAACACACTATGAAAACCTTTTTGGACCTTTCTTGTTGAACATCAAAATGATGACCACCCCAGCCTAAAACAACCGAATAACGTCCTTTTAAATCTATAAATAGCTGATGAGTATAAGGCTTCAAAATATTTTTTGTATATTATATAAGTAATTAACGTCCATAGCAAGTAATTTGTAGATCTAGGCCACTTATCCCGCTCGCAGTAATTAGTGTGATGTAACTAACACATTCTCGGTACTAGATAATTGTTATATGCCTACGTACCTACAGTACTTAGGCGGCAAGTTGTATGAACAATTATTTTTATCTAAAATTGATCATCAGTAACTTTTTTAGAAAATTGCTATTTGACTAGCGGCTTACCCTCGCTTCGCTCGGGTTCGTCCCTAGGCACGTTTTAACGGTTAGTATGGAATAGATAGACTGTAATATATTATATTACTGCTCCGCTCCCTTTGACAGAAGCATGATTATATCATAGCCTATAGCCTTCCTCAATAAACGGGCTATCTAATGCAAAAAATACTTTTTCAAATTTCATTAGTAGTTCCTAAGATTAGCGCGTTCAAACAAACATACAAACTCTGCCTCTTTATAATCTATATATACCTATATATAAAAATCAATTGCTGTTTGTTAGTCTCACTAAAACTCAAAAACGGTAGGACCGATTTGAATAATTCTTTTTTTGTTTTGTTGGGGGTGTGTCAGGGGTGGTTTAAATATAGAAAAAAATTATCGAAAACAAAAAAAAACAGCTGGAAAATCAAAAAGTTCTGAACTATTTATTTTGTATGGGAATCACTAACCGTTAAAACGTACCTAGGGACGAACCCGAGCGAAGCCAGGGTGAGTCGCCAGTATTAAATATAGATTGTAAGGTTGTCAAAATATTAATCTACTCAATAAAACTCTAATACTGACTCACTGTTAGACAACGCACATCCAGTTCTGCTGGCTGATGAAGTACCTATGGAATTTTACACTGTACACCGGAGTTCTATTAAAGAAAGTGATTTTTGAAAATTCGTTAGTTTGTGATAAAAATTAGCATGGAAGTTCTTAATTTTTGAAGTTAGACATATGTAATCGGTAATATATTACCGATTGGAAATTCCAAAGGGCCGACCTATAATTTTAAATATTTTTAGAAACAATTGTAAAAGTAATAAGTTTTTTGTCTGCTTGTATTGGCGCATGATTAAAAGAAAGAACAACATATTTCTATGGAAATACTAGTAACTTACCCTCGCTTCACTCGGGTGCGTCTCTAGGTACCCATTATATTTAAAATTTTATTATTATAGGTACCGACACTTTTCGGCAAATTTTACTAACAGTGGCTTATTACTCCAATTTATTGATTATCTATGTACTTAGTAAATATCCAAATCCGTTCAGTTGTTCTTAGCATATACAGTATACACATACAAACTTATTTATATATTGTGATTTTGTTGAAATAAAAAAAAAAACATTCCAGTTCTATAACAAGGTCGTGTAGATCCATAGAAATAGCTT
Source organism: Fabriciana adippe (assembly GCA_905404265.1). NCBI lineage: Eukaryota > Metazoa > Arthropoda > Insecta > Lepidoptera > Nymphalidae > Fabriciana > Fabriciana adippe. The sequence continues at coordinate 1,499,081 of FR989997.1, read as the reverse complement.
AACTTTTTGCCATTCTATATTATTCAAAATAAAAAAAAAACATCCTAGATTTACTTCAAGGTCGAGTCCAATAAGGTCCATAGAAATATAATCGAGGCCCGTAGAAACAGTTTCAGTTTTCCTATTCTATATCTATACTAAATACTAATATTATAATGAGACAGTTTGTTTGTTTGTATGTATGTCTGTTTGTTTGTTTGTTTGTTTGAACGCGCTAATCTCAGAAAGTACTAATCCGATTTGAGATTTTTGCATTAGAAAGCCCGTTTATTGAGAAAGGCTATAGGCTATATATCACCCCAGAAAAATGTACGCTTTCCGTGGGATAGATGTGTTTTGTCTAGGGGCGAACCGGAAGCGAAGCGTAGGTGAGTCTCTGGTACAAAATAATTTGTGTAATTAGTACTTCAATTTAATTTATAGCGCTCCCGCCCTATTGCTACACTATTTATATCCAAATCGTTTTTATAAGATACTAGTGACTTGCGTTCGCTTCGCTCGGGTACGCACCCGAGGTCGCTAGGTACGTTTTAATTTTTTTGAGCAAAACCCTAATTCTTTTTCTAAAATAAAAGTAGCCTAAATTACTCCTTATAATATCAGCTATCTGCCAATGAAAGTCCCGTTAAAATTGGTCCAGCCGTTTCGGAAATTAGCCGGAACGAACAGACAGACAGACAAAAATTTTAAAAATTGAGTTTTTCTTATAAGTACCGTATATTAATCCATATACATTTAGTATAAAGCTGTTATTTTGACATTACAAACAGACACTTCAATTTTATTAATCTGTATAGATGTATTTTGGATTTGGGCCTCCTATTTATATGTATATCCAAACCACTATAATAATTCAGTCTCAAGTACGAATAACCGTTTATCCACTAGCTGTAGCAGCACCGGTTTGATTAAGCTATTGCCTTACCTTACTTATAAAGCTTTTTTCTAAATAATAGCGGTTATATTTGATTTGGTCTATTTATTTTTCCACAAAATGTAGATAATAGTCGTAATTATAACTAATCGAGCTTTATCATAAAAAGTCTTCAGACGGCTGAACGGTACACGTGCCGTACATCTAAGAACGTATGTTTATATTTTATAGGAAACATTATCTAAGGAAGATTAATCGACATGTATACTATAATATTATAAATGTGAAAGTTTGTGAGTATGGATGTATGTTTGTTACTCTTTCACACCAGAACGGCTGAAGGGATCTGGATGAAATTTGGCACAGGGATAGATTATAGTCTGGAATAGCACATAAGCTACGTTTTATCCGGAAAAAATGTTCGGTTCCCGTGGGATAGATTTGTGTTTTTTTTTAAGAGGCATTCATAGATAATTACCTGATATCTTCTTACGTTTACGCGAATATTTGACATTTTAGATAAAACTATCTTTTCGGATTTTTTCGCGGATTTATTTTTTTGATCTTTGATTCCCGACGTTTCGGATGCTTTATAGCAATCATGGTCACCAGAGAGACTAAGGTTTTAGACATCTCAAAGGCTATGTATGCTATATAAGGTTATATTATATATGGTGCTACTGTTACCTAGAAACGAACCCGAGCGGACTAGGCCTGTAATATTTAAAAAATAAATTCAACATTAAATAACTAATCTTAATAACAACTTAAGCGCTAAATACATTAATAGACTTTTTATATAATTTATTATTTAGGCAACATTAACAATAATGTTAGTGTAACTCTAAATACAGCTATTAAACACACTGTCGATAAACTTTAATGGGTTATATTCAGATTCGCACATAACTTATTTGGGTCGCGAAAGATAACTTTCGACCTGTGATAAAATTTACTCTTAAAATCACGAATAAATCTCAAATGATGTTCATTTTACATTTGGACAAGACTAGATATATAATGTTCGTTCTTTCGTCCATACTCTTGAAAATAAACCGTAATAACCTTTATGATAGTAATAGAAACATTTATGTAGGTCAATTGTCTCATTTTGAATTTTAATTTTTGTTTTTTTTATTTTATTTTTTTATTGAATCGATTTAAACAAAAATATTATTTATAAAACGTCTCTTTCACCGCTCTGCAAAACTCAAGGATAATAAAATTTGAAAAGATAGAAGAATAATACAATTTTAGTTTTTTTTTTTAAGTTTGAATTAAGTAACTGTTATAGTTTTATAAATGTTACTTACTTGTGAATATAATTTACTAGTGACACCCTCGCCTCGCTTCGGGTACGTCCCTAGACAAAAACAAATCTATCCCACGGGAACAGTACATTTTTCCGGGATAAAAAATAATCTATATGCTACTATTATCTATTTCTGTGCCAAATTTCATCCGATCTGGATGAAATTTGGCACAGAAATTCGTTCAGTGGTTTTGGCGTGATTAAGTAACAAACATCCATCCATCTGTCCTCATAAACTTTCACATTTACGAGTATAATATTAGTATGGACTAGCGACTTACTCTCGCTTTGCTCGGGTGCGTCCTTAGGTGCATTTTTTTTGGGAGGAATCTTAATTTTTTTTCAAATAAAAGTAGCTTAAGTTCTCCTTATAACATTAGCTATCTGCCAGTGAAAGTAGCGTCAAAACCAGTCAAGCCGTTTTGGAGATTAGCCGGAACAGACAGACAGATTAAAAATTAAAAAAATGTGTTTTACTTACAAGTACCTACCGTATATAATTTCGTATGCATTTAGTAAAAAGCTATTATTTTGACATTACAAACAGACACTTCAATTTTATTTATCTGTATAGATATGGATTAGTAGATGATATTCGCGAACATTTTATATAAAAATTTACTGTAGGTCATAAATCCATAAACATATTGCTTCTAATCTGATTATACATCGTGTAATTGAAAAAACAAACTTTAGTTTCCTTATCATCTTATCTGTATTTTTGGATAATTTATGCGTACATAGTTTATACTAAAAGTTATGTAAGAATTTGGAAGTGCATCGGAATATAGACAACAATAGCGGCAGGTGGCCGTGGCGCGTGCGACGACCGTTTATTTTTTTTAAGAAACAAAAAGGGGCCAAAGATCTACCATGCATGCCAGTGCTTCATGGTGTGTAACAGTCTTGATTATAAATTAAAAGAAAAAAATTATCAAAATATTATAATCCTTTAAATTAAGGTAATCAATATTAATCCAATTATCTTATAAAATATACACACTATCAGTTGTTGTTTTGATCAATAGCGATTTTTTAAGATAACATGTATTAAAGCAAGTCTTAAAAGTTATTTATATTGTAAACAAAATTTTAACACAAAGATTAAGTTATAAAAGAAAGCTTGACAACACGTAAAATGTGCAGAAAATGACATAATCATATTTAGACAATAGGGTATTCTAAGAAAAACATGGGTTTACTTATTTACGAAAACAATAGAACAAGATTCAAATTCTATTTTTAAATAGCAGCCTTTAATTTACGTGTAATTTTCTGAAACATTATTTTAACTATAGCAATTAAATTTAAGTATTGTAGTATTTAATATTTGAAGCACAAATACTAAATACAAACTTTAAAAAAGTAGTAAAAATAATCATTAAAATATATGTATCTTAGACTTTATTTACTTACGTTAATTTATAAAGTATGTAGTTAAAACTTAAATCACTATACAAAACAAAGTTTTTACGATAACACAGCACCGTTAGATATAAAATATAATCCACCACAACCACTCGCAACAAAATTACGCGCGCTACTGACTGGCGAATGGCGTTTCTATAGACTGACAGAAGGAAGAATCAAGAAACTTAAAGTTGGCGGTAAAATAAAGGATATGTAAGTGACATATTGGAAGGAAATAAAATTATTCACGATATAATAATACTTTCTTAAGTTTACGCGAATATTTGACATTTTAAATAAAACTATCTTTTCGGATTATTTCGCGGATTTATATTTATTTTTGGTTCCCAACCTTTCGAATGCTTTACAGCAATCATGGTCACGGGAGAGACTAAGGTGTTAGACATCTCAAAGGCATATATACTTGTTACAGACACTGCCTACCCACTATTTACACAAATGATTTAATTTTTTTTTTTAAATGGCACCAATTTATAATGGCAGCAATTTATTCACGATATAATAATTATATGATTTTAATAACATTGAATAGATTTTCTTTGAATTCAGTTATTAAAGGTCATTTAGAGATTAAATATAGAAAGATTAAAAATTATGAAATAATATTTTCTAGTCTTCTTCTTTAATATAACTGAATTATTTAATGGTATAATAAAACTATAAATTAGTAAAAATTTTGATTCACTTGTTTTTTAATTACGTTGATTTTTCTAATGGAAATCTTTACTATGTGCTTGTTGCACAAAATATGATAATTCATCTCAATTATATTATTATAACAAAAAATACACAATGTGTTGGTTAATATGGAGCTTTAATATAAAAGTTCTAACAGTACAAACGCCTATGTTTATATTTTTAGATTTAAAATCATTATAATATATGTATATGAAATGTATATTATTTATACATTCATTGAATGAATAACAGGATAAAAGGCGCCAAAGTTGATCAGTAATACTAAGGGTATCCATAGCAGCTGTACGACCCATTGTCACTTGTAAAAGATCTATTGTATTTGAGAAGACAATTTAATCCTTATAGAGATAGACTTTAAGCTCATAATGGTATATATTTAATACAATCATGTATGTAGTTACGTTATTATTAATCGGAAACCACGATTTTATTGGGGTCCTATTGTAATGAATCTTTTTGTACGTATCCTTTTTTAGTATTAGGTTCAAATAATTTATAATAAATTGTGGTAATATTAACGATTCACTCTGTCCGTGCTATATGAATTGCCTACTAATGGTAATATATTATGTAAAGTATTTCCGTAAATAATAAATCTAATAAAATATATTTTCATTTCAAAATCGACTCTGCTCAGCGACAGCTGGGCACGGCGCGACAGTGCTACACAAATCTGATGGTTCTTTATAAATATCGGTTGGCATAGTTTTACTCAGCTGAAGCTCTGTGGAGTCTGCTAAGCAACGTATGAGATGAACAGAGTGGTGATATTACCATATATCTCACCGGGAAAGTAGTTAATGAAAGAGGCTTCTATCGGCTTTAGAGGCTGAATAACCTCTTAAAATTCTGGAAACTTAGGAAAATATCATAAGAAATAATAAAATTAATTTAGAACAATAATGAATACAAGCGATAAGGCGGTTTACTTCCAGTCGTACTTGGTACCTTGCACTATTAGCCAGAAATAATTCAAGAAGGCCGAAATATTCTTCAGATGTGGTTGGTGCCTGGTGGTGGTTTCAGTGGGTAGTGCTGGCTTTGCCGGTGAGTCTCACTTAACCATTTATGTATATGGATGCAGGTGGTATGCATAAATGGATTTCCTAACGTTAAAAACAAAAATTAAAAGGAGGGTCAATAGTTACTGATCAGACAGGCCCAAAAACAAAACCTGACGTCCACATTCTGCGTCAATTTAGATCCTCACCCGTATAAAATTAAAAATAAAATATAAAAACTTAAAAGATATTAATAGGTATACATAATATATAACAATAGAAATCTACGGAAGATCCTTAACATTGTCTAAAAATAAGAGAAATTTTAATTCAATATATTATTATCTCATAAATGATATACACATAAGTGATTGATAGCAGCAAGTCCTAAGAACAATAAAAATAAATGTCAATGTTGAGTCTTTAAATTTTATTACGATATCGTTTGCTTTCTCCGATTATTTTCCATTTACGAGGCGTTAATTAATAATGTTATAATTAAACGCTGTATATATTACTAAGCGCTTTAATCGATCTTATTTCATCGTCATTGTTATTCTCAAATTACTTATAATATGTGTTTATAAATAATAATTAATATTTTTTTTTTAATAAATAATAATTGAACAATTATCTTTAATGTTTTCATTTTGAACGTCCTCATAGACTTAAGTTATTTATAGTTACTAGTTCTTTAATCTGTGCTATTTATGTAATATGTCATGTCATGTGTCAAAATGTCATCGATTCGCAAACACCAAACATGCCAGGCGCTGTTTCTGAATTTATTGACGATATTGAAGATTTAATATCTTCACAAGATATTACACCCAAGGAAAGATATGCAAGTAGGAAAAATGTGAGTGTACGGTCTAAGAAACGAGTGAACCAGGAAGTGGAGTCTGTGGAAAAGATAGTGTTAGAAAGTGTTGTACCAGGTATAACCTAAAAATTGCATCATTTATTTTGGTTATTTAGATGTTGCGTGCGTAAATACGAATGATAACTATATAAAATCATTATAAACCTCAGTGCTATTAATAAACCAGTCTTAATTTTGTTGAAACACTTATAATTACCTTATTAAAGTAAGTGTTTAATGTTATAGGAACCCAAACAATATACGTCAAGACATGGGGATGTGCACATAATAACTCAGATTCTGAGTATATGGCCGGATTACTAGCAGCTCATGGATACAAGCTTACAGAAGACAAATGGCAAGCACAACTTTGGCTCCTTAACTCTTGCACTGTAAAGAGTCCTGCAGAAGATCATTTTAAGTGAGTTTGTCACTTTAGAACTACCTAATGCTTCATTAATAATTTTATTGTAGTATTAGTATTAAAGGTTCTACAATATTTCCTTATTTTTTAAATAGTCCTTAATCATTTATAAATACATATCAGATATGGTATATATAAAATTTCTGACATTGTCTATTTATAAATTTTTGTTTCAGGAATGAAATAGAGCTTGGTCAAAGCCGTGGCATACATGTGGTAGTCGCAGGTTGTGTACCACAAGGAGCACCAAGAGCAAATTATTTACAAGGACTCAGTGTTGTTGGTGTCCAACAGATTGATAGGATTGTTGAAATTGTTGAAGAAACTTTAAAAGGTGGTTTTTTGTAGTGTTTTAAATTAAAAATTTTAACTTTTATACAAAATATTCATTTCTATATTGTTTTATTGGTAAAGTGTACTGTTTGGTACTCTAAGTTATATGCTATCGCTTAATTTATCATTTACATAATTATAAATTATGTATAGAGCAGGCATTTATTTCTACATAACTATTATTTATAGTTCAAATTTTATTAACAAAGAAATCTTGTTTAGGTCACACAGTTCGGCTGTTTGGTCAAAAGAAAACTGGTGAAGGTCGAAAAGCTGGAGGAGCATCCCTTTTATTGCCAAAAGTGAGAAAGAATCCTCTCATAGAAATAATACCAATCAACACAGGATGCTTAAACCAATGTACATATTGTAAAACAAAACATGCAAGAGGTGAATTAGGTAGCTATCCTCCGGAAGAAATAGTTGAGAGGGCCCGACAGTCGTTTAAAGAAGGAGTTTGTGAAATATGGTTGACTAGCGAAGATACTGGTAAGAGGTATTCTATTTGTAGATGTTATGATTAAATTATTATTGAAATAAGTTATTTTACTTTATATGTCAATAAAAGACTAATTTTAGTAAGATACATGAATAAAAGGTACCCATGTGTTAATCTATACATTAAATATTTATTGAAAAATCTTATTGAAATAGTCATTACTATTGATACAGAGGCTGAATCTATATTTTTTAGAATTTTTGTCTGTCTGTCTGTGACCGCATGACAAGAAAACCACTGGATAGATTTCGTTGAAATTTGGTATGATAATCTGGTTATCCGAGTCAACATGTGCAATACTTTTTAATGCAGAAAAATATCTCATCTCTGAGAAATCTATATTAAATGTTAAAATGTAAGGGATGAACCCAAACAATCTATAAAGCATTTCTGATTAGAATTTCACTCAAATTCCTTGAGCCATTAACAGTGTTAAGAAGTAACAAATAGACTCATTCTAAACAACTCATATTTACAATACCAGTGTGATATTTTAACTAAATATATATTTATTTAGTTTTTAATTATTTAATTTAATTTAATTACTAATAAATATTAAGAAAATATTGAGTAACTTATCAATAAATTATCAAAATCTATTTTATTCACTTAGAATTTTACAAGTACTTTTGGATAATTTAAAGAGTGTGAAATCTATCTTTGAGTAAAATCAAACTAACTCTTGCAACCTGTTAAGAAAAGGTAGCAGCGAGAAACTTGTCTTTTGTAGAGCAGCAAATTCAAAAAATATTTTTTTACAGCATTTTTATATGCCATTTTATAACATGAGTGAAATTATCTTAATTTCATATCACAAACGCACAGATAAACAAAAATCCAAAAAATCATTATTTTGGGTTCTGTTGCGTTATTAAAGACCGCCAATAATAGTTTTTCTCTCTCATTTTCTCTTTATCTCTCTCTCACTTTTTTTCATAAATATATAACAATTATATATTAGGAAATCTTTTTCAGGAACCTATGGCAGAGATATAGGCACATCTCTACCAGAATTACTGTGGAAGTTAGTGGAAGTGATACCTGAAGGTTGCCGACTAAGACTCGGTATGACCAACCCTCCATACATACTGGAGCACTTAGATGAAGTCGCTAAGATTATGCACCATCCAAGAGTTTATAAGTTAGTATATTAAATTTTCATTATAATTTATAAGGTTTTAGTTCTGCTGTTTTTAATGTTTTAGATTTTTTAAACAATGGACGAGCAAGCTACGCTTGGCCATTTTTTCGATGAAAATATATAAATTGCGTTTATTCAAGAAAGATTCCTATGATGATAATATATTCTTTATTGCACTAAAAAAAAAAACATAGAAAATGAAGTGGACAAAGGTGAACTTATCTCTATAAGAGATCTTTTCCAGTCAACCTATGTATATTGTATGTGGGAAATAGTGTCAAGTGGCGGGACAGAAAGAGATACTTTTTATCCCGGAAATCATCTCTTAAGGGGGTGAAAATGGGGATGAAAGTTGTTATTGGGAAGCAAGCTAGGGACGAACCCGAGCGAAGCGAGGGTGAGTCGCTAGTTATATATAAATATTAAATATACAAGAATTGCACATTTAATGTTAAGATTATTATTATCACACCAATTGGTTTTCGTATAATTAATTTTTCTTATTAAATTAAACGTGATATAATAAGATTAAAAGGCAGTGGTAGCCCAGTGGTAACGCGCTCGCTTGGGAAACCGAGTGAAGCGGGTTCAAATCCCGAGTCTTGCGCTTCTGATGTTTTCATGTGCGAATCATATCTATCATGATTACCACTTGTCTTACGGTAAAGGAAAACATCGTGACGAAACCTGCATGTCTGAGAGAACCTAGCAAGTTGTTGAAAGACATGTACAGTCCGCCCACACTTGGCCAGCGTGGTGGACTAAGGCCTAACCCCCCTCGTATTGAAGGGAGGCCCGTGTCCAGCAGTGGGTCGTTAAAGAGGGCTGAATACATTAAATAATAAAATTAAATGTGATATAAATATCACTAATAGTTTAAAATGATCAATCCCAGATTCCTCCACGTGCCCGTGCAGGCGGGCAGCGACGCCGTGCTCGCCGACATGAAGCGCGAGTATACGAGGGCGGACTTCGAACAAGTGGTGGATTTCTTAAGGGACAAGTAAGTTTATAAAATTTTGTTTTCAATTTCATGGGTTTTAATTATTTGCGCGGAATCCTGATTCTTTTACCCTAAATAGCCTAAGTTACTCCTTATAACATCAATAGCTATCTGCCAGTGAAAGTCCCGTTAAAATAGGTCCAGATGTTTCGGAGATTAGCCAAAACAAACAGACAGACAAAAATTGAAAATATATATTATTACCGTACCGTTACCGTATATTCTTTCTTTTCGCATTTCGTAAAAAGCTGTTATTTTAACATTACAAACAGATACTTCAATTTTATTTATCATTGGATTATAGTGAAACTCAGAATAGAGGGAGATTGAGATATTTTGACGGAACAGCTTAATAATTCTAGACCCGATTCGGGACTCGAACCCAAGACCTCCAGGTCTATCGTACATTATGGTCACTATGTCTTCAGTTGTTGAGTCTTTCTGTTTAGTAAGCCTCAGTAACAGCCCGGAGTAGGGAAATTGGCGATGTATCATCCCCATGCCTCGGAGAGCACGTAAACTCTCACCGGTCGTGTCTCGTGTCGTCCCACCGGAGTATGAGAGTGACAGGAATAGAGAGTGCACTTGTGCACTATAATATCTCCTGCGCACATGGCTAGTCTCAGTGAGATTCAGTCATCAATGAGATCGGTTGGGAGAACATTATCCGTATTAATATTATAAATGTAAAAGTTTGTGACAATGTATGGATGTTTGTTACTCTTTCACGCCAGAACGGCTGAACGGATCTAGATGAAATTTAGCACAGAGATAAATTATAGTCTGGAATAACACATAGACTACTTTTTATCCCGGAAAAGTATACGGTTCCCGTGGGATAGAATTGATTTTGTTTTTCTAGAGGCGAACCCGAGCGAAGCGAGGGTGAGCCGCTAGTAATCTATAATGTAACTTCAGTTTGATCCAATTTTTTTTTTAAATTACAATTAACTTCCAGAGTCCCCGGCATGACAATAGCAACAGATATAATCTGTGGTTTCCCAACCGAGACTGAGGAAGACTTTGAAGATACAATGGCCCTCTGCAAAAAGTACAAGTTTCCCTCGCTGTTCATAAACCAGTTCTTCCCAAGACCAGGCACACCAGCTGCTAAGATGCCCCGAGTGAGTATCGAATAGTAGAAGGGATGGAAAGTTTTTTATATTGGATTGCTATTGTAAATTTGAATGTTTTTATGTATGTATGTATGTATGTGTGTGTGTTTAAGTGGCTAAAAGTATTTTGATCATGTTTAGTACTCAGACTATGAGCTAGGTTATATATAGGCAGCTAATGTCGCACTCGAGCGAAGTAAAGGTATGTCGCTATAAACAATAGTACCTGGACGACCAAGCTGGGTTTGGAGTTCTTTTTTGTTATATCGTATTTTTTAGATAAAAAAAGCTAAAAACTTGAATAAATACAAAAAAAAAAAAGTAAAATCATTGTATCGAACCCGGATACGTGCGATTGTCAACCTTGCACCTTGACCGTTTGACCAAGATGCTTATGCACGCGCGTGCGAAATTATAACATACATATAACATTAACATACTTTGCGTGGAATAATGCAAAAGAAAATCGTATGAAAATTCGAAAACACACGTTTTCCTAGACATAAGACTAATCTAGATCGATTTTTCGTTCCCAAAAACCTTCATATATTGAATATCAGCGAAATCGTTAGAGCCGTTGCTGAGCGGCGGTATAAATAAATAAATATACAAGAATTGCTCGTTTAAATATATTAGATTAGATTTAAGACGAAACTTGAACATAATAATAAAAAAAAAAATTAAACATTAATTTATAATTAAAATATCCGTCACCCGCCCGCTTTGCAAGGCGTACGTAGTTTCTTTTGGTCTTCAGAGACCTTAATGTATATTAAGGTTTTTCAGTTTTTAAATAAAAACAAACGAAATAGTGTAACGTATTTTGTTCTATTGGTGGGAAAAATATTCATGAAAGTAAATAAAAAAATATTGTGAAGAGTAAAAAAATATAATAATCGAAAACCGATTCGTCAGTTTCATACCGATACGTTCAGTGTACGTATATCCATATATAGTACAATAAATTATATTTTCATATGGTACAATAAATAAAATATTATACAATAACTAGCGACTCACTCTCGCTTCGCTCGGGTTCGTCCCCAGGTACGTTTTAACGGTTAGTATGGAATATAAATCTTTGAATTTCTCGGCTTTTCTGTACTATAATATGCATGTATTATACATATAAACCTTCCTCTTGAATCACTCTATCTATTAAAAAAAACTGCATCAAAATCCGTTGCGTAGTTTTAAAGATCTAAGCATACATAGGGACAGACAAACAGCGGGAAGCTACTTTGTTTTATACTCGTCCTATGTAGTGATTATTATTGTTTTGAAAAGTTACAGTGATGACATTTTTTTTTTGAAGCTGTTATGTGGTTTACGAAAAAATGTCTCTCTCTTTATATGGGTTACTGTTAGTACCTAGATGCAAAACAGATGTTCAGTTTTACAAAAACATCGATTTTGATATACTTAGGTTAAATAATAAATAGCTTATTCTCAATTCAATGAATCCATTAACTGGCTTACATTACTTATTATGTATTTATATTATTGACGATACGTTTGGCTCAGTTTGTAGTGACCTTACTTGCTATGCCAGCGATCGCGGGTTTGAGACCCGCTGGGGGCATTCATTTGTGTGATGAGCACGAATGATCGTATTCTAGTCATGGGTGTTTATATTTATAATATGTATTTAAAATTATATATGTGTAGTGTATCAACTATCTGGTAACCATAACACAAGCCTTGTAGCTTACCATGGAACTAGATGGTGCTGTGTGTTAATGACCCAACATATTTATTTATATTGACAGGTTCCTGCGCAAGAAGTAAAGAAAAGAACGAAACAACTATCAGAATTTTTCAGATCATATGAACCGTACGGACATAAAGTGAGCCAAATTCAAGAAGTGCTTGTAACGGACATATCCCACGATAAAAACTATTTTGTAGCACACAATGAATTTTACGAACAAGTTTTAGTGCCTAAAGAGGAAAAATATATGGGGAAAATGCTTACCGTAAAAATTGTCAACGCATCCAAATTTTCCATGATGGGAGAACCCGTGGATAAACCAAAAATGCCAGGTTTGACTGAACCGTTGAAAAAGGGAGAGGTTTCAGGGTTGAGGAAAAAGGACAAACTGACCGTACCAATGCCAATTGTTATGTTGATCTTGGCTGTGGTAATGCGGCTCGTGTGGATGTTCTTGTAAATAGTGTATATATTGTTATTTTATTTTAATAATAAATATTTTTATAAGTTTCATTCTATTAATTCTATCCCATAGACGTAGAGAGTGGACTGATTTTTTGTTGTCAGTCGTCAGCTAAAAAATCAGATAGATAATAATAATAATAATTTTATTGCAATAATTTTATAAAGTTACCATAATATTTACAAAATAAATGATAAAGGACACAATACAATTTGGAACCTACCTGAACTAGTTTAACAACCTGTGTTTCAGGTTATGGTTTTAAAATAAAAACAATATCTAAAAAGAAACTATTGTGTAACTTTGAACCAGGTATTATATTTATGCATGTATATATAGAAAGAGGAATGTTTTAGATGGAATTTTAATGATTGATGGAAATAGTAAATTAGCGAAATCTGTACATGAAAATCAACATTTAGGACACTTGTTACGGTAGGAAAAAATTTCATTCCCTCGGGAAAACACCATAACTGATTCTATTCAATCGTCCGTAGATGGCTAACGCTGGCTAAAAGTTAAGAAAATACAATAAAAGAATGTACTAGGAAATTGTAGGTATTAAAGCGATCTACAGAAAAGTCTGCAATACCATATGTGTATCTCCTAAAGTACACTCGCAATAACTATTTATATATATTTAAAACGTATCTAGGGACGCACCCGAGTAAAGCGAGGGTAAGTCACTAGTGAATTATATGGATGGGAGTCCAACAAAAAAACTGTTCAAGTCAAAAATACTGGTGTGATTTTTCTGTTTAAGCTACTATTCTTGATTTTGGCATATTAAATAAAAATCGTTTACTTAAAAAAATCATTTACGCATACCACCAGCATACGTACAAGTTTATTTTTTTTAAGAAACAAAAAGGGGCCAAAGATCTACCATGCATGCCAGTGCTTCATGGTGTGTAACAGTCTTGATTATAAATTAAAAGAAAAAAATTATCAAAATATTATAATCCTTTAAATTAAGGTAATCAATATTAATCCAATTATCTTATAAAATATACACACTATCAGTTGTTGTTTTGATCAATAGCGATTTTTTAAGATAACATGTATTAAAGCAAGTCTTAAAAGTTATTTATATTGTAAACAAAATTTTAACACAAAGATTAAGTTATAAAAGAAAGCTTGACAACACGTAAAATGTGCAGAAAATGACATAATCATATTTAGACAATAGGGTATTCTAAGAAAAACATGGGTTTACTTATTTACGAAAACAATAGAACAAGATTCAAATTCTATTTTTAAATAGCAGCCTTTAATTTACGTGTAATTTTCTGAAACATTATTTTAACTATAGCAATTAAATTTAAGTATTGTAGTATTTAATATTTGAAGCACAAATACTAAATACAAACTTTAAAAAAGTAGTAAAAATAATCATTAAAATATATGTATCTTAGACTTTATTTACTTACGTTAATTTATAAAGTATGTAGTTAAAACTTAAATCACTATACAAAACAAAGTTTTTACGATAACACAGCACCGTTAGATATAAAATATAATCCACCACAACCACTCGCAACAAAATTACGCGCGCTACTGACTGGCGAATGGCGTTTCTATAGACTGACAGAAGGAAGAATCAAGAAACTTAAAGTTGGCGGTAAAATAAAGGATATGTAAGTGACATATTGGAAGGAAATAAAATTATTCACGATATAATAATACTTTCTTAAGTTTACGCGAATATTTGACATTTTAAATAAAACTATCTTTTCGGATTATTTCGCGGATTTATATTTATTTTTGGTTCCCAACCTTTCGAATGCTTTACAGCAATCATGGTCACGGGAGAGACTAAGGTGTTAGACATCTCAAAGGCATATATACTTGTTACAGACACTGCCTACCCACTATTTACACAAATGATTTAATTTTTTTTTTTAAATGGCACCAATTTATAATGGCAGCAATTTATTCACGATATAATAATTATATGATTTTAATAACATTGAATAGATTTTCTTTGAATTCAGTTATTAAAGGTCATTTAGAGATTAAATATAGAAAGATTAAAAATTATGAAATAATATTTTCTAGTCTTCTTCTTTAATATAACTGAATTATTTAATGGTATAATAAAACTATAAATTAGTAAAAATTTTGATTCACTTGTTTTTTAATTACGTTGATTTTTCTAATGGAAATCTTTACTATGTGCTTGTTGCACAAAATATGATAATTCATCTCAATTATATTATTATAACAAAAAATACACAATGTGTTGGTTAATATGGAGCTTTAATATAAAAGTTCTAACAGTACAAACGCCTATGTTTATATTTTTAGATTTAAAATCATTATAATATATGTATATGAAATGTATATTATTTATACATTCATTGAATGAATAACAGGATAAAAGGCGCCAAAGTTGATCAGTAATACTAAGGGTATCCATAGCAGCTGTACGACCCATTGTCACTTGTAAAAGATCTATTGTATTTGAGAAGACAATTTAATCCTTATAGAGATAGACTTTAAGCTCATAATGGTATATATTTAATACAATCATGTATGTAGTTACGTTATTATTAATCGGAAACCACGATTTTATTGGGGTCCTATTGTAATGAATCTTTTTGTACGTATCCTTTTTTAGTATTAGGTTCAAATAATTTATAATAAATTGTGGTAATATTAACGATTCACTCTGTCCGTGCTATATGAATTGCCTACTAATGGTAATATATTATGTAAAGTATTTCCGTAAATAATAAATCTAATAAAATATATTTTCATTTCAAAATCGACTCTGCTCAGCGACAGCTGGGCACGGCGCGACAGTGCTACACAAATCTGATGGTTCTTTATAAATATCGGTTGGCATAGTTTTACTCAGCTGAAGCTCTGTGGAGTCTGCTAAGCAACGTATGAGATGAACAGAGTGGTGATATTACCATATATCTCACCGGGAAAGTAGTTAATGAAAGAGGCTTCTATCGGCTTTAGAGGCTGAATAACCTCTTAAAATTCTGGAAACTTAGGAAAATATCATAAGAAATAATAAAATTAATTTAGAACAATAATGAATACAAGCGATAAGGCGGTTTACTTCCAGTCGTACTTGGTACCTTGCACTATTAGCCAGAAATAATTCAAGAAGGCCGAAATATTCTTCAGATGTGGTTGGTGCCTGGTGGTGGTTTCAGTGGGTAGTGCTGGCTTTGCCGGTGAGTCTCACTTAACCATTTATGTATATGGATGCAGGTGGTATGCATAAATGGATTTCCTAACGTTAAAAACAAAAATTAAAAGGAGGGTCAATAGTTACTGATCAGACAGGCCCAAAAACAAAACCTGACGTCCACATTCTGCGTCAATTTAGATCCTCACCCGTATAAAATTAAAAATAAAATATAAAAACTTAAAAGATATTAATAGGTATACATAATATATAACAATAGAAATCTACGGAAGATCCTTAACATTGTCTAAAAATAAGAGAAATTTTAATTCAATATATTATTATCTCATAAATGATATACACATAAGTGATTGATAGCAGCAAGTCCTAAGAACAATAAAAATAAATGTCAATGTTGAGTCTTTAAATTTTATTACGATATCGTTTGCTTTCTCCGATTATTTTCCATTTACGAGGCGTTAATTAATAATGTTATAATTAAACGCTGTATATATTACTAAGCGCTTTAATCGATCTTATTTCATCGTCATTGTTATTCTCAAATTACTTATAATATGTGTTTATAAATAATAATTAATATTTTTTTTTTAATAAATAATAATTGAACAATTATCTTTAATGTTTTCATTTTGAACGTCCTCATAGACTTAAGTTATTTATAGTTACTAGTTCTTTAATCTGTGCTATTTATGTAATATGTCATGTCATGTGTCAAAATGTCATCGATTCGCAAACACCAAACATGCCAGGCGCTGTTTCTGAATTTATTGACGATATTGAAGATTTAATATCTTCACAAGATATTACACCCAAGGAAAGATATGCAAGTAGGAAAAATGTGAGTGTACGGTCTAAGAAACGAGTGAACCAGGAAGTGGAGTCTGTGGAAAAGATAGTGTTAGAAAGTGTTGTACCAGGTATAACCTAAAAATTGCATCATTTATTTTGGTTATTTAGATGTTGCGTGCGTAAATACGAATGATAACTATATAAAATCATTATAAACCTCAGTGCTATTAATAAACCAGTCTTAATTTTGTTGAAACACTTATAATTACCTTATTAAAGTAAGTGTTTAATGTTATAGGAACCCAAACAATATACGTCAAGACATGGGGATGTGCACATAATAACTCAGATTCTGAGTATATGGCCGGATTACTAGCAGCTCATGGATACAAGCTTACAGAAGACAAATGGCAAGCACAACTTTGGCTCCTTAACTCTTGCACTGTAAAGAGTCCTGCAGAAGATCATTTTAAGTGAGTTTGTCACTTTAGAACTACCTAATGCTTCATTAATAATTTTATTGTAGTATTAGTATTAAAGGTTCTACAATATTTCCTTATTTTTTAAATAGTCCTTAATCATTTATAAATACATATCAGATATGGTATATATAAAATTTCTGACATTGTCTATTTATAAATTTTTGTTTCAGGAATGAAATAGAGCTTGGTCAAAGCCGTGGCATACATGTGGTAGTCGCAGGTTGTGTACCACAAGGAGCACCAAGAGCAAATTATTTACAAGGACTCAGTGTTGTTGGTGTCCAACAGATTGATAGGATTGTTGAAATTGTTGAAGAAACTTTAAAAGGTGGTTTTTTGTAGTGTTTTAAATTAAAAATTTTAACTTTTATACAAAATATTCATTTCTATATTGTTTTATTGGTAAAGTGTACTGTTTGGTACTCTAAGTTATATGCTATCGCTTAATTTATCATTTACATAATTATAAATTATGTATAGAGCAGGCATTTATTTCTACATAACTATTATTTATAGTTCAAATTTTATTAACAAAGAAATCTTGTTTAGGTCACACAGTTCGGCTGTTTGGTCAAAAGAAAACTGGTGAAGGTCGAAAAGCTGGAGGAGCATCCCTTTTATTGCCAAAAGTGAGAAAGAATCCTCTCATAGAAATAATACCAATCAACACAGGATGCTTAAACCAATGTACATATTGTAAAACAAAACATGCAAGAGGTGAATTAGGTAGCTATCCTCCGGAAGAAATAGTTGAGAGGGCCCGACAGTCGTTTAAAGAAGGAGTTTGTGAAATATGGTTGACTAGCGAAGATACTGGTAAGAGGTATTCTATTTGTAGATGTTATGATTAAATTATTATTGAAATAAGTTATTTTACTTTATATGTCAATAAAAGACTAATTTTAGTAAGATACATGAATAAAAGGTACCCATGTGTTAATCTATACATTAAATATTTATTGAAAAATCTTATTGAAATAGTCATTACTATTGATACAGAGGCTGAATCTATATTTTTTAGAATTTTTGTCTGTCTGTCTGTGACCGCATGACAAGAAAACCACTGGATAGATTTCGTTGAAATTTGGTATGATAATCTGGTTATCCGAGTCAACATGTGCAATACTTTTTAATGCAGAAAAATATCTCATCTCTGAGAAATCTATATTAAATGTTAAAATGTAAGGGATGAACCCAAACAATCTATAAAGCATTTCTGATTAGAATTTCACTCAAATTCCTTGAGCCATTAACAGTGTTAAGAAGTAACAAATAGACTCATTCTAAACAACTCATATTTACAATACCAGTGTGATATTTTAACTAAATATATATTTATTTAGTTTTTAATTATTTAATTTAATTTAATTACTAATAAATATTAAGAAAATATTGAGTAACTTATCAATAAATTATCAAAATCTATTTTATTCACTTAGAATTTTACAAGTACTTTTGGATAATTTAAAGAGTGTGAAATCTATCTTTGAGTAAAATCAAACTAACTCTTGCAACCTGTTAAGAAAAGGTAGCAGCGAGAAACTTGTCTTTTGTAGAGCAGCAAATTCAAAAAATATTTTTTTACAGCATTTTTATATGCCATTTTATAACATGAGTGAAATTATCTTAATTTCATATCACAAACGCACAGATAAACAAAAATCCAAAAAATCATTATTTTGGGTTCTGTTGCGTTATTAAAGACCGCCAATAATAGTTTTTCTCTCTCATTTTCTCTTTATCTCTCTCTCACTTTTTTTCATAAATATATAACAATTATATATTAGGAAATCTTTTTCAGGAACCTATGGCAGAGATATAGGCACATCTCTACCAGAATTACTGTGGAAGTTAGTGGAAGTGATACCTGAAGGTTGCCGACTAAGACTCGGTATGACCAACCCTCCATACATACTGGAGCACTTAGATGAAGTCGCTAAGATTATGCACCATCCAAGAGTTTATAAGTTAGTATATTAAATTTTCATTATAATTTATAAGGTTTTAGTTCTGCTGTTTTTAATGTTTTAGATTTTTTAAACAATGGACGAGCAAGCTACGCTTGGCCATTTTTTCGATGAAAATATATAAATTGCGTTTATTCAAGAAAGATTCCTATGATGATAATATATTCTTTATTGCACTAAAAAAAAAAACATAGAAAATGAAGTGGACAAAGGTGAACTTATCTCTATAAGAGATCTTTTCCAGTCAACCTATGTATATTGTATGTGGGAAATAGTGTCAAGTGGCGGGACAGAAAGAGATACTTTTTATCCCGGAAATCATCTCTTAAGGGGGTGAAAATGGGGATGAAAGTTGTTATTGGGAAGCAAGCTAGGGACGAACCCGAGCGAAGCGAGGGTGAGTCGCTAGTTATATATAAATATTAAATATACAAGAATTGCACATTTAATGTTAAGATTATTATTATCACACCAATTGGTTTTCGTATAATTAATTTTTCTTATTAAATTAAACGTGATATAATAAGATTAAAAGGCAGTGGTAGCCCAGTGGTAACGCGCTCGCTTGGGAAACCGAGTGAAGCGGGTTCAAATCCCGAGTCTTGCGCTTCTGATGTTTTCATGTGCGAATCATATCTATCATGATTACCACTTGTCTTACGGTAAAGGAAAACATCGTGACGAAACCTGCATGTCTGAGAGAACCTAGCAAGTTGTTGAAAGACATGTACAGTCCGCCCACACTTGGCCAGCGTGGTGGACTAAGGCCTAACCCCCCTCGTATTGAAGGGAGGCCCGTGTCCAGCAGTGGGTCGTTAAAGAGGGCTGAATACATTAAATAATAAAATTAAATGTGATATAAATATCACTAATAGTTTAAAATGATCAATCCCAGATTCCTCCACGTGCCCGTGCAGGCGGGCAGCGACGCCGTGCTCGCCGACATGAAGCGCGAGTATACGAGGGCGGACTTCGAACAAGTGGTGGATTTCTTAAGGGACAAGTAAGTTTATAAAATTTTGTTTTCAATTTCATGGGTTTTAATTATTTGCGCGGAATCCTGATTCTTTTACCCTAAATAGCCTAAGTTACTCCTTATAACATCAATAGCTATCTGCCAGTGAAAGTCCCGTTAAAATAGGTCCAGATGTTTCGGAGATTAGCCAAAACAAACAGACAGACAAAAATTGAAAATATATATTATTACCGTACCGTTACCGTATATTCTTTCTTTTCGCATTTCGTAAAAAGCTGTTATTTTAACATTACAAACAGATACTTCAATTTTATTTATCATTGGATTATAGTGAAACTCAGAATAGAGGGAGATTGAGATATTTTGACGGAACAGCTTAATAATTCTAGACCCGATTCGGGACTCGAACCCAAGACCTCCAGGTCTATCGTACATTATGGTCACTATGTCTTCAGTTGTTGAGTCTTTCTGTTTAGTAAGCCTCAGTAACAGCCCGGAGTAGGGAAATTGGCGATGTATCATCCCCATGCCTCGGAGAGCACGTAAACTCTCACCGGTCGTGTCTCGTGTCGTCCCACCGGAGTATGAGAGTGACAGGAATAGAGAGTGCACTTGTGCACTATAATATCTCCTGCGCACATGGCTAGTCTCAGTGAGATTCAGTCATCAATGAGATCGGTTGGGAGAACATTATCCGTATTAATATTATAAATGTAAAAGTTTGTGACAATGTATGGATGTTTGTTACTCTTTCACGCCAGAACGGCTGAACGGATCTAGATGAAATTTAGCACAGAGATAAATTATAGTCTGGAATAACACATAGACTACTTTTTATCCCGGAAAAGTATACGGTTCCCGTGGGATAGAATTGATTTTGTTTTTCTAGAGGCGAACCCGAGCGAAGCGAGGGTGAGCCGCTAGTAATCTATAATGTAACTTCAGTTTGATCCAATTTTTTTTTTAAATTACAATTAACTTCCAGAGTCCCCGGCATGACAATAGCAACAGATATAATCTGTGGTTTCCCAACCGAGACTGAGGAAGACTTTGAAGATACAATGGCCCTCTGCAAAAAGTACAAGTTTCCCTCGCTGTTCATAAACCAGTTCTTCCCAAGACCAGGCACACCAGCTGCTAAGATGCCCCGAGTGAGTATCGAATAGTAGAAGGGATGGAAAGTTTTTTATATTGGATTGCTATTGTAAATTTGAATGTTTTTATGTATGTATGTATGTATGTGTGTGTGTTTAAGTGGCTAAAAGTATTTTGATCATGTTTAGTACTCAGACTATGAGCTAGGTTATATATAGGCAGCTAATGTCGCACTCGAGCGAAGTAAAGGTATGTCGCTATAAACAATAGTACCTGGACGACCAAGCTGGGTTTGGAGTTCTTTTTTGTTATATCGTATTTTTTAGATAAAAAAAGCTAAAAACTTGAATAAATACAAAAAAAAAAAAGTAAAATCATTGTATCGAACCCGGATACGTGCGATTGTCAACCTTGCACCTTGACCGTTTGACCAAGATGCTTATGCACGCGCGTGCGAAATTATAACATACATATAACATTAACATACTTTGCGTGGAATAATGCAAAAGAAAATCGTATGAAAATTCGAAAACACACGTTTTCCTAGACATAAGACTAATCTAGATCGATTTTTCGTTCCCAAAAACCTTCATATATTGAATATCAGCGAAATCGTTAGAGCCGTTGCTGAGCGGCGGTATAAATAAATAAATATACAAGAATTGCTCGTTTAAATATATTAGATTAGATTTAAGACGAAACTTGAACATAATAATAAAAAAAAAAATTAAACATTAATTTATAATTAAAATATCCGTCACCCGCCCGCTTTGCAAGGCGTACGTAGTTTCTTTTGGTCTTCAGAGACCTTAATGTATATTAAGGTTTTTCAGTTTTTAAATAAAAACAAACGAAATAGTGTAACGTATTTTGTTCTATTGGTGGGAAAAATATTCATGAAAGTAAATAAAAAAATATTGTGAAGAGTAAAAAAATATAATAATCGAAAACCGATTCGTCAGTTTCATACCGATACGTTCAGTGTACGTATATCCATATATAGTACAATAAATTATATTTTCATATGGTACAATAAATAAAATATTATACAATAACTAGCGACTCACTCTCGCTTCGCTCGGGTTCGTCCCCAGGTACGTTTTAACGGTTAGTATGGAATATAAATCTTTGAATTTCTCGGCTTTTCTGTACTATAATATGCATGTATTATACATATAAACCTTCCTCTTGAATCACTCTATCTATTAAAAAAAACTGCATCAAAATCCGTTGCGTAGTTTTAAAGATCTAAGCATACATAGGGACAGACAAACAGCGGGAAGCTACTTTGTTTTATACTCGTCCTATGTAGTGATTATTATTGTTTTGAAAAGTTACAGTGATGACATTTTTTTTTTGAAGCTGTTATGTGGTTTACGAAAAAATGTCTCTCTCTTTATATGGGTTACTGTTAGTACCTAGATGCAAAACAGATGTTCAGTTTTACAAAAACATCGATTTTGATATACTTAGGTTAAATAATAAATAGCTTATTCTCAATTCAATGAATCCATTAACTGGCTTACATTACTTATTATGTATTTATATTATTGACGATACGTTTGGCTCAGTTTGTAGTGACCTTACTTGCTATGCCAGCGATCGCGGGTTTGAGACCCGCTGGGGGCATTCATTTGTGTGATGAGCACGAATGATCGTATTCTAGTCATGGGTGTTTATATTTATAATATGTATTTAAAATTATATATGTGTAGTGTATCAACTATCTGGTAACCATAACACAAGCCTTGTAGCTTACCATGGAACTAGATGGTGCTGTGTGTTAATGACCCAACATATTTATTTATATTGACAGGTTCCTGCGCAAGAAGTAAAGAAAAGAACGAAACAACTATCAGAATTTTTCAGATCATATGAACCGTACGGACATAAAGTGAGCCAAATTCAAGAAGTGCTTGTAACGGACATATCCCACGATAAAAACTATTTTGTAGCACACAATGAATTTTACGAACAAGTTTTAGTGCCTAAAGAGGAAAAATATATGGGGAAAATGCTTACCGTAAAAATTGTCAACGCATCCAAATTTTCCATGATGGGAGAACCCGTGGATAAACCAAAAATGCCAGGTTTGACTGAACCGTTGAAAAAGGGAGAGGTTTCAGGGTTGAGGAAAAAGGACAAACTGACCGTACCAATGCCAATTGTTATGTTGATCTTGGCTGTGGTAATGCGGCTCGTGTGGATGTTCTTGTAAATAGTGTATATATTGTTATTTTATTTTAATAATAAATATTTTTATAAGTTTCATTCTATTAATTCTATCCCATAGACGTAGAGAGTGGACTGATTTTTTGTTGTCAGTCGTCAGCTAAAAAATCAGATAGATAATAATAATAATAATTTTATTGCAATAATTTTATAAAGTTACCATAATATTTACAAAATAAATGATAAAGGACACAATACAATTTGGAACCTACCTGAACTAGTTTAACAACCTGTGTTTCAGGTTATGGTTTTAAAATAAAAACAATATCTAAAAAGAAACTATTGTGTAACTTTGAACCAGGTATTATATTTATGCATGTATATATAGAAAGAGGAATGTTTTAGATGGAATTTTAATGATTGATGGAAATAGTAAATTAGCGAAATCTGTACATGAAAATCAACATTTAGGACACTTGTTACGGTAGGAAAAAATTTCATTCCCTCGGGAAAACACCATAACTGATTCTATTCAATCGTCCGTAGATGGCTAACGCTGGCTAAAAGTTAAGAAAATACAATAAAAGAATGTACTAGGAAATTGTAGGTATTAAAGCGATCTACAGAAAAGTCTGCAATACCATATGTGTATCTCCTAAAGTACACTCGCAATAACTATTTATATATATTTAAAACGTATCTAGGGACGCACCCGAGTAAAGCGAGGGTAAGTCACTAGTGAATTATATGGATGGGAGTCCAACAAAAAAACTGTTCAAGTCAAAAATACTGGTGTGATTTTTCTGTTTAAGCTACTATTCTTGATTTTGGCATATTAAATAAAAATCGTTTACTTAAAAAAATCATTTACGCATACCACCAGCATACGTACAAGTGGTTAAGTGAAGACTCGCTGGCTAGAAAATCCAGTACTACCCACTGACATCCAACGGAAATTCCCCGTCTTAATAAGACGCCGCTAGATCACTTACGGGAGAATGTAATATATGTAATTTAAATAATGTGAAGTGTAATAATGTTATTTATATTTCAACTTCAAGGATAACTCAATTACCAAATGTCATCAAAATCAGTTATTTTGTGTGTTACATGGATACACGACTGAACTGACTGAGCAGACAAAGTTGTATGATTAGTGTATGTTTGCCATACGAATATTCTTCTTAGTTAAAACTTTAAACCAAATTACTGACAGTCTGACAAATGGTTATTATAGACGCCTCATAAATTCAGTATAATAAGGGTGAAGCCTTTTTGTATCGTTTATGCGATTATTTTTTATTAATTGGAGATTAAGTATATCTCAGATAGATGTTTTTTTTACAAATTTCAAACTTAAACTATTAATAGTCTTCACATTTCGGTTCAAAATGATTTACGGCTTGGGTGCGAAACCCAAAAAAATGTCGTATTTTTCTTTTAAATTCTTAAATTACATTGCCCTATATTCAATTGTTTGGCGAAACTCATACAAAATGCTAGGTATCAGGTTTAAAACAATGCGCAACTCGACACAATTCCGCTCTAGTGGGTCCATTCACGCGATATTATATAAGATTACGTCGCATCCGTCCGTCTGTCAGTGTTTTATTTGCATATGGAAGTTGAACTAAAGTGCTTCAAAGTACAGTAAAGGACTGCAGAGGAAGGATGGCGTACGCACAGCCGGGAGGTAAGAGGCAGAAGGTGAGGGAAGCTCGCGGTTCTGATAACGTTGACTATTTTCAAGGTGAGTTAAACATTTTTTAATTTTTGTTGTAATTTTCATTAGCTATTCATTGAATGTATTAAATCGTGCGGGTTTTGTAAATAATTTTGAAATTTTAACAGTTGTTTCGCGAATCAGTATACTAAGTTAAGCTACTTTAAAAAAATACTTTTAGAGCGAAATAATTCTGAAAAGTCTATACAAATAAATCAAGTGTAGTTTGCAAATATGCACACACTACGTGACTATACAATTCTTAATTCCAACAAACCAACTAAACACGCAAACGCCAATCTTAATTCTTTCACTTAATAAATAACAGAGATCACAGACAGTATAAATATCTATTATATATACAGTAGGTGATAATTTTGATCTAAATTCTAACGGAAATTCTGCTAACTGCAAGGTGTGAAAAAAAAAAAAAACAATTTTCAATGTGAACGGTTTCGAACTTAAAGTGCGGTAGTGTCATCTTGTGGCAAGTTACGGTTATACCAATCAACCCTAACGTCGTCTTGCCACTGTCATATACGTAAAAGTATGAGTCGGGAGCGCCTCACCCGCGTCTCACGCGGGGTGTGTACCCCGCACGAATTCCCTGTCGAGAATTCGTTACATGGCTGTATGACTTAGTAGGCTATTACAACGATCAAAAGCAGGATTAACCAACTTTTTACTTTTCTTAAATGAAAAACGTCCAATAACTCATTTGCTTGCAGGACCGCTAGATCAAAGGGTCAGTAAAAATTTTCAAATGCAACTTGCATAATACTTTTACAAAAATAGCTTTAAATTATGTATAATTTAAATATATAATATGTGATTAAATCATCACGAGAAGGAGAAGGTAGACAGGCCTTTCACACGGTGGACCGACGACTTGGTCAAAGTTACTGGATTCTGGAACCCACTGAGGATGCGGATGACATAAGACCAGCCATGGAAATTTTTGGGAGAGGCCTATATCTAAAAGTGGAAGTCTTTGGGTTAATATGATGATTATGTAAATCGTAAACCTCTTTTTTCAGGCATAGAGAAAATAGATTATAACAATATGGCGACCGCAACGGATGTTCACAGCTACAGATACTATAATTGTAGTGAACGGGTTCACTCCCGGAGTATGGAGGACTGGCTCAAGTATAGCGTGTCGCTAACAGAGTTTAGGAGTAATGGTGGGTAATTAATTGTATTTAAGTTTTATAAATATAAAAATATATTTGTCTGATTATGATCTTTTTACATTCAAACTTTTTTCCCAGATATAGCTTTAGATTTTTCTTTGTAATCTATTTTTTTTTATTCTGCCTTTACATCGTTTTACTTAAATAATTAATGTTATTGATTTTTTTTATTAATTAAATTTTAGGATCGGACAGTCATGGCAGACCAACATTTAATCGTTCATGGGATGACCACTCGAACACTATAGACAATTACAAACGCTGTATTAAAGCTTTCTACGACTTTTGCACTAAGCTAGGTGTCAAGTACTGGACCGCTTTTGATACAGATTTAGTACCTCATACAGATAATTGGGAGGAAAACAAATCGAATTGGGATGAAATCGTTGAATTCATAAATGAGAGTTCACAGAGGAGCCAGATGAAATTATTGTGGCTAGCACCTGATCTACACTCGCATCCTAGGTACCTACTGATCATCTTTCTATATTTTTTTTAAACAAGATATATTTAGATTTTAAACGATTTGTCATTTTCTTAACACTTTTCCATATTTTTAAAAGTTCTGCACTAAGGCTTCCTACAGACGAGGATAAGCTATTAGTAAATAAAAATACTTTTGCATGTAATATTTTCCAGATATTCTACCGGTGCATTCACAAGCAATGAAGCCTCAACGTTTGTACAAGCTGCGACACAGATAAAAAAATGTGTTGAAATGTCACAGCGATTAAATGCCGAGTGTTTTCTTCTCTGGCCTTACCGAGAAGGCTATGATGCGATCTTCCAAACCGATGTTGCCAGAGAAATAAAATTATTTGCAAAACTATTAAAAATAACCGCCGAATATAAAGAAAGATTAAATTTTAGATGTCAATTACTTATTATGCCGTATTTTAGCAATTTTAGTAGAAGATACAGTGATTTTGGTTTAACATGGCAACCCCATAATTGGGATGGGGATATTTTGAATAGGTATATGTGGGATGTTACCAGTTGTTTGTACTTTTTGAAAAATCACAATTTAGACAAATATTATAAAGTGTGTACTCCCCCTGGACACCATATGTATATGGCTGGCGTGTAAGTAGAAACAGTATTATCATATTTTTATGTATTTTTTAATTTGTATATTATTATTTTTTATTCAAAATAATAATTTGCTTTTAATAATTATTACAGGTACAATATGTTCGGCGGCCTAACTGTTACGAATCGATTCGATTATTCCGATATCAAAACAACTACTTTAATGATGAAATGTATCATCGATCAAGTAAGTTTTAATTACTTGTTAGACTTGTACGTCTTTCATTTATCTATCCTTTTATCAAATGCCCATATTGTAATTTATTTAAACGAGCAATTCTTGTATATTTATTTTATTTATATATACCGGCGATCTCGGAAACAGCTCTAATGATTCCGCTGAAATTGCGGCCAGTAATTTTCGGGCGCGAAAAATCGTATTTTTTAATTTTTAATGTGGTTTTCTTTCGCATTAGTCCACGCAAAATATGTAAATAATTTTGTACACGCGGGCATGAGCAACATGTTTAAGCGGCCAAGGCTCAAGATTGATTATCACTGGTGACCGGGTTCGAATCCCGGTCGGATACAAAGTTTACTTTTGTTTTTTTTTTGAATTTATTCATGTTTTTAGTTATTTTTTGTTTTTAAGCCAAAGTTAAATGAAAATTGTACCTTTGACCAAAAACTCCGAGCAAAGCTCGGTTGCCCAGGTACTTTTTATTAATGCGGCGTCGCAGGATCACTTACCCTGTATTCAACGACGCTCCAACGGCTGCCTGCCAAGGCAGTCTTCCTCCCATTCCCTATAAGAACCAGGGGGTTGCTGTCACGTTCCACTCTGCTAACAGAGAAGTACCAGGTGCAACCTACGGCTTCTATGTGTCTTAGCGTGAACGCTCGGATTGATTACCGGACGCTACTGTATCCTCCCCACCACAAGCTGAACACATTCGGGGGACTGATAGACTAACACTTTGAGTAACACTGGCTTTTACCCAAGGTCAAGCACTTAGAGACGCACTCAAACACAATACTAATATTTTGTCAGATTGATTTTCTTTTGTAATTAAAATGTTTTTTAAGGGAGCAACACCTGTGGGAGGAATAAATCTGAGAATATTACCCAAGAGGGACAGTGATCTACGCGATTTATTTACCTCGTATATAAAATACATGGATGCGTTCGCAAGAGGATTGCGGATCGCTTGCAAGGTAGTCGCCGAACAAGTATTTTCAAAACATATACAGGTAGGTATTGTTTTTATAAGCTTTTATTTACTTCGTTTGCATGTATTCAACCTTTTTAAACGTCGCACTGATGGTCACTGGCATCCCTTCAATACGAGGGGGATTAGGTCATAGGCCACCACGCTGGTCAACTGCGGACTTGACGGAATTGGCGGACTAAGCATCTCTTTCGAAAACTTACTAAATTCTCTCAGACATGCAGGTTTCCTCACGATGTTTTCCTTCACTGTAAGACAAGTGGTAATTATGTTGGAAATTATTCACATTTGAAAATATCAGAGGTGCGAGTCCCCGGATTTGAATCGGTATCGATCTTTGATTAATTTTAAGATTATAAATTATAAATAAAACGTCGATAAGATTCTTTTTAGTAGATAATATTCTGCTAATTTCATTTTAAATATATTTTTATCATGTTCGTTTTTTTTAAAAGCAAATTGTTGTAGCCATTTTTCGGGCCCTCGCTAGGGTTTACTGTTGACAATAATAATATTGTTATTGGACTCAATTTTTTTTAATGTAAAAAATATGTCTTTATAAATTAGTTTTTTATATATATTTTTTCTCCAATTAATATTATACTTGTTCAATCAATTCTCTTCTAAAAGCATGCCATTATACTTGTTCACATTGTATAGAAAAAATTGTTAATTGAACACATAGTCCCAATGGTTTTGTTGCAGCAACGCTACGCTTCGTATTATAGCGGGTTCGGATCTCGTGTTGTGAGCGGTGACGTCACCATTGAGGAATGCGAAGAATTTTACAAGTACGTAATTCAATTTAGTGTGGAAGAAACTGTGAGGAATTATTTGTGGGCTGAATTTAAGGATGGGTGAATTTTTATATTTGTTCTGACTTGGTATGTTAAGTAGGTGTAATTTAAATTTCAGCCTGCAAATATGACTATACTAAGAATAAAATACAAATCTTTTGTTTCGGCATTTTATAAACAACAAAAAACAATTTCATTCTTCTATTAGATTGATCGGTAAATGTTAGGAATATAAAAATTTAAAATGTCATAAATTAATTACTCTAAAATAGAACAGTAAACAATAAACGTAAGTCACATAAACTAGAACAAATAACCAGCAGAAAATAATATCATACTCTAATCATCATTGATCTGTGATGATCACACTATAAATACGTAAAATAAAGAACATTTTTAAATGAAAAGTTAAAAAGTATATTAAAAGTTGACCTTTTTATTCAATTCTTGTTAATGGCATCAAAGTATGCTAGTTAAGTACAGATTACTTCGCCATTGTCGTAGAATGGAGAAGCCACGAAGGAGATTGGGCGGTAAAGTTAGATCTTCAATTCAATTCTTTTGTTTAGTGGCTTCCAGGAGTGTCAGTTGGGCACAATTTGATGATGATGATGATGTCCTCCTGACCGATTCCGGCTACGGTGGCCAATCTCATTGAGACTAGCCAACTGCGCAGGAGATATTATAGTGCACGAGTGTACGTGCAGACACAAGTGTACTCTCTATTCCTGTTACTCTCATACTCCGGTGGGACGACTATTCGACACGACCGTGAGAGTTAAGGCGCAGGACCGATAGCTTTATGTGCTCTCCGAGGCACGGGGGTGAAACACCGCCAACTTCCCAACTCCGGGCTGCTACTGAGGCTTACTAGACAGAAAGACTCAATAACTAAAATTGGCCCGGGACTCGAACCCAGGACCTCCGGGTGTGCAGCCGTATATGCTAGCCACTACACCACCGAGGCAGTAGGCACAATTTACTTCGCCAATGTCGCGTAGAATGCAGAAAACACATTATATTAAGGATGACCGGTAAAAGAGAGAAAAAAAAGTTGGATCTTTTTATTTCAATCAAATATTTGTCAAACTGACAGATGACAGTTAATGGAATCATACGGTATATCCTTTTTTTTCAGGAAAAGTCAAGGTCATGAAGTATCCTGCACGAAAGTGGAGCATTACAACATGGTGTTTCAGCGTTACCTGGACACTTGCGACCATATTTGATACTTGAAATGACAATTTGAATCACTAAAAATAGCATTATTATCTTAAAACTCAGATAGTATACATAAATAAATAAGAAGTCTGAGTATACCTATACTATAATATTGTAGAGGAAAGATTTTTTTGTTCATTTGTTTGTACCGAATAAACTCCGACACTACTGAACCGATTTAGATGAAATTTAGTATGAAGATAGTTTGAGACTCTGGGAATGACATAGGATAGTTTTATCCTGGAAATCAACCCTTAAAGGGGTGAAAATGGCGATGAAACTATATGGGGAAGCAACCTAGGGAAGAACCCGAACGAAGCGAGAGTGAGTTGCTAGTTTATGATATAATAGTAAAGTAAACAAAATCTTTCCAACGATAAATGTAAAAACAATTAAGTATTCATTTAAAAGACTGGATTCTGAAAATTGTAATCAAGAATAAGTATTTTAAGCGAATTTACGTGTATAATATACCTACCTACTAGAAACTTAAGAATTATAAGCGCCATACGTTTATAGATATAGTTTTTGAATGATATTATTTCATTTATTCAAATTATACTTTCTATAGCAAGTCCTAGACACAAATATGGGCTATGTTATTAAGTATCAAACAAAATAGTTAATGCGTCCTTTGTTTTAAAGGTATTTTGAATTGTGTTTTATTAAATGATAAAGTATATTATGTAATATGTCTGCTCCACAAATAATATCTTGAACCTGATTATATAAGTGTAGGTAAATTATTCTGCTGTCATAAGAAAGTGTCAAAAATGACTTATATGCAGATTCGGAATCAGCAAAAAAATTAAAGAGTGCGTGTATGAATGTGTACACGCGCAAGAAGTAAAACTTCTGTAGGTTATCGGTACTCTTTATGAAATTCAATTTATGTTTTAAATAATTAGGATAGGTGAGATACTAAAAATAACACATATTAGGCATATTACAATCATATATTTATAGAATATCATTTAAGGAAAGAATATTATACAGACAATAACAACGGTTACCATGGCAACAAATGTTCGCCTCGCCCGTAACGTTACACTTTTCGTAAAGCATTCACCAGTTTACTCCTTAAGTTAAGCGTGCGTAAAGAAGTTTTATTTCAAAAAAAGCTACTTGATAGTATCACTCATTATCCTCTAAATCTTATAAATAACTATGTCAAAACTAGTAGTAATTTTGACGTAGTAGTAAGACAAAACTTCAAATATCTCGAAATCAACTTTGACGAAGTTAAGGAATTCCTTTATGACGGCAGTATTTTTTATCAAGTTCAATGTCATACGAATTCAACCTCGCATTATTAGTCTGTGATATCACCAGCGATATATTTATTAATATTTTGTGTATGACCGTGTATGAAACTTTATATAAACAGTATTAGTTGGTATCTTAATCTTTAATTGTAGTTAAAGATATGGACATTAATTTAATTAAGTTGTTTTCCCAAAGCTTTGTTGTTTTTTTATAAAGTATTGATTTCGATATTACGTAATCGTCCGTAGTCATGTTATTATATTGATAAATTCGGGTAACATTATATTAATTAAATAATTTTAAGGCCTAAGGAATTAAGTAACTACCATTTAATTACTAAATATACCTACATTAATAAATTCTAAACGTATAAAATAATGGAAAATCGTTAATCTCACCTATACAGATAAATAAAATTGAAGTGTCTATTTGTAATGTCAAAATAACAGCTTTATACTAAATGCATATGGAATTAATATACGGCACTTATAAGACACAATTTTTTAAATTTTTATCTGTCTGTCTGTTTGTTCCGCCTAATCTCCGAAACGGCTGGACCAATTTTAATAGGACTTTCACTGGCAGATAGCTGATATTATAAGGAGTAACTTAGGATACTTTTATTTTAGAAAAAGAATTAGGGTTTTGTTAAAAAAAATTAAATCTACCTAGGGACGCATCCGAGCGAAGCGAGGTTAAGTAGCTAGTTAAAAATAAAAGACGTGTTGTTTTTATAATTCACTTTATTTCAGATATTTGTCATTTTTTTGTTTATTTT
The DNA here is from genome assembly GCA_905404265.1 of Fabriciana adippe. NCBI lineage: Eukaryota > Metazoa > Arthropoda > Insecta > Lepidoptera > Nymphalidae > Fabriciana > Fabriciana adippe. Next base: position 1,466,330 of record FR989997.1, on the reverse strand, counting down.
CATATATTCACAGTGACTTAGTTACATACACTGCTTGTGCTTAACATTAGATACAAGTCGGGGGCATTATTTTATTATAATCATTCGCTAGGAACGTACGATATTCAGACTTCACACTGGTAGAAACAAATATAATTTTTATTTTGTCACTTGGATAGCCCGCCATTATGTTTTTGTCACAAATCCAATTAAAATTGTTTTTGAAATCTGTAAGTATATTATAAATGTGAAAGTTTGTGAGTATGGATGTTTGTTACTCTTTTACGCCAGAGCGGCTGAACGGAATCGGAAACGTTCTGGAATAGCACATAGGCTACTTTTTATCCCGTAAAAACGTACGGTTCCCGTGAGATAGATTTGTTTTGTCAATTAATTTATTTTATCTACACATAATATAAAATTCTAACTGAGTCGAATCTGCACATTAAATATTTTTTGGAAAATCTTATTGAAATAGTCATTATTATTAATACAGGGACCTTATCTATAGTTTTTAGAATGTTTGCCTGTCTGTCTGGGAACACGTTACTAGAAAACCACTGAAAAGATTTTGATGAAATTTGGTATGATGATAGCTGGTTATCCGGGTCAACATATAAGATTCTTTTTACTGCGGGAAAATATCTTATATTTGAGAAATCTATACTAAACGTTAAAACGTAACTAGGGATGAACTCGAGCGGAGCGAGAGCGAGTCGCTAGTCATGTAATAGATCAGAAAAAAATTATACAGTCTTTTAGTGTATTACGTTTAAAAAATTGTATAAATCAATAATGTATATAATTTTATATTATATAATTTTTAATGAAATTTGTGACAAAAAAATAATTACAAAAGGCTATAGCACATATACCATGCACAAAGCATTTTGGGCAATAATAGATCATGTTTTTACCAAATACATTTTATACACGTTTACAACATTTTAATCTTACAACTATATTACAACGTTAATAATAAATAAAAATTAAGCATAAATTTAAAGAATTGAGAAATATTCTTAACTTATTACTTTATTCACACTAAAAATTTTCACTATTAAATAATAAGAAGTATAAAAAAAAATTTTCTAATATTAAACTAAAAATGTAAACTTACAATGAATTCTAAAAACTATAAAGTAGAAATTGTTTTTTTAAAACCAATATTCTTATATACAGAAAGATCCTAAATTATTCAGCCAAGTTTTGAATTTGGCATAAAAAAAAAAAAATGTTTAATACTGCAAATATAAATTAAAAAAAAAAAATGACAACCAAAATGGCAGCTTGTGTCGGAATGACGTATTCTATTGCTAAGTTTGTATTTGGAACACATTCGTTTAATTTCGTCATAAAAGCACCACGGTTTACTAACTATTAATTTTTATGAATAAAAAACATGGAAGCTGTTCACTGGAAAAATACTTTACAAAAGGACTGTTATATTTAGTATTTACTTATTTTAATATGATAATTTATAAGTGCACGGTTTTTTTTTAATTGTATTTTAGATTGATAAAGATCTGTCAAGGGAAAGTATAAATATATACGTATTTTATTTTTAGTTTAATTCTTGATCAAATATATAATAAATAGTATGTGTTAAAAACTTTTTTTTTATTTAAGGCCAAACCACCAGTCAAATGAATAAAAATATAAAGCGAATAAAATTTAATTTCATAAAATGATCTTTTAATAGTACCTAATTTATTTAAGTATTTATGACAAAGCCTTATTATACGTGTTTAAATAAAGAATAAGTTACGACATCAATATGTATATAAAAGTATGGCGTTGAAGTGAGATACTACGATTTATTAAAATTTGCCAGGACTTAAATAAAACATGTAAATTGTAACTTTTTTTGATCGTCGCAATTGTTTTTTTTTTTATAATTTTCTAAAAAAAAAAACATTTATATATATAGAGTCATGTTTTTTTATACAAAAATGTCGTGGCATATCTGCATTATTAATATATAAATCATTGAATGCGCTAGCGGCCTCAAATTCAAAGCTGACGACAATCAAAAATAATATTGTGCATAATTTGTGTTTCGAACAAAGTTCGTGAGAAGGATTTTGTGTCATTATAAGCGCGATTCTAATTGCGAATAAGTAAATTCATTTAACATTACTAATAATTTTGGGGCTTACAGCTCTGCATCAAGCAGCTATAATTAATCTTATATTTACGTACTAAAATATTAAGCGACTCATAAATTGTTAAATTACTCAGAAACGTACATATTTTTATGCGTGTAGTTATATTTTTTAATTTTGCTATGGACGTGTCAATATTCCAGATGTTAAAACGATCGGTCAAATTTTTTATACATTATAAAAAAGTTTATAAATGTTATGAATGGTAGTGGAGCATTTTATTTATCTGTTGTCACGTATAATTGAGACTTGACATTGAAAAAAATTTGGTAAAACTTAGATAGTCGAAAATAATAACTAATTAAGTAAAACCTTATTTCTTGAAATTACAATTTTTTTTAAGTAATTTTTAAATTAAACATCTCACTAACACGTGCGTCAACCAAAACAAATGCAAGCAAAGTCTTATCAAATATCAAATTTGGTAAAATGCCATATTTATAAAAAAATGATAACGCAATAAAAAGTTTGCGACAAATTAAAAACATCTTCATGTTTATCCTTTGCTAAGCGGCATAAAAAAAAGAAAATTAAAAATATTTTGGCGCCATTTTAAATAGACATTTGGCAAGCGTATTAAATTAGTTAATTATGTTGTAAATTATTAGGAACAATTAATTATTTCTTTGGCAACACAATATTGCGGATAGAAAATAATCTCTTTTAACATTAGTAAGTACTGTCAATATGTAATTTTTATATAAACTAACATATGACTAGATTTCGTAACCTCTAAAAAATCTAACATTAGTAATCTTACATGGAAACGTACCCATACTACGTAGTATGTGACCCGTTCAGGGGGAGAGGGGGTCTTCAAAATATCACGCTTGGTTACAGGGGCGGGGGAGAGACCGGAGAGGGGGCGACGGGGGGGGGGGGGGTCTCTTAGGTCTCAGTCACGTAATCAATATTTTCTATTGAAATCACGTGTTTTTTGAAAAAAATGAGTTAAAACCATATTTATGAATTATGACGTGAAAATTAGAGGGAAGGGGTAGGAGGGGGAAGGGATGTGGGGGAGATGACGGGAGATGAGGAGGGAACGATAAGAGGGGGGGGGGGAGGATGGGGGGAGGGGAGGAGGGGGGGGGGGAGGAGGAGGAGGATTGTATAAAATGGATCACGTAGGTACGTTCCGTTTGTGTAAAACGTTTGTGTAAAAAAGAAAAAGTTAATAAGTTAAATAAATTTGTGTAGAAAATTTCAAGTAATATCGACCACATCCATAGCATTATTACATTTCGAGATATATACATTTTAGAAGCAATCGCGTCAATACAAGTCCTCATATATTTGGTAAAGATAATAATATACAATTATGTCAGACAATACATATGCCATATTTGATGCATATTAACATTATTTGTTTATTTTTCTAAACAATATTCCGAGTGATATAAACCTACAAAGAGCCTACAAATTTTGTACAAATATTGTTTATACATACATACATATATATTTTAACGAAATCGTTTAATGCTGTCCGTCCAAATGAAAGCGTTGTACTTAAGTACGTACGAAATAAGTATACAGCCTGCGGACAATCGCTACTACATCAGTCTATATTTGGTAATTTAGAACATATCGACGATATATGGCAAGTTTAAAAAAAAAAGAAACTGTGGCTTTGGGTTTATACTTTTCTAGGATGTAATCATGTATAGGATATTTTTTTTTGTTTTGGTTATATATATATATATATATATATATATATATATATATATATATATATATATATATATATATATATATCGTCAATTTGTTCTATATACCAATATGCAAAAATAATGTTGCCAGATTCAAAATCAAACGAAAAATATGGAATATTAATTTTAAAACGTCAACATTATATAAAACTCTGACACTTCCAAACATTGGGTTTGAATAAAATCAAAAAATCCCAGACTCAGAAACACATTAAAATCAAAGTTCAATATAAAGTTTAAAATCTGGCAACATTATTTAAGAAAAAGAAAATCACAAACTATATATTCGTGCATATATAGAGCCAGTAAACAATGTATTTTTTACCTTTTTTTTTTTTTAAATTACTCATCCTCCGCCGGTTCTGTACCGAAGTAGCGGTCGCCAAAGTTCCCAATGCCGGGCAGTACATAGAATTTCTCATTGATTTCCGGGTCAAGAGCCGATGTTATGATTTTTACCTGGATAGAAACAAAAGGAATCAACTATTTGTAGTGGGTTATATTTGCTAAGCTATAGATTTATGTTTAGACATACTATAAATATTATAAATGCGAAAATTTGTACGTTTGTTATTCCATCACACCAAAACGGCTGATATCTGGATGAAATTTGGCACAGAAATAGATTATAGTCTGGAATAGCACATAGGTTACTTTTTATCTCATAAAAATGTACGATTACCTTGGGATAGATTTGTTTTTGTTTTTCACAGAGCAAGGAATCGACTATAGTTTTAGAGTCAATATAAAAAATTAAGTTAATTTACAACATCACAATACTTTTTTTTAATTTTCTTAAATGTTCTTAAACACTAATCAGTATTCATATATACTCTCGCTTTGCGATGAAACAAGCTGACCATAGACGATATTCAGTCATGAACAACACAACAACTCGAACCTTAGTTTTTAAACGAAGAACACCGAAGCAAAGAAGAGAGAAGAGAGAAGAGAGGGAGATAAGAGTCACTCTCTCTCTCTCTCCGTGTGTCGCACCGACCTTGGGGAAGGCGTAGGCGATGGAGTGCACGCCGATCTCGGCCATGAGCAGCGACACGAGCGCGATGTGCCGCTCGGGCACGTCGTGGTCGAGCAGCACGCGGATGGCCATGATGGCGGCCGCGCCCGTCGCCACCGTCGCGTCCATCAGGATCACGCGGTAGTCCTTGATGTCCTTCGGCAGCCGCAGGTAGTACAGCTGGCCATACCGATATAACGATATTGTATTCAACGCTTTTTATAGATCAATATGGTGGGACATTAACACACAGCACCATCTAGTTCCATGGTGTGTTATGGATACCAGATAGTTGCTACACTACACATATATAACTTTAAATATATACATATTATAAATATGAGCGCCCATGACTGGAATACAAACATTTGTGCTCATCACACAAATGAATGCCACCAGCGGGCCTCAAACCCGCGACCGCTGGCACAGCAAGTAGGGCCACTACAAACTGAGCCAAACGTGTCGTCAACGTTTTACCGTCCCACTTCTAAGTACGAGCCTCCCTTTAATTCAATTCTCTTGTTAATATCAACGATTGAAATGAAGTGTTGTTTTAACGACGTACGTGTGCAAATGAAAAACGAAACAGCTAATTACTTGTTGCGACTTCTGTCATTTTCTAATACATGTTAATCTATTTTTTTTAAATATTCAATGTACAGATTTATAGAGCCGAGCAATGCAAAAGATAGGTCAGTTATACCTGTAAAAATGAAATTTGTAACCATCATCAAAAGGATTTTTTAATTTTTTCCTCATAATAGTGTTGTCATTATATAGAAAACAATATATTTCGGATGTCATTTAAAAAAAAATAGAGTTATTTAAAAATCAGCGTTATCTTCAAAAGAATCAACGCCGTATTAAAACAAATCAGTGTTATTTAAAAAAAAAGTGTTATAGTAAAAAACCTACACCATGTTAAAAAAATCTGCGTCTTTAAAAAAAATCTAGTTCATATTAAAAAAATCTGCGTCATATTAAAAAAAAACTGTCAAAGTAAAAAATTAACGTCATAAAAAAATCTGCGGTAAAAAAATCAATCAAAAAGTAAAAAAATCAACGGCATTAAAAAATCTGCTTCATATAAAAAAAAATCAGCGTCATTAAAACAAAAACAGCGTCATATTTAAAAAAAACCAGCGTCATCAAAAATATCTGCGTCATCTTAAAAGAATCAACGTCATATTAAAAAATCTGCGTAAATTAAACAAACTCAGCGTCAAATAAAAAAAAACAGGTGTTATATTACAAAAATCAGCATCATTAAAAATAACTTACGTCACATAAAAAAATAAGTGTCATTCAAAAAATCTGCGTCACATAAAAAAATAACAACATCGAATAAAAAAAATCTATGGCAAATAAAAAAAGTCAATGTGTCAACAAAAGAGATATATATAGTGTCGCACCTCCGGCTCGTCCGTCTGCTGGTTGGTCTGTATGAGTATCTTGCCGATGCGGATGTCCTTGCACACGTCGCACACCGCCTGCTCCATGGTCTCGCCGGCGCGCAGGATCGACACGCCGCATATCTTCTCCACATCGCATTTGCGACCTGCACAATGTATGTATGTATTCAGCCCTTTTTAACGTCCCACTGCTGGGCGCGGGCCTCCCTTCAATACGAGGGGGATCAGGCCATAGTCTACCACGCTGGCCAAGTGCGGGTTGGCGGACTTCACATGTCTTTCGAAAACTTGCAAGGTTCTCTCAGACATGCAGGTTTCCTCACGATGTTTTCCTTCACCGTAAGGCAAGTGGTAATCATGTTAGAAATGATTCGCACATGAAAATATCAGAGGTGCGAGACCCGGGATTTGAACCCGCTTCACTCGATTTCCCGAGCGAGCGCGTTACCACTGGGCTACCACTGCCTGCGACCTGCACAATGCTCCTTGTTAATTGGACGTAATTATGCAAAATAGATCCAACCACAAAAACTTACTTTTTAGAAAATAGCAGTTTAAGTAAAATTGGTACATCAATATAACAAGACCGTGGTATTTTTTTTAATTCCTTTCAAATATTAGGTATTTTATCAACTTTCTGTGTAAGTTGATATGTAGGTGCCATTTATGACAGTAACACAAAAAACGGTTTTCATGGGCTGGATCCGTTTTGCATAACTACATCCAATTATAAATACCTTTCTTTTAATGTTGGGAAATGCATTTACGCATACCACTTGTATAGATACAGGTGGTTATGTGGGACTCACCGGCTAGAAAAGCCAGTACTACCCACTAAAACCCAACGGAACCTCCCCCGTCTTAACAGGACGTCGCAGGATCGCTTACGCACTTAACTACGACGCCCGGATGGCAGGTCTGCCGAAGCAGACCACAACAACCATGGGTTGCTCCAACAGTATTGTTTCAATTGAGTTATTTCTCTGACTCCTGTAGAGGTTATCTGGAGGAATATTCCTCTTGCCTTGCTCCCGCTCAACATCCTAGGGAGCTGGGTATAACTGAAAATCAACGCAGCTTGAGATTTTGGTCTTAGCGGCATCAGCTGAGTTATAACCCTTTGCCATAAGTTTAAGCTTTTACTGATACTGTTTACTTTTTTTTTACTCTTTCTTTATGGCAATAAATACTTTTTAAATTTAATTTAATTTCAGTCCACTCTGATATTAGAGAAGTACCCACATAGTCGGTACACGTCTACCGAGGTGGACCTCCTCCCAATACGTTTTTTGGATTCGCGGAGCGCTGTATAGCTGGACGCTAATGAGTTCCCATACTACGATAAGATGAACGCGCGTTGAGGGGGGCTAATAATAAATACCTAGGCGAATGAGCTACGCTCTACGATATTTTGGAAAAGATATAAAAATTGCGTTTTTTCAGAAAAGACAACTATACGGATAAACTTAAAAAGCAAATCCTTATTTAATTCGTTAAATTAACGTATAGGAGCTACCCGTATTTGAAAAAAAACACTTCTTAACAGAAAAGCTTAGCAAATTTTCCAACAAAGCCAGAACAAAGCTAGAAGATAGATACCAATACAATTGAACCAAGTATTACTTAAAAAAACCCAAGAAATAAAAATAAAATACATCACTCAGGACAAGATGAGGACTTCAACATTCGAAACCAGGACGCAGTAGAGCTGATAATATTCAGCACCATCGATCACTAATAATCAACAAAAATAAACGAGATACACAATCAGCGATAAAAACTGTCCTCACCGAATGAGCGCCCATTTGAATATTTGGGTACTTTTAATTTAGCAGTATTCGTCATTCTCACGTTCCGACGATAAACATCCCTAAGTACTCGTTTAAAAATTGCAAAAATTCACACATTTAGGACAAAAAAAAGATGGAGTTTCTTATTTTCGGTAAGTATTAATATTATTAATATATAATTGTTATCACTGTGTTGTAAATCATTGTAAAACAGTTTTTAAATTAATCAATATATATATATATATATATATATATATATATATAAAGGCAAAAGTGATTGACTGATGTATCAACGCACAGACCAAACCCTTAAAGCTACAAAATTGAAATATCGCACACGTATTCCTCATGTGACGAAGGCATCCACTAAGAAAGAATTTTTCAAAATTCAACCCCCAAGGGGATAAAAGTTTGTATGAAACTTTTTATTCCTTGGACATATTTGCATAAAATTTCGGATGAATTTAGTACGGCAAAAGTAATAGGTTACGTATTTCAGCGTTTTCTAAAATTCAACCACTAAGAGGGTAAAATAGGGGATGAAAGTTTTAAATAAACACACAGGCCAAACCCTTAGGGCTAGAAACTTAAAATTTCGCACACGTATTCCTTTTATGACGCAGGCATCCACTAAGGAAGGATTTTTCGCGATTTGATCGCGAGCGAAGCCGCGGGTTCTGCTAGTTCGTAATAAATAGCAGGAGTTATAAAGCATCTCAATCGTAAAGACTCTTATTTAACGTATTAATTATACTATCGCATGTCCACTTAAATTGTTCGGGTTTTATGCGTTCATTCTATTCCACATGAATGTAAGGTTAAATTTGTTTTGATGTATAACCAGCGAGTCTCGGTCGTAAAAAATAATAGCTTTTGCACATAGCTTTGTGAAAACAACTCTATACATTGCAAATAAGGTTGAATTTACTTTATTATATATTTATATCGAATACAATTACCTAAACACAATAGGGAATATGCGTGATTTTTATATAATAGCTAACATCGTTATATAATTGTAAAAAAGTATCCAGCTCCAAACATCTAAAATTAGGTATAAAAAATTAAAATAAAAAATATCATACCGATGCGAATACTTGAAACGCCATTTCGCTTGGCGTGACGTCACAGTATGATATACACAGAGAAATGATGACTTTAGTTTGTAGCGACAAAATCCTTAATCACTCTGTTATGATAATACTTTGACGTCACATTCGGTCTGACCAATGGCGTGAGTTTCAACTACTTTGAATTTCCCATCTATATTTGTACTTATTAATAATTACTTTCTTAATCAAATAGAAATTACATAAACAATATTAATATAAGCTTAATTCCAAAGCAACAAAGATTATATAAAAAAATAACCTTTATTTAAATCACACGCATGTTCCCTATAGGTGACAGTTTTAAGAGAACTTTTCCATGGGATTGTGTAGTTAATTATTGGTGATCGATGATAGGCACGAATATAAGTGAACCAAGTTATATATAGAACCCACTAACTCCTTCACACTCACTCAGGACCTCTAAAATTTGAAGAACATTGACCTGATGAGTACTAAAAATCAATACATACCAGTATAAGTGAAACCCTGTGGCGTATCGACTTCATGTGTACTGTATGGCAGGAGGGAGAGGGCGAACTCTATGACGAGACGCATGAGGCGTTTGGAGTAAAATATGAACTCATCACGAGGCGTGTCTTTGTTTCGGATGAACGTATGTAGACCTTGCACCTGGGAATGGAAAGGATTTTTTATATTAAATTTATACTAATATTATAAAGAGGTAAAGTTTGTGAGTTTGTGACGTTGTAGTGGTTAATCTCTATCGGATCTATTGAACCGATTTAGATGAAATTTGATAAGGAGGTAGTTTGAGACCCTTGGAAGGACATAGGATACTTTTTATCCCGAAAATCATCTCTAAAGACCCTACTTGCTGTGCCAGCGGTCGCGGGTTCGAGTCCCGCTGGGGGCATTCATTTGTGTGATGAGCACGAATGTTTGAACTTGTTATGGGTGTTTATATTTATAATATGTATGTATTTAAAGTTATGTATGTGTAGTGTATCAACTATCTGGTATCCATAACGCAAGCCTCATAGTTTACCATGGAACTAGATGGTGCTGTATGTTAATGTCCCAGTATATTTATATAAAAAAAAGATAATAATAATAATAAAAACAGGTTAAAACTTAAAGCAATAATAACTTACTTGTGGTGTATCCTTCAGCACAAAGAGCGAGTCCGGCAGCGGCTGGCCGATGTGCGCGATCGCGAGTTTCTCGCGCACTTTGAATCCGCGCTGGAGATATATACATTGAATATGAATGACCGGCTGTCGTGGAAATCTTTGGGGGAGGCCTATGTCCAACAGCGAACGTGTGTGGGCTGAGACGAGACGACGATGAATGTATATCCCATTAATATTATAAATGCGAATGGATGTTTGTTACTCAATCACGCCAGAACGGCTGAACAGATCAGGATGAAATTTGACTTTTTATCCCGCAAAAACGTACGATTCCCGTGGGATAGAATTGTTTTTGTTTTTCACTAGACATGACCCCGAGCGAAGCGAGTGTGAGTGGCTGGTGAATATATAAATATTTGATATTCTTGATCGAATTCAAGAAAAGAGGGCGTTTTTGAGTGTATGTTTTTTTTTAATTTATTATAATTCTTTTTTAATGTAGCAGTTATATCTTAAGGGTAGCATTTTTCATTTAAGTCTATTCTTATATTTTATTATTATAATATAATTATAACGTTTTATATAATTATTTGATTTGAGTCTAAAATTAAGTCCGTTTAAATTCAATTTCGTTGTCATTGGGTTATGTAAAATATGTACAAAAATGCACCACATTTTAACTTTTCTTTCAATATTCAATATTCAATAGATACAAAGACAAACTGCGATATACAGACAAACAGATGCATTATCCTTAAAGGGTTCCAAAATTTCATCAAATAAAACAAAATACTTAGCCAGCGTAGTGGATTATGACTTGATCCCCCTATTATTGAAGCGAGGCCCACCCCCAGCAGTGGGACGGTAAAAAGGGCTGAATACAATAACAATTAATTTTGATGTGTTTTTTTTTGTAATATTTTTTAGTTACGTAAATTTTTAAAATTACTACTTGCAATGAATTTATTGTATTGTCTTGCAGTTTTTCTTTATATATTTATTATGCATGTTGAATTAAGCCTGTAAGTGAGGTATACAATTCTAACGTAGATGCTTAAGAGTGTGCTCTAGAATAAGGATTAATATTGTATACAACGTTGGCTTCCTATTTAATAAATTTAATAAATAATTCAACCCAATCCAATATGACTTAACCCTGAAAACAAACACAAAAATTACCACTAACCAGTTGCAATTGCTTATGTACATGCTGCACTATTAGGGAAATGGCGACATGGTTCTCCCCTCCACGAGGCACGATGATGTCCGCGTGAGCCATACTGGGTGCTATGTAGCTTTGATACGCGGGCTTCACGTGCGTTAGGTACTGCTTCAGCACGCCCTCCAGCTCGCGCCCGCGCTGCACTATATCCCTGTTGACGATGGAGCGCCGTGAACATGGGGTTGAAGCCTGATGTGGTATTATAACTTGAATGTTTATACTACCACTCACATCAAATATAAGTTTGGTACGCGGGGTTTGTGTACGTTAGGTTAGATACTGTATCAACACGCCCACCTGCTTTACATTAAGTCTCTGTCACGTCTTTAGAGTTTGTTTTAAGATAAGAATCAAAAGAATATGAGATAAGGAAAAAACCTCATCGATCATCTATCGATGAGTCCTCATTTACATTGAAATATATATATATATATATATATATATATATATATATATATATATATATATATATATACTTTTTTCCTATTTTCCTTCCCAATGTTTCTATGTATTTGTTGATGAATGTTATGTACACTTGTCATTGATATACATATTATCAGTGTTATATTTTTCATATTGTTTAGTGTGTTAATGTTTTATATGTATGTATATGTGCTAATGTAATAAATAATTAAATGATATGAATAAATAAACGAGCGACAGAACGTTTTAAAAACTTGGTTGAAGCCTGATGTGGTATTATAATTAGACGGTTATAATACCATTCATACTAGAGCTACATACATGCTGGCCGTGATGTAGCTCTTTTAGCCAACTTTCTAACATCGGATTGTTTTTAAAAAAATCATGACAGAAAACCTTAATAACTGTACTGTGGCCAAAAGTATTTAAAACAAATATCTGTTTAATACCTTACAGCATTCGTCGTAAAATAACTTTCATTTAGTAAAATCGATAATTTCATTGATAATTAAAATAGATAACTTCATTGATAAATAGATATTTTTTATCTATCCATTGTTTTTCTTTTATCACTGACAAATTACAGTCATAATACATCACAGCTGACATAAAAATATTATTATGTATTGTTCTAAATATAAACAAGATGAGATCAGTGTGGCAGTTTCGAGAACAACAACAATATTAATGCAAGTTTGAAGACGACCCTACTTGCTGTGCCAGCGGTCGCGGGTTCGAGTCCCGCTGGGGGCATTCATTTGTGTGATGAGCACGAATGTTTGTACTCTAAACATGAGTATTTACATTTATAATATGTATATATGTAAAGTTATGTATGTGTAGTGTATCAACTATCTGGTATCCATAACACAAGCCTCGTAGCTTACCATGGAACTAGATGGTGCTGTGTGTTAAAGTCGCAACAAAAAAATGTCTGTTTGTTGATTTGATATTTTAATAGTAGTATAAAAATACATAATAACTTAGTAACATATAGTCTACTGTAAGGTATATAGGCACATTCAAGAACAAAGCGAGGGTAATTCGCTAATCTATACATATAATAAAATTGTAACTAAACCGAATCTGTACATTAAATATTTCTTGGAAAATTTTATTGAAATAGTCATTATTATCGATACAAAGGCAGAATATATAGTTTTTATGATTTTTGTCTGTCTGTCTGTGAAAGCGTCACGGAAAAACCACTTGTGGGATTTTGATGACATTTGGTATGATGATAGCTGGTTATCCGGGTCAACTTATAGCATACTTTTTACTGCGGGAAAATATCCCATCTCTTAGAAATCTATATTAAATGTTAAAACGTATCTAGGGAGAACCCGTCGCTAGTCCTACTGTATTATAAATGTGAAACTTTGTGTGGTTGTATGGATATACATATATATATATATATATATATATATATATATATATATATATATATATATATATATATATATATATACATAGTTAATATGATACATAGTTTTACTAGCAAAGCATACCTTCTCAGTCGCCGGGCGAGACGTATGTCAGCGTCGGTGTCAACAAACACTTTCATGTCCAACATCTTGAGAACGTCCGCGTTATAGAAGGCGAGGATTCCCTCAAATATTATAACGTTCGCGCCGTACATTGTTTTCTGTAAATAATTCGAGTTATATATTAGTTTCAGTACTTGGGCGAACAAGCTTCACCCTGTTTTGGCGCTCTTTTAGTACATTATGATCCATTAGGGACAATGCAAGTACCACAAAGAGTTACGTGAAAGCAGATAGAAAAAGGCTCTAATGATTATTTATAAAAAAGTTCTTTTTATAAAAAAAAATGCGTTTTTTCTAGAAAAAGACACCTATATAGATAAACTTAAAAAGCACAACCTTATTAAAATACAAAATTTGATCCAAATCGTTAGCGCCGTTTCGAAGATATAAGAAATACATTTAAATAAAACTATCTTTTCGGATTTTTTCGCGGATTTATTTTGATTTTTGGTTCCCGACGTTTCGATTGCTTTACAGCAATCATGGTCACGGGAGAGACTAAGGTGTTAGATGTCTCAAAGGTATTATATAGTTGTTACAGACAGCCTACCCACAAATAACAAATTCATTTCATTCAAAAGAATGCCTTGTAGGGGCGGATCTATATATAGGGTTCTTGGGCTGTAGCCCAGAGCCCCTAAAATGTTACGCGCCCCCCCTGCCCCCCTGTTGAAACAATGGATAATAATATTATGAATTTATAAAATAAAAAAAAAAAACATCTAAAATACAAAAAATAAAGCCATAAAAAATTGACCTAATAACCCTGGAACCAAATAGTAACCTTTTTTTTAATTTCATCTAGTACAATCTATCATTATAGATTTTACTAGATGATTCTTTAACTTGACATAATTTTTTTATTTAGGAGCCGATTGATATAATACAAATACAAAATGTTATACATATAATACAAATACTAAATACACTTGGCCAGCGTGGTGGACTATGGCTTAACCCGTGAGTCCCACGCCCAGCAGTGGGACGTTAAAAAGGGCTGAATACAATAAATAAAACAAACTCACCGTCCTGTTTTCACGCGAATGTGTCACATAGTTGTATATAGGCACTTCCACCTTCTTCCCCTCCTTCAGCCGATGCAGCACTGAGATGAGGAGCTCGATGTCGAACGCGTCCGGGTGGTCGAAGTTGTATTCATTACGCATAGCCAAGTGGTGTTGCTTTTCGTTTAACACCTGTGTAATTTCAAATTTGCTTTGTTAACCGACTCACGAAGGGTAGGTTGTGTGTTTGACTTGTTAGTTATCAGTATGTACGTGTCTAGTTATGAAAATTCCAAAAAAATGTGGAGTTCTGGACTAATGAAGTCGGGGTAGATTTATCCTGATGATGCGAAGGTCGTTGGATAAAAGCTTGGTTATGTAATCATGTTTACTTTAGTTACAACTTCTGATGCTATACATACATATGTAGTCCACTTAAGTTTAAAATTATATTAAAAGTAATATCATACAGGCAGTGGTAGCCCAGTGGTACCGCGCTCGCTTGGGTAACCGAAAAAAACATGTTCGAATCCCAGGTCTCGCACTTGACATTAGCACTTGTCTCATGGTGGAAGAAAACACCGTGAGGAAACCTGAGAGGACCTAGCAAATTTTGAAAAGACACGCTCAGTCCGCCCCGCACTTTGGCCAGCGTGGTGGACTATGGCCTGATCCCCTTGTATAGAAGGAAGGCCCGTGCCCAGCAGTGGGACGTTAAAAAGGACTGAATATCATGTATATTACATTGGCATCCTATTTCAATAAATAAATAATTAGTCTTAAAGTGATGACATTATACCGAAGCCGGAGAAGTTTGCTATTGGCTATCGACAATTTTTTTTATTGTTACACACAACACTGGAAGTGCGAGCGAGAGTTCCGATATGCCTATAAGTGCGAGCGGGAGGCCTGATAAAAATGATTTATGATTCAGTTCGCACGTTTGTAATAATCCAACTATAGTACAACACGCATATTTGACTTCGACGAAATTCAAAGAATAACCTCAAGTAAATACATCATTATTTCGTATTATTTATACAGAAAGTATGTCAGAAGTGTAAAATACTCTCCTCAATTGGTTATAAGCTGCTTAAAGCGAATACAAGTACTAAGTTGTTGTTATCGGCGTATTAGTCTTCTGAAGTGCCTACATTCATCCATACTTATCATATATGTAAGACAACTGTCTATTTAACACCTCGAGGACCGCGAGCACACCGGTGTGCTAGATAACAATTGAATTCTCGGAAATTCGCACGGATTTCTTAGAATTTGTCCGGGAGGGATTAAAATGTATAATGGAATATAAGAGCTGATGTAGACACAACTCATATCTGAACTCTTTATTAAAGGCCAACATTTCTCTTTTACTGACAGACCTGTTTCAAGCAATAGGTCGAAGAAAGGGCAGATTAATATAAAGATAATTTTATGAAGACCTGGGTTTCAGCATAGTCAGCCGAACTCCTTGTAAAAATCGATACTGAATCGATATATAATTACATTAATTATTTCGTAACGCGTAAGTAACGCTAATTTTCAGAATTTACTCAATCAAGATCATTTTGCCATCGTTTTTTTTGTTTGCATTAAGAAATATTTTAAGATACACAGTATGCGAAGTAAGAGTAATGCCGCGGTCAATCGCTAGTGTTGAATAAAACCCTTACCTTATAAAACGAGTCCATACTGACGATGGTAACCCATGGGATGTTAAGAGATTCTATGATTTTAGTTGCCACCGTCGTCTTCCCGGACGCGCTCGCGCCGCCGATACCTGAAAACAAACTTAATTTAAACATAACACTTCATATGTATGTACCAAATACTTTACAATCATTAAGTATAGATTCAAAAAACTAAAATAAAATAAAAGAACACGCTTTTTGATGAACTGTAATGGATCTGGTCAAAACTAATCAAATTAGATCAAACTCGACATTATTGTATTAAGCATTGAAGAGCTATACTAATAATAATGTCTTTCCGAACGATTTCGGCCACGGCGGCCAATCTCATTGATGCTAGCCATCTGCGCAGGAGATATTATAGTGCAGCGCGTGTCTGTCTGTACACGCAGACTCAATGTGCACTCTCTATTCCTGTCACTCTCAAAGTCCGATGGGACGATACTTTGATACTAACGGTGAGAGTGAAGGCGCAGGACCGTCACACGTGCTCACGGGGGTGCAACACCGCCAACATCCTAACTCCGAACCGTTACTGAGAATATCTTAATAGAAAAACTCAATATTTAAACTTGGCCCGACTTGGGATTCGAACCCAGGAAATTCAGATGATAACCACTAGACTACCGAGGCAGTTAAAGTTGTTCTATTTATCTCCTGGTTCCATCATAAGATCAACACTACTTTTGAATAATTAAAACTATATTAATATTTTTTAATGTAATTTCTTTATAATTAAGAGAATAAATTTGAAAATTTAGGTTTTGTATGTGTTTTATAATGCCGAACCATAAAAAAAAATATTAAACGCAAAATTTCATAAGAATCGGTCAAGCCGTTTCGGAGGAGTTTTGTTACAGACACTGTGACACGAGAATTTTATATATTAGATATTAAGAAATTCAATTAAAGACTAATCGGGAGTGTAAACAAATCAATTAGCATAGCGTCTGTTGCCTCATTTCAATCATTTGTATGAGTCATATCTTAAAACATGACTTATTAGTACGAAAATAATTGAGGCACAAAAACGGGTATCAATTTAAGTTTATTTTGGTTACCATATCTTAATTCGTTAATGAACTTGTGACATTGCGTCCAGATGAAAGTTCAGATGTTTGGATGGTTGTTTGTTACTCAATCACGTCAGAACGGCTGAACGGATCTGGGTGAAATTTGGCACAGAGATAGATTATAATCTGGAATAGCATATAGGCTACTTTTTGACCCGGAAAAATGTACGATTTCCGTGGGAAAGATCTGTTTTTATTATTCTAGAGGTGAACCCGAGCTAAGCGAGAGTGAGCAGCTAGTTTATAATAAACTATAACCTATCTCTGTGTCAAATTTCACCAAGATCCGTCCAGCCATTCTGGCGTGATCGAGTAACAAACATTCATACATCTATCCTCATAAACTTTCACGTTTTTATTATTAGTATGGATATAGATTGTTATCATCGAAAATTTAAAATTCGAAAAGCAATGGGAAGACACATCACACACAATTATTACCCGACTGCAGCGAAGCCCAAAGGATGGTTATGTGTTTGATCTGTATGTATGTATGTATGTATTATGCAGTCGGAGATATGTATATCTTCGACTACACGAGTACATATACTAGTATACATACGCATACTAAGATCCACACTCAGTATAAAACTTGTCTCCGACTGCATAATGCTATGTTTCTTCGTCAACTTGTTCTCATCTTTTTACTTTGCTTTTTATTTATTAATATACATATAAATTACACACAAAAAACTCTACACCAAACACACCTTAAACAAAATCTGTCAAAATAAAAAAAAATAAAAAATAAAATTTCCTCACCAATAAGAAACGGTTCGACTTCCTGGCCGCCGGTACAGTTGTACCAGGGGGGCCTACCCGCCGTGTATATAGTCCGTCGGTCTGCATGCAGGATACTCTCGGCTGTGGTCCGCTTGTTAGACTGCGACATGGAGGCTGTACGCACTCGGCGAGCCCGAGGCGATTTGAGAATGTTTGAACCTAAATAAATAAAATTATTAATTCTGGTAGTGTTAGCCTAGTGGTAACGCGTTCGCTTGGGAAACCGAGTGAAGCGGGTTCAAATCCCGGTACTCGCACATCTGATATCTACATGTACGAATCATTTCCAATAGATTACCATTTGTCTTACCGTGAACAACATCGTGAGGAAACCTGCATGTCTAAGAAAACCTAGCAAGTTTTCGAAAGACATGTCAAATCCGCCAACCCGCAGCGTTGGCCAACGTGGTGGACTATGGCCTGATCCCCCTCGTATGGAAGGCAGACCCGTGCCCAGCAGTGGGACGTTAAAAAAAGGCTGAATACATACAAGATTTATTTACTAGCGACTTGCCCTTGCATCACTTGGGCGTCACAATGTACACATACACACATAATACAAACTTTCAGATTTATAATAAATAATAGTCCGATATATGAAAAAATCTTTAAAACAATACACAAACTTAATATGGACAAAGAAAATTAAGAGATTTCTGGCAATAAGTAACGCTATGTCAGTACTTTAGTACAGAGTATTAGCAACTGGTGACTTACCCTATCTTCACTCGGGTGCGTCTGTATATACCTTTTGAATTTATAATATTACATACAAATAGTATAACTTTTTGGATATTTTTTTTACTAACAGTACGCTCTGTCTTTGTACGTCCAAATGCGTCCAGCCTTTTTAACTGGCCAACTAGTACTGTTCAAAAAAGATATAGACCTGCCATAGGATTCTTCAAGGTTGCATGTCTTACACGAACTGAATATATAGAGTATATAGCAGTTACGTCCGAAGACATGGGTTCGATTATAGCACGAGGCCTACATATATCAAATTAATATCAATCATAAAATATAATATGTTTTTTATTTTTATGAAAACATTAAATTAAAAAAAATATTAGATCCCTTACGCGGATAGATAAAATAATATTAGGTCGTTACATATGAAATTGACGTTTTGTCGAACTGGCCGCTTTGATCTCGAATATCTGACGTTTGGTTAGGAATTCCAAATTCAAATTTATTTCAAAAGGCTTATGTATTTGTGTTTCGAATTTAGTGATTCATTTGTTTTCGCGCCATTTGATTTTTCCTTGACATCGTTCTGTTCACAATATGGAAAACCTAAAACATCGCGTTATTTACGAATACGGGTTCCACCGCGCTCCAGAAACCGCTCGAAGGATTAATGGTGTGTATGGAGAAGTTACTGTTAAAGAAAATACGGTACATTTTTGGTTCTAACGTTTTCGTTATGGAAAATTTGACGCACAGAACAAACCCCGTGGACGGTCGGACACCCTAGTTGATAATGAAGAATTAAAAGTAATCGTAGAAGCGGATCCATCGCAAACCACGTCAGAGTTAGCGGCAAACTTCGGTGTGAGTGATGAAACAATTTTAATTCACTTGAGACAACTTGGAAAAGTGAAAAAGCTTGAAAAATAGGTACCGCATGAATTGAGTGAAGAAAACCAAGAAATACGCGTCGAGTGCTGTATTCATGACAAACGTTACAATAACGTATCGTTGCTTATGATGAAAAATGGATCCTGTACAATAGCCGGAAACGCTTATCACAATGGTTGAACGCAGGAGAACTGGCCAAATCCTGCCCCAAGCGAAAGTTGACTCAGAAAAGCGTACTAATAAGTGTCTGGTGGACCAGTGCTGGTGTCATTCACTACAGCTACTTAAGATCTGGCCAGACGATTACGATGTTATTACCAGATTTGTATTGTCAACAATTGCAGGCCATGATGGAAAAGCTAGCCGTTAAACAACCAAGACTGGTCAACTGGTGCTTCAGGACAACACTAGACCACATACTGCACAACAGATGGTCGCAAAATCAGGGGAAAGGAAAAAAATCAAAAGGAAAAAAATCAATTCCGATGAGACAATCAAAACCGCCTTAAAAGATATTGAGTCTCGCTCCCACAATTTTATCAGCAAAAAATTCAATGATCAATACTTTGATTGATTAAAAAAATAATTTCATATATATATTTTTTCGTTATGCTTTTTCCATATAGAATCAATTTTATAATATGTAAGGACTTAATATGTTCGCTTTTACTCATCGATTTTTATATCGATTTTATAGAACCACACTAAAATACGCGTAGTCAATATGAAGTAATCGATTGAATTATAAATAAGTATGCTGTTAATCAAAGATATTCACCATTTGAACAACTAAACGCATTATAAAACTATTTACATGGCTAGGGCCAGGCAAGATTAAATTGGCAAAGTTATTTATGAAAAATATTATACTACCACTTGTTGTTCAGTCTTATTATTTTGTCAAAATATGCCTAGATAAACAGAAGAATATATTAAAAAAAACTTCTTATAAGGGGCATTAATTCCATGTCATTGAAAGACACTTTATTTATATAGGTATGTATTCAGCCCTTTTAAACATCCCCCTGCTATCATGGGCCTGCCTTCCTTTAATGCTATATGGATCAGGCCATAAATATATTCACTTTTTATTTTAAAATAATATTTAAAATTATTTGCTAAATCTAAAATTTCATTTCAATTTATTAAAATGATCATACCTGTTGAGGGTGGTCTATAGGGCCTAACATTAGGTACGGTGGTAGGCGATGCCGGTGCGCGTGAGTAGTCATCTTCATCTATGAACACTTGTTCACTTATATCCAATGCAAGTTCTGTGTCACTGTAATATTCATCGAAATTTAAATCTTTATTTAGTAACTAGTGACTCACCCTTGCTCCGCTCGGGTTCGTCCCTATTTACGTTTTAACGTTTAGTATAGATTTCTCAGAGTTGAGATATTTTCCCGCATTAAAAAGTATTCTATATGTTGACCCGGATAATCAACTATCCCCATACCAAATTTCATCAGAATCCCTTTAGTAGTTTTTTGTGATGCGGTAACAGACAGACAGGCAGACAAAAATTCTAAAAATTTTATTGTCAAACTAGCATCTCACCCTTACTGCGCTCGGGTTCGTCCCTAGTTACGATTTAACGTTTAGTATAGATTTCTCAAAAATGAGATATTTTCCCGCGGTAAAAAGTATCCTATATGTTGACCCGGATAAGCTATCACCATATCAAATTTCATCAAAATCCCTTCAGTGGTTTTTTGTGATGCGGTAACAGACAGACAGATAATAATTCTAAAAATTATAGATTCGGCCTCTGTATTGATAATAGTGTCTATTTCAATAAGATTTTCTAAAAAAATATTTAATGTACAGATTCAGCTAATCTACAATTTTATTATATGTATAGACTAAACTAAGTTGTATATATTCACAATTTTTGTTTTATTTGCTCTGTTGTTTGCTATGGAAACATATGAATCTATCAGCCATTGGGAAAAGAAATATTTTGAAAATGAACTTATTACTAGTTTTTAGTAGTAAGATATTAAACAAAGTTTTGTTTGTACTAAAAATATCTGCATACAGTCTTAAATGGATAGTAATATTTTAATAAATATTGTCAGTACCATTTATTTGTAGAATCTAATCTTGTGAAATGTGGGGAGTGATATACTATGTTACATAATCTATACATATAATAAAATTGTAACTAAGCCGAATCAGTATATTAAATATTTTTTGGCAAATCTTAATAAAATAGACATTATTATTGATACAGAGGCCGAATCTATAGTTTTTAGAATTTTTGTCTGTCTGTTACCGCATCACAGAAAAATCGCTGGAGGAATTTTGATGAAATTTGGTATAGTGATAGTTGGTTATCCGGGTCAACATATAGGATAGTTTTTACTGGAAAATATCTCATCTCTGAGAAATCTATACTAAACGTTAAAACGTAAGCAGGGACGAACCCGAGCGGATCGAGGGTGAGTCGCTAGTATGTTATATGTTGTTAATTGCTAAGTTTTATATCACAAGTATGTAAGTGAAGTAAAAATATTTTAATTTATACATATATAAACACAACAACACTAATTATCGTAAACCATTATTTTAAGAATGTTAAGGAGAAAAAACATAATTTAATTGATAATATAAAACTTAGTAATGTTAAAATTACTAAATGTTATTGTAAAACAATGTAATGAGTCTGATCTTAGATACTTCATTCTTAAAATAAATTTCTTTGTTTACAACCTTTGAAATGAGGTATGTAATGATTACTTGTAAAGTTTTTAAGTATCTATACTAGTATTATAAAGAGGCAGAGTTTGTTTGAATGGAGTGATCTCAGGAACTACTATCCAATTTGAAAAATTCTTTTTGCATTAGATAGCCCATTTATTGAGGAAGGCTATGGCTAGGCCAAGAGCGGAGCAATAATATATATAGTCTATTTATTCCATACTAACCATTAAAACATACTTAGGGACGAACCCAAGTCAAGCGGGGGTGAGCCTTTACTAATAGATAAAATAGTAAGCTGAATGTAAGTAGCTTAAAAAGATGTTATTTAATTTAAATGTTTGTATGGTATCAGATGAATCTGTCATGAGTCATAAAAGAAAATTAAGGTCATTGTTACCATATACATAACAAGGTTGTTTGTGAATGCATTTTATAAAAGATTTGATGTAAAATGTGCCAAGGTTGATAGCTGATATAGTAAAAAATTCAACATGCTGTTTTTTGAAAATGACTTTTATTTCATTAAGAACTAGATATTTGCAATAATTCATTCAATAAATTGCAAATAAAGTTTTTCATTAAGTAAATATGTGGTTTCATAATAGTTTCGTTATAACCATTAATGCTTATAATTTTATGGTCTAAAATGCTTATATTTCACTTTCAATATGATTTCATTATGTATATTGAGGCTATAAATTAGAATGGAATATTACCAGCTACATTACATTAAGTTCTTAATTATCGTGAATATGTTTTTATAATGAGGAAGTGTCAGACATTTTTGGAGGATCGTTTTTCGTTAAATAATATAAAAGATAAAATTAACATGATACATAATTAATAATACCAAGAAAATGTATTTATTGTCATCGTTTAAAGAAATACTGGTTTGGAATCAAGCACTTAAATATTCTGTGAACTAGTTTTACTTCTCTGTAAATTAATTAAATTTAGATAGCATTCAATGTCATTTCATCTTTATTTTTAAATTATCTTTTTCCATGTACGTGTGCATATAGGCCTAAGAAACACCAATGATTTGTTTATCTTATCACCTTCACATATTGTATATGCATGTTTGTGTTTATATCTTTTGTTTACAAGTTTTTTCAATGGCAATGTGTGACTTTTACCAATAAAAGGTTATATATTCTAAAAATAATTATTTTGACATTTTGTCTAAAAAACATATTGGCAAATAAAATAAACTACAAGCATAAAAACCAAAACACATCTACTCACTAGTCACATCGACGAATTAAAACAATATTATATAAATATCTTACGCATTGGCGAAGATTATAGAACTTTGATCCATATTTCCAGAATTTTGTTGTATTTCATGTATAAGAAAACTATTTAGATAATAACCGGATTCGAGCACGTGTCTATTTCACGGTGCGATCGTATAACGTAAAGTAAGATGACAATGTACTACATGAAAGTCTAAAAATAAACCACAATGTGTATATGCATAGGTTATGACTCTAGGCAGTAAAGTTGAATTAAAGCACATACGGCATTGATTCAGTATACTATAAAATCACTGCACGTAAAATCTTCGCGTAGCTGCACCCGTGACCACGCTCACACTTAAAGCTAGCCTTCTCAAGCGAAAAATTTGTTGACACGAGACAGCTGTGCAAACAAACAATAATTAAGGTTAGCACACACGATTTACCTATCCGAGCTAGCCGAACTGGGAGTTTCGAATTTGTTCAGTTTCCCAGCCATCACTGGTCGTCACAAAAACGCGTATTTTTATTGAAAATAGAGTAAAGATTGAAAAGTTCACGAGAGGCACACGCAGTTAGTGATTTTGACGACTGACATTCACCGTCTGAAAACTTCGTCAATCGTCACACGTACGCAGAGTGCTGCATCATTGACGTCATGTTGTAGAATATTTCTAGAAAAATACTTTATATAAAAATTCCAAATAATGTCATTTTATTATTTATATAGCAAATTATTTAAAACTATGCTTATATCAAAAGATTTTTTAAAATATAATAATAGTTTCAAATTCTGTTTCTGAACGTGTAAGAAAATTGCGTTCCATTATACGAGGTGAAAAATATAATCAATAAAATGAGCTGATATAACATTATATTATCTAAATTATTTTAAAATATTTTTAGAATGAAAAAAAGTTTCTTTTAAATCTTATATTTTTTTTACGAATGACATGGCATGGCATAGATTTTATTTATGGCTTTGTTTATTTGAATGTAGGCTATGTTTCATCTAGAACCATTGTGCTGTTGTTTAATTTTTAAATTATTAATAGATCTGGTGAATATTTTCATATTCGTCGTGACAATCGATGCATCTAAATGTACTTATATTTTTTTATAATTATAGTAAAACATTGGTAACATAAAACATTAAAACGATTCAATTAGTAGTATATCTTTTATTTGTTGAAGTTGTACTTCTTTTGGCACGTTTAGAAAAAAATATGAGAGTAAAATTTTTACGATGCGCGCGCACACCGACAGCCAAAAAGCGACATGATGAAGTTAGCTGCACTCCTTTTACAAACAGAAAGCTGTGATATACGGGATGAAATCTTTAGTTATTTTTGTTCTGTTACGCCAAAGAAGTACTTCTTACGTGCGTAATAAGTACACACACGTTTTTTTATATATGTACCTATATCCCAATTAAATGTAATATGATCTATACACCTATAAGGTATTTACCACGAGCTAGCACCAACAGTTGGGCCGGTCTGTTCACCAGCAAGCTAAAATGTTTATTGTGTAAAGCCGCTATAACTTAAATCAGTCATTTTATAATTTTATTTCCACAAGTGCTTAGCCAGCGGTATCATCATTCATCACTGTCAGTGCCTTGCTAACAGTGTTTAGTTGTAAAACAGTGTTTAGTTGTAAAACATTATATATGTAATAATTTTATTTCATTTTTCAATTAGGTACATTTATAGAGTACCTGTTACTTTTTAAAAAGCAGCCTCGTTAGTTGTCGCTTGTTGGAGCATTTTAATAATCCACATTATTATAATCTACTTAGGTAATAAATTTATTCGTATTAATAACCTATACCTAAAAATATTACATTTTTTAAAGGAAATTCGTCATTCGGTTAAATCTATTTATTTCGTTTTTCTTTTACCATTGTTTGACGCATATAATACTGAATCATTGATAAATCTTAGATATATCGACACAAAGAGATTTAATTAACTAAAAGTTACGAGACGACAGTGTTGCAGGCAATTAGCCGAAACTTTTCCCATTTGCATGTTATGGGATAAGTTTCCGTTCAAGCATTCACCCTAAGCCAAACCGCTAAGAATTCGGAATTTGAATTGATTATTTTTTTAATTTCGCACAGATTATCTTCGAAACTTTGGTACACGAGCAGATTAAAAGACGACTTAAATCTTTTGTTATAGAATGTCATAAAAAAGTAAAACTTTAATCAAATTCACATCAAAGTTTTCATTTTAACATTTTTGTAGATACTTTTTTTTTTTATTTAGGTAGATTAATATTTTAACGAAATTCTTTTTTAACTAAATTAGCATAATAACAATTAATTAATAATTTTATTACTGACTATTTATAAAAATTGGTCAAGTGCGAGTCGAATTCGCACACAAAGGCTTTCGTACTATCGCACATGTACTTTTTATTAATATGACTTTTACTTTATGTATGTAGTAAATATACTAAATAAATACATACATAGAGTAAAAGTTAAAGTCGAACTTCGATGATCGATTAAGAAAGTTAAAAAAATGTTCTTTGTATTTTTATTTTTATTTATTAATTTGATGTTATAAAGTCAATAGAAATACATACTTTGTGAGAATTTCAACTCTCCTATCTATTATAGTTCATGAGATACAACCCTCTGATAGAGGGACGGACAGCGGTAGCTTAGTAATAGGGTTCCTCTATCACCTTTCGGGTACGGAACCCTAAAAATTTTCAATTAGGATTAGTGGATTTTGTACTTAATTAGAATTAAAAGATCGCGCTATGATTAAGTTTTTAGTGTATGAATATCTATATATGTAAAAAAAAGTGGGGTTTGTTACAACACTTAGGTATAACTCGAGAACGGCTGGACCGATTTTTATGACCTTTGATTTGTTGGATTTGTGTCTATCCTGAATAGCAGAATAACTATTGAAACATGGGAAAAAGTCACGAAAAAAAAATACATGGCTAATAACTATTTACATCTATATAAAACATGCCTAACACGTAAATAAAAACGTTAGGAATAAAGCATTAAATTCAGTATTTTTTACAAAATGCACTGTGAACTTTATTACTTTTTTTAATATTCTTTTAGCTAAAAGTACATATTAAATGTACTTTTAATCACAGGAAAAAAAATAAGTTCCCGTTGGAAAGAGAATAGAATAAGAAGAGTTCAACAAATATAGTTATATTTTAAAATTAAAATGCTACAGCCGAATCAGAGATAAGCGGGTACAAATCTATCTAAGACAGATTAAGTTACTCTGCTATGGACACCGTTTGGAGCATATAACCTCAACAAGAAATAGGTATTTTGAAATTAAAAACAGATCTTGTATGATAGTTTTAAGTAAATTCTTAAATAAAACCGTTAAAAATAAAAAGCCGGAATGATAACATTGGTAAATTCATAAATTCAAATAACGTTATAATTAAGTATTAAAATGACATTGTATATATAAAGTTAGCCAACTTTTATACGAAATTTTTGCATATGAATAAAACGAATTACACTTCACAGACATGAAAAAAATTGGTGTAATCCATTCAGACGAGTGTCGGGTCCTTTACGTGACGCTGAGCTGCCTCCAATTTGCCGACTTTTAGGTTATTTTACGTCGAAAACTTTGATTGGAAGACATCCGAAAACGCATCGTGAATGTTAAATAAAGACTCTTTGTTGTAGAACTGCTATCGGTTTTATTTGTATCGGCCGGTTTATATTCAAAGTTTTCTGTGACTATAAATGTGGCGTAATGTTGATTGCTTAGACTTTTAGTAGATAGAGCTTTATTTCATTCCCTTTAGTAAAATAAGGGTTTCTTTGAACGTGTCAGAGTAAATTAAACTTTTTGGAACGTTTGCAAAAAATTATGAGACTAAAATTTTTACTATGCACGCGCACACCGACAGCCAGAAAGCGACATGATGAAGATGCGTTCCTTTTACAAAAAGTTGTGACATACGGGATGAAATCTTTAGCTGTTTTTGTTCTGTTACGCCAAAGAAATATAACTTCTTACGTGCGTACATAAGTACATAATTTTTTTTTATAAATTAAAATATAATAAATTAAATATAATATAATAAATATAATATCTATATTATTATTATAAATTTTCAGTGAGCTTTATTATCAACCACTGTATGTATATATATTGATTTGATACAGAAAAGGCATTTTGTTTTTTTATACTGCTATAAATTCAAAAGGCCTATTAAACTGCCTCGTGTCGGGGGTCCGCGAAACGTACATTGGATACATTGGCTTACCCCCCGTTGCATATTCTTATGGTTATTTTGTTCTTAGCGAGACTAATATTCGCGAATTTCCCAAAAAGATAATGGTGAGCAAAAACACGCCATGGTTGATATTAATTATGTTGGTTGATATTTTTTTATATAATACCATTATTAGTTTATTTTAAATTATTTACATGACTCTAGCTCGAAGAAGCATCATCCACGCCTAGAGGGCTGCTGATGAATTGATACCACATGTCATGAATTTTAAAATATGCTTTAAGTAGGAAGAACAGAGATAGAAAGAAAACCCCATCGTACATATGCAAATACAAAAGTCCATTTAATTCGTTATCTACTTATTAGCTACTAGTAAAACAATTACAAATCTATCCCATGAAAACCTTACATTTTTCCAAGAAAAAAGTAGCCTATGTGCTATTATTCAGATCGGTTTAGCCGTTCTGGTGTAATTGAGGAACAAACATCCAAACATCCATCTAAACTTTCACATTTATAATATTAGTAAGATTACATAGCTTCCCTTAGACGAAATTATCACAGTTATTTGTCTGAATCGTTGAAGAAAACTGAACTAATTGGTGAATTCACTCGCCTAATGAAATCGCCACCTGCGCTTCGTTTTGTGTCTGTCTGTTAAACGCTTGGGATTTTTAAGTGACTTTGTAATTGGACAGCCTTTGTGGTGTAGTGGCATTGTGGTGGACAAAAGTAAGTTCTATGTGGTCATAGGTTCTTGTTCAAGATCGTTTCTTGGCCATGTCTTTTTGGTCTTTAGCTAAGGTAAAATGATGTAGGAAAACGTTGAAAATTAAGTATTATTTTAAAGTAAACTAGAAGAGAAGTGAAAAGGAACCAACAATGGTTTTACATAAAATCTAATAATTAAATAATAATAATTTTACAAACAAATAATTTCATTTCAAAACAAAGCTTTCCCATCGCGTCTGTCCGTCTGTATGAACGCGATAAACTGAAAAACTACCGCAAGGATTTTCATACAATTTTTACCAATGGACGGAGTGATTCGTGAGAAAGGTTTAAGTGTACATTCATTAAAGTTTTGTGTAAATTGGCTGAAATTTGACGATGATTATTGAAGATGCCGGAAAAATTATGCCGACTGGAAGATTGTATTACAGAATTATTCCTCTTAAAAAGATCTATTTAAGTTTAACTGTAGTACGTTATATGCACGTATCTCGGTACTCATTCGCGAAGCGCGGGTATGTAATTGGTAGGTATTTTTTAATTAAAACCGATTGTTTTAACCGATTCAGAAATTAAAGGGGGGCAAAAAGTTCACAGTCAGACAAAAATTTATTTGTAAGTACATATCGTAGTAGGGAGATACTGATTTAATCGATAGACAAGGCGACACCTCACTACATAGTATAAAACAAAGTCGCTTCTCGCTGTCTGTCCCTATATATGCTTAGATTTTTAAAACTACGCAACGGATTTTGATGCGGTTTTTTTAATAGATAGAGTGATTTAAGAGGAAGGTTTATATGTATAATACATGCATAATATAGTAGAGAAACACTGATAATTTTAGAGGTTTCTAATGTAATATCGTAAATAAACACATTTTTTGCGCTTACATTGCAAACGCTGGCTGAACCCTACGAGATAGATCAAAATAATGTACTACCGTATTGTTTGCACCTTAAAAACGTCCAAAAAAAGGTCCGCGATGGCATATGTCTATCTCTTAAGGATAACATTCTATAACCAAGCTAGGGACGAACCCGAGCGAAGCAAGGGTGAGTCGCTAGTACTATATATTATTATGTAGGTATGTACGAAAACGTCTTCCCAATCAACCACAACGTTCGAACAATTCGTCCAAATTACTTCAACTATTAGCTAGGGCGAAGCTATTCTCATCGCAGCTACGTGATATGAAAGCAAACGAATTTAATTTGCGATCGGAAGATAGTCTCCAGCTAATAGCTCGTCGCAAGAGATTTATGCGTCTGGTTTTTCAGATTTTACACTTTCTAATGTAAATTTCTTATTATCTTTCTTGTTGTAAATAAAAATATTAAAAGATATAAATAATTACTTATTTTCGGGTTTGAATATAAAACATTAAGTAATATATAATAGATAAACTAGCGACTTACGCTCGCTCCGCTCGGGTTCGTCCCTACATACGTTTTAAATATAGATTTCTCAGAGATGAGATATTTTCCCGCAGTAAAAAGTATCCTTTATATTGACCCGGATAACCAGCTATCAAAATACCAACATTCAACAAAAACTGTCAAGTGGTTTACTCTTGATGCCGTTACAGACAGACAGACAAAAATTCTAAAAACTATATATCCATATCAGCCTCTGTATCGATAATAATGACTACTTCAATGAGATTTTCCAAAAAATATTTAACGTGCAGATTCGATTTACTTAGAATTTTATTATATGTATAGATTAGAGAGTTAATAAGTAGATTATCAATTGATAACATTTAAATATTGCTTTTAAGTTTTAACTTTCCAGATATCTCTCTTTCCGGGGAAAGAGGGCTAATGATTAAAAAATACAAAATAATATACTAATTTTTTTATTCGTATTTTCTTCTCAAAAATTGCAAATTGGCCATTCATATCTCTAAATAAAATTTTCCTTAATCCAAAACCATGCTACTATTTTAACTTTGATATATTTTAACGGACTACTCTACATAATTCTTTACTCTTATTTTTCTTAAAAACGAATCAAAGGAATCCAGTCTCCAAGGTTCTTGTAATGTTCTCTATAATAATAACAGCTCCATAATTTGTATTGTCATTTCGATTTACTAAGATAGTTAAAATTCCATAAAGCCTTCAAACTAGTTATATGGGTAGTAAAAATTGTTCCTACAGGAAACTTATAAATAAAGTGATATATATACAACTACAGTTATATATAAAATTAAGTTTGATTAAACACGTTTGGCTCAGTTTGTAGTGTCCCTACTGGCTGTGCCAACGGTCGCGGGTTCGGATCCCGCTGGGGGTATTCATTTATGTGATGAGCACGAATGTACTCCAGTCATGGGTGTTTATACAGGGTTATTGGTAATTCGACGTATTCCCGTTAGGAGGTGATAGGGGTGACTATTTGCGATAATTTTGACCCCCATATGCATTATGCAAAAGTGAACCATTTTTGAGTTATTATGTTTTTTAGCTTTTTTCAAAATAAGTCAGAAATGCAACTTCAAAAATTTATTTAAAAAAAAGTATCAATTTAAATTTCGTTTTCTCTTCTGATTTATAAAAACAGTTAAATACCAGTTATTTATCAATATTAAAATAACAATTATCGCTCCAAATTAAAAAATGCGAGACGAAAAACGATATTATTTCAATATTTTTTTGAAACTTTCTCCACTAAAATGCCTTAAAAACAAAAAAAAAAAAAAAAAACGTTATGAAACTTGGCTTGCAGATTATTTTAAAAATATAACCGTTTTCTTAGCTCTCCAAAAATGCATAACAACTAGGAACTTATTTCAAACAAAACTGAAAAAAATTGATCACAAAGGAAGCGGGCAGAATTTCGTATTCGAACCAAACTTAAGGTCGTACTTTAAAATTTCCATAAAATTAATTAAAAACAATACCCAATGTAAATCAAACAGAAAAATATAAAAAAATAAAATTTAGAACCAGTAACAGTTTAGTGGTAATAACAATTAACAATTAATATAAAAGTAACAATTAAGACATTATGTAATTTAGCTTAATTAAAGTTCTTGCTCGAAGTGACTTCCCCTATTGCGTACGCAAAGTCGTATTCTTTTTCCGAGTTGTGACTTAACTACCGAAGTAATCAAATTATTCCGCATCGTATTTGCTGCGTTCATAATTCTTGTTTGGAGTTCTTTCGCGGATGACACAGACGAGACGTCGAAAAATAGGGATTTTATGAGACCCCAGAAATAGAAATCAACCGGCGTTAAGTCCGGACTCCTCACAGGCCACGGAATGGGTCCTCCTCGCCCTATCCAACGATTAGGAAAATGGCTATCGAACCATCGCCTAACATTGACACCAAAATGTGCAGGACATCCGTCTTGCTGGTATATCATGTAAATAAAACTATCTTTTCGGATTTTTTCGCGGATTTATTTTGATTTTTGGTTCCCGACGTTTCGATTGCTTTACAGCAATCATGGTCACGGGAGAGACTTCCCCGTTCCATGGCTTTAAGACCCATTCCATGGCGTGCGAGAAGTCCGGACTTAACGCCGGTTGATTTCTATTTCTGGGGTCTCATAAAATTCCTATTTTTCGACGTCTCGTCTGTGTCATCCGCGAAAGAACTCCAAACAAGAATTATGAACGCAGCAAATACGATGCGGAATAATTTGATTACTTCGGTAGTTAAGTCACAACTCGGAAAAAGAATACGACTTTGCGTACGCAATAGGGGAAGTCACTTCGAGCAAGAACTTTAATTAAGCTAAATTACATAATGTCTTAATTGTTACTTATTATTAATTGTTAATTGTTATTACCACTAAACTGTTACTGGTTCTAAATTTTATTTTTTTATATTTTTCTGTTTGATTTACATTGGGTATTGTTTTTAATTAATTTTATGGAAATTTTAAAGTACGACCTTAAGTTTGGTTCGAATACGAAATTCTGCCCGCTTCCTTTGTGATCAATTTTTTTCAGTTTTGTTTGAAATAAGTTCCTAGTTGTTATGCATTTTTGGAGAGCTAAGAAAACGGTTATGTTTTTAAAATAATCTGCAAGCCAAGTTTCATAACGTTTTTTTTTGTTTTTAAGGCATTTTAGTGGAGAAATTTTCAAAAAAATATTGAAATAATATCGTTTTTCGTCTCGCATTTTTTAATTTGGAGCGATAATTGTTATTTTAATATTGATAAATAACTGGTATTTAACCGCTTTTATAAATCAGAAGAGAAAACGAAATTTAAATTGATACTTTTTTTTAAATAAATATTTGAAGTTGCATTTCTGACTTATTTTGAAAAAAGCTAAAAAACATAATAACTCAAAAATGGTTCACTTTTGCATAATGCATATGGGGGTCAAAATTATCGCAAATAGTCACCCCTATCACCTCCTAACGGGAATACGTCGAATTACCAATAACCCTGTATTTGTAATATGTATGCATTTAAAGTTATATACGTGTAGAGTATCAACTATCTGGTATCCATAACACAAGCCTCGTAGCTTACCGTGGAACTAGATGGTGCTGTGTATTGTTGTCCCAACATATTTTTTTTATTTTTATTTAAAATGATAGTAGTTGTTCAGTGTAAAACAGGATTGCAGTGAGACGAATACCCGCGACGTGAAAAGCGGATACTGATGCTTGGAGAGCCATTGAATGAGCGACTTTAAAACTTGAAATCTTCTTGATTTGTTAAAAATTAA
This sequence comes from Fabriciana adippe, assembly GCA_905404265.1. Classification (NCBI taxonomy): domain Eukaryota; kingdom Metazoa; phylum Arthropoda; class Insecta; order Lepidoptera; family Nymphalidae; genus Fabriciana; species Fabriciana adippe. The sequence continues at coordinate 1,433,112 of FR989997.1, read as the reverse complement.
AATGAAATTAAATATACTTACATTTATACAGATAAATAAAATTGAAGTGTCTGTGTGTAATATCAAAATAACAGGTTTATATTAAATACATATGTAATTATATACGGTACTTATACGAAAAACACAATTTTTAAAATTTTTGTCTGTCTGTTTTTCTACTAATCTCCGAAACGGCTGGACCAATTTTAACGGGACTTTCACTGGCAGATAGCTGATATTATAAGGAGTAACTTAGGCTACTTTTATTTTAGAAAAAGAATTGGGTTTCGCTCAAAAAAATTAAAACGTACTTAGAGACGAACCCGAGCAAAGCGAGGCTGAGTTGCTAGTTAATTATATCTAAAGATGTTATATAACGATTACGAAAAGAAAAAATGTTACGATAAATTAAAATCATTTTAATGGCCACAACTAAATCGAGAAATTCGTTGCTATCGAAAAGGATGAATCCTTTTGATTCGTCTTTCGTCCTTGTTCGGTAGCGCGAGGAGGCGGAAATAAGCGAGGATTTAAGTTTATTTTGCTATAAATTAATCTTGTTTACACTTATCTGTTGCTGAAACTTTTTAAAGTCTATCCGTCGAAGATAAATGGGCTATAGGTTTTTTTATTTGTTTTTGAGCTTGAAATATCGTTTGCTACAGCAACATTTTAAATGCTTTAGCAATGGTATGTTTTTTAAAAGTAATTTAGGATATTTTCAAACTTCGCGGATTTTGGTTTTTGGTTCCCGACGTTTCAAATGCTTTATGGTCACAGAAGAGACTGACTGGTCAGATATCAGTGATGGGCGAATTATTAGACACTTTGGTATTAAAACAAGGCCATTAAAGCCGTTATTTAGAATTAATTGCTAAGTTGATATGATATTATGAAGCTATATTAAAATTATTGACTCTTCATATGTTCTCTATTTAAATTAACAATATATTTATTAAATCTAAATAAACTTTTCTATACATATAATAAAATTCTAATTGAGTCGAATCTGGTATATTAAATATTTTTTGGAAAATGTTATTTAAGTCATTATTATCGACAGAGGCTGAATCTATAGTTTTTAGTTTTTTTTGTCTGTCTGTCTATCTGGGTATGCATCACGAGAAAACCACTGGGCAGATTTTGATGAAATTTGGTATGATGATAGCTATATATAGATAGGATAATTTTTACTAAAGTATCTATATAAGTATAGTATATAGTAATAAAGTACCTGGTGACGGAGCTTCGCTCGGAGTTCTTTTTTGTATTTTTAGATAAAAAACTAAAAACTTGAATAAATACAAAAAAAAGTAAAACTTTGTATCCGATCGAGATTCGAACTCGGTAACACCTATTGATTATAATCAATCTTACACCTTAGTCGCTTGACGACGATGTTTATGTCTGAGTGTAAGAAATTATCGAGCATATTCTGCGTAGAATAAAGCAAAAGAAAACCGCATGAAAACTCGAAAACACGCGTTTTCCCAGACATGAGACTAATCTAGATCGATTTTTCGCCCCCGAAAACCCCCACATACCAAATTTCAACGAAATCGTTAGAGCCGTTTCCGAGATCGCTGGTATAAATAAATAAATAAAGATATAAATATACAAGAATTGCTCGTTTAAATATATTAGATATAATGAAATATCTAATACACTCGATTGTGATTGAAAATTGTCAATGACGACACGAGATATAACTGTCGAGTGAAGAGCGATCAAAACCTTTTGACATATTGCTCCACTTCCCATTGAGGAGTAATTCGATTTTCCGCTCGTTCTCTTCGTAAAGGCGTTGAAATCAAGTGTACAGTATCCTGCATATTCACTTGATGTAGGGTTACCAGGTTATAATCGTAAGTTCTTTATCTATACATATAATAAAATTGTAACTAAGCCGAATCTGTACATTAAATATTTTTTGGAAAATCTTATTGAAATAGACATTATTATCGATACAGAGGCCGAATCTATAGTTATTAGAATTTTTATCTGTCTGTCTTTCTGTCTGTCTGTGATCACATCACGGAAAAACCACTGGAGGAATTTTGATGAAATTTGTTGGTATGATGATAGCTGGTTATGCGGGTCAACATAAACGAAACTTTTTACTGCGGGAAAATATCTCATTTATAAGAAATCTATACTAAACGTTAAAACGTAAGTCGGGACGAATCTGAGCGGAGCGAGGGTGAGTCGCTAGTTTAACATTAAAAATGCAAAAATGTGCTTGTTTTTTTTTTTGTAAAGGAGGCTAAATAATTATAATAGAAATTTTTATACACATAAATCATAGACATTCTTTATTATTTGGCTTTTTGCATTTACACTTTGAAATAAAGATTCAGTTATATTTATATTTAACATCTATATTTGTAAGTAATAGATACCTATATTTTTAATTAAAATATTAGATGATCAATGCCTTTCTTATATGAAAATCAATGCAGAAATAACAAAATGGTATCCCTAGTTACATTATCCTTACTATTATCCGAGCCAGTGGCTTGTGAATTTAGATTCTTATGTAAAACGTTTTCAAACGTAGCACAGTGCGTATTCGCGGCACGCGCGCCAATTTCGCGGGTGTCGATTTAAATTGAACGCCATGTTTAATGAAAATGGTGAAAAATTGTTTTTTTTTTATTATCTGTGATTATATTTAATCTGTACTTTTTTGTATGTAATATGCCAAAAAATATTGTTTTTTATTATTTAAAACAATAAATTTGTTGGCAGCATTCTAATTTAATCTTGTTATATTTTGTAAATCAAATATATTCATTGTGAATTCATAGTTCTATATTCATAACTAAAGCGTATGTATAAATTTGCATAAAAACTAAGATTGCACTAATCTAAAACTTTTGCCCTGTCGGTATACAGCGGCAGTATTGGACTTTCATAAAAGTTGCTTATTTTGGTGACTACTAGTATTAGTGAATTACAAAAAACCAAATTTCAAAAAATAAATTATTATGTTAATATTAAACGAAATAATAAACCTATAGTAAATATAAAAAAAAGTAGTTTATTACTGATCGATTAACACATACATTTATATAACTTTAATTTTCAATTGTATTATTAATTCATGCAATTAAATTGTGTTTATGTATTAGTTTGTACTGTAATATGTTGGTTTTTAAATAGGTACATTGGAGACAAATCATTATCATTCCTAAATCAATCCTTAACTTAAATAAGACAAAAATTGAATTTAACCAAAAATATACACCAAAAGTATGGAATAAAAAATAAAATACGTTAACATTTAGCCTGTGAAATGTTACCCTTTGTCTTTTACCCTTGGGCATAGTCCACTGTCTGTGTCCAGACAACTTTACAACTTTCAGCGCATCTGCTTCGGGCCTTTCGACCTTTTTGTATCTATGGTTACAGATTATATAAAATAATTTCCCGCCATTGGCCTAAGGCTACAATAAGTAAGCGGAAACTTATTTTTTATTTTATGGTACTATAATAATATTATATTTACTGTGGGCGTATAAATGACGATCTTTTTTGGTGAATAGAATAATAAAAAAAATGCTTTCATACGCAAAATATAATTTAGATGCTCGCCCAGTTACTAATATAAACAATTAACTATAAGTAAAATCCTATACAACAATGTTACTCTATTATAAAATAGAGTAGACACCGTACGTTGTGTGGGGAACAAGAAAATGCTATTATTTTAACTAGACACTGCTGCGAGGGTGCTCGGTCAGCTCGTTGCAAATTAATCATTATTACCACTATGACTTTTTAGATTTCCAAAATTTGTTAAGTAAGTTTATTATAATGCGTTTTTATTTAAAAATGTATAGAGGCAATACATTTTGTATTTTCAACACTGTACTTTATTTACTTAGGATTTGTAAAATTATTTTTTTATGTGTTACTAGCGAATCACCCTCGCTTCGCTTCGGATTCGTTCCTAGATAAAAACAAATCTATCCCACGGGAGCCGTATATTTTTCCGGTATGGTAAGCCTATAGCCTTCCTAAGTTAACGGACTATCTAATGCAAAAAGAATTTTTCAAATCGGATCAGTAGTTCCTGAGATTAGCGTGTTCAACCAAACAAACAAACAAAATCTTCAGCTTTATAATATTAGCATACATGTGTATATTTTTGGAGTTTAATAATTACGTCTGTTTATGAATATACTTTTAAAAGTGATGCAAAATAAAGTATTTGTTTTCATTATATAAAAATTTAATAGTTATTTTGTTATGAGAATGAAATGAGTTCGTAAACTTATGGTGAGATCGTGTAGAGGGCATACGTAGCGTCGACGTAGCAGTCTACAGTACGTGGACAACATTAGTAATGGCCTCATAAATAGGTATATATTTTTTCTATTATTAAAGATTAGAGAAGTTGCTAGTACTTTTATGGTAATATTTAATTCGGGCAAAGATCATATACATAAAAGTAATTAAAAAAACGAGTTTAAAAAGAAATTAACTCAATATTATGAAATAATCTATACTATAATATTATAAAGCTGAAGAGTTTGTTTGTTTGGTTGAACGCGTTAATCTCAGGAACTACTAATCCGATTTGAAAAAACTATTTTTGCTTTAGGTAGCCCGTTAACTGAGAAAGGTTATAGGCTATAATTCGTCGGCGTAGGTGGAGAACTAAATAACTCAAATTTTCTAGTTTGGAGAAATACTGATTTTGACGCGATTTACTGATTTTTTTCCAACTTTTTGGCATAATCTATAAATGAGAGGAAATTTTACTGTCGTTAATTTTATATACTTTACGTCTCTTTCTACGTTACTGTTTCAACATATTTACTTTACCATTTGGAATATAAAAACGGCTATATTTCTGAAACGGGACAAGTTATGAAAATGCTTGTTAGAGTAAAATATGCGGCATTTTTTGGGTATTACGAAAATAATTAAATGTCAATTTGGCCAAAATCGCAGTTATTTAGTTTTCCACCTACGCCAACGAATTATATCATCCCGGAAAAATGTACGGTTCCCGTGGCATAGATTCGTTTTTGTCTAGGGACGAATCCGAAGCGAAGCGAGGGCGAGTCGCTGGTATTTTTATATATACGCCACGAAATGAAATGAACAAAAATGAAATCAAAAGTAGGTAGGTACGAAATAAATTAGGAGCCTATAATTTTTTGAGGTCGGTGCCAGCACTTAAGAAAAGTACCTGTCAAATGTATTCTATTTTGTTTAAGAGATATTCGATGGCTTTACTTTTACCTAGCGTGGCACATTATGTGATATTAAGAATATTATTGGCACCTATTAAGAATATTATTTGACGACATGTTTGGCTCAGTTTGTAGTATACTTGCTGTGCCAGCGGTCGCGAGTTCGAGTCCCGCCGGTAGGATTCATTTGTGTAATGAGCACGAATGTTTGTACTCCCGCCATGGGTATTTATATTTATAATATATATGTATTTAATGTTATATATGTGTAAGTAGTGTATCAATTATCTAGTATCCATAACACAAACCTCGTAGCTTACCATGGAACTAGATGGTGCTGTGTGTTAATGTCCCAACATATTTATTTATTTATTCTTAAAAATAACTACACATTAACAAAAATTAATTAAAAATCAGATTGCTACAACAAAAAAAAGAAGGTAATTTAAATTAACATCAATTGTGATTTACGTATATAATTAACTAGCGACTTACCCTTGCTTCGCTCGGGTTCGTCCTTAGGTACGTTTTAAAGATTAGTATAAAATACAAATCTTTGAATTTCTCGGCTTTTCTGTTCTATAATATGCATGTATTATACATCTAAACCGTCCTCTTGAATCACTCTATCTATTACTGAAAACTGCATTAAAATACGTTGAGTAGTTTAAAAGATTTAAGCGAACAGACAGCGGAAGCAACTTCATTTTATATTATGTAAAGATTTAAAGAAGATTAGAAAATAAAAAGAATGGCATATCACATGGAATTCAGATGTGAAGAACCCAGAACAGCAACAGCGAGAACAGCTGCATTCATTTTAAAGGGTATACTGGTGGGTATAGGATTCGGTAAAGTGGGTTGAAATCCCCGGTCTCGCACCTCTGATGTTTTCATGTGCGAATCATTTTTCAACATGATTACCACTTGTATTATGGTGAAGGAAAGCATCGTGAGGGCCTGCATGTCTGAGAGAACCTAGCAAGTTTTCGAAAGACATGTGAAGTCCGCCAACCTGCATTTGGCCGGCGTGGTGGACTATGTCCTGATCCCCGTTGTATTGAAGGGAGGCCCGTGCCCAGCAGTAGGACGTTAAAAAGGGCCTGAATACAATAAGATTTGAAGAGCTTAGACTCTATTTTATACCAAGATAAGTAAAGATTTAAAGTGGAATAAGTTATAAGTTTCACTAGCTTTTAGGCTCACTATTATAAGTGAGTGACGCGAAATGATGACGAATCGCTAGTCTATACATAAAATTAAATTGTAACTACGCCGAATTTGTACGTTAAATATATTTTGGAAATTTTATTGAAATAGACAAAGCTATAGATTTTAGAATTTTTGTCTGTTTGTCTGTCTGTGACCGCATCACGGAAAAACCACTGGACACATTCTGATGAAATTTGGTGTGATGATAGCTGCTTATCCGGGTCAACATATAGGATACTTTTTACTAGGAAAAAATATCTCACCTCAGAGAAATCTATACTAAACGTTAAAACGTAACTAGGAGCGAACCCGAGCGGAGCGTAAAGTACTAAATAAAATTCAATACAAAGTAGGGACGGCATTGTGACAGTTATTCTGAAATGTCTTTTGTTTCTTCAGAAAAGCTTCTACTTTTTAGTTTGTAAATGCAGTTAAAATGACTAAGTTTGATAAAAGGCTTACAAAACTTGCTTATTACATGGAAAATAATAAACTTTTATACAAGCTTCATGTGCTGGACATATTAGTTTTTCTCCATTTTTCGAGTAGCGCGTGTCCTTTACTGCAACATTACTGTCACGTGACGACTTTAATAAGGAAAGTCACGTTATTACATCGTATATATAGTATATAGGAATAATAAACTCTAATTTACAAAGACTAGCTGGTGACCGCGGCTTCATTTGCTTTTTTATACTATCTCATTCACAGCGAGTAGAGATTCAATATTAAAAAAGAAGAAAAAATATTAAAGGTAAAAAATATTATACTTCAAAAATAGTATCACATAGAAGTTTATTGAATTAATTTTTAAAGATATTTTTTTACTAAACTAGTATATAATTATATGCAGGGAGAAAAGGTTTGGCATTTTCTTGGTTATCTGTAGAACTGCTACAGATAATAAAAACGTTGTATATATATATATATATATATATATATATATATATATATATATATATGATTAGTTAGATAATAATTAGATCATATGTAACATATGTATATCTAAATAACCCTTGAAAAGTTATTTAAACGGAGGTATGTAGGTAGGTATATTTGCCCGATTTAAGGATAATTTTCGTTAATGAATAGATAATTCGATAAGTGAGTTTACAGCAAAATACAATATGAATTAAGGGATAAAATAAAATAACTACTTATAGATTTAAATTAATAATTTTAATTAACTTTGTCAACATTTTCTAACATCACGCATTATCAACCAAACAAACATGACACCACTTAACTAAATTATTCTAATCATCTGCATTTTTAGCTCTCGTTTTATTCATATTTTAATATACAGTATTTACGACAGGGAGCACGCGATACAGTGATCACACCGACCATATGATATTAATAATGCCCATTCACCTTTAATTGTGTTCTTGTTAATGTAATTTGTTGTTTTTTATCTATACTAGCTATTGCCTGGGGCTTTATCTCTGTTTTAATGTTTTAAATAAAACTATCTTTTTGGATTTTTTCGCGGATTTATTTTAATTTTGGTACCCGACGTTTCGAATGCTTTACAGCAATCATGTTTAGAATTAAAATCAACAAATATTGTAAGGTACTTTGGTGCCATTTTTGAATTTTTTGAAATCATTTTTGTAAAATAGTGGGAAGGCACTGTCTGTAACAAGTTTACAACGCCTTTGAGATGTTTAACACCTTAGTCTCTCCCGTGACCATGATTGCTGTAAAGCATTCGAAAGGTTGGGAACAAACATCAAAATAAATCCGCGAAAAAATCCAAAAAAGATAGTTTTATTTAAAATGTCAAATATTAGTGTAAATCTAAGAAAGTATTCCATGTTAATGGTTGGTTTACAAACGCTAAAAATGATTTTGAGATGACAATGGCTATGAAAGTTAGACTTTTTTTTTCTATACAAATAAATAAAATTGAAGTGTCTGTTTGTAATGTCAACATTTTTTTAACTAAATGCCTATGAAAGTAGGTACCTATATGAAAAAAAACAATTTTAAATATTTTTGTCTGTCTGTCTGGCTAATTCTTCAGGCTAATCTCAGAAACGACTGGACAGATTTTAACGGGTCTTTCACTAGCAGAAAGCTGATGTTATAAGGAGTAACTGAGGCTACTTTTAATGAAGGAAAAAATGGAGTGCCGCTCAAAATTAAAACCCATGAAATTATTAACAAAATCCATGTACCTACCTAGTTTTAAACAAAAAAAAAAAAAACATTGAGTAGTCCAATTGAAAAAATATCGGAACCGACTCGTACTTGTCCAATATTACATATTTGATATTATAATTAGTAGAGATAAACGAAAATTTCTCTCAGAGTTATTTTATTTCTTTGTTAAGAGGATTATAAGAGAGATACTAATTAAAACAAAATTTTAATTTACGAGCCCGATGAGATTTTCCGCCGGCCATAAAACTAGAAGCTTATGTTTAAGCTTCGAGATTTTCATATTTATAACTTCAAAAATGACATAATTCCATACGAAATTCATCCCCCATTCAACGTATTTAAAGGTCGAATTTTAAAAAATTCTTGTTTAGTGTTCATCTTTTTGTATAAAGAAATGGTGCATTTCATGTTCTAGAACAAATGGTATATATTCAACCCTTTTTAACGTCCCACAGCTGGGCACGGGCCTCCCTTCAATACGAGGGGGATCAGGCCATAGTCCACCACGCTGGATAAGTGCGAATTGACAGACTATATATGTTTTTCAAAAACTTACTAAGTTCTCTCAGAAACGCAAGGCGTCTAGGGTCGGACCTGAACGAAGCAGGGTAAGTCGCTAGCTAGTGCTACAATCAAATAGTAGGTACTGTAATAGTTCACTATTAAGAAAAAAAATATAATACTTTCTTAAATTTACGCGAATATTTGATATTTATAATAAAACTATCTTTTCGGATTTTTTCGCGGATTTATTTTGATTTTTGGTTTCCGACGTTTCGGATGCTTTACAGAAATCATGGTCACGGGAGAGACTGAAGTGTTAGATGTCTCAAAGGTATTATATAGTTGTTACAGACAGCCTACCCACAAAAAACAAAATGAATTCAAAAAACTTGAAAATTGGCACCAAAGTACCTTACAATATTTGTTAATTTTAATTTTAAACATTTTTATAATTTTAATTACTTTTACACTTGAATATGGAATATTATTTATTTAATTTTAGCTGTTATTATTATATAATAATTATCACAATTTTTTAGAAAACTTTATTAATTAGTAATCTATATTTAGTGTTGCCATTATTATATTAATAACCATAAAGAAAAATTAATTCTAATTATTTAAGCCACATTATTGTTCTAGTAATTTAAAAAAAATATCATTGAATATAAGCGCAGTGGTAGCCCAGTCATCATTTGTAGCATTATTACCACTTGCCTTACGGTAAAGGAAAACATCGTGAGGAAACTTGAATTTTCCTCATGATGTTTTCTTTCACCATAAGGTAAGTGGTAGTCATGTTGAAAATTCGCACATGAAAATATATATAAAGAAATAGAATATAGAAGTGCTAGACCCGGGTTTTGAACCCGCTTCATTCGGTTTCCCAAGTGCGCGCGTTACCACTGGGCTACCTTGAACAAATGGTTTATTTATATATACCTAATATTTTTGTTTGTTTGTCAGTGAGTAAGTGCATTCAAATTAAGGTTCTTGTTTTTAGAATTATTGTATCATTTACTTTTAAAACAATATTAAAATTACAAATTAGAATGGATATTAATATAACTTAAAGCGAATTTAATAAGAACGTTATAATATCCATCGAACAAAAGTTAAATTCATTCAATAAAGTAAAGAATGTCGCAGAGAGGAAACTGTAACAGTTTTAATAGTCGAGGAATTTCATATTAAAATATATTAAAGACTTGCCATTTATTGGAAATATCTCGAAAATTCTTCAAAGCTCTACAAACGTGCACTGTAGAGGCTCGTGTGTACACGACCAGTCTGACAGACCTCCACTGTCCCTTATCGTACGTGCATAGATAAATTATAAGGTAGTTTCAAGTACTAGATACACTAGATTTTAGACTAGATTTTGATAAATAAAAAAAAAAACGTTTTGATATGTGTTCATAGATTATAGCAAAAAATATATAACATCTAATTATGATCCTTTACTTTAAGTATTTCAACAGCAACTTATACGTTTGAATGAATTTTGAGATAGTTTTGCGATGAATAGTTTTCTTTCAAAAAATATATTATACGATACAAGTACCTACAAGCATTTTTTTATATTAATATAATTTGTGTTATAATGAGGCCAAAATCATAGTATAACTGTAGCTGTTACGTCAACCCATTGCAAAGTAAATTACGTGAAGAGGATTTTGTTAGGTTTACTAAATTCGCAGAAAATAATACTATTTTTGAATAACTAAAGATTTTTTTTATCAAAATAAGTCTAGTGTTTAAATCTGAGAAGAATGGTTTTGAGATTAATGAGATGTAACTTTATAGAATATTCTCGCAAATAAGCTCGCGCTAAAACTACAAAAATAATCTCTAAAAAGGTAAGTTTCATACAAATTTTCATCCCCTATTTTACCACCCTTATGGGATGAATTTCTATAAAATGCTTAAATATATTTATTTAATTGTACTGAAGAGCATTAATATTAAATTTCAAGTAATTCTGTTCACAAATATTTTTTGGATTGACCTATAACGTGCTTTCTCGTAGAAATGAAATAATCTCTCACTCTCCAGCCTTCCAACTACCTCCAAACAAAAAATCACGCCAATCTGTCACTTTGTTTTAACGTGAAAGAAGTACAAACAAACACACTTTCACATTTATAGTATAAAAAAGTATTGATATTGATAGCTGAAAATTACTTCTAAATACAACATTAAACATATTATTTTTAATGTGATTTTTTTATAAAACTTCTAATGGCAAAGATTGGCTAAATATTCATAAATACTAGCGACTCACGCTTACTTCGCTCGCGTTCGTCGTCCCTAGATTCGTTTTCACGATTAGTTTAGAATAAAATATATATATGTACTTACATAGATATAGAAAAGTAAGTACCTACTTTAAACATTTAAAAAAAATATATATATCCCTTACTTGAGAAATGATTCCCCATACAAACTTTCATCGCCTTTTTCACCTTCTTAAGGGATGATTTCTGGGATAAAAACTATCCTTAGTCCTTCACAGGGTCTCAAACTATCTCCAAACCAAATATCATCTAAATTGGTTCGGCGGGATTAAGCGCGAAAAGGTAACAGACAGACTTTTCGCATTTATAATATTAGTATGGACTAGTATGGATTAACATAACCGAAAGCTTTTCTGACAGCGACCTTACAACATACGTAATTCTATAAGCATTATGAACATTATTTTCTAAAATCCGAATAGATAAACGACATCGTCAGTCTAACATAGTCTTGTATAAATGTTCTAAAAAGGGTTAGAGTGAAGAGGGGTCAGTGTATACTGGGCACGTGACAAAAGCCTGGGAACAATGACGCGTGGAGGACCCTTAGAATTTTATCGCGCATGTTTACTGCTGTAATGCGGACGTAGATTTATAAGGATAATTAGAATTTCTTTAAATATTTACTAATGAAATGGAGTTTTCATGTTATTTCTTAACTTTTTATCTAATAAGTATTACTTGGTTGACAGTAGGTTTTTCTGTACGTGTACCGTGAAAAAGTTGGCGAAAAAATTTAAATATATATGTATACTAGAGATTCGCCCTCGCTCCGCTCGGGTTCGTCCCTAGTTACGTTTTAACGTTTAGTATAGATTTCTCAGAGATGAGGTATTTTCCCGTAGTAAAACGTATTCTATATGTTGAACCGGATAACCACCTACCATCATACCAAATTTCATCAAAATAAATCCCGTGGTTTTCTCGTGATGCGTTCTCAGACAGGCAGGCACAAATATTCTAAAACTATAGATTCTATCTAGTTCCATGGTAAGCTACGAAGCTTGTGTTATGAATACCAGGTAGTTGGTACACCATACATATTATATAATTTTAAATACATACATATTATAAATATAAACACCCATGACTGGAGTACAAACATTCGTGCTCATCACACATGAATGCCCCCAGCGGGACTCGAACCCGCGACCGTTGGCACAGCAAGTAGGGTCACTCACTACAAACTGAGTCAAACGTGTCGTCAAATTTTATAATTTTGAAGATTTCGTCTTTCACACAGCAATGTAGCAATCGATTGACGTGTGTTGCTCTGAAGAATAGCTCAATATATCTCGATAAATAATTAAGTGGGATGGAGTGAACTCTCAAACTAAAGTGGTAAAAGAAATAAATTATGAGCTTTATATGCTGGACTCCCTTGTCACTCCATTAAGCGATGGGATTGTAGGAAAAGATAATTTTTCTAGTTTATATGTTTGTGCACACACTTAGTATTCAGCCCTTTTTAACGTCCCACTGCTGGGCACGGGCCTCCCTTCAATACGAGGGGGGTCAGGCCATAGTCCACCACGCTGGCAAAGTGCGGATTGGCGGACTTCACACGTCTTTCGAAAACTTGCTAGGTTCTCTCAGAGATGCAGGTTTCCTCACGATGTTTTACTTCACCGTAAGGCAAGTGGTAATCATGTTAGAAATGATTCGCACATGAAAATATCAGAGGTGCGAGATCCGGGATTTGAACCCGCTTCACTCGGTTTCCCAAGCGAGCGCGTTACCACTGGGCTACCACTGCCTTAACGTGCACACACTTGTGCAAATAATATCTCTCGCTTAGATAATATTTCATGAGATCGGTCATCGTGACCGAAGATTCGTCACAAAGACGTTATCACGAAATAAAATATTAAATGAATACATATTATTTTAATCTAATATCACATTATCTATACAGATAAATAAAATTGAAGTATCCGTTTGTAATGTCAAAATAACAGCTTTTTACTAAATGCATATGAAATTATATACGGTAATTATCAGAAAAACAATTTTTAAAATGTTTGTCTGTCCGTCTGTTTGTTCCGTCTAATCTCCGAAACGACTGGACTGATTTTGACGGGACTTACACTGAAAGATAACTGATTCTATAAGGAATAACTTAAGCTACTTTTATTTTATAAAAGAATTAGGGTTCTGCTCAAAAAAATTAAAACGTACCAGAGTGAAGCGAGAGTAAGTTGCTAGTTATAAATAAATTATATCGTGTCAATTAAAAAACACTCAGGTCGTAGGTGAGCGAGCTCGTTAGTATAACACACTATTATAACACATTAGTGCTGATCAATCAAGCGACACGTGCGGCTGAGAGCGATACGTCGCACTTATTAATTACTTGTTAAGGCTCTTATTTTCTGTTCATCCAATAATTGAATAATTATAATATTTTAAATTAAAAAAAAAACGGTCAAGTGCGAGCCTAATTTGCACACGAAGGGTTCCGTAACATCGTATATATACTTTTTGTTAATTTGATAAAGATATGAGTTGCTAAAAGCGTATTTAGCATCTTGTTAGTTACCAGGGTATAGTCAAAATTGTCAGAAACGTACGTCAAAGGATTTTTTTAAGTTTGATTAAGATTTTCTAACTTGAAACATATCTATACATATAATAAAATTTTAACTTCGCCGAATCTGTACATTAAATATTTTTTGGAAAATCTTATTGAAATTGACATTATTATTGATACAGAGACCGAATCTATAGTTTTTAGAATTTTTGTCTGTCTATCTATCTGTCTGTTATCGCATCACAAAAAAAACCACTGGAGGGATTTTGATGAAATTTGGTATGGTGATAATTGGTTATCCGGGTCAACATATAGGATACTTTTTACCGCGGGAAAATATCTCATTTTTGAGAAATCTATACTAAACGTTAAATCGTAACTAGGGACGAACCCGAGCGGAGCGACGGTGAGTTGCTAGTTTGACAATAAAATACGACATATGACATACAATTTTAAAATATTATGTGTATTAGATTATTTCCATATTTGGCAGTGGTAGCCCAGTGGTAACGCGCTCGCTTGGAAAACCGAGTGAAGCGGATTCAAATCCCAGGTCTCGCACCTCTGATATTTTCATGTGCGAATCATTTCTAACATGGTTACCTTCTGCCTTACGGCGAAGGAAAACATCGTGAGGAAACCTACATGTCTGAGAAAACCTAGCAAGTTTTCGAAAGACATGTGAAGTCCGCCAACCCGCACTTGGCCAGCGTGGTGGACTATGGCCTGATTCCCCTCGTATTGAAGGGAGGCCCGTGCCCAGCAGTGGGACGTTGAAAAGGGCTGAATACAATACATACATATTTGAAAGATAATGTTTTAAAGTTACTTACGTGAATGTTTGTATGATTTCGCTGTTAGCCTAATATGTTATTTTGGATTAGCAAATCATATATTCGAATATAAATGAAATGTACTGAGTTGCCTTACAAATAATTTAGCAATATTTTTATTTAACGAGCCGTGCCTTAACGGAAGTAATAAGGCCAAGAAGATAAGCGGTCTTCAGCTATTAACACTATACTGCTACGAGGGATTTATTCTACAGAAACTTGCAATGTAAATTTTCTGTTTTATTTCCTGAAACAAAGAAATTATTGTAATTATCTCATTGTTGTCTCTCTTTTGTTTATTTTTTATTACTACGTAGGATTATGGGGGGTAACTAATCTTTAAATGGTTAACTTAATAATTTTTATTAAAAAAAATCACACATTACGATCTAGTTCCATGGTAAGCTACAAGGCTTGTGTTAGGTATGGATACCAGGTAGTTGATACACTATACATATATAACTTTAAATACATAGGTACATATTGTAAATATAAACATCCATGAGTGGAGTAAAAACATTCGCGTTCGTCACACAAATGAATGCCACCAGTGGGACTCGAACCCGCGACCGCTGGCACTGCAAGTAGGGTCACTACAATCATTAAATACACGGGTTCAATTAAAGTGTGTTTTTTTTTACTTTTTTAAACTATAATTTCGCATATATCTAAATTTAAAAAGGGATTTTACTAATACAATTTTATTTCATTAACTTTTTCTATATATTTTCCTTTATGGCGACCACCTTCCGGCGCCTATGAGTAAGTAGGACTTCCTGATCAGAATATCTTATTCTAAAAATTAGTTACTTTGGATAGATCTTCTACGTTACTATAAAGGTCTTAATAGTATTAACCTCAAAAACTGCAAGGTTTTTTTCTAATTCCATCACTAATTTCAGATAATTTATGTATAATTGCTGCATAGAGTAGGTAGGTAGGTAGGTAGTAGAGAAATATTTTACCAATGATTAATTATTAATGGGCTCCTTAATCTTTGCTGAAAGGATATTAATTGTTTTTAGCTTATAGAAAGCTACTCTTTCATTGATATTATTTTGTCGTCATAACACGTGAGTAGAGCCATGGATGAAATTTAGTATACAGCTAGCGGCACACCCTCGCTTCGCTCGAGTTCGCCTCTAGACAAACAAAAATAAATCTATCCCACGGGAACCGTACATTTTTCCGAGATAAAGAGTAGCCTATTTGTTATTCTGATATTTGGACTATATTACTGTAAAGTTTTATTAAAATCCAATCAGTAGTTTTTGTGAACTAAGCTGTATGAGTTACTATAGTTTTTTAACTATCCCACGGGAACTCTTTAATTTTCTGAGATGAAGAGTATCTAAAATGTTGACCGAGGATATAAGGTATCACCATACAAAATTTCATTTAAATCAGTCTAACAGTTTCGGAAATTAGAACGTACAAACAGACAAACAGACAGAGAAACAAAAAAAATTTAAAAAATCTGCATTTATTCTATTTATGTAATAAGGAGAGATCCTTACTTCCCCCTGACTCGATTTTTGGCATTTTTTTTTCTATGTAAAGACATTCGACCTCTACAGTTTTATTATATGTATGTATATAGATCTATAATAACATCATATGATGGTAACATTTATGAATTAAAATATAGTAAAATCTTCGAGTCTTATTCTGCGAACTAGAAAACAGCCTTAACTGTTAAAGGTTATTTTCTTTTCCAATAATGAGTTTTCAATAAGAAGTTAAACCAATTGCAGATATTGTTCGCATCCATTGTATATATTGATCCATAATTCATGTAGTTAGCATCCAAGCAAAGCGAGGTTGAGACGCTAGTTAAATATAAACTCGCCTTTTCACAGCAACAAATGATATTGCGGTCGGAAATTGCCAGACGGGTCAAAGGTTCAGTTAACGATTGTGTCTATGAGGACTTCTCCTTTATTATCTCACGTTACGAAAAAGCACTTGTTTCATACAGTTTTATATAAAACTAGTGATATACCCTCGCTTTGCTCGAGTGCGTCTATAGGTACGAGGATTTTGTTCACAATTTCAAGAAAGAAAATTAGTATTTTTTTGAAATAAAATTAGCCAAGTTACTCCTTATAACATCAGCTTTCTGCCAGTGAAAGTCCCAGCAAAATCGGTTCAGCCGTTACGGAGATTAGCCAAAGTAAACAGACAGACAGACAAACATTTAAAAAATTGTGTTTATTCTTATAAGTATCGTATAAACTTTCATATGCATTTAGTAAAAAGCTGTTAATTTAACATTAGAAATAGACACTACAATTTTATTTATTTGTATAGATAAAAACACTAACCTAGTTGCGTCCAGTATAAAATGACATATCCGACGTTCGACTAAATTAGATTATTAAAATAATCTGGTAGAACAAAGATCCACTCATTATAGTACTTTAATGGTAATATGTCCGAAATCTTCACAGATATAATATGCAAGAACTCGTCACTGTTTTTTCACAATTTGATAGCATTCCTGTGAAAACCTTATAATGTATTAATCTATATAAAAAAATCAATGTCTCTATGGAATCCAAAACAGCTGGAACGATTTTGATAAAATTTTCAGGCAATTTTCAGATTAGCCCGGCGAGTGCTCCTGTGAAGTTTGATAGCGATCAGAAGTTTGAACACGGGCGATCCACGGGTACTGTTAGTAACAAACAAAAGAAAAAAATAATTTAGTTTAATAAATCTATACTTATATATATAATATTATAAAGCTGAAGAGTTTGTTTGTTTGTTTGTTTGTTTGGTTGAACGCACTAATCTCAGGAACTACTGATCCGATTTGAAAAATTCTTTTCGCATTAGATAGCCCGTTAACTGAGGAAGGCTATAGGATTTATCATCTCGGAAAAATGTACGGTTCCCGTGGGATAGATATGTTTTTGTCTAGGGACGAACACGAAGCGAAGCGAGGGTGAGTCGCTAGTACTAAATATAACTTCCAATGTTGTATGATTATGAAAGAAATTTAATTTTAAAGTATTTCACAAGTAAATGCAAACCAAAAGCAATCATGTTATATTTAACCAATTTATCTCCTTTCTATATCTTGGAATCCAACATCATTCCAAAACATTACCTTTTGAAGCGAATCAAAAGCTCAACAGACTGAATTAATAGAAAGAAACCAGTAATGGCGGGTGAAATCTGCTAAAACATTCGGGACTATATTACTGAGCCCTTGCCGTGTTTTAATAAACAGCCTTCATATTTATTTGATAAAGTTGCGGTGATTGCGACGGAGTGCTGTTTTTGGGGTGAGATGGGGTGATACGGGAGTTTATTTTGTATCTTACCGCCCAAATTTTTTGGAAATATGCAATATTAATACTTTAGAATGAAATCCTTTGCCAGTTCTTCTCAGGTCTGAGGATTCTTCTTTCTAAACTGGTAGTAGACTCCTTCAGTAATAAAATAATTGTACTAGCATAGATATAACTACTCTACGTCTATATTTGGTAATATTTTTGATTTAGATAACAATCTATATCTATAGAGATTAATAAAATTGAAGTGTCTATTTGTAATGTCAAAATAATAGCTTTTTACTAAATGGAATATTATACGATACTTAATTTTTTTTATCTTTCTGCCTATCTGTCTGTTTGTTCTGGCTAATCTCCGAAACGGCTGGACTAATTTTGACGGGGCTTTCATTGGCAGATAGCTGATGTTGTAAGGAGTAACTTAGGTAATTTTTATTTTAGAAAAAGAATTAGGGTTCCACTCAAAAAAAATAAAACGTACGCACGCACGTACGCATTCGAGCAAAGCGAGGGTAATGGCGTTATATGCACTAAAATAAAACGTTAAGTAAAATTATTCTTTATATTCTATGTTATTAAAAAGCGGTAAATAGCTAGAGCACATAGGTAAAATTTATTATATGACACTAGCGACTCATCCTCGCTTCGCTCGCGTTTGTCCTTAGGTACGTTTTAATTTTTTATTTGAGCGAAACTCTAATTCTTTTTCTAAAATAAAAATAGCCTATGTTACTCCTTATAATATCAGCTATCTGCCAGTGAAAGTCCCGTTAAAATTGGTCCGGCCATTTCAGAGATTAGCCCGAATAAACAGACAGACAGATAAAAAATTAAAAAATTGTGTTTTTCTTATAAGTAACTTATATAATCCCATATGCATTTAGTATACCTATAGCTGTTATTTTGACATTACAAACAGACACTTCAATTTTAATTATCTGTATAAATTTATTGTACGACATAATATTCAGAAGTGAATTAATCCTAATAAAAAATTTTGCTAATGCTTATTATTTTTATTACACGAGCAGAACCGCGTATAAAAACTAGTGTTTCTATAATAAAGACTAGACTTATAACATTGTGTATGTATCAACTACTTGTCCACATATTTCAAAATAAAATCCACCCTTAAGGTAATGCTAAGGGTATAAAAGTGCACCTTGTTATTTCGGATGTGGCGTCCGGGGCCGTCTGAACGGTCCGATGATTGCGAGAAAATATTCTTTTTTTATTTTCTTTGACTTTTATAACTGAAAAGGAAACTCGATTATCTATATCTAATATATATTTAAAAGAAAACATACAGGTTTTTATATTGTCCGGGAAAGTTCGGTTTAGGAATTTGCATGTATTTTTAGTAGGAGGTTATGGGTTCGATTTTATGCAGATAAGGTGTGTAGATTGTAAGCAGTAATCGTAATGGCATGTACCACTGAAAGTATGAGCTGTTTAAACATGTATTTCCATATTTCTATCTTCTATACTAATATTATAAAGCTGAAGAGTTTGTTTGTTTGTTTGTTTGAACGCGCTAATCTCAAGAACTACTAATCCGATTTGAAAAATTCTTTTTGCATTAGATAGCCAGTTAACTGAGGAAGGCTATATACTATATATCATTCCGAAAAAATGTACGGTTCCCGTGGGATAGATTTGTTTTTGTCTAGGGACGAACCCGAAGCGAAGCGAGGGTGAGTCGCTAGTTTCTAACTATAAAATAACTAAAGTTCATAAAAAAAATCAGTTCACTTTTAACTCTTTTGTGGGAAGAATTTTTTAAGATTCTTGTTTAGTGCTTCTAAACTTAGCAAGTTAGGCTGTCTTTATATCTGTCTTGTCTGGGAACTTTAAGGCTTTTTGTTAAGCAAATTAACTTTGTGAAATATACTATGGATTCATTCACTAATCTCCATTGAAGCTGTAAAGAAAGAAATCAAAATATTCCTTCCCATGCAAAACAGCGAACAAAATATAGTATGTAGTCTTGTTATAAGTTTTATTGGAACGCAAAGCACATTCGGCGTAGGTTTAACCCTCTACTGGTATCGTAAATTTGACATACGTAACTGGTATCGTGGGGGCCGTGCGGCCCCCAAACGAAGTTTGCTTCTAGAAAGCAAGTTTTAACTGGCTGCATGTTCAAATGTTCGTGAATGATTAATAATACATTCGTTTTATATAGTCAACTAGTTTTTATTCATATTAATCTTCTTGCTCAGTTACTACAAGAGATCACAAGAGTGCAACAAATTTTTCGTATATTTTTTGCTTACGTTAAAAGAAACCTGAAAAACCTACTCTTCTAAAAGTATTGAACAAAAATATTATTTTTTTCCTATTCTATATAAACATCTCTAAAAAATTAAAACACTTTTACAGCCTCTAATAAATATTTCTTAAAAAACGACATGTAGTATGATCATCTCTAATTCTACGACTCAGGAAACATATAGTTTAGTCTTTTCAATGACATAGTCGATCTATAATATATATAATATTTTCGTCTTCACTCTACGAAGAACAGTTTTGAATTTCGGTACCCAGATCGTCACCGTCATCCGAATCGTGAGTTGGTGACTTTTCACAGACACCAATTTCTTCACTATCACTACATTCTTCTTCTGAATGGTCACAGGCCTCTAATTCAGAATCAGAATCTTTGTTTAGTATCTCTTCTATTGTTTTATTACTTAAACTTCGCGACATCTTGGCAAAATAAGTAAAAAAAAAAGAAAAACAATAAAAAGTGATATGCAAAAAAATCTTACGTAACTGGTATCGTGGGGGTCGCGCGGACCCCACCATCTACGTACCTCCGTCCTGATAAGGTCTCTAGCGCTGAAAATTCGGCACGCGCCGCGAGTCACGATGTGATGAGATTACATAAAATGACGGCTGCGCACGATGCTTAGATTCTTAGAAAATCTTAGAAACATATAGCGTGGGGGCCGCGCGGCCCCCACCATACCAGTTAAGGGTTAAACAAATAAGAAAAGTTTGGGCTTATTGCCTCGATATTGGGGATCGAGCAAAGTGCATGTTTACAGGCCTAAGGATATTGAAAGCTATTCTTTCGACCTTTTCAACGCTTGGGGAGAAACTAATTGGAAAGGACAGAAATCATCGTTGTTCGAAATAGAATTTGGTGTTAGTGGATTCATTTTACTTTCGATTGATTTAACACTAGCAACTCACGATCGCTTCGCTCGGGTTCGATCCTAGTAAAACAAAAACAAATGTATCCCACGGGAAACATACATTTTTCCGGGATAAAATGTAACCTATGTGCTATTCCACACTATAATCTACCTTTGTGCTTAATTTTGTCAAGATCCGTTCGGCCGTTCTGGTGTGATTGGTTAACAAAGATCCATTCAAACTTTCGCATTTATAATATTAATAGGATTTTGACGACACGTTTGGCTCAATTTGAAGTGACCCTACTTGCTGTTACAGCGGTCGTGGGTTCGAGACCCGTTGGGGGCATTCATTTGTGTGACGAGTACGAATGTGAATTTGGTATGAAGATAGTTTGAAACCCTGGAAAGAACATAGGATAGATTTTATCCCAGAAATCATCCCTTAAGTTCACCCCGAACAGGGGGATGAAAATTTGTATGGGGAATCAATCATTTCTCAAGTAAAGGATATATTTCAAAAGAATTCTATCTATCTATTCCATACTAACAGTTAAAACGTACCCGAGCGAAGTAAGGTTGAGTAGCTAGTATTTCATTTAATAATGTTTATTTAAGGTATTTTAGACATCTCCATTTAAAATGTCAAGTAACGGTAACCGGGCAGCAGTCGGCATCTTGCTAAACTGCGTTACTTAGCGTAATTATGCACGTAATTATAATTTACTACGCATCATTATACGATGTTAAGACGACCGTGTAATAGAATGTTCGCTACGGATACCTTATGGCATAAAGAAAGTCTGTATTTGTCTGGGCACGAGAGAAGAATAATGGAACAATAGTTTATTATAGATTTTAAGCAAGGAAAATAAGCCATTGAACAGTTGTATTATATCATATTTGTGGATACGTATAACATAAGATCAAAGTAAAACGTTTTACAAGTAGCTATGGAAGTGGTAATTCCTATACTTAATAGATAAAAATTATATTACAAACTAGCAATTCACCCTTGCTCCACTCGGGTTTATCCTTAGTTACGTTTTAACGTTTAGAGATCTCTCAGAGATGAGATATTTTCCCGTAGTAAAAAGTATCCTATATGTTGACCCGGATAACTAAATTTTTATTACTATAATTATTGTAATTTCTGTTGGTAATCCAAATAAATAAATAAATAAATAAATAAATAACCAGCTATCATCATACCAAATTCCATAAAAATCCCTCGAGTTCTTTTTCCGTGATGCGGTCACAGACAGACAAAAATTCTAAAAACTATAAATTAGGCTTCTGTATCGATAATTATGACTATTTCAATAAGATTTTCCAAAAAATATTTAATGTACAGATTCGACTCAGTTAGAATTTTATTATATAGACAATAAAACTTTGATTAAAGTTACATTTTTCAAGTACTTTTAAAAACATAAGCGTCTAAATAGCGAATATTGCACACAGGAATCGAACTCGAGACAGCATGCACAGCTGTCAAGCGGGAGCGATAGTGTATTTACTGGTTATATTATGTGCTATTTTCCGCCTAGTGGTTTTTTCGACCATAATTATTATTGAAAATTTGAGAAAAACATATATGAATAGAATTTACCTATCTATATATAAAAAAAAACAAACATTAGGCAGTGGTAGCTCAGTGGTAATACGCTCGCTTGGGAAACTGAGTGAAGCGGGTTCAAATCTCGGGTCTCGCACATCTGATATTATCATGTGCGAATCATTTCTAACATGATTACCACTGGCCTTACGGTGACGGAATACATCGAGAGGAAACCTGCATGTCTGACAGAACTTAGCAAGTTTTCGAAAGACATGTGAAGTCCGCCAATCCGCACTTGGCCAGCGTGGTGGACTATGGCCTGATCCCCCTCGTATTGAAGGGAGGCCCGTGCCCAGCTGTGGGATGTTAAAAAGGGCTGAGTACAATATATACAATACAATAAAAAATACTGTTTCCAAATTTTTTATTGATAACACTAAAGCTCGTCAAGTAAGCAAAAAAAAAAGAAAATTGGTTAACGAACAGATAAGATAAAGGTATAGAGAACTGTTTTGTCTTTGCTCATTTATATATACATATTTACAGGTATATTTATAAAAAAATATACCATAGAATTTCTATGGTTTAATTATTGGGTGTAATAGAAACTTAGTGAAAATTTCACCATAACAAGTTTTAAGACCATGTAGATTGATTTTTAATTTATAGAAAACTTGAAAAGTAGCATGAAGTTAGCATGTTATATATGAATGGGATGAACATAAATCATATTTAATAATCAGAGTATATTATCATGAAAACAAAGCGGGATATATTAAGACCATTGAATGGACAATGCGCACGCGCAGATTTACGATGGTAGGCGGCGACATCATAGCATTGTGCCTCTATGCATAGATATGCGCATACTAGATGAGATTTTACTATTTACTAATGATTTATTACACAAAAAAAGTATTAATTGAAAGAAACGTATATTGGTGTAAAACAAATCCAAATTCCTGTAACCAAGCATAAACAAAATTACACAACAACGGCAATTTTTTACACAATAAAAAAAAAATTAGTCCCGCTGAGTTTCTTTCGCCAGTTCTTCTCATGTCTGAGGCTTCTTCTTTCCGAACTGGTAGTAGACTCATGACGTTCAATAAAAAATTGAAATAATTTATTGCTGAATAAAATATTTTGAATTTGAATTTTTGAATGTATTGTGTACAATTATCTATACATATAATAAAAGTATAGCTGATCGCTGTCTGTACATGGAAGATATTTGAGAAAAGCTATTATTGGGGGTCTTTATATATATATATATAAGGTATATTTATAAGGCAATAGAACCCAAAACAATGTTTTTTTGAATTTTTGTCTGTTTGTCTGCGCGTTTGTGCGCGCTAATCTCAGAAATAGCTTAACGGATTTGGGTGAAGTTTTCACTAATGTATTGTGGTAAGTTTCACTTTACATTTAGTATTTGTTTTATTTCGATCGGTTCATAAATAAAAAGTTTTGACAATTAAAAAATAAACTAAGGACGACCCGAGCAGTGCTAGGGTGAGTCGCTAGTAACAAATAAGATTTACTTAACGATAAACTTAAATCCAGCTACTATTAAATAACTTAATTACGTTAAAATAAAAACATTATCTAATCGTTAAAATCATATTGCAAATAAAATTTTAAAATCTATTTATAGTGCCATATTCTATATTTTTACATCTCTAGCTTAAAATCGTTACCGTGACAAAGGAGAGTCCATGGACCGCGCGCTTCCCTTTAGTGAGGTGAATTGTGTTGAGAGTTTACAAAGATTTATCAAATGGGCTTGAAGTTATAATACTACTTTTCCCATTCAATTTTCTCGTTAATGTCTGTAAATAATTTTTATTTATTGTTGTTATATTACTTAGCTTTACACTTTACGTTATCAAGAGTCAAAGTTAAAATTAACACGTTCATGCGAACACTTTAATATCGTAGTACTTCAATATCTCTATGCGATATGGCACATCATTTTTTCATACAAACCGAACCGGCGTCTAATGACGTTGTGCAAATACCTGATGATATTAGTATTTGAATAATTGCGCTGACGTCCTAAGACGTTGACGTTCATATACGCTGTGCTTCAAATGATTTATAAAAATCTGTGCAGTAGCGAACAACGTATCATAACGTCGACGTTCATATACGCTGTGCAACAATGTATATATAAAAAAAGTGCAATAGCAAACAACGTATTATAAAATGCGGTTGCACATTAATTATCGAGTTATCTATTGCACACTCAAGGCACACTCAGGGGCACACCGGTAAAGGCAACAGCAACTGCGCATGAGATGTCAGGTTGCCGTATGCACCTCCAAGATCTGGTAAAGTGGATGACGGCTGGCCAACAGGTGAATGGCCCTCAGTAGAAGGGTTCTGCAAGAGTAACTGTGACTAGTCTTCTAAACCTCTAAGACCGTTTAGCAGAAACGCATCTTCCAAAAGGACATCTCCTACATTTCTTCACAATACTTCATAGTCTATTGACATATTTTGCAGTGCTATCTAGGTCTATGCTTGTGATTGTTTGCTTCAGACGCAGCTTGCATTTTTATTTGTAGACTGCTTTCTTGTACTACATTTTCGTTTATGAGAGTCAAAAATGCTTTCAGCACTAGAATACTCTGAATCGTGTGTGGTTCTGTAAGAATTAACTGATGCGGAATCCGACGTAGATCCAACATCAGAAGCAGGTCGTAAATTGGAACAAGTACCTACTCTTTTTGACATACAATAATGACTTTTTGCGCTGTTTGCCCTGCTCAAACTACAAAAGTACCATGTCACAGAAGCTGTCGTCGTCATTTTCACCAATTGGGTCGTAATCAGCAAACGATCCAAATTCTCCATCGTCAACAAAAGAGTCTGGCGTGGTTTCCCGGGATGACGAAAGCTCAAACATTTTCATAGAAGATTTTTGGCTCATTTTACATATCTAAAATAAACAAAAAATACAAAATATATATTTTAAACACATTCAGACTTATTACAATAAGGTGAAATACATTGATATAATATATACAACGTAGTAAGATAATCAAAATACTTACGTTTTGCGTCAATATTTCACGCGAACACATAATCGTCGCATACACTACCCCCGTGGCGCGCACAAGTTGACGGATGTAATGAAACTTCTTAGGCGAAACGACGTATAGTGACGTTGTGCGCTAAAAAGTAGGTACTTAGTACCAGGACGGAATGTCATAAAAGAAGGCAAAAAAAATCGGTGCGGTGTAGCACTACAATTTTGAGAATTCGATATATTGTAGCACAGTAACCCAACTTTTGAACATTAGTATGGCCGGACACCGTACCATTACGTTGTGCTCAATAAATCGAGTTTTAGCTGAACGCAATAGTACGTTGTGCCATATCATATCTGCCAATATGTGACGTACATATACGTTGTTCGCATGAACGTGTTAATTATATTTTTGGAAATATCTTTTTGGAAAATCTTAATTGAAATAATCATTATTATCTATACAGAGGCCGAGTCTATAGTTTTTAGAATTTTTGTCTGTCTGTCTGGGAACGCATCACGAGAAAACCACTCGACAGATTTTCATGAAATTTGGTGTGATGATAACTGGTTATTCAGGTTAACATTAGGATACTTTTAACTGCGGGAAAATATCTCATCTCTGAAAAATCTATACTAACCGTTAAAACGTACAAGGGACGAACCCAAGCGGAGCGAGGGTGAGTCGCTAGTTTTCTATAAAAATCATTAATTATATAATAAACCTTTAGCACACAAACGATATATAAAAGTTTTTCAGTTCGATAATAGAAGCTTTTTGAACGTTTTCTTGGATCATGTTATAAAAACGTATACATTGTCCATAGTAATGTATGAAATAATAACGGCATTTAATATTGTTTGTATTTAAAAATAAAAAAAAATATGTACCTCATTAGTAAAATCTCATTTGATCGAGATATTCTATTAATTTTATACTGTAGTAGCAGCAAAGTGAAAATTTTATTTAATTATATTGCTTACAAATTATGCCAAGGAGTGAAATCGTGGGCCAAAGCTAGTTGTCAATAAAAGAGATTACAAAATACTCGAAAGGCTATTATCAAAGGCATCCCCAGGGTGCTGTAAAACCGCGTAAACCTTCTAATCCTCCGATCGCTGATATAAATCACGGCAAGTGTTGGAACGATAACGTCCCGCGTGTATTGTATAGGGCTGAGAAAATAGAACACTAGTTTTTACCTGTGACTATATCGATCGATAAGAAATGCTTATGTTGCACTACACACAGTGTAGTGTGTGTTTAAAAAAAACAAAATCAAAGGTCATACTGTATCTGTGAACTATAAAATAATAATAAGAACTCTTTATGGTACACTCAAAATAAGAAAAGAAAATATCTAAACATATAATAAAACTGTAGAGGTCGAATGTCTGTACATAGAAAAAAATAATGCTAAAAACCGAGTCAGGGGGATGTAAGAAGAGAAATAGAACAAATCCAGACGTTTTTCATTTTTTTTGTTTTCTATGTCTTTCGAAACTATTAAATCGATTTAAACGAAATTTTGAATGATGGTACTTTATATCCCCGGTCAACATTTAAGATACTTTTTATCCCGGAAAATTAAATAGTTCCCGTGGGATAGTTAAAAAACTATAGTAACTTATACAGCTTAGTACATAAAAACTACTGATTGGATTTTAATGAAACTTTACAATAATATAGTTCATACATTAGAATAACAAATAGGCTACTTTTTATCCCGGGAAAATTTACGGTTCCCGTAGGATAGATTTGATTTTGTTTGTCTAGAGGCGAATAAAAAATATTAGTGGTTCGATTTTTTTTGTTTTATTTTTAATATTTTTTAAGAATCATTTATCCTTGAATATAAAAAAAAAAACAATAAGCAAAAAAATCTTCTCAAATTCAAATTAAACTTGAAAGTAAAAGTCGGAATAAATTAATATGCAATGATTTGTTTTTTTTTTTAATTGAACGGACTCTTCATGCTAGCCCTGACGCTAAGAAATCTGAGAAAACATTTAGGAAAAGCCCCGCGTAATCCAACTTGCGCTAATGACGTATTAATCGCTGCTACACTCGCACCAATCGTTTTATGGACTCCCAACGTGATTAATTACTCTTCTTAAGGCGGAGAGATAGCTGGGATTGTAATTTCTTTTGTTTTTTTAATATATTTCTTAAACTAGATAGAGAAGTAGATAACATTTTACTTCTTACGTCTCTTTTCACCGTTATATATGGACCGTTCATATGGACCAGAGGTCCATACGTAACAGAGGTCCTAAAGGACAACAGGTCCATGCGGAACAGAGGTCCAAACGGACCAAACAATTACCAATACATAATTGGGCTAAGAATGAAAAATGGTAACAAGAATGGATTATTATTTTATAGAATTTAGATTTTGTAATTGTTTTTCTTAAAAAGGCAGTGGTAGTCCACTGGCAACGCGCTCGCTTGGGAAACCGAGTGAAGCAGGTTCAAATCTAGGGTCTCGCACCTCTGATATTTTCATGTGCGAATTATTTGCAACATGATTGCCACTTGTTTTACAATGAAGAAAAACATCGTGAGGTGTCTGAGAGAATCTAGCAAGTTTTCGAAAGACATGTGTAGTCCGCTAACCCGCACTTGGCCAGCTTGGTGGACTATGGCCTGATCCCCCTCGTATTGAAGGGAGGCTCTTGCTCAGCACTGGGACGTTACAAAACAGGGCTGAATACAATACAATTGTTTTTCAATAGAGGAAAAGTAACAACTTATTTTTCCAGTTCCCAATTATTTCTTCGTAAAAATCTAAAACAGACACAGAAATCATCATTTTATAATAAATTTTGAGAGATATATAAAATGAGTAAAAGATGTACGTGCGTAGGTATCTTGAAATATTTTGAACAAACACACATTTTACATTTTACTTAGGAGTTTCATTATAAGTACTATTAAAAAATTATAACTATATAAAATTAATACAAATAACCCTCATTATTCTAATATTCTAAACAAGTTCACCTCCTTAGAATTGATTATATTGAAAATCATCGCCATACCTGCGTTAATTAAAGACGAACTGTTAAAATAAACTAAACGTGACGTCTGCGTTAAATTAGACAGTCTTATCTAGTGTAGATCTTTGAATCTATAGACTACTAGCGTCGTACTTATTATCTCTCTAATATATTTAAACAAGCAATTCTTGTATATTTATATATTTATTTATTTATTTACACCTGCGATCTCGGAAACGGCTCTAACGATTTCGCTGAAATTTGCTATGTGGGGGTTTTCGGAGGCGAAAAATCGATCTAGATTAGTCTTATGTCTGGGAAAACGCGTGTTTTCGAGTTTTTATGCGGTTTTCTTTCGCATTATTCCACGCAGAATATGGTCGATAATCTTACACTTAGGCATAAGCATCGTAGTCAAGCGACCAAGGTGTAAGATTAACAAACACAGGCGTCCGAATTCGAATCTCTATCGGATACAAAGTTTTTACTTTTGTTTTTTTTTGTATTTATTCAAGTTTTTAGTTTTTTTTTTATTTAAAAAATACAATATAACAAAAAAGAACTCCGAGCGAAGCTCGGTCGCCCAGGTACTCTATACATAAATAGGCAAAGACAAAACAGTTCAGTACCTTTTTCTCCTCTGTTTGTCAACCGATTTTCTTTTTTTTATTTGTTTTATTAAACAAATAAAAAAAAGAAAACAAATAAAAAAAAATCAATAGCTATTGCTATTGACGAGCTTTAGTGTTATCTAAATAAATTGAGTTAATATTCGTATTTATATATGTTTTTATTCAAATTTTCAATAATTATTATGGTCGAATCTCGAACACTGGGCGAACAAGAGTTTTAATAAATAATCACACATGTTTACTTAGTTCCATTGATTTCTTTCTTACTTTATTTTTTACTAGCGACTCATGCTCGCTCCTCTCGGGTTCATCCCTAGATATTATTATTAATTTCTCAGAGATGATATTTTTTTTTATTTTATAATATAAAATTTATTTTAAAATATGTCCAGTAGTTTTCTCGTGATGCGTTCCCAGACAGACGGAAAGACAAAAATTCTAAAAACTATAGATTCGGCCTCTGTATCGATAATAATGACTATTTCAATAAGATTTCCCAGAAAATTTTAATGCACAGATTCGACTCAATTAGAATTTTATTATATGTATAGAACTAGTTAAGTGAATAGTAAAAATCGAAAGCAAACATGTAATTAATTATAACTAGAATAAATATTTGTTATTTAACTATCTTATTTGTCTAAAGCACTGTCGCAGGCGTATGTTACACGTTATATATGTACATTATTAAGGTGTGGTCAAAAGGTTCGATTTAATATTGTACCTTATGTATTCAGCCATTTTTAACGTCCCACTGCTGGGCACGGGCCTCCCTTCAATACGAGGCTGATCAGGCCATAGCCAACCACGCTGGCCAAATGCGGGTTGACGGACTTCATATGTATGTCTTTCGAAAACTTGCTAGGTTCTCTCAGACGTAAAAGTTTCTCCACGATGTTTTCCTTCACCGTAAGTCAAGTGGTAATCATGTTAGAAATGATTCGCACGTGAAAATATCAGAGGTGCGAGACCTGGGATTTAAACCCGCTTCACTCGATTTACCAAACGAGCTCGTTACCACTGGGCTACCACTGCCTCGATTTATTCGATTTAATATTATATTTAATGATATATTTTTTCTCAATATTGAACTATTACAGTACTATTTCATTTTAGCATTAGCGATTTACCTTGCTTAGCTCGGGTCCGTCCCTAGATGCTTTGCGTTTATGGGAGCGCTGGAACGAATACAATACATTGTACCAATATTTTTAATTAATTTCGTTTATGTGTCCCTTAATATTCCTAAATCCTTGAAAAAAAAATACATTCAGTATTGTTTTCAAGGATTTTAAAAGATTCGATTGATGATGAAGTTTTAGTTGACGAAAGTTTCAATTTAAAAGACTATAAGAATAGTTATTAGGGAATAATTTATTTATTTTTTGTCTAATTAACAATAGCCTTGTGAAAAATGGAGCCAGTAACCTTTGATTCATTTGGTAGCAATTGGACACACCGTGACGTAACATAATCATCTTATTATAGTTAGTCGAATTATACGTATTATATATTATTTGTTGTGTTGCCACAATTAAAGCTGTTCTAGACAAGCCTTTACTTGAATTAATTTAGTATAAAAGCGAATAGTATTCAATTAAATCAGTATAGCGCTATAATTATAATTGTGATTCGTTCATTGTGCTGTATCAAAATGCAATCAACTATAAATTGTTGTTCTTGCACCGAAATGGACAAAGTAAAAAGTTTCCAAGACCTGTCACCATCACTACAAAATTCAGTTAAAAAAATTATTAAAAGCGAAGGTTATATGCTATGTAATGTTGAAATTAAAGACTTAAATACTGGTGGTGGCAATTTTCTTGCTGAATTATATGAAATTTGTATCAAAGGAGAAACCGCTGAAGGCGAAAAGGAAATTAATTTATTTGTGAAACAAAAAATTGTGCTAGAAAATCTTAAATTTGTCTGCATCGACAAAGCGTATGTAAGAGAAGAGTTCGCGTATAATAAATTGTCGAAAGTTTTTACGTTAATTCAAGATGTAGCAAACGTGCCGCTGGATCAACGGTTTAACATGCCCAAATCATATGAAGAAACTGATGATAGCACGATTATTTTGGAAAATTTAAATAAAAAAGGATTTATAACATATGACCGTATGAAATTAATACCATTAAAGTATGCAGAATTAGGTGTAAAAGAATTGGCAAGATTCCACGGTCTATCGTTTGTGATTGAAAAGAAAATGCCGGAGTATTTTGAGAGGAAGATAAAATCTTTAGAGCATAGTTTTAATTATGATGACGATTGGAAAGTCATGATGAAAAATATAGTCACGTATATAGCTAATCTCTTTGATGGTGAAAAAAAAACTAAAATTCAGAAAGCATTACCACTTTTCATAGAAAAGTTTCCAAAATATAATAATGATCAAACGTCGATTAAATGTACTTTGTGTCATGGAGATTTTAGATTGAATAACGTTTTAGTTCGGGAGGAAGTAAGTATTAATTGTATAAGTACATAATAGCAACAATGAATAAAACTGTTTGATTTAGTGTGTTGGACACAGTGCTTAAAAACGGTTAGAATGTTGTTTAGATAAGGAACACCTATCCCATATTTCATTTTAAGACTGTAAATCTTATTATAATTTATTTTCAGAATGGTCACCCTGTAGAAGTGGTACTAGTGGACTATCAGCTTATGGACTATGGATGTCCAATTCGAGATTTGCTGTTCTTCATTTTTTCTAGTACTGATCAAGAATTTAGAAGACTACATCTAAATTACCTAAAGGAATTATATTTCGACACACTATCAGAGTTCCTAAAATACTTTAAGATAGACGTGGAAGATGTGTATCCTAAAAAGTATTTTGATAAGATTTACTCTGAGTGGTTAGATTTTGGTTTATTAATGACAGTATACTGTGCAGTGTTTTTATTTGCACCAGAAACCGGCCTGGATTTACGAGTTTTGACACTTTCTGAAATACCAACCGATTTTGATGAAGAAGTTGATAATAGATTTCGCGGTCTAATAGATGATTTCTTAGAATGGGGCTATTTGTAATAAAAACTCAAATTTCAAGCCTTGTAAATCTTATTCTAGTTGCAGTTCATCTACAGTATAATATGTATGTGTAATGTTGATTTTAAATAAATAGATGTTTATTATGGCTGTTTAGTAATCATTTTTTTTATTCTGAACTGAAACTTTTAGCTTTTCAATTTTCGTAGCGAGTACGTAAAAATAATCATTGAGAAAACTGTAAAATATATGCAAGAAATCTATACTTACTTTTTTGTGGTTTCCATCAACACTATTTAGACAGCGCTCAAAAACATATCAATAAGCTTAAATCTAATACATATGGACTTTTAAACATATGTATGTATTTTTGACTATACACCTATACAGGTGGTGTGTGTAAGTGTATTTTCCAACGTTAAAATGGGGTCTATTCTGGATCATTTATCATTCAAATTTATAATAATGATTTGTCCTCTCCTGTAAGAAATAATAATCTATTATTAGTACGTACGTACTTACGTTACTTGACTTATACTTGAATTATATAGGTATATCATAAGTTTTTTAAAGCAGAGATTAGTGCGTTCAAAAAAGCAAACTATTCAGTATAAATCTGATGTAGTTAATAAAAAACCTTGAGAAAAATGTTTCACTTCACTATTTACGTACATTATATATTACTGTAAACAATACGTATTTTTAATTATAAATAACATTAACTTTTACCCAAATTCCATTTAAAAGATACAAATTAATGTATACTAGCAGAACCCGCGGCTTCGCCCGCGATCAAACTTTTTATATAAATAACCTTTTTATATAAAAGGTCATGGCAAAGCAAACTTTAAGAAGAAATTACAATAAATTAAAATCAAAGGCGTAGTGAGAAGTTATCAGTGGTATTCGAGGTATGAATTCTGATTCCCCCCACATCCAGCAAACACAGTGGCCACTATAATGTTTAATGAATTACTCACAGTCTAATCCCGTTACATAGCTTAGGCGACTTTTTTAATGCAGATGTGCCAACCTTTAGAAGGAGGATATAGATAGCAGGATACTCTCTAACTAAGTTCTCTCTCTCGCGCTTTAGGTCTGTTAAAATTGTCGCTGCTGTGGCTAGCCGAAAAGTTATACATAATTTTCCTTTGGATTTGGAATAATTTCCGTTCTCTTCTTTATACCCTACACATTAAGTGTGCACTTACAAAGAACTTGAGCAATGCCACTCTATTTAAATATATTCAACAACTCAAACTTCATCGCCCACTTTTGCCCACTTAGGGGCTGAATTAAGAAAAATCTACAATACATGTTTATTTACTTGTATTGAAGAGCATTAATGCAAAGTTCCAAGTAATTCTGATCATAAACATTTTTTTTCCTGATATAAACATCAAACCCCCCTTTTACCCTTTTAAGGGATGAATTTAAAAAATATATATATATTTGTATTGTTTTAGTTTTCATTTTAAAAGTAAATACCATTTTCCGTGCATCAATTACAGAGTTTCATACAAACTTTCATCCCCTATTTGACAGCCTTCTTCTTCTGCCTGGCATTTATTAATTCCGGCTATTGCCAGGGTCTGCCTTCCTACTTAGCCTCCTCCACTTTGCACGGTCTTTAGTATCGTTCTGTGTTAGTTAGCCTTATGGGATGAATTTCAAAAAATGCTAAAATACATATGTATTTATTGTATTGGAGAGCATTAATACCAAGTTTCAAGTAATTCTGATCATAAATAATTGTTTGCCCATATAAACTTTATCACCCCCTTTTACTCTTTTAAGGGATGAATTTTGAAAAAAATCTAATACACATATTTCTTATTTTTACCTTAAAGCTAAATACTAATTTCTGTGCATTTCGCATTAAGCATGACAAAGTTTCATACAATCTTGTATGCCCTATTTTACCCCCTTAGGGGATGAATTTTCAAAAATCCTTTCTTAGCGGATGCCTACATTGTATAAGGAATATGACTTATAAATTTCACGTTTCTACGACCAGCGGTTTAGGCTGTGCGTTGATCGATCAGTCAGTCAGTCAGGACAAAGCATTTTATGTATATATGTATATAGATTTTAGGATAAATATTATTTAGCTTATACTTTACAATGTATAGGCAAACTAAACATCGATTATTTGCATAAAGATATCATTTTTAGTTTATCTCCTATTTACAATTGTATTAACGTGAATACACACGTTGAATTTTGCGATACAGTAGTTTACTAGCGACTTACTTTCGCTGGTTACATTGTCTAGGTGGTCCAGTAGCTAGCATGTATGGCTGCACATCCGGAGATCCTAAGTTCAAGTCCCGGATCGGGCCAAGGTCAGGTATTGAGTTTTTCTGTTTTGAAAATCCCAGTAACAGCCCGGAGTTGGAAAGATGGCGGTGTTTCACCCTCATGCCTCGGAGAGTATGTAAAGCTGTCGGTCCGGCGTCTGATCTGTTCAATTGTCATCTTGTCGGAATTTGAGAGTGAAAGGAGTAGGAATTGCGAGATAGATTTTGGCGTTTTTTAAGTTGGGAAATGCATTTACGCATACCATCTATAGATATATAGATGGTTATGTAGGACTCACCGGCTAGAAAAGTCAGGACTACCTACTAAAACCCAACAAAACCTTCCCCGTCTTAATGAAGCATCGCAGGATCGCTTGCGCACTCAGCCACGACCCTCCGACGGCAGGTCTGCCGAGACAGACCACAACAACCATGGGGTTGCTCCAACAGTCCACTCTGCTGAGATAGATTATGGCTTGAAGTAACATATATGTTACTGTTAGGTATGCACACATTAGTGTACTACTTGCCCATAGAATATCAACTTACGTAGTACCTGCTAGCTTTTACCTATTTGAGTTTTTCATTGGTGTGTAAAATTTCCGGAGGCCCGATTTTGAGATTTGTCAATTAAAGATTATTTATAATAAGATAATTTCCACTGTCAAATAAGATTAAATTCTTTGAAGAGATCCATCTTTCTCTTTTCTTCTTTATTGTGCCATTGCAAAAGTATGTACATAGGCTACGTTTATTGTTTAATATGCCTTTGTAGTGTAGAAATGATCAAATGGTTGTCAATAACTCCACCAGAAGTTCGGAAGAAAGCTTTTGTCCAGAGAAGAACTGCTTACAACTCAGATAGGCTTTAGTAACAAAAACCTGAAAAAAGACCTAAGTATTTTATTCTCATTTAGATTCCCAATAAAGTATTACGTTTTGAAAACACTGTAATCTGAGAAAGAGAGTGGACTTAATATAACACCTGTAATAGTTTAATATGAAAACAATAGACTGCTTGTATTTCTAAAATAAACACTCTTATCAGAAGGAGATGTAGAAATTGTGATATTGTAAATAATCGTCATTATGTTATACATTTAGTTTTATGTTTCATTTTGTTGAGTCATGGCGTGATAGCTATTTTATTTTTATAGTAGAAGGGGGAAACAAGTAACCGATCCACCTTGTAAGTGGCTGTCGTTGCTCATGAGTATCTACAGTATAAGAGGAAAATGCGTTGCCGGCCTTTAAGGGACCTGAAGACATGATTCTTGAAGGGTCCCATAGTTTAGCGCTCAGGGAAAACCTCAGGATGAACATCATTCTATAATTTGCACGTGCAAGGCAGAAATAAACGTGAGGCATTTATGGAAGTTTTATAATAGACTGCCTTATTATTCTTCTTTTCGGGCCGTTACTCCTACTTATGACAGTGTCCGAATTTAGATTAAAACTTTATTTGTGACATATAAAATGTTATCGACACAAAACAATAATAAAAAAGTTAGTCTTTTTCTAGAATGGCTAATGAAGGTTCATTTTTACACAAGTTATTGATTACTTTGGATGTGTATTTGCCGTTATGTAAATCAATATCTGCAAGGAACAGCATAGTAACTCCATATTGAGATAATTTAAAAGAAGAAATTAATTTCTCATAACAATACGACTTATCGCCTCTACTGGTGACAAGAGGACTGGCTCGTTTTCGCCCAAAGAATCGGCATTGCTCTTCAACGGGGCAATGCGGCTAGCATTCTTGCATCTGTTCCACGCGGACATAACTTGAACGGTAATAACTAAGTGTACATTTGTTTTGTATATATAACTACCGACTTACCTTCGCTTCGCCCGGGTACGTTTTAATTTTTTTGAGCGAAACCCTAATTCTTTTTTTAAAACAAAAGTTGCCTAAGTTACTCCTTATAATATCAGCTAACTGCCAGTGAAAGTCCCGTTAAAATTGGTTTAGCCATTTCGGGGATTACCCGTAACAAACAGACAGATAAAAATTTTAAAAATTGTGTTTTCCTTGTAAGTAATGTATATAATTCCATATGCATTTAGTATAAAGGCAGTGGTAGCCCAGTGGTAACGCGCTCGCTTGGGAAACCGAGTGAAGCGGGTTCAAATCCCGGGTCTCGCACCTCAGATATTTTCATGTGCGAATCATTTCTAACATGATTACCACTTGCCTTACGGTGAAGGAAAACATCGTGAGGAAACCTGCATGTTTGAGAAAACCTATCAAGTTTTCGAAAGACATGTGAAGTTCGCCAATCCGCACTTGGCCAGCGTCGTCGCCAGTCGTATTGAAGGGAGGCCCGTGCCCAGCAGTGGGACGTTAAAAAGGGCTGAATACGTACATACATACATTTAGTATAAAGCTGTTATTTTGACATAACAAACAGACACTTCAATTTTATTTATCTGTATAGATTAAGTATATATTGTAATTTTATTTATTATAAAAAAATCTCATATATTTTTATTGATGATATAATGAGTTACAATGTTGTTCCTTGCACGTGTCGATATTAATATCATTGTAGAAATTCGATATGTGTTCATTAAATTAGATATCGTATTCGATGGTTACAATTATAGGATTTTCGGGTTGTATTACTAAAAATGCAAGAGTTTGTATGTAAGAGTATCTATCTATGTTTCTTACTCCTTTACGCTAAAACGGCTGGTTAGACTATCATTAGGTGTAACAAGTGGGTTAACCCAGCAATATTTACCAAGAGATGGCGCTACTTGTACATCTACACTAATATTATAAATGTGAAAGTTTGTAAGTATGAATGTTTGTTACTCTTTCACATCAGAACGGTTGAACAGATCTGGATGAAATTTGGCACAGAGATAGATTATAGTCTGGAATAACACATAGGCTACTTTTTATCTCGGAAAAATGTAGAGTTCCCGTGGGATAGGTTTGTTTCTGTATTCTTAGAGGCGAACCCGAGCGAAGCGAGGGTGAGCCGCTAGTTATATGTTTATACGTACAAAAGGTACCTAGGGATACATTTGAAGAAAGTCGTTAGTTCTACACAATCTCAAATATCATATAAAGTGTGGCTTTTGATTAGTGGTTCTGCACTATAATGAAATGGTCAGGTGGGCGGAAAAGTGACTGTAAGTTATCAGTTAATTAAAAACATTTTTCTATTACCTAATTTTATATTGTATTAAAAATAACTACATGATGTAGTTTAATACTTATTTTTTAATGAAATAAAGGCAGTGGTAGCACAGTGATAATGGGCTTGCTTGTAAAACCAAGGGGAACGGGTTCAAGCCCACCTAAGGTTTTTTGTATCTCTGATTTTTTCATGTGCGAAATATTTTAATATGATTGCCACTTGCCTACCGGTGAAAGAAAACATACTGAGAGAACGCCAATCCACACTTGACCACTTGGTGAACTAAAACCTAATCCTCCTCGCAAATTTCAATGGGAGGGGGGCCTGTACCCATCAGTGGGACGTTAAAAATAAAATGGGTAGGTCCAAACTTCAAAATCGCTTAAAAAATAATTTATTCCATTGTTAGGGGTGAATTTCTTTCTTGACATATATTTGACTACTCTTGAGACATTATCTATCACAAAAAAAAATCATAAAAATGTTATTGGCAAAGATATCGTGTAACATACTCGTACCCCTTAAAAGCATACCATTTTATTTTAAACACAGTCGAATCGAATTTTACATCTATTTTTAACATTACTTACTTTAGTCTGCGCTTTTATTTGTTACTAGCAACTCAGCCTCGTTCCGCTCGGGTTCGTCCCTAGTTACGTTTTAACGTTTAGTATAGATTTCTCAGAGATGAGATATTTTTCCGCAGTAAAAAGTATCCTATATGTTGATCTGGATAGCCAGCTATCATCATACCAAATTTCATCAAGTGGTTTTCTCGTGATGCGTTCCCAGACAGACAGACAAAAATTCTAAAAACTATAGATTCGGGCTCTGTAACAGTAATAATGACTATTTGAATAAGACTTTCCAAAAAATATTCAATGTACAGATTCGGCTCAGAATTTTATTATATGTATAGACAATAAAATAATATTAACTCAAAATTATCTATTTACCA
Source organism: Fabriciana adippe (assembly GCA_905404265.1). Taxonomy (NCBI): domain Eukaryota; kingdom Metazoa; phylum Arthropoda; class Insecta; order Lepidoptera; family Nymphalidae; genus Fabriciana; species Fabriciana adippe. Next base: position 1,394,314 of record FR989997.1, on the reverse strand, counting down.
CATGTTAGTATGTGGTTTTATTTAACTTGTCACCAACAATATTGCGTCATGATGATCAGCTAAGTTGTTGCGGTGTGGAAAGTTTCACAGTTTGCTTTCAGAGAATAATATCTTGACATGACTTATGATTAACCTTATTATATGTATTTACATTACCATACTATATATTTGCTGGTTTAGTGGCTGGCATGTATGTACGTCTACAAATCGGTCCTGGGTTTGAGTCCCAGGTCCCAAGTTAACTTATAGAGTTTTGTTGTCAAGAAATTCTCAGTAAAAGCCCGGACTTGGGATTTAGTCGGTTGCCTCGGTGTAGTGGCTAGTATGTATGGCCGCAGATCTTGGAGGTTCTGGATTAGAGAACCTGGTTGGTCTTTCGCTGGAGTATAAGAGTGACAGGAATAAAGAGTGCACTTGTGTCTGCGCGTACGCACAGTGGGAAGGTCAGTAGGACATCATCATAAAACACTTTACAGAATAGATCGTATCATTTTCCTAATGGAAAGAAAATATCTTTTTTCCTCCATACTCCTAGTTTCGATTATATATTTATAATTGTCTTAAAATCTTTATATAAGAAACTTTCACCGATATTCAGATGTAGAGACATGTTGCAACAAGCATTGTGAACTAATAACAAAAGCCGTTTAGATTGTATCTTTGTTGCTTTTCACCTGTTAATGTAATTATTATACATACTAGCGACTCACCCTGGCTTCGCTCGGGTTCGTCCCTAGGTACGTTTCAACTGTTAGTATGAAATGAAAATCTTTGAATTTCTCGGCTGTTCTGTACTATAATATGGATGTATTATAGATATAAACCTTCCTCTTGAATCACTTTATCTATTGCGGAAAACCGTCTTAAAATCCGTTGCGTAGTTTAAAAGATCTAAGCTTACAAACAGCGGGAGCGACTTTGTTTTATACTATGTAAAGATTATAAATAATTAAATACTATTATTTATTTCTAACTCTACATATTTTAATACTAATAGCATTAAGGTAAGCCTACTTTTGCACTGTCATAGTGATAGATGATGAAGCGATTGACGTATATATACGAGTACATGCCTACATTACATAAGTGAAATCGAACCCACAGTAAGTGGTATTTATGCCAGTGTTACTGAACAATGCGTTATTAAATGTGCGTACAGCTTGTATTTCAATAGAGAAACTTATTACAGGCCATTGTGCTTCACGTTTATAATGAACTTCGGGTTTATTTTAGACCTGTTATACACTTGATAGTCACATAGCAAAAAATAGAGGTAATATGCACGAGTCCTATGTTTTACAATTTTACACGTTATCTCAAAGATATCTTTATATTAAAATAAGCATATATTGTTTACTTTAAAGTATTTGGTATATTATTTTATTGCTATTATTGCCTCGCTTCGCTCGGGTTCGCCTCTAGATAAACAAAAACAAATCTATCCCAGGGGAACTGTACATTTTTCCGGAATATAAAGTAGCCTTTTTATTATTCTGATGTATGAACTACATCATTGTAAAGTTTCATTAAAAACCAATCAGTAATTTTTGTGTATTAACCTGTATAAGTTAATATAGTTTGTTAACTATCCCACGGGAACTCTTTAATTTTCCGGGATGAGGATCTACCTAAAAGTATCATAAATATTAACCGGAGATATAAGGTACCATCACGCAAAATTTCATTTAAATCGGTCCAACAGTTTCAGTTTCAGAGATTAGCCCGTACAAACAGACAAATAGATAAACAGACAGAGAAACAAAAAAAAATTGAAAAAAATCTGGATTTGTTCTATTTTTCTTTTTACATCCTCTGACTTGGTTTTTAGCATTTTTTTTCTATGTACAGACATTCGACCTTACAGTTTTATTATATGCGTAGATGGTGTTTGATAAAGTTTTCTGATGTGTAGACCTAAATAATAGCATACCCAATTTGTCTACTTTCAATAGTGTCATTTTAGCTGAAGTCTCTCACGAGTTCGAGTGAAAATTCTATTTCGCCTAGCTCAAAATTATATTAATTTTAAACTAACGTGAACCAAAAATTTTGTCTTTTTACTAAAAAATCGACTTCAGACATTATTTTAGTGGACAACTATATGTTTAGTTCTCTTCTTATGTTATTTCCCATAATTAATATTTTTCATATTTATTATCAGATACTTATTTTTTGGTATCATTTGCAAAAATAGTTATGTGTTTTAGAGATAGTTTATGTGTATGTATGCTACTTTATTTTATCGCTAGATCATAGCGCGTATAGAAGTGCGCGTTCAGATTTGGATCCTGGAATGTGGTTTTAGCTTGTTACGTACTGTTAAGCTTCTACTTAGCCAAGTTTTGTAATAATTATGCGGAAATATCATATTTTTTTTAACAGAAACAAATCTATCCCTCGGGAATTGTACATTTTTCCGGGATAAAAAGTAACCTATGTGCTATTCCAGACTATAATCTATATCTGTGCCAAATTTCATCCAGATCCGTTCAGTTGTTCTGGCGTGATTGAGTAACAAACATCCAAATATCTATCTAAGCTCTCACATTTATAATATTGGTAAGATTATAATGCTAAATGAAACCTTAATACATTTTTTACTAATTACGATAAAGCCACAAGGTAAAGTAAAATTGTAGTATAAGTTTTTATTAACGTATGGTCTATCGTAGCGCTTAACTACATATCTATTTGGTTTTAATGAATGAGGTGTCAATCGATTTCTTTTAGAGTATTTTATTGTCCGGGTAACATTTTTTCTTATTCGTAATTATTTGATTTTCTTTACCCCTTATCAAGTTAAATGTTTTTGAATTTCTTTAAATTTTTGTTATTTTTTCCGTAGTTGAGTTAGTTTTAATTTTTTTTTAAAGTACCTTTTATTCTTTTATTCTATTATTGCAACAGATTCTAATTAAGAAGTATGTGTATAGATGAGTATACTCGTACATATAAAGTATCTTTTATATTTATCATTCTGTGTGCATTCTTCGTCGAGTTTCTTTCATCAGTTCTTAAGACTGAAGTGTATTCATTTTGAACCGGTGGTAAATTTAATGATGTCCCCCAAAGAAAAATATATTATTTATATGCTCAATATTTTTATTGAGAAGTTTGGCTCAGTTTGTAGTGACTTGCTACTACTTGCTGTGCCATCGGTCGCAAGTTCGAGTGCTGCTGGGGACATTCATTTATGTGTTGAGCACGAATGTTTGTACTCCAGTCATGGGTGTTTATATTTATAATATGTATGTATTTAATGTTATATGTGTAGTGTATCAACTACCTGGTATCAATGAAACTAGATGGTGCTGTGTGTTAATCCGAACATATTTATTTATTACAACCTCCAATCCAATATTTATACAGTACAGATAAATATATTTTTTTTCAAAGGGCAATCCCCCATTTCTATATGTCAATAATTTAAAAGAAGTGCCCATCAAATATATTAAGTGGATATCTAGGGGAGATTCCTCTGGGAAATCATGGAGTTGGCTGCCGACAGTGTTTTATTGTCTTACAAGGGCTCGTTTGTACGTGTTAAATGGTTACAGGTATCGAATATAACGAATATAGGAATTTAAGGCTCATTTCATACATTCAGTTTAACTTTGAATATTGTCTAACTATTTTTTAGGGTTATAATATATTTTTAAGGGTGTCTCTGCATGCTTATTTCATTGGCACACTATATAGTCTGAATGGCATTTTGAGGTATTGGACAAGCGTATGAAACATATTTTTTTGTATGTGGTTGGTCGTAGTTCGAAGCTGTAGGCTTTCAATAAATTAATATTATAAATTATCAGGGTTTGTACATAAATAATACAAAGTTTTCCGTATATTAATGTACTTTTATTTTAAATAAATATAACCAATAACATTTATTACATCACAGGAGCAGGGTACCATAAAAACACAAGTCGCAAATACATTCAGAACGGTCTTTGAAACCATAGACAATTTAGTTTATTTGAAAAAACACTTGTCTCTGATTCCAAGAAACGTTCGTGCCTCACATGCCTTATCAATTGACAATCCTTATTTAAATATAGCCTAAAAACTGCCTAATAGTAGAAATTGTTTGACTGAAAATGGTTTCAATTGTGCGTTAAAAATTAAAAATCATCGTTAATTTTTATTTTTGAGAATATTTTTGATTTTAAGTTAATAATAAAAAATCGTTTATTGAATTAGGTGAAAAGGAAAAACAATAATTTTAAACCGTCGCTTATCATATAATAATACATATTATAGGGCAAGTAATGCTTAACTTTTTTATTAGCGTTGAATCCTTGAACTTATCTATCCGTGGTTTACCTTACTAGCGATTGGAGTTTGACATAATTCGTATAGAGCTTATGTCAAATTTCAAACGAAGCCACGAGACATTCGATTTTTTTCAATTCAATTCTCCTAGAAGTCATCGAACATAGGAATTGAATTGAATTGAACTTTAGTAAGGAAAACTTTAGATTATTGCGAACCGCCGTATATCATTAAACGTAACAGAAAGACGTGGCCATTGACAAATATTTAAATTGAATTATGTAACGAAATACATATTATTATATATTTTCCATGAAGTCAAAGTGAAAGTGAAGTGCTAAAAATTCTTATAGTGTAAGAAAATAGTGGCCTAAAAACTATACTCAATAGCTCCTTGTCTTATTAAGCGGGATGTCTTGAGACTTACTTTGGAAAAAAATTCCCATGATTTGACATAGCTAAGACCATAATCAACTTCACTTTCACTATGACTTCATGGTTTCTTCAAACATCAACTTAATTTTCTATTGAACTTATCAAAACAATTATAGCCATGTACATGAAAGCATGGTGTCGGTATCTAAGCAACGTCGTTACATACAAACGATCTATATCTATACACTTATTTATCTATATTATATATTCTTTGCACGCGTCTGTATGAGAAACAAAGGTCATACGTTTTCAAATGTTTACGTACAGATGCGCAACTCTATTAAGAAATCTAAGGATATGCATTACTAGAACAGGTTAATATTGTTCTACAAACTAAATACACTTTTTACAATCTGCAATACAATCAAGCGATATCTAAGTCGTTTTAAATACGTTATCTAAACGATTATTTTTTATTATAAAATGTACTTTTGGCTTCCTTTACTAAAAAAAATATCTAAAAAAAAAATCTAAGAAAGTATAATGTGCAGCAATCGGTAATTAAATTTAAGTTAACCAATTGTTTTGCTATTTATTTGGAGAATGTATTTTTAGGCTATTGATTTTGTAGTAATTCGTCCCTAGATGGCGCTTTAGTGCATTATTTTCTGCCTTTTTCAATCAATCGTCATAAAAATTGGACTACATCATAATTTGAGTATGGAGAGTAATTTCTCGATTGACTCACGCAGGTGGAGCTGCGGGCGTTGAGTAGTTTTAAATAAAACAACTAGTTTGAAGCTTTTTGAATAGTTGAACTTTTACTGAACATTACGGAATCAAGCAATAGAAAAAAATATATAACGACTGTCGAATCGACTGTGAATTCGAACTTAAAGCTTTTTAAGCTTATGGTCTTAAAGGAAAAGCGTGACAGTAAGAGCTTCTTACAACGCATTAAAAACTTTATGTATCTAATATCAAATCATATATATTTATTAGGCAGTGGTAGTCCAGTGGTAACGCGCTCGCTTGGGAAAACGAGTAAAGCGGGTTCAAATCCCGGGTCTCGCCTCGCACCTCTGATATTTTCATGTGCGAATCATTTCTAACTTGATTACCACTTGTCTTACGGTGAAGGAAAACATCGTGAGGAAACCTGCATATCTGAGAAAACATAGCAAGTTTTCTTTATTCATATCTTTATATGTGAAGTTCGCCAATCCGCACTTGGCCAGTGTGGTGGACTATGGCCTGATCCCCCTCGTATTGAAGGGAGGCATGTGCCCAGCAGTGGGATGTTAAAAATGGCTGAATAAAATACAATATAATATTTTTATTAAATTCAATTTACTTTTATAATTTACTCAAAACAGTTTCGCAAGTTATTTTCTACAATTTATCGAAAGGAAATAATATCGTGTTCAAGTACACTCACGTAATCACATACAATTGAGCCGTCATTACCGTCTTATGGTCAGGTACAGTTAGGCACAATAGAACAAATCATCCCACGATTCACAATCGTCTATTGTTGGTAAATCGCCGTCGGTCAAACAAACTATATGGTATTATACCGTGTAGAACAAATACGATACGTATTTACGTGTAATGGTATAGAAATTCTATTATTCAAATTTTATTGTATACTAGTTATTGCTAGAGGCTTTGTCCGCATTTGTTATTTTTTTTTTTAATAGAGAGAAGTGATTTAGGCTTGTACGTTTAGATTTATTTGATAGTTAAAGCTTTTTTTTTGCGAAAAAATTGACAAGTGGACACAAAAATTTTAGATTGTTTTAGTTCAGTTGAACTTAAAGTGGTTCTAAATATTAATTTAAGTGTATTTGATGTACAAAGAACCTTCCATAGATGTATATGTAAATGAAGTTAATTTATAAATAAATACAATGGCACCAAAAGTACATTTTATCATAGATAGCCTTAATTTTATAATTTTATTTTAGTAAAGCTAATAATACTGTACATACCTTTACTGAGGCGATGATAAAATGTTACGGTAAAAAAACTACGTCTAAACCCCAAGTCGAGTACTCGGTAGAAAACTTCGAAACTTTCGCTTTGGCAAGAAATGACGTTATTAATGAATGCGAAAATGACAGATTAAATTTAAATCATTTCATAAATTATTAGACTGTAACTCTTACCTATACGTTTTCTTAATAAATGAGGTACGTTAAAACATTATGACTATGCTTTGTTTAGATGAATCATCTCAAAAATTACCTAAATCTATATTGTACAATAAAAATATCATGTATCAAAAGAGAGCGTGAGTGTTGAAAAGTACGCGCCATTTTTGACATATGATATGAAGTGTTGCCAGTACTTAAAAACAATTTCAACATACGCATTTTTATTATAAAATAACAATTATACAAAAATGCATAAAATGGAACGAACTTTAGTTAGTCCTAGAATCTAGATAATTAAATAAATAATCTTAAAAATCAATTTGTACAGTTGACAACAAAATTTTAAATAAATATGAAACGATGTATTTAAGCGTACAAAACTTTGTTGTCAACAGTACGTGATAATAACGAAATCCTAGGAAGGAAGAAAATTAAGTCACAATAATATACCTGTTAAAAACAACTATGTATTATTAATAAATTGTATTAATATTTCATACTCGAAAGGAAGTATACAGATTCGAATTAGTAACGGGTTATATTCTTAAACGCGACTAGGTCAATCTATTAAAATCATTAATGGCAGTATCCTTTCATTATGCACGGAACATAGACGGAATACCTTACAAACTTCTTTGAATAGGCCTTCACGGTTAGGTTTTCATTAGGTTGTATCTCGTGTGTCCTTTGCGTGTTTTTTTTTTCAAGTCGCTTTACTGTTAGTGGCAGTTGATGGCGCGCCGTTGGAGGCGACGGATGCGTCTGTGCCAGTCATCTCGCCACTCGAGTAGCAATGTTCGATCCCCCACCGTCAGTCCCGGCAAACCAGACGATGCACCCTCTTTTTCCACTCCTAGGATTAAATAGGACCTATAGGAAAACATTTGAAGATTAGTTAGTTATTTTGTCAAAGTTTTAACTGCTTAGTTATTTTTATTTGATCCAGAAATTTAAATTAATCTGTTGGTAGTTGTATTGTAAATAGCTCTTAAATAAATTCGTGAAACATTTTTTTATTTTTAAAAGAAATCTAAAAAGTAAACGTAGAGTAGAAGCATTCTTTCTAAGTGGAAAATCCAGTTTCTATGTTGATTTTCACAGCTTTTTCTTACATTAAGCAGCACTAGATGTATACAAATTAAGCTTTAGACCTCATAGCTCTTAAAATCGCTAGGTTACACTACTTAAAGGACTTGCGAGTGTTGTTACTTCTATTTAAGCCTTTTTTTTCTATTTTGTCTTTGTCGCTTTTTAAATAAGCTTTTTATACTCTATATACTTCGCTGCAGTTAAATAATCGAAAATATTACTGAAAAAATAGAGAGTTTACAGTACTGTAAAATTTATATAATATTATTTTATATCCTGTAGATATTTCAATTTACAGCAATCATATTCACAGGGAAGATTTAAAAGTGATTGCCGTAGATAATCAAAATTAGTGCGAAAAATAGTTTTATATAATCATCAATTAATTCCCTATAAAAATTTTCACCCCTCTTTTCATAACCTTAAATAATGGTTTCCGGGATAAAAACTATCCTATGTCTGTCCTAGGGTCTCAAACTATCTTCATACTACATTTCATCTAACTCGGCTCAGCGGATTAAGCGTGAAAAGATAACAGACAGACAGACAGAGTTACTTTCGCATTTATATAATACAAGCGACTCACCCTCGCTTCGCTTGGGTTCGTCCCTAGCTTGATTCCCTATACAAACTTTCATCCCCATTTTCACCCTTTTGAGGGATGATTTTCAGGATAAAAAGTATCCTATGTCCTTTCCAGGGTCTCAAACTATCTTCTCACAAAATTTCATCTAAATAGATTCAGTAAATCCAGAGATTACCCCCCTACAACGTCACAAACTCACAAAATCACAAACTCACAAACTTTACCTCTATAATATTAGTATAGATTAAGTATGGATTAAATATTCGCAAGAAAGCATTTGTACAACTCACTTATTAATCTTGATCTTGGGACACTTGCAGGCGAGGTCCGCGGCGCGTACGTACAGTGCCACTGCGCCGCGTCGCAGGCGACTCCGCGGGGCGCGCTTGTACACCGCCTGAACGGCCAGTGCGAGCCGCACCCACCCGTCCGCGCCGCCCGCCTCGCGCCCGACCACTCGACCCATTATGACTGGTCAGGGTAAAGGAAGTCAAGTTAATTACTATATAGGGCAAATAAAGTTTCACTTCTTTGGCTCAGTTTGTAGTGATCCTACTTGCTGTGCCAACGGTTGTGGGTTTGAGTCCCGCTGGCATTCATTTGTGTGATGTGATGATATTTAAAAGTTATATATGTCTAGTGTATCAACTATTTTTTATGAGGAACGACAACTTTTATTTATGAGGATCTGATAACTTGCTAAAGCTGTTATAGCACTGTTGGTACGTCTTATTTAAGTTATAATAAATTACAGAATTTAGAAAATATACGATGCTAAAAGAATTAGCGGTCAGAATAAGCACTGTTCACTTACAGCTGGAACGTCGAATCAATTCGTCGAATCAACTATTTTTTTACAGGTAAATCTTGGTATTTAAGACCCTTTTCATATATGTAAACAACTAACCGTAGTCTCGGCTGCAGAACTTGTTGAGATTGAGAGTTCGCGCGCCGGCGCGGCACCGTCCGCACTGCTCCGCTGTCACACACATTCCAAGTCAGATTACACCCGAAGAACATTAAACTATTAACACTTCCTACTTAGCTTGCTAATGTGGCAATTGCATAGCGATAATAACCCTTGCGTTTGACTTGGGATATTTTGGTCCATGGCTTTATTGAAATTGTGAACATACAATAAAACATTTACATTGTTTTAATTGAAGTGATTTTTGCTTTAATTTTTATCTGTGTTTTTATAAGCCTGAATATACTAGCATAAAATAATTAAGTAAACACAGATATATGTAATCTATTATTATCATTATTAATATGAATAATAAGCATACGTTAAAAAAAAATAAAACTCAAAGAAACAGTCAAATATCTTGGTGTAATCCTGGACAGCAAACTGTTATGGAATAAGCACCTCGATTATAAACTTAATAAATCAACCATTGCCTTCTATCAATGCAAAAAGATGTTAGGCAACAAATGGGGCCTCTCGCCGAAAATAACCATGTGGCTATACACTGCTGTAATAAGACCAATGCTAACCTACGGGGCCCTGGTGTGGTGGACCAGAACGGAACTCCGGACTGTAATCACCAAACTAGGACGCTTTCAAAGGCTGGCATTGTCCGCCACCAGTGGATGCATGAAAACTACCCCAACAGCAGCCATAGAGATAGCGCTCCAAACAACACCCCTAGACCTGTTCATACAGCAAGAGGCGACCATGGCTGCCATAAGACTGATGCACCTAGGCCTATGAGGGAAAAACAATAATAGCCCACACGCATCCATTTTGGATAGGGCAATAAAGCAAACACCGCTCATTGCTGCCCCGTGTGATAGAACATACAATAAACATATTTTCAACAAAAAATTCAACATAAATATGATCGAAGAGAGACTAGACCAATCAGCAGCCAATGAGCTACGTATCTACACTGATGGCTCCAAAACACAAAGTGGCTCTGGAGCTGGGATATTTTCTTTCGATCTTAACATAAACTTACACATACCATTAGGCATGCACAGTTCGATCTTCCAATGCGAATGTGTAGCCATAACGGAAGCCGCAAGAGCCGTGCACAGACGAGAGGTAAACAACTGTAATATAAAAATCCTCTCCGACAGCGCGGCCGTTCTGCAGGCGTTAGATAACAAGCAAACCAACAACAAATTAATAATCGAGTGTCACCATGCCCTTGATAGAATAGCATCGACCAATTGTGTCACTATTCAATGGATCAAGGGACACAGCGCTTCACTTGGAAACGATGCAGCTGATGAGCTTGCAAAAAGGGGATCGAAATTAGAAGTAATAGGCCCACATCCACTTCTACTCCTACCCTTTTCACAGGTTCGCACCTGGATCCGCCAAAGAACGCTGACACTTCAAAATAACAGATGGTCACAAACGGTAGACTGCAGGCAAGCTAGGTCAGCTCTGCCTGCAGTAAACCCACGTCTCACCAAACGACTATTAAGCTTAAACAGAACTCATCTCAAAATAATGATAGGGACGATAACGGGCCACTGTCCCTTAAATAAACACTTATACAACATCGGCGCAACGGACAGCCCTCTGTGCAGAGGGTGTTTCAGCGCTGACGAATCAGTCGCTCACGTAGTCCTGGAATGCGTAGCGGTAACTCTTCAACGCAATGAAATCCTCGGAACAATGAGGTCGCTCCGCGAAGCCTGTGAAGTTCCCAGGAAACTTCTGCGCTTCTGGACGGAGATAGGCTGGCTAAACTAGCCAGGATTCGCATGACGTACAACGGACCAAATGAGAGTCTAAGTGCGGAAAACGAGTCCAACATACAATACAATACAATACAATACAATACAATACAAGCATACGTTAAACAGTTTAAACCAAAACTGAAGTTAAATTTTATATTTACATTAAAATATACTTTCGCTATAATCAATACTTAAAAAAAGATTTTTAATAAAATTTTAAAATTTGATGAATTCATTTGACATTATTACCACTAACACAAGCAACGCAAGGGTTAACATCTGATCGCTAAGTGTCATAAAGGTGTGTGTGAATGCTTCGTTCATTTTTTTATGTGAAAGTCTATTAAAATATTATTAAAGAATTTTTGAACATGTTTGAAGTACTTATATCGTAATATTTTAAATTGACATTTATTTTCATTAACATTGTAATGTACGTTATGTCATCTGTTTGTCCTATATAACTAAAAACAATTTTGTACCTGGCAATTGAATTAATATTACTGAAAATGTTTATATACTATACTTAAACTATATAGATTTTAATTAAACTATTAAATTAAAATTTTAACCTTAAAAATCTCAAATTTAAAACGAAATATTCACACGCTCTTTAAAGATAAGCAGTTACAGCCTGTTTTATTATATCTTAAGATATTTCAACTAATTAAATTTCAAATGAAACATTAATATACAAAGTTTTATCAAAAACCAAGATTGTACATTCACTAAGACTTACAACATCAACTACAACATCGATTAAATACTACAAGTTGTTACCTTTCTCGCACTTGATATAACAGATCGACTTGACTAACAGAAAATAAAAGGGGTTATGAGTTTGACGATGAATAATAAAGCAAGCCTGGAATCAAACTTAGATATAAAGTTAGACCATAGACTTAAAAAATTAAGGTGCAAATCAATATAAATGGAGTGAATGTACTTAGTAAAAATATTTAGTGTCTAATAATAGTTCTAGTTCTACTAGATACTACATCTAAAATTTTCTTGAAGTTAAAAAATACTTTTTTTTCTAAGAAATGCAAGTAATTATGAATATTTTTTCTAAACATTGTTAGGGTGTTTCTAAAAATCATTTAGGATACATTCACTCCAGGTCAAGACACTAAGTCACGGCATAAAAGTTATCATTTAATTGTTAGATTTAAGAGTAAAAAGTTAGGTTAAATTATTAAAAAAATGATTTATTTGATTTATTGTTTCAATGATAGAGTAATGTGAATGTTAGAAGAAATAAGAAAAATTAGAAGATGTATAGGATGAAGTTTGAGCAATGTCAATATGTTTGATATTTTCTAATGCATCGAAGGTCGTAGGTACGATTCTTAAATTGGGCATACAGTTAATTTTGTCTGTAGTTAAAAGCACAGCTTTAGTCACCTATATTTAAAAAGTTATGTGTATTAATGTTAATTCCAAGTTTTTTAACATCTGAACGATTTAATTTAATTTTTTTCAGCTCATTTTTTAACGTCCCACTGCGGGGTATGGACCTCCGTTCCATTTGATGGGGATCAGACCATATTATTACACATTTAAATATATAGAAAAAATGTAGAGCCTTATTGTTTTTGAATTCAGTTTGAAATACTATACAATATTTAAAAATAAAATAAACTAATTAATATGTAATACTCTTTATTGCACACACAAAAGAGGAAGAAATAAGAAAAGAATAATACATTAGTAGGAAAATGCACAAGAGGCGGCCTTATCGCTAAAACAGCGATTTCTTCCAGGCAACCTTTAGGTGTAGGAAATAACAAAGTGTGCAGTGTATATTTATTTAAAAATATTATTAAACATACAGTTGTATTTCGACACCTGTAAAATATATTAATCTATTTTTTTAATTTATCTATTTATTTTTAAACTATCTCAATGCTAAGTTATAATAGTTTTCCTTGCAAGGGTGGATTTATCCAGTAGATCCGTCCTATTAGTAATATTACCTGTACTGTTACTATCGAATTGACAAGAGAGAGTATTTAATTGATGTACAGAACTAACGATGTATCGGATATTTCGATCAATATTGAGTAACACATGATATGGGAGACTACCATTAGAATTTGTCGATAATCGCTATCGATTGATTAAAATTGCAAAAAAAAAGGCTTAAAAATATACATAGAACTAGCGACTCATCGTTCGTCCCTACTTGCGTTTTAAAGTTTAGTATAGATTTCTCAAAGATGAGATATTTTCGCGCAGTAAAAAGTATCCTATATGTTGACCCGGATAATCAGCTATCACTATTCCAAATTTCATCAAAATCTATCCAGTAGTTTTCTCGTGATGCGGTAACAGACAGACAGACAAACAGACAGCCGGCCTCTGTATCGATAATAATGGCTATTTCAATAAGATATTCCAAAAAATATTTAATGTACAGATTTGGCTTAGTTAGAATTTTATTATATGTATAGATTACAATTCAATAATTTATACATTCATACTTTCATTCATGACTTGCGATTTACCGTCGCTTCCCTAGGTGTATTTTTACCATACATTTTATCTTTGGACGCGGCTCCGTTTGAGTGTCAGGTATATCAATAAAACTGCCTCGGTGGTGTAGTGGCTAGCATGTACGGCTGCACATCCTGAGGTCCTGGGTTCGAGTCCCGGGTCGGGCCAAGTTTAGTTATTGAGTCTTTCTGTATAGTTAGCCTCAGTAACAGCCCGGAGTTGGGAAGTTGGCGGTGTTTCACCCCCGTGCCTCGGAGAGCACGTAAAGCCGTCGGTCCTGCGCCTTAACTCTCACCGGTCGTGTCGAGTAGTCGTCCCACCGGAGTATGAGAGTGACAGGAAGAGGGAGTGCACTTGTGTCTGCGCGTACACTTGTGCACTATAATATCTCCTGCGCAGTTGGCTAGTCTCAATGAGATTGGCCGCCGTGGCCGGAAACGGTCAGGAGGACATTATTATATCAATAAAAAGTTAATTCTATCGTTCATTGAAATGAAATTAAAATTTGTTCATTTAGACTTATATAATTACTTTTAAATCGTCAATTTAATTTAAAGAGCGTCAGTGTAGACATTGCGTGGAAAGCTACCATCGGCTCGGAAAGCGGTTCTGCTGAGAAGAGTCCAAGAGAAACTCAACAGTGGCT